>JAIOJX010000025.1:163517050-164751633 GCA_022376925.1 Tragulus kanchil
TATGCTGCCATTTTAAATTTATATTTGAGCATGCTCTGTGGTATTCTTTCATTGTCTACAGGGGTGTTTTTCTGCTTCATATTCTCTTATATTGACTTTCCATGAGTAGAGACTTTGAGATTTTCCTATTCTTCATATTTATGTGAATTTAGTCTTCCTGAAATCAGAGAAGGATTTGGTTCAGATAGCTTTCTGAGATTCCCTGGCTGTGTTTCTCCCTCTGACTTATATCCAAAACTTTACATTTCTTCCTTCCACATGCCCTTGTCCTTCTCATTTTGTATTCTGTTCCAAGACATTTCTTCTCAGTATGAGGGCCTTTCCTAGAAGGGAGGTGTAATGGGCTATTTTTCAGAATTGATAGGGTCCAGAACACAACAGGTCTTTATATGTTACTCCAGTCTCATTAAATTCACCTTCTATTGGCTTGGGCAGATCCCTTTATGGTTTTAGGTGCTATGTCAGTGTGGCTCATTGGAGTTTTCAGAGAATAGTTGTTTGGTATTTTGATGTCACCTTAATCTGAGGTCCATCCCCATTCTATTGTTTCCTTCTATTTTCTTCTGCACAGAATCCAGGACCACACAAGAATTATGCCTGTTGGTGGTTTGTCCTCATTCACCTTTATTTTGAGGTAAATTGGGATACTTCTCCCCTTAGTTGTGTTGTAATCATTCTCTGATTTTTGTTTTATTGTGTTTACATGTAGAGATTTTGTAAGATGGAAAAATTATGCCACTACCACATTTACCATCTTTGTAGACTATAGTGCTATTCTAAATCAGCTTCTTGAAAATCCAGATTCCAGCAAGGAACACTCAATTGACACCTGACAAAAGGAGAAGGGGACAACAGAGGCTGAGATGGTTGGATGGCATCACTGAGTCAGTGAATGTGATTTTGAGTAAGCTATGGGAGGTGGTGAAGACAGAGAAGTCTGGAGTGTTGCAGTCCCTGGGGTCACAAAGGGTCAGACATGACTGACTGAACTGAATTGAACTGAGCTTTTCTAATTCTGATTGATGTTATTTCATATTTTGTATAGTCTTATTAATGCATTTAGCTTTTGTGGAATGTATGCTGCCATTTTAAATTTATATTTGAGCATGCTCTGTGGTATTCTTTCATTGTCTACAGGGGTGTTTTTCTGCTTCATATTCTCTTATATTGACTTTCCATGAGTAGAGACTTTGAGATTTTCCTATTCTTCATATTTATGTGAATTTAGTCTTCCTGAAATCAGAGAAGGATTTGGTTCAGATAGCTTTCTGAGATTCCCTGGCTGTGTTTCTCCCTCTGACTTATATCCAAAACTTTACATTTCTTCCTTCCACATGCCCTTGTCCTTCTCATTTTGTATTCTGTTCCAAGACATTTCTTCTCAGTATGAGGGCCTTTCCTAGAAGGGAGGTGTAATGGGCTATTTTTCAGAATTGATAGGGTCCAGAACACAACAGGTCTTTATATGTTACTCCAGTCTCATTAAATTCACCTTCTATTGGCTTGGGCAGATCCCTTTATGGTTTTAGGTGCTATGTCAGTGTGGCTCATTGGAGTTTTCAGAGAATAGTTGTTTGGTATTTTGATGTCACCTTAATCTGAGGTCCATCCCCATTCTATTGTTTCCTTCTATTTTCTTCTGCACAGAATCCAGGACCACACAAGAATTATGCCTGTTGGTGGTTTGTCCTCATTCACCTTTATTTTGAGGTAAATTGGGATACTTCTCCCCTTAGTTGTGTTGTAATCATTCTCTGATTTTTGTTTTATTGTGTTTACATGTAGAGATTTTGTAAGATGGAAAAATTATGCCACTACCACATTTACCATCTTTGTAGACTATAGTGCTATTCTAAATCAGCTTCTTGAAAATCCAGATTCCAGCAAGGAACACTCAATTGACACCTGACTAGGCCATCCCTGTTGCATAAGGTAGGATGAATTTGGACATTAAATATAATACATGTAAGGTTTTTGTTTTGACTATGTGAATACCTACAGTTCATCCTCTGAACTACAAAGGCATATTCAGGATTATAGCCAGCTGATTTTCATCTCTTCTGAACACTGATTAAGACTGAAGAAGAGAAGTCATTTGAGCAAAGAAGGCCTGAAAATAATGCCTAAGGAGAGCGTAGGAAAGCTCAGCTCCATCCAGAGCTCTTGAGTTGAAATAATGATAATGCACCTATTAACTTCTGTGAGTTTGGAGAAATTATGTATACTCCTTGCAGTATGTTTCTTTTTCACCTCTAAAATACTTTTTTACTTGACTAGGAATATTGGGAGAAAAGCAACGCAGTATTTTGGAGAGCTCCTTTAAAACTAGAATACCACTGATTTAAATTATTTTTATTGCATCTATTCTAAGTATTACTTCTGTCATATTATAAAAACCAGTGATGGTGACTCCTTGACCTTAGGGCTATATGCAGCTGTTTAGAACTATATCAGTAGGCCTTGAAGTGAAGACAAAAAGGAGATATCAGAATTGCATTAGTAAGCACATTGTTACATTACTTGAATAAATATATTTTAAAAGTGCTAAAATAAAATGACACCAAGACATATGAGGGTTCTCTAACAAAGAAATCTAAGAAAAATTTCTCTAACAAAGGCATAATAAATAGCCTAGTTATTACTTTTTTAATGCCACCTTTTGTTGATGACACTGGTACATTTTGGCTTTTACATTCAAGTTGGCTCAACACCCTTGGGCCAGGCAACCATCTGTCTTGGATGCTTCAGGTGTCATTTTGGCTGAATGTGAGACCAAATGACCTCTGAAACACCTTCTGTGATTCTACGGTTTTGTTAGTAAACAGACTCAATCTTTAGAAAGTTGTATTACACTATTATATATTCACTATACTTTCCAAATAATTAAATACATAATAGAACCTAAGAGTCAGTGGAATGGAAAGGCTCATATGATTGTGACTTTTGTACTAATGTGTACCACAGATGCAGAAGAAGAGACAGTGATGGAATAGGATGCATTGTGATACAAGGTGCTGATATTTTGGACGAGAGCTAAAAGCTTGTATATGGATCAACTGGAAAATAGATAATCACTCAGAAATTTGACTTTGAAGTAGATAAGTTTTGGGGAATATTCGGGGGCCGAACCTAGGTAGTTTAATTGTGTTCTGTACCATTTTCAGTCATTTGAGATCCTTATTCCAGCGTCCAGGTGTGTACAGATATCTAAAGCAGCATTCTGAAAGGTTTTTCAAACTTTAAATATTGATTCTATAAAATGCTCTTTGAAAAAATAAATTATATTAAATGTTAGTAACAACAAAGAAATCATGCTAAATATACTAAAAACACTGCCTACTATAATATCCTTCTTATAGAGCTGATAGGATAGTAATACATAAAAGCACTGAAAAATACTAAAGCTTAGAAACCTACTTATCCATCTATAATCTAGGTTTCTAGGTGACACCCAACCTTATGTTTTATTTACAAAAAGCTAATAATATGTTAGAAATAAGTGGCTATCTGAGGTGAACTCTGTATCTTTGAATCTAATGTTACGGGCTGAAGGTTGGTGCATCTAGAGGTGTCATGGATTTGTGTCCAGTCTTTAAGCAGTTATAACATTTGAGTGCCCGAAACTAGATAATCAAGTAACCAGAAGTACAATTTCCAATTCTATTAGTGAGCTAAGACCAGAACTCCTGTTGAAAATCATGAAAGGATAAACTTATTAAACATAAAGAGATGGAAAACTAAAGTTAGAATTACCTCATGACCCAGCAATCCTACTCCTGGGCCTACATGCAGACAAAACTATAATTTTAAAGAAATATGCATTATGCATACACAGCAGCACTATTCACAGTAGGCCAAAACATGGAACCTAAATGTCCACCAACAGGTGAATGGATAAAGGAGATATGGTATATGGAATACTACTCAGCCATAAAAGAGAACAAAACAATGCCATTTGCAGCAACATGGATGCAGAAATTCTCAGACTAAGTGAAGTAAGTCAAAGAGAAAGACAGATACTGTATGATAGCATTTGTATGTGGAACCTAAATTATGGCACAAATGAAACTATTTATAAAACAGAAATCGACACACAGACAAAAACTTGTGGCTACCAAGAGGGACGGAGGGATAGACTGGGAGTTTGGTGGTAGTTGATGCAAATTACTAAGTTTAGAATGTAGAAATAACAAGGTTTACTGTATAGCACAAGGAGCTATATCCAATTTCCTGGGATAAACATGATGGAAAAGAATATTTTAAAAAGAATGCCCATATATATTTATAATTGAGTCACTTTGCTGTATAGCAGAGATTGGCACAACACTGTAAATCAACTCTACTTCAATTAAAAAATTAGATAAATAATATGAGGTAAAAAAGGAATTCCATGTATGAAAGATAGTATTGTGTGTTGTTTTAGAGTGGTGAGTTGTGCAGTGAATAAAGGGGCTTACCTGGTGGCTCAGTGGTAAAGCATCTGCCTGCCAATGAAGGAGGCATGGGTTCAATACCTAGTCCAGGAAGATCCCACATGCTGTGGAGCAGCTCAGCCTGTGTGCCACAACTAGTGAGCCTGTGCTCTAGAGCCAGGGAGCCTCAACTACTGAAGCCAGGGCACTCTAGAGCCAATGCTCTGAAACAAAAGAAGCCACTGCAGCAAGAAGCTTTTGTGCTGCAACTAAAGGATAGCCCCTGTGAATGAATTTGCTTAGAAGAAATGAGCTAGACAAATATTATAAACAAACAAATATTTAATTAATACAATTATTCTTAATTCCCTGTGCTACCTCTTCCTAGGGAGGCTGAAGAAATTGAAATAGTCACTTTCCTAGTCTCACTGGTATCTTTGGTGGTGATGTGATGGAGTAATGGCTAGTGAAATGTAGGAAAAAGTTGGGAAACTTATGAGAAATATTTCGCTGCTGTTCAACAATAGGGAGACATCTCTGTCTCTTGCAAATGCGCTCTAGTTTTGCATCCTTTCTTTAAATGAGACTTGCTACCAAGAAGTGAGAAAACCAAGGATAAAATGATGATGGACTGTCTGTTCTTGAGTTGCTGAATCAGTTACAAGTGCTGCCTAATTATTTATTTTAAAAAACGTTTAAGTCATTGTTAATTGAGTTTCTGTTAATTGAAGGCAAATACATCCTAAAGTAAATATGTTCTAGAAGGCATAAATATTATTCTATGAACTCTGCAATTTAAAGCCATGTGATTCCAAAATTCTAAAAAGATTATAAAGTTACCAAGTATTTATTAAGTGAGTAGGTGATAAAGAATCTATCTGAAATGTGGGAGACCTGGGTTTGATTCCTGGGTCAACGAGATCCCCTGGAAAAGGGAATGGCTACCCTCTCCAGTATACTTGCCTGAAGAATTCCATGGACAAAAGAACCTGGCAGGCTACACTCCATGGTATTGTAAAGAGCCAAACGTGACTGTGCAACTAACACCTTCACTTTCTTTTTGCATTCTATATCTAGTGTCGTGCTAAGGATATAAAAGAAACATAAGACTGTCTCTAGCCTTTAGAAACATACACAGTAACAGGGATGGCAAGATTTAAATAAATAAAATAGCTGGAGAGTACCTAAGGTATGCACACACAGTCACCAAATCCTGTGTGAGTCTTTGCGACCCCATGGACTTAGTCCAGTAGGCTCTTCTGTCCATGGCATTCTCCAGACAAGAATACTGAAGTGGGTAACCATTCCCTTCTCCAGGGGTTCTTCCCCACCTAGGGATCAAAGCCGTGTCTCCTGCATTGGCCGGTGAGTTCTTTACCACCGACACACCGGGGAAGCCCATGTTTGCAGTATTTATAGTTTAAAGCCCATATCCATGCTTGTAAATCATGAGTTCTATAAACTTTCAGAAAAAGGAAAGCGTAATTTGTCTGCATCAAAAAGAGCACAAGAATCATAATACTTTTATCCCCTGTTTTTTTCTGTAGAGCAGTGACTGATGCCTAGTAGCTATTTCAATAAAACTCTATTAAATTGAGAAATGATTTCTGCAATCTTGAAGGAAGTATAGAATATGGATGACATGCAGAACAGGAAAATGATTTCTCTGAGGTCTGTAAATGTGTTGGTAAATGGATATGTGTGTGCTCGTGTACACATAAATGAGATAGGGAAATTCACAGTGAGCAGTGACTTCAATAACTGACCGCATTGTGTGCTCAAGAAGATGAAAGTATTCAGTGTAAACTCTGGGAGGTCTTAAATGGCAGGCAGAATTTGTATTTAGAGCAAAAACGGTAGCACCATGAGTTCTTGGGCTAACTGAATGAAATCATGAATTTATTTCACCAAAATTAATGTGGTTACATTGGTCAAGGACAATCATTTAGGGGATTATGACAGTAAATAAGTCACCTTATAATGAGTGTTTTTACAAGAGTAGGGGGAGGCAGGATTGCTAGAGACTGAATTTATCTGAGAACTGTTATGAGAAAAGCACCTTTTCCTCCCTGACCTTCTCTTTCTGTCACCATCTCTGACCCTAGTTAAATATAACCCTTTTCCTATTCTACACCTGTATCCAAGAGAACGTGCATATGTGGTTGAAAAATATATTTAGCAATATCAACTGGACTAACTTTAAATTCATGACCCCAAATCTCAAGTAAGCCTTTAGTGCTATTTGAAATTTCTACTAGATTTCCTTAATTTTCTATACCCATTCTTCTAGATATTTTATGATTTTCTCTCTCTTCAGTCTCTCGACACTCCATACACTCTCTTCACCCTCATTCTGTCTTCAAGGATGAAACAGAAACCAGTAGATAACAACCTTGACATCCTCTCAGAAGTCTACTTTTCTAATCTGATCTGAGCCGAGAGACTCTGTGTTGCCAGCATTTTACTTTGGATGTACTGTTCCTTCTCTTAAATCAACACGTCCTATGCACCAGATCAGCCTTATTTAAAGTACAAACCAAAGGCTGCTGCTGGTTATGGACTGTTCCCTGTTTGTGATGACATAAAGATAGAAATAGAGCATAAATACATAGAAACTTTTGAACAACTTGACAGAGTTGATTTTATGTCTTTTGAATCTCAGACTTAAAAAAAAAATGGTCTTGTAGGTAATGTAACTGTTTTCTTTATTGTTTTAATATTTCTTTGTATTCTATTTTATAAAAGTATTGGATGTTGAAGGAGGGGAAAACATGATTTTTCATCACCAAATAGTTTGGGAAACACCACACTTGATCTTGTTCTCCTTGTGAATGTCTCTCTTGCAATTGTTCCCTCTCTTGGAACATAAATTTTTTTTAAAAAATCTGTATCATCTCCATCATTATACAAATAGGCTGAACTAGCGCCTGTGCTAAAGTGAGTTTCCTTTATCCTGTCATTAAGATTCATCTCCTACTCACCTTCTTTGCTCCTTTTACAAAAAATTACCTGAATGTGTTAGTCGCTGCTCAGTCATGTCAGGCCTCTGCTTAAAAACCTCCACTGGTACTCCTCTCACTCTGAAAAATACTTCAAATACTTCGAGCCGGACCATGGGCTCCACGTGATCTCATCCCTGCTCCTGCTAAGACTCATACCATCTCCCTTCCTCTAGCTTATTTCCCTGTACCCACAGGAGTATCTTTCTGTGCCTGCACACACTAAGCCCTTTCCCGATCAAGAGACTTTACATACCTCATGGTCTCTGCATATGCTATTGCTTCTGCCTGAAATGCTTCTTACAGTTTTAGGCAAGACTTGCTGCCTCACCTCATCAGATCTCAACTCATATCAGTTTATCAAGGGACATTTCCTGACCAGGTTTTACGAAATAAGACTAATCCTCCTACATTACTGTCTATTCCCTAACCAGCTCTGTTCTTCTTTAGAGTACTTTTCACCTATTAAAACATCTTGTATTTGTTCATTAATGTTTCTCCTTGTAGAGTTTTGATTGTTATGATTAAAATCTTTGTAAAAATTACCTTCAGCCCTTTAAATCAGTTGGGTCCACCCTTACTCTTTCGTCTGTGGGGCTCATGTGCCTCTCTTCTCCTTATTGAGTGTTGTTATCAGTTAGACATGAATCTCTCCCACCCACCTGCCCTCATCCCCACTTCTCCTGAGCATCCATTACATGGGCATTCAGTTTTATAACAGAGTGTGGACTGGCAGGGCCTCTGCCAAAGCCCTGCTCATCCAAAGTCATTTAGTGAAGGAGTCCATTACGCTCAGCACTTGCAGAGAGAAATCCCCCGTGATGGAGGCAGCTCACAGTAGCCACCATTTTCCACGTAATGGCATTCTGCTCTGCCTGGCATGTGTCCTGATGGTGACTCTGCCCCCCTGGAAAACTACCAGATCACACGGAAACATCCAGTAATGACAAGGACCACAGCCATAAAAGTCGAATGTTCACAGGATGGCCTGAAGGGAGACAAAAGAAACCTAGGCTCTCAGGGGTGGCTGTGGTTGTCTGGATTTTTACCTCTAGTGTGGTGGCACTGCTGGGTTAGACATTTTAGGCCCCGGACCCTCTTGCAGATTGGGTGTGCTGGTCCCTCCAGATACCAAGTTCCGGTAGAAACTGACAGTTTTACATGCCCAACACTCAGGAATCTTTCTGTGTGGAGAAAAGAGATGTTTGAAAAATACCTTCTTGTGGTTAAAGGAATTTGGGAAATTTTTTCAACGAGTGTAAGGAGCTTTCATTTCTCAGCTGCAGGACAACAGCAGAGGATCCCTCCATTCCTATTTTGTGTTACCTCTCTTGAGTCATTACTTCATTTGGGGGCAGAAAACAGGGACCAAGAAAAAAAAAACACAAAAAAATAACAAATATAAAAAAGAAAAAGAAAGAAAAAAGAAATTAAAAAAAAAAAGAAAACAGGGACCAAGATGAAGCAAAGTGTACACTCACTAAGTGTATAAGTAGGATTTTAGTCTTTCAATGAAGAGTTATTCTTCTGAGCCAGGAAAGCATTTTGGAATAACATGTTCCACCAAATGATGAATTTCAAACTGTTTGAATAAGAAGCATATGGAAAGACAAAAAAGCATCTTTTGTTCAATTATATGGTACAATTGCTAGAGTGGGAATAATTCAGTCACACGTTTGCAAGCTTCTGTATTTCAGCAAATAGGAACCCTTTGCATGCGTGTTCAATTGTGTCCAAGTCCTTCAGACTCCATGGACTGTAGCCCGCCAGGCTCCTCTGTCCATGGAATTTTTCAGATAAGAAAATTGGAGCGGGTTGCCATTTCCTCCTCCAGGGAATCTTCCTGATCCTGGGATGAAACCCACATGTCTTGCATCTCCTGCATTGGCAGGCAGATTCCTTACCACGGCACTGCCTAGGAATCCTTTGAGTAGATATAAATAATCAAAAGTATAGACCTATGTCATCACCTTCTTCCTAAAGAAACACTGTTTATATATTTTTGATTCAGGAAAAGCTGTGAAAAATTTAAAAATTAGCAAGATTCAAGTTTATTACATACTAAGTGTGCTTTCTTGCCTCAGAGAACAGAATGAAGAAAATGAATGTCAGTAGTGGAGATTTGGGTAAAAGCTGGATGAATTTTAGAGAGTGAAAATGATTACACTTGAGAGATTAACAATAAAGGATAAATCATGTTAGCAGTGGAATTTTAGAAATGCTGAAAGCAACATTTTAGAAATACAGTTTTACATGCCCAACACTCAGGAATCTTTCTGTGTGGAGAAAAGAGATGTTTGAAAAATACCTTCTTGTGGTTAAAGGAATTTGGGAAATTTTTTCAACGAGTGTAAGGAGCTTTCATTTCTCAGCTGCAGGACAACAGCAGAGGATCCCTCCATTCCTATTTTGTGTTACCTCTCTTGAGTCATTACTTCATTTGGGGGCAGAAAACAGGGACCAAGAAAAAAAAAACACAAAAAAATAACAAATATAAAAAAGAAAAAGAAAGAAAAAAGAAATTAAAAAAAAAAAGAAAACAGGGACCAAGATGAAGCAAAGTGTACACTCACTAAGTGTATAAGTAGGATTTTAGTCTTTCAATGAAGAGTTATTCTTCTGAGCCAGGAAAGCATTTTGGAATAACATGTTCCACCAAATGATGAATTTCAAACTGTTTGAATAAGAAGCATATGGAAAGACAAAAAAGCATCTTTTGTTCAATTATATGGTACAATTGCTAGAGTGGGAATAATTCAGTCACACGTTTGCAAGCTTCTGTATTTCAGCAAATAGGAACCCTTTGCATGCGTGTTCAATTGTGTCCAAGTCCTTCAGACTCCATGGACTGTAGCCCGCCAGGCTCCTCTGTCCATGGAATTTTTCAGATAAGAAAATTGGAGCGGGTTGCCATTTCCTCCTCCAGGGAATCTTCCTGATCCTGGGATGAAACCCACATGTCTTGCATCTCCTGCATTGGCAGGCAGATTCCTTACCACGGCACTGCCTAGGAATCCTTTGAGTAGATATAAATAATCAAAAGTATAGACCTATGTCATCACCTTCTTCCTAAAGAAACACTGTTTATATATTTTTGATTCAGGAAAAGCTGTGAAAAATTTAAAAATTAGCAAGATTCAAGTTTATTACATACTAAGTGTGCTTTCTTGCCTCAGAGAACAGAATGAAGAAAATGAATGTCAGTAGTGGAGATTTGGGTAAAAGCTGGATGAATTTTTAGAGAGTGAAAATGATTACACTTGAGAGATTAACAATAAAGGATAAATCATGTTAGCAGTGGAATTTTAGAAATGCTGAAAGCCTTAAATGTTCATTTTTTCTCCACATTTGGACAAATCCTGGAATGTTTTGGGTTTTTTTATACTGTAAGATGAGGAAGTAGATTCTTTTGCATGTGTGTTAAGTTGTTCAGTCATGGCTAATCTGTGACCCTATGGACTGTAACCCACCAGCTCGTCTGTCCATGGAATTGTCCAGACAAGTATATGGGAGTGGGTTTCCACGCTTTCCTTCGGGGATCTTCTGGATCAAACCCGAGTCTCCTGCAACTCTTGCATTGCAGGCAGATTTATTACTGCTGAACCACCAGGGAAACCCACAAGTGGATCCTTATAGGATCTTATTATATGTAGGCGTATATTTGCTTGGTGGGAAAGGGCTAGAACTGTTTGAACAGTTGAGGTCTTCTCAGGCAGAACTTTCTTTATGATGGGATATCATAATTACAGGTAAAAGTTCTGGGGTTGGACCCTGACACAGCAGCTCCAGAAAGAACTTCTATTTCTGCATCCTTCTCTTCTGGGTGAAACAGACTTTTGACGCCTCTGGTTGCTGGCATGACACCACATGAAGGGTATATTTCCCAATCCTGGTGACTGGGAAGTGCCATGTGCACTAAGCCCTCCACAGCACTGAGGAGTTTTGGGGTGTGTGTCTTCAATACTGTGGGAGCTGACGTTTCCGTTGCTGTTTCCTAAGAGGAAACAGCAGCTTCTGCCTGCCATATGTTCATATAACACTGCATGCCAACTTGCATGCCATATCATAAAAATTTAGCATGGCAGATTCCACCACGGCACTGCCTAGGAATCCTTTGAGTAGATATAAATAATCAAAAGTATAGACCTATGTCATCACCTTCTTCCTAAAGAAACACTGTTTATATATTTTTGATTCAGGAAAAGCTGTGAAAAATTTAAAAATTAGCAAGATTCAAGTTTATTACATACTAAGTGTGCTTTCTTGCCTCAGAGAACAGAATGAAGAAAATGAATGTCAGTAGTGGAGATTTGGGTAAAAGCTGGATGAATTTTTAGAGAGTGAAAATGATTACACTTGAGAGATTAACAATAAAGGATAAATCATGTTAGCAGTGGAATTTTAGAAATGCTGAAAGCCTTAAATGTTCATTTTTTCTCCACATTTGGACAAATCCTGGAATGTTTTGGGTTTTTTTATACTGTAAGATGAGGAAGTAGATTCTTTTGCATGTGTGTTAAGTTGTTCAGTCATGGCTAATCTGTGACCCTATGGACTGTAACCCACCAGCTCGTCTGTCCATGGAATTGTCCAGACAAGTATATGGGAGTGGGTTTCCACGCTTTCCTTCGGGGATCTTCTGGATCAAACCCGAGTCTCCTGCAACTCTTGCATTGCAGGCAGATTTATTACTGCTGAACCACCAGGAAACCCACAAGTGGATCCTTATAGGATCTTATTATATGTAGGCGTATATTTGCTTGGTGGGAAAGGGCTAGAACTGTTTGAACAGTTGAGGTCTTCTCAGGCAGAACTTTCTTTATGATGGGATATCATAATTACAGGTAAAAGTTCTGGGGTTGGACCCTGACACAGCAGCTCCAGAAAGAACTTCTATTTCTGCATCCTTCTCTTCTGGGTGAAACAGACTTTTGACGCCTCTGGTTGCTGGCATGACACCACATGAAGGGTATATTTCCCAATCCTGGTGACTGGGAAGTGCCATGTGCACTAAGCCCTCCACAGCACTGAGGAGTTTTGGGGTGTGTGTCTTCAATACTGTGGGAGCTGACGTTTCCGTTGCTGTTTCCTAAGAGGAAACAGCAGCTTCTGCCTGCCATATGTTCATATAACACTGCATGCCAACTTGCATGCCATATCATGCCAGCCTGGAAACAAGTATGTTCACCAGTACTATATTAACATCATTCTACTTGCAGTCTAATTAATCATTAGCTGTCTTCCTGCAGCCCTTGAAGACAAATGTGAGAGCAACTTTGTCATGTTTATTAAGAATATAATTATCTGATGGCTTTTTTATATAGACAATAAAAAAGGGAAATTTCAGAATCTGTGGAGCATGGGTGTATCTGAGTGGAAGGTTCAAGGCATTCTTTGTATTACTTTTGAAACTTCCAGGGAGTCTAAAACCATTCCAAAAGAATTATAAAAAAGTCTGTGAAACTCAAAGCTGGTCTCATGTAACAATAGAGTAAGCAATGACATATATAGCATCATTTGGAGCATTTACAAAGTCCATGTCAGAAGTAAAATCTCTGGTTCCATTAGATCTTTGACAGATCACTTTAGTGCAAATGAAAGATTGAGGGAAAAGTTATGAGAAAGTGAATGATAAAGGTCAAGGATGCTGACTTTCCCTGTCCAAGGTTATCCTTGAGAAGAATTTTTCATTGTACTATTAAGATTGGGCCGTTGGTAAGTGAAGGCTCTGCATTACAAGTATTTTATTGAATAATTTTGAAATTTTAAAAGAAAAACTTAAGTGACTGTATATCTTGGATATCTTTACTTCGAAGGTCTCTCAATGTAGCATCAAATAATTGCATTGACTTATATTCCTATAAATAGAGTTGTATACATGCCTAAGTAAGGATACTGAATTTTTCTCTTTAAAGAGAAAAAAATTGTTTCCTTCGCCACACTAAATGGTGTGATTTCTTGGTGATTTAAGAAAACTTAGGCTGTTGCTAAACAATTAAATTTAATTAGGGGAAATATTCCTTTTCAACTTAGAGATTGAGTTAATATTAGAACTTTAACGTATAAAACTGTTTTTAAGAGGGAAGTAGCTAGCTGTTTCCTAAGTTCACCACAAAATAGGACTAAAAAAGAAAAAGCATTATTTTTAGCAGTAGTTAGATATTAAATTTCTTACCAAGAAAGTTGGGAAATAGGAACTAGGCCTTGTAAGTTCATTTTGTTAATGTGTAAGCAATAAGTAAGGTAAGAAGATATAAGAAGAATATACTCGAATAATACATTTTATTTTATTTTTTTAGAATAATACATTTTAGAAATGAAAGCAAACAAAATGTCATGCCAGCCTTTTGAAAATAAGGCGGAGGATGTTGTTGGAAAACTGGAATATCCAGAGTATCTATGTTCTAATGCAGTGCTCTTTTCATGACCATCAGGCAGATGCAAAGGAACTGGAAGAATGCAATGCATTTGTTAATATATATGACACTATTCCTCAGCAAGATTTATAAATGTATTTATATGCATATATTTGTGTGTTATACACCTACTTATATAACATGTTATTTACACACATCTGTATTGTAAAAGCAATGTCTGTGTAGGTAGTACAAGTGCTTCTTAAGGCGTCAACAAGAGTACTTTCCCTAATAGCAACTACAGATTTATAACTGATGTTGTCAAAAGAGAAACTGTGCCATTTCCAACATTTGTTGGAGTTTTACTAAAAGAACCAAATTCCCTGGAAGGAAGTGATGATTTTATTCTAATTCAATCCAGCCTGTTGGATATATAGTTAGGTGACAAAATGAAATACAGTGATTTGAATTGATAACCCATGCAGTGGCAGATGCCTAAAATCTATAACTGCTTATTTTATGGGCTAAATGGTAGAATAAAGCCCGCGTGGATGGTGGAGTGAGACAGGGATTTGATGAAAAAGGAGTCGGATGCATTTTGAGAACTTGTCTTTCTTCTCTTCTTTATGTTTCTTTGGATTAGAAACAATACTGATGGTTATTTATATGAGTTATGATTTCAGAGAAGGACTTTGCTTTTACAGGTTGTGTCATCTGTGTCATGAAATGATGCTGAAGAAATATCAGAGATTCATGGAAAGTAGAATAGGAGATGTGTTCCATTTCCAGTTACCAGATGCTGCATAACATTTTTTTTTCACATATACATTATTTTATTTTTATTTTTTTAATTTTTTGCCACTAAGTCATCATTTGTTTTCATCCATCTTTGTTCTTTGGCTTGTGTGTGTCTCCCATTGCAGTGGCCTCCCTCACCAGAGCACCACTCTGGGCACATGTGCTCCAGAGTGCTGGCTTGCAATTGGATACACCATCCCAGCAGCTCCACAGCATCTTCCTGAGCCAGGGATCGAACTGGTGCCCCTTGCTCTGCATGCCGGGCTCTTTCCCGACTGGACCACCAGGGAAGCCCTGCATAACATGTTTTGAACATTATTTTTAATGAAAGGATAATTGCTTTACAATATGCTCTACATCAACATGAATCAGTCATAGGTACATGTATTTCCCCTTCCTCTTGAACCTGTCCCATCCCTCTAGGTTGTCACAGAGCACTGGGTTGAACTCCCTGCATCATACAGCAAATTCCCACTGGCTATCTATTTTACTCTTGGTAATATATGGTTGTTGTTCAGTTGCTAAATCATGTCTAACTCTTTGTGACACCATGGACTGTAGCACGCCAGCTGCCTTGTTCTGTCTCCCAGAGTTTGCTCAAGCTTGTGTCCATTGAGTTGATGCCATCTAACCATCTCATCCTCTGTTGCCCCCTTCTCCTCATGCCCTCAATTGGGTAGTAGATGGTAAAATGATAAAAAAAAAAATATTATGCTTACAATTCTGTAGGTCAAAATGTGATTTGAATTGATAACCCATGCAGTGGCAGATGCCTAAAATCTATAACTGCTTATTTTATGGGCTAAATGGTAGAATAAAGCCCGCGTGGATGGTGGAGTGAGACAGGGATTTGATGAAAAAGGAGTCGGATGCATTTTGAGAACTTGTCTTTCTTCTCTTCTTTATGTTTCTTTGGATTAGAAACAATACTGATGGTTATTTATATGAGTTATGATTTCAGAGAAGGACTTTGCTTTTACAGGTTGTGTCATCTGTGTCATGAAATGATGCTGAAGAAATATCAGAGATTCATGGAAAGTAGAATAGGAGATGTGTTCCATTTCCAGTTACCAGATGCTGCATAACATTTTTTTTTCACATATACATTATTTTATTTTTATTTTTTTAATTTTTTGCCACTAAGTCATCATTTGTTTTCATCCATCTTTGTTCTTTGGCTTGTGTGTGTCTCCCATTGCAGTGGCCTCCCTCACCAGAGCACCACTCTGGGCACATGTGCTCCAGAGTGCTGGCTTGCAATTGGATACACCATCCCAGCAGCTCCACAGCATCTTCCTGAGCCAGGGATCGAACTGGTGCCCCTTGCTCTGCATGCCGGGCTCTTTCCCGACTGGACCACCAGGGAAGCCCTGCATAACATGTTTTGAACATTATTTTTAATGAAAGGATAATTGCTTTACAATATGCTCTACATCAACATGAATCAGTCATAGGTACATGTATTTCCCCTTCCTCTTGAACCTGTCCCATCCCTCTAGGTTGTCACAGAGCACTGGGTTGAACTCCCTGCATCATACAGCAAATTCCCACTGGCTATCTATTTTACTCTTGGTAATATATGGTTGTTGTTCAGTTGCTAAATCATGTCTAACTCTTTGTGACACCATGGACTGTAGCACGCCAGCTGCCTTGTTCTGTCTCCCAGAGTTTGCTCAAGCTTGTGTCCATTGAGTTGATGCCATCTAACCATCTCATCCTCTGTTGCCCCCTTCTCCTCATGCCCTCAATTGGGTAGTAGATGGTAAAATGATAAAAAAAAAAATATTATGCTTACAATTCTGTAGGTCAATAATTTAAGGACAGTCTGTCTACTTACTCCATGGTGTTTAGAGCCTCAACTAGAATGGCTTGAATAACTAGAGCTGTTTCAGATGCCTGAGATCCTGGCATGTCTAAGTTGTTCATTTGCTCACATGTCTGGCACATTGACTAGGATGTCTGGAACTGCCTGGGAGAGGTTTTAGCATTTTCTCCCCATACAACCCCTCCACATAGTTACCTTGGGCTTCCTTACAGTGTGGGAGTGTCTGGATTGTAAGGGTTCTTCCATGGTATTTCCCTCAGAGCAATTGTTTCAAGATAAGGGGAGCAGAAGCTACCAGTCCTCTTAAGAATGAGGCCCAGAACTGTCAAAATATCACTTCTGGCATATTCTGTTGATCAAAGCAATCAGAGATCATCCCAGTTTCAAAGTCCAGACTCCAGAGATCTCACCTGGGATGGGGGAATGCCATACAAGTACAAGAAAGAAGGAATTGATAGCTCTGGAGACAAAACTTCACAGCCAAAAGAAATTTTGCAGTTTACATAGTTTTGTAGATAATCTGTTGTTGTTGAGTTGCTCAGTCATGTCCTACTCTTTGCAGCCCATGAACTGTACCCACCAAGTTCCTCTGTCTGTGGGATTTCCCAAGCAAGAATACTGGAGTGGGTAGCCATTTCCTTCTCAGGGGATCTTCCCAACCCAAGGATCAAATGAATGTCTCCTGCTTGGCAGACACATTCTTTACCACTGAGCCACATGGGCATCATGTAGCTTTAAATATCGGACTGGACAAAAATTTGGTTTGAGTTTTTCCAGAACATCTTATGAAAATACTTGAATGAACTTTCTGGCCAACTCAATAACTGAAGCTCTTATTTTTGTAGGTTAAAAAAATCCATGGGTTAAAGATGTGGGTGGAAAGACAATTTTACATATAAATTCAGAGGTATCTGGAACACAGAAAAGTTGCATGAGACTCTTAATAGACTCTCCATAAAAAAAATAATCATAGAGTTTGCTCAAGCTTGTGTCCATTGGTATGCCATCTAACCATCTCATCCTCTGTTGCCCCTTCTCCTCATGCCCTCAATTGGGTAGTAGATGGTAAAATGATAAAAAAAAAAATATTATGCTTACAATTCTGTAGGTCAATAATTTAAGGACAGTCTGTCTACTTACTCCATGGTGTTTAGAGCCTCAACTAGAATGGCTTGAATAACTAGAGCTGTTTCAGATGCCTGAGATCCTGGCATGTCTAAGTTGTTCATTTGCTCACATGTCTGGCACATTGACTAGGATGTCTGGAACTGCCTGGGAGAGGTTTTAGCATTTTCTCCCCATACAACCCCTCCACATAGTTACCTTGGGCTTCCTTACAGTGTGGGAGTGTCTGGATTGTAAGGGTTCTTCCATGGTATTTCCCTCAGAGCAATTGTTTCAAGATAAGGGGAGCAGAAGCTACCAGTCCTCTTAAGAATGAGGCCCAGAACTGTCAAAATATCACTTCTGGCATATTCTGTTGATCAAAGCAATCAGAGATCATCCCAGTTTCAAAGTCCAGACTCCAGAGATCTCACCTGGGATGGGGGAATGCCATACAAGTACAAGAAAGAAGGAATTGATAGCTCTGGAGACAAAACTTCACAGCCAAAAGAAATTTTGCAGTTTACATAGTTTTGTAGATAATCTGTTGTTGTTGAGTTGCTCAGTCATGTCCTACTCTTTGCAGCCCATGAACTGTACCCACCAAGTTCCTCTGTCTGTGGGATTTCCCAAGCAAGAATACTGGAGTGGGTAGCCATTTCCTTCTCAGGGGATCTTCCCAACCCAAGGATCAAATGAATGTCTCCTGCTTGGCAGACACATTCTTTACCACTGAGCCACATGGGCATCATGTAGCTTTAAATATCGGACTGGACAAAAATTTGGTTTGAGTTTTTCCAGAACATCTTATGAAAATACTTGAATGAACTTTCTGGCCAACTCAATAACTGAAGCTCTTATTTTTGTAGGTTAAAAAAATCCATGGGTTAAAGATGTGGGTGGAAAGACAATTTTACATATAAATTCAGAGGTATCTGGAACACAGAAAAGTTGCATGAGACTCTTAATAGACTCTCCATAGGAAAGAAAATAATCATAGAGACCAAATGTCTGAGTCACTTTATGCTGTAAAAGGAAGTTAAAAACAAATAAACAAACAAAAAACCACATGCAATTGGGATCTATGTTGCAATGGCGAGGAGGTAGTATTGGCGTTTTTAACTCCAAATATCTGTGGTGTGTTATAACATTTGTACTCTTGGGTGCCCAATAAAACTGTGTCATAAAGTTCACTGAATGGTTAACATTGTCTGTCCATTTGGGGGTATTATTTCTAAGCATGTGACCAGGTCCCTGGGATGCTCTTGAACTGCATAATCTGTCACCCAGTGCAATGTGTTGGCGTGTTAAAGGAAGTTAAGTACATTGCAGCTGTGAAGCTCCTCTAAGCAGAACACTTCCTCCTCGTCTGTGAAAAAAAAAAAAAAAAAGGTGCAAAAATTCTTTCATCAGGCTATTTGCAAGTCCCCTGCTCCTCCGTGTCAGCTGCCCTTGGCTGCAAGATAACCATAAAACATTTACCGCAAAGCCATGAAGAATCCATATGTCCATTTGATGTGTCAGGCCACCAAGAAGCCAGAGCTTGTGGGGTAGCATAAGGATATCTGAAGGTGACACATGCTGTCAGTTGATGAACAGAGATGCAGAAGGGGCTTCTGGCAGCCGCTATCTTGGCCTTGACAACTTGTGATGGTGACCAGGTGGGGTGTGTTATCTTAATAGTCTGGAGCTCTTGTGAATTATTTGCTGATAGATGTAAACAGCTGTTATTCTTGGTAATGGAAAGCAATTAGAAACATCTGTACTCTTGGCTATGAGTAATGCCTCCTATCCTCACTGCTCCCAAGTGCCAATTGGAAATAACTACATCATCGGGATGATGGTGTTGGCAATTCTACACTGCATTATGGGCTGATGATTAGTACTGAGCTGTGAAGAACAAGAGGTGAAGTGCGGGAGACAGAGCTTTTACCTGGGATTTACGAGGGGTGGGGGCGAGGGGGGGCACGTACTGCTTGATCTGTGCAGCAGAAGGCAAGCACTACAGCTTTGGGAAAAGTACATTTGCATCACTCTCAGAACCATATCAACATAAACAGTCATGAGTTCCTAAAGGAAACAGTGTTGATTTGTTCATGTGATAAGTCTAGTGTAGTGAGGAAACATGGGGTTGGGGGGAGGTTTGAATTCCAGCTCTGCTATCTTATATGACTTGGCAAGTTGCTTAACCTCTCTTAGCCTCAGTGTTCGCATCTGCAAAATGGATACAATGCCTACTCTATTGCATGGTTGTGAGAATCAAATGAATTGTTACTTCAAACAGGGTAGAGCGAATAAGTACCCAACCATCTTAGCTGTGATTGTTATTGCACATCTACTGTGTGTTTGGCACTGTTCAACTCTGGATACAAGCCTTGAGTGGCACATGTGAGACAGCTGTTCACTTAGAGATAACACCTTTTAGTAACGGTCATGAAAGTCTATAATCTGCAGCCCAGTACATTAGAAGAAACTTAACATAGGTTACTTCCCTTTTATTTCACTTTCTAGGAAAAAGCTATGTGTCGATTTCCTAAAGATTGAAAACTAGGACTTATGATGGGTTCTTGATACTACTACAGAGCCTAATGGTTGATGATCTGAAGCAATAGAATCTGTAAGTAGCTACCTTCAGGGTAGATAATAGTCACTTAGAAGAATTTTGTTGCTAGATTTAAGTAATTATATTCTAATACTCATCCTCTGCTGCTCTCTTCTTTTATCTTCAGTCTTTCCCAACATCAAGGTCTTTTCCAGTGAGAGGGTTAGATAGTATCACTGACTCAAGGAACATGAATTTCAGCAAACTCTGGGAGACCGTAAAGGACAGGGAAGCCTGGCATGCTGCCGTCCATAGGGTCGCAAAGCATTGAACATGACTTAGCAACTGAGCAACAACAACATTCTGATACTCTCTCCTCACAGAGATTTCTATAGATTTCTCCTGTCTTATGCTCATTTCTTTCTTTTTTTTTTTTTTTTTTCGAGTGGGCAGTGAGAAGTTTATTAAAGTAAGGAAGGATAAGGAAAAGCTTCTAGCATAGACACTGAAAGGGAGATAGAAGAGTATCCCCCTTTGCCAGTTTAAGCATAACAATTTGTATCTTTCAGTCAGTTACCAAAACAATAAATCAAAAGAATATCTTATGGTTGTAAAGGCCCTATAGGCCCATACTCACAAGATTAACATGAGATTAGCTAGGACAGTCTCCAGGCCTTAGGGCTAGGTGAGACATTTTCATGTAAACGCTCAGATTAACATAAGAGTAGAAGTTTTCAGTTTTAACATTGAAGATCTTTGCTTTTATTTGTCCTTGTCCTTCTTCTCCTCCTTGTCCTGGGAACCTGCTGGCCTCCTGGCCAAGTCTGCCCGTGTACCCCTTTCATTCTCTCTTTTTTTTTAGAAGAATTATGTTGTCAGGGGAAGGGAGTGATCTGGTTTCTTGGAGCTGAGCATGACTGTGGTCCCTAAATTACTGAAGCAAAATATTCTTCTTACTCTTTATTAGGTTCTTTGATCTAGGGGTCCCAAGTAATAGCTGGAGGAGGTTGTAGGAACCTGCACCAAATCATTTGTAACTTAAAAGCATTTAGAAGGTTGCAGACAAATCCTATCATGTAATTGTAGATATAAGGAGCAAATAGTAAAAACAAAACAATCAGAATCATTACAATTAAGATAGTTGTCTAACAAGGAGAGTTAATCTATTTTAGAGTATGTAAGTGAGACCTCTGGAGTATCCATAGCTTGAATCTTTTTACCCATATATTTAACAAAAGTGAGTAACATTAGTGCTTATGTCTGGTGTGTAAGTACAACACTGGGTATGAATAATGGCACAACTTCTTCCTTGTGCAACTGTTAGAATATCTAGGGCCATTCTATTTTGTAAAACCACTTTTTAAATTTGTAATTGTTCAGCATTAAGGGCTGAAGTAGTCTTTTGACAGTCTTGTAAAGCCTGTTGGGTAAAGTTTGTCAGGGCATCAACTCGTAACATTATGTCTGTACTTCTCAGAGAAGGAATGAATGTAGCAGACAAATAGCCATAGCAGTGAAATATGGACCTCATCCAATGAGACTTAAGGTGTGGTAGGTTAGCAGGCTTTTCTGGAAGTTCTGAAAATATGAAACCATGGGTAAAAGCTAGACCTAGGGTACATCTTTCTGTTTACCCAGGGAGTCATATCCAAAGATGGGAACCACATGTCTAGTGGGTTCCATTTGGAGCAAGCCACTGTGGTTGAGGTATCCAGTCCCAGTCAGTGCCTGGCCATGTAAAAGGAGGGCCTGAGTTGGGGACTGTTAATACAGGGATGATTATAATGCATGTTTCTTTAGGCAAGAATTTCATTTGCTTTTAGTCATTATAGGTAAGTTGTCTATTACTTTTTGGTGGTGGCTCTGTTTGTTTTCAGCATATGGGAGCTTTAGATATTAGGTGTCCCTTTTTGGGAGTTAGACATATGACTTTGTCCCATATTTGATAAATGTCTAGTGAGAAGTCACTAGATTTTGACTTATTTGTCCTTTTGTGCTCAGCGAAGTAGTTATTAAACCAGGTTAATGTATAGTCAAAGTTAAAAGTCACATTACGTCGATAGTTAAACCAGTCCATTTTAGGATTGTTAGACGTCATTAGATTAAGAAAGGGCATTACATGAAATTGTTGATGAAGGTAGTCACAGAGTTGGAGAAAGTCTTTTCCTTGGAATGGCAACACCCACCATGGGAAGCCTTGGACTGATAAGAGGGGGGCGTTCTGCACACCCAGCAATTAGATTGGTTGTGGAATGTGGCGTAGGAATGAACCCAGGACAGGAAGGCGTTATCTTGAGGAACAAATGGCAGACTCAGGAGTTTAGCAGTTAGCAGCAGCAAGACCACATAGGCTGCCAAGCCCATCTGCGGAGAACTGGCCTTGGGCTGACCCTAGGAGTGGCCAAGGGGAGAGGAGCAAGAGCGCCACAAAAGCAGGCAGCATCGTTGCCGCCGTATCCATGTCGACTTTGAGAGAAGTTTCAAGCGGCTTTGCAAAGAGCTGCTGGGGGGCTCGCAGCGAAATCCACGGTTGAGGGGCCGGCCGGGCCTGGCGGTGTGAACTCGGGGAATGGACAGCCACACGGCCTCACTTTTTCCTGCTCTGCGGTCACCAAACTACTTCTGGGGCGACAGCGTCGCCCGTGTTGCTGGCCGGCATAGCAGCCGCTCTCCACGTTCGGCAGAGGCTGCCATGCTTCTTTCTTGTACAGGACACACACGTTGTCAAGTTGATATATAGCATCATCTGTATCCCCTTATCGTTTGGAAAAGATAGAGACCAAGTTCTATCCCTGCATACAGTTGTCACAGTATATGGTATCATGATGAAGATTTCTAAGGAAGACACATGTTTGTCACAGGGAGTGGAGATGAAGAATTTGAATGAATTCTATCATAAGAAAGGGTAAACTGGCAGCAATATTTTTTTTTTACAAGTTGAGTATCACTTTAGGAGTGATAAGCTACTGGTAAGAGACTTTGTCTTAGGGTAAGATAACATTTTACCTCATTTATTTAATGAATATATAATCAGCTCCTCTTTTGACATGTATACCAGTAAAATTACGAAGATACAGACCTGGCGAAGTTACATTGATTTTTATGCACATTTTACTGATTTATATTTGATATTTTCATAAAGATAGCAGATTCTCCTGAAATCTAAGTGTCCAATCAAACTCTCAAATTGTGAAAATAGACTACTATTGAACCCTGTCCAATTAACCAGTTCTTGGGATTTTCCTTTGACATTGCCCTTATCCACTGCTTTATTTTTGTCCCTTTTTGTCTCTCACTTGGACTCCTGCAAGAATCCTCCAATTGAAATTTCTGTTCTTATTCTTATCTTCTTCAAATTCATCTCCTAGGCAGTTGTCAGTAATCTAGTCAATGACCATCTGATCACACTGTATTATTTCTTAAATACATCCTATTCATTCCCATTGCCAAAAGAAGAGTTCAAGTTTCCTAACATACGAGGCCCTGAATTACCCTGTTTCTACTTCTCAACTCCACCCCTCAGTTTTTCTATTTTGAATTTTTTCTCTCAAAACTGTTTATAATCACCCAGTATGATTTGATGGTCGTTCTCTTTGATGACAATGCTCTGTTCATATTTCTTTGCCTGAAAAACTCCTAAATAATCCTTTGGGATATGTCTCCAGATATTTCTTCTAGGAAGCCTTCTGGACCTTTCACGGTATAATAGTGATGTTTTCCCTGTGTTGTTTTTTGCTCTTATCACTACTATTTCTATTGCATTGTTTTTAATGTATCTGCTTGAAATCTAGACTGTCAGACACTTGAAAGCTGACAAGTGTGTCTTCTTGGTATTTATATCCTTAGTATCCTTTACAATACTGATAGGTTCTCAATGAATATTTGATGATTAAAATACCAGTGATGATGATTTTAATAGTAATGTGTATTGGCTCCTTACTATCTGCTAGGCACTGAGCCAAGTACTTTGCATTTTCTTAGTTAACTCTCCCAACAGATCTGGGGCATATACACTACCATTACTCTCATTTAACAATTGAGAAACTGAGGCTTAAGAGTTTGTAACTGGCATTAGGTCATATAGTGAGGGAGTGAGGGAGTGGTGAAACCAGAGTTATGACCAGGTCTAACTGGCTCTCCTCAATGTTTGTCTGAACTGAACTGAGTTTCGCCTAAATCCTAGGTTCTTGATTTATCCCTGCAATTTGCTTGTGATGAAATCTGGAGAGTATGACTCTTTCATTTTCCAATCTAGAAAGGAAAGCAATAATGTCTTCTCTGTCTACTCAAACCAGTTGCTACTGGGGACTTCCCTGGTGTTCTAGTAGTTAAGACTTTTGCCTGCCAATGCAGGAGGTGTGGGTTTGATCCCTGGTTGGGGAGCTAAGATCCCACATGCCTCACAGACAAAAAACAGAACATAAACTACAGAAGCAATATTGTAACAAATTAAATAAAGACGTTTTTTGGTCCACATTAAAAATAATCTTTAAAAACTGCTATTGATTATGTCAATTAGCTCAATGTCCCTAATCCTTTTCCATGATGATCAATACCAGAGGCCCTAAAAACTGCTCCCTCGCTGTTGGTTCCAAGATTTCACATAATCTCTCCTGTTTGCTGTCTACTCCATATGGACTTGATGCTGTAGACCATCCTTATAGTGGCTGAACTTTAGGATGTTCTTTGGGATTTCTCATCCATTCTCGCTTTCAACAAATATGTGTTGAGCACCTGCTCTGTGCCAGGTGCTGTTACAAAGATTCGAGGTGCACAACAGGGAACAAGCTGTAAAATCCTCTGATTTTTGAGGAGTGTAGGTTCAATTTGGAGTGACAGACAATTAAACACAAACATAATAACTAAGTTAATTGCCTAGTAGATTAGAAGATGACACTGTCGCTATCTGAACTCTAGGCTATCACTTTGCAATGATGACCAATCTTGGCGCTGAAAACCCAGTACTGGCCAGAGCTTCTGAGCCGCTCTGTGTGCCTAGTAGAGTATCTTGGATAAATTACATGATCAAGTGAGTTAATGAATGTGAAAATGTGTTGTAAATCTGTTTTATATCAGCTTATCTCAGAATCATATTACTTTCCAGGGTATTAGCCAGCAAGGTCTTAGAGGAGATAACTGAGGACTTCTCAGGTAACAGGAAATACTCCTGGCGTTCCTGCCTAGACCAAAGCTCAGGTGCTGTCAGTTGGGCGATAAGGGTTCTGTGGAAGAGGAGAAAAAATGTAAAAGACATGTTCTTTCAGGTATGTCTGTTTCCTCTCAGTCAGTCAGTGCCAGTGAATATGCATGGGCCTTGTTCAACTTGGGATATAAGGAGAAGTTCTAAAGGTACAATAGAGACTACAACTGAGTCATTTTCTTGGAGATTTAGACCATTTACATAAAAATACACAGATTACAATGCAAGAAGGCAAAGCTAAATCAGGTACAAATAACTTCCATAAAAATTCCTAGAAAGAAGTGAAGATTGAAAAATAGGGCAGCTTGAAAAGGCTCCAGGGAGACAGTAAGGCTTGAACTACACCTAAAAGAGGCTAGTTCTTAGCAAGTGAAATGAAGGGATGGGCATGTAGGCCAGGAGAGCTTCATGAGTTGTCATTTACCTGGGATTTGACTCTTAAAAAGAAGAGGTAAAAGTTGTGGACATTGACTCTTCCTGGTATTACAGATTATGAACAGTTCAATTAAAAGCTAGGAGTGATCAGGCCTGCTCTCTGTTATCTTCTTTGTTCTCAGCAAAGAAAATAAAACTCATCCCTTGTTTTTCCTTTTTACTGCAACAAGACCTCTCTGAGGAGCTGACACATACACAGAGATCTGAAGATGGGAAAGAACCAACCATCTAAAGGTCTGGGAAGGAATGGTTCCAGCAAAGTGACCAGCAAGTACAAAAGCTCCAAGAAAAGAATGAGTTGGGTGTGCTTGAAGAACCCAAAGAAGGCAAGGAGTGGGCAAAGAGGTGAATACAGAGCAGTCAGTAGAACCCACTTTATATACAGCACTGGATGTCAGTGTTAGGGGGTTTAATTTGGAAGCTTTAAATAGATAGTTGTATGATATCAATTTTGTTTTAAAATAAGGTCACTCTGGCTAATGTGTGAAAAAGGAATTGTTGTATGTCAAGAATAGAAGCCAAGCAGTATGTTAAGAGACAATAGTAGCCATAGAGGTGGAGTTCATTGATTCAGGAGATATTTCAGAGGTAGAATTGACAAGACTTGATGATTAATTAGATGTAGGGTGGGCTTCCCTGGTGGCTCAGTGGTAAAGAATCAGCCTGCCAATGCAGGAGATGTGGGTTCAATCCCTAGGTTGGGAAGATTCACCGGAGAAGGGAATGCCCACTCTAGGATTCTTGCCTCTGTTCTTGCCCAAGAACAAAGGAGCTTGGCAGACAACAGTCCAAAGCTGTCGTAAAGAATCAGACATGACTTCATGACTGAGCACACACACAGGGCATAGAGGAAAAGGAAAGGATTTCTAAATATTTCCTTGAGTAACTAGGTAGATGATGGTTCTGGTTGTGTCTAAAATTGATGTGTCTAAAACACATTAGAGATTTGGATGGTCTTCGAAGTTTTGTTTTGGGTATTGCCAGCTAAAAAATACAGTAACAACCTGAAAACAGAGGTATTTTATTTGGTGGGAATGTTTAGGCCTCTGGGCCTGGTAGACAACATCTCAGTAGCTCTGAGAAAACTTCTCCAAGGACGCAGGAGGGGTGTCAGGCTATATATAAGTTTATAAGAAAGAGAGCTAGCAGTCTGAACGTCAAAGATCAAGCATCAGGTTCAGAAATTTAGCATTCTGTGTATGGGAAGATGCAAGCCTCTGGGCTCACTGAATTCAGTCCTTTTATAGGCACCTCTACTGTCTCTGGCTGATCCTGTTTCCTAGTTCACCTTGTCTCTTCCCTTCCCTCAGCTCCTCAGCAATCACCAAGGGGTGGCAGCATCCTCTGGATTTCAGTTTGGGGTCCCATTCACATTTGGAGGCCAGAAATCACTGATGGCTGTGACATTTGCAAAGTGAAAAACCCAAAAGAATGAGTTGGGTGTGCTTGAAGAACCCAAAGAAGGCAAGGAGTGGGCAAAGAGGTGAATACAGAGCAGTCAGTAGAACCCACTTTATATACAGCACTGGATGTCAGTGTTAGGGGGTTTAATTTGGAAGCTTTAAATAGATAGTTGTATGATATCAATTTTGTTTTAAAATAAGGTCACTCTGGCTAATGTGTGAAAAAGGAATTGTTGTATGTCAAGAATAGAAGCCAAGCAGTATGTTAAGAGACAATAGTAGCCATAGAGGTGGAGTTCATTGATTCAGGAGATATTTCAGAGGTAGAATTGACAAGACTTGATGATTAATTAGATGTAGGGTGGGCTTCCCTGGTGGCTCAGTGGTAAAGAATCAGCCTGCCAATGCAGGAGATGTGGGTTCAATCCCTAGGTTGGGAAGATTCACCGGAGAAGGGAATGCCCACTCTAGGATTCTTGCCTCTGTTCTTGCCCAAGAACAAAGGAGCTTGGCAGACAACAGTCCAAAGCTGTCGTAAAGAATCAGACATGACTTCATGACTGAGCACACACACAGGGCATAGAGGAAAAGGAAAGGATTTCTAAATATTTCCTTGAGTAACTAGGTAGATGATGGTTCTGGTTGTGTCTAAAATTGATGTGTCTAAAACACATTAGAGATTTGGATGGTCTTCGAAGTTTTGTTTTGGGTATTGCCAGCTAAAAAATACAGTAACAACCTGAAAACAGAGGTATTTTATTTGGTGGGAATGTTTAGGCCTCTGGGCCTGGTAGACAACATCTCAGTAGCTCTGAGAAAACTTCTCCAAGGACGCAGGAGGGGTGTCAGGCTATATATAAGTTTATAAGAAAGAGAGCTAGCAGTCTGAACGTCAAAGATCAAGCATCAGGTTCAGAAATTTAGCATTCTGTGTATGGGAAGATGCAAGCCTCTGGGCTCACTGAATTCAGTCCTTTTATAGGCACCTCTACTGTCTCTGGCTGATCCTGTTTCCTAGTTCACCTTGTCTCTTCCCTTCCCTCAGCTCCTCAGCAATCACCAAGGGGGTGGCAGCATCCTCTGGATTTCAGTTTGGGGAGTCCTCATTCACATTTGGAGGCCAGAAATCACTGATGGCTGTGACATTTCTTGTTTATTGATATGGTAGGAGATATTTTCATTTCCTGATATGTTCATGGCAACCCTATTAGAAATACAAATAGACCTATCAAGAGATCAGATCTAAAAGTCAATTATAGATGAAGTTTAAGGTGAGAGATACAAACCTCAGAATCACTAGAGATAAAGATACTCCTTGGAGCCATGGGACTGGGTAAAATCACTAGTGTGAGGATGTAGATAAAGATGAGAAGGAGCCCCAGCTTCAAATCCGGAGGTTTTCCAATACTTAGGTCTATCTGAGAATAAGGAGCCAACAAAGGAATTGGCCAGGAAGGACAGGGGAAAAATGAGCAGAATGAAGTATCTTAGAGTCAAAAACAGAAAGGCTTTCCAGGACAGAATGGCCTGATGCTCCTGAGAGGGTTATAAAGATGAGAACAGAAATGTTACTGTTGGATGTGAAAACATGCATATCATTGTTGATCTTAATGTGCAAGCTCAGTGGATGGTGGCAGAAAGCCTGCTGGTACAGGACCAGGAAGAAAATTGGAGGTGATGCAATAGAGGCAGAGCCTTTGACCACGTTTTCAAGAAATCTTGCTGTGAACGGGGTAGAACACTGGGGTCGTAGAGAGCAGTGCTGGGATTTTTATAATACTCAAGACTAATGGTTCTTTGTATGCTAATAAGAATGATCCCAAGGAAATGGGAAATCTGATAATGCAACTGTAAAGAGAGTTCTAATTGCCAGAGGAAACTTTCTGAGAATCTTAGATGTGAAGGGTTCAGTGGAGACCTGGCTTTTGAGAGGAGGGGCCTATTTTACACTGAAACTGGCAAGAAAGGCAGAAATAACAGAGATACTGATAAACTGGCATCACTGACTCAGTGGACAGGGGTTTGAGCAAGCTCTGTGAGAGAGTGAAGGACAGGGGAGCCTGGCGTGCTGCAGTCCACAGGGTCGCAAATAGTTGGACGTGACTGACCGAGCAACTGAACAACAACTGGTAAACTAGTGGGTTTAGTATTGGAAAGATGGAGTTTGTCTCATTGCTTCTGTTTTAATAATTTAAAAAAAAGCTGAGGCATGATTTCAAATCTGAACACTGGGAACACACAAAAAAATAGAAGATCACTACGGGTGTATGTAGACTTCATTGGATCTATGGAGAGGAAAAGAGGGCTTAGAATAGCATTATGGTCACTTGATCTGTCTGTGATCAAAAGAGACCTCACTAATTGTGCATATCTTTCAAATGGAGGAGGACACATAATTCTGTAAGATCTAAAAAGGTATTTCTAATATGAGTGCTAGATAATTAGGACTTCCCAGGCAGCACTAGTAGTAAAGAACTAGCCTGCTGATGCAGGAGATGTAAGAGACTCAGGTTTGATCCCTGGGTTGGGAAGATCCCCTGGAGGAGGGCTTGACAACCGGCTCCTGTATTCTTGCCTAGAGAATCTCCATGGACTGAAGAGCCTAGTGGGCTACAGTCACAAAGAGTTGGACACGACTGAAATGACTTAGCACGCATACATTTTATGACTGCTTACAGTGGCATATTTGATTTTTTTGTGAAACTAGGGAGTATATAAATAAAAATATACTTAATCCTCAATGATGTTCATTAGAATCACGTTTTTTACTTACTGGTGCAGCCCCTTTAACTGCCACAAAGCCTTACGGGCCTTTCACCAATATTTGCGGAATGAATGAGTGATATGATTTGAAGGACTTAGAAAGCAAAGAATGACCTTTTCTCAAGATTGGTGGGATAGATCACTTTCAAATGATACTGGGTTGAACTTAGATGTGAAGGGTTCAGTGGAGACCTGGCTTTTGAGAGGAGGGGCCTATTTTACACTGAAACTGGCAAGAAAGGCAGAAATAACAGAGATACTGATAAACTGGCATCACTGACTCAGTGGACAGGGGTTTGAGCAAGCTCTGTGAGAGAGTGAAGGACAGGGGAGCCTGGCGTGCTGCAGTCCACAGGGTCGCAAATAGTTGGACGTGACTGACCGAGCAACTGAACAACAACTGGTAAACTAGTGGGTTTAGTATTGGAAAGATGGAGTTTGTCTCATTGCTTCTGTTTTAATAATTTAAAAAAAAGCTGAGGCATGATTTCAAATCTGAACACTGGGAACACACAAAAAAATAGAAGATCACTACGGGTGTATGTAGACTTCATTGGATCTATGGAGAGGAAAAGAGGGCTTAGAATAGCATTATGGTCACTTGATCTGTCTGTGATCAAAAGAGACCTCACTAATTGTGCATATCTTTCAAATGGAGGAGGACACATAATTCTGTAAGATCTAAAAAGGTATTTCTAATATGAGTGCTAGATAATTAGGACTTCCCAGGCAGCACTAGTAGTAAAGAACTAGCCTGCTGATGCAGGAGATGTAAGAGACTCAGGTTTGATCCCTGGGTTGGGAAGATCCCCTGGAGGAGGGCTTGACAACCGGCTCCTGTATTCTTGCCTAGAGAATCTCCATGGACTGAAGAGCCTAGTGGGCTACAGTCACAAAGAGTTGGACACGACTGAAATGACTTAGCACGCATACATTTTATGACTGCTTACAGTGGCATATTTGATTTTTTTGTGAAACTAGGGAGTATATAAATAAAAATATACTTAATCCTCAATGATGTTCATTAGAATCACGTTTTTTACTTACTGGTGCAGCCCCTTTAACTGCCACAAAGCCTTACGGGCCTTTCACCAATATTTTGGAATGAATGAGTGATTTGATTTGAAGGACTTAGAAAGCAAAGAATGACCTTTTCTCAAGATTGGTGGGATAGTACTTGAAAAAACTAAGCTTTCGTAAATGTAATACCTGGGTCTGAACTTACTATCAAAAGATTTCAGTTGAGAAGGAACAGAGCTGAAGTAGAACCTCTTCGAATATTTAACTCGAGTTTTATCTTTCTTTGGAAATCACCAGATTAACTAAAAAGGTTTCAGAAAAGGTTGTGACCCTAGGTTACAATTTCATGTCCTTTTCCTGGTGGTAGCACCTACCAAAGTAATGGAAGGCAATATGAATTAGTGTAAAGGGGCCTCATTCGTGAAGAATCTTTCTAGTTAGTTCTCTACAGAATCCTGACTTGCATCAGGTATTGTTGCCTATAAGTGAAGTGAAAGTCGCTCAGTCCTGTTGGACTCTCTGTGACCCCGTGGACTGCAGCCCACCAGGCTCCTCTGTCCGTGGAATTCTCCAGGCAAAAATACTGGAGTGGACAGCCATTCCTTTCTCCAGGGAATCTCCCCAACCCAGGGATTGAACCCAGGTCGCCCACATTGCAGGTGGATTCTTTACCAGCTGAGCTACCAGGGAAGCTATGGCAGGGCATAAATTTTGATATCCCTCTCAATCAAGTCTGAATCAGTAGGTTCATTATATGAAAAAAATATCTACAGTTAATCACTATAGCTAACAACATAGAACAGATTCTAGGTACTTTCTTCAGAAATGGTGAATGCCTTTAAGAATGTGCCAATCGAATAATAAATATTGATTAGGAGGTAGGTGATGAGCTTAGTAAATTCTTTGTGAGAGTGTAGATTAATCAGTCAGCACATTTAGAATCAGTTGCTTATGACACTGAGTTTCAGCGAGGTAGGGTAGTGGGCTACAGTCACAAAGAGTTGGACACGACTGAAATGACTTAGCACGCATACATTTTATGACTGCTTACAGTGGCATATTTGATTTTTTTGTGAAACTAGGGAGTATATAAATAAAAATATACTTAATCCTCAATGATGTTCATTAGAATCACGTTTTTTACTTACTGGTGCAGCCCCTTTAACTGCCACAAAGCCTTACGGGCCTTTCACCAATATTTGCGGAATGAATGAGTGATATGATTTGAAGGACTTAGAAAGCAAAGAATGACCTTTTCTCAAGATTGGTGGGATAGTACTTGAAAAAACTAAGCTTTCGTAAATGTAATACCTGGGTCTGAACTTACTATCAAAAGATTTCAGTTGAGAAGGAACAGAGCTGAAGTAGAACCTCTTCGAATATTTAACTCGAGTTTTATCTTTCTTTGGAAATCACCAGATTAACTAAAAAGGTTTCAGAAAAGGTTGTGACCCTAGGTTACAATTTCATGTCCTTTTCCTGGTGGTAGCACCTACCAAAGTAATGGAAGGCAATATGAATTAGTGTAAAGGGGCCTCATTCGTGAAGAATCTTTCTAGTTAGTTCTCTACAGAATCCTGACTTGCATCAGGTATTGTTGCCTATAAGTGAAGTGAAAGTCGCTCAGTCCTGTTGGACTCTCTGTGACCCCGTGGACTGCAGCCCACCAGGCTCCTCTGTCCGTGGAATTCTCCAGGCAAAAATACTGGAGTGGACAGCCATTCCTTTCTCCAGGGAATCTCCCCAACCCAGGGATTGAACCCAGGTCGCCCACATTGCAGGTGGATTCTTTACCAGCTGAGCTACCAGGGAAGCTATGGCAGGGCATAAATTTTGATATCCCTCTCAATCAAGTCTGAATCAGTAGGTTCATTATATGAAAAAAATATCTACAGTTAATCACTATAGCTAACAACATAGAACAGATTCTAGGTACTTTCTTCAGAAATGGTGAATGCCTTTAAGAATGTGCCAATCGAATAATAAATATTGATTAGGAGGTAGGTGATGAGCTTAGTAAATTCTTTGTGAGAGTGTAGATTAATCAGTCAGCACATTTAGAATCAGTTGCTTATGACACTGAGAGCTTTTGCAGCATTGGGCAGAGCCAGTAGATGGTGGTCTTAAGTTGCAAGTTGCTCTTACAGTAACACCTGTCAACATGGGAAATAGCTGCTGCTCTCCACAAAATGCCAGCATCACTTTCCATTCATTGAATCTGTCAGTTGAAGAAGATGGCACAAAAGAATGTTCTTAGGTGATATGTTAAATGTTTATTTTTCAAGAAACTTTCTTTTCCAAAAAAAAAGAATTCATAACAGCCCTTTAATTTATAAAATGTTTCTGTCAGAATATGATCTAAAGAGCTTTATCCCTTGTTTACCTGTTCTCAAGAATGAAAGTGATTTTTAATTTCTTAATTAGAATACTGTCTGTTGAGATGCCAACAGAACCAAGACCAACTCTAAGCTTCAGTATCTAAATAAGATATCCACTTAACATTCTTTATTGTTCAGTGCACTTTAGAGATTCAACTGTGAGAGTACTACAATACCTTGTAATTATGAGGACTGACTAGAATTAAAGACTTTGGAAATTAATTTTGAGTTGAAATATTAAATTAAGTGGAATGTTTTATCATAATGGCATAATTTAAAACTAACTAAAAATAGCATTAATAATAATCACGATCACTCTCCTTTCATTAAAATAAGAGATTTAGCACTAAATTATTAAATGATCAAATTTATGGTGCCCAAGTTAGTAAAGATTTTGTAGAAGTGTAAATCATGCTACATGATAGCCCCCCCTTCTCCAGGGGATCTCCCCAACCCAGGGATTGAACCCAGGTCGCCCACATTGCAGGTGGATTCTTTACCAGCTGAGCTACCAGGGAAGCTATGGCAGGGCATAAATTTTGATATCCCTCTCAATCAAGTCTGAATCAGTAGGTTCATTATATGAAAAAAATATCTACAGTTAATCACTATAGCTAACAACATAGAACAGATTCTAGGTACTTTCTTCAGAAATGGTGAATGCCTTTAAGAATGTGCCAATCGAATAATAAATATTGATTAGGAGGTAGGTGATGAGCTTAGTAAATTCTTTGTGAGAGTGTAGATTAATCAGTCAGCACATTTAGAATCAGTTGCTTATGACACTGAGAGCTTTTGCAGCATTGGGCAGAGCCAGTAGATGGTGGTCTTAAGTTGCAAGTTGCTCTTACAGTAACACCTGTCAACATGGGAAATAGCTGCTGCTCTCCACAAAATGCCAGCATCACTTTCCATTCATTGAATCTGTCAGTTGAAGAAGATGGCACAAAAGAATGTTCTTAGGTGATATGTTAAATGTTTATTTTTCAAGAAACTTTCTTTTCCAAAAAAAAAGAATTCATAACAGCCCTTTAATTTATAAAATGTTTCTGTCAGAATATGATCTAAAGAGCTTTATCCCTTGTTTACCTGTTCTCAAGAATGAAAGTGATTTTTAATTTCTTAATTAGAATACTGTCTGTTGAGATGCCAACAGAACCAAGACCAACTCTAAGCTTCAGTATCTAAATAAGATATCCACTTAACATTCTTTATTGTTCAGTGCACTTTAGAGATTCAACTGTGAGAGTACTACAATACCTTGTAATTATGAGGACTGACTAGAATTAAAGACTTTGGAAATTAATTTTGAGTTGAAATATTAAATTAAGTGGAATGTTTTATCATAATGGCATAATTTAAAACTAACTAAAAATAGCATTAATAATAATCACGATCACTCTCCTTTCATTAAAATAAGAGATTTAGCACTAAATTATTAAATGATCAAATTTATGGTGCCCAAGTTAGTAAAGATTTTGTAGAAGTGTAAATCATGCTACATGATTTCTGTCCAGTGACTATGGCAAATTAGTCACTATAGTAAATTTCAGAGGGTATTAATAATACAAACACTTCAGTGTTGAAAGCTTTGGTAGAATGATACTGCCTGCATCTTTGAGTGTTCAAATATTCCAATTTTTTTTTCTCCCAGCACAGTATTATGTAACTGCCATGGGCAGTAACAGGGATGGACAACTATACTTTGAAGAAAAGAAAAGGCTTAGCCTTTAATTTTAGTCAACAGTTTATGAGAAGTGATTTCTGCTTACTGGCATTAGCCTTAGCCTTTGCCTCTTTCTATTCTATAGTCTTCTGATTTTACTCTGAAATTATACTGTCTGTGTTCTAACCAGAGCCTACATTGTTCTTTTTCTTTAATAATTCTCAGATCAACTCAATTTAGGTCTACAAACCAAAAAAAGGAAGAAATGATTTGCTTTTAAACTTACACAATCATCTCTATATACATGTACACATATGTGTACATGTAGATCCACCAGGGAAACCCACTTCATATATACACAAATTTTTTTCATAATTAACTTAGCTGTGCCAGCACAACAGCTTCAAAGTGAGTAAGCAGCCTGAAATAGAAAGCAAGTATACACCAGCCTCTTGAGTGATGAGGCTGGGGTTGGTGATAAAGTGAAGAGGGGTTTGCTTTGTTTATTTGTTTCTTAAGGAAAGTTTTTATAGGTATTCTGAAATACTTTCTAGATTTGTCTGTATTTAATAACTTTGAATATTTCTTACCCCTTTAGCCACAAATAAGGTTTCCTAGGTGGCCCTAGTGGTAAAGAATCGACCTGCCAGTGCAGGAACAAAGGAAATACAAATTCCATCCTGAGGTCGGGAAGATCCAATGGAGAAGGGAATGGCTACCCACTCCACCATTCTTGCCTGGAGAATCCCATGGATGAAGGAACCTGGAGCTCTATGCTCTATAGATTTGCAAAGAGTTGAACACGACTGAAATGACTTAGCATGCATGTACACATGGTATTTAGTATCTGACTCATATTTCAGAAAGTCGTAAGATCTAGGACTCATGTGATATTGCAGCTGATTGGTACAGGTATAAAAATGTGTGACTTACTCACTTTTTAGAGCTTTGTTCCTTTTCTAGTCTAAATATCAATGTCTATCTGTGTTTTGTACTACAAATATTATGTATTGCAAACCTGTTACTACATAATGGAAGTTTTAGAACATTGTGGGGAAATAAGTCACCTCACTAATTGTGGATTAACTTTTGAGAATATTAGCAGTATTTTAGGCCAAGAATGCTTATTTAGTGTAAACCAGCCATTTGCTACTTTTCTTTTGCATAGTGACATTTTGATTATGAGTGTATTCCGTGTCTTTCAGTTCAGTTGATTCAGTCACTCAATCATGTTTGACTCTTTGCAGTCCCATGAACTGCAGCACACCAGGCTTCTCTGTCCTTCACCATCTCCCGGATTTTGCTCAAACTTATGTCCATTGAGTTGGTGATGCCATCCAACCATCTCAGCCTCTGTCATCCCCTTCTGCCTTCTATTTTTCCCAGCATCAGGGTCTTTTCCAATGAGTCATCTCTTCACATCAGGTGGCTAAAGTATTTATTGGAGATTCAGCTTCAGCATCAGTCCTTCCAATGAATATTCAGGGTTGATTTCCTTTAGGATGGACTGATTTGATCTCCTTGGTGTCCAAGGAACTCTCAAAAGTCTTCTCCAACATTTTGACTGTGATTTTATCTTGTGTCTTTAGTATTACTTAGATTATTTTGGCCAAAGAGAATGGCAAAAAGTGTAGCCCGCAGCATTTCCATTTTTACAAAAAAGGTATTGTTCTTAAGGAAAGTTTTTATAGGTATTCTGAAATACTTTCTAGATTTGTCTGTATTTAATAACTTTGAATATTTCTTACCCCTTTAGCCACAAATAAGGTTTCCTAGGTGGCCCTAGTGGTAAAGAATCGACCTGCCAGTGCAGGAACAAAGGAAATACAAATTCCATCCTGAGGTCGGGAAGATCCAATGGAGAAGGGAATGGCTACCCACTCCACCATTCTTGCCTGGAGAATCCCATGGATGAAGGAACCTGGAGCTCTATGCTCTATAGATTTGCAAAGAGTTGAACACGACTGAAATGACTTAGCATGCATGTACACATGGTATTTAGTATCTGACTCATATTTCAGAAAGTCGTAAGATCTAGGACTCATGTGATATTGCAGCTGATTGGTACAGGTATAAAAATGTGTGACTTACTCACTTTTTAGAGCTTTGTTCCTTTTCTAGTCTAAATATCAATGTCTATCTGTGTTTTGTACTACAAATATTATGTATTGCAAACCTGTTACTACATAATGGAAGTTTTAGAACATTGTGGGGAAATAAGTCACCTCACTAATTGTGGATTAACTTTTGAGAATATTAGCAGTATTTTAGGCCAAGAATGCTTATTTAGTGTAAACCAGCCATTTGCTACTTTTCTTTTGCATAGTGACATTTTGATTATGAGTGTATTCCGTGTCTTTCAGTTCAGTTGATTCAGTCACTCAATCATGTTTGACTCTTTGCAGTCCCATGAACTGCAGCACACCAGGCTTCTCTGTCCTTCACCATCTCCCGGATTTTGCTCAAACTTATGTCCATTGAGTTGGTGATGCCATCCAACCATCTCAGCCTCTGTCATCCCCTTCTGCCTTCTATTTTTCCCAGCATCAGGGTCTTTTCCAATGAGTCATCTCTTCACATCAGGTGGCTAAAGTATTTATTGGAGATTCAGCTTCAGCATCAGTCCTTCCAATGAATATTCAGGGTTGATTTCCTTTAGGATGGACTGATTTGATCTCCTTGGTGTCCAAGGAACTCTCAAAAGTCTTCTCCAACATTTTGACTGTGATTTTATCTTGTGTCTTTAGTATTACTTAGATTATTTTGGCCAAAGAGAATGCACAGTGTAGCAGCAGATTCTCATGGAAAACCTGGATTGAAAATGGTAGAAAACCCAGGCAATGCATTCTCCTTCACGAACGATGGGGGTGTTGTTCACAAGAGTTATTAAGGTAGCCTGTTCCTTTGATCATGTGTATGGCATGTTCATAGCATTGTAAAATAACAGGTGAATGAAATCAGCACAAATGATATCTCTACAGTCTCAAAGTCACTATAGCTTAAGATAATTGCAAATGTATTTTTAACATATTCATTCAACATCTGGGATATTCAGCGGAGAACTAAATACATTGTACTGAGACATTTAACTAGACTCAGGAGTCAGACAGACATCTGAAAACATCTATCGACTCATTAGTATTGTTTCAGTAACTGCTTTGGCTTTTATATAACTCAGGAAATAGGAAATCATAACATCGTAAATAGTATTAACCTGAACCTATCGATGTAGCCAGAGCAATTTTAAGCCAATCATTTCTCATTAGCTAATGCTAGTAAAGTTTCTTATTCAGATAAGTTTTTTTTATTCTTTTTTCTTCTTTTGGCTATTCAGTGGCCAATGAGGTGTAATAAGTTTTAGCAAATTGGGGCCGAGGTCTCTTAGGTTAGTTTTATTCTTCGCTGTAAATTACAGCAGTTTTATAACTGCTTAACACAGCTCTTGAATCAAGAAATGTCACACCTGAATTTTTTTGTTCAGGCTGAATGACTGGCATTAAAGAGAGAGAGAAAGAGCACACAAGCTCCTAGAATTCAGGATTTTTTAATCACTCCTTTCAGATTGTCAAACTGATTTATATTTTAACTGTTGAGCAGCTGAAACAATATCAACTAAAGAGAATTTTAACAAATTAGTATATTCTCGTATTTTTCTCTTTGCAGATTATAATTTGGCAAAGTATTAAAATTTTGAATAACATTCTGTGTACTTTTTTTGTTAACACTGAGTTGGACATTGTATTTTCGATTTTATTTTGGAATTGAGGCTCAAAACAGTGTTCTTAGGCAACTTGTTTCTGAAACTTCACATCTGTTATTTTAAGCACAAGATAGCCAGTCAGAGCTACAAGAAGGATCTTCCTTAGTAAGCAGCAGGCTTATGTAAGAAGATGCCGTGACAATAGAAAGGTTTAGAAGTATCTCTTCTCTGAGCAGCTTTCAATAGGTTAGCAAATGTGACTTTGCTGTTTTTCTGTTTTCCTCATTGACAGTTCATTGCAAAATGAAGTAGGTGATTTTTTTTTTTCCTGACTGGATGTAGCAAAAACAGAAAAGTAATTAATACGTAAAGTACCAAATATGAAATATTACTCTGCATAGAGGCATTTCACACTTCATTGATTTCATGAGTAGGCCAGAGGTGCCAGAACAATAATTAATATGTTGTAAGGGAAGAATTATTATGCAAGGTCAACAGCATTTCAAGTCTTTACAAAGAGAGGCAGGAAAAGATGTTCTGAAACTATTTTTTAAATTGAGTTTAAAATTGGTGGTTTTAAAGGATTATTTGAAAAAATACAGTTTTTCTATGAGAAATTAGTAGGATGTTTTCATTTATCACTGAAAGTATGCCTCTTTATTAAAGTATAAAGTATAGCAATATACTGGCATTTGGGGGGGAATATGACTAAATAATGTATGGGGAGATATGTGTGGACTTACACTTGAATCTATGGGCATTGTTATTTCTATTTCCAAATTTTCAATGAAATAGAAAAACTTAGAGCCCAGCAAATTCATTTATATTATTTTTAAATTGCCAGCCCATGCATGCATATTCTGCAAAAAAATAGTTTCAATCTCAGAAAAGCAAAACTGAAAACATCAAAATCAAATAAACCATTTATGCTGCTATAAAGATGTTAATCTTTTTGTATGTAACCTTTTAATTTTTTTCTAATATATATTAATGTATTTGTGTATATATATGTGTGTGTGTCTATATATATATATGTATATGTATATACATATATATATTTCGGGGATACTGAAATGTTTTACTTTGTTGTTGTTCAGTTGCTAAGTCATGTCTGACTCTTTGCCACCCCATGGACTGCAGCATGCCAGGCTTCCTTGTCCTTCACCATTTCCCAGAGATTTTTTCTGCAACATTTTTAGTGGCTACATTTTGCTTCACTGGATATATCATGATACATTTAAGCAATATTCTCAGGATTTATACATATTCTTTCCAATTTTTAAAAAATTTAATTTTTTATTGGAATATATTTGCTTTACAATATTGTGTTACTTCCTGCTGTACAATGAAGTGAATCATCTACATGTATACATACATCCTCTCTTGTGTACCCATTGATCTATTAGTTCATTGCAAAATGAAGTAGGTGATTTTTTCCTGACTGGATGTAGCAAAAACAGAAAAGTAATTAATACGTAAAGTACCAAATATGAAATATTACTCTGCATAGAGGCATTTCACACTTCATTGATTTCATGAGTAGGCCAGAGGTGCCAGAACAATAATTAATATGTTGTAAGGGAAGAATTATTATGCAAGGTCAACAGCATTTCAAGTCTTTACAAAGAGAGGCAGGAAAAGATGTTCTGAAACTATTTTTTAAATTGAGTTTAAAATTGGTGGTTTTAAAGGATTATTTGAAAAAATACAGTTTTTCTATGAGAAATTAGTAGGATGTTTTCATTTATCACTGAAAGTATGCCTCTTTATTAAAGTATAAAGTATAGCAATATACTGGCATTTGGGGGGGAATATGACTAAATAATGTATGGGGAGATATGTGTGGACTTACACTTGAATCTATGGGCATTGTTATTTCTATTTCCAAATTTTCAATGAAATAGAAAAACTTAGAGCCCAGCAAATTCATTTATATTATTTTTAAATTGCCAGCCCATGCATGCATATTCTGCAAAAAAATAGTTTCAATCTCAGAAAAGCAAAACTGAAAACATCAAAATCAAATAAACCATTTATGCTGCTATAAAGATGTTAATCTTTTTGTATGTAACCTTTTAATTTTTTTCTAATATATATTAATGTATTTGTGTATATATATGTGTGTGTGTCTATATATATATATGTATATGTATATACATATATATATTTCGGGGATACTGAAATGTTTTACTTTGTTGTTGTTCAGTTGCTAAGTCATGTCTGACTCTTTGCCACCCCATGGACTGCAGCATGCCAGGCTTCCTTGTCCTTCACCATTTCCCAGAGATTTTTTCTGCAACATTTTTAGTGGCTACATTTTGCTTCACTGGATATATCATGATACATTTAAGCAATATTCTCAGGATTTATACATATTCTTTCCAATTTTTAAAAAATTTAATTTTTTATTGGAATATATTTGCTTTACAATATTGTGTTACTTCCTGCTGTACAATGAAGTGAATCATCTACATGTATACATACATCCTCTCTTGTGTAGATTTCCTTCTCATTTAGGACACTCTAGAGCATTAAGTAAAGTTCCTTGTGCTATACATCGGGTTCTCTAATGATTTATGATTTATGTATTTATTTGATACATATTAATGTATGCATGTCAATTCCAAGCTTTCTAATTTTTAGAAAATTGCAGTGAACATCATTAGAACCATGTCTTGATCATGCCTTTTGAACACATCTCTAGAAATGGAATTCTGATTGCTTTCAGGTATTACCAGATTGTCCCCACAAAGGTCATCTCAGTTTACTCTCAGCACAGCGTCTGTTTCAAATTCACTCTCAGTTTTGATTTTTTAAAGCTCTTTTGTACTCTGATGTCATATAGTAAGTAATGGATTTTCCAGGATTAATTGAAGATGATTGAGAGAAAATCTCTTGAAAGAATTTCAAAAGCAAAATATTTCCAGTGATTATCTTAAGACCAAAATAAGCAAGATCATCTAATATCATATTTTTATCCCAAATAAAAAACTACTAATAGCTATCATTTACTGAGAGTCTATATCTGTTAGTAATAACTTTGCAACAATTCTGTATATTTTAATCAGTCTTCTCATGTTTCATCATCACAGTTATTCTGTGAAATAAGACGGTCCTTTTTAAAAGGATGGAACCAAAATTCAGACGATGTATACATTCTCTAAAGTCCTCGAGCTAGTTGGTGAGTGGCTGAGATTTGAATCCAGAGCAGTATGAGTCTAAAGATCATATTTCAGCCACTAGAGAAATCAGGAAAGCTATTAAACTTATGATTCTGAAAGTATTGCACCTCAGAACAGCACACCTCGTAGCTCATTTGTAGATTTATAGAAGCTACCTTTTATCTCCATTTATTGTCATTTTGGTATTATGATTGAAGGTGCCTACTTGGATAAACTATGAATTTTTACCACCTGGACCTGTGGAAAGAAACAGTGGGTCTCATTTCTCGAACATGAGATGCCACGAAGGCTGGTGCCAGATTGGCAAAGGAGGTTCTCAACCTTTCTTAGTGCATATGGCTCTCTAGCGGAGAAAACCACCACTAGCCCTCTCCTTTCTCTCCTCTGCTCACAAACTGGAGTCCATACAATAGTGTGAGCTTAGCAAATCTCCTCTCTGAGAGTGAGGTAGAGAAGGAAAAAAGCAGAAAACAGAGCAGGGCAGTATTGTGTGTTCCATGGGAAACTTTCCTGGGCACCAAGATCATTGTTCTGATATTGGACCAGAAGAGAGCAGCCTCTCTGATAGAATGTCTGTTTGGTGACACCGTTCTGGCAGGGATAAGATGGGGGAGGTGGGCACAGAAGATCTATTCCAGACAGCATCCAACCCCAAATGTAATGAGAGTTTAGAAAGAGAAAAGATGATGGTGTTCTCTACGCTGGATAGGAATCATGAAGGTATTCTCTACCTTGAATATGAAGCTCCACCAAGTAACATAATTAGGACCAGACATTGTCCTGTTGTGGCTTTCCAAATGTATCCTGAGCCTCTGTCTTGCTCATTATGAATCTTTATCCTTTCCTCTCCCTCTGCTCCCTCGCTCATCAGCAGGCTAAACAGAGGATACATCTCTAGCTTAAGCTTGGGGCTTTTTGGCATGATGCTTGATTGTCTCGGTTTTCTCTTGGCAGATTTAAATTGTTAGAGAAATGAAACTCGTTTGAAAACAGTAGGTCCTGGCAGGCATTCTCCCAGGCATTGCCCAGGACTCCGGGAACAGTTGTCGACTTGCTGCATGGCACTTGTCTAGGTTGGGTCTGATCTTATTCTCGGATCCCATATGGTAAGAAATAATTCAGTTTTAAAGTTTTGAGGGTTTTATGATTAGGGATTGAGGTCAGAAAAGAAAGAGAGGTTGCTGAATGTGGAGGCTGCAGCTTTATTTTTTTATATACTGAGACTAAGATTTCATGAAAGTGGGAGATTAAAGGTTTTATCTCATTTGCAAATATGAGACAAAACCAAACAAGATATTTTTTGTTTTCTTTGAATATAAATCTTTATTTGATTATGGTACCCCTAGTGTTAAGATATTTATATCATTATGGAAGGATAATAGTGTTTAATAATAGGCACATAAGGCTGGTGCCAGATTGGCAAAGGAGGCATTTTAGTGCATATGGCTCTCTAGCGAGAAAACCACCACTAGCCCTCTCCTTTCTCTCCTCTGCTCACAAACTGGAGTCCATACAATAGTGTGAGCTTAGCAAATCTCCTCTCTGAGAGTGAGGTAGAGAAGGAAAAAAGCAGAAAACAGAGCAGGGCAGTATTGTGTGTTCCATGGGAAACTTTCCTGGGCACCAAGATCATTGTTCTGATATTGGACCAGAAGAGAGCAGCCTCTCTGATAGAATGTCTGTTTGGTGACACCGTTCTGGCAGGGATAAGATGGGGGAGGTGGGCACAGAAGATCTATTCCAGACAGCATCCAACCCCAAATGTAATGAGAGTTTAGAAAGAGAAAAGATGATGGTGTTCTCTACGCTGGATAGGAATCATGAAGGTATTCTCTACCTTGAATATGAAGCTCCACCAAGTAACATAATTAGGACCAGACATTGTCCTGTTGTGGCTTTCCAAATGTATCCTGAGCCTCTGTCTTGCTCATTATGAATCTTTATCCTTTCCTCTCCCTCTGCTCCCTCGCTCATCAGCAGGCTAAACAGAGGATACATCTCTAGCTTAAGCTTGGGGCTTTTTGGCATGATGCTTGATTGTCTCGGTTTTCTCTTGGCAGATTTAAATTGTTAGAGAAATGAAACTCGTTTGAAAACAGTAGGTCCTGGCAGGCATTCTCCCAGGCATTGCCCAGGACTCCGGGAACAGTTGTCGACTTGCTGCATGGCACTTGTCTAGGTTGGGTCTGATCTTATTCTCGGATCCCATATGGTAAGAAATAATTCAGTTTTAAAGTTTTGAGGGTTTTATGATTAGGGATTGAGGTCAGAAAAGAAAGAGAGGTTGCTGAATGTGGAGGCTGCAGCTTTATTTTTTTATATACTGAGACTAAGATTTCATGAAAGTGGGAGATTAAAGGTTTTATCTCATTTGCGCAAATATGAGACAAAACCAAACAAGATATTTTTTGTTTTCTTTGAATATAAATCTTTATTTGATTATGGTACCCCTAGTGTTAAGATATTTATATCATTATGGAAGGATAATAGTGTTTATAATTAATAGGCACATACAATGGGTTGGCGATTAGAAGCGCATCACACACAGTACTTGGCTTGAAAACAATTTTAGTATATAAATGGAGAAACAAAGAAAATAGTACCATTTCTAGTAATATTAGTTGTCACATTATCCGAGTTTTTGGTTGACTTTGCAAGAGGATATACAGCACTGTACAAAGAATCTAATGGTAGATAATATTAGGGTAGCCGTACTAATAATACACTTTCCACCGTATTTACAAATTTATCTGTAAACTTCCAATAGGATAGAGTCATAGTAAATGGAACAAAAACAGCCCCCAAAATGCTTGGAATAAGTTTATAGACATGCATATTTTTTTAACCCATGTTTGGCACTGATACTACTATTTGATTATGTAATTATAAATTTTATCTTCTCTCCTCTATCTTGATACAACCACATGGGAAAAGAAACGAACACTTAACAGCTGGAGCTGTGAGCACAGAATGGATTTCAGAGCCACTAAATGTGTCTCCTGCTCCAAAGAACCTTTTAGGCATCATAAACAGTTACTGTTTTAGGCCACTGAATCTCCTGTCGGCGACCTCTGTTCACGTTGGCCACTTCACCACTGTCAGTCCATGGACACAGTCTCTTCCTGTCATTTCAGATCTCAGTGTGCCAGACTCGAGTCCTATTTCAGTTGAATATAGACTGTTGTACATAATGATATACACACAACTGTAAAATGAAAACTTTGTCTTTAATGGTTCATGGTGTTGAAATAGGTTATCATATGACCCTTAAAGCCCGAGTTTTGACCTGGATTTATTCCTTACATATCTGACCATCTATTTCAGTTAACCCAAGTTAGTGGAAGCTAAAATGAGGGTATACTAGACCAGGGGTATAGACCCAGTGTGATTACATCTTACAATTTGTACGCCTATGTCTGACTGTCATCACTTCTTATGATTGTGTATAAAGTACCTGCTGTTGAATAGGAGATTAAGCCCATTCCAATTACTGATGCTTTTTAACTTTACAGATGTCAAAGGCATTCCCTCTAACCTGTTCATTTGCAGAGCAAGGCTTTTCCAGATGGGAATTAGAAAGCAAGATTTGACAAAATCAGCTTCTCTATTACTCAATACAAAAGAATATTAGAGTAACGCTCCCGTTTCTGCTAATCCATTCATTTCAGGTTTGATTTACCTTTTTTGCCTTGATCTAAAAGCTCTGTGGCTTTATAGGATTATATATTGTTATATTCATGTTTTGAATGAATCATAGAGTATGCATTTTAATATGATTTCTCTGATTCCTAAGCTAGGATTAACCTGTTGTTTGATTTTAAAAGACTTTACATTTATATTTTAGAGAAAGAGTGTTAAGTTTCTTTAGTTATTCACTGATTCCTCATTTATAAATAGACAAAAGAAATTATAACTGTTGACTGTATTGATAGAAGAAAGGGTAAAGTCATCATTTTATAAAGAATTTAAAATATGAATACTAAATATAAACTGTTACATAATAAGAGTGTGTGTGTTAGTTTCTCAGTTGTATTTGACTGCTTGTGACACCATGAACTATAGCCCGCCAGGCTCCTCTGTCCATGGGATTCTGTAGGCAAGAATACTGAAGTGGGTTGCCATTCCCTTCTCTAGGGGGTCTTCTCAGCCCAGGGGTAGAAGCATTGAATTTTATAGTCCCTATGTTGACGTCTTGCAAAATTGAGACTACTGAGGTAGGCCTAAATTGAACTATAGCAAAGAGAAATATTAGTAGCTGGTTAGGTCATAGAAACTGGATACAGAAAATTGGTTCCTTTGGTATTTTAAAATTTAGAATGATGTTGACTTTTTTGGTTTGTTTCTGTAAACATGGTTATGGAAAGTAGGAAGATGCAGTAGGGATTCCTGATACTATTTTAAGGAATAATGGTATAGTAATAGCGAAGTCTTAGAGATGCCCAGAATGTGACAGACAGTGTTCTTTTATAAATCCTTTACATGTATCAGTTCATTTAATCCTCGCAGCAGCTTTATGAGGCTGACACCATTGTTTTCATTAAACAGATGGGGAAACAAAGATGCAGAGAAGTGAAGAGAACTGTTGAAGCTTAGATGACGAGGAAATGGCAGAGCCATGGTCCAGACCTGGGAAGTCTGGTTCCAGTCCATGCCCTTAAACTCTGTACTAATTGTGTTTACATGGCCAGGCATCTAGTTTCCATCCCACCCAGAAATTAGGTAAAACAAATTAAACTCAATCTAATGCAAGTATGGTAAAGACCAAATAAGGAAACTGAGTAAGCAACTGGTACATTTTTCTCTCATGTATAAACGTCCTTTTTAATGTAGACATTCCAGATATAGACTATATATTCCTAGATTTTAAGCACAGTTCATGTACTATGTTGCTAAGGTTTTATCCTGGGATCCATAAGCAATGTTGGACTCATTACCATGTAGTTTCCCTTTGATTTCTCCCTACACTTGGAGAACAGACAAGTAGGGTGAAGAAGAATTGAGTTGTGAAAATAATACCCGAACAATGGGCCAATGTTTGTGGAGTGTTAGTCATTCAGTTGTGTTTGACTCTTTGTGATCCCATGGACTGTGGCCCACTAGGCTCCTCTGTCCATGAAATTCTCCAGGCAACATTACTGGAATGGGTTGCCCATTTTCTTTGTCAGGGGTTCTTCCCGACCCAAGGATTGAACCCAGGTCTCCCACGTTGCAGACAGATTCTATACTGACTGAACTGCCAGGGAAGCTATGTTTGTGGAGGGCAGATATCAATTTCCCTACATCTGCGACTGGGGAAAGTTTGAAGTTTACATATATATTGCTAAATAACTGTAGAGACAGTACACACCCAAGCTTTGGCAAGCAGAAAGAGGGAACACTTATTGTACAAACATGTCTAAATGTAAACCAGCAGGCAACTATTCCTAATTTAAAAAAAATAAACTTCATCTTTGAAATTTCTGATATTTACTGGAAAGATCCCTTTCTTTTGTTTGTATCTGGTGACTTCATTTGAATCACTTTCTAAGATCTTTTTTCCCCAATTTCTTCTCATAAAGAAATCAGACATTACTCTCTATCCTTAATGAAAGAGGATTTAAAGTCTAAATATAAGCATTTCAATGTATCTGAAAAATAAAAGTGAAGCTGAGGTGAAAATTTACAGTTCATAGTTTTCTAGGGATACACGGTTGATGTATGCTCGTTTGTGCTTTCAGCTAGATTCTGAACTCAAAGAAAATGCTTCTTACTGACTACTTTTGTAAAATCCATCCCTCAATCTCCTTTCCCTATCTCCTCACCCCATTTTGTGTCAGTTTCACTGATGTGCAAATAGTAGGTACTTAATAAATATTTGCTGTGTGAATAAATTACTTGCCATCCCTGAAGCTATTTTGAGGATTATTTCTCAAACAATAAGGGGCTTATTAAAAGATACAAGCGACAAGGTTTGAAACAGGGTTTGAATGTTAATGAAGCCTCTGTCTCCAGGTCTTCTCTGATTTTGACTTACTCCAAACAGTGCTGGACTGTCAAACGCACAGGTACATCAGTGCCTCTTCTGCTGAAGGGGCTCAAAATGTGTCCTGAGAAAGAAGAGGTGAAGTTGGAACTTGCTTTCTGGCTTTATGCTTTGCCTTTCCAGCACTAACTGAGCTGCAGCATAAGGTATGAAATTAGGACAAATGTTCCAGGTCCTAGAAAACGAATGATTTTCTTTAGCTTCATCCTGCTTAGAAAATGTGTTTCAGCATTGCAGGTTTCAGGAGAGATTGGTGACTATGAAATGTTCAGTTTGAAATGGAAAATCTTTGACAGTGAAAGCTAAAATAAATGCTAACACAGAGCAGCTTTGATAATGATTTCTGTGGTTAGTGTCAGACATGTAAGGAAGGACACAAACTCTTAGGAGTCAGTTTTTTGCCTAAAATCATAATATTCTCAGTGTTAAACACTGGAAATCTGTTACTCCAAGTTTCCAGGTTCCCTGGTTAAATTCAAAGTTTTCAAGATTGAGAAAGAGGCAACTCAGTTAGGTAGTGTGTGTGTGTGTGTGTGTGTGTGTGTGTGTGTGTGTGTCCCCAAAGGCGGCAGGGGGAAGAGTATAAGAGAAACAAAAAGTATTTGAAACATTAGATATTCTATGAATAGTATATATAATCTTCAGTCATAAAAGATCTTTCTTGCTTAATCAAAAAGGATAACGTAGGGCTACCCTGGTGGTTCAGTGGGTAAAGAATCCACCTTGCAATGCGAGCACCGGTTAGATGCCTCTTCCGGGAAGATCCCACGTGCCACGGAGCGGCTGGACTGGTGTGTCCAATTACGAGCCAGTGCTCTGGAGCGCAGGCGCCCGGAGTCAGTGCTCTGAAGTGAGAGAGGCCACTGTGATGGGAGGCCCACACAGGCCAAAGAATAAAAAAGATGGATGGAAATAAATATAAATAAAAGAGGCATGATGCGGAAAAAGAAAGAAGGAAAAAGATACACAAAGGGGATGACTTAGAGAAACTAGATAGTCAAGGGAAAGTATTATGCTTCTCATATTTTCTATCTCCGTCATTGATAAAGTAATGCAGAGCAGATTGAATTATTACCACCATGAACCCTTGTTATTGATTTAATATAAAACACATAATTTGTTCTTCTGAGAGTTCTGTTCCTCTGAGAGATAACATGTCTTTAAATTATTGCATTAGATGAAAGATCTAGTTGCTGTACTCAGTCTTAAAATGAGCTAGTATTTCCAGATGGATTCTTAAAAGCCACTTTTAAGAGACTTCTTTTTCTTTTTGCTGTTTGAAATTTCTTAATCAAAATTCCTTATCCTCACTCTAGAATTAATTCATTTTGTGTAATTTTCGGTAGAGATAGCTACATATTGAATCTTTTATTATATGGCAGGAAATGTTTTGAGTACCTGGTATTAACTCACTTAATCTTCATATAATGCTATGAGGAGTGTTACTAATTATCTCCATTTCACAAGTAAGAAAACTATGGCACAGGGATATTTAAAATTAATTTTTATTGGCATATAATTGCTTTACAGTGTTGTGTTAGCTTCTACCACACAACAAAGTGAATTTTAGCTATATATATATATATATATATATATATATATATATATTTAAGTCCTCTTTTCTGGATTTCCTTCCCATTTGGGTCACCACAGAGCACTGAGTAATTCCCTGAGCTCTGTAGTACATTCTCGGTAGTTATCTGTTTTATACATCATATCAATAGTATATACAGGTCAGTTTCAATTTCCCAGTTCATCCCACCTCCTTCATACGAGACATAAAGCAATTTTCCCAGAGCCACACATTTTCTAAGTTGAAGCCAGGCTTCAGCTTCAGGTGGTCCTCTTTTTAACCAATAAGCTACATACCATTCCTTCAGAGGAGCACAGTGTCTTGTTCACCTTGGTATTCCTACACCTTGGTAGTCAGTGCCTAGTACAGAGCAGACACTTAAAAAACATATGTAAAACTGAATACCTTTAAGCACTACAATGTCCCTCCCATCATTTCATTTTATTTCACTTCACTTCACTTCTCATCTCTGCAAGCCAGATCCACATGTTGTTCCTTTGGATCTGGATAAGAGTACCTCATGAATTTCCTTCATTCAGCCTTCAGTTGATACCAGTTTAAAGTACAGTTTTGGACTTTTCACTTTATTTCCTTGCTTAGAAATCTACCAAGGGGCCTCATTTGTTTTGAACTCCTGTGTCTGGCACTCAGAGCCTCTCTATTCTTTGTCCTAGCCACCGTTCATTCTTTCCTCCCACAGCCCTGCACATGCATTCACTATGCTAAGTTGTGCTACTTATTGTTGTCATAGAGGACCCTGAGATTTCACGTTGATCCCCACCCATAGACTAATGACTGTTTCTCTTTGGCCATTGTGTGCTCCTGAGATTTTCCCTCTCTGCTCTCTTTGAATTCTCCGTCTATGATTATGGCTCTTGATTCTTCAAGACTCAAAACATGTTAACCCTTTAGTAACGTGATTTTGTATCACTGATTTCCCTTGACTGTATTTCTTCTCTTTCTTAAACTCTCATAGTAAATTATTGCATTCTGCTTTCTATTAAATGTTCTTATTTTTTCATTTTTTTTAAAAAAATTCCATCTTTATTGCTATCTTATAAACCTTTTGAGATGAAAAATTATATCTTGCTCATCTTTATTAAGAACTGATGATGAGGGTATAACTATTAGAGTATCACCAGTTATTTATCAGTTTTCTTTCTTGAGATCTATCTTGAGCAATTTGCTGTCACAGAATCATTAAACTTTACAACAGGAAGTGACACTTGCAAAGGGTTCTTTACTTGCCTTACTTCACCAGTAAGAACACTGAGACATGGAGAAATTGAGACGTATTGAGTGCGAAAACCTAATCCTATGTCAGTCTAGCTCAGTCCTGAGCCCTGCATGCTCCATGGCTCAGGCATGTCTAACTCTTTGGGACACTGTGGACTGCAGCCTGCGGCGCTCCTTTCTCCATGGGATTTTTTCTGGTAAGAATGCTGAAGTGCATTTTGGATCTGGAAAACTTAAAAACATATGTAAAACTGAATCCCTTTAGCACTACAATGTCCCTCCCATCATTTCATTTTATTTCACTTCACTTCACTTCTCATCTCTGCAAGCCAGATCCACATGTTGTTCCTTTGGATCTGGATAAGAGTACCTCATGAATTTCCTTCATTCAGCCTTCAGTTGATACCAGTTTAAAGTACAGTTTTGGACTTTTCACTTTATTTCCTTGCTTAGAAATCTACCAAGGGGCCTCATTTGTTTTGAACTCCTGTGTCTGGCACTCAGAGCCTCTCTATTCTTTGTCCTAGCCACCGTTCATTCTTTCCTCCCACAGCCCTGCACATGCATTCACTATGCTAAGTTGTGCTACTTATTGTTGTCATAGAGGACCCTGAGATTTCACGTTGATCCCCACCCATAGACTAATGACTGTTTCTCTTTGGCCATTGTGTGCTCCTGAGATTTTCCCTCTCTGCTCTCTTTGAATTCTCCGTCTATGATTATGGCTCTTGATTCTTCAAGACTCAAAACATGTTAACCCTTTAGTAACGTGATTTTGTATCACTGATTTCCCTTGACTGTATTTCTTCTCTTTCTTAAACTCTCATAGTAAATTATTGCATTCTGCTTTCTATTAAATGTTCTTATTTTTTCATTTTTTTTAAAAAAATTCCATCTTTATTGCTATCTTATAAACCTTTTGAGATGAAAAATTATATCTTGCTCATCTTTATTAAGAACTGATGATGAGGGTATAACTATTAGAGTATCACCAGTTATTTATCAGTTTTCTTTCTTGAGATCTATCTTGAGCAATTTGCTGTCACAGAATCATTAAACTTTACAACAGGAAGTGACACTTGCAAAGGGTTCTTTACTTGCCTTACTTCACCAGTAAGAACACTGAGACATGGAGAAATTGAGACGTATTGAGTGCGAAAACCTAATCCTATGTCAGTCTAGCTCAGTCCTGAGCCCTGCATGCTCCATGGCTCAGGCATGTCTAACTCTTTGGGACACTGTGGACTGCAGCCTGCGGCGCTCCTTTCTCCATGGGATTTTTTCTGGTAAGAATGCTGAAGTGCATTGCCATTTCTTTCCACGGGGGGTCCTCCAACCTAGGGTTTGAACCTGTGTCTTGTGCATTGGCGGGTGGATTCTTTACCACTGAGCCACCTGGAGAACCCTAGCCTCTATGTAATGTTTCCTCACCAGGTTTTTGAAAGGTGAAAGGTTTTATAACAACAAAATAGAGGACTTGGGCTTCCCTGGTGGTCCAGTGGGTAAGGACACCACCTTGCAGTGCAAGAGGCGCCGGTTCGATCCCTGGCCTGGGAAGATCCCACGTGCCGCGGAGCGGCTGGACTGATGTGTCCAATCACCGAGCCGGAGCTCTGGAGCGCATGCGCCCAGAGCTGGCGCTCTGCGACGACAGAGGCCACCGCGATGGGAGGCCCACATGGGCCAAAGAACAAAGACTGATGAAAATAGATAAATGAAAGACCAATAGAAGTGGCCCGCCCGCTCCCTTCCCTCTCCAACCCGACCCCACCCCACAAATAAATAAATAAATAAATTTTCAAAATAGAGGACTTTACAAAGAGAGAAATAAAAGAAAACAAAACAAAACAACAACAAAAAAAAAAAAATAGAGGACTTTGTAAGTTTCCAGATGACCTCAGCTTATCTTCTCATAGACCCTTCAGTGATCTGTCAACAGAAATGGACTGCAAAGCATGGTAAGAATATAAAGGCCTTAATATTGTAACTATAGTTAGAATATTTAGTCAAACTCTAATAGTTTTTATAGAGGTCAGTTATAAAACATTTTTTTATGTTGAATCTTGATTTATACTTTTTTTATTTTTCATGTTATTTTTTTGAACTTTTTATTTTGTATTGAGGCATAGCCAATTAACAATATTGTGATAGTTTCAGGTAAACAGTAAAGGGACTCAGCCATACATATGCATGGATCTATTCTCCCCCAAGCCTCCCTCATACCTACCCAGGCTGCCATATAATATCAAGCAGAGTTCCATGTGCTGTATAGTACGACCTCGTTGTTATCCATTTAAAATACAGCAATGTGTACATGCCAATCCCAAAGTCCCTAACTATTCCTTCCCTCAATCCTTACCCCCAACCTTAAGTTCATTCTCTTAGTCTGTGAGTAACTTCTTTGATAGCCATTTACATCAGTTGACACGTTCTTCCCTCAAATAATAAAGGCAGTCAGATGTCTTGGATAAGCACGGCTTCCCATTTGGTGGGTAAAGAAGCTAGAAGGGAGCAACTCTGTCAAAGTTAGGATGGTGACCTTGGCCAGGACATTAGCCATCTCTTAGCTTATGGATACTGGAGCATGGTTCGTCCTCAAGAGAGGGTGACTCTACCCTCTGGATATGACTCTGTGGTGTCCCAGGTATAATTTTATTAGCAGTGGAGACTGCAGGTGACAGGTACTAAGAAGTCTGAGTCAACGCTGTGGAAGTTGCCACCACTGCCAATGAGCTGTGATTTGATTTGGTTTGGTTTCCCCAGGCACTTTCACGTGATGATGATGTCATGCTTTAACATGTCCTGTCTTGGCCATTAGTAGCTTCGTCCCATTAAATCAATCAGTAATTGATATGGACATCATTATCCTTATCAGTAAAATTACCTCGGCATCTGAATCAGAAATGTGTTTTGAGTTCAATGAAATAATCCTTGAAAATGCTTGGCACAGAGTAAGCACTCAGTCACTGTTAACAGATATTATTGTTGTGGATGAGTTTTAAGGAAGATGGCTGAAGAATTTGACCAGAATATTCTCCCCCATCATTATTATTATTTTGCCCCTAAATCATCATTTTTTTTATCCATAGTTTTTATTCTTTGGCATGTGTGGGCCACCCATCGCAGTAGCCTCTCTTGTTGCAAAGCACTGACTCTAGGCACTTGCGCTCCAGAGCACTGGCTCATAATTGGACACGTCAACCCAACCGCTTCTCAGCATGTGGGATCCTCCCGGCCCAGGGATCCAAATTGTGCCCCCTACACCACAAGGCGGGCTCTTTACCCACTGGACCACCAGGGAAGCCCTCCCTCAACATTTTTTAACTTTAAAGTATTACTTTCCTCTTTCCTCTTTGCCTTAATGGAATCTTCTGAGCTCCGTGGCATTTCTATCATGAGTCCCCTGAATAGTCCTGTGCATAGTGATCTTTCCCTGTGTCTGAGTTCCTAAAAATTGATCATCTGTACTAGTCATGAGTTACTACTATATACCCTCTTGGGCTTTACTTGGTAGCTCAGTTGTTAAAGAATCTGCCTGCAATGTAGGAGACGCTGGTTTGGATTCCTAGGTTGGGAAGTTCACCTGGAGAAGGGATTAAGCTACCCACTCCAGTATTCTTGAGCTTCCCTGGTAGCTAAAATGGTAAAGAATCTGCTTGCAATGCAGGAGACCTGGGTTCGACCCTGGGTTGAGGATATCCCCTGGAGGGGGGTCTGGCAACCAACTCCAGTATCCACTCCAGTATTCTTGCCTGAAAAAGTCCATGGATAGAGGAGCCTGGAAGGCTACAGTCCATGGAGTCACAAAGAATCGTACATGACTGAGTGACTAAGCACAGCATATAATACCCTGTTATGCTGTTAAACAATTTTCTCCCTTCCTTATTTCAGTTAACTTATAAATTCCTTAAAGGTTTTGAAATTTTTTATATTTGTATCCTGCATTGCACTGGCATCGGCTTGTACATTTGACCACTATAAAATTTGCTTATTGGTTAATATTGACTAATATGTCAACTCCTGTTTATCAGAATTCAAATAAATTGTAATATAAATTAGCCAGAGAAAGCAGTTTCACCTCAGTTTCATTTCTTGAGTCTAGAATTCATTTCTAGATCCTCCACAGTAGGTCTTTAAAAAGTTAGTAAAATATTGGGGGGCAAACCCTATCATTATTATTATTTTGCCCCTAAATCATCATTTTTTATCCATAGTTTTATTCTTTGGCATGTGTGGCCACCCATCGCAGTAGCCTCTCTTGTTGCAAAGCACTGACTCTAGGCACTTGCGCTCCAGAGCACTGGCTCATAATTGGACACGTCAACCCAACCGCTTCTCAGCATGTGGGATCCTCCCGGCCCAGGGATCCAAATTGTGCCCCCTACACCACAAGGCGGGCTCTTTACCCACTGGACCACCAGGGAAGCCCTCCCTCAACATTTTTTAACTTTAAAGTATTACTTTCCTCTTTCCTCTTTGCCTTAATGGAATCTTCTGAGCTCCGTGGCATTTCTATCATGAGTCCCCTGAATAGTCCTGTGCATAGTGATCTTTCCCTGTGTCTGAGTTCCTAAAAATTGATCATCTGTACTAGTCATGAGTTACTACTATATACCCTCTTGGGCTTTACTTGGTAGCTCAGTTGTTAAAGAATCTGCCTGCAATGTAGGAGACGCTGGTTTGGATTCCTAGGTTGGGAAGTTCACCTGGAGAAGGGATTAAGCTACCCACTCCAGTATTCTTGAGCTTCCCTGGTAGCTAAAATGGTAAAGAATCTGCTTGCAATGCAGGAGACCTGGGTTCGACCCTGGGTTGAGGATATCCCCTGGAGGGGGGTCTGGCAACCAACTCCAGTATCCACTCCAGTATTCTTGCCTGAAAAAGTCCATGGATAGAGGAGCCTGGAAGGCTACAGTCCATGGAGTCACAAAGAATCGTACATGACTGAGTGACTAAGCACAGCATATAATACCCTGTTATGCTGTTAAACAATTTTCTCCCTTCCTTATTTCAGTTAACTTATAAATTCCTTAAAGGTTTTGAAATTTTTTATATTTGTATCCTGCATTGCACTGGCATCGGCTTGTACATTTGACCACTATAAAATTTGCTTATTGGTTAATATTGACTAATATGTCAACTCCTGTTTATCAGAATTCAAATAAATTGTAATATAAATTAGCCAGAGAAAGCAGTTTCACCTCAGTTTCATTTCTTGAGTCTAGAATTCATTTCTAGATCCTCCACAGTAGGTCTTTAAAAAGTTAGTAAAATATATGTATTTCTGAACAGAGTGATGATAAAGATTGGATACCAGTGGAAAAGCAGAAGAACTCTAACTTGGAGCCTAGCAGGCATGAAGGCTCCAGCCAACTGAAGGCCAAAGCAAGAAGCATTGTCTGAGGTCTATTCTGTAATAACCTGCAATGAATATATAAATTTGATTCTACTTTGTAGGACAAAGATACCCTTTCAATAACAGTTAATTTTCATCCCATGACTTACTGTGGTCTAAGAGGCCTAAAATCAAGTTGTCTGGAATGCAAGGCAGTCTCACTTTAAGGAGTCTCTAATTTCTTTGGAAAATGGCAGACACTAAGACGCTTCTATATGTGACAAAACTGGAGAAAAACTGAAGATTGGCTGAACTAATTTCCTCTCCTTCTATTGAGTTGGTTCATTAGGCCTTATACTACTAGAACTATGTGTGTAATTTTACAAAACAACATATGGAATATGTTGAGAGCATTAATGTGTATGTGGACTACAAGGGTATCAGAAATTTTGCTCTGAAATATGAGATTGATAGCATAGAGTAGTGTATCTTGAAATTATATTGCACATGTCTGCTTTTCACGCTTAACAAATTACCTGTGATGTTTTATTGTTGTTCAGTGTAGTATCTTTCTTCTGTCTCATTTAGTATCTGTATTTTAAAATTCATCTGTAGTTGTGTAAGGAAAGATATCACATAAAAGGAATTCCATGTAAAACTGAACTGTCATGGCTCCTGAGATGATACTGAAGCATCTTTCCATCTATGTATCTACCCTTCTGTCAGGCTCCCAAATGTACTGATTTCCTATCCCGTGAGAAGTGCTGTCAGTGTTCTGATGCAACAAGATTCAAAGAAAATATAGCTGACTTATTCTGTTCAATTTGGGTTGCAAATGCTAAAACTCTAAAAAACACAATCAGAACAGTGGTAGGCCAGAATGAGAAGGCAAAGCAGTTGATCACTAATGTCAGATTTAACAACTTTTAAGTATATTTTCTATAAAAGCAGTCAAATGCTTCATTACTCCATAATATAGGTTCATTTTAATAGTGTCATTCCAATCATCTGGGTTATATAAATATAATGTATATGTCATTACATGTTTAGTATATTTATTTGTATTGCATGTGTGCATATATATGTGTATATGTACACATATATATTTCACAAGTCATATATTTCCTATGCCACATCCATGGCATCTATCGACTGTCTCTTAATAACTGTTATGTGCAGCTTCCAAGTAACATGATTTAAAGAAGAAATTGCTTGCCTGCCACTTTATCTCTTTCTCCTTCTTACAAGCTAGAACTTGGACTAGATCCAACCTCATCTGGTGCAGAGAAGAGCATCCTAGGAAATGGAAGAGTAATGAGCTCTGTAAAAGGACTTCTCCACAGTAGCTTGGAAACACCCTTTAGGCCTGTATCTAGAAAAGGAATATAGGGCTTCCTGGTGGTCCAGTGGGTAAGGATACCGCCTTGAAGGGGCGCCAGTTTGATCCCTGGCCTGGGAAGATCCCACCTGCTGTGGAGCGACTGGACCGATGTGTCCAACTACTGAGCGCCCGGAGCATGTGGCTCTGAAATATGAGATTGATAGCATAGAGTAGTGTATCTTGAAATTATATTGCACATGTCTGCTTTTCACGCTTAACAAATTACCTGTGATGTTTTATTGTTGTTCAGTGTAGTATCTTTCTTCTGTCTCATTTAGTATCTGTATTTTAAAATTCATCTGTAGTTGTGTAAGGAAAGATATCACATAAAAGGAATTCCATGTAAAACTGAACTGTCATGGCTCCTGAGATGATACTGAAGCATCTTTCCATCTATGTATCTACCCTTCTGTCAGGCTCCCAAATGTACTGATTTCCTATCCCGTGAGAAGTGCTGTCAGTGTTCTGATGCAACAAGATTCAAAGAAAATATAGCTGACTTATTCTGTTCAATTTGGGTTGCAAATGCTAAAACTCTAAAAAACACAATCAGAACAGTGGTAGGCCAGAATGAGAAGGCAAAGCAGTTGATCACTAATGTCAGATTTAACAACTTTTAAGTATATTTTCTATAAAAGCAGTCAAATGCTTCATTACTCCATAATATAGGTTCATTTTAATAGTGTCATTCCAATCATCTGGGTTATATAAATATAATGTATATGTCATTACATGTTTAGTATATTTATTTGTATTGCATGTGTGCATATATATGTGTATATGTACACATATATATTTCACAAGTCATATATTTCCTATGCCACATCCATGGCATCTATCGACTGTCTCTTAATAACTGTTATGTGCAGCTTCCAAGTAACATGATTTAAAGAAGAAATTGCTTGCCTGCCACTTTATCTCTTTCTCCCTTCTTACAAGCTAGAACTTGGACTAGATCCAACCTCATCTGGTGCAGAGAAGAGCATCCTAGGAAATGGAAGAGTAATGAGCTCTGTAAAAGGACTTCTCCACAGTAGCTTGGAAACACCCTTTAGGCCTGTATCTAGAAAAGGAATATAGGGCTTCCCTGGTGGTCCAGTGGGTAAGGATACCGCCTTGAAGGGGCGCCAGTTTGATCCCTGGCCTGGGAAGATCCCACCTGCTGTGGAGCGACTGGACCGATGTGTCCAACTACTGAGCCGGCACTCTGGAGAGCATGTGCCCATAGCCAGTGCTCTGCAGCGAGAGAGGCCACTGTGATGGGAGGCCCACGCAGGCCAAAGAACAAAGATGGATGAATATAAATAAATAAAAAACCAATTAAAAAAAAGAAAAAGAAAAGAAATGTAACCACAGAAGCAAGAAGATGTGATATTATCACTTATTTCTTAATTGTAAAGACATTTCTGTTCAGTCGCTCACTCATGTTGGACTCTTTGCAACCCCATGGACTGCAGCATGCCAGGCTTCTGTGTATTTCACCATCTCCCGGAGGCTGCTCAAATTCATGTCCATTAACTCAGTGATGCCATCCAACCATCTCATCCCTTTTTCTTTTGCCTTCTATTTTTCCTAACATCAGGCTCTTTTCCAATGAATTGTCTCTTCGCATTAGGTAGGCAAAGTATTAGAGCTTCAGCTTCAGCATCAGTCCTTCCAATGAATCTTCAGGGTTGATTTCCTTTAGGATTGACTGATTTTATCTCCTTGAAGTCCAAGGAACTCTCAAGAACCTTCTCCAACACCACAGTTCAAAGGCATCAATTCTTCATCACTCAGCCTTCTCTATGGTCCACCTCTCACATCCATACATGACTACTGGGAAAATCATACCTTTGACTATACAGACTTCTGTTGGTAAAGTGATGTCTCTGCTTTTGAATAAGCTGTCTAGGTTTCTCATAGCATTTCTTCCAAGGAACAAGCACCTTTTAATTTCATGGCTGCAATCACTATCCACAGTGATTTTTGAGCCCAAGAAAATTTAGTCTGTCACTGTTTCCATTGTTTGCCCATCTATTTGCCATGAAGTGATGGAACCAGATGCCATGATCTTCATTTTTTGAATGTTGAGGTTTAAACCAGCTTTTTCACTTTCTTCTTTCACCTTCATCAAGAGGTTCTTTAGTTCCTCTTCTTTCTGCCATAAGGGAGGTGTCATCTGCACCCAAGGTTATTGATATTTCTCCTGGAAATCTTGATTCCAGCTTGTGCTTCATCCATATCAGCATTTTGCAATGATGTATTCTGCATATAAATTAAATAAGCAGGGTGCCAATATACAGCTATGATGTACTCCTTTCCCAATTTGGAACCAGACTGCTATTCCATGTCCAGTTCTAACTGTTGCTTCTTGTCCTGCATACAGGCTTCACAGGAGGCAGGTAAGGCAGTCTGGTATTCCCATCTCTTTCAGAATTTTCCAGTTTGTTGTGGTCCACACAGTCAAGGCTTTAGTGTAGTCAATGAAGCAGAAGTGGATGTTTTTCTGGAATTCCCTTCCCTTTCTATGATCCAACGAATCTTGACAATTTGATCTCTGGTTCCTCTGCCTGTTCTAAATGTAGCTTGTACATCTGGACATTCTTGGTTCATGTACTGTTGAAGCCTAGCTTGGAGGATATTAAGCCTTACTCTGCTAGCATTTAGGCTGATGGAATGTTTGATGAAAAAAAAATGTCATCTTTCATATGAGGATCTCAAATTAGACCTCTTTCCTTATTTTTAGGTACTGTTAAAAGAATGAGGGTATTCCCAGGTATTTCAGTGATAAAGAATCTGCCAGCCAATGTAAGAGATGCAGGGTTTGTTTCCTTGGTCAGGAAGATCCCCTGAAGAAGGAAATGGCACTATACTCCAGTATTCCTGCCTGGAAAATTCCACGGACAGAGGAATCTGGTGAGCTGCAATCCATAGGGCCACAAAGAATCGGACACTACTGAGCAACTGAGTGCATTAACAGAATCTGAAATGTCACGACCCTGAAATACTTGAAAAACTTTCTTCCATCATTTTTGCCTACCAATTTACACTTATTTTTGTTTTGCGCCTACCTCAAAATCAATTAGCCAATACTACTTACATGCCTACTTCTTCAGCTAACTCATTGGTAATGGATTTCTTTTTATGGGGAATATGGTTTCATGCTTTCTGTATGCTGCTCCAGCAAGCCCCTTTCCAACTAGTGATGTAACAGTCCACTCTTAGTAGAAAGGGTGTGTGGGAGAAGATTCTCAGCCAAAATTTAAGCAATTAAGGGAACATTGATTTCCATATGTAACCGTGGAAAAACTGACTGTTTACACCAAGTGTCAGAATTTTGTGTGAGCAAGGTAGACAGGACTTCACTTGAGCCTTTCTATTTCCATTCCCTGATTTACTTTTAAAAGAAAGAGCAGTGCATTTGCCAAGCCTGCCACAGACTGGATACTACAGAGCAGGTGGCTTCTACAAAGGAAATTTATTTTCTCATGATCATTGAATCTGAAGTCTGAAATCAAGATGTCCTCAGGGTTGATTTCTTCTAAGGTATCTCTTCATGGCTTGCAAATAGCCATCTTCTTCCCGCATAATTCACACGGCCTTCCCCATGTGTGTTCTAATAGCCTCTTGTAATGGTTCAGGTTCAGTCATATTGATCAGGGACAATTCCAATGATCTCATTTTAACTTAATTACCTCTTTAAAGACTCTGTGTATAAATAGAGTCTTATGCTGAGATACTATCATTTAGAATTTCAACCCATGAATTGGAGGAGGCTGCATAATTCTGTTCCTTAAAAGAATTACAAGTTTGATGAAAAAAAAATGTCATCTTTCATATGAGGATCTCAAATTAGACCTCTTTCCTTATTTTTAGGTACTGTTAAAAGAATGAGGGTATTCCCAGGTATTTCAGTGATAAAGAATCTGCCAGCCAATGTAAGAGATGCAGGGTTTGTTTCCTTGGTCAGGAAGATCCCCTGAAGAAGGAAATGGCACTATACTCCAGTATTCCTGCCTGGAAAATTCCACGGACAGAGGAATCTGGTGAGCTGCAATCCATAGGGCCACAAAGAATCGGACACTACTGAGCAACTGAGTGCATTAACAGAATCTGAAATGTCACGACCCTGAAATACTTGAAAAACTTTCTTCCATCATTTTTGCCTACCAATTTACACTTATTTTTGTTTTGCGCCTACCTCAAAATCAATTAGCCAATACTACTTACATGCCTACTTCTTCAGCTAACTCATTGGTAATGGATTTCTTTTTATGGGGAATATGGTTTCATGCTTTCTGTATGCTGCTCCAGCAAGCCCCTTTCCAACTAGTGATGTAACAGTCCACTCTTAGTAGAAAGGGTGTGTGGGAGAAGATTCTCAGCCAAAATTTAAGCAATTAAGGGAACATTGATTTCCATATGTAACCGTGGAAAAACTGACTGTTTACACCAAGTGTCAGAATTTTGTGTGAGCAAGGTAGACAGGACTTCACTTGAGCCTTTCTATTTCCATTCCCTGATTTACTTTTAAAAGAAAGAGCAGTGCATTTGCCAAGCCTGCCACAGACTGGATACTACAGAGCAGGTGGCTTCTACAAAGGAAATTTATTTTCTCATGATCATTGAATCTGAAGTCTGAAATCAAGATGTCCTCAGGGTTGATTTCTTCTAAGGTATCTCTTCATGGCTTGCAAATAGCCATCTTCTTCCCGCATAATTCACACGGCCTTCCCCATGTGTGTTCTAATAGCCTCTTGTAATGGTTCAGGTTCAGTCATATTGATCAGGGACAATTCCAATGATCTCATTTTAACTTAATTACCTCTTTAAAGACTCTGTGTATAAATAGAGTCTTATGCTGAGATACTATCATTTAGAATTTCAACCCATGAATTGGAGGAGGCTGCATAATTCTGTTCCTTAAGAGGAACCATGCCTATTACTTTTATATTTCAATAACAGTACTTTAAAAATGACATTGTTTCTCCTTCTTGTACTTTAAAAGTAATGGAACATGTCTAAAATCATAGGACATCTACATAGGTAAGTATAAATCTTGTTGGCATTTTAATTTTCTCACTGGAAATCTTGTTTCCCTGTGCGAGTACTAAAGGTTCTGGGAGATTTTTTCATTATTGCTCTCCTTATAAAAGCAGCTGTTCAGTGAACACGGCATATTTTGTTACCTCATCAAGAAGCAGAGGAAGATTATGTTGTGATCAGGGTTTGTATGGCTATAGTCTATGCTGTTCTGATTGTCTGAGCCCCAGTGATTGATTTAATACGTCTACTCCAGGGCAGTTACTCTTCTCTGATATTTGTCCAACTCAAAGCTCCATGTTATTTATGTAAACGATGCTTTATATGCCTTCCATGAAGATAAATCCAAGTTGACAGAACTGTTTAAGAGATGAGTGTGCCTACCAATTGGGATTACACTCACAGAATTTATCTTTATCAACTTTTGTGTGACTTTACTGGCAAATTCGGAGCTTTTGAGGATAAGAGGATCAGATATTATTGGGAGAATCTAATTACTGCTGTGAAGGTAGTCCTTTGACATTTCAGGAGACTGCATCTAGGAAGACTTCAGAACAGAAAGAAAAACTGACTTAGGGATGGATGATTTATCTTTGAAAATGAAAGAGCAGTGCATTTGCCAAGCCTGCCACAGACTGGATACTACAGAGCAGGTGGCTTCTACAAAGGAAATTTATTTTCTCATGATCATTGAATCTGAAGTCTGAAATCAAGATGTCCTCAGGGTTGATTTCTTCTAAGGTATCTCTTCATGGCTTGCAAATAGCCATCTTCTTCCCGCATAATTCACACGGCCTTCCCCATGTGTGTTCTAATAGCCTCTTGTAATGGTTCAGGTTCAGTCATATTGATCAGGGACAATTCCAATGATCTCATTTTAACTTAATTACCTCTTTAAAGACTCTGTGTATAAATAGAGTCTTATGCTGAGATACTATCATTTAGAATTTCAACCCATGAATTGGAGGAGGCTGCATAATTCTGTTCCTTAAGAGGAACCATGCCTATTACTTTTATATTTCAATAACAGTACTTTAAAAATGACATTGTTTCTCCTTCTTGTACTTTAAAAGTAATGGAACATGTCTAAAATCATAGGACATCTACATAGGTAAGTATAAATCTTGTTGGCATTTTAATTTTCTCACTGGAAATCTTGTTTCCCTGTGCGAGTACTAAAGGTTCTGGGAGATTTTTTCATTATTGCTCTCCTTATAAAAGCAGCTGTTCAGTGAACACGGCATATTTTGTTACCTCATCAAGAAGCAGAGGAAGATTATGTTGTGATCAGGGTTTGTATGGCTATAGTCTATGCTGTTCTGATTGTCTGAGCCCCAGTGATTGATTTAATACGTCTACTCCAGGGCAGTTACTCTTCTCTGATATTTGTCCAACTCAAAGCTCCATGTTATTTATGTAAACGATGCTTTATATGCCTTCCATGAAGATAAATCCAAGTTGACAGAACTGTTTAAGAGATGAGTGTGCCTACCAATTGGGATTACACTCACAGAATTTATCTTTATCAACTTTTGTGTGACTTTACTGGCAAATTCGGAGCTTTTGAGGATAAGAGGATCAGATATTATTGGGAGAATCTAATTACTGCTGTGAAGGTAGTCCTTTGACATTTCAGGAGACTGCATCTAGGAAGACTTCAGAACAGAAAGAAAAACTGACTTAGGGATGGATGATTTATCTTTGAAAAATGAAAACCCCTCTAAAGCATGGGAAAAATCTGAAACCAGTCATTTAGATACTTAGCACTTGGAAAATATCCTTATGTGTTATGAGTTATGAATTTCTAGCTTTGACTAGGGATTCTTTTTCTTTTACATGATAGCGCATGAGCCTTATATGTTCTTCATCCACATGGTTGTCAGAAGATCAAAAGGGTATGGTATGATTTCTGGTTTGAAAATGATGGTGTGAGGTTTATAAATTCTTTTAGAAGTAATCCTCCAAAAGTCAAAAAAGAAAGAAAAGAAAAAAATTAATGCAAACTTGATCTCTGATAGGACTGGGAAATACATGAAACATTCTAATAATCATAACCAAGTAGGAAAAAAGAAGCTGCCAAAAGCAGTAAAGGCCAACTGGGACAGATGAACATGTAAAGTGAAGACCTGTATAGTGACACAGCTTAGCAAAAGTGCTACAGAAATCTCTTTATAAAAATATGCTGGGGCTTCCCTGGTGGTCCAGTGGGTAAGGACACCACCTTGCAGTGCAAGGGGCGCCGGTTCAATCCCTGGCCTGGGAAGATCCCACATGCCACAGAGCTGCTGGACCGATGTGTCCAATTACCGAGCCGGAGCTCTGGAGTGCATGGGCCCAGAGCCCGTGCTCTGTGACAACAGAGGCCGCCGCGATGGGAGGCCCACATGTTCCGAAGAACAATGATGGATGAAAACAGATAAATGTTTTCCTCCCCACCCCACCCCCCCCGCAAAAAAAAAAAAATATATATATATATATATGTATATATATATGCTGCAGTGAAATATAAAATAATATGTGTTTTCCTGACAACACTGGGAATAGGAAGTTGAGGTCAACTTGAACAACCCATATTTGCAGAAAGTAAACCTCTGCTTGTTGGATAAAGGACAGAAAAGTGTATGTTGTTAACAGCAGTGCAGTTTGCCAGTCAGGAAGGTGTGCACAGGCAACTCTGGGATGCTGGGAGCTGGCAACACAGCCTTGTCCACTCTGCCACTCAGACCTTCCTCAAATGGCTGATGGGGAGGCTGCTCATTTGAAAAATGAGGAACAAGTAGTGACTTTAAGGGGCTTCCTTTTAGCTCAGCTGATAAAGAATCTGCCTGTAATGTGGTAGACCTGAGTTCAGTCCCTGGGTTGGGAAGATCCCTTGGAGGAGGGCATGGCAACCCACTCCAGTATTTTTGCCCTGAGGAATGCCCATGGACAGAAGATCTTGGTGGGCTGCTCTCTGCTTCCAGACCTGAGGCACATGCCTTTTGAGTTTCTGTCTTATTTTGCTCCTCAAAGATTTGTATCTTACCACTGAGCCTGACTAAGTTGTTGGGGTCATTCTTTTGTTATCTCTCAGTTAATTTTTATTGGAGTACAGTTGCTTTATAATGTGTTAGTTTTTACTGTACAGCAAAGTGAATCAATGATAGGTTTATAGACATCCCCTCTTTTTTGGATTTTCTTCCTATTTAGGTTACTACAGAGCATTGAGTAGGGTTCTCTACACTATAGAGTAGGTTCTCACTACTTATGTATTTTATACGTAGTACTGTATATATATCAATCCCAATCTCCTAATTCATCCTACACTCCCTTCCCCTTTGGTATGCATACATTTATTCTCTATATTAGTGTGTCTGTTTCTGCTTTGCAAATAAGATCATCTGTACCATTTCTTAGATCCCACATACATGTGTTAACATACAGTATTTGTTTTTCTGACTTACTTCAGTCTGTATGACAGTTCCTAGGTTCACCTGCATCTCTACGAGTGACCCTATTTCATTTCTTTTTATTGTTAAGTAATATTCCACTGTATATATGTACTACATCTTCACCAGTTATTCCACTACTGGGCATTTACCCAGAGAAAAGCATAATTCAAAGAGACACATGTACCCCAGATCTTCATTGCAGCACCACTTACAATAGCCAGGACATGGAAGAAACTTAGATGTCCATCAACAGACGAATGGGCATGCCTTTTTAAAAATATTTTATCCATCCTCACTATCTATAGAGGGAAGGAGTATGCCAATAAGTGAACCCACTTTTAGTGAATAATCTTACCCATTATATGCCAGTTAGTCATTAAAGAAGAAAGAGAAATATCTGAATATTTGAATAGTTGTATTTACTGAATTTAAGAGCTACTTTAATTATCAACTATAATCATTGTGTGTGTCCTCAGTCTCTTATATTTAATTATTATTAAAATAAAAAAGACTGTTCATAATAATAATGTATTCACCTATTTTAGCAAATTTTATACTGTATCATATGTAAGATTTCTTGGTACTTGCTATATGGGAAAATGATGAATTAAAGTAATGAGCTTAAATATGGATAAAAGTAATACTCAAGACTGTGGTTCAGAAATCCATCTACAGTAATAGAGGACAGCAGAGATGTGGCTAAGTGAGAGTGCACATGGCAAGGACTTTAGTATTTTAGGTGATAACATTTTTATATGATTTATCAATATAGGTCTGCCAAGAAATCTAATTCAAGTTAGATACAATAATAGAAATATAGTGATGAAGAAAAGGTAGTTGAATATTACCTCCCTGCTCACTACAGGTCATACTAAACATAGGCTATTACTTTCAGTTCCAAATGTCACCTTAGTTGCTCAGTTGTGGATGACCCATTAACAAGCTACGGAATTCTCCAGGCAAGCATACTGGAGTGGGTAGTCTTTCCCTTTTCCAGGGGATCTTCCCAACCTAGGGGTAAAACCCAGGCTTCCTGCATCACAGGTATATTCCTTACCATCTGAGCCACCAGGGAAGCTCAAGAATACTGGAGTGGGTAGTGTGTCCCTTCTCCAGGGGATCTTCCCAACCCAGGAATCGAACCGGGGTCTTCCGCACTGCATGCCACCCTATAAAAGGAACCAGTTCGGAGATTATCTGCAGAACAGAAATCAGACCATTAAAAGTTTTGAGAACTTTTATATATAAGGAGCATTTTAAGCAACTGACTTTTGAAGGACTTAAGAAATGTCTTCGAATATTTCAAGGGTATTAATATGAAAAGAAGATTAGTCATACTCTGTGTGGTTCAAGAAGACAGAATTAGAATGGATAGGTATATGTTCTATGTTTTCTAGTTCTAAAATATCAGAAACTTTTAGGAATTTTTCAAATATGAGAATTTGGAAAATAAATTCAGCTCTCATTGTAATGAGGTTCAGTCATTGAAGCTGTTTCAGTAAATGCTAATGGATGTGATAGAGATTCACATCTTCAACTGAAGACCATATCAATATCATTTCCTTTGAAGGTGTACCATTTATCAAGTTATACCTCACCAGGCCCATTAATTTTTGTAAACTCTTGTGAACACCACTGCTCCATGAACTGTCAGATTCCCTTTAATCTGCTCTGCCTTTTCCAATGGTGTACTATTCCATTTTATCCATCACTATCTTTGCTAGCTCCTTCATATTTTTAAATCTCAGTTCTAGTGTCACTTTTTCCTGGAAGCCTTTGTGGATTTTTGTTTTCTTTTGTTCTTGTTGTTACAAGTCTTTGTCCCTATTAAGTCACAAGTTCCTGGAGATAAAATACTGCTGATTCTATGAGTCTATCTACCGCTCTATACAGTGCTCAACGTGTGGACAGATGGATGGATGGATTAATTATCAGTGATTAAGTATCATTCTAGCCTAGACAGAGACAAGACGTATGGCAGCATTTCTGGAAAAGGAGATGAGATATCTAGAAAGAGAGAGGTCAATGTCAAGGCATGTTATTTTGGGACCAGGAAGTAAAATAGCTGTAGGACAATAAAAAATAATAACAAAAAGACAAATTAAAATTTTTTAATGGAATAGAAATGCTTTAGAAAGATTACTTGAAAGAGAAAAAAATATGTGCTTATAAATAATTTCGCCTCTGTGTATTACTTGTTTTCTACAGTCAGTTCAGCTCAAATAGTCTTTCATTATAATTATGCATGAAGATTCAAGTTTACTTAGGATGTAAAAGACTAGAACAGTCTAGATGGAAAATTTACTTTTACTGATATATTGCTAAAATATTCCATACAACAGCTCTTACTTTTTTCAATATGAAAAGCATCTGCATTCTGCATTGAAACTGTATGGACCCAGTTTCTGTGTGATCAAATAAATCAGTAGTATATTCTGTGTGGTTCAAGAAGACAGAATTAGAATGGATAGGTATATGTTCTATGTTTTCTAGTTCTAAAATATCAGAAACTTTTAGGAATTTTTCAAATATGAGAATTTGGAAAATAAATTCAGCTCTCATTGTAATGAGGTTCAGTCATTGAAGCTGTTTCAGTAAATGCTAATGGATGTGATAGAGATTCACATCTTCAACTGAAGACCATATCAATATCATTTCCTTTGAAGGTGTACCATTTATCAAGTTATACCTCACCAGGCCCATTAATTTTTGTAAACTCTTGTGAACACCACTGCTCCATGAACTGTCAGATTCCCTTTAATCTGCTCTGCCTTTTCCAATGGTGTACTATTCCATTTTATCCATCACTATCTTTGCTAGCTCCTTCATATTTTTAAATCTCAGTTCTAGTGTCACTTTTTCCTGGAAGCCTTTGTGGATTTTTGTTTTCTTTTGTTCTTGTTGTTACAAGTCTTTGTCCCTATTAAGTCACAAGTTCCTGGAGATAAAATACTGCTGATTCTATGAGTCTATCTACCGCTCTATACAGTGCTCAACGTGTGGACAGATGGATGGATGGATTAATTATCAGTGATTAAGTATCATTCTAGCCTAGACAGAGACAAGACGTATGGCAGCATTTCTGGAAAAGGAGATGAGATATCTAGAAAGAGAGAGGTCAATGTCAAGGCATGTTATTTTGGGACCAGGAAGTAAAATAGCTGTAGGACAATAAAAAATAATAACAAAAAGACAAATTAAAATTTTTTAATGGAATAGAAATGCTTTAGAAAGATTACTTGAAAGAGAAAAAAATATGTGCTTATAAATAATTTCGCCTCTGTGTATTACTTGTTTTCTACAGTCAGTTCAGCTCAAATAGTCTTTCATTATAATTATGCATGAAGATTCAAGTTTACTTAGGATGTAAAAGACTAGAACAGTCTAGATGGAAAATTTACTTTTACTGATATATTGCTAAAATATTCCATACAACAGCTCTTACTTTTTTTTTCAATATGAAAAGCATCTGCATTCTGCATTGAAACTGTATGGACCCAGTTTCTGTGTGATCAAATAAATCAGTAGTATATTCTAGTTTGATAATTTTGTCCCTGTGTGATCTTATGGATATAAAAGTACATATGGGAAATACCAAAATCATTGTTTTATGAGGGCAAACTAGTGTTCTCTCATGTCTCGTAGCCTTTAAAAATGATAAAAAGAAGGGGAAAAAAACCTTATTAATGCATGCTTGGAGAACAATTGTGATCATTTTCCTGGCTGAGGATTAAATTATTGTACATTATAGTGTGCATGCCTATGATAAGTAGATTACTATAGATCATTCCAAGAGAAGGTGGAGAGAAGATTGCACTAACATTAGCTTCTCTGGTATTTGCAGGCTGTAAATTTCTTTAAATGATAGATGTAAAGATGGAAGACAGATGGATAGAGGAAAAGACAGAATCAGATACTGAATGAGTTAGTACTGCAGCCCGTGTTCCAGTGCTGTCTTATTACCATCAGGCCAGCAAGCATCAAAGTCCCCCATGGCCCCCACTCCCTCCCCCTGAAATGTACCGATTTATATGAAAATTAAGATTACAAATTAAAGCCTGGCTATCCTGGAGTTTTCCAGTTCATCAGACATCCAATAAAAATGATGTCAAGCCTGTGTGCATAATTCCCAGAAGATTACTTTGTCCTTACAGCTAAGCCCTGTCCCTGATATGAAAGATCTCTATCCACTTTTATTGAAATAAAGAACTAACATCATAATCCCAATATTGAGGTATAATCTTCATTATCTCCTGACCCTCTTGAGGTTCCCCCAATCTATATTACTTCAGCTTTGTTTATTTATAATCCTTATGTATTTACCTTTATTGAGATAAGATTAAAAATGAAAAAAAAGCTCCAAAAAAATCCTTATGATCTCATGATTGAGTTTCAGTTCACCAACAATCAACTAATGTGTGAGACTGAGGGTTTTTTTCTTTTTTTTTTTTAAAGAGTAGCTCTTATAGTTGTGTAGCCTAGGCTTGAAAAGGCATTAATTGGTCCCCTGAGTGTCCCTGTTTCATTAAATGAATTATTTCCAAACCAACCTGGTTTGTGAAATGATGGCAGCATCCTCTTTTCCTATTTACTAAAAAAGGTGAGGGAGGAGAGTATGAAAAGATACACACAGATTGAATAAGCCAGGGGAACTTTTATCTCTTTTCTTAGGAAGTTTTGATTCATAACCATGGTTAATTACTGGTAAACCACAATCCCCCAACATTTTTCCCCGCCAAGAGCCTTAATGGCCTGTGGCTATGCCTCGGGCTGTTAACTATCACACTAGTCATTAATGCCGGTCAAGATGATTTCTTGGAGATTATTGCTCATTTATTTAATAGAACAGACTGTTCTGCACAAAGAATGAAATGGTAGTCATTTTTTCCCCTTTCAAAAAGCATAAACACCTATGAAAACCACATTTTACTGGGGTTATTTTTAAAAACATTTCACATATTATTTTAGTTTTATTTGCAAAGTAAAAGCTGGGTTTGCAGTGTCCTGGTTTTCACTGATAACCATGTTTCCTTACGTGAAATGAATTTTTGTCGTTATATTTGGAGAAACACATCTCGAGGGATTTACCAGGTGTTCTCAGTTATTTGTACCTCATATTTTACTTTTTGTGCAAAGAAATATTAGGATAATATTATCTGGCTTTCAGATTTGAAAACACAGAGAAAATAGAAGTATTTTGCTATTGGCATAGAACTGCACTGGAGTGTTCCTTCTTAAAATAACATTTAGGCTTTGAGCCCAAAGGGTCTTGTTTTGCTATTATTTCACATAAAGTGGGGGCTTGTATAATCTTCATTTGCTCTATTATTGCTAATCTGTGAATCTTTTTACTTCATTCATTTATGCTTTGAGCACCTGCTATTGCCTAGGCACACTCAAGTAAATCAGGAGAGAATGGAGAAAACACTGGAAGACAGAAACACCTTATGATCACTAAATGGTGGGGTTTTTTTAGCCTCTTTTATTGTGTGTTTGTTTATTTATTTTCATCTATCTTTATTCTTTGGCCTGCATGGGCCTCCCACTGCAGTGGCCTCTCCTGCCGCAGAGCACTGGCTCTGTGTGCATGCGCTCCAGAGCGTTGGCTTGCTACTGGACACCCCAGTGCATCTGCTCTGCAGCACGTGCCACCTTTCCGGGCCAGGGATTGAACTGGTGCCTCTTGCACTGCAAGGCAGACTCTTAACCCACTGGACCACGAGGGAAGCCCCCACTAAACAGTGTTTTGCATAAAATGATACTCAAATATAAAGCCCTATATTCAAATCACTAGCTTTATTAAAATGTTTATGCACAAATTAGAAGAGAAGTAACTAGTACCAATATTTACTGTTCACCTGAATGGGTGGGTAATTTCCATGAATTTTCTTACTTAACACTTGCAATGACCTTATAGTCCTTGTAGCAATCCTACAATGATTCCTATGTTATAAATGTATAAATTGGGACGTGAAGATTGCTGAAAATGTGGGAGAAAGAATAAAAAGATTTGGAGGAAAGATGCAGAAAAGAAAGCTTCAGGTCATAAAGGCAACCATTGTTTCCTAGTACTCTGTGCCTTCCTTTGCTTATATAAGTGCATTCTTCCTTTAACAAACAGACAAACAAAAACTGTGGCCTAGCGCAGCAAGATACCCTATGAAGTGCCCGTTTCTGTCTTCCAGTAGAGAGGATGAGCGTATCAGTGAAGCAGGTTTATCCTACCAGTCAGATGTATTTGTGTTAAATATAAATACTCTTTAGAGGAACAAGCCTGACAATTATGAATAATTTCATGTGAATTCTTAAAAGTGCTTCTTACTAGCTATGATGTAGGATCTATATCTATTTATCTGGCTGTCTAAAGGAAGTGGGGACAGAAGGAGCAAAGGAATTTAAAAAGTGATGTAAGTATAGGTTATTTTGAAGGAATTCTAGTGTAGGTTAGGGGTGTACAACTTAAGCCAGAAAAGAATATTAGAATACTGGGTGTCAGGGATGAAAGAATTCAGAGTGAAAAGTGAAGATTCATTTATGCCCTTGGATTATCCTAGCCCTGTCTGACATAAGACAGGGTGTCCAGGTTTTCCAGGACCTGGAAAAGGTTTATAATTTGCAAAGCTTTGAATTCTCAGGGATAAGCCATGAATTACAGAGTGATTCTAAAAGCTTTACATTCTGCGATAAGCCACTATATATTTTTTTCTCATCAAAGACAGGAACTTTCTGTTTTTCACATAACTGACCAAGATGTTTTCCAATCAGAATTATACCGATGTGCATAATTTTAAACTATACATACAGCCTTCTTTCTTTATTTGGGGTGTCTAGTTATTCTGAAACTATTTACTTTTACTGTGCAAATTCTCATCAGTAGGCAAAAAAAAATTAATAATCTGTATTTTTTTCTGGACAAGGATAAGAGATGACCTAGGACAAATTTCATAGGCAATATTTGACTTTGTAACAGCTGACAACTTCCCTCCATTATTAGACACTGTCACTCCTAGATTGATTCTCTGACTCTCGAGTTCTATCATCAGCTGCCAAATTATTATTATTATTTTATTTATTAGGTTATCTCATGAATATGAAGGGTTTCATTTTGATATGGTTGCCATCCTTATAAAACAAGATATATACAATTACTTAAATATTTCTAAAGCAGGTGCTTCAGAGTATAACTCTGGATGTAATCTAGAATATATGGCCTTAACCCCTATGCAATACCACCGCCCATTAACTGAAACCAGTTGAAATAAAGATGTTAATAAATTAGGCACATAAAAGCTGTGACACTTTAGCTTTAGATGCTTATTGGGTATGAATTTCTCTACCTACCCCAGTCTCTTCACACCCCCATTATAAGGAAGAGAGTAAAATTAAAGAACATATATAAAGTGGTGGAAAATACATTATGATTGTTGCTTTTCATACTTTGGTACTTTACAAGGAACACACAGGCATGAGTAATTTTGAAGGTTAAATTCTAGTGTAGGTTAGGGGTGTACAACTTAAGCCAGAAAAGAATATTAGAATACTGGGTGTCAGGGATGAAAGAATTCAGAGTGAAAAGTGAAGATTCATTTATGCCCTTGGATTATCCTAGCCCTGTCTGACATAAGACAGGGTGTCCGGGTTTTCCAGGACCTGGAAAAGGTTTATAATTTGCAAAGCTTTGAATTCTCAGGGATAAGCCATGAATTACAGAGTGATTCTAAAAGCTTTACATTCTGCGATAAGCCACTATATATTTTTTTCTCATCAAAGACAGGAACTTTCTGTTTTTCACATAACTGACCAAGATGTTTTCCAATCAGAATTATACCGATGTGCATAATTTTAAACTATACATACAGCCTTCTTTCTTTATTTGGGGTGTCTAGTTATTCTGAAACTATTTACTTTTACTGTGCAAATTCTCATCAGTAGGCAAAAAAAAATTAATAATCTGTATTTTTTTCTGGACAAGGATAAGAGATGACCTAGGACAAATTTCATAGGCAATATTTGACTTTGTAACAGCTGACAACTTCCCTCCATTATTAGACACTGTCACTCCTAGATTGATTCTCTGACTCTCGAGTTCTATCATCAGCTGCCAAATTATTATTATTATTTTATTTATTAGGTTATCTCATGAATATGAAGGGTTTCATTTTGATATGGTTGCCATCCTTATAAAACAAGATATATACAATTACTTAAATATTTCTAAAGCAGGTGCTTCAGAGTATAACTCTGGATGTAATCTAGAATATATGGCCTTAACCCCTATGCAATACCACCGCCCATTAACTGAAACCAGTTGAAATAAAGATGTTAATAAATTAGGCACATAAAAGCTGTGACACTTTAGCTTTAGATGCTTATTGGGTATGAATTTCTCTACCTACCCCAGTCTCTTCACACCCCCATTATAAGGAAGAGAGTAAAATTAAAGAACATATATAAAGTGGTGGAAAATACATTATGATTGTTGCTTTTCATACTTTGGTACTTTACAAGGAACACACAGGCATGAGTAATTTTAAGGGAGTCAAAATCCAAATGCACATCTTCCTAAGCTGATCTGAGAGTCTTTCTGTGGCATTGGTTCATCTTTTTCAACTTGCCTTCACACTAATTGTTTTGCCATTTTTTAAAAACAGGAGTACCTCTCATTCACTGAAAATCTTACTAAGTAGGGCACGCTTAATTACCAAGACACAAAACTGTCTTGAATGCCAAATGAACAATTAGAAATAGTTTTAACTTTTTTTTTGGCCACTCCTATTGATCTTTCGTTTATCTATCTTTGTTCTTTGATCTGTGTGGGCCTCCCATCTTCACAGCCTCTCTCGTCACAGAGCACGGGCTCTGGGCGCATGCGCTCCAGAGCTCCGGCTTAGTAGTTGGACACATCGGTCCACCTGCTCTGCAGCACATGGGATCTTCCCAGGCCAGGGATCGAACTGGTGCCCCTTGCACTGCAAGGCAGTGTCCTTACCCACTGGACCAGCAGGGACACCCCTAGAAATGTTTTTAACTAACTAATAGTTTTAACTAGAAGACTCTGTATGAGGGAGTCCATAATTTTCCAAGATTCTTTATAACATCTTTTATTTAACAAACTTTTAACTTTTGAACATTTTTTCAGTAATAAATAAAAGTAGAAACTGTGGGACCTGAAACGGCTTTGGTCTCTGGTGATGGAAAATCAGCCAAATGCTTGCCCTGAAGGACCACCAGAGTTTACTTAAATTTGTGAAGATATGAAAACTTTGGTCATTTTGGGGGACTGGGTGGGGGTGAGTCTCTTTTACTTAAAACCATACAAATGGGAGAACAGGTACAATTTGATTCACACAAATAGTTTTATTCCATATGAATGCTTAGGTCATAAAGAGCAAGAGATAAACAACTTTTATGAAGCTTCTTTTCTTTTTAAATGAATATGTAGAATTTGATTTGCTACATTTACAGGAATTCACTCCCTTTGTCGTACTTCATCCCTTGACATATTCACAGACATGGGCACAGTCATTATTGCCAAAATGCTGACTGTTTTTTCTGTGTGGCTTAGAGAGGAAAAGGATCATTGTTACTTTGTACCAGTTTGAATTTGAGCATAAAAATGCCTGAAAGTAAGTTAGCAATAACATTTACACGTCTTCACACAAATTACTGTGCAGTTTTCTTACACTCCCTCATTACACAATAACCCAGAACGCATTAAAGTTATTTTTCTCTATTTTATATATGAGAAAATTGACATGCCAGAGGATATCCAGGTAGTAATAAGCCAAAGTCCGACTAAAATATAAGCCGTTGGAATCTGTGATTTCTCACTCTATTAAACCACTTCGTGTGAAAGCTAAGAACTGTGTTCTCTAAGTAAGTTATTAAAATACTCAGTTGAGATGATGATTTTACCCAAAATCTATCTTAATTTTGGTTAGGAAAGCAATATATGTCTGATTTATAATGAAATAATTTTTTTTGGTAGAACTTCACAAAATCTATTCCTTATAGCTATATAAGGGAACAAGTTGTTTAAATAACCTTTCAGGTGTGCCTCAAGGAAATGATCTGTGTCTTTTAAGCTTTCAAAGATGCATTCATGTCTAGGAAAAAGTATTAAGAAGGGCTATGACAAGTCACTTGGTCTGTTTCATCCGATTTTTGGCAGAGTGCTGTGAGTAACAGCTCTGACTCAGAACACCGAATGATGAAGGGCCACAAGGAGCTAATGGCGCAGGGGCAGAAGAGCATGTGATTGCAGACTGGCCTGCTATCTGGCTCTTCACTGGACATTGCAACATTTACTTAAATTTGTGAAGATATGAAAACTTTGGTCATTTTGGGATGGGGGGTAGCCTTACTTAAACCTGAAGGGGAACAGGTACAATTTGTTACTAAAATTTTTCCATAGAATGGTGAGTCATAACACAATTTGATTCACACAAATAGTTTTATTCCATATGAATGCTTAGGTCATAAAGAGCAAGAGATAAACAACTTTTATGAAGCTTCTTTTCTTTTTAAATGAATATGTAGAATTTGATTTGCTACATTTACAGGAATTCACTCCCTTTGTCGTACTTCATCCCTTGACATATTCACAGACATGGGCACAGTCATTATTGCCAAAATGCTGACTGTTTTTTCTGTGTGGCTTAGAGAGGAAAAGGATCATTGTTACTTTGTACCAGTTTGAATTTGAGCATAAAAATGCCTGAAAGTAAGTTAGCAATAACATTTACACGTCTTCACACAAATTACTGTGCAGTTTTTCTTACACTCCCTCATTACACAATAACCCAGAACGCATTAAAGTTATTTTTCTCTATTTTATATATGAGAAAATTGACATGCCAGAGGATATCCAGGTAGTAATAAGCCAAAGTCCGACTAAAATATAAGCCGTTGGAATCTGTGATTTCTCACTCTATTAAACCACTTCGTGTGAAAGCTAAGAACTGTGTTCTCTAAGTAAGTTATTAAAATACTCAGTTGAGATGATGATTTTACCCAAAATCTATCTTAATTTTGGTTAGGAAAGCAATATATGTCTGATTTATAATGAAATAATTTTTTTTGGTAGAACTTCACAAAATCTATTCCTTATAGCTATATAAGGGAACAAGTTGTTTAAATAACCTTTCAGGTGTGCCTCAAGGAAATGATCTGTGTCTTTTAAGCTTTCAAAGATGCATTCATGTCTAGGAAAAAGTATTAAGAAGGGCTATGACAAGTCACTTGGTCTGTTTCATCCGATTTTTGGCAGAGTGCTGTGAGTAACAGCTCTGACTCAGAACACCCGAATGATGAAGGGCCACAAGGAGCTAATGGCGCAGGGGCAGAAGAGCATGTGATTGCAGACTGGCCTGCTATCTGGCTCTTCACTGGACATTGCAACATTTGAGCTGTTTTTTTTTTTTTTTGGAAACAAGAAACTTTCAGTGTGACTTGTGAGTGTTCTGACTGCACACTTGTGCTATATGTCACTGCCAAGCTATAGCTATTATTTGCTTGGAAGAAAAAAAAAAAAAGGATAAAACTCTTGAGCTGGAGTCAGAGAAACTGCCTTTTTAACATAGTTCCTGGGTGATTTTGATGCAATAGGTCCATGGACTGTACTTGCGAGAAAACCTGGGCTAGAAACTTTTATCCCTGGATGGGATATTTTCTCTTGAAATTGTTTCCCATACCGTTTCAACTCACACAAAGATCTTATACTCCATTTTTTTGAATGTGTTCCTTTTCAAAGTCTTTATCAAAAGTCAGCATGGAAAAACTCTTAGTGTCTAGGGTAATCTATGGATCAACAAACACAATAAATTGAGTGACAGTTCAAAAATCTCATTTACTGTTCATTTGTTTGGAAGTCAAAGATGAAGACATATTAACATATCAAAGCATTCTAATATAAGATGTACTGTATATATAAATTTTGTTTTACACATTTCGATGAAATAGGTTTGGGATTTTTATGGAAATTATTAGGCCATAAGACAAAATTCCGAAGACAAATAGGATTTGTATGTGTCTTTAAGAATGGGATTCTGAATTACTTAAGGTCTAATCCAAGCCAACCCAAGGCCAGACGCAGGTATTTTGGACTAGTTCCACTGTGGGAGATAATTGTGAATACACTTACAAGTCACAGTGTGATTCCTAGACCAGCAACATCAGCACTGTCCAGGATCTAGTTAGAAATGCAGACACGCAGTACCCACCGTCCGGCACCCCCACCTACTGAAACAAAATCTGCATTTTAACATGACTCCCAGATGACTAATCTGCATGTAAAAACTTGAGAAACCTTTAACTATTTAAGAGTCCTTATCCTTTCTGAATTTTACCAGCTTTAGACCAACTTCAGCACTGCTCTTCACTTCTCCCACACATTCACCTCCCCATTATTATTTCAGATAATCACCTCTGGTTCCTTGTGCGTGCACATGTGCCAAGTCACTTCAGTGGCGTCCAACTCTTTCTGACCCTATGGACCGTAGCCCACCAGGTTCCTCTGTCCATGGGATTCTCCAGGCAAGAATATCAGAGTGGGTTGCCATGCCCTCCTCCAGGGGATCTTCTGGACCCAAGGATGGAACCCAAGTCTTTTATGTCTCTTGCATTGGCAGGCAGGTTCCTTACTACCAGCGCCCCTGGTTCTTTGTCATCTCCAAAAGGGAAAACAGATTCCAACTAGGTAACTCACAGACTTCGCTCACAAGTTTCTGTTAGTCAAAGAAACCCTGCATCTTGATGATTAGTTTTTCTGAACAATTTGCTGACAGATGTGAGTCCACCCAGCCAGTTTTTTTAAAGCAGCAAGTACAGGAGAGGGCGTGGGTCATTTCCTACAGTTAGTCTAAGGGTCTTCACCATTGAGTCTCTGCTTTGGCCCTTTAGAGTTGTACTGGGTTGGCCATAAAGTTCATTCGGCTTTTCCTGCAACATCTTATGGAAAAACCCAAATGAACTTTTTAGCCAACCCAATGCTTAAGTAAAAAGCCATCAGTCCATTAAAAAATAATAATTTGCCCCATGTAAAAAGAACAATGCTGTTATATAAAGCAGGATCCCAGGCAGCCACAGTTTCAGTGTTGCAGAAAGCTATTGCTGCTGCTAAATCACTGTGATTACCCTGTAACCACCTGGGAACATGCTAATTTATGCTCAAAGCCATATTAGTATTATTTTTTATTTTACTTCCATTATCTAAGTAGGCACAACCAAACTAGGTAGGTTGCTATAATTCTGTCTCCTCCTGCTATGAGACCGGGGAAAAGGCTATAACAGTAACAGAAACCAGCAGTCAATCATTTTAGGAAATAACACTGTGAGAGTCAGGCGTCATTTCTTATTTTCCAAGTACTCCAGTTCCTATCATCAAGTTAGTAAAGACAATCATGTTCTGGGTGCTGGAGAGAAATCCTTCAGGTAAGCTGAGGCTACTCCTTCTGTTTCTCCATCTGTTAAGCTGTTAACAGGAAGACATATTGACAAGGGCTCAAGGAAAACATGGACTAGTTCATCAGTAAGATTATGCTGCCCTAGAGACAGATGTTAGAAAGCTGTAATATTTAAAAATAAAGAGAGAAACACATGCTTGTGAGGAAGGAAGAAAATAGTTTTAGAGTTGGGAGAGAAAATTAAAAAGAAAAAAAAAGAAAGATGGGGAAATGGATGAGAGGTTTGTATTGGTGCAGGAAATGGCAAATCCTTACCGTGTAGGAAAAAACTTTTATGTCTGCCTCAATCATTTCCTTAGGCAGACATTCTTAGAGTGCATTCATAGGGTAGATTTGTAAGAAGAGCTTAGGAGGGCTGATTATGATTACAGAGAACAGATTTATCTCTTGTCATCAGATGGTTAATGTCAGGGCTTTAACTTAAAACTGTATATACTAGTTTTTATAACAATTTAAATATGAGAAATATTATACACTATGGTAATTCACATTCAGTGAATAGAAAAACATTAAGAAATAAAAACTTTGGCCCTTTAGAGTTGTACTGGGTTGGCCAAAGTTCATTCGGCTTTTCCTGCAACATCTTATGGAAAACCCAAATGACTTTTTAGCCAACCCAATGCTTAAGTAAAAAGCCATCAGTCCATTAAAAAATAATAATTTGCCCCATGTAAAAAGAACAATGCTGTTATATAAAGCAGGATCCCAGGCAGCCACAGTTTCAGTGTTGCAGAAAGCTATTGCTGCTGCTAAATCACTGTGATTACCCTGTAACCACCTGGGAACATGCTAATTTATGCTCAAAGCCATATTAGTATTATTTTTTATTTTACTTCCATTATCTAAGTAGGCACAACCAAACTAGGTAGGTTGCTATAATTCTGTCTCCTCCTGCTATGAGACCGGGGAAAAGGCTATAACAGTAACAGAAACCAGCAGTCAATCATTTTAGGAAATAACACTGTGAGAGTCAGGCGTCATTTCTTATTTTCCAAGTACTCCAGTTCCTATCATCAAGTTAGTAAAGACAATCATGTTCTGGGTGCTGGAGAGAAATCCTTCAGGTAAGCTGAGGCTACTCCTTCTGTTTCTCCATCTGTTAAGCTGTTAACAGGAAGACATATTGACAAGGGCTCAAGGAAAACATGGACTAGTTCATCAGTAAGATTATGCTGCCCTAGAGACAGATGTTAGAAAGCTGTAATATTTAAAAATAAAGAGAGAAACACATGCTTGTGAGGAAGGAAGAAAATAGTTTTAGAGTTGGGAGAGAAAATTAAAAAGAAAAAAAAAGAAAGATGGGGAAATGGATGAGAGGTTTGTATTGGTGCAGGAAATGGCAAATCCTTACCGTGTAGGAAAAAACTTTTATGTCTGCCTCAATCATTTCCTTAGGCAGACATTCTTAGAGTGCATTCATAGGGTAGATTTGTAAGAAGAGCTTAGGAGGGCTGATTATGATTACAGAGAACAGATTTATCTCTTGTCATCAGATGGTTAATGTCAGGGCTTTAACTTAAAACTGTATATACTAGTTTTTATAACAATTTAAATATGAGAAATATTATACACTATGGTAATTCACATTCAGTGAATAGAAAAACATTAAGAAATGATATGGGGCTTCCCAGGTGGCACTAGTGATAAAGAACCTGCCTGCTTATGCAATAGAAAGAGATACCTGTTCGATCCTGGGTCTGGAAGATCCCCTGGAGGAGGGTATGGCAACCAACGCCAGTGTTCTTGCCTAGAGAATCCCATGGACAGAAGAGCCTGGCGGGCTACAGTCCATAGGGCTGCAAACAGTCAGACACAACTGAAGTGACTCAGGATGCATGTAATTATAACTGGATAATCTGATGACTTCTACTGGACTTTTTGTTAAAAGTGGTCAGAATGCTTTGTCTTCACTTATTTTTACTGGGGAAAATAGTAAACAGGATTACAATAGTGGGTTACGTAAATATTTACAAAAGACGTCACATGTTAAGTCAACAGTTAACATTTTAAAACTCTTCTTTTTTTTGCTAGGGATTTCACACTTTTATAAATAAAATGCACAAAGTAGTAGTAGGAAAGTGAAAGGAACTTTGGCTTTGAATTCAAATAACTTGGGTTCAGGTCTTTGATATTTACTTTGCCTCTCTGAGCTTCAGGTTCCCCTTCTATAAAAGAGGGATAACAGTACCTCTTAAAGGTATTGTTAGGAGGATTAAATACATTGGTAATTAAGGCCCTAGCATTGTGCCTGAACATTATAGGTACTCAATAAATGGCAAGTTATGTCACTAACAACAATAAAAAAAAAATGACACAAAAAAGCAGATTAGATTTCAATTTAATTACTGGTTGTCCTTTTCTTAAAATCTCCAAGTTCTGATTGGATAGTAGAAACCCTTACTCGCTACTTCCTCCCACTGGGAAGGAGGAGGATACCTCTTCAAGAAAGGGGAGGACACAACAGTGGACAGGTTCCTGGGGAAGGGAAGAGGGAACAGAATACTTCTACCCGAAGAGGCGAAAAAGGAAGAGGAAGGAGACATGAGGTCTGACTCGATCGTCCTAACTACTCCCTCGAGAAAGAAAACCCAGAGAAACAGGGCAAACACTGAAAGCCCAGGAGCTTCAGGAATTTGTCTTGTTTCCTGTTCTGCATTTTAAGAAGAGACAATCTTACAAGAAAACCACAGCCAGCACAGACTACAAGCAATAAAATGGCAGCGTGGTGTCCGTAGGCCGAGAAAGCTTCAGAGATGGCAGGCCTCAAACTTCCTTGGCTGGTGCGCAGTAGGCTCTTGGGTCCACATATTCCTTCATGATCCTGGTAGGGTATGTGGAAGGTCGAGAGCGAGAAGCCACTGGTGTCTGCGTGAGATGACCCCAGAGCAGACGCTACAGAGGTCACAGGTTAAGGCAGGACTCAGAGAGTGGACGTGGTGAGACCCAAGGACCTGCAGTGCTGCTGAGAGGCGAAAAGAGACAAATGAGTAAAGAAGGGCTATAGACTCTGACCACTCAGAGAGAATAAAATACGGGAGGAACCTGGCAAATCAGCAGGGCACTAATGGCCAGTTTAGATGAGCTTTACCTCCATGGGAGCCAGTGGGAATTCAGGTAACAGCACAAAGCTCCACACATGAATTGGAGGTTATACGCCTCCCTGCAGTAGGGTATGTGAACTTTTCCTGACGTCTAAAACCCATTTCTGCCAGAAGAAGGGGAGGAAGGAAAACAACGAAAGGCTGAGATCTACCCCCTAAATCCTTTTTTAAACCTAAAAAATTATGACACTTTTTTTTTGTCATCTTCAAATTCTATCCTATCTTACTCCACTCAAAAATAAATTTATCTTTAAAAAAAAGAGAAATTTATCTAAATTCTAATGAAATGAAAAGCCTTTTTAGTTCTTGATAAGCTAGACTGCAATGCAGTTCTAGAAGTCATATTTTCTTTCTGTGAGACCTGGAGAGGAAACCAAAATATCCATTACATCTCTTTATTCATAATTTAAAAGCATTCTAATTGCATTAAGTAGCAGGAAGTAGTGCCTTAAGTGCATCTTATCTCCTTTCCATTTTTATATTCTGCACTGGTAATTTGGGAGGGTCCTTCCTTCTTTCAGTGAATATCTACTGAGAACCTACAATGAATGGATAATGTGCCAAAAGTTAAGAAAACAAAGATAAATGGAACATGGTTATTTGTTCAGTTGTCCCAGGGGGGAAAAAAAAAGGGGGCCCTTCAGGAATTTGTCTTGTTTCCTGTTCTGCTTTTAAGAAGAGACAATCTTACAAGAAAACCACAGCCAGCACAGACTACAAGCAATAAAATGGCAGCGTGGTGTCCGTAGGCCGAGAAAGCTTCAGAGATGGCAGGCCTCAAACTTCCTTGGCTGGTGCGCAGTAGGCTCTTGGGTCCACATATTCCTTCATGATCCTGGTAGGGTATGTGGAAGGTCGAGAGCGAGAAGCCACTGGTGTCTGCGTGAGATGACCCCAGAGCAGACGCTACAGAGGTCACAGGTTAAGGCAGGACTCAGAGAGTGGACGTGGTGAGACCCAAGGACCTGCAGTGCTGCTGAGAGGCGAAAAGAGACAAATGAGTAAAGAAGGGCTATAGACTCTGACCACTCAGAGAGAATAAAATACGGGAGGAACCTGGCAAATCAGCAGGGCACTAATGGCCAGTTTAGATGAGCTTTACCTCCATGGGAGCCAGTGGGAATTCAGGTAACAGCACAAAGCTCCACACATGAATTGGAGGTTATACGCCTCCCTGCAGTAGGGTATGTGAACTTTTCCTGACGTCTAAAACCCATTTCTGCCAGAAGAAGGGGAGGAAGGAAAACAACGAAAGGCTGAGATCTACCCCCTAAATCCTTTTTTAAACCTAAAAAATTATGACACTTTTTTTTTGTCATCTTCAAATTCTATCCTATCTTACTCCACTCAAAAATAAATTTATCTTTAAAAAAAAGAGAAATTTATCTAAATTCTAATGAAATGAAAAGCCTTTTTAGTTCTTGATAAGCTAGACTGCAATGCAGTTCTAGAAGTCATATTTTCTTTCTGTGAGACCTGGAGAGGAAACCAAAATATCCATTACATCTCTTTATTCATAATTTAAAAGCATTCTAATTGCATTAAGTAGCAGGAAGTAGTGCCTTAAGTGCATCTTATCTCCTTTCCATTTTTATATTCTGCACTGGTAATTTGGGAGGGTCCTTCCTTCTTTCAGTGAATATCTACTGAGAACCTACAATGAATGGATAATGTGCCAAAAGTTAAGAAAACAAAGATAAATGGAACATGGTTAGTGTTGTTCAGTTGCTAGGTTGTGTCTGACTCTTTGTGATCCCATGGACTGCAGAACACCAGGCTTCCCTGTCTTTAACTGTCTCTCAGAGTTTGCTCAAACTCATGTCCACTGCATCAATAATGCCATCCAGCCATCTCATTCTCTGTCACCCCCTTCGCCTCTTGTTCTCGATGTTTCCCAACATCAGGGTCTTTTCCAATGAGTCAGCTCTTTGCATCAGGTGGCCAACGTATTGGAGCTTCAGCTTCAGCATCAGTCCTTTCAATGAATACTCAGGATTGATTTCCCTTCGGATTGACTGGTTTGATCTCCTTTCTGTCCAAGAGACTCTCATGAGTTTTCCTGGCCCCACACTTTGAAAGCATCAATTCTTTGATGTTTAGCCTTCTTTATGGTCCAAACCTCACATCTGTACATGACTACTGGAAAAAACGTAGCTTTGACTATACAGAGCTTTTTCAGCAAAATAATACCTCTGCTCTTTAATACACTGTCTAGGTTTGTCATAGCTTTTCTTCCAAGGAGCAAGTATCATTTAATTTCATGGATGCAGTCACCATCCACAGTGATTTTGGAACCCAAAAATCTGGGACATAGGTCCTGTCCTTAATAAGGCAGAAAGGCTTGTGTGATACGTGAATATGTAAGTTAAAGAAAAACTAGTGGAGTATTGCTTCCTATTACAGAGTAACTACAAATATAACAAAGCAACAGAACCTTCCACCTATAAAGATGCATTCTTTTCCCATCTATAAGATGCACACAGAAGTAATGAGATAAAGGTTAACTATTAGACACAGACAGTTAAAACTTTTTAGTTCGATAAGTTTATAAAGCATTTTTTAGACCTGGAGAGGAAACCAAAATATCCATTACATCTCTTTATTCATAATTTAAAAGCATTCTAATTGCATTAAGTAGCAGGAAGTAGTGCCTTAAGTGCATCTTATCTCCTTTCCATTTTTATATTCTGCACTGGTAATTTGGGAGGGTCCTTCCTTCTTTCAGTGAATATCTACTGAGAACCTACAATGAATGGATAATGTGCCAAAAGTTAAGAAAACAAAGATAAATGGAACATGGTTAGTGTTGTTCAGTTGCTAGGTTGTGTCTGACTCTTTGTGATCCCATGGACTGCAGAACACCAGGCTTCCCTGTCTTTAACTGTCTCTCAGAGTTTGCTCAAACTCATGTCCACTGCATCAATAATGCCATCCAGCCATCTCATTCTCTGTCACCCCCTTCGCCTCTTGTTCTCGATGTTTCCCAACATCAGGGTCTTTTCCAATGAGTCAGCTCTTTGCATCAGGTGGCCAACGTATTGGAGCTTCAGCTTCAGCATCAGTCCTTTCAATGAATACTCAGGATTGATTTCCCTTCGGATTGACTGGTTTGATCTCCTTTCTGTCCAAGAGACTCTCATGAGTTTTCCTGGCCCCACACTTTGAAAGCATCAATTCTTTGATGTTTAGCCTTCTTTATGGTCCAAACCTCACATCTGTACATGACTACGGGAAAAAAACGTAGCTTTGACTATACAGAGCTTTTTCAGCAAAATAATACCTCTGCTCTTTAATACACTGTCTAGGTTTGTCATAGCTTTTCTTCCAAGGAGCAAGTATCATTTAATTTCATGGATGCAGTCACCATCCACAGTGATTTTGGAACCCAAAAATCTGGGACATAGGTCCTGTCCTTAATAAGGCAGAAAGGCTTGTGTGATACGTGAATATGTAAGTTAAAGAAAAACTAGTGGAGTATTGCTTCCTATTACAGAGTAACTACAAATATAACAAAGCAACAGAACCTTCCACCTATAAAGATGCATTCTTTTCCCATCTATAAGATGCACACAGAAGTAATGAGATAAAGGTTAACTATTAGACACAGACCAGTTAAAAAGCACTTTTGTGCAAAAAGATAAATTCAGAAAAGACTACATCATAATTACAGAGAAGTCAGTTCCCAAAACAACAACAGTAAATCAAGCTGCAGGACAGTCAGAGACACATAATACAAAATCTTAATATTTTTTTAAATTTTGGCCTCTTTTTATTGATTTTTAATTTATATTTATTTTTCATCCATCTTTATTCTTCAGCCTGTGTGGGCCTCCCATCACAGTGGCCTCTCTCGTTGCAGAGCACCAGCTCTGGGTCCATGCACTCCAGAGTGCTGGCTCGTAATTGGACACACCGGTCCAGCCGCTCCATGGCAAGTGGCATCCTCCCGGGCCAGGGATCAAACTGGTGCCCCTTGCAGTGCAAGGCGGACTCTTTACCCACTGGACCACCAGGGAAGCCCCCAAATCTTACTTTAAAAAAAAAAAAAAAGAAAGTATATTTGCTGTCATGGAAGAGCAACAAGATATAGAAGAGTAGGCCAGAAAGTCTACAGTCATACTCTTAAGAGAGGCATATGAAAGAAGTTATATATTAGTACATATACATAATGGAATATTACTCAACCTTAAAAAGGAATGCATTTGAATCAGTTTTCATGAGGTGGATGAACTTACAGCCTATTATACAGGTGAAGTTACATCAGAAAGTGAAAGATAAATGTTATATACTAATGCATATATATATAGAATCTAGAAAGATGGTACTGATGAAATTATTTGCAGGGGAGCAATTGAGACACAGATATAGGTAACAGACATATGGGTGGGTGGGCTGAAGGAGAGGGTTGGATGTATGGAGAGAGTAACATGGAAACTTAGATTACCATGTGTAAAACCGACAGCCAATGGGAATTTGCTGTGTGATTCAGGGAACTCAAACAGGGGCTCTGTGAGAACCTAGAAGGGGGAGATGGGAGGGAGTTTCAAAAGGGAGGGGAAACGTGTATACTTATGGCTGATTCAGGTTGATGTCTGGCAGAAACCAACAAAAAATGCATTCTTTTCCCATCTATAAGATGCACACAGAAGTAATGAGATAAAGGTTAACTATTAGACACAGACCAGTTAAAAAGCACTTTTGTGCAAAAAGATAAATTCAGAAAAGACTACATCATAATTACAGAGAAGTCAGTTCCCAAAACAACAACAGTAAATCAAGCTGCAGGACAGTCAGAGACACATAATACAAAATCTTAATATTTTTTTAAATTTTGGCCTCTTTTTATTGATTTTTAATTTATATTTATTTTTCATCCATCTTTATTCTTCAGCCTGTGTGGGCCTCCCATCACAGTGGCCTCTCTCGTTGCAGAGCACCAGCTCTGGGTCCATGCACTCCAGAGTGCTGGCTCGTAATTGGACACACCGGTCCAGCCGCTCCATGGCAAGTGGCATCCTCCCGGGCCAGGGATCAAACTGGTGCCCCTTGCAGTGCAAGGCGGACTCTTTACCCACTGGACCACCAGGGAAGCCCCCAAATCTTACTTTAAAAAAAAAAAAAAAGAAAGTATATTTGCTGTCATGGAAGAGCAACAAGATATAGAAGAGTAGGCCAGAAAGTCTACAGTCATACTCTTAAGAGAGCATATGAAAGAAGTTATATATGAGTACATATACATAATGGAATATTACTCAACCTTAAAAAGGAATGCATTTGAATCAGTTTTCATGAGGTGGATGAACTTACAGCCTATTATACAGGTGAAGTTACATCAGAAAGTGAAAGATAAATGTTATATACTAATGCATATATATATAGAATCTAGAAAGATGGTACTGATGAAATTATTTGCAGGGGAGCAATTGAGACACAGATATAGGTAACAGACATATGGGTGGGTGGGCTGAAGGAGAGGGTTGGATGTATGGAGAGAGTAACATGGAAACTTAGATTACCATGTGTAAAACCGACAGCCAATGGGAATTTGCTGTGTGATTCAGGGAACTCAAACAGGGGCTCTGTGAGAACCTAGAAGGGGGAGATGGGAGGGAGTTTCAAAAGGGAGGGGAAACGTGTATACTTATGGCTGATTCAGGTTGATGTCTGGCAGAAACCAACAAAATTCTGTAAAGCAATTATCCTTCAATTAAAAAATTAATTATTAAAAAATTCATTATTAAAATCTATAGTTCTTTTGGGGCTTCCTTGGTGTTCCAGTGGGTAGAGTCCACCTTGCAGTGCAAGGGGCACCGGTTTGATTTCTGGCCCAGGAAGATCCCATGTGTCATGCAGTAGCTGGACTAGTGTGTCCAATTATGAGCCAGCACCCTGGAGCGCATGTGCCTAGAGCCGGTGCTCTGCAACGAGAGAGGCCACTACAATGGGAGGCTCATACAGGCTAAGATGGATGAAAACAAATATATAAAAAAACAAAATAGGCCAAAATTAAAAAAAAATTCTATAGTTCTTTTAGTTTTCTCAGTATATATTGCTTGGTATATTTAAGACATTAAATAAAATGTAAACATTATAGTCTTTATTAGCTTATTAAGCTCAAAGTTTTACATTACTCGGATTCCTTAAAGGAAAGCAATAGCAGCTTGAGAAATACTTTAATTGTTTATATGACTTTCTGAAAACAAAACAGAATTTTATGACTTGAAACTTAAAAAAAACTTCCTATGATGTTCTAAGGATTTCAGTCTCAAGAAGGAGCACTGCAAAATGTTTTAGGAAGGCTCTCTGAACCCCTGTCATCCACAGAAGAACAGTTACTATTGTCTCTTCCTTACTTCTTCCACCATAAACCTCCTTAGCATGGAGACAGTAAGAAATTTAGGAAAAGCCTCCGCTTTTATCAGTTACCTCTAACAAAGCTGATATTTCAGTCATCCTAAATGCACATCGTACACTGACTGAAAAGTGACATTGTTAGAGGTTATAAATAATTCAACAAAGGATATCTATCTGATTAGTTTCTCAAAACAATATTTCCTCTCTCCCCTCCCCCCTTTATCTTTATACAGTGCAGCTGCACTTGAAATCTATGGTTTCTGGCATATCTGGGGTAAGGTTATACTAGGAATTTACCAGACCTGTCAGTCTCTAACTTTCTTCCATATTTCATTATATCATTCCAATTATAATTAGTTGTCTGGTAAAATTAAGAACAGTCTATTTCAGTGAATGCTCATGTGAACATTTAACAACTTTTTGTTAGGATGACAGCTTAGCGACAGAAAGAATAAACCAGAAAGGGAAGAGTCACTCAAGTAACCTTGGTTAACTCAATACTGCCAGCTCAATGGAAAAGTCTAAGATTTTGCACTTTTTTTTCCCTTTTTTGTTATTTATCATTCACATATTTCTTGTCAGGAGCATCAATTTGATAGCATTCCTGCCTTAACTAGCATGTTTTGAACTGCCACTATCAATTGGGAGGCCTTCATACAGGCTAAGCATGGATGAAGCCGGTGCTCTGCAGAGAGCCACTACAATGGGAGGCTCATACAGGCTAAGATGGATGAAAACAAATATATAAAAAAAATAGGCCAAAATTAAAAAAATTCTATAGTTCTTTTAGTTTTCTCAGTATATATTGCTTGGTATATTTAAGACATTAAATAAAATGTAAACATTATAGTCTTTATTAGCTTATTAAGCTCAAAGTTTTACATTACTCGGATTCCTTAAAGGAAAGCAATAGCAGCTTGAGAAATACTTTAATTGTTTATATGACTTTCTGAAAACAAAACAGAATTTTATGACTTGAAACTTAAAAAAAACTTCCTATGATGTTCTAAGGATTTCAGTCTCAAGAAGGAGCACTGCAAAATGTTTTAGGAAGGCTCTCTGAACCCCTGTCATCCACAGAAGAACAGTTACTATTGTCTCTTCCTTACTTCTTCCACCATAAACCTCCTTAGCATGGAGACAGTAAGAAATTTAGGAAAAGCCTCCGCTTTTATCAGTTACCTCTAACAAAGCTGATATTTCAGTCATCCTAAATGCACATCGTACACTGACTGAAAAGTGACATTGTTAGAGGTTATAAATAATTCAACAAAGGATATCTATCTGATTAGTTTCTCAAAACAATATTTCCTCTCTCCCCTCCCCCCTTTATCTTTATACAGTGCAGCTGCACTTGAAATCTATGGTTTCTGGCATATCTGGGGTAAGGTTATACTAGGAATTTACCAGACCTGTCAGTCTCTAACTTTCTTCCATATTTCATTATATCATTCCAATTATAATTAGTTGTCTGGTAAAATTAAGAACAGTCTATTTCAGTGAATGCTCATGTGAACATTTAACAACTTTTTGTTAGGATGACAGCTTAGCGACAGAAAGAATAAACCAGAAAGGGAAGAGTCACTCAAGTAACCTTGGTTAACTCAATACTGCCAGCTCAATGGAAAAGTCTAAGATTTTGCACTTTTTTTTCCCTTTTTTGTTATTTATCATTCACATATTTCTTGTCAGGAGCATCAATTTGATAGCATTCCTGCCTTAACTAGCATGTTTTGAACTGACCTGTCTGCATTGCTATGGCTGCTTAGAAACTCTGCTGTTGATAAGCATTGATTCAGCTGAATGCTTTGACATTCAGCTTGTCAGTGAAAGCTATTTTAATCATTAAGATGCATCTCCCTTCCAAGATTGCAAACTGTTGCTGCTCATACATAACATTCTACCACTTGATTGTGGAGAAGAAAAGAGCCTGAATGATTACTATTGCTACAGTTTAAGAGCTAAAATTTACAGAATAAATAACTGTGTGTGAGGCATTCTACTAATCAATTTTTAGGCACTGTCCACTTAATCATCACTCTGACAGAGTCCCACCATCTGAGACTGCGTCCCTGTTCTCCACTTACTATCTGAATAGCAAGTAGGTATCTGTAAAATGGGGCAACAGTACCTACTTCAGAGGGATTTTAGGAGGATTAAGTGAAACAGTTCAAAAACAGTCCCTGGAACAGTACCTCTGGCACAGTGTTCTGTGACTTTTATTACCACTGTGTAGATGAAGAGAGACACTCTCCTTCAACAGTTGCCCTGCTCACCGTCACTGCTAAATCTTCTAACTTTGTCTCTGTTGCCCAGACTCAAAAGAAGATAAAGGGAAATTAAAAGTTCTTTCAGGACTTTTCTTCCATAGGTCTTTTAACTCCATTTCCATAGCGAGGGTGCCGTAATTGTGGCTGGATAATTCTTCTCTTGTATTAACGTTTTCATTTTTGTGTCTAGTCTTTCTTCACAGGAGCCTTTTTCTGTTCAGGCAGCTAGGCATATGTCCTAGTGAACCCCTGCTGAGTAGCATGGAGGTGAGGGATGGGGGATTTCCACGTAGAGGGGTCATTTCTTTCAGGCTTTAACAAGAAGCATAAAAGGCAATAAGGTGGCAGGGTCCCAGTTTTCCATGCCAAGGTTTATGCAAGAGAGAAGACATGTATGTTATGTGAATAAGCAGACAGCTTAGGTAGGCTGGCAGAGGTCCCTGTGCCATGTTATGGAAAGGGAGCAGCAGAAAGACTTCAGGCTCCTAGCTGGGCATGGAAGCAGAACTTCTCGTAGTCCAGAGCACCACTAGGATAGTTCCCATTGTTGCAGAAACTATGGTGTGTGGTTACCAGAATTCATTCCTTTTCCTCCTGGGCATACAACTAACTACACTACCTAATCTTCCTTGCAGGTTGTTGGGAAAATGAGACTGACTTTTAAAACTTAGATGAATCTCTATGTGTATTCTCTGCCTTTATCTGCAAGCTGAGCGTAGATGAACCAGTGGAAGACATACGATTCTGGAAAATGGCATTGAATCATGGGCTTTTAACCTGGGACCCAGTAATCAACTTTGACTGAACCATGAACTGGGATTTGGAACCAAAATATCCTGGATTTTCACTAACCTCTGACTGAAATGTAGCATTTCCTTGAATTATAATACAGGCATCATGACACAGTAGTATCTGTAATCCTTGTGACTTTATCACGAAGACAAATCACAGGTATGTTCATATTATAGCTGTTGGAGGTATTTCAAAATCACATTTGCACTCATTTTTCTTTTAAGTACATATATAACATAAGACTCTGATGCTGGGAAAGGCTGAAGGCCAAAGAAGGGGGTGGCAGAGGATGAAATGGTTAGATATCGTCTTTGGCCCAAATGGACATGAATTTGAGCAAACTCTGGGAGATAGTGAAGGACAGGGAATCCTGGTGTGCTGCAGTCCAAGGAGTTGCAGGGTCAGGCATGACTTAGTGAATGGACAACAAAATAATACAAGTTTATTTTTAAATAATTTGATAACAGTAGTAAATTTTCTTTGTAATTAGATAATTCTTCTCTTGTATTAACGTTTTCATTTTTGTGTCTAGTCTTTCTTCACAGGAGCCTTTTTCTGTTCAGGCAGCTAGGCATATGTCCTAGTGAACCCCTGCTGAGTAGCATGGAGGTGAGGGATGGGGGATTTCCACGTAGAGGGGTCATTTCTTTCAGGCTTTAACAAGAAGCATAAAAGGCAATAAGGTGGCAGGGTCCCAGTTTTCCATGCCAAGGTTTATGCAAGAGAGAAGACATGTATGTTATGTGAATAAGCAGACAGCTTAGGTAGGCTGGCAGAGGTCCCTGTGCCATGTTATGGAAAGGGAGCAGCAGAAAGACTTCAGGCTCCTAGCTGGGCATGGAAGCAGAACTTCTCGTAGTCCAGAGCACCACTAGGATAGTTCCCATTGTTGCAGAAACTATGGTGTGTGGTTACCAGAATTCATTCCTTTTCCTCCTGGGCATACAACTAACTACACTACCTAATCTTCCTTGCAGGTTGTTGGGAAAATGAGACTGACTTTTAAAACTTAGATGAATCTCTATGTGTATTCTCTGCCTTTATCTGCAAGCTGAGCGTAGATGAACCAGTGGAAGACATACGATTCTGGAAAATGGCATTGAATCATGGGCTTTTAACCTGGGACCCAGTAATCAACTTTGACTGAACCATGAACTGGGATTTGGAACCAAAATATCCTGGATTTTCACTAACCTCTGACTGAAATGTAGCATTTCCTTGAATTATAATACAGGCATCATGACACAGTAGTATCTGTAATCCTTGTGACTTTATCACGAAGACAAATCACAGGTATGTTCATATTATAGCTGTTGGAGGTATTTCAAAATCACATTTGCACTCATTTTTCTTTTAAGTACATATATAACATAAGACTCTGATGCTGGGAAAGGCTGAAGGCCAAAGAAGGGGGTGGCAGAGGATGAAATGGTTAGATATCGTCTTTGGCCCAAATGGACATGAATTTGAGCAAACTCTGGGAGATAGTGAAGGACAGGGAATCCTGGTGTGCTGCAGTCCAAGGAGTTGCAGGGTCAGGCATGACTTAGTGAATGGACAACAAAATAATACAAGTTTATTTTTAAATAATTTGATAACAGTAGTATAATAAAATTGGTTTCCTTTGTAATTGTGCAGACGTACATGCCTTTAAAAGACAACTTTCTGAGGAGTTCTTAGGCTTCACCAAAGGGGTGAAGAGGTGCCAAAGAAGGCTAGGGAGCAGATGGAGTCTTGAATGACATCATGAGGATGGCCCTTCTTTTCCTCTCCCCTCCACACCTCCACCACATTGCTGACTCACACTGGATCATGATGTGAGATAATGTGTGTTATTGTGTTAAGTTACTGAGATTTGGAGATTAATTTTTAGAACAACTAGCTTAGGCACACTAATAGTCTTGATACCAAAACAGCCCAAACATGGCAGAGAACACCTGAGACCTGAAGAGGTCTCTGAATGGAAAGGACCCAGAAGGGACCTGTGAGGACCAAAGAGCAGATTCCAACATGGAAGGACAGTGATATTAAGTACAGGGAACACCTCCTTCATTTAAAAAGTAAAGTTCAATTACAGTAATGTAAAGAAAGATTTCAATTATTCCTGAATTTGAATACTGAGATTTATAACTGCCACACAAAAATTTTCTTACTATTATTTATTATTTTCTTTTCCCCACTAAGGTGACAGTTATTTTTATTTCTCATATCAGATACTAAGTGCTTTGGAATTCATCAAATTATATGTATACATACGTATATATAACATATATAAAACTATAGAGAGAGAGTGTTAAAGCAATCTCCAGTTATCTTTGTTTACTTAAAACCTACTCAGGTAGAGTGTAACAACTGAAGAGAATAACCACAAAGATAAGATGCTGTTTAAGGTAAACATCAGCCTGTCCTAATCACTGGTGTATACCAAGCTCTGAGCCTCATGCCAGGTATATACACATTTTTATGAATGAGTAAATTAATCCAATGGGATTTAATTATATGCAGTGTGTGTCAACCATAATTGGACTTTGTTATGAGAAAGCTGCTCCCTTTTTCATATGCAAGGGTAAAGTGACTAGGTTTAGAAGTTAAAAGCTTTTAAATGGACCTTTGAAATTGTTAAGGTGTTACAAAGTTCATTAAGAAAAATTAGTCTTTCAAAAATACTTTTCAGTGGCTGCTTCATATTAGTATTAATGGATAGTTTTTGTTCTTCAATTTTTCATGTTGATTTTCATACAGTTATTACATGTTGCCATTCTTACTTTTTTTTCTTTCTATTTCCCTCTCCTTGACTTTTTTTCTTTTTATTTTTTTGCTGGAGAATTTTAAAGTAAATTCAAGGCTTCATATAATTTCAACTCTATTATTTCAATATATATCTCTAACAGATGAAGACTTTTTTAAACATAATACTACAACACCATTTTGGGGCTTCACCGGTTGCTCAGACAGTAAAGAATCTGCAGGCAATGCAGGAGACCCAGGTTCGATCCCTGTCTTGGGAAGATCCCCTTAAGAAGGGAATGGCAACCCACTCCAGTATTCCTGCTTGGAGAATTCCATGGACAGAGGAGCCTTGGAGTACAGCTGATGGGGTCACAAAGAATCAGACATGACTGAACAAGTAACACTTTCAAGATACCATTTAGCTCACCTAACAAAACTATTAACAGTTCCGTAGCATACAATCTATGTTCAAATTCTGCCTCATTGTCTCAAAATGTCTTATATTCAGTTTGTTTAAATCAAACAATCTCCACAACAGTAGTATAATGGTTAATATATCTCTAAAACCAATTTTAATTGATAAATTCCTCCTCTCTTTTGTAAAAAATGGCATTCATTTGTTGAAGAAACCAGATTGTTTGGTCTGTAGAAATTCTCTCATTCTGAATTTGGCTGATTCTAGTTTAACATCTACCACTGTTTTTTTTTTTTTTTTTTAATTTTTATAAAACTGGTAGTTAGATCCAGGGTCTTATTTGGATTAAAATAAGTTTTATGCACACACACAGTATTTTCTTTTGGCAAGAATATTTCATAGGTGTCACAGTGCACTTCCTATTGCATTTACAAATAATATGTCTCTCTTATGGTTCTTCTGCACTTGACCAGTGACTTCAAGGGTGGCTAGTCTAATCCACCATTGTAAACTGTCCCAACTTTCACCTCATGGTATCTGTCATTAACAAAAAGCTTTTAAATGGACCTTTGAAATTGTTAAGGTGTTACAAAGTTCATTAAGAAAAATTAGTCTTTCAAAAATACTTTTCAGTGGCTGCTTCATATTAGTATTAATGGATAGTTTTTGTTCTTCAATTTTTCATGTTGATTTTCATACAGTTATTACATGTTGCCATTCTTACTTTTTTTTCTTTCTATTTCCCTCTCCTTGACTTTTTTTCTTTTTATTTTTTTGCTGGAGAATTTTAAAGTAAATTCAAGGCTTCATATAATTTCAACTCTATTATTTCAATATATATCTCTAACAGATGAAGACTTTTTTAAACATAATACTACAACACCATTTTGGGGCTTCACCGGTTGCTCAGACAGTAAAGAATCTGCAGGCAATGCAGGAGACCCAGGTTCGATCCCTGTCTTGGGAAGATCCCCTTAAGAAGGGAATGGCAACCCACTCCAGTATTCCTGCTTGGAGAATTCCATGGACAGAGGAGCCTTGGAGTACAGCTGATGGGGTCACAAAGAATCAGACATGACTGAACAAGTAACACTTTCAAGATACCATTTAGCTCACCTAACAAAACTATTAACAGTTCCGTAGCATACAATCTATGTTCAAATTCTGCCTCATTGTCTCAAAATGTCTTATATTCAGTTTGTTTAAATCAAACAATCTCCACAACAGTAGTATAATGGTTAATATATCTCTAAAACCAATTTTAATTGATAAATTCCTCCTCTCTTTTGTAAAAAATGGCATTCATTTGTTGAAGAAACCAGATTGTTTGGTCTGTAGAAATTCTCTCATTCTGAATTTGGCTGATTCTAGTTTAACATCTACCACTGTTTTTTTTTTTTTTTTTAATTTTTTATAAAACTGGTAGTTAGATCCAGGGTCTTATTTGGATTAAAAATAAGTTTTATGCACACACACAGTATTTTCTTTTGGCAAGAATATTTCATAGGTGTCACAGTGCACTTCCTATTGCATTTACAAATAATATGTCTCTCTTATGGTTCTTCTGCACTTGACCAGTGACTTCAAGGGTGGCTAGTCTAATCCACCATTGTAAACTGTCCCAACTTTCACCTCATGGTATCTGTCATTAACAAAAATAGGCTAGATTTGTTTCAAGAGTTGCAAAATGGCAATTGATATTGCAGACACTCTTTCTGCCTTTATTAGCTGTCATTCTATAAAGAAATTTATCACTTATGTGAATACCCTCAAATATGATTCATACCAAAAAGCCAGAATAAATGTTGTTTCTTTTCCTGAATTTAATCTGCCTTCAGCATGGACTCCCATTAACTTCCAATAGTGAGCAACGAGTTTCCTCCAACCCACTCTACCTGCTTCCCAGGGTCAAAAGGATGTTTTCACAGTGAAATCCATTAGAGCTAGAATGGGATGGGATCTAGAATGGCCCTGGAGGCCCGAGTATGGTGCAGGAATTTAGGGGAGACAGGAAGTGGGTCAGGGAAGAGAGAATACACACCTTAAGCAGGCTCTAGGAGGTGGAGTCTGAGTCTTCTGAGCTGTCCTTGGCGTTGCGGCCTTCTGAGGACTCGCTGTGTTCCTTGCTGTCACTGCCGCTATCATCAGTGGCCGGATTCTTCTCCTCTTGACAGGCCTCTTCGGACCCAGGAAGTGCGCTACCGTGAGTCTCCTGGTTCTCGCTGGAGCTCAGCACCACAAAGCTGCCCTTCTTTAGCTCCAGCTGCTTCCTCAGCTCATTCGCCATCTGCAACAGATCCCGCTTCATCGCATAAGCGTCTTCTCCATCTGCATAGTATTTGTGTTCCAACTCACTAATCTGAAAGTTGAGAGTGTTAGAATAGAGGTGCAAGGCTGCCCGGTTACTCTTCCTGACGTGCAGGGTCACGTACTTGGCGCTAAAGTTCTCTATCATGGACCGGGAGGCCTGATCCATCAGCCTCCGGGCCAGGCCGAGGCGCCTGTGGGAACGCTTCACAGCCAGGGAGGTGATGTGTCCATGGGGGACATCGTCTGTGTCTTCCTCCATTTTGGCCAAGATGTAGCCGACTATCTTCCCATCCTCATCCTCAGCGATGTAAGAGAGCTGGGGCCAGGAAAGGCCATGGTATAAATAGTATTTCATCTGGTAGTTCTCGGGAAGGCAAAGGAGGTTGCAGTGCTGCATGTTCATCAGGTCGTCTATCCGAGCATTGCGGATATTCATGATGGCCGCGGCTAGCGAGCCGGGCCTGACGGCGGAGACCAGGAGAGAGGCTACTGCCCCCCAAACCCCTGTTTGCCTTGGCAGGCAGCCTGACTGCAGAGGGCGGAAGCAGAAGGTTGGGTGGTGCAGCAGCTGGATGGCGGGAAACCGGCGGAAGGGGCAGAGCCAAGACGCAACTTCCGGAAGTGCGCACTTAGTTCCAGTTCATGAGGTTTTCACTTCATTGTGCATGCGCGCATGGATTAGGGAGGAGGCTGTGAAAATTTTTCTTTAATGCAATATTTGATCTGTCGCTGACATTATTCTTTTCTTTAAGCTGTAACTTTTTAAAAAAACTTTTTGGCCTCTTTGATTGTTTTATTTATTTATTTTCATCCCTCTTTATTCTTTGGCCTGTGTGGGCTTCCCTTTGCCGTGGACTCTCTCGTCGCTGAGCACAGGCGCTCCAGAGCAGGGCTCGTAATTGGACACGCAGGACCAGCCGCTCCGCGGCACATGGCATCTTCCTGGGCCAGGGGATTGAACCAGTACCCCTTGCTTTGCAAGGCAGATCCTTTACCCATGGGATCACCAGGGAAGCCCTCAGCTGTAACTTTTAAACTTGAATACACCTGTATAAATGTTCACAAACTGCATAAACCCGTGTAGCCAGAATTTATAGCAAGAACTAGAAAACTGCCAGTGCCCCAGAACTCCTTGACAGTTGAGAGTGTTAGAATAGAGGTGCAAGGCTGCCCGGTTACTCTTCCTGACGTGCAGGGTCACGTACTTGGCGCTAAAGTTCTCTATCATGGACCGGGAGGCCTGATCCATCAGCCTCCGGGCCAGGCCGAGGCGCCTGTGGGAACGCTTCACAGCCAGGGAGGTGATGTGTCCATGGGGGACATCGTCTGTGTCTTCCTCCATTTTGGCCAAGATGTAGCCGACTATCTTCCCATCCTCATCCTCAGCGATGTAAGAGAGCTGGGGCCAGGAAAGGCCATGGTATAAATAGTATTTCATCTGGTAGTTCTCGGGAAGGCAAAGGAGGTTGCAGTGCTGCATGTTCATCAGGTCGTCTATCCGAGCATTGCGGATATTCATGATGGCCGCGGCTAGCGAGCCGGGCCTGACGGCGGAGACCAGGAGAGAGGCTACTGCCCCCAACCTCTGTTTGCCTTGGCAGGCAGCCTGACTGCAGAGGGCGGAAGCAGAAGGTTGGGTGGTGCAGCAGCTGGATGGCGGGAAACCGGCGGAAGGGGCAGAGCCAAGACGCAACTTCCGGAAGTGCGCACTTAGTTCCAGTTCATGAGGTTTTCACTTCATTGTGCATGCGCGCATGGATTAGGGAGGAGGCTGTGAAAATTTTTCTTTAATGCAATATTTGATCTGTCGCTGACATTATTCTTTTCTTTAAGCTGTAACTTTTTAAAAAAACTTTTTGGCCTCTTTGATTGTTTTATTTATTTATTTTCATCCCTCTTTATTCTTTGGCCTGTGTGGGCTTCCCTTTGCCGTGGACTCTCTCGTCGCTGAGCACAGGCGCTCCAGAGCAGGGCTCGTAATTGGACACGCAGGACCAGCCGCTCCGCGGCACATGGCATCTTCCTGGGCCAGGGGATTGAACCAGTACCCCTTGCTTTGCAAGGCAGATCCTTTACCCATGGGATCACCAGGGAAGCCCTCAGCTGTAACTTTTAAACTTGAATACACCTGTATAAATGTTCACAAACTGCATAAACCCGTGTAGCCAGAATTTATAGCAAGAACTAGAAAACTGCCAGTGCCCCAGAACTCCTTGACACCCCCTTGCAGTCCTCCCTGTTCAACGTCTCAGGAGTAACTATGACTTAGATTACCAGAAGTCTTTATATACATGAGACACAATGCAAACACTCTCTTTGTGACTTTTTTTCCACCCCACTTAATACTTATTTCTGATACTTTGTGTATGGGCTTCCCTGAAGGCTCAGACTTTTAAAAACCTGCCTGCTGTGTGATAGACCTGGGTTTGATGCCTAGGTGGGGAAGATCCCCTGGAGAAGGGCATGGCAACCGACTCCAATATTCTTGCCTGGAGAATCCTCATGGACAGAAGAGCCTTGCAGGCTATACAGTTCATGGGGTGACAAAGAGTCAGGCACGACTGAGCAGCTAAGCACATCTGTGATGTAGTGTTGGGAGCCCTTTATGCTTTTCCCTGTTTTATCTTCCATTGCTCCCAAATACCACAAATTATTCACCCATTTGACTGTTGTTGGCTATTTGTATTATTTTTATTTTTTTTTTCCTATTTTTTTTTTTTTTTTTAAAGATTTATTTATTTTGGGCGGGGGTCGGGTTGGGGAGGGAGGGGAGCAGGCGGGCCACTTCTATTGGTCTTGCATTTCTCTATTTTCATCCATCTTGTTCTTTGGCTCCTGTGGGCCTCCCATCGCGGTGGCTACTGTCGTTGCAGAGCACCAGCTCTGGGCGCATGCGCCCCAGAGCTCCAGCTCGGTAATTGGACACATCGGTCCAGCCGTTCCGCGGCACGTGGGATCTTCCCAGGCCAGGGATCGAATGGGCGCCCCTTGCACTGCAAGGCGGTGTCCTTACCCACTGGACCACCAGGGGAAGCCCTGTATTATTTTTAATTTGGGAATTGTATGAATAGTGTAACAAAACCTTCTGGAGCATGTTTTCTGTTGACACCTTCACATTTACCTGGAATTATAATTACTGAGTCAGAACATACTGTGATGTTCAACTTTTATATAAATACTGCCAAGCCATTTTCCAATATGGTTGCTGCACATTTTCATCAATGTTTGATATGTTCCCATCTTTTTCATTTTTGGGGTGGTGATAGTATATTGTAGTTTTATTTTGTATTTCTCTAATGAAGTTGAACACTTTTCTTCACATGCTTACTAGCCATTCTAAATACTTTTTTATGAAGTGGATGTTCAAGTCTTCAGTTTTCTATTGTATTGTGTGTATTTTTCTCATTAATAATGAGGAGTTTTTAGAATATATATAGTCCAAGTTTGAATCCTTTGTCAAATATATTTATAATGAACAGCATCCTCCCCTACAGACTGATTTTTCATTCTCTTAATATGACAGCCTTTAGGTGGGAAGATCCTGGAGAAGGGCATGGCAACCGACTCCAATATTCTTGCCTGGAGAATCCTCATGGACAGAAGAGCCTTGCAGGCTATACAGTTCATGGGGTGACAAAGAGTCAGGCACGACTGAGCAGCTAAGCACATCTGTGATGTAGTGTTGGGAGCCCTTTATGCTTTTCCCTGTTTTATCTTCCATTGCTCCCAAATACCACAAATTATTCACCCATTTGACTGTTGTTGGCTATTTGTATTATTTTTATTTTTTTCCTATTTTTTTTTTTTAAAAGATTTATTTATTTTGGGTGGGGGTCGGGTTGGGGAGGGAGGGGAGCAGGCGGGCCACTTCTATTGGTCTTGCATTTCTCTATTTTCATCCATCTTGTTCTTTGGCTCCTGTGGGCCTCCCATCGCGGTGGCTACTGTCGTTGCAGAGCACCAGCTCTGGGCGCATGCGCCCCAGAGCTCCAGCTCGGTAATTGGACACATCGGTCCAGCCGTTCCGCGGCACGTGGGATCTTCCCAGGCCAGGGATCGAATGGGCGCCCCTTGCACTGCAAGGCGGTGTCCTTACCCACTGGACCACCAGGGGAAGCCCTGTATTATTTTTAATTTGGGAATTGTATGAATAGTGTAACAAAACCTTCTGGAGCATGTTTTCTGTTGACACCTTCACATTTACCTGGAATTATAATTACTGAGTCAGAACATACTGTGATGTTCAACTTTTATATAAATACTGCCAAGCCATTTTCCAATATGGTTGCTGCACATTTTCATCAATGTTTGATATGTTCCCATCTTTTTCATTTTTGGGGTGGTGATAGTATATTGTAGTTTTATTTTGTATTTCTCTAATGAAGTTGAACACTTTTCTTCACATGCTTACTAGCCATTCTAAATACTTTTTTATGAAGTGGATGTTCAAGTCTTCAGTTTTCTATTGTATTGTGTGTATTTTTCTCATTAATAATGAGGAGTTTTTAGAATATATATAGTCCAAGTTTGAATCCTTTGTCAAATATATTTATAATGAACAGCATCCTCCCCTACAGACTGATTTTTCATTCTCTTAATTGTTAGTTCTGACACCTCGTGGGAACTTTAACACAGTCCAGTTTTTCACGTTTTTACATTTTATGGTTAATGCTTTCTATGCCCTCTTCAAGAAACTTTGCCAACTCCAAAGTCACAGAGGCATTCTTCTATGTTTTCTCCTGTAAGCGTTATTGTTTTACATTTTAGGTTTAGATAGGCGATCTATTGGGATTTTTTTTTTTTCCTGTATGTTGTGAGGAAGAAGGTCAGCTATTTTTTGCTTGCATGGATATTCTATCCATATAGCACAATTTATTGAAATAAAAAATCACCTTGCCTCCCCTGTATTGCATTTCTGCCTTTGTAATAAATCCTAGGTGCACTTCTAGATACATTTAAAAACTTTATGCCACCTCGATGTAGCAAGATTTGGGAGTATTTCTTTGATAGTCCAAAGAAGTCACGTTTTATTAGTACCACTTGCAGGTAACATAACTATAAACCTTAGAATTATCTATGTATCTTATAGAATCTTCCATTTCCTGGCATATTATTACCTGGAAACTCAAGCATCAAAATTTATTCCATTGTAATTAAGAAATCTCTTTTCTTATACATCATGGTTATACTCTAACTCCTCTAGATAATGTGTGCAACATTCTTTCCAACAGAGGTTCACACTTCTTTACTAGCTGACGTAGTCTAGAGCCTTGTGGCTTGTGTAACATAGCTTGAAAAGCTATTATCTTTTTGTTGAAATTTAACAATTAGTTGTGTTTTACTGATAAATTTTTAAGGTTTGATGTAATTTTTAGATCCTTGATGTTTTAAATAGCTCTCTGTGTTGAAAAATTACTTTCTGATATCATTTTTGTTCAGAAATTTCTCTTTTATGTTATACCTCACTCTGTGGACAGGAATATGTGTCTTAATATGACATGATTCTAAAAGCATAATGCAGACCGTCACTTGGCTCTTCTATCATAGGTTCTTCTTCAAAACCAAGTTTGAATCCTTTGTCAAATATATTTATAATGAACAGCATCCTCCCCTACAGACTGATTTTTCATTCTCTTAATTGTTAGTTCTGACACCTCGTGGGAACTTTAACACAGTCCAGTTTTTCACGTTTTTACATTTTATGGTTAATGCTTTCTATGCCCTCTTCAAGAAACTTTGCCAACTCCAAAGTCACAGAGGCATTCTTCTATGTTTTCTCCTGTAAGCGTTATTGTTTTACATTTTAGGTTTAGATAGGCGATCTATTGGGATTTTTTTTTTTTCCTGTATGTTGTGAGGAAGAAGGTCAGCTATTTTTTGCTTGCATGGATATTCTATCCATATAGCACAATTTATTGAAATAAAAAATCACCTTGCCTCCCCTGTATTGCATTTCTGCCTTTGTAATAAATCCTAGGTGCACTTCTAGATACATTTAAAAACTTTATGCCACCTCGATGTAGCAAGATTTGGGAGTATTTCTTTGATAGTCCAAAGAAGTCACGTTTTATTAGTACCACTTGCAGGTAACATAACTATAAACCTTAGAATTATCTATGTATCTTATAGAATCTTCCATTTCCTGGCATATTATTACCTGGAAACTCAAGCATCAAAATTTATTCCATTGTAATTAAGAAATCTCTTTTCTTATACATCATGGTTATACTCTAACTCCTCTAGATAATGTGTGCAACATTCTTTCCAACAGAGGTTCACACTTCTTTACTAGCTGACGTAGTCTAGAGCCTTGTGGCTTGTGTAACATAGCTTGAAAAGCTATTATCTTTTTGTTGAAATTTAACAATTAGTTGTGTTTTACTGATAAATTTTTAAGGTTTGATGTAATTTTTAGATCCTTGATGTTTTAAATAGCTCTCTGTGTTGAAAAATTACTTTCTGATATCATTTTTGTTCAGAAATTTCTCTTTTATGTTATACCTCACTCTGTGGACAGGAATATGTGTCTTAATATGACATGATTCTAAAAGCATAATGCAGACCGTCACTTGGCTCTTCTATCATAGGTTCTTCTTCAAAACCATGGACTCTCAGAATTTGAGTTCATTGTGTTCTATAAGAACATGGTTTTTTTACTGAACTTCCTAAAGTATAGGCTTGAAAAATGGGACATTTGTGACTAAACAGACCAACTAAGAAGAACTCGAAATGCACATATCAATCAAAATGCACATGTATCTATCTCATGTTGCCATTATTTTTGTTTAGGAATTCCTTGCTGGCTCAATGGTAAAGAATCTGCCTGCCAATGCAGGGGATGAGAGTTCAGTCTCTGGGCAAGGAAGATGCCCTGGAGAAGGAAATGGCAACCCAGTCCAGTGTTCTTGCTTGGGAAATCCCATGGAGAGAGGAGCCTGGTGCGGTCCATGGGGTTGCAAATGTTGGATGACTAACCACACGTGCATGTACTTTTGTTTACCTTTTTCATTGTAAAGGCCATGAAAGGAAGAAGATCTTGAGGCCTGTACAAATTTTAAAAGAAGAGGTACTCTATTAGTAAGTTTTGTTTATTATTTTGTTTGATATTGAATCTGAGAGGTAGCAACACAGAGTTTTCAGAGGCAGCTAGTAGAATCAGAAAGGGAAAATGACAGTCGTTTTGGCTGTGGTGTGAGCCAAAGCATTTGCCTGCCTAAGTAGTTTAGAGAGCAAAACACTTTATGACAGCAATATGATACTGGGTAACATATCATAAATGAACAGATAAATATTTTATATGTACTGAGGTGAAGCACTACTATTGTTTCTTTCATTGTCTATAATCATAAGTAAAACCAAAAATTATAAATTCAGATATGTATGTAAATAAGAGTAGACAGTAAGGAAGAATTTCTATTTTCCCATGTTGGTACATATTCTAAACCTACCTTTTTCTGGCCATTGACAGAGCATATCTACATAAGGTATGAGGTTTTAGTTTTGAAAAAAAAATGTTTTTGCAGTTAATACAGGGTTTGAATGGGCTTGCCAAGTGGCACTAGTTGTAAAGAACCTGCCTGCCAATGTAGGTAGATGTAAAAGATGCCAGTTGGATACCTGAGTTGGGGAGATACCCTGGAGGAGGAAATGGCGACCCACTTCCGGTATTCTTTCCTGGAGAGTCCCATGGACAGAGGATCCTGGCAGACTACAGTCCATGGGGTTGAAAACAGTTGGGCATGACTGAGCATGTAGGAACACACAAATAGAAACTTTTGATTAGAAGCATATTTGATATGCTATGTAAGCAATTGCTAGCTATATCCAAGAGGGTGGACATTTGTGAAATTTGAGTGGATCTTGGGATCTTGAGACTAGTTTTTATACTAAAAGATGACCTCACTCCTATTGGTTTAAGTATGTCAATGTTCCAAGTAATGAATCTAAGACAGGTGTCACCATGTATTTTTAGAGGCCTTGTAAGATATGATCTACCCAAGTGGTAAGATCTCAGTGAAGGAGTGGCTAACAGGTCATTGGCATGCATAAGGGCAGAGTTTCCAGACACCAGTGGTATAGATCCTGCCTGCAAGAGACATAAGAGATAGGGTTCTATCCCTGGGTCTGGAAGATTCCCTGGAGAAGGGTATGGCTACCCACGCCAGTATTATTGCCTGAAGAATTCCATGGACAGAGAAGCCTGGAAGTCCATGGGGTCACATGACTGAAGTGACTTAGCATGCGAGCAAAATGTAATTTAAATCCTTTTCAAAATGTGGAAGATCAAAGAAAACCTTTCAATAATGTCTCAAGAAATTTGGGTCCATGTGAATTGCATGTCTATATGACTCTTTGGTTGTACTGGAAAAGGAACCAAATTAGAACAAAGTTCCACTGCTGCAAGATATTCAGTAGTATATAGGAAGCAGGATCAGGATAGCAAGGGGTCAGGTTTGGGAATGACAGGAAAAGAAGGTAGCAATGTACCATGCAGTGCTTGAAGATCTTTAACGTTAAGACTATTTCTGCTAGGTTTCTTGCAAGGCCAAGTGGACAGAAATGAGAGGGTTTCTTTTCAGGCCTTTGCTTAAAGTAAGCAGATGATTCAGCATTATAATTGATTTAGAGCATGCTATGTAAGTAGTTCTTGTGATGATCATTGTTGTGTATGGGCGAAGAAACTGGGAAGACTTCAAACAAACAACATTTGCTTTTCCTTATCTTTTCAGATTTGGCTCAAATATCCTCTTTCTTATGTAGTCTTCTTTGATTCCTATCCTCCTGGGAAAATGAACTGTTTTCTTACTTGTGTGTGCCTCTTGATCATGTTTATATTTTTTTGTGTGTATCACATATTTGTTCTTAATTTCTGTCTTTATTTCTTGATAATATGACCCAATCCTATGAAAATAGTTTCCTAGGGACTAGCAAATTGTCTACCACATAGTAGGTCTTGAGTGGATGCTTATATAATGAATATGTAATTAGAGGTATAAATCTATTAAGGCAGGGTAAGTACATCTTTTCTTTATGCAGTCTAGATAAATTGTGATTGTAGTACATATTTTTGTGTAATGACATCCATAATTGTTGTTTAAGTGTGTAATGAGAAACTATGATAGTACTTATGCTGCCTCACTTTCTATACTTAGCATTATTTTCCCTAACCAACTACATTATGTACCAAATGCTGTAATGTCTAGGCTGCTCAGAGATATGCAAATCATTTTCATTATGTAAAAGAAAAGTAAATTGAACATAATTTAGAAATCAGTTTACAGCTCTGGATTTCTCTTTTATGCTTTGGGAAGTGGATTGGTCCTTGTTTATTGTACTAATATTTTGACTCCTCACCCATAAATCATGTGTCTTGGGCTTACCTTCCAACTAGCTTCAGGGTATATTTGGTTCATAGGTGACTTGGAAGCAGGTGGGCATAGAGAGGAGGGAGAAAGGAAGGATGGGAGAACCCAGGGTATGTGTCCCCTACTAGCTTATCCTTGGGTGCCATCTTCCTATAGTGGCTGGTTTCCTCTGGGCTTTCAACTCCCAGCTAGACAACCTCTGCATTCCCAACAGGCAATCATGGCTTCTTGTCTCTGGTAAAAAGACTTTCCCTTTATCCCTCCAGCTCTAGAAGTAGTAGTGGTTTCTTGCCTTTGCTAATCTTTTCATTGCTTCACCATCTCCTTTTGGCTTCTTAGCTGTTCTTATCACTCACTACCATGCATTAAATTTCCTCAGTTTAAATTACCTGGAGTGGTTTGCTGGCTGGTCCCCGACTGAGAAATTGCAGTAATCAACTGTGTTTTTAATGTAAATTTAAACTTTATGTTGTTATTCTCAGTCTGACATATACAACTTAAATACAGAAGCCACTTAGAATGATACTAAAACAATATGGATTCATTGTTCTTAAATATGAGAAGGGAAGACTTCTTTAGATTCATTGAATTCCTGCTGGCTGAGGTGCTAGAAACTTGTTCTGTTACTTCCATAGTATGACCATGTAAGTGTCCCAGCTGTTTCTAAGTGCCATTAGAAGTCAAGCACTACAGGGGTTTGGAGATTGTCAAAAGTCACTTGTAGTTAGTATTGTGTCAACAGCAGTTTGTATGCACGCACATAAACATCACTGAATGAAAATAGAAGTTGAAGTCAGGAGTGGCAATAGAGAAGGAGTGATGATTAGAGACTAGCTGATTCATCTACACAGAAGAGCTCTTTAAGAAATCATTCTGAACATAGAAGAAACTTGACTCTGTTCTTTTTTTGTTTAATTTTGGCCTCTTTTACTAGTTTTTTATTTTCATCCATCTTTATTCTTTGGCCTGTGTGGGTCTCTTATTGCAGTGGCCTCACTCATTGCAAAGCACTGGCTCTGGACGCATAATTGGACACACCAGTCCAGCCACTCCATGACATGTGGGATCTTCCCGGGCTAGGGATCGAATCAGTGCCTCTTGCACTGCAAAGCAGACTCTTTACCCACTGGACCACCAGGGAAGCCCATTGACTCCGTCCTTGATTCAAATATTTCTTTAGCTTATGATTTGGGGCAGTCCACTTATCCTTTGGGGGATTTTTCTTTTCTAGAGGATAGAAATCTGTATATCAATCCTGCTACTTTGTTTTGAGAATAAAATGGCATAATATATGTGAGAACTTCTTCTAATGGACTACATGGAAGAAGTTATCTTGAAGGCCTGAAAGTTCTGGCAAATAGATGTATTTGATGTGAACAAAAATTTGAGGTAAGGTGCAGAGAATACAGCAGATGCAGAATGGCAGATATTCTGAATAGGTTTCAAAATAATTCGAATAAGAAAAGCAATACTGGAATGGCAAAAAGCAAGGAAACAATAGTCTTTTCCTGTTTTGAAAAGACACAAGAGGAAAAACTAATTTATCTCACCTTTGCCCATTTAAATCTTGCAATTTATTCCATTGTTAGTTAAAAATGATATTTTATTCCTTGATCTCTTTGGCATGTTGGATGCAACAAAATGCTCTCATCTGTACTGTGAAGCAGGAAGTTGAGGGCCCAAGTGAGAGAAATAAAATGCTGAGGTGCTAGAAACTTGTTCTGTTACTTCCATAGTATGACCATGTAAGTGTCCCAGCTGTTTCTAAGTGCCATTAGAAGTCAAGCACTACAGGGGTTTGGAGATTGTCAAAAGTCACTTGTAGTTAGTATTGTGTCAACAGCAGTTTGTATGCACGCACATAAACATCACTGAATGAAAATAGAAGTTGAAGTCAGGAGTGGCAATAGAGAAGGAGTGATGATTAGAGACTAGCTGATTCATCTACACAGAAGAGCTCTTTAAGAAATCATTCTGAACATAGAAGAAACTTGACTCTGTTCTTTTTTTGTTTAATTTTGGCCTCTTTTACTAGTTTTTTATTTTCATCCATCTTTATTCTTTGGCCTGTGTGGGTCTCTTATTGCAGTGGCCTCACTCATTGCAAAGCACTGGCTCTGGACGCATAATTGGACACACCAGTCCAGCCACTCCATGACATGTGGGATCTTCCCGGGCTAGGGATCGAATCAGTGCCTCTTGCACTGCAAAGCAGACTCTTTACCCACTGGACCACCAGGGAAGCCCATTGACTCCGTCCTTGATTCAAATATTTCTTTAGCTTATGATTTGGGGCAGTCCACTTATCCTTTGGGGGATTTTTCTTTTCTAGAGGATAGAAATCTGTATATCAATCCTGCTACTTTGTTTTGAGAATAAAATGGCATAATATATGTGAGAACTTCTTCTAATGGACTACATGGAAGAAGTTATCTTGAAGGCCTGAAAGTTCTGGCAAATAGATGTATTTGATGTGAACAAAAATTTGAGGTAAGGTGCAGAGAATACAGCAGATGCAGAATGGCAGATATTCTGAATAGGTTTCAAAATAATTCGAATAAGAAAAGCAATACTGGAATGGCAAAAAGCAAGGAAACAATAGTCTTTTCCTGTTTTGAAAAGACACAAGAGGAAAAACTAATTTATCTCACCTTTGCCCATTTAAATCTTGCAATTTATTCCATTGTTAGTTAAAAATGATATTTTATTCCTTGATCTCTTTGGCATGTTGGATGCAACAAAATGCTCTCATCTGTACTGTGAAGCAGGAAGTTGAGGGACCAAGTGAGAGAAATAAAACTGCTTGAGAAATTAGTCAGAGAATTTTAGAGAGAACTGAGAATGCCAGACTCCTACATAAATTGCTTTTGGTTTCCTTTTATACAACTGGTTGCCAACATTTATAAATGTCATGGCTCTGTGTTTATAATCTCCATGCTGCATGGTCTGGTCACTTTGAAAGTAGCTGATTTAATTATTATTTGTGTGTGTATGTGTGTGTGTGTGTGTGTGTGCACACGCGCACCAGAATTTTGCTGCTTAAAGACTGAATTCTTTCCCAAACTCGAGAGGCTAATAAACCTTCCCAGTAATTGTCCATGGGGAAAATTCAGTTTTCTTTTTCTAGTGTTTCTTTCAAAAAGAAATTTGTTTAACAACCATGCCAAATGTAATTTTACCATTGGAATGAGTCACATGATATCTTGACTATCTTCTAGTTCAAAAATTCTCTGACTTTTAATCTAGCAGAGATGAGTTTTGCTGTCAGAGTGGGCTGATGGGAGTCAAAGAGGAGAGAGATGATGTGGTGACATGGAACTGTGATATTAAGTTGAAATTCACTAAATGAAAATCATTTCTTCAAACATATCAGTAATAACTATTCAAATGTTTGCACCAAAAGGGGGAAACTGGTGGATTCACTTTTCCTCAATGTTAGCGGAAATTCGTTATAGTAAAAAATCAGCTGTATTTTTCAAGTCACAGCAGTGACATATAAACAGTACCATCCTGTTTACGGTCATTTCTAGGCTGCATCAGGACAGAGGAGCTTGGTAAGTCACAGTCAGTGGGTTACAGAGATTCAGACATGACCAGAGCAACTTAACACACAGGCCACAGTTAATTTGCAAAGTAGAATGTGTTAGAAGTGTCTGATCATTTAGGGATTTTTTTTCTAATTGTTTATGAGAAATAACACTTTGTGAAATCCAATTTAGCATCACTTTAAGTTATGAGTGTGCAAGAGACATAGATATCTCTACACAAAGTCTTACTGAAAAGTTTAGTTCCCATCATAAGTGTGTGTGTGCACACACTAAGTCACTTCAGTTGTGTCTGACTCTTTGTGACTGCTATGGATTGTAGCCCACCAGGCTTCTCTGTCCATGGGGATTCTCCAGACAAGAATACTGGAGTGGGTTGCCATACCCTCCTTCAGGAGATCTTTCCGACCCAGGGATGGAATCCACGTGTCCTGTGGCTTATGCATTGAAGGTGGATTCTTTACCACTGAGCCATCAGGGAAGCCCAGTTCCCATCATAGCTCTAGGCCAAATAATTGGCCTTAGCCATTGTGGTCATCAAATTCAGGACTAGCTTTGGAGAAGCAGAATTAGATTTGGATAATAGTGTATACTCAGAGAACTGGCTTACCTTTCAGTATTTCATTGGGAAAAATTGTGATTTCAGGTTTGATGGAGTTTCTCAGGGTGCTTGCTTTGGTAATTTCCCTGATCCACCATTCAATATGTATAAGGAAAATAGCGCCATGTTATGAACGTAGGTTGCATGTTTCAACTGGATAAGTAATTCATCCACAGTTAAGTTGCAAGCTAAACACTTTCTCATTAATCCAAGAAATGTGAAGCATATTTAGAATTTTTTCTCTCCTTCCATTTTCTGCCTGTGTCTTCCTCTCTCGCTGTTACTAGCACCTGGGTTTTCTCTCAGCTTCACTTCCCCAACACAGCACAGATTGAACATGCAAAGCACACAACATAGAAAAAGGATGACACCTGGTCACTAGTCTCCTGGCTCACTTTGCTAATCTGCCTCAACTGCCATCACTAATTAGGTTGAAGAGATGATGACGACCATGGCTGTTACTGCTGTTGCTTTCCAGGACAAAAAGGAAGCCAAGTGACATATAAACAGTACCATCCTGTTTACGGTCATTTCTAGGCTGCATCAGGACAGAGGAGCTTGGTAAGTCACAGTCAGTGGGTTACAGAGATTCAGACATGACCAGAGCAACTTAACACACAGGCCACAGTTAATTTGCAAAGTAGAATGTGTTAGAAGTGTCTGATCATTTAGGGATTTTTTTTCTAATTGTTTATGAGAAATAACACTTTGTGAAATCCAATTTAGCATCACTTTAAGTTATGAGTGTGCAAGAGACATAGATATCTCTACACAAAGTCTTACTGAAAAGTTTAGTTCCCATCATAAGTGTGTGTGTGCACACACTAAGTCACTTCAGTTGTGTCTGACTCTTTGTGACTGCTATGGATTGTAGCCCACCAGGCTTCTCTGTCCATGGGGATTCTCCAGACAAGAATACTGGAGTGGGTTGCCATACCCTCCTTCAGGAGATCTTTCCGACCCAGGGATGGAATCCACGTGTCCTGTGGCTTATGCATTGAAGGTGGATTCTTTACCACTGAGCCATCAGGGAAGCCCAGTTCCCATCATAGCTCTAGGCCAAATAATTGGCCTTAGCCATTGTGGTCATCAAATTCAGGACTAGCTTTGGAGAAGCAGAATTAGATTTGGATAATAGTGTATACTCAGAGAACTGGCTTACCTTTCAGTATTTCATTGGGAAAAATTGTGATTTCAGGTTTGATGGAGTTTCTCAGGGTGCTTGCTTTGGTAATTTCCCTGATCCACCATTCAATATGTATAAGGAAAATAGCGCCATGTTATGAACGTAGGTTGCATGTTTCAACTGGATAAGTAATTCATCCACAGTTAAGTTGCAAGCTAAACACTTTCTCATTAATCCAAGAAATGTGAAGCATATTTAGAATTTTTTCTCTCCTTCCATTTTCTGCCTGTGTCTTCCTCTCTCGCTGTTACTAGCACCTGGGTTTTCTCTCAGCTTCACTTCCCCAACACAGCACAGATTGAACATGCAAAGCACACAACATAGAAAAAGGATGACACCTGGTCACTAGTCTCCTGGCTCACTTTGCTAATCTGCCTCAACTGCCATCACTAATTAGGTTGAAGAGATGATGACGACCATGGCTGTTACTGCTGTTGCTGTATTTCAATGCACTTAGAGAGCCATACATAATTTTTCTCCACTTGATGAAATTATTACTCAATTTCAAATCTAGGAAGACAAGAGATTAACTTTCTAGAATTTGAGGACCTTTTTAAAGAGTATGTACTCAATAGTAAATTATGTGTTTCATTACAAAAGAGTATAACATACCTACAGAGATTGATAATGAAACAGACGCTCAGGTACTCACTACTGAACCTAAGAAATAGGCTAATGCCAGTTCCACTGAAAATATTTTATAACCGTCTCAAACATCTTCCTTCCCAGAGATAGTCTCAACTTTAACATATATAACATGGACAATTCCTCATTGATATCTGTCCTTAAATGATGCATTATTTGACTTTTCCTATCTTAATAATTATATAAGTAAAGATGTAGTGGATATACTTGTGACTTGCAGTTTCTTTGCTCAACAAACTTTTGAAATGCATCCATGCTGGTCTATTTCATTTTTCCATAATCTATTGTAACGGGCTTCCCTGGTGGCTCAGATAGTAAGGAATGCGCCTGCAATGCAGGAGACCTGGGTTTGATCCTTGGGTCGGGAAGATCCCCTTGAGAAGGGAATGGCAACCCACTCCAATATTCTTGCCAGAAGAATTCTATGTGCAGAGGAGCCTGGTGGGCTACAGTCCAGGGGGTTGCAAAAAGTCAGACACAACTGAGCAACTAACATTTTCTAACACTGTAACGTTGTATAACTACAATGCATTAATTTATTAATTTCTTTGCTTCCCATGGGCATTTAAGTTATTTCAAGCTTTTTTTTTTTTTTTCTCACTATATCAAACTGCATTATTTTTCTACTGCTGTGTACAACATGACCAAAAAATGTACAGATGTAAAACAGCACATGTTACAGTTTTTGTGAGTCTAAAGTTTGGGCACAACCTGGCCCAGCTGATTTTCTTTGCTTAGAATTTCATAAAGTCCAAATAAAAGTGTAGATCAGGGCTGTAGTCTCCTCAGAGGCACAATGTCATCTTCCAAACTTATTTCAGTTGTTTTTAGAATTTAGTGCTTTGCAGTTGTTAGACTGAGGTCTCCACTTTGTTGCTGCCTGCTGGCTGCAGATCTTTATAGGCACAGGGACCACCCACTTTTCTCTGGCATCCAACTACAGGTCATATTGCTTATTCAAGGCCATAAAAATTAATATCTTTAGTTTTGAATCTTTTTTACCTCTTGTCAAGGCCCCAGGACTAGATCAGGCTTACTAAGAGTGGCATTCATTTGGATTAACTCAAAGTCAACTAATCAGAGACCTTAAGTACTTCTGTGAAATCATTTCTGCAATATAATGTAACATATCCATGGAGGTGATAAATCATCATATTCACAAGTTCTACTTACACTTAAGGTGAGACCCATATACAGGAAACCAGATAGTGAAAATCTTGGGGACCATTTTAGAATTCTGCCTACAGCACAAACCAGTCTGTATGTGAATAAATCTTGAATATGTCTCCTGTGTATTTTCTTCTAATTGTAGACTTTTTTTTCCCCCAATGGCTCAGTGAGGCACACCTCTGGGCTAGCTTCCCTAAGATCTTTTTTTTTTAGTTTTTATTTTTAAATTTTTTTTTAGAGTTTTGTTGTTTACTGCCAACACATCAACCTGAATTTTTCATATGTTTTCTAAGTTTGGCTAAACTGTTTCAAAATAGTTTTATCATATGAGGCCCCACTAAGAGAATTTCTCTTGTACATATGCTCCAGCAACAATTCGAATTTATGTTTCCATTACCTTTTGTAATTGTTTTGTTAAAGTCAGCTATCCTTGGTGAAACTAATTCCTATATCATGTTTTTTTAGATTTTTGATGTGGAAGGCTTTTAAAGTCATTATTAAATTTGTTACAATATTGCTTCTGTTTTGTTTTGTTTTTCCCCGGACCCAAGGCATATCATAGCTTGTTGACCAGGAATTGAATCCACAGTCTCAGTAAGTTTGAAATCTTAACCACTGGACCACCAAGGAAGACTGCCTAGATCATTTTTTAAAATAGCTATTATAATTCTTGAATTGCATTTGGTAAATCTCACTTGCTAAAAGCCTTTATGTATTAATGATATTCAGTGAGCTTACTAGATGATCTTATTTTTTCAGTAATTTGATTGCAGGTTTTAAGAAATTTTTCTATCTGGACAAATGTGTCATTTAATTAATAGAGACAAGTTTCTTCCCTTTTCTTTCCTGTTTGGTATACCTTTTAATATCTTATTGAGCTGAGTAAGTCCTCCATACAATGTTGAGTAGAAGTATAATAAGCATGTCAAGGCCCCAGGACTGATCAGGCTTACTAAGAGTGGCATTCATTTGGATTAACTCAAAGTCAACTAATCAGAGACCTTAAGTACTTCTGTGAAATCATTTCTGCAATATAATGTAACATATCCATGGAGGTGATAAATCATCATATTCACAAGTTCTACTTACACTTAAGGTGAGACCCATATACAGGAAACCAGATAGTGAAAATCTTGGGGACCATTTTAGAATTCTGCCTACAGCACAAACCAGTCTGTATGTGAATAAATCTTGAATATGTCTCCTGTGTATTTTCTTCTAATTGTAGACTTTTTTTTCCCCCAATGGCTCAGTGAGGCACACCTCTGGGCTAGCTTCCCTAAGATCTTTTTTTTTTAGTTTTTATTTTTAAATTTTTTTTTAGAGTTTTGTTGTTTACTGCCAACACATCAACCTGAATTTTTCATATGTTTTCTAAGTTTGGCTAAACTGTTTCAAAATAGTTTTATCATATGAGGCCCCACTAAGAGAATTTCTCTTGTACATATGCTCCAGCAACAATTCGAATTTATGTTTCCATTACCTTTTGTAATTGTTTTGTTAAAGTCAGCTATCCTTGGTGAAACTAATTCCTATATCATGTTTTTTTAGATTTTTGATGTGGAAGGCTTTTAAAGTCATTATTAAATTTGTTACAATATTGCTTCTGTTTTGTTTTGTTTTTCCCCGGACCCAAGGCATATCATAGCTTGTTGACCAGGAATTGAATCCACAGTCTCAGTAAGTTTGAAATCTTAACCACTGGACCACCAAGGAAGACTGCCTAGATCATTTTTTAAAATAGCTATTATAATTCTTGAATTGCATTTGGTAAATCTCACTTGCTAAAAGCCTTTATGTATTAATGATATTCAGTGAGCTTACTAGATGATCTTATTTTTTCAGTAATTTGATTGCAGGTTTTAAGAAATTTTTCTATCTGGACAAATGTGTCATTTAATTAATAGAGACAAGTTTCTTCCCTTTTCTTTCCTGTTTGGTATACCTTTTAATATCTTATTGAGCTGAGTAAGTCCTCCATACAATGTTGAGTAGAAGTATAATAAGCATTATATTTATGATATTGGTGGTAAAGCTTTTAATGCTTCCTATATTTTGAGTGGATATCCATTATCCTTGTCCTTGTCCTCACAAATTGATGTAAAATTTTAAAGGAACTCTAATAAAAACTCAATATAGACTTGGAGGAATTTGACAAGATGACTGTTTAATGTATGTGAAAACAAAAGATCCAGAATAACCAAGATACCACTGAAAAAAAACAAAGTACAAGGGACATGACTGACTTACTAGATACTGGAACTACTTCTCAGAGATAAAGAGGGTCATTCATAATGACAAAAGATCAATTCATCAATAGAACAACAGGATAGAATTTCAAAGGTTTATTGCAACTGATACTAGAACTTCAACATACATATAGCAAAAATAAATGAAACTAAAATAGTTCTCATAGTGAAGATTTCACTCTTTGTTCTCAGTAACTGATAAAGCATATAGACAGCAAGTTAGTAGACAACAGTATCAATCAACTTTAATTGAATTTATGAAACAACTTATCCTCAAACAGCAGAATCTATACTGCACATGGTGTAGTACCAAAATAGGTCTTGTTCTGGGCCATAAAACAGCTCAATACGTTTAAGAAGATTAAATTATACAATGTATGTTCTCTGACCATAATCAAGTCAAAAATAAATAACAGAAGATATTGGAAAATACCCAAATATTTGCAAACTATACAGCATATTTCTAAACATCTTATGGGTCAAAGAAAATATTATGAAGGAAATTAGGCAGTATTTTGAATTGAATATTTTAATACTTAATAAAAAAAGATGTCAATGATATTTGTAATGTTATCATTGCTAGAATGGGTGATGGGTTCACAAGTGTTTGCTGTGTTATTATTCTTTAAGGCTTTAACATATGTTACATATATACTTCAGTTTATTAAAAATTTACAATTAAAAGATAATGTAAGTTTGTCTAAAATAAACATGTAGAGGATACTCTGAAATGCATACTCTGTAAGGCATCATTCAAAGTGGATTTAGGCTAGATATCTCCATCTGATAAATTTCAAGTCTTAAATAAAAGAGAACATTAAATCTCAGGCTACATTACATGAAGTCACTTCGCAAATTATTCCTGCTTTACTGCTGCAAACATTTGACTTTGAAACATTTAAGAACATACTACATCCTGTGCCTGTTGCAAGTTCACATTCTCTGTGGTCTTTGTTAAAGAAGAAAAGGAGCATATGTGTTCTGTGCAGTTGCTTGTATCATTAGGAAAAAAAAAAAATATCCACAGCATCTGCAGTTCCTTGTTTAATTAGATCCTGAAGCAATGGCTGCAGCTGAGCCATTTATTGCTTCTATAAACCTGAGCCAATAGAGAGAAGATCGTTTTTCTGAGATCACTTTTGAAAAGGGAATATGATGATAACAGCCTAGGTGGGACCACTCAGAGCAAAGAACTTCAGGTGACCTCTGATATAATGGAAACAACTACAGAGAGGTAGTGTGGTCAGTATTTGGTAGCAAGGCATATGGGAGTGAGGACCAAGACTTACTGTGCTGTAAAAGCAGGAAAAACTCAGATTTTACTAGACCAACCGAATGATAATTATCAGTAAAATGTCAGTTCCTATTACAGTTTTTGTCTTAATATAAGTAAATATTTTCATTCTTAGGCCATATTTCAATTTAATATGAACTATTTTTTTGAAATTGTGTATATAAAATTTTTCCTGAGATATGCTCAATGCGGGCTTCCCAGGAGGCTCTAGTGGAAAAGACCCCACCTGCCATTGCAGGAGACAGAAGATATGTGGGTTGCGGGGCTTCCCTTGGTGGTCCAGTGGCTAGGGACACCGCCTTGCAGTGCAAGGGCACCGGTTCGGTCCCTGGCCTGGGAAGATCCCACGTGCCGCGGAGCGGCTGGACTGATCTGTCTAATCACCGAGCTGGAGCTCTGGAGCGCATGCGCCCAGAGCCGGCGCTCTGCGATGACAGAAGCCACCTCGATGGGAGGCCCGCAGGAGCCAAAGAACAAAGACGGATGAAAACAGAGAAATGAAAGACCAATAGAAGTGGCCCGCCCGCTCCCCTCCCTCCCCAGCCCAACCCCCGCCCAAAATAAATAAATAAATAAATCTTTTAAAAAAAAAAAAAAAAGAAGAATATATGTGGGTTGGCTTCCCTAGCTGGGAAGATTCCCTGGCAAAGGAAATGGGCAATCCTCTCCAGTAGTCTTGCCTGGAGAATCCCTAGAGGGCTATAGTCCATGGGGTCACAAAGAGTTGGACCTGACCAAAGGGACTTAGGACAGACAGATGCTCAATATAAACACAAATTGAATCATTGTCAATTTATTAGAGTGTCCCTTGTGAGTAATGTTACATTTTTTTGTTATTAGTAATTTTAAATTATTTTTGGATAAAAAAATATAGCTTTCAGAATACTGGGTTGGCCCAAAATCTTGTTGAGGTTTTTCTGTAACAGGACACCAAAATCTGAACAAACGTTTTGGCCAACACAAGAGCTGTTCTTTCCCTGGGCAACTATTTACCATAACAAAATGTTTCTTGCTCAAAGTTGTTGTGTACATTTTCCTAGTCCTTGAAGATTAAAGTGTAAATAATCCTTCCTTCTCAAGTGGTCACTAACTTGTTTCTTAGATTCAAAACTTGCTTTTCAGAAAAGATTGTGTCAAAGATTTCATAGAATATTTTTTACTGTTGACTGTAAATATATATCTTTAAAAACTTTTGATATTCACAGTCCCTCAGAAAAATGATATTTTCACAGTATTAAATGGGACCAGAAAAGCATATCAGATTTATAAAACTGTTCCTACAAAACTGTGAGAGTGGAAGGCTTTTAAAGAGGGCTGGCATGAGGCACTTCATTACTTTGAATGCCCGATTAATGTTCATAGTTTTCCGTTGCTCACTTTTATGTGGGGGTTGGTCTGAAAAGCAGTATATTATGCAATGGTTTTGTTATGTATCAGGGGTAATATTAACAGTCTAATGCTAAACAGGTTCTGAGGACATGAAGAGGGAAAAAAATGACTTACTATATTTACCCTGAAACAAGATTCAATCTGCCACTGTATTTAATGCTATATTTTTCATTATCTCACAAGCATATGTTGAAACCGCTACAGATGATGAAGTTAGCTGCTGGGCAGAGTTATCATCAATGCTTTCCATCTTTATTTTAATAAGAGGAACGAGCAAATTGTTTGTGACCTTTGTCAAGGGCTTCCTGGAAGATAGGAAACCTAGCTGCAAAATCACTAGCCTGGAGCCCTGCTGAATATTCAAAGCCACTGTTCCTAGAATAAAATGCCTTATAACAAAGCTGCCAGTTGTTTCTGATAGTCTTGTCTTAAACAAAAGGTTCAGAAGCTAAAATACATTTTCTTCTTTTTTTCTTTAAAAATATTACATGTGTATTCTTTGTTAGTGGTTATGTTGGGTCTGTAAGGAAAATCCCTTTCCCTAAGGTCAACACATCCTTAAAATAACAATGCCTGCTACCACTCAGGACACTGGAATCTTAGTTAACCTTGACACATTTTTAAAACCTAGCCTTGAGGTTAGATGGAATCACCATATCTAAATAGCAATACATAGTAGCCTCTATTGAGAGCTTACCACTGTTGTTGTGCTAAGCTCTTTACTCAGTTATCTCATATAATCCTTACTCTGGAGATAAATCCTGTGATTATCTCTGTTTTATAGATTGGTAAACTGAACAGAGAAAGACCAAACAATTTGCCTAAGGTTACGCATCCAGTGTTGGAGCTCAGACAATGAAGCTCAGCCCCAGCACATTCAATTCTGGTGCCTCATTACTGCGCTACACTGAAGGCATCTAAGTTCCCAAATTGCTGTCTTTGGGATGATTATTCATCATTAAGATTTTTTGTGAGAGTCGGAAGAAAAGCATATCAGATTTATAAAACTGTTCCTACAAAACTGTGAGAGTGGAAGGCTTTTAAAGAGGGCTGGCATGAGGCACTTCATTACTTTGAATGCCCGATTAATGTTCATAGTTTTCCGTTGCTCACTTTTATGTGGGGGTTGGTCTGAAAAGCAGTATATTATGCAATGGTTTTGTTATGTATCAGGGGTAATATTAACAGTCTAATGCTAAACAGGTTCTGAGGACATGAAGAGGGAAAAATGACTTACTATATTTACCCTGGAACAAGATTCAATCTGCCACTGTATTTAATGCTATATTTTTCATTATCTCACAAGCATATGTTGAAACCGCTACAGATGATGAAGTTAGCTGCTGGGCAGAGTTATCATCAATGCTTTCCATCTTTATTTTAATAAGAGGAACGAGCAAATTGTTTGTGACCTTTGTCAAGGGCTTCCTGGAAGATAGGAAACCTAGCTGCAAAATCACTAGCCTGGAGCCCTGCTGAATATTCAAAGCCACTGTTCCTAGAATAAAATGCCTTATAACAAAGCTGCCAGTTGTTTCTGATAGTCTTGTCTTAAACAAAAGGTTCAGAAGCTAAAATACATTTTCTTCTTTTTTTCTTTAAAAATATTACATGTGTATTCTTTGTTAGTGGTTATGTTGGGTCTGTAAGGAAAATCCCTTTCCCTAAGGTCAACACATCCTTAAAATAACAATGCCTGCTACCACTCAGGACACTGGAATCTTAGTTAACCTTGACACATTTTTAAAACCTAGCCTTGAGGTTAGATGGAATCACCATATCTAAATAGCAATACATAGTAGCCTCTATTGAGAGCTTACCACTGTTGTTGTGCTAAGCTCTTTACTCAGTTATCTCATATAATCCTTACTCTGGAGATAAATCCTGTGATTATCTCTGTTTTATAGATTGGTAAACTGAACAGAGAAAGACCAAACAATTTGCCTAAGGTTACGCATCCAGTGTTGGAGCTCAGACAATGAAGCTCAGCCCCAGCACATTCAATTCTGGTGCCTCATTACTGCGCTACACTGAAGGCATCTAAGTTCCCAAATTGCTGTCTTTGGGATGATATCCATTATTATTTAAATGATATATATGCTATTTCTATCAATTAAAAGATCAAAGAGTGTGAGAAGTCTTTGGCTTTGGTGATATACACTGAACTATCCCACTAAATTTGTAAAAACAATGGATAGCCCGTTTCTCTTAGGAAGACTGCGTTTCCATCCTAGAATTATCATAACCCACCTCTGTCTTGAAAATGTTTTTAGCCATATAGTTGATCCCTCCTGGAGACCAATGTATCTTGAAAGATGGCATTCACTTTATTGCTATGGACTGAAGCAAAACTATTTCTTTGGGGATAAGCCCTTTATAAACATTGTGAAACTCCTGGGGGAAAATATTTCGAAGTCCAGATTTCCAATTTAAGCTTCCCACAAATGACCTATTAGAGAAGGAAATGGCAACCCACTCGAGTATTCTCGCTGTGGAAATTCCACAGACAGAGGAGCATGGCAGCTGCTATCCACGGGCTTGCAAAGAATCAGAAATGACTTAGTGACTGAGCAATGGTTAGCTAGCATCACTGACTCAATGGATAATGAGTTCTTTCTCCATCTGGGAGATGGTGAAGGACAGAGTTGCCTGGTGTGCTGCAGTTCATGGGCTAGCAAAGAGTTGGGCACAACTTAGTGACTGGACAAATGTCTCCCCACAAATCCCTGACTCCCAACACGTGGTATTTGGAGGGGGACTTTTGGGAAGTGTTTAGATTTGATGAGGTCATGAGAGTAGAATCTTCCTGATGAAATGATATTCCTTGTAAGGTAGGACCAGAGAACTAACTGTCCATGTTTCTCATCCTCCACCCCACCACCTGTGTACCACGTGAGGACACAGTGAGAAGGCGGCTCTCTGTAAAACAAAAAGATGACCCTCTGTAGACACTGAACCTACTAGCACTTTGATTTTAGGCTTCATAGTCTCCAGAACTGTGAGAAATAAATGTTTGCTATTGGAGCCACCCCGGTCCCTATAAGACAGCGCTCACTTTATTGTCATCACACAAGCGAAAAAAGTCTGAGCTAACATAAGCAGGAGTTTACAGAATCGACTCATTGGAAAAGACCCTGATGTGGGCAAAGATTTAAAGCAAAAGGAAAGGAGCTGAGGAAATGAATTTTTTTCCATTATTATTTAAATGATATATATGCTATTTCTATCAATTAAAAGATCAAAGAGTGTGAGAAGTCTTTGGCTTTGGTGATATACACTGAACTATCCCACTAAATTTGTAAAAACAATGGATAGCCCGTTTCTCTTAGGAAGACTGCGTTTCCATCCTAGAATTATCATAACCCACCTCTGTCTTGAAAATGTTTTTAGCCATATAGTTGATCCCTCCTGGAGACCAATGTATCTTGAAAGATGGCATTCACTTTATTGCTATGGACTGAAGCAAAACTATTTCTTTGGGGATAAGCCCTTTATAAACATTGTGAAACTCCTGGGGGAAAATATTTCGAAGTCCAGATTTCCAATTTAAGCTTCCCACAAATGACCTATTAGAGAAGGAAATGGCAACCCACTCGAGTATTCTCGCTGTGGAAATTCCACAGACAGAGGAGCATGGCAGCTGCTATCCACGGGCTTGCAAAGAATCAGAAATGACTTAGTGACTGAGCAATGGTTAGCTAGCATCACTGACTCAATGGATAATGAGTTCTTTCTCCATCTGGGAGATGGTGAAGGACAGAGTTGCCTGGTGTGCTGCAGTTCATGGGCTAGCAAAGAGTTGGGCACAACTTAGTGACTGGACAAATGTCTCCCCACAAATCCCTGACTCCCAACACGTGGTATTTGGAGGGGGACTTTTGGGAAGTGTTTAGATTTGATGAGGTCATGAGAGTAGAATCTTCCTGATGAAATGATATTCCTTGTAAGGTAGGACCAGAGAACTAACTGTCCATGTTTCTCATCCTCCACCCCACCACCTGTGTACCACGTGAGGACACAGTGAGAAGGCGGCTCTCTGTAAAACAAAAAGATGACCCTCTGTAGACACTGAACCTACTAGCACTTTGATTTTAGGCTTCATAGTCTCCAGAACTGTGAGAAATAAATGTTTGCTATTGGAGCCACCCGTCCTATGTTATTCTGTGATAGCAGCCTAAACTGAGTAAGACAGACGCCGTTCACTTTATTGTCATCACACAAGCGAAAAAAGTCTGAGCTAACATAAGCAGGAGTTTACAGAATCGACTCATTGGAAAAGACCCTGATGTGGGCAAAGATTTAAAGCAAAAGGAGAAGAGGGCAGCTGAGGATGAGAAGGTTGGATAGCATCACCCCCTTAATGACATAAACTTGAGCAAACTCTGGGAGAAAATGAGGGACAGGATGGCTTGGCGTGCTGCAGTCCATGGGGTCGCAAAGAGTCAAGACACCACTTGGTAACTGAACAACCACAGGCTAACACTAGGAACACTGAATGAGGAGCCCTAAGACGTGTCTTGGTTTCTTCATTGAGGAGTTACATATTGCTCACTCCACCTCCTTATGAATTGATTTCTTTAAAAACAAAATCACTTTTCATTTAAAAAGTCATAGTAATTTCTGTTTAAAATATTCACATAAAATACCCTTTTAAATGCACTAATCACTTCCATATTACTGTTTCATAGAAATTCCACTCTCTCATTATTAGATATTTCAAGAGTTATATTATGAACCAGTGCCTCACATTTGCCCAAATGAAATGACTAAAGCCCCTCACACTGAATTTCAATCATTCATATAATTTTATGTACATGCATCTGTTAGTTGAAAAATTGAATATACACTGTCAAAAATTTTAAACTGAAAGCTGTTTTGTAACATATTTTAAATGGAAAAATGGAATACAGTGTTATTCTCCTAGCTTATTTCATTCTTGTTTGTTTTTTTTAAGCTTCAGCAAAGAATTCTTGTCACAACATTAAAGAAATATGGACAGTCTTCAACAATGAAATTGATAATGAACAAAAATGAAAATAAAATCATGGTTAATCATAAAAGACATAATGAGAAGAACAAAATCACGGTTTGGAAGGAAGTTAGGAAAAACTTTAAATAGTCACTTTTGTAAGAGTTGTATAATTAGAACAGTGTAGTCTAATCCTGACAATCCTTTAAGCAATGGCATGTCAATGGCACCCACTGATTCAGGTCCTATTTACAGGATTAGTCCTGAACGGCTTGACCTGATTTGAACATAGCAAATGAGTAAGACTCACTTTATTGTCATCACACAAGCGAAAAAAGTCTGAGCTAACATAAGCAGGAGTTTACAGAATCGACTCATTGGAAAAGACCCTGATGTGGGCAAAGATTTAAAGCAAAAGGAGAAGAGGGCAGCTGAGGATGAGAAGGTTGGATAGCATCACCCCCTTAATGACATAAACTTGAGCAAACTCTGGGAGAAAATGAGGGACAGGATGGCTTGGCGTGCTGCAGTCCATGGGGTCGCAAAGAGTCAAGACACCACTTGGTAACTGAACAACCACAGGCTAACACTAGGAACACTGAATGAGGAGCCCTAAGACGTGTCTTGGTTTCTTCATTGAGGAGTTACATATTGCTCACTCCACCTCCTTATGAATTGATTTCTTTAAAAACAAAATCACTTTTCATTTAAAAAGTCATAGTAATTTCTGTTTAAAATATTCACATAAAATACCCTTTTAAATGCACTAATCACTTCCATATTACTGTTTCATAGAAATTCCACTCTCTCATTATTAGATATTTCAAGAGTTATATTATGAACCAGTGCCTCACATTTGCCCAAATGAAATGACTAAAGCCCCTCACACTGAATTTCAATCATTCATATAATTTTATGTACATGCATCTGTTAGTTGAAAAATTGAATATACACTGTCAAAAATTTTAAACTGAAAGCTGTTTTGTAACATATTTTAAATGGAAAAATGGAATACAGTGTTATTCTCCTAGCTTATTTCATTCTTGTTTGTTTTTTTTAAGCTTCAGCAAAGAATTCTTGTCACAACATTAAAGAAATATGGACAGTCTTCAACAATGAAATTGATAATGAACAAAAATGAAAATAAAATCATGGTTAATCATAAAAGACATAATGAGAAGAACAAAATCACGGTTTGGAAGGAAGTTAGGAAAAACTTTAAATAGTCACTTTTGTAAGAGTTGTATAATTAGAACAGTGTAGTCTAATCCTGACAATCCTTTAAGCAATGGCATGTCAATGGCACCCACTGATTCAGGTCCTATTTACAGGATTAGTCCTGAACGGCTTGACCTGATTTGAACATACATTGCTTGTCAGTCATCTTAAATCTCTCAGATCAATTTTTATTGATCATTTATTCAGTTCTGATCTGGCCTAGCCTCTTAGGGGCTACAGATGAATTTTTCTTCAGGTGACCTCGCTTCCAGGAGCACATTCACAGAATAGTAAAAATAGCTGTCCTGCTGTGAACTAGCTCACAGGGTAGCATGCCCACATGCTTTGCCTTGGACTGATGGTCAAGACTTAAGCAGATGTGATGGGAATTCTCATTGCTGCTTTATCAATTAGTGCCAATTGATTTACTACTATAGTGACTGCCACAAGAAGTTTGCAAAGGAAAATACATGTTTGAAGATAATAATATTCATATACTCTAAGCTTTCATAAAGAAATTTTGAAGGAAGGAGTGTTACCTGAAAATGGCCTCCTACTCTTACTTTTTTTTTTTATATATTGGAGTATAGTTGACTTATAGTATCATATTAATTTCAGTTGTACAAGAGTGATTTAATAGTTTTGTAGAGTGCGTACAGAGTGATTACAATGCTGTTGACTACATTGCCTATGCTGTACAAGCCAGTGGCTTACTTCTTTCATAACTGATTCTTTGTGCCTCTTAATCTCTTTCACCTGTTTCTCCTATCCCCCCGCCACCCTCCCCTCTGGCTACCACTAGTTTGTTCTTTGTGAGTCAGTTTCTGAATTGTTTTGTTTGTTCATTTGTTTTGTTTTTTCAATACCACATGTAAGTGAAAGTATGTAGTCATTGTCTTTCTTTCTCTAAGTATTTCTTTTTTTTTTTTTTAAAGATTTGTTTATTTATTTATTTTGGGTGGGGGTTGGGTTGGGGAGGGAGGGGAGCCGGCGGGCCACTTCTATGCGTCTTTCATTTCCCCATTTTCATCCGTCTTTGTTCTTTGGCTCCTGTGGGCCTCCCATTGCGGTGGCATCCATCATCACAGAGCGCCGGCTCTGGTCGCATGTGCTCCAGAGCTCTGGCTCGGTGATTGGTTCAGCCGCTCCTCAGCACGTGGGATCCTCCCAGGCCAGGGATCGAACCGGCGCCCCTTGCACTGCAAGGCGGTGTCCTTACCCACTGGACCACCAGGGGAAGCCCTCTCTAAGTATTTCTTTAAGTAGAATACCTCCAAATCCATTCATGTTGTTGAAAATGGCAAGATTTCATTCTTTTTTATACCTAATATTCCATTATATCTGTATATACATATATATACACACATATAAGTATATAAGTGTATATGCATATGTGTATATGTGTGTGTATATACAGATATATAAACACAACTTATCTGTTCATGTGCCTTCTTGTGTTATCATAGACTTGACTAACTCTGTCTTTTGCTTGGAATTGTAGTCTATTCACACTAAGGTGGAAACATTAAAGGAATGAAAGTGACATAAAAGAAAATGAGTGGAATTTGGAGTCAGGTTACCCATTGTGAGAGCACAGATAAACCTCTCTCTAAGATAATTGTAGTTAAGGTCTATAAAACAGAGCTCTTAATCACTGTTTCATAAGATACTTTATAATATTAGAAAAACTACATTAGAGACAGCATAGATTCTAATAGGCATTGAGTGATTAGCTAATGCATGAATATGTTTTCATCTAGATGCAAATATACTCATTCTTATTTTATACATGTAATTCTGACTTCGTGTAATATACCTAAATCATTGCTAATCCTAATGTGAGGGCCACACCTACTCACTCATTCATTCACGTTGCATGTTCGGTGTATATGTGTCCACAATGAAAAATATGCATATGAACACCCACATCCATATTTGCCTCTGAATTCAGATGCTTTATGGAGTTTCTGAAGCCCGTTTTTTTTCCCTCTATGTCCACAAATCCTAGGATAAGACATTTTGATTCAGAGCATCTATTCTATGGCATTTGTTTGGATGATTAAATTGGTATAGCAGCACTAATAATGCTGTCTGCCAAATGGTTCTGCATTCCTTTGTCTTCTCTGATTATGCCACTGTTGGCTAAAGAATTGGGGAAGAAACTTCTAAAATTTGATTTTCTTTTGTAAAAGCTGATTGGCTATATTCCAAGGGAGCAAAGCCAGATTGTCTTTGGAAATTGAAACCAAAACCCTGGACTTGAGATCAGAGACCCAGTGCTACCATTCATTAATACTGTTTTGATATCCAACTCGTGAAAAATCCTCTGTATGAACAATTGGGGAGTCTAGCAAAATAGTTTTGACATTTTGCTAACATTAGTGCTTCAACACTGAACCATCTGCTGGAGAGTTCTGAGTCTGAATGAAAGGTGTAAACCTGGATTAGCATCGATATGGTTTTTTATCAAGTTTGGCTTATTCTCATTGCACTGGATGTTTTCCAGGTCCCTTTGGAAGCCAAGATTGCCACTGTAGAGTGTAATGCCATATGTTAAGATTCATATGACATATTACCTAAAAGTCATGAATTATCATACCATGTCTCTTTATGGAACTGTGATTAGAAATGTTTATGTAAATGCACCTCCAAAGAAAAATGGTACCCACTTTTAGGTAACATTATGCGTGGTGGAAATGACAAAATTCTCTGACTCAGTATATCTTGAAAATAGTCTAATCCTGAGATAATGAAATATCAAAGCCTTTCCCTAAATGTGCTGATCTTAGAGAGAGAGCACAGATCAGAGAATTCATTGGGAATAAGCCAGGAACTTCTCTGAAACAATAAAGTCACCAAGAATAATGATTCTAAATAAGTCTAAAAGCAAAGCTATATGTTTAGTGTGTGTGTGTGTGTGCACACGAGCTCACTTGTGTCTGACTCTTTGTGACCTACTGGACTGTCGTCCATCAGGCTCCTCTGTCCATGGAATTTTTCAGGCGTGGATACTGGAGTGATTTGCTATTTCCTGCTCAAGGGGGTCTTTCTAGCACAGGAATCAAACCCACATCTCTTGTATCTTCTGCATTGGCAGGCACATTCTCTACCACTATGCCACCTAGGAAGCCTTAGCTATATGTCTAAGGTCAAGTGAATATTGCAGAACATACTGCATTACTCATGAAAACATACAGATGAATCTTTTATTCTGCTGAATATTTCAAAATGTTATATTTATCACACACACACATTTATCCACAGGTACAAACATGCACATAGTATTTTCTTTTGTAAAAGCTGATTGGCTATATTCCAAGGGAGCAAAGCCAGATTGTCTTTGGAAATTGAAACCAAAACCCTGGACTTGAGATCAGAGACCCAGTGCTACCATTCATTAATACTGTTTTGATATCCAACTCGTGAAAAATCCTCTGTATGAACAATTGGGGAGTCTAGCAAAATAGTTTTGACATTTTGCTAACATTAGTGCTTCAACACTGAACCATCTGCTGGAGAGTTCTGAGTCTGAATGAAAGGTGTAAACCTGGATTAGCATCGATATGGTTTTTTATCAAGTTTGGCTTATTCTCATTGCACTGGATGTTTTCCAGGTCCCTTTGGAAGCCAAGATTGCCACTGTAGAGTGTAATGCCATATGTTAAGATTCATATGACATATTACCTAAAAGTCATGAATTATCATACCATGTCTCTTTATGGAACTGTGATTAGAAATGTTTATGTAAATGCACCTCCAAAGAAAAATGGTACCCACTTTTAGGTAACATTATGCGTGGTGGAAATGACAAAATTCTCTGACTCAGTATATCTTGAAAATAGTCTAATCCTGAGATAATGAAATATCAAAGCCTTTCCCTAAATGTGCTGATCTTAGAGAAGAGAGCACAGATCAGAGAATTCATTGGGAATAAGCCAGGAACTTCTCTGAAACAATAAAGTCACCAAGAATAATGATTCTAAATAAGTCTAAAAGCAAAGCTATATGTTTAGTGTGTGTGTATGTGTGTGCACACGAGCTCACTTGTGTCTGACTCTTTGTGACCTACTGGACTGTCGTCCATCAGGCTCCTCTGTCCATGGAATTTTTCAGGCGTGGATACTGGAGTGATTTGCTATTTCCTGCTCAAGGGGGTCTTTCTAGCACAGGAATCAAACCCACATCTCTTGTATCTTCTGCATTGGCAGGCACATTCTCTACCACTATGCCACCTAGGAAGCCTTAGCTATATGTCTAAGGTCAAGTGAATATTGCAGAACATACTGCATTACTCATGAAAACATACAGATGAATCTTTTATTCTGCTGAATATTTCAAAATGTTATATTTATCACACACACACATTTATCCACAGGTACAAACATGCACATAGTATTTTCTAGTTGATAATCAAAGATTTCACAGGTTATAAGTAAATCTTGGCACTTTTTTCTAATGTTGTTCAAGAAATGGATAAATGGGGCTCATCTTGAGATCTAAAAATATGACACAATATTTTGACTCTTAAAAGACTTTGGAGCTACTAGCTGTGTATTTCATGTGCACAAATAGAAAGTTGCTATGTTGAGCTCCCATTGCTACCAGTAGAAACAATAGACTTGGACAGCTTCAATCATATCTCCTAGTTTAGTCCCTTGCTGTGAAACTCATTAAGACATAAGGATTAGGCAAACTTTGCACAGAGAGATGTTTCTATGTTCTAACCAATGTTCTGTATTTTATATTTTAACTAATTAATGTTCATAGACATTTACTGACAGACCTACGTTTATACTTTTCTTAGGATATCTGAAATAGGATAATTTGTTGATTAATGCCAAACATTAAAAGGAAATGCTAGTCATTGTAAGAGACAAAGAGAAGTATTTGAAAACAAAACATCAGGCTTGCTTAACCTTCTGGATGTGACATTTTCTACACATGAATTAGTAATGAAAGATTAATTAGGATTGGTAATTCTCTAAATCAGCTGTAGGAGAGAAATACATTTCTATGACAGGTAGGAGTTAGTTGTTCAGTCTTGTCTGACTCTTGTGACTCCATGGACTATACAGCCCCGTAGGCTTCTCTGTTCATGGAGTTCTCCAGGCAATAATACTGGAGTGGGTTGCCATTTCCTTCTCCAAGGGAGCATCCTAACCCAGGGATTGAATCCGGGTCGCCTACACAGCAGGCAAATTCTTTGCCATCTGAGCCAGCTGTAGGAGAGACATACATGTCTATACATAACAATTTAATTTTCTCTGTAACATTTTCTAAGTATATTTTAAATGACCTAATAAATATGACATTCAGATGTAAGGAATGTTTCCACATATAACTAGTCAAAAATCATAAAGATTCCCAAATCTTTAGGGAAGTGTATGGAGTAAGATGTTCATATATGAACATATAAAAGCAACGATAAAACAATAACTACCCCCAAACTTGCTGGCCCCCCCACATTTCATTGTAGTGATCAGCATGATTGGCTGTCACTGGTTTCCTGACATCTGTCCCTGAATACAGATGAATCTTTTATTCTGCTGAATATTTCAAAATGTTATATTTATCACACACACACATTTATCCACAGGTACAAACATGCACATAGTATTTTCTAGTTGATAATCAAAGATTTCACAGGTTATAAGTAAATCTTGGCACTTTTTTCTAATGTTGTTCAAGAAATGGATAAATGGGGCTCATCTTGAGATCTAAAAATATGACACAATATTTTGACTCTTAAAAGACTTTGGAGCTACTAGCTGTGTATTTCATGTGCACAAATAGAAAGTTGCTATGTTGAGCTCCCATTGCTACCAGTAGAAACAATAGACTTGGACAGCTTCAATCATATCTCCTAGTTTAGTCCCTTGCTGTGAAACTCATTAAGACATAAGGATTAGGCAAACTTTGCACAGAGAGATGTTTCTATGTTCTAACCAATGTTCTGTATTTTATATTTTAACTAATTAATGTTCATAGACATTTACTGACAGACCTACGTTTATACTTTTCTTAGGATATCTGAAATAGGATAATTTGTTGATTAATGCCAAACATTAAAAGGAAATGCTAGTCATTGTAAGAGACAAAGAGAAGTATTTGAAAACAAAACATCAGGCTTGCTTAACCTTCTGGATGTGACATTTTCTACACATGAATTAGTAATGAAAGATTAATTAGGATTGGTAATTCTCTAAATCAGCTGTAGGAGATTAATACATTTCTATGACAGGTAGGACTGAGGTGTTCAGTATTGTCTGACTCTTGTGACTCCATGGACAGTCCAGCCGCGTTGGCTTCTCTGTTCATGGAGTTCTCCAGGCAATAATACTGGAGTGGGTTGCCATTTCCTTCTCCAAGGGAGCATCCTAACCCAGGGATTGAATCCGGGTCGCCTACACAGCAGGCAAATTCTTTGCCATCTGAGCCAGCTGTAGGAGAGACATACATGTCTATACATAACAATTTAATTTTCTCTGTAACATTTTCTAAGTATATTTTAAATGACCTAATAAATATGACATTCAGATGTAAGGAATGTTTCCACATATAACTAGTCAAAAATCATAAAGATTCCCAAATCTTTAGGGAAGTGTATGGAGTAAGATGTTCATATATGAACATACATAAAAATGCACACATTTCATTTAGTTATAAAATCAATAACTACCCCCAAACTTGCTGGCCCATATTTTCTTCCCTCCCATCAGACTTAGTGGACATATACTCAGGGTTCAGTGTCACTGTAGGATCAGCATGATTGGCTGTCACTGGTTTCCCTGACATCTGTCCCTACAGTGAGACAAGCTGCAGCATGAATTATTGAAGACATACACATGCAGATCTGTGTCAGAATCACGCCAAAGAATACACGTTGCCACACTCAAAAGCTGAAAGAAGTCATGGCTGACATCGTCTTTAACCTTTGTGACAATCTGCTGCTGGGTTACAGGTTCAAAAGAGACTCACAACATTATTATGTTTCATCACTGGCTTTTCAGGTTAAATAAACATATCTCTCTCCCTCCTCCCCTGCCCCAAAGAGTTTTTATCTACTCTCTTTAGCAGATATTCACCAAATGGTTTGAAAATGCTCATTTTGTTAAATCTTTCTGTTTCATCACATGATTAATATCCTATAGTTAAATGATAAAAAACAGAATTAGTTTTCTCATTTGTAAAGTGATTTCAATTCGGCAGATTAGTAGATGTTACTTCACTAAAAAAAAAAATGTCTTTACTTGGGGGAGCTTGAAGTAGCTTCCCAATAATAATACTTCTTTCAGTCATCTTTTCTAAAGGTATTGCGGAATTTAGACAAGAATGTGGTTGATAGTCTTACCCAATAGGAAATGTACCCCAGAATAATAGCTCAAGGGTCCATCACTTGACTATTTTATACTATTGTGAAGCAGCGCTACAATACAATCCCCCAAGTCCTCACAAAATTATACCTAGCACTCGAATTTTTATCTGTCATTTGTTAATAGTTTTATGCTTATCTTTTAAAGTCTGAATGATAAATATATATTTATAATTCTGGGGCAAGTGATATTGGTATATTGCTAATAATTTTGCTATGTATTTGAATGGTTCAAATATAACTCATGTGGTTATATTTGAACAAGTTGCTTAACCTCTCTGTCTCAGTTTTATTCTGTTATTAAATGGCATACTTGCCTGCCATGCAGAGTTGTTATATAGGTAGGAATAAACCAGTAGATGTAAAAATGCTTCACAAACTGAGAACACTGATATTATATTTAATATCTATAATAGCTGTTTATCGGCTAAAGCTGTCATAATGACGTTTCTCCAGAGATATTTATTTGCATTTTAACAAGATGATCTAGGAAATGTCCCAGTAATTCTAGCTACCTTGTCTTGTTTTCCACTTCATTCTCAGTTCTCAGTTTATTGTCAGCCGCTCAGGAACTTGTACAGCATCTGTGGCTCTCAGGAATGGAGTGGTACTTACAAGTATGGAATTGGAGATCATTGGGAGAAAATTCTTCTTGGTTCTCATGTTTCTGCACATCTTTTTTTTTTTTTTTTATTTTTTTCCCATCATGCCTCTTTTTAAACGTTTTTATATTTATTCTCATCCATCTTTATTCTTTGGCCTGTGTGGGCCTCCCATCGCAGTGACCTCTCTTGTTGAAGAGTACTGGCTCTGGGTGCATGCGTTCCAGAGCACTGACTCATAATTGGACACACAGGTCCAGGTGCTCCATGGCACATGGGATCTTCCCAGGCCAGGGATCAAACCAGTGCCCCCTTTCACTGCAAGGCAGACTCTCTACCCACTGGACCACCAGGGGAGCACTGCATAATTGTTGAGAAGATGAACTGTCTGCCTTTGTTCTGGACTGTTAGTTAAAGGATATTTCCACAGTGAACAGTCTTGGAAGATAACATTTTTATTCAATCATATTAAGTGTCCAGTGTAAAAGATTTGAGTTTTCTGAGCTTGGAGTTCCTGTCTTTAATGTCAACTCACTGCACATGAAGGTATCGTGGGACCTTTTTGTGGAGCCTGGTTGGAACGGCAGCTAAACACAAGTGATAATGCTATGATTTCTGCTGTTGTAATAAACCATCCTTCATCTTTGACCCTGAATGCATGCCTGAAACTGTAGTGAGCTAATTTGTTAGACCACAAGGACAGTAAAATCTCTGACCTTTCACAATTTGTGATAGATACTGCATGCCAGAAACTCATTACTGAAAAAGAGTTTTATTCTGTTATTAAATGGCATACTTGCCGCCATGCAGAGTTGTTATATAGGTAGGAATAAACCAGTAGATGTAAAAATGCTTCACAAACTGAGAACACTGATATTATATTTAATATCTATAATAGCTGTTTATCGGCTAAAGCTGTCATAATGACGTTTCTCCAGAGATATTTATTTGCATTTTAACAAGATGATCTAGGAAATGTCCCAGTAATTCTAGCTACCTTGTCTTGTTTTCCACTTCATTCTCAGTTCTCAGTTTATTGTCAGCCGCTCAGGAACTTGTACAGCATCTGTGGCTCTCAGGAATGGAGTGGTACTTACAAGTATGGAATTGGAGATCATTGGGAGAAAATTCTTCTTGGTTCTCATGTTTCTGCACATCTTTTTTTTTTTTTTTATTTTTTTCCCATCATGCCTCTTTTTAAACGTTTTTATATTTATTCTCATCCATCTTTATTCTTTGGCCTGTGTGGGCCTCCCATCGCAGTGACCTCTCTTGTTGAAGAGTACTGGCTCTGGGTGCATGCGTTCCAGAGCACTGACTCATAATTGGACACACAGGTCCAGGTGCTCCATGGCACATGGGATCTTCCCAGGCCAGGGATCAAACCAGTGCCCCTTGCACTGCAAGGCAGACTCTCTACCCACTGGACCACCAGGGGAGCACTGCATAATTGTTGAGAAGATGAACTGTCTGCCTTTGTTCTGGACTGTTAGTTAAAGGATATTTCCACAGTGAACAGTCTTGGAAGATAACATTTTTATTCAATCATATTAAGTGTCCAGTGTAAAAGATTTGAGTTTTCTGAGCTTGGAGTTCCTGTCTTTAATGTCAACTCACTGCACATGAAGGTATCGTGGGACCTTTTTGTGGAGCCTGGTTGGAACGGCAGCTAAACACAAGTGATAATGCTATGATTTCTGCTGTTGTAATAAACCATCCTTCATCTTTGACCCTGAATGCATGCCTGAAACTGTAGTGAGCTAATTTGTTAGACCACAAGGACAGTAAAATCTCTGACCTTTCACAATTTGTGATAGATACTTCCAGGAACAACTGGAAACCCCACTGTGTCCCTGTCCAAAGTATTTATCTCTTCCATGTTGAGGGATTGAGGGATTGGGGAGCAGACAAACAGGGAAACTGACTTTGAAATAAAGGAATTACAAGGCAAGAAAAAACGAATGGAGATAAGTTCACTTCTCACTCCTGCTGATGCCAGGTTGTCAATAAAGGAAAGTTGAAATGTAGTGCAAGCCTGATGATATTGGAAATAGCCTTTTTTTATGGACAGATAAGGGTGGTAAATTCCTTTAACCTGTTTTCACTTACAACACAGCAAATACTTTTTAACCATAAACTAAAGCAACTCCAATATTGTTTACAGTTGCTGCCCTGAAGGTTTCTTGTTCCCCTTCTGACTGACTCCCATGGAGCTCCTAGATCTTGACGTTATTGTCTAGTTTGTTCCATTTCTTCAGTTTGAACCTGGTTCTCTTGCCTGTGAACCTCAGGGAACTTTGGTTAAGAAGGGTTCTTGCATTTCTTTCTTGGGTAAAAGAGTAGAAAATTGTCAGGTTTTGCTTTGTTTTCTTTTTGCTTCTTTGGATAACTTTTATATTTGTCTTTCTCTCTGTGTTTCTCTCTCTCTTCTTTTTTTTTTTTTTTCTGGTAAAAATACCACAGAATTACTGTGGACAGATCATTCTTCCCTTATTCTCAACCACATGGTTTCGTCATATCAGTTCCATTCCTCATTCCTTTGGTGAAGTTAATAAGCATATTTTATCCTTCTCTCTACAATGATTTCAGTGGACATGTAACTTAACCAATCTGTTAGTCTCAAGTATTTTACTGGTTAGTCTGAGTCAGATCTTGATGGATCTGAACAAGAAGATCCAGTTTTGGTTGCTGCAGCATTCATAAACAGACCTGAAGGGGAAAGAGGAGACAGAGAGAAGCAGATTTCTGGTCACATAATTTTTCATTCCAGATCAGGGCTTATTGTTTGTTGTTATGGATAGACTTTTCATTCAAGTAATATCATTACATTCCTTTTTGGGGGGGTTGGGTTTTCTGATATAAGCAATGGAAAGTATCCTAATTACTAGAGAAAATATATACTGCCCTAGATTAAGTCCTTAGGATTCAGTTCTAAATAGTAACAGAATCACTGTTTTGCTTGTGCATATATAGGTCCTTCTAAAGTGGGATTTACAATATTCTGAAGAAAGACTTTTAAAAATGGGACTAGAGAAAAAGAGGAGTACTGGTAAAAATCATTGCTTGGGAATGCAAGCTGACACTGTCAAATCATGTAGCCTCTGCTTGGTTTGAGTAAAGGAAAGTTGAAATGTAGTGCAAGCCTGATGATATTGGAAATAGCCTTTTTTTATGGACAGATAAGGGTGGTAAATTCCTTTAACCTGTTTTCACTTACAACACAGCAAATACTTTTTAACCATAAACTAAAGCAACTCCAATATTGTTTACAGTTGCTGCCCTGAAGGTTTCTTGTTCCCCTTCTGACTGACTCCCATGGAGCTCCTAGATCTTGACGTTATTGTCTAGTTTGTTCCATTTCTTCAGTTTGAACCTGGTTCTCTTGCCTGTGAACCTCAGGGAACTTTGGTTAAGAAGGGTTCTTGCATTTCTTTCTTGGGTAAAAGAGTAGAAAATTGTCAGGTTTTGCTTTGTTTTCTTTTTGCTTCTTTGGATAACTTTTATATTTGTCTTTCTCTCTGTGTTTCTCTCTCTCTTCTTTTTTTTTTTTTTTCTGGTAAAAATACCACAGAATTACTGTGGACAGATCATTCTTCCCTTATTCTCAACCACATGGTTTCGTCATATCAGTTCCATTCCTCATTCCTTTGGTGAAGTTAATAAGCATATTTTATCCTTCTCTCTACAATGATTTCAGTGGACATGTAACTTAACCAATCTGTTAGTCTCAAGTATTTTACTGGTTAGTCTGAGTCAGATCTTGATGGATCTGAACAAGAAGATCCAGTTTTGGTTGCTGCAGCATTCATAAACAGACCTGAAGGGGAAAGAGGAGACAGAGAGAAGCAGATTTCTGGTCACATAATTTTTCATTCCAGATCAGGGCTTATTGTTTGTTGTTATGGATAGACTTTTCATTCAAGTAATATCATTACATTCCTTTTTGGGGGGGTTGGGTTTTCTGATATAAGCAATGGAAAGTATCCTAATTACTAGAGAAAATATATACTGCCCTAGATTAAGTCCTTAGGATTCAGTTCTAAATAGTAACAGAATCACTGTTTTGCTTGTGCATATATAGGTCCTTCTAAAGTGGGATTTACAATATTCTGAAGAAAGACTTTTAAAAATGGGACTAGAGAAAAAGAGGAGTACTGGTAAAAATCATTGCTTGGGAATGCAAGCTGACACTGTCAAATCATGTAGCCTCTGCTTGGTTTGAGTAAAATTTTGAAACCAATTAAGTTGATCCTATGAATTCAGTATCTTTTTTATGTGTCCGCTTTCTTTGTCTATTTGAATTCTGGAACCTTTGTTTCCTAATATCTTGCTTTGTTACCAGGAAACTTACACTTTTTCTTTTCAGACTCCTGTCCAAACCTGTTTCAAATTCAGACTCCTGTTCAAACCTATTTCAAAGACTTTATTCACACTGAGGTGTTGGTTCTTGGTGTGTGTGTGTGTGTGTGTGTGTGTGTGTGTCTGTGAACTCCCTGGAGAATATGTCAAAATCAATGTGTCCTTTGCCTCCAAATGTTCACATAAATGTATTTATTTGTTTATTTTTTTTTTATCTTTTTTTTTTTTTGAGGGATGGGGTGGGGAGGGAGGGGGATGGGTGGGCCACTTCTATTGGTCTCTCATTTCTCTATTTTCATCCGTCTTTGTTCCTTGGCTCCTATGGGCCTCTGGTGGTGGCCAGAGGTGGCCTCTGTTGTCGCAGAGCGCCGGCTCTGGGCGCATGCGCTCCAGAACTCTGGCTCGGTAATTGGACACATCAGTCCAGCAGCCCCGCAGCACGTGGGATCCTCCCAGGCCAGGGATCGAACCGGCACCCCCTGCACTGCAAGGCGGTGCCCCCACCCACTGGACCACCAGGGGAAGCCCACATAAATATATTTAACTTAAAGTCTACATATAGTTTAAGAGGGTTTTTCTAAGTCTTGTCTAAGGTTCAGGGGTCCTAGGTTAAGAACCCATTCATTGACTTATAAATTACAGATAATAGTGTTATGTGTTAACTCCTCTCCCAAATATTATTTAAACAATAGTTACAATCTTAAATAAATAAGTTACACAGTTCTGATTGTGTAACTCTGTGCACTATCCAGTGGTTTGCTTAAGGTAATTTGGGTAAAGACATCTTCCTGTCTTTTCTGAGACCTCATGGGTCCAAGGCCTTACATAGGTTATTCTCACTGGCCTAGCAGGAGAAACAGGGTGTGTTAATGGGAATCAGGAAGCTAGTTTCTAGTCATTATATGAGAGTAAGAGTCTTCTGTAATAATGTAGTAGTGTAATAAGGTGCTACATTAATAGGGTAATAATCCTGCCTCTGTTGCAGGCGGGTTTGACTGTTGTCTACTGGGAGTAATGTTCCATGATTCTCAGGCTAGTTTGAGACGAGAATAAACATTGAAGAAGGTTAGTTTCCTCTCAAACTCAAAGAGCTGAATCACAAAGTTAATTAAATAAGAATATCATAATGCAGTTCTAAGTACTTGACTGGAGTGTGTGAATGACCAAGATTGCATTGTGTGTAAAGATGTTTTGTGCTAGGATAAGAGAAAAAGATTGGATCTGCCTTACTCTATATGACTTCATATGTCTTATAATCTAAGGTATGCATCTGCAATGATAAAATTTCATTTTGAGTCTTCTCATTTATGCCATGCATTCAATATTGGCATATGGCTGCAATGTATTTCATTTCTGAATCTTGAGACAATTTGAGGTACCCTTAAATTTCTGAGGGCAGGGGCTTCCCTGGTGGTCCAGTGGGTAAGGACACCGCCTTGCTGTGCAAGGGGCACTGGTTCGACCCCTGGCTTGGGAAGATCCCACGTGCCGCGGAGTGGCTGGACTGATGTGTCCAATTACCAAGCTGGAGCTCTGGAGCGCATGCGCCCAGAGCCGGCGCTCTGCGACAACAGAGGCCACTGCGATGGGAGGCCCACAAGAGCCAAAGAACAAAGATGGATGAAAATAGAGAAATGAAAGACCAATAGAAGTGGCCTGTCCATTCCCTCCCTCCCCACCACACCCCACCCCACCCCCCAAAAAGATAAATAAATAAAATAAATGTTAAAAAAAAAAATTTCTGAGGGCAGGATAAAAAAAAACTAGGAGGGAAAAATCTTTGTAAAGAATCCATAATCTCATTTAAAAGGTGATCAAATGAGGAAAAAACTATTTTTCAAAAAAATCTGTAGTTTTCTGCTCTAAATCAGTTATGAAAAGGACATATAGAAAATACTAGTATTGTTTGCAGTTGATGTACTTGTCCCCCCCATGTTAACTTATTTATGAGTATGCAAATTTTATGCAAAATTAGGATACTCCCTGGGGGTATAGCATTCAACTGTCAACAAGATATTCCAAAAACAGATGTTTTAATATAGTTCTCTAGGATTTGATGAGGGAAATTATGAAGTGCTATGTGAAGTCAGTTTTTTGTAATTTGGGAAAATTTCCAAAGCATATTGATGCAGTCTTCCATAGAGGAGATATACAAACCCTGTTTTACTAGTAGTCAGAATACAAAAGGATTTAATATGGCAAGAAATAGTAATAAAGATGTGCTATCTGAAAGGACCTTTCAGAATTCAGGCATTTCTTTTCTTTTGCAACTATAATTATATTCACCTATTGGGGTGCTCTGTACCAAAAGCCTGTACTAATTTGAACTTTGTGAGAATGGATTATTTGTTAACACATATGTTTTGTGCTAGGATAAGAGAAAGATTGGATCTGCCTTACTCTATATGACTTCATATGTCTTATAATCTAAGGTATGCATCTGCAATGATAAAATTTCATTTTGAGTCTTCTCATTTATGCCATGCATTCAATATTGGCATATGGCTGCAATGTATTTCATTTCTGAATCTTGAGACAATTTGAGGTACCCTTAAATTTCTGAGGGCAGGGGCTTCCCTGGTGGTCCAGTGGGTAAGGACATCACCTTGCAGTGCAAGGGGCGCCGGTTCGATCCCTGGCCTGGGAAGATCCCACGTGCCGCAGTGCGGCTGGACTGATGTGTCCAATTACCAAGCCGGAGCTCTGGAGCGCATGTGCCCAGAGCCGGCGCTCAGCGACAACAGAGGCCACCGCGATGGGAGGCCCACAAGAGCCAAAGAACAAAGATGGATGAAAATAGAGAAATGAAAGACCAATAGAAGTGGCCTGTCCATTCCCTCCCTCCCCACCACACCCCACCCCACCCCCCAAAAAGATAAATAAATAAAATAAATGTTAAAAAAAAAAATTTCTGAGGGCAGGATAAAAAAAAACTAGGAGGGAAAAATCTTTGTAAAGAATCCATAATCTCATTTAAAAGGTGATCAAATGAGGAAAAAACTATTTTTCAAAAAAATCTGTAGTTTTCTGCTCTAAATCAGTTATGAAAAGGACATATAGAAAATACTAGTATTGTTTGCAGTTGATGTACTTGTCCCCCCCATGTTAACTTATTTATGAGTATGCAAATTTTATGCAAAATTAGGATACTCCCTGGGGGTATAGCATTCAACTGTCAACAAGATATTCCAAAAACAGATGTTTTAATATAGTTCTCTAGGATTTGATGAGGGAAATTATGAAGTGCTATGTGAAGTCAGTTTTTTGTAATTTGGGAAAATTTCCAAAGCATATTGATGCAGTCTTCCATAGAGGAGATATACAAACCCTGTTTTACTAGTAGTCAGAATACAAAAGGATTTAATATGGCAAGAAATAGTAATAAAGATGTGCTATCTGAAAGGACCTTTCAGAATTCAGGCATTTCTTTTCTTTTGCAACTATAATTATATTCACCTATTGGGGTGCTCTGTACCAAAAGCCTGTACTAATTTGAACTTTGTGAGAATGGATTATTTGTTAACACATATGCCAGACAGTAGTTTAACTTGCATAAAGAAAGTTAGAATTACAGATTCTTCACAATTTTCAGAGACTGAGAACCTTTGTATAATTACTGTAATTTAACTATAGGATAAAATCGTTTCTTTAAATTGGAACAGAAAAGCTTACTGACCTCATGTCTCTTTCTCTAGACCTTATTTAATTATGAAAATAAACAAAAAGCTTTTCTCATTTCATCTCACAGAATTTGTGAAGTAACGGCTTGACATATGGCATGTCAGGTGTGAGGGACAGTTGCCACGTCACCTCCCATTCCCATTTCCCACCCACCCATCCCCTACTTCCTCACCCAATTTCTTGAAGGTACAGAAATATGTTTGTTCAATAAGGAGAATGAGGTCAAATATACCAAGGTTACTAATTTTTGTGAGCTTCTCTAACATGAAATATTTAAAGTTGTATTGCTATCATTTGTAGCCATAAACTCTGATAAAACAATGAAGACTCATTTAAAGAGTTACAGTAGACTTGTAAGAAGGGCCTTTACCTCCCAATGATTTATTCCTGTTTTTTTTAAAAAAAATCTGGGCTTTTGACTCTCAATGCCAATTTGCATACTGTTTTGCATATATTTACATATGACATTCCTGCGCCCCTAATTCCAAATATGCAAAATAAAATAAAATTAATTAAATAGGGTACATGACTACAGTTGAATTTCAACTCAATGGGAAGGGCATAGCACACACATACACAATACATAACAGATTTAAAAAACAAGCATTCCAATTGCATTCCTGATGAAGAGCCAGTAACTCTGAAGCTGAAGAAGTGCCTCAGCTTTTCTTCGTCGAGGGTTTGCCTGGGACTCTACTGGCATATCTTGCCTTTCTAGCTCTTCTAGTCACACCTATTAGAGGTCACATCATCATCATTATCATCAGTCTGCATTTTTAACATTTGTACATCTACATACATGATCTCATTTGATTTTTACGTAAACCCTCTAAGGGAGGCAAATTGTTTTCCTTAATTCAGAAATGTAGAACCTGAGGGCAGGAGAGGTTAAATGATTTCCCTAGAAATATGTAGTAAGCAGCAGAATTGGGTGGGGGAAGCTCGGATAGTCTATAGTTTACTTCAAATTTAATGTTCTTTCTTCTATTCCACCATGATGCTTTCCTTATCTCCTGCATTCTACCCTTGTAAATTAGATCATGGCTTCTCAGTGTTTTTTTTTTAATTTTTTTTTTTCATTTATTACCCTTTTCCTCAAGCTCTTCTGGAGCTCCCTTATCTAGCCTCTGTTTCCCTTCCATCACCTCAGATCCTTAGTATTTTAATTTTTCTCCATTTCATTTCTTTAAATTATTTTAAGAAAAAGATCTTATAAATTCATCTGTGCTCCAGTGTTTATGATGTAATACACTACAAAATAATCTTACTTCAGTAAATCTAATGAACACATATTTATGAATTTATTGAGACTTTATCGAGATGTCAATCACTTTTCTAGATTATGGGTGCAAGAGCATGAAAGAGAAGAGTTAAAATATATATATACTGTCCTCATGGAATTTAAACTTTAGGGTCAAGTGAAGTGGAGATAGGCAATCAATAAGTTGAACATTATGTAAATGATTATAATGTTATAGAAAAAAGGAAAGAAGAAGGAAGATAGGGAGTGCCAGATTTTGGTTGGGAGAGATTGGTTCAATTTTAAATAAGATGTTCAAGGATTTCCTTAAGAAAGTGACATTTGAGTGGAAACATGGGGAGGTAGGGAGTGAGCCATATGCACATCTGGGGGAAGACTTTTCTGGTCAGATGGGAAAGCAAACATAAAAGTTTCTAAGACAGGAGTAAAACTAGCATATTTGAAGGACATCATGGAGACCATGGTGACCACTGAGAGAACCTGTGCTTTTGCTCTGAGATGGGTAACTATTGGAGAATCAAGTAAATGAGTATAATGACTTGCTTACCGCTTGTGCTAGAATGAAAAAAAATGACCACTGCATATTGTAGATCCTCCCAGCAAGAGGTAGACTATTGTTAGTCAGGGTTAAGTGAGGAGACAGAAATCACATTATTACGCAAAAGAATGGTATATAATGAAATGTTTAAATCATGTACAAAGTGTAACATAGTCACTGAAAAGGTGAAGATGAGAATTCTAAACTGTCACCAGAAGAGGAAGAATCTGTACCCTTTAGGGCTGTGAGAGAGGGAATAAGTCAGGATATTTCAACTTACTTCAAAATTAGAGGCGTGGTATATCATGGAACTGAAAGAATCAGACCTCTGGGGAGAGAATTTAGGCCAACTTTTCCTGGTGTCTGTAAGGTATCCTGACAAGATGGATGATAAATATTGGGAAAACTGATGATTGGATCAGGTTCCTCTTATGGGAAAGAACTGCTGCTAGGTGTGAAGAAGTGCTGATGGTGTGATGTTTACATGAACCACAAGCAAAGAGGAGCCAATAGGGAGAAGACAGTTCCTTCTTCCTCTGGCTTTGCAGTCTGCCTCCAGCAACCTCTCTTCATTGTTGACCAAATCTAGTATCATCATCTGGTATATCCCAACTCTGTTGTCACAAAGTGGAGTCTTGAAGAGTTAGCTTGAACCCAAGAGAAAATTTCTTATCAACACAACTCTCTTTCTTCACCCTTTTAGCTGGGCTAGCTACACAACTTGCTTGACCAATAGAATATGGTAAGTTATATTATTTGATCTTCAAGGGTAATCTCAAGAGGCAGCTTTTGCTTTTGGTCACTTTGGTTGCTACCTTGAGACCACTATGTCCTGAAGCTACTCTAAAGTCTTGAAGGATGAGAACCCACATGAAGGAGCACCAGGGCATCCCAGAGGCTACCTTGGATCTGTCAGTTCCTATTGGGAATGAGGGGTATATGCTCAGCTGTATTGCAGGATTGCTACAAATGAGGGCTGCTATGCACTTTCTGTAATTTCCCTTAATGAAGAGGTGTAATGCAGTGGTCATGTCTCTAGATCACCATTGTATGTTGGGTACAGGAGAAACAGATATCTTCATAGTTTGAATAACTTGGCGTTTTAGTAAACAGATCTCTGGATCACAAGGAACACAGCTAGAATGAAAAAAAATGACCACTGCATATTGTAGATCCTCCCAGCAAGAGGTAGACTATTGTTAGTCAGGGTTAAGTGAGGAGACAGAAATCACATTATTACGCAAAAGAATGGTATATAATGAAATGTTTAAATCATGTACAAAGTGTAACATAGTCACTGAAAAGGTGAAGATGAGAATTCTAAACTGTCACCAGAAGAGGAAGAATCTGTACCCTTTAGGGCTGTGAGAGAGGGAATAAGTCAGGATATTTCAACTTACTTCAAAATTAGAGGCGTGGTATATCATGGAACTGAAAGAATCAGACCTCTGGGGAGAGAATTTAGGCCAACTTTTCCTGGTGTCTGTAAGGTATCCTGACAAGATGGATGATAAATATTGGGAAAACTGATGATTGGATCAGGTTCCTCTTATGGGAAAGAACTGCTGCTAGGTGTGAAGAAGTGCTGATGGTGTGATGTTTACATGAACCACAAGCAAAGAGGAGCCAATAGGGAGAAGACAGTTCCTTCTTCCTCTGGCTTTGCAGTCTGCCTCCAGCAACCTCTCTTCATTGTTGACCAAATCTAGTATCATCATCTGGTATATCCCAACTCTGTTGTCACAAAGTGGAGTCTTGAAGAGTTAGCTTGAACCCAAGAGAAAATTTCTTATCAACACAACTCTCTTTCTTCACCCTTTTAGCTGGGCTAGCTACACAACTTGCTTGACCAATAGAATATGGTAAGTTATATTATTTGATCTTCAAGGGTAATCTCAAGAGGCAGCTTTTGCTTTTGGTCACTTTGGTTGCTACCTTGAGACCACTATGTCCTGAAGCTACTCTAAAGTCTTGAAGGATGAGAACCCACATGAAGGAGCACCAGGGCATCCCAGAGGCTACCTTGGATCTGTCAGTTCCTATTGGGAATGAGGGGTATATGCTCAGCTGTATTGCAGGATTGCTACAAATGAGGGCTGCTATGCACTTTCTGTAATTTCCCTTAATGAAGAGGAGTGTGTAATGCAGTGGTCATGTCTCTAGATCACCATTGTATGTTGGGTACAGGAGAAACAGATATCTTCATAGTTTGAATAACTTGGCGTTTTAGTAAACAGATCTCTGGATCACAAGGAACACAGCTAAGGGGTCACGTCTATACCTGGACCAGGTGCAGACTGTAGGGTGGTGGAGTTTGAGCCTGATGATGTCATGGGATGGGAGTTGGAGGGGAGGAGTGAGCAGTATTTTTTTCTGCATATGTGAGGAATGGAAATCATTGTCACCAGAAGGTAAATTGAGATTGATTGAAGCATGACGGTATTATTTTGTATCTCCTTTCATTAAAATGTGTGGTCTAGCTGGTCCAGACTATTGGAGAATAAAAGGATGTTGTTGCCTAGGTTCCCTAGTCGACAGCCATCAACTGTCAGACCTATGAGTAAAGCTCTGTTGGATTTTTCAACCCAACTTAGCCTCCAGACGAATGCAGTTTCAAGAGTAAGCCCAGATGAAACCATCAGAAGAACGGCTCAGCCAACTCACAGAACCAGAGCAAATAATAAATCATTGCTTTAAGTCATTACATTTTGGGACAGTTCGATTTACATGGCAGCCAATAAACATTATTTTAATAGGAGCACTCTAGCTATTTTGTTCAAGGTTGTCTATAAGGAGCAAGGGTGGGAAAAATATGATAGGTACTGGAAAAGGTAGAGGGCTTCCCAGGTGGCTCAGTGATAAAGAATCTGCCTGGCAATTCAGGAGATTTAGGTTTGATCCCTGGGTGGGGAAGATCCCCTGCAGGAGGAAATGGCAACCCACTCCAGTATTCTTGCCTGAGAAATCCCATGGACAGAGGAGCCTGGTGGGCTACAGTCCATAGGGTCACAGAGTCAGACATGATAGAGCAATCGGGCATATACGTGTGCTATTCACAGAGAAGGTAGAGAAGCCTAAGGACAAATTAAACATAATCTCTTCCCTCAAGTTTAAACTATAAATTTAATTTTAAAAGATATACAGGACTTGAGCTTCCCTGGTGGTACAATGGATAAGAAATCACCTGCCAATGCAGAGCACACATGTTCTATCCCTGGTCTGGGAAGATGCCACATGCCATAGGCAACTAAAACCTGTGCTCCCAGAGCTCTGGAGCGCATGCGCCCAGAGCCGGCACTCTGCAACGACAGATGCCACCGTGATGGGAGGCCCACAGGAGCCAAAGAATGAAGACGAATGAAAATAGAGAAATGAAAGACCAATAGAAGTGGCCTGCCCACTCCCGTCCCTCCCCAACCCGACCCCCGCCCAAAGTAAATAAATAAATAAATCCAAAAAATAAATAAATAAATAAATAAAACCTGTGCTCCATAACTATTGAGCCTATGCTATAGGGCCCAGGAGCTGTAATGACTGAGCATGTGTGCTGCAACTACTGAGGCCCATGTGCCCCAGAGCCAGTACTCAGTGTCATGAGAAGTCACCACAATGAGAAATCCTTGCACTGCAATGAAGGTTATACAAATTTATACTTAACAGCAGTGTATGAGAGTTCTAATTGTTCTACATCCTTGCCAACACTTGATATTAAAACATTTTCATTTTAGTCATTGTAGTATGGGTTTATTAGCAACACATTGTGGTTTTAATGTTCATTTCTTAGATGACTTATAAAATTGAACACTTCTCCACATGTTTGAGCTTATAGATATCCTCTTTTTCAAGTGTCTGTATCAGTCTTTAGACTATTTTTCTACTGGGTTGCTAATGTTTTTATTTATTTAAAAAAGTCTATAGATTTGGGAGATACGGGCCCTTTCTTGGATACATGTGTTAATATCTCCTCTCCATCTGTGGGTCACCTTTTCATTCTTTTAATGATGTTTTTTGATGAGCACTAGTTCATTTTTTTAAAACATCTTTTTTATGATTCTCTCTAAATTAAAAAAATATTTTCAATTGAAATATAATTTATGACATTGTGACATTTCTTTATGATATTTCTGCTAAACATCAACATGAATATGCCATAGGTATGCTATACATCCCCTCCCTCTGGAACCTCCCTCCCACCCCATCCCACCCCTTGACATTGTCACACAGCACCAGCCTCAGCTCTCTGCATCATACAAGTTCTCCCTGGCTATCTATTTTACATATGGTAATGTACATGCTTCCATTCTACTCTCTCAGTTCATCCCACCCTCTTCTTCCCCAACTGTGTCTACAAGTCTCTTTGTAAATCTTCATCTCCTTTGCTGCCCTGTAAATAAGTTCATCAGTACCATCTTTCTAGATTCCATATATATGCATTAATATATGATGTTTGTTTGACTTATTTCATTCTGTATAATAGACTCTAGGTTTATCCACCACATCAAAACTGACTCAATGAATTCCTTTTGACAGCCAAATCATATTCCATTGTGTATATATGCCAAACCTGTATCCATTCATCTGTTGATGGACATCTAGGTTGCTTCCATATCCTAGCTATTTTAAATAGTGCTGTAATAAACATTGGGGTACACGTGTCTTTTTCATTTATAGTTTCCTCAGGGTATATGCACAGTAGTGGGATTGTTGGATCATATGATAGTTTTATTCCTAGCTTTTTAAGGAATTTCCATACTGTTTCCAGAGTATAACAATTTACATTCCCACCAACAGTACAAGAGGGTTCCCTTTTCTCCACACCTTCCCCATCATTTATTGGTTGTAGATCTTTTTTAAAAAATTTGAAATTTAATTAGTTTATTTTTTTAATTGAAGGAGAAGTGCTTTTCAGAATTTTATTGTTTTCTGTCGAATATCAACACAATGTAGACTTTTTGATGATGGTCATTCTGACCAATGTGAGGTGATACCTCATTGTAGCTTTATTTACAGTTCTGTAATAATGAACAATGATGAACATCTTTTAAAACATATCTCTTAATTGACATTGTATATAAAAAAAAGGGCCTAAAAGGACAAAAATATTTTTAAAAGTATATCAATATTTGTACAAGTGATACTGAATGGATAATGATGAAGATAAAAGTAATAGAAATATGTAGTTAAACAGTGAGAGTAATACTGATCATTCATTAAAGGCAAAATCAAAGAATTCTTTTTGAAAATTGTGGAATTCCAACTATCTGCACATGTATGCACAGTAGGAGCTTTGCAATGTTGCCAAATGCTGTGTGACAGCAGACTTCTTAGCATACTAAACTCAGTACATTCTAATAGCACTTTTTTTAAATGCTCATTCTACTCTCTCAGTTCATCCCACCCTCTTCTTCCCCAACTGTGTCTACAAGTCTCTTTGTAAATCTTCATCTCCTTTGCTGCCCTGTAAATAAGTTCATCAGTACCATCTTTCTAGATTCCATATATATGCATTAATATATGATGTTTGTTTGACTTATTTCATTCTGTATAATAGACTCTAGGTTTATCCACCACATCAAAACTGACTCAATGAATTCCTTTTGACAGCCAAATCATATTCCATTGTGTATATATGCCAAACCTGTATCCATTCATCTGTTGATGGACATCTAGGTTGCTTCCATATCCTAGCTATTTTAAATAGTGCTGTAATAAACATTGGGGTACACGTGTCTTTTTCATTTATAGTTTCCTCAGGGTATATGCACAGTAGTGGGATTGTTGGATCATATGATAGTTTTATTCCTAGCTTTTTAAGGAATTTCCATACTGTTTCCAGAGTATAACAATTTACATTCCCACCAACAGTACAAGAGGGTTCCCTTTTCTCCACACCTTCCCCATCATTTATTGGTTGTAGATCTTTTTTAAAAAATTTGAAATTTAATTAGTTTATTTTTTTAATTGAAGGAGAAGTGCTTTTCAGAATTTTATTGTTTTCTGTCGAATATCAACACAATGTAGATTTTTTGATGATGGTCATTCTGACCAATGTGAGGTGATACCTCATTGTAGCTTTATTTACAGTTCTGTAATAATGAACAATGATGAACATCTTTTAAAACATATCTCTTAATTGACATTGTATATAAAAAAAAGGGCCTAAAAGGACAAAAATATTTTTAAAAGTATATCAATATTTGTACAAGTGATACTGAATGGATAATGATGAAGATAAAAGTAATAGAAATATGTAGTTAAACAGTGAGAGTAATACTGATCATTCATTAAAGGCAAAATCAAAGAATTCTTTGTGAAAATTGTGGGAATTCCAACTATCTGCACATGTATGCACAGTAGGAGCTTTGCAATGTTGCCAAATGCTGTGTGACAGCAGACTTCTTAGCATACTAAACTCAGTACATTCTAATAGCACTCTATTTTGTCTCTAGAACACTAAAGTTTAATAAAACTTCTTTCTTTTTTTTTTTTTTTAAGTTTTATTGGTCCTTCATTTATTGGTTTTCATTCATCTTATTTCTTGGCCTGTGTGGGCCTCCCATCACGGTGGCCTCTCTCGTTGCAGAGCACCAGCTCTGGTATGAGCTCCAGAGCACTGGCTAGTAATTGAACGCACCAGTCCAGCTGCTCCACAGCATGTGGGATCTTCCCGTGCCAGGGATTGAACCAGTGCCCCTTGCACTGCAAGGCAGACTCTTTACTCACTGAACCACCAGGGAAGCCCATAAAACTTCTTAATTAAGCAGGTTGCTGGTATTTACTACCTAGACCTTTTCATACTTACAAGAGTATCTAGCACAGTTCAAAGTAATTCTGAATAATGCATAACAAATACAAGTTTCTTTCTGGCTTTTTATCTACATTCAAACTTGCCTGTGGTTAACTATAAATTCCAGATTTTTTTCTATAAAAAGTTGTGTTAACCAATCTCCCCTAAATATATTTATTATTTCTTATTACCCCCTAATATAACACAAACTTATATATCTTCCTTAGACGTCTATATTTTGTCATCAAAGGGTATAATATTTTTTATAAATTTTGGCCTCCTTCATTGGTCCTTTATTTATTTTCATCCGTCTTCATTCTTTGGCCTGGGTGGGCCTCCACTGCAGTGGCCTCTCTTGTCGCAGAGCACCGGCTCTGGGCGCATGCAGTCCAGAGCTCTGGCTTGTAATTGGACACACCAGTCCAGCTGCTCCACAGCATGTGGGATCTTCCCGTGCCAGGGATTGAACCAGTGCCCCTTGCACTGCAAGGCAGACTCTTTACTCACTGAACCACCAGGGAAGCCCATAAAACTTCTTAATTAAGCAGGTTGCTGGTATTTACTACCTAGACCTTTTCATACTTACAAGAGTATCTAGCACAGTTCAAAGTAATTCTGAATAATGCATAACAAATACAAGTTTCTTTCTGGCTTTTTATCTACATTCAAACTTGCCTGTGGTTAACTATAAATTCCAGATTTTTTTCTATAAAAAGTTGTGTTAACCAATCTCCCCTAAATATATTTATTATTTCTTATTACCCCCTAATATAACACAAACTTATATATCTTCCTTAGACGTCTATATTTTGTCATCAAAGGGTATAATATTTTTTATAAATTTTGGCCTCCTTCATTGGTCCTTTATTTATTTTCATCCGTCTTCATTCTTTGGCCTGGGTGGGCCTCCACTGCAGTGGCCTCTCTTGTCGCAGAGCACCGGCTCTGGGCGCATGCAGTCCAGAGCTCTGGCTTGTAATTGGACACACCAGCGCAGCCGTTTCTCGGCATATGGGATATCATATTTTTAATGCAATATAAATTATTTTTTAAGTTCTATGCTATTAATTAGTTTAAAATTACTTTCCTTTACTTCTATCCCATTTCTACTTCATTTTCATTACTTCTTATGCTCTAGAAATCATCTTTCAGTAAGTATGCTATAATCAAGTAGGGAGCTATTGAAAGACAGATTTTGAATTTCAGTTTGTATATATTTGATATCAACTGAATCAGGATCTCTAAAGTTTGAAAAAATTCCAACCATACTACTCAGCCATAATACAAATGAAATAATGCCATTTGCAGCAACATGGGTGGACCTAGAGATTATCTTACTAAGTGAAGTAAGTCAGTAAAAGAAAGACAAATGCCATATGATATCACTTATATGTGGGATCCAAAATATGACACCAATTAACTTATCTATGAAACAGAAACAGACTCAAAGACATATAGAACAGACTTGTGGTTACGGAGTAGTAAGGCGTATGGAGAAGAGATGGACTGGGAGTTTGGGATTAGCAAATGCAAACTACTGGGTATAAAATATGCTTCTCAGGTGGTACTAGCAGTAAAGAACCTGCCTGTGAATGCAGGAGACATAAGAGACTCAGGTCGGGAAGATCCCCCATGGGAGGAAATGGAAACCCACTCCAGAATTCTTGCCTGGAGAATCCCATGGACAGAGGAGCCTGGAAGGCTAAAGTCTATAGGGTTGCTTAGAGTCAGACACGACTAAAGCAACTAAGCACATGTACACACACAAACAACTATATATATATATATATACAGAATAAATTATCAACAAGATCCCACTGTATAGCAAAGGGAACTATATTCAATGTCCTGTGATAAACCATAATAGAAAAGAATATAAACAAATCACTTTACTCTGTAGTAGAAATCAACACAACATTGTAAGTCAACTATACTTCAACCAAATAAGTTTAAAAACAGACAAAAAATTTCTCCAACCAAATAAATCATAGATAAGTGTATATTGGCTTTTCTTTGTTTAAGTATTTAATGTGTGTGCTGTGTCACTGAAGAATTTATGCAGGAGAGGATTAAATACAATAGCATTTATAGATAACAACAAAAAAACTTGCTTTACCACATAAGAATGCAAATATATGTGTACGTCTGCACTTATAAAAATAAATATTTTAAAACTTATAAAAATAAAATATGTTGCTTATGACATATTATGCAATGTATATTTCTAAAAGTAAGTGCCTAAAAGTGAAATTCTCAAAAAAAAAAACCAAAAAAAAAAAAAAAACAAGGAATAATTCTTCCTGTAGAGAAATTCTCTGTGGTCAATTTTATTATATATATGTAAGCAATTTAAAAAACTGGAATACAATTATAGTAATGATTTCAGTAGCTTGTAGTGTGCTTGTAAAATCATTCATGGTTTTATTAAATTTGTGTTTGTATTAAATGTCTTGGGCTAACAGATATTGCTAACTTATGATCAAATCTCAACTGAGAAAATAAGTTTAAATAGGTTAAGGATACAGTAATTTTTACTTCTGATTCTTCAGAAAACTTTACTTTTATTTGTGGTCTCTGTGTTTGTTTGGGGAAAGCCATATGATCAAAGAAAACAGTCAGACGTCACCTAAAATGAATTCCCAGAAAACTGGTAAACTAACTTTGGACTGTGATGGCTACATACTACATGTCATCAGCCAAGAAGAGCACAGCAGTAGGGTTTTTAAACACTATAAACTCATGATTATATCTACTCTCAGGAAGCCATGGTGGTAACACAGGAATCGTGGGCTGCCCTGGTGGCTCAGCTGATGAAGAATCCAGCTGCAGTACAGGAGACCAGGGTTGGATCCCTGGGTTGAGAGGATCCCCTGGAGGAAGGCATGGCAACCCACTCCACTGTTCTTGCCTGGAGAATTCCATGGATAGAGGAGCCTGGTGGGCTTCAGTCCACGGGTCACAAAGAGTCGGACACAGTCAAGCAACTAACACTTCCACTTTCACTTTCATAGGCACAGGTCTCATTGATTCATATTGTTTTTCAGCTTCTAAGCTGTGTCCAACTCTTGCAACCCCATGGACGTGATTTTTTGCTGCCCCCGTAGCCTGCCAGGCTCCTCAGTCCTCCACCCTCTCTGGAGTTTGCTCAAATTCCTGTCCATGGAGTCACTGATACTATCAAAGCATCTCATTCTCAGCCACCTCCTTCTTTTTCCTTCAAAATTTCCTAGCATCAGGGTTTTTTCCAATGAGGTGGCTCTTTGCATCAGTTGGCCAAAATACTAAAAGAGATTTACACTAATAGGAAGTTCCACCTCACCAACTTTTTCTTAAGACACTATCTTTCTTTTCATTTAGGGGGTGTTTCTAGTGGCAGTTGAATCAGTGGTGTAAGTCAGTCTTAGAATTTAGTTGATCCTCACCATTGAGATTTTTTTTCTGAAGGGTCTTCAAGATTTTCATTGTCTTCCAAATATCGTCCCCTTCATTTTAGTTTCACACACTGTGGGGTCTCCTGGTGAGAATATCTTTTCCTTGTAATAGTTATTCACTTAAAAAGCCTTCAAAATATTAACCAGTCGCTGAAGGTTCTTTGAAGAAAAATATGACTGCTCGTGTAAACAATTAATGGTTGTTAAGCATGGCAGTGTATATTATGACAAACAACACATGCTACATTATGCCAGCTGGTGTAATGATGTGATAATGGCTGACTCATTAACTCTGGCACACAGTTTACGATGCCCTTCTATGACAGGATTAATTGATTCACACATACATTAAAACAAAAATAACTACACTGAAATTCAGCTGGAAGCCTGGCTCCTCATTTTTCATAAACCCTGCCATTGGTAATAGCTGACAAACACCCAAATGCTGAATGAGTTGAGGGTCCCTGACTAACCTCACCTTTGTTACTGACTGAGAACAAGAGCCTTTGGAACATATCAGAATGCTTTAAGGTACGGGTTTTCCCTAGAAAACAATTCATGTAAGTACAGAATATATACACGCATATGGTTTAACTGTGAAATGGTTCAATATACTCTTTCTAAAGCAAATTTAGCAACAAAACAACCATTATCAATGGGTGCCTTATCTACTAAAAATATAGTTTTGATGCTTCTCTCAAAGTATCCAATATTTGAAGAACTTCTTTCAGATACCTAATCAAAAACTTCTCAGAGTGCTTTCTGGAACTGTAATGAATTCTGACTTATATTAAGCAGCAATGAACAGAGCACTCACCGGGGTGCTAACTCTTCTCCTTTGCCTCAGCTGTCAATTTTATGTCTTCATGGATTGTGAAGTTTGGCAATGCTTAAAAAGGGAGCCTAGGCAACTCTTGTTCACCTAAAATTTGAAAAGTAGTAACAGTTTTATTAAATCAAATGAGGTGGCTCTTTGCATCAGTTGGCCAAAATACTAAAAGAGATTTACACTAATAGGAAGTTCCACCTCACCAACTTTTTCTTAAGACACTATCTTTCTTTTCATTTAGGGGGTGTTTCTAGTGGCAGTTGAATCAGTGGTGTAAGTCAGTCTTAGAATTTAGTTGATCCTCACCATTGAGATTTTTTTCTGAAGGGTCTTCAAGATTTTCATTGTCTTCCAAATATCGTCCCCTTCATTTTAGTTTCACACACTGTGGGGTCTCCTGGTGAGAATATCTTTTCCTTGTAATAGTTATTCACTTAAAAAGCCTTCAAAATATTAACCAGTCGCTGAAGGTTCTTTGAAGAAAAATATGACTGCTCGTGTAAACAATTAATGGTTGTTAAGCATGGCAGTGTATATTATGACAAACAACACATGCTACATTATGCCAGCTGGTGTAATGATGTGATAATGGCTGACTCATTAACTCTGGCACACAGTTTACGATGCCCTTCTATGACAGGATTAATTGATTCACACATACATTAAAACAAAAATAACTACACTGAAATTCAGCTGGAAGCCTGGCTCCTCATTTTTCATAAACCCTGCCATTGGTAATAGCTGACAAACACCCAAATGCTGAATGAGTTGAGGGTCCCTGACTAACCTCACCTTTGTTACTGACTGAGAACAAGAGCCTTTGGAACATATCAGAATGCTTTAAGGTACGGGTTTTCCCTAGAAAACAATTCATGTAAGTACAGAATATATACACGCATATGGTTTAACTGTGAAATGGTTCAATATACTCTTTCTAAAGCAAATTTAGCAACAAAACAACCATTATCAATGGGTGCCTTATCTACTAAAAATATAGTTTTGATGCTTCTCTCAAAGTATCCAATATTTGAAGAACTTCTTTCAGATACCTAATCAAAAACTTCTCAGAGTGCTTTCTGGAACTGTAATGAATTCTGACTTATATTAAGCAGCAATGAACAGAGCACTCACCGGGGTGCTAACTCTTCTCCTTTGCCTCAGCTGTCAATTTTATGTCTTCATGGATTGTGAAGTTTGGCAATGCTTAAAAAGGGAGCCTAGGCAACTCTTGTTCACCTAAAATTTGAAAAGTAGTAACAGTTTTATTAAATCAGAAGGCTTACTCACTTTAATATAAAACCTATTTTTCTTATTATTTGAGGGCACTTTCAACTCAGAGCCACATTATTTTACTAAATGGCTTTCTTTTCAACTGAGGCTTTATATATTGAATATAATCATTTATGGTTGGGGCTTCCCTGGTGGCTCAGATGGTAAAGAATCTACTTGCAATATGGGAGACCCAGGTTTAATTAAATAAAAAATAAACTGTATATTATGATTTTCATTTCAGAAGTGCTTTAGACATACTACATTATTATTATTATTATTGGTATTGTTGTTATTACAACAATTATGGCATGGATGTTGGAGGATATAGAAAACATAGGAGTTTATTTGCATATAGTTTATTCAGTATACTGAAAGCTAAAATGTAATACAGGAAAAATGTGCTACATTAAAAAATTACAATTACTCTGATTATTTTCATTAATTTTATTCATTTTACCATTTTTGTTTCCAGACATAAGGATGGATGTCCCATCTTTATGGTGAAACTAAATATTCTTCTAGCTGGTCAAATAACAAAATGACTGGTTAATGTTAATGAGAGTTAAAGCTTAAAGAGAATCCCAGGAGTCATCTTGGAAGAAAGAAATGGCATGATCAACTTACCTTTCTTTTTACCTTTCTAATTTCCATTATAGGATTAAGGCAGTAATTCCAACCTTTTTCATTACTAAGGGTTATGTTTTCTTCTATAGATCACTTTTTATAACTTTTATATATTTATTATAAAATCCATGTCTAATTGCAATAGCTTAGAAGATTCAATGAAAACATAAAGAAAAAAAATAGAGATCATCTATAATTTCATAACTCAGAGATAATCACAATTAACAGAGTAACATATTTCTTGTCAGAGTTACTTTACATATAGATTATGTATTTTTTCTAAAATTGAGGCATTATAAATATGATTTTGTGTCTTCTTTTATTCTTATGATTATGCCATGAATGTTTTATATTTTATTAAATGTTCAAAACCAATGTTTTTTAATAGCTATTTAACATTTGCTTTAGTACCTCAATATTACTTACATTTATATTGATTTTAAACTTAAATTTGTTGTAAAAAGTTACGCGGGAATGAATATAGGTCGTATTTTTTGAAAAGTTTAGTCTATAAAACAAATTGAATTTGTCAACATATAATCCAGATGCTATACCATTTAAAAGTTAATCAAAGTCATAGTAATCATGGTCCAGATTTTCAGATCAACATTAGAAATCAGTGTTGTTTCTCCAAATTAGTAACATTTCATCCAAAGTAGATAGGAAAAGTTATGTTTATTTGTTATTATATAATTTGTCAGAAAAGCTCATGATCTACCTTTCGTATGTTGATGTAGAGAAACAGCTGAGATCTACAAATTGACACCTACTATGCTGGCCAATTAACACTTAGTGACACTTTACAGGATAAGTAGGACTGATAGTTGGTATTATTTATTCTCCCTACCTTAAGATAAAGAAAATAATTTTTTTCCAAAGAGGTGAGTGTGATTATGTAAACCTCAACAATAAATAGAGTAAGCACTGAAGAATTTTTTTAAAGATAGGTAGGTAAATCTATAGATAGGTAGATATAGAGACAGGTAAATTATTGGCTATGCCTTTCAGAATGGGACATTTATTTTGTGGAAAGAACTATGTCCACCTTGAGGTTAGAAATGTGCTGTCTTGCTTCTTTCACACAGTCTCAGCTTCTTGAAGCTTTCTCTGTACTGGGTTGATATGCTTAATAGTCTGTAGTTTAGCAGGGGTACCTTCCTTATTTCATTGAGGTCAGTGTGCTGTCTCTATTTCCCATACTTTTAATTTTCAATTTTGTTTTGTGTATACACGTGATTTATCTTTTTCTTTGTAACTGTTGTTTCTAGTAGAGTTTGACTAATAAAATTGAGCCAAAGGTCTTAATCTACAATCTTTAGACTCTGTAAATGTAAAAAATAGGTTGGCTTGTCAAAGCTGGTATACTTGTAATGTCTATACATCTGGTCCTAGGGTTTGCAATTCCCGGTCTAAGACTGAGCTTGTGAGAAGGGTATTCTTATGATATGCCTTTTATATTTTATTAAATGTTCAAAACCAATGTTTTTAATAGCTATTTAACATTTGCTTTAGTACCTCAATATTACTTACATTTATATTGATTTTAAACTTAAATTTGTTGTATATAGCTACGTCGGAATGAATATAGGTCGTATTTTTTGAAAAGTTTAGTCTATAAAACAAATTGAATTTGTCAACATATAATCCAGATGCTATACCATTTAAAAGTTAATCAAAGTCATAGTAATCATGGTCCAGATTTTCAGATCAACATTAGAAATCAGTGTTGTTTCTCCAAATTAGTAACATTTCATCCAAAGTAGATAGGAAAAGTTATGTTTATTTGTTATTATATAATTTGTCAGAAAAGCTCATGATCTACCTTTCGTATGTTGATGTAGAGAAACAGCTGAGATCTACAAATTGACACCTACTATGCTGGCCAATTAACACTTAGTGACACTTTACAGGATAAGTAGGACTGATAGTTGGTATTATTTATTCTCCCTACCTTAAGATAAAGAAAATAATTTTTTCCAAAGAGGTGAGTGTGATTATGTAAACCTCAACAATAAATAGAGTAAGCACTGAAGAATTTTTTTAAAGATAGGTAGGTAAATCTATAGATAGGTAGATATAGAGACAGGTAAATTATTGGCTATGCCTTTCAGAATGGGACATTTATTTTGTGGAAAGAACTATGTCCACCTTGAGGTTAGAAATGTGCTGTCTTGCTTCTTTCACACAGTCTCAGCTTCTTGAAGCTTTCTCTGTACTGGGTTGATATGCTTAATAGTCTGTAGTTTAGCAGGGGTACCTTCCTTATTTCATTGAGGTCAGTGTGCTGTCTCTATTTCCCATACTTTTAATTTTCAATTTTGTTTTGTGTATACACGTGATTTATCTTTTTCTTTGTAACTGTTGTTTCTAGTAGAGTTTGACTAATAAAATTGAGCCAAAGGTCTTAATCTACAATCTTTAGACTCTGTAAATGTAAAAAATAGGTTGGCTTGTCAAAGCTGGTATACTTGTAATGTCTATACATCTGGTCCTAGGGTTTGCAATTCCCGGTCTAAGACTGAGCTTGATTGAGAAGGGTGAGTGGTAACGATGTCCCAGCAAGAAATGTGATAGAGTGAGGGAGAAGGAGAAATTCATGCGAGCCAAGTTGCAGTGGATATAATGTGCCTTTCTGTGTGCAACACTGACTGTAAGGACACCAAAGGGAAATGTTCCCACTGTATTAGAAAATAATGTGTTTTCAGAGAAGGTGTTAAAGACAAGCTTAGTAGAATCTCTTGGCAGCTACAGCTTGCTCTGCAATTTCCTCATGGCCACAACACTTTACAGTCTCCTGTAAGTGACTTGTCCTGTTTCTTCAAACTTGGTTAATAATCAGAAAGAAATGTGAAAGAAGGAGAGGAGTAGGCAGATAAGAAGAAGAATAAGAAGTCGTAGATGAAGGAAGAGGAGGGGGAGGGGAAGAGGACAGTAACATATGCAAAGCAAATGAAACACTAACATTGAATGAGATAACTAGCGTCAAGGACTTAGAACTATCTCCAAATAGAAACATTCACTAAATGTTAAACATATGCCACAAAAGTAATTATCCAAAGAGACACAGGCAATTGTCTGACAAATAATCATCCATACTCTCAAAGACATTACAACTCTCTTTCAAATAGAAAGGTAAATAGATAGACATTTCTTCTCTGGCCTGAATGTTTGTGTCCCCTCAGAAAAACTCATATGCTGAAATCCTAATGCCCAGTGGGATGCTATTAGGAGGCAGGGCCTTTGGGCCCTTATATTAGAGCCTGCATAAAAGCGGTGCGAGTTGGACACCACTTACCGCATGAACCAAAACAGCAGAGAACTTTCATTCCTTCCATTTCTGCCACATGAACATATAAAAAGAAGGTGGCAGTCTTACAACCCCAAAGAGGACCCTTGCCAGACCATGGAAGCACCATGATCTCAGTTTCTAGAACCATAAGAAATAAAGTTCTGTTTTTTATAATCTACCCAGGCTGTGATTTTTTTTTAATAGCAATCCGAACAGACTAAGATATATATCTTATACATACACACCCACACAGAGAAAGACAGCCAAAAAAAGGAGACACCATGGTACCCAGGAGATAAAAAAGCAACAAAAAAGAGATGAAAAGTTATGAGGCAAAGCTTAAAATAAAAATGGAAGACAAAAATAAACATAAGTAGAGATATGAAACTATGTTGGAAATACCAAAAATTAGAATCAACGAGACTTGAAAAATGTGTTGACACAAAGCATGAGTGGACCTGAAGAACTCACTCCAAACAACACTGAGGCAAGAAAGTTCTATCATATGTGAGCTATCTTGCAAAACTAGAATAAACATTAATAAAATAATGTCAAGGGACTCAAATAGGCTTGAAGGGAATAGGCTTGAGGAAGTCACTCAAAACAAAGTTGGCAAGAATAAGAACATGAAAATGACTATGAAATTGACAACAGAAGTAAAAATCCTTTGATTAGGATCCAATGAATGCATAGTTGGTACCCCCAGAAAAAAGGACAAAATAAATTAAATAAAACAAGTAGTCAAACAAATGTTTTTTAAAATGAATCTAATTTGCAGATAAAACAACATACTTAGGACAAATTGATATCTAGTGGTGTACACCAAACTGTATTTTGGTGAATTTAGTGACCCAAAAGAATAAAGAAAAAATTCACAAAAGTATTATGGCAAATAGGATATTGCAAAGAAATTTAGATAAAACAAATAAATGTGATTGGTCTGAGATTTTGTAAAATTCTCCATTCAATACCAGAAAACAAAGAAGTAATATCTACAAAGTCTGGAGGAAAAGGAAGTATAACCCAAGAACATTATACCTAGCCAATATGTCCTTCAAGTTTAAATGAAAAGAGAGATGTTAACAAGAATGCAAAATCTTAGAACAAGGAGTCTGTTATTAAAATTGAAAGAAAAAAAAGAATATATTTCTATGCCAAAACTCAGCTAGCCAAAAGATGAATGAATTATTTCAGGCATGGGGTGCTGTGATGGATAGACTGCTGAAAACTGTGGGAATTATGTACAAGTTATAAAATTTGGCACTGCAAAACTGATAATAACCTAACAAACAGTTGGGATGAGACTCTAGGAGGTGAAAAACACCTATATATCTTATACATACACACCCACACAGAGAAAGACAGCCAAAAAAAGGAGACACCATGGTACCCAGGAGATAAAAAAGCAACAAAAAAGAGATGAAAAGTTATGAGGCAAAGCTTAAAATAAAAATGGAAGACAAAAATAAACATAAGTAGAGATATGAAACTATGTTGGAAATACCAAAAATTAGAATCAACGAGACTTGAAAAATGTGTTGACACAAAGCATGAGTGGACCTGAAGAACTCACTCCAAACAACACTGAGGCAAGAAAGTTCTATCATATGTGAGCTATCTTGCAAAACTAGAATAAACATTAATAAAATAATGTCAAGGGACTCAAATAGGCTTGAAGGGAATAGGCTTGAGGAAGTCACTCAAAACAAAGTTGGCAAGAATAAGAACATGAAAATGACTATGAAATTGACAACAGAAGTAAAAATCCTTTGATTAGGATCCAATGAATGCATAGTTGGTACCCCCAGAAAAAAGGACAAAATAAATTAAATAAAAACAAGTAGTCAAACAAATGTTTTTTAAAATGAATCTAATTTGCAGATAAAACAACATACTTAGGACAAATTGATATCTAGTGGTGTACACCAAACTGTATTTTGGTGAATTTAGTGACCCAAAAGAATAAAGAAAAAATTCACAAAAGTATTATGGCAAATAGGATATTGCAAAGAAATTTAGATAAAACAAATAAATGTGATTGGTCTGAGATTTTGTAAAATTCTCCATTCAATACCAGAAAACAAAGAAGTAATATCTACAAAGTCTGGAGGAAAAGGAAGTATAACCCAAGAACATTATACCTAGCCAATATGTCCTTCAAGTTTAAATGAAAAGAGAGATGTTAACAAGAATGCAAAATCTTAGAACAAGGAGTCTGTTATTAAAATTGAAAGAAAAAAAAGAATATATTTCTATGCCAAAACTCAGCTAGCCAAAAGATGAATGAATTATTTCAGGCATGGGGTGCTGTGATGGATAGACTGCTGAAAACTGTGGGAATTATGTACAAGTTATAAAATTTGGCACTGCAAAACTGATAATAACCTAACAAACAGTTGGGATGAGACTCTAGGAGGTGAAAAACACCTATAGGTTTGCTAAATCCCATCTCTCCAAGCACCCAGCCAAAAGATACCATGTAGTTAAAAACATTGGCTCTGATCTCTTACATAATAGTCTTTCCAAGACTGAGAGAAATCTTTTGGAAATCAAAGTGTCTTGTCATGGAGAAACATCTGAATCTCATCAGTCTCTCCAGTTTCACTAAATTGTTTTTCCATTGCAATTCAAATGAAGTGAATTCATACTGACCAAGTGCTTACAGTTGCCCAGTTCTTACAGTCTTCCTTGTCTTGATTAATCTTTAGTAAGGCCTCTCTTCTGTCACTTCTGCTAATCTCCATGCCTGAGTGAACACTAAAAAGCAGGTGTGCTAAGTCACTTCAGTCACATCCAGCTCTTTGTGACCCTATGGACTGTTACCCGCCAGGATCCTCTGCCCATGAGGTTCTCCAGATAAGAATACTGGAATGGGTTGCCATTTCCTTCTCCAGGGATTGAACCTATGTCTCCTCTTATATCTACTGCATTAATATTTACTATTGTCATCTTATCAGCTTATTCCAAGAACTGGCTGACTACAGAAGGGTACTTTTCCTGACAAACCCCCTTAGTCATTTCTACTTGTTTGCCCAGCTTCCTCTTAAAAATCCCTGCTAAACTTCCCTTATCCTCTGTATTCATTTCTTAAACATGAGGTCATAAGTTATCATAAACTATATGGCTTAAAACAACAGAAATTTATTCTCCCAACAGTTGTGGTGGCTGGAAGTTTGAAAGGTCTTCAAAGTGTTAGCAAGGCAATGTTCCCTCTGAAATTTTGGGTACAATCTTCCCCTGTCTCTCACCTCCATTCTGGAGGTGGCCATTAATCACTGGCATTCTTTGGTTTGTAGCTACATGACTTCAACATCTGCCTCCATTTTTCCATGGTCTTCATATAGTCATATTGGGTTAAGAACTCATCCTCCTCTAGTAGGACTTCATCAATTTTCTGAAGTATCGACTGCTGAAAACTGGGGGAATTATGTACAAGTTATAAAATTTGGCACTGCAAAACTGATAATAACCTAACAAACAGTTGGGATGAGACTCTAGGAGGTGAAAAACACCTATAGGTTTGCTAAATCCCATCTCTCCAAGCACCCAGCCAAAAGATACCATGTAGTTAAAAACATTGGCTCTGATCTCTTACATAATAGTCTTTCCAAGACTGAGAGAAATCTTTTGGAAATCAAAGTGTCTTGTCATGGAGAAACATCTGAATCTCATCAGTCTCTCCAGTTTCACTAAATTGTTTTTCCATTGCAATTCAAATGAAGTGAATTCATACTGACCAAGTGCTTACAGTTGCCCAGTTCTTACAGTCTTCCTTGTCTTGATTAATCTTTAGTAAGGCCTCTCTTCTGTCACTTCTGCTAATCTCCATGCCTGAGTGAACACTAAAAAGCAGGTGTGCTAAGTCACTTCAGTCACATCCAGCTCTTTGTGACCCTATGGACTGTTACCCGCCAGGATCCTCTGCCCATGAGGTTCTCCAGATAAGAATACTGGAATGGGTTGCCATTTCCTTCTCCAGGGATTGAACCTATGTCTCCTCTTATATCTACTGCATTAATATTTACTATTGTCATCTTATCAGCTTATTCCAAGAACTGGCTGACTACAGAAGGGTACTTTTCCTGACAAACCCCCTTAGTCATTTCTACTTGTTTGCCCAGCTTCCTCTTAAAAATCCCTGCTAAACTTCCCTTATCCTCTGTATTCATTTCTTAAACATGAGGTCATAAGTTATCATAAACTATATGGCTTAAAACAACAGAAATTTATTCTCCCAACAGTTGTGGTGGCTGGAAGTTTGAAAGGTCTTCAAAGTGTTAGCAAGGCAATGTTCCCTCTGAAATTTTGGGTACAATCTTCCCCTGTCTCTCACCTCCATTCTGGAGGTGGCCATTAATCACTGGCATTCTTTGGTTTGTAGCTACATGACTTCAACATCTGCCTCCATTTTTCCATGGTCTTCATATAGTCATATTGGGTTAAGAACTCATCCTCCTCTAGTAGGACTTCATCTGAATTCTCTGAAGTATCTCTGTTTCCAAATAAGGTCACATTCTGAGGTACTAGGGATTAGGACTTCAACCTACCTTTTTGGAAGACACAATTCAACTCTTAACACCTAACCTTACCTTACAAAAGAAGAGACTTTCTCTTTCAAGTTGAGATGCTTGAAGATTTCCGACACTGGCAGCTATTTCAGTAGTCTTTCTTCTAAACAAAGCTTCTTAATGTCTAAATCCACGTTTGTCTTTGACAATATTCTACAGTGATATAGTATGATTCCATGTTGAAATAAAATTTGTTCAATTATCTTTCTATTAATCCAGACAAAATTAATATTCAATGAAAGATTTTTTTGTTTTCAATTATAATGTGATGTTTTCACAAAACACATAAAAGTTATTTTTTTGGGCTAAAACCTTTATGAGAAAACAAGTATTTTTTTTCCTCTTCTTGCATTAAAGACAGAAAGAAAGACAGCTGGTGGTGAAATGCTTAGCAAGTAACTGGCAATGTAAAACTGGAGCCTACATCTTAATTGGATAATTCAGACATGGTTGAATTTAAAAATAAGACACTATTCATACAGAAATTAAAAATTCAGCCAATCATTTCTATGATTGACTTTGGTTTAATAACAGTAAACCCAATCTGTGAGTCTAATAACCTACACTGTATAGAAGACATCAGAATGTTTTACTCTTTGTCCAAATACTTGTTACTGTATAAACTTCTGGTTTTAAAATGATTTCCTTTAGAATTTATAATATATTGTGAGAAGTCAAGTTAGAATACAGAAAATTTTATGAGTAGCCCAAAAATAAGGCTTTAACATACAGTCCTTGGAAAGACATAATATTAAACAGAACTAGACATGGAACAATGGACTGGTTCAAAATTGGGAAAGGAATACGTCAAGTCAGTGTATTGTCACACTGCTTATTTAATTTATATCATCATGTGAAATGCCAGGCTGGATGAATCAAAAGCTGGAATCAAGATTGCAGGAAGAAATATCAACAGCCTCACATATGCAGATGATGCTGCCCTAATGGCAGACATCAAAGAGGAACTAAAGAGCATATGCAAGGGAGTAAAAAGCTGGCTTAAAAAAATGAAATGGCATCCAACTTTCTCTGTAACGTTAAAGATTGGCTAGGGATTAGGACTTCAACCTACCTTTTGGAAGACACAATTCAACTCTTAACACCTAACCTTACCTTACAAAAGAAGAGACTTTCTTTCAAGTTGAGATGCTTGAAGATTTCCGACACTGGCAGCTATTTCAGTAGTCTTTCTTCTAAACAAAGCTTCTTAATGTCTAAATCCACGTTTGTCTTTGACAATATTCTACAGTGATATAGTATGATTCCATGTTGAAATAAAATTTGTTCAATTATCTTTCTATTAATCCAGACAAAATTAATATTCAATGAAAGATTTTTTTGTTTTCAATTATAATGTGATGTTTTCACAAAACACATAAAAGTTATTTTTTTGGGCTAAAACCTTTATGAGAAAACAAGTATTTTTTTTCCTCTTCTTGCATTAAAGACAGAAAGAAAGACAGCTGGTGGTGAAATGCTTAGCAAGTAACTGGCAATGTAAAACTGGAGCCTACATCTTAATTGGATAATTCAGACATGGTTGAATTTAAAAATAAGACACTATTCATACAGAAATTAAAAATTCAGCCAATCATTTCTATGATTGACTTTGGTTTAATAACAGTAAACCCAATCTGTGAGTCTAATAACCTACACTGTATAGAAGACATCAGAATGTTTTACTCTTTGTCCAAATACTTGTTACTGTATAAACTTCTGGTTTTAAAATGATTTCCTTTAGAATTTATAATATATTGTGAGAAGTCAAGTTAGAATACAGAAAATTTTATGAGTAGCCCAAAAATAAGGCTTTAACATACAGTCCTTGGAAAGACATAATATTAAACAGAACTAGACATGGAACAATGGACTGGTTCAAAATTGGGAAAGGAATACGTCAAGTCAGTGTATTGTCACACTGCTTATTTAATTTATATCATCATGTGAAATGCCAGGCTGGATGAATCAAAAGCTGGAATCAAGATTGCAGGAAGAAATATCAACAGCCTCACATATGCAGATGATGCTGCCCTAATGGCAGACATCAAAGAGGAACTAAAGAGCTTCTTTATGAAGCTGAAACAAGGGAGTAAAAAAGCTGGCTTAAAACTAACATTCAAAAACTGAACATCATGGCATCCAGCCCCATCAGATCATGGCAAATAGATGGGGAAAAAGTGAACTGCCACCCTGAAATTAAAAGATGCTTACTCCTTGGAAGAAAAGCTATAACAAACCTAGACAGCCTTTTAAAAAGCATACACATCACTTTGCTGACAAAGGTCTGTATACACTCAAAGCTTTGTTTTTTTCCAGTAGTCATGTACAGACATGAGAGTTGGACCATAAAGACGTCTGAGTTTTGGAGAATTGTTGCTTTCTAATTGTGGTGCTGGAGAAGACTCTTGAGAGTTCCTTGGACAGCAAGGAAATCAAACCAGTCAATCTAAAAGGCAATCAACCCTGAATATTCATTGGAAGGACTGATGCTGAAGCTGAAGCTCCAAAATTTTGGCCACCTGATGCAAAGAGCTGACTCACTGGGAAAGACAGTGATGCTTTGAAAGACTGAGGGCAGGAGGAGAAATGGGTGGCAGAGGATGAAGTGGTTAGATAGCATCACTCACTCAATGGACAGGAGTTTGAGCAAACTCCAGGAGACAGTGAAGGACAGGGAAGCCCGGCATGCTGCAATCTGGGGTTGCAAAGATTAGACACAACTTAGTGACTGAACAACATTAAACATATAATTAAAGAACACTGAAGGTATACACATGCATTTGAAAACATAACTTTGATGAAATCAGAATCCTCAAATTTCAACATTTTCTATTCATAGAAATGACAATAAATTTCGAAAGTGCATTTTAAGCCAATGATTGATCTTGAATGAACCTTCTGCATTCAGAGAATGGTCGAGTTGAATATTAGGAAGCCATCAAGACAGCACTAAAGTCAATTCCATAATTGAAAGGAGTCTAATGTATAGATCCAGGGTAACTTTCGGATGTAATGGCTACAAGTTAGAAAAATATCTAGTCTAGTTAACATGTGAACAAAACTGGAATAAATGGAAGAAATATCAACAGCCTCACATATGCAGATGATGCTGCCCTAATGGCAGACATCAAAGAGGAACTAAAGAGCTTCTTTATGAAGCTGAAACAAGGGAGTAAAAAAGCTGGCTTAAAACTAACATTCAAAAACTGAACATCATGGCATCCAGCCCCATCAGATCATGGCAAATAGATGGGGAAAAAGTGAACTGCCACCCTGAAATTAAAAGATGCTTACTCCTTGGAAGAAAAGCTATAACAAACCTAGACAGCCTTTTAAAAAGCATACACATCACTTTGCTGACAAAGGTCTGTATACACTCAAAGCTTTGTTTTTTCCAGTAGTCATGTACAGACATGAGAGTTGGACCATAAAGACGTCTGAGTTTTGGAGAATTGTTGCTTTCTAATTGTGGTGCTGGAGAAGACTCTTGAGAGTTCCTTGGACAGCAAGGAAATCAAACCAGTCAATCTAAAAGGCAATCAACCCTGAATATTCATTGGAAGGACTGATGCTGAAGCTGAAGCTCCAAAATTTTGGCCACCTGATGCAAAGAGCTGACTCACTGGGAAAGACAGTGATGCTTTGAAAGACTGAGGGCAGGAGGAGAAATGGGTGGCAGAGGATGAAGTGGTTAGATAGCATCACTCACTCAATGGACAGGAGTTTGAGCAAACTCCAGGAGACAGTGAAGGACAGGGAAGCCCGGCATGCTGCAATCTGGGGTTGCAAAGATTAGACACAACTTAGTGACTGAACAACATTAAACATATAATTAAAGAACACTGAAGGTATACACATGCATTTGAAAACATAACTTTGATGAAATCAGAATCCTCAAATTTCAACATTTTCTATTCATAGAAATGACAATAAATTTCGAAAGTGCATTTTAAGCCAATGATTGATCTTGAATGAACCTTCTGCATTCAGAGAATGGTCGAGTTGAATATTAGGAAGCCATCAAGACAGCACTAAAGTCAATTCCATAATTGAAAGGAGTCTAATGTATAGATCCAGGGTAACTTTCGGATGTAATGGCTAAAAGTTAGAAAAATATCTAGTCTAGTTAACCTTAAAACTGCTTAACAGTCATTGCATTAGAATTTTCTAGTCATTTTGAGAAAGAGGGGCTACCATGAGTTATCTTCAGAGTGTCTCTATTTATTCAAATGTACTGTTCACACTGTATATGGCTGCAGCTGGCATTCTCAGAGGTTGTCATGATGGCTTCAGGAGAGATATGACATAGTGGGATGCACAAAGATTTTTTTTTCTAGGTTATATAATATGAGAGAATTTACCTTTTGGGATTTTAAATTGCAGACAAGACCCCTGCTATCATGTTCCACTGTTCAATAGCTGCAACTCAATTAGATAATAGTGACTTTTCCAAATATCTTATGTACAATTGTTCTTTAATGTAATGACAAAATGTGTTATTAAGGAAATGTGCTGTGTCTTGACTGAAGGAAATTCAGGCAAAAATAAATACAAATTAAACAAACAAATCATGCAATCAACATTCTTCTGTGCTATGGATGACCAGAGTCTGAGCAATTTCATTGACCCTTTAGCTATAAATCTAGAGAGAGTAACAGAAAGCTTATTTAGTGATAGGCATAATCCTTCAAAGCATGCAATGTTTACAGTGGTTAAACAGTGTCTTCAGTATTCTAGGCTTAGGTTCTTCTTCTTTTTTTTTTTTTTTACTGTGTCTCATATCTGATTTAAAATACTGCCAATTTTCTCACAGATATTCAGTTCTAGAATCAGCAGGGCACAGGCCGGTGGGATAGCTAGATGATATTTCAGTATATCAAAACAATGGTGTTGATATACTGAGCAATATTAATATTATTTTTAAAATCTGAATTAAAAGAGTTTCTCAGACATTTTAGAACTTGGGATATTACTTCTGTTGAAGAAAGAATACAAAGCTTTAAATAGGAAGAAACTATTCATCTTTTACTTATCCATTTCACCAAGAAGCCATCATTAGAACATGAACCTTCTGCATTCAGAGAATGGTCGAGTTGAATATTAGGAAGCCATAAAAATTCCATAATTGAAAGGAGTCTAATGTATAGATCCAGGGTAACTTTCGGATGTAATGGCTAAAAGTTAGAAAAATATCTAGTCTAGTTAACCTTAAAACTGCTTAACAGTCATTGCATTAGAATTTTCTAGTCATTTTGAGAAAGAGGGGCTACCATGAGTTATCTTCAGAGTGTCTCTATTTATTCAAATGTACTGTTCACACTGTATATGGCTGCAGCTGGCATTCTCAGAGGTTGTCATGATGGCTTCAGGAGAGATATGACATAGTGGGATGCACAAAGATTTTTTTTTCTAGGTTATATAATATGAGAGAATTTACCTTTTGGGATTTTAAATTGCAGACAAGACCCCTGCTATCATGTTCCACTGTTCAATAGCTGCAACTCAATTAGATAATAGTGACTTTTCCAAATATCTTATGTACAATTGTTCTTTAATGTAATGACAAAATGTGTTATTAAGGAAATGTGCTGTGTCTTGACTGAAGGAAATTCAGGCAAAAATAAATACAAATTAAACAAACAAATCATGCAATCAACATTCTTCTGTGCTATGGATGACCAGAGTCTGAGCAATTTCATTGACCCTTTAGCTATAAATCTAGAGAGAGTAACAGAAAGCTTATTTAGTGATAGGCATAATCCTTCAAAGCATGCAATGTTTACAGTGGTTAAACAGTGTCTTCAGTATTCTAGGCTTAGGTTCTTCTTCTTTTTTTTTTTTTTTTTTACTGTGTCTCATATCTGATTTAAAATACTGCCAATTTTCTCACAGATATTCAGTTCTAGAATCAGCAGGGCACAGGCCGGTGGGATAGCTAGATGATATTTCAGTATATCAAAACAATGGTGTTGATATACTGAGCAATATTAATATTATTTTTAAAATCTGAATTAAAAGAGTTTCTCAGACATTTTAGAACTTGGGATATTACTTCTGTTGAAGAAAGAATACAAAGCTTTAAATAGGAAGAAACTATTCATCTTTTACTTATCCATCATTTTTAAAAATTAAACGCATATTATCTGCCAAACTCTACTACAAAAGAACAAAAAGGGAAAAAAATGAGAGAGCTTCTGCCTTAATGAAGCCTGTGATCTAACAGACAAGAGACAATCAAACACAAAATTAAGATGGAATTTATTGATAGCTCCTAGAGGCGTGTACAACATTTTAGGAGAATGCCAAAGAGGTAGCCGAAATTCAGCCTGGGGAGGAATACCTATTATTAGTCAGGAGTCTTTTCAGTTGTATGTGACAGAATTTCAAATCAGGCTTAGCCATGCTTGGATTTATTTGTTTAGATTTATTTATAGTTGAGAATTTTTTTTTGTACCTACTTGGGATGGAGGTCTCCTATCAAGTACTGGGAATTGTGGGGAGGTGGAGATGGGATGGGATGACACCATCCATTTTAGTAGACCTGATGGCTGGGCAAGTGTCTCACTTCAGTCTTTTTCTTGCCCTTTTGAGAAGGAATTTCAGAGCTCAGAAGCAAGGGATGGAAATCCCAATAATCAGATGTCCTTTCCGTGAGCTGAAGCTCAAGAGGGTATGTGGTTTGTATACTGGCTTGGCTGGTTGAGTCGAGGAGTTTATTATAGTGGGCAGTCACTTAGGCTAACAGTTCTCAAACCTGACTGCAGGTTAATAGCACTTCCATAATTAAAAATAAAATGTCAGTGAATTAGATCAGAATTTCTGTTGATAGGACCATGGCATGGATAGTTTTAAGTGTTCTTTGGATGTAGAAAGGAAAAAAAAAACCCTGTGGCTTTTCTATGCCCAGAGAGTACAGAGACTACTTACCTATAGAGGAAAGGATACAAGTGAGAGTGTGTAAAGAACAGTGGTCAGTATATATATGTGAGTCCTAATCTCCCAATCTGCCCCAGTATGCTCCGTGATAGATAGCTAGTTGCATAGCACAGGGAGCTCTGCTTGGTGCTCTGTGATGGCTTAGAAGGGTGGGATGTGAGGGTGAAGGGAAGTCTAAGAGGGAGGAGATACAGTATATAGCTGATTCACTTTGTTCTACAGCAGAAATGAGCACAATACTATAAAGCAATTATGCTCCAATTAAAAAAAAAGAAAAACAGTCAGCAAAGCAATGGCATTCTTGTGAACCAACATTCCTCATTTTTTGCTCTAAGGCAGTGACCTCAGCATGAAGCTTGCAATATCCCTGCAATGACCAGAGGCCAATTGGATAAATGACATTTCATTAGACATCTTTAAGAAAAATTTTTAGGGCAAATTTGCTTATTAATTCTGCCTTAATGAAGCCTGTGATCTAACAGACAAGAGACAATCAAACACAAAATTAAGATGGAATTTATTAAAGCTCCTAGAGGCGTGTACAACATTTTAGGAGAATGCCAAAGAGGTAGCAAATTCAGCCTGGGGAGGAATACCTATTATTAGTCAGGAGTCTTTTCAGTTGTATGTGACAGAATTTCAAATCAGGCTTAGCCATGCTTGGATTTATTTGTTTAGATTTATTTATAGTTGAGAATTTTTTTTTGTACCTACTTGGGATGGAGGTCTCCTATCAAGTACTGGGAATTGTGGGGAGGTGGAGATGGGATGGGATGACACCATCCATTTTAGTAGACCTGATGGCTGGGCAAGTGTCTCACTTCAGTCTTTTTCTTGCCCTTTTGAGAAGGAATTTCAGAGCTCAGAAGCAAGGGATGGAAATCCCAATAATCAGATGTCCTTTCCGTGAGCTGAAGCTCAAGAGGGTATGTGGTTTGTATACTGGCTTGGCTGGTTGAGTCGAGGAGTTTATTATAGTGGGCAGTCACTTAGGCTAACAGTTCTCAAACCTGACTGCAGGTTAATAGCACTTCCATAATTAAAAATAAAATGTCAGTGAATTAGATCAGAATTTCTGTTGATAGGACCATGGCATGGATAGTTTTAAGTGTTCTTTGGATGTAGAAAGGAAAAAAAAAACCCTGTGGCTTTTCTATGCCCAGAGAGTACAGAGACTACTTACCTATAGAGGAAAGGATACAAGTGAGAGTGTGTAAAGAACAGTGGTCAGTATATATATGTGAGTCCTAATCTCCCAATCTGCCCCAGTATGCTCCGTGATAGATAGCTAGTTGCATAGCACAGGGAGCTCTGCTTGGTGCTCTGTGATGGCTTAGAAGGGTGGGATGTGAGGGTGAAGGGAAGTCTAAGAGGGAGGAGATACAGTATATAGCTGATTCACTTTGTTCTACAGCAGAAATGAGCACAATACTATAAAGCAATTATGCTCCAATTAAAAAAAAAGAAAAACAGTCAGCAAAGCAATGGCATTCTTGTGAACCAACATTCCTCATTTTTTGCTCTAAGGCAGTGACCTCAGCATGAAGCTTGCAATATCCCTGCAATGACCAGAGGCCAAGGACCTTGGATAAATGACATTTCATTAGACATCTTTAAGAAATAACATTTCTTATTATTACCTTTGATTTTATCCCTGGTGGCTCAGTGGGTAAAGAATCTGCCTGCAATGCTGGAGATTCACATTCAATCCCTGGGTTGGGAAGATCCCCTAGAGAAGGAAATGGCAACCTACTCCAGTATTTTTGCCTGGAAAATCCCATGGACAGAGGAGCCTGGCAGGCTATAGTCCAGGGCGTCTCAGAGAGTGCAACACGACTGAGCATCTGAGTATATTATACCGTACCAGTCTGAGGTGGCCTCAGAGGAAGTAACGATCACATTTTCACATGTATTTGCTTATGCTGGATAAACAATACATTCTTCAAAGGTAAAGTATCGTATTCATTTTTGTGTCCACTGTGTAGTGGACACAACACCTGACAAACATTGGATACTCAGTGCGTGACAATTGGATTTAATGAATCTAGTGATTTCACAGTAGTATCTCAAGTTTTCTATACTATGGTTATTTGGATTTATTGGAGATTCTGTAGGATTTTATATTTGGAAAAATAGAAGTACTTATCAGAAATTATGTGGTTCCCCTGGTGGTTCCATTAATAGGGAATCCGCCTGCAATGCAGGAGACCCAGGTTCAATCCCTGGATAGGGAAAATCCCCTGGAGAAGGAAATGGCAACCCATTCCAGTATTCTTGCCTGGAGAATCCTATGGACAGAGGAGCCCGGTGTGCTATAGTCCATGGGGTCATGAAGAGTCGGACACGATTGCCACTGCGTATTCAAAAACTACCTCTGTAATATTTCTGCTTTAATAGGTAGCAACTCAGAAGCTGGTTATAATTCAAGATTGACCAGAATATATCTGGGAAGAAAAACAATAAAATTCATGTCTCTGCATATTTATTTAAGGCAGCAAACCCCAAAATCTCCAGTTCAACAAAATATTCTGTTGCATATTTTAAAACTGGCCCTGTAATTACATTCTAGAAGAGACTCAACAGGAATAATGTCTTTTCATATAGTTTATATATTCTGTTTAAAACATTCATGAAAAATAATAACCTCTGAAATACCAGCACATTAGAAAAGGTCAAGATTTAAATGCCACATTTGTTGGACATTTGACATGTTTTGTTTTCTGTTGGCTGGTATTCATCTTTAAAAATGTCCATTTTGATAGCAGATCTAATATTAAATGCATTTTTTTTCCTGGCTGAGTTTTCTACATTTTCTCTCATAATAAAGGTTCTGTATCCAGACAAGGGCAATTCTTTTGAGGACACATAAGGCAGTAGCTTGTAATGTAGTTACTTGTCCAAAGAGTTCTTGGCTCTGTAGTGTTGACAATAGCAGAAATGAATTTGGACATCCCAAACCCAGTCAGATATGACCTGGAAGACAATGAAAGGAACAGATGGGTATCTTTGCAAAGCAACAGTTTCACAGCCACACTTGGGGTCATGCCCATTTTTTCAGGAGCTGCGAGAAAGGGAATAGACAAGGGTCAGGGAGAAGGACTTAAATTTCTCTCTGGTGAGAAATCTCTATTTGCAGTCTTAAAATTCTGGAAACTAAAGTGCTATTATTCAGATTTATTATGCAGAGAATATTGAAATTTTGAACTACTGCTTCATGAGCAATATACCACATTTAAAGGCACACAAACTAACTAGCTTTAGAATGTATATTTCAATACATAGAATGAAATTCTTTATTATTGGGATACATTTTCCTATCAAAGAAGACTAGAATAATGAACCCTAGGTCCTAATATTGCTTTGGGCACATTCTAATGAGGATCCTACCATGTGCCATTGAATCACTCTCCTTTGTTCTCTGATTTTCATAATTAGCCATATTTTCATATCAATGCCACTAAACAAGTATGCCAAAATAACATAACAGTGGTAATAGAAGTTCGCTTGGTCTATATTTTACTGGTTTCAAAACTTTTCAGAGAAGCTGTAGCCACTTCGGAGAACAGTATGGAGGTTTCTTAAAGAACTAGAAGTAGAGTTACTATATGATCCAGTAATATGATTCCTGAGCATATATCTAGAGAAAACTTTAATTTAAAAAGATACATCAACATTGGGGAATGTTCATAGAAGCACTATTACAATAGCCAAGATATGGAAGCAACCTAAATGTCCACTGACAGATGAACAGATAAAGAAGAAGCAGTTTGTATACACAATGCAATATTACTCAGCCATAAAGAAGAATGAAACATTGCCACTGGCAGCAACATGAATCAAGCAAGAAATTATCATACTGAGTGAGACAGACAAAGACAAATATTATATGATATTACTTGTATATGGGATCTAAAAAACGAGAACAAATGTGAATTTTTTTACAAAACAGAAACAGACTCGCACACATAGAAACAACCCTAGTTTTCTACATTTTCTCTCATAATAAAGGTTCTGTATCCAGACAAGGGCAATTCTTTTGAGGACACATAAGGCAGTAGCTTGTAATGTAGTTACTTGTCCAAAGAGTTCTTGGCTCTGTAGTGTTGACAATAGCAGAAATGAATTTGGACATCCCAAACCCAGTCAGATATGACCTGGAAGACAATGAAAGGAACAGATGGGTATCTTTGCAAAGCAACAGTTTCACAGCCACACTTGGGGTCATGCCCATTTTTTCAGGAGCTGCGAGAAAGGGAATAGACAAGGGTCAGGGAGAAGGACTTAAATTTCTCTCTGGTGAGAAATCTCTATTTGCAGTCTTAAAATTCTGGAAACTAAAGTGCTATTATTCAGATTTATTATGCAGAGAATATTGAAATTTTGAACTACTGCTTCATGAGCAATATACCACATTTAAAGGCACACAAACTAACTAGCTTTAGAATGTATATTTCAATACATAGAATGAAATTCTTTATTATTGGGATACATTTTCCTATCAAAGAAGACTAGAATAATGAACCCTAGGTCCTAATATTGCTTTGGGCACATTCTAATGAGGATCCTACCATGTGCCATTGAATCACTCTCCTTTGTTCTCTGATTTTCATAATTAGCCATATTTTCATATCAATGCCACTAAACAAGTATGCCAAAATAACATAACAGTGGTAATAGAAGTTCGCTTGGTCTATATTTTACTGGTTTCAAAACTTTTCAGAGAAGCTGTAGCCACTTCGGAGAACAGTATGGAGGTTTCTTAAAGAACTAGAAGTAGAGTTACTATATGATCCAGTAATATGATTCCTGAGCATATATCTAGAGAAAACTTTAATTTAAAAAGATACATCAACATTGGGGAATGTTCATAGAAGCACTATTACAATAGCCAAGATATGGAAGCAACCTAAATGTCCACTGACAGATGAACAGATAAAGAAGAAGCAGTTTGTATACACAATGCAATATTACTCAGCCATAAAGAAGAATGAAACATTGCCACTGGCAGCAACATGAATCAAGCAAGAAATTATCATACTGAGTGAGACAGACAAAGACAAATATTATATGATATTACTTGTATATGGGATCTAAAAAACGAGAACAAATGTGAATTTTTTTACAAAACAGAAACAGACTCGCAGACATAGAAAACAAACTTAAAAAGAAGTTTTCTCCCAAAGAGAAAAGGTGATGGGGAGGGACAAATTAGAAATCTGGGATTAGCGGATATAAACTACTACATATAAAACAGATAAACAGCAAGTTCTACTTGATAACACATGGAACTTTATTCAATATCTTAAATAATAATGAAAAGGAATACACACACACACACACACACACACACACACACACACACACACTTATCGCAGTGGAAGAAATGGAAACCCACTCCAATATTCTTTCCTGGAAAATTCCATGGAGAGAGGAGCCTGGTCGGCTGCAGTCCATGGGGTCACAAAGAGTCAGACATGGCACTAATATAGATAGATATAGATATAGATATAGATATAAAATATTATTCTATATTAGTATTATATGTTATATTCGTTATTATCCATATTAGTTATTATATATTTTATATTGGTTATTATTAGTTAACATACGTAACTAATATTTTACATATTAGTTATAAAATATCCTATTTTAGCTATTTTTAAGTGTGCAATTGAGTGGCATTAATTACATTCACATTGTTGTCCAACTGTTGATACAGTACATCTCTAGAACTTTTTATTCATCCCAGCCTCAACTCTGTGCCCATTAAAAACAATAACTCTTCAATACTCACTTTCCCCAGCCCCTAGTAACAACTATTTCTTGCTTTCTGTCTCTACGAATGTTGACTCTCATTTGATTTCTTGCTTTCTTTTTCTCTAAATGTTGAATCTCTAGAGTTACTATATGATCCAGTAATATGATTCCTGAGCATATATCTAGAGAAAACTTTAATTTAAAAAGATACATCAACATTGGGGAATGTTCATAGAAGCACTATTACAATAGCCAAGATATGGAAGCAACCTAAATGTCCACTGACAGATGAACAGATAAAGAAGAAGCAGTTTGTATACACAATGCAATATTACTCAGCCATAAAGAAGAATGAAACATTGCCACTGGCAGCAACATGAATCAAGCAAGAAATTATCATACTGAGTGAGACAGACAAAGACAAATATTATATGATATTACTTGTATATGGGATCTAAAAAACGAGAACAAATGTGAATTTTTTTACAAAACAGAAACAGACTCGCAGACATAGAAAACAAACTTAAAAAGAAGTTTTCTCCCAAAGAGAAAAGGTGATGGGGAGGGACAAATTAGAAATCTGGGATTAGCGGATATAAACTACTACATATAAAACAGATAAACAGCAAGTTCTACTTGATAACACATGGAACTTTATTCAATATCTTAAATAATAATGAAAAGGAATACACACACACACACACACACACACACACACACACACACACACACTTATCGCAGTGGAAGAAATGGAAACCCACTCCAATATTCTTTCCTGGAAAATTCCATGGAGAGAGGAGCCTGGTCGGCTGCAGTCCATGGGGTCACAAAGAGTCAGACATGGCACTAATATAGATAGATATAGATATAGATATAGATATAAAATATTATTCTATATTAGTATTATATGTTATATTCGTTATTATCCATATTAGTTATTATATATTTTATATTGGTTATTATTAGTTAACATACGTAACTAATATTTTACATATTAGTTATAAAATATCCTATTTTAGCTATTTTTAAGTGTGCAATTGAGTGGCATTAATTACATTCACATTGTTGTCCAACTGTTGATACAGTACATCTCTAGAACTTTTTATTCATCCCAGCCTCAACTCTGTGCCCATTAAAAACAATAACTCTTCAATACTCACTTTCCCCAGCCCCTAGTAACAACTATTTCTTGCTTTCTGTCTCTACGAATGTTGACTCTCATTTGATTCTTCTATGAATAGAATCATACAATAGTTTTACTTTTGTGTCTAATGTATTTATTTCACTTAGTATAATGTTTTCAGGGTTCATCTATACTGTAGCAGGTATCAGAATTTCATCCCTATTTAGGGCAGAATGATTTTCCACTACATGTATGAACTGCATTTGTTTATTCATCCATCTGTCAGTGGGCATTTGGGTTGTGTCCTCCTCTTAGGTACTGTGAACGCTGCTGCTGTGAACATCGGTGCACACGCATCTATCTGAGTCTCTGCTTCCAGAGTGTCTTTTGGGTATATTCCTAGCATTGGCATTGCTGGATGATATGGTGATTCTATGTGTAATTTTTTTAGGAATCATCATACTGTTTTCCACAGCACCTGCACCATTTTACATTCCGACCAGCAGTGCACAAGTGTCCGAATTTCTCTATTTCCTTGCCAATACTTCTTTTTTTTTTTTTTTTTCGGTGGATGGTGTGGGGAGGGAGGGGGATGGGCGGGCCACTTCTATTGGTCTTTCATTTCTCTATTTTCATCCGTCTTTGTTCTTTGGCTTCTGTGAGCCTCCCATGGCTGTGGCCTCCGTTGTCGCAGAGCACAACTCTGGGCGCACGCGCACCAGAGCTCTGGCTCAGTTATCGGAGACATCGGTCCAGCCGCTCCACGGCACGTGGGATCTTCCCAGGCCAGGGATCGAACCGGCGCCCCTTGCACTGCAAGGTGGTGTCCCCACCCACTAGACCACCAGGGAAGCCCTTCCTTGCCAATACTTCTTTTCTCCTCCCTTGATAATAACCATCCTAACGGGTGTGAAATGGTATCTTTCTGTGGTTTTCATTTTCATTTCCTAATGGGACCCCTAACTAATATTTTACATATTAGTTATAAAATATCCTATTTTAGCTATTTTTAAGTGTGCAATTGAGTGGCATTAATTACATTCACATTGTTGTCCAACTGTTGATACAGTACATCTCTAGAACTTTTTATTCATCCCAGCCTCAACTCTGTGCCCATTAAAAACAATAACTCTTCAATACTCACTTTCCCCAGCCCCTAGTAACAACTATTTCTTGCTTTCTGTCTCTACGAATGTTGACTCTCATTTGATTCTTCTATGAATAGAATCATACAATAGTTTTACTTTTGTGTCTAATGTATTTATTTCACTTAGTATAATGTTTTCAGGGTTCATCTATACTGTAGCAGGTATCAGAATTTCATCCCTATTTAGGGCAGAATGATTTTCCACTACATGTATGAACTGCATTTGTTTATTCATCCATCTGTCAGTGGGCATTTGGGTTGTGTCCTCCTCTTAGGTACTGTGAACGCTGCTGCTGTGAACATCGGTGCACACGCATCTATCTGAGTCTCTGCTTCCAGAGTGTCTTTTGGGTATATTCCTAGCATTGGCATTGCTGGATGATATGGTGATTCTATGTGTAATTTTTTTAGGAATCATCATACTGTTTTCCACAGCACCTGCACCATTTTACATTCCGACCAGCAGTGCACAAGTGTCCGAATTTCTCTATTTCCTTGCCAATACTTCTTTTTTTTTTTTTTTTTCGGTGGATGGTGTGGGGGGGGGGGGGGGTGGGCGGGCCACTTCTATTGGTCTTTCATTTCTCTATTTTCATCCGTCTTTGTTCTTTGGCTTCTGTGAGCCTCCCATGGCTGTGGCCTCCGTTGTCGCAGAGCACAACTCTGGGCGCACGCGCACCAGAGCTCTGGCTCAGTTATCGGAGACATCGGTCCAGCCGCTCCACGGCACGTGGGATCTTCCCAGGCCAGGGATCGAACCGGCGCCCCTTGCACTGCAAGGTGGTGTCCCCACCCACTAGACCACCAGGGAAGCCCTTCCTTGCCAATACTTCTTTTCTCCTCCCTTGATAATAACCATCCTAACGGGTGTGAAATGGTATCTTTCTGTGGTTTTCATTTTCATTTCCCTAATGACTAGCAATGTTGAGCATCTTTTCATGTGATCATGGCTATTTATATATATATTTTTTGAAAAACTGTTACGTCCAATGTTTAATTGGGTTGGTGTTTTCTGTTGTTGTTTTCATTGGGTGGTAGCTTTATATATTCCAGATATTAATTTCTTATCACATATATTATTTGCAAATATTTTCTTCCATTTTATGCATTATCTTTTCACTCTCTTGATAGTGTCCTGTGATATAAAGATGTTTTTAATTTTGATAAGTCCCAATAATTAATTTCTTTTCTGCCTATGATTTTGGTGTTATAGCCAAGAAATTATTGGCAAGTTCAATGTAAGAATTTGTTTAAAATATATTTCTGTTGTCTAAAAATCTTGATTACATAACCTCTTTTTCCACTCTTTAGTTACACTTTTCATATCTTCTTATCACACAAAGGACAAATAGGACTGCCATCTAGGTTGCCAAATAATGCCATAGTTTATAAGCTTATGCTTATAATACACACAATTAAACCTATACTGGTTTATGATTAGTCTTTCCTTTTCGTAGGAACTCTTTTGAGACTAAATTTTAAAGGCATAGAAACTAAAGAAGCACCCTACTCTTCTGTCTGTATATCCTATTTGGCAACAGTTGTACTGACAGGACTCATAGCAAATGCTTACGTGGGGCTTACCCACTTCCAGAAATTGATCTAAGCTCTTTATGTACATTAACTCATTAGCTTCTCAAATGATTCATTTATTCCTTACAGCTGTCATTATCATCATCACTATCCCCAGCCATCTTCATTTTAGAGTTGAAGATACTGAAGGTGAAGAAGCACAGAAAGGTTGAGTAACTTGGCAAAGGTCACACAGTAAGCGGTAGAGTCCAAATCTAAAGCCAGCTGTCCATACTGTTACAGCTACTCCATGCCTTCTCTTAATGATGAGAGCTTTTATCATGTTATTTACCTCTACATAAACCTTTTGTGAACTTCTAGTTTCTACAGGGAAAAAAAAGACAGGTTCTTAGCATGATAGTCAAGGTTCTTCAAAACTTGGCTCCAACTTTTGTCTCCCACTTGTTTCTAACATTGTCTTGCTCTGTTTAGGCTGAGAAGTTTAAAAACTGTGGAACTTCTCTCTGATGCCATTGCTCATATCATTTCCCACAAGTACGTTTATTTTCATCCCTCCATCCTTGTCTACTGACATTCTAGCCATCTTAGAAGTCTGGCTCACATCTTAGAAGGCTGGTTCTGCCATTGTGTTTTTCTTCTAATTTCAGAGATAAGTGCGTTTTCCCTCCTGTATCACCCACTACATGTGCAGTCCGTTCATTTGCACATTCATTCATTCACTAAATAAATTGTACTTTTCAAATAGTGCCTTACTTCATAGCCACTTCTGTATGACTGATTTTCAATATCAAATTTTACAATCTAAGAAAGCAGATGCCATGTAGTTCCCACTTTTATATTTCCCATGGTGCCTAGCATAGTAGGAACTTAATAAATATTACAGATTCATTCATTGATAATCTGACTTATATGACCAAAATAAGGCTGGCAATCTGATTTTTATGAGAGATAATTACTATAAGGATAAACCCTCCTAATTCAGAGACTCCTGTTATGATCATTGAGAAACTAAGGATTAGAAAATAAAACCCACATGTGAAATAGCTATTATATACTGAAGTAAGTCTCAAACTGTGTGTGAGGGCAGTCACGTCTGATTCTTTGTGATGCTATGGACTATAGCTTGCTAGGCTCCTCTGTCCATGGAATTTTCCAGGGAAGAATATTGGAGCAGGTTTCCATTTCCTTCTGCAGGCAATTGAGCCCCTGTCTCCTACATTTCCTGCATTGGCAGGTAACTTATTCACCGCTAGCACCTCCTGGGAAGTTCTTAAGGACTTTTTTAAAATAAGGAAAGTTGATAAATCTGATTGAGGTAGAGTTATTTTTAGAATCATGCAGTAGGTTTAAGTGAAATGAATTAATGAAAAACAGTACACAGAACTAGTACTATTAAAATGAAAGTAACTAGGTATATAGAAGTTTTTTGAAAAGTTATAATGAAACAACTGATTTTTAAGACAGTGAGATTTCTTAGGCCTTTAAATCTCACTGAGAATCCCATTTTTTCATCCCTAAATCATGAAGATAACATCTGCTTTTTAATACAAAAGAATGATATGTATCTTGTAAAGAGGAAAACACCATAAACAAAGTCTTATTTTGTATCTCTAATTTTGTTTGCCTAGAAAAGGTGCAGAGATTTCTTTTTAATTTGACAGCTTCCAGAAAAACCAAAAGAGTTGCATGGTCATGGAGAAGGTAAGACAGTGAAACGAACCTAGAACAGGTGGAAGATAGAATATAGGTATTCGAGTTTTAAATGCCAGGCTATTAGCTTACCTGTGAATTAGTTGAGCACACTTAAAATGATAAGGTAAAAATGAACAGATTTCTGTTTTCAAGAGACGTGTGGCTTTATATACACCACGGACACGGCCACAGGGTGATGCCGTGGAGCCCAAGCGGCTGCGAAGGTCCTGAGGGATCCCGCGGCCCTGCTGGCCACTGTAAGGCATGAGCCAGGCAGACTGGAGACCTAGTCCACCTCAAGCGCTAGCCAGAAGTCAGATCTGCCACACACCCAGCCAGGAGGGTGACTTCTATGGCATAAAACCCCCAGAGCAACCCTGAAATGAGAGATGACTTAATGAAACAGACTGGTCTTTCGAGAGGTGAATAGCAATACATAGCTTAAAATCAGGTGTGAGCAGCTAGCTGGTGAACAAGGTCGCGGCAGAATTTGAAGGGTTTCTGGAGGCTTAAATTGTTGCTTCGGTGGTCCGGATCCACAGTTAATAAGAACCTGTGTAGCAAGATCAAAAGGTCAGAGCCCGTGAATATTCATTGATGTTGAGCTAGAGGAAGAAGCTCAGCATGACTGTTTCCTCTTTGTGCTTCTGAACAGCTCCTGCCTGGAGGTAAGAAGGCCAGGAGGTTCCTTACACAGGGTGATGTGGTAGGCTTTCCAACAAGTCTAGGGTGCTGGAAAAAAAAATAATAATAAATTATGTGAAATCAGACAGAGGTGGGGAAGGAATAGGCAGAATCATGGTGCAAATGTAGAGGGTAAATTTGAGAAATGGGACAGGAGAACTTAGGTTGCATGGATACTAAGTTGCTGCATTTGAGTCCAACTCTTTGTGACCCTATGGACTGTAGCCTGCCAGGCTCCTCTGTCCATGGGATTCTCCAGTTAAAAATACCAGATTGGGTTGTACAGTCCTCCAGGAGATCTTCCTGATCCATGGAACCAACCCAGGGCTCTTATGTCTCCTGCACTAGCAGGCAGGTTCTTTACTGCTAGTGCCTACTGGGAAGCCCCAAAATAAGATTACTGTAGTATTAATAATATTCACCTTTGTGGTCATGCCTCGACTGAAAGAGTGTGAATGAAGAAACCAAGAAAAGAGGACTTTTAAAATGAGTTCCACTAAGGTGGTTCTCTGAGATTTAATTCTAAATGTTGATGGGAACATGCTAAGCAATTACCACTGCATTTCTAAATATTTCTAAATCTGATCTTAGAGAAAACCAACACTTTTTATTTTTAAAATTGAAATCTTTGAAGAGAATTTGGCATACATATAGAGGAAAGTTTGCCTGGGTTTTAGTCCCAGCGTTTCCAGGCCCAAAACAGCTTCAAGACCTTGGACCATCACCACCTCTGGAACCCAGTTTTGAAATATTTAGAACTAGAGACCTGACATACAAGATCTCTAATTTCTAGCTGAAGTTCATTACGAATCTGTTTTAAATTTAAAGGTTTTTCTGTTTAAGCCTTGGGTTATCTTCTTACAGCTGTCTCTAACATCCAGAAAATACAACATAAATGTTTCTATTCCCAAATGACATGACAAAACAAGAAATGGGAGATGCTGTAGAAACTATTTAGTCAAGACTTATACCATTTGGGGCCAAGTTATTTTTACTTGTAGGCATTGTATGGTTCTTGTAATATATATAACAAGAAGGTATGAGAAGATAAATCTGTAGTGAACTCATAGAAACAAACGGGAAGGAAACTGACATATAAACAGGCAAAGAGTGCGTTGACAGCCATAGTGCTGAAGTGTAGACGCTGTGAGGGGATGAATGAAAGATAAACGATCTTCCAAGTACCCATCTAGGCAAACATTTGGTACATAATTTGTTTCTGATACAATTGTAATGACAGTCATTCTTCTCCATGGAACAACAGGCCAGATCTTTAGCACATCGCTGCCTGGTGCCCAGTGGGCAGCGAGTGCCTGATTGCCAGTTTTATAGTGCGTGTTCATCTGCAGGATATTAAACAGATTGCTGTCCTTTGGATGTTTGTGAATTGGAATAGTAAATACCATATGATATGACACAATGGATTTGTTTCAGGAAGAAAAAAAAAAAGACAAAGAGGAGAGTGAAGAAAGGAAGACAGAAGAGGAGGTGGAAAAAAAAGAAATTCACATCAGTCCCTGAAATGAAGAGCTGAACCAGGTAAGTCTGAACTTGTATCAGTTGTTGCAGTAGCAAGTTCTGTATCTAGAAAGGAATGGTACCTCTATCAGTTCACTCCCAATTTTCTGGTATGTTTGGTGACTAAGGAAATGGTTGCCCAAACAGTCTATAAACTTTTTTTTTTTCATAAATAGAAAATCATTGGAGAATAGCAAATAATTTTGATTATAGTTCAGAATCTTCCAGAATGTGCCTAGCTTAAGTGGCCACAAAAATTGTATGTGTGTATGAGTATGTGAGTATGCACCAAATTATTTGCTGTCTTTATAAGAAACCCATGAATTATTGTCAGTTTTACTTTCATTTTGTAGAAAGTCATAACATAGTTGTTTGAGGTAGAGAAAAGTCCAAGTAAAGCCCTATGAGTTGGGTGAAGCTAAAGGAACATCAAAATATAAAAACAGACTTTGATCTTACTCACACCATGTTTTTAATGACTTCTGGCAAGCCATTTAAATTTTTTCACTTTTTTTGTATGGAAAGATGTTGAGCTAGGTGCTCTCTCGAGCCCTATCCACCCACAGGGTCTTATGTTGTATAAGTAGTCTTGGAGTTTTCATTGGGAGCATTTTGAAAATATTAAATTCTAAGCAAGTAATCATATTCTCCTGATGAATTATCTCCTAAATTCTAAAGTTATATCCTTTTTTGTTTGGATTGGGAAAGTGTTTTTTTGGGTCTTTTTCTCATTGTTGTCAACTGCGAAGCTGAGCTAATGGTATATGGCGGCTGTGGTGGTGTTTTAGTTGCTCAGTCGTGTCTGATTCTTGCGACCCTATGGACTGTAACCCACCGGGCTCCCCTGTCCGTGGATTATCCAGACAAGAAGACTGGAGTGGGTTGCCATTTCCTTCTCCAGGGGATCTTCCTGTCTGTAGATGTTGGCAGGTGGACACTGCCAATTCTTTACCACAGAGCCACCAGGGAAGGCCTCACAAACTGTACCTTTGGAAAATGGTAATCAGAATTAGATGCTTTTCATTCCCTTCATTAGTGTTTGCACTCTTTTCTCTCATTCACACATATGCCTGACATTAAATGATGACTTTCTGTTTCATAACATGCATGTGATGAGACTCCATCATTATAATTTAACCATGTAGTTCTGCTTAGTAGCAATATAGAGAAATTATTAATTAGTTAATTTTATGATAGGATATACAGAAGCTCCTTGTATAGCCTTGGGGCAAATTACTGTAATTTATTAATACCATATAGGTTAGATTATGAAAATGAGACTTATAAAGTCAAAGAGAAAAAGAGAAAGTAGATAATCACATGAGTATAAAACTGAAAAAGTGAGAGAGAAGGAGATACCCAGTTTGAGGACTTTTGGTCTGATTTTCTTATGGCTCTTTGTTTGTGACTCTTCATAAGGGCATTTGCAACGAGTCCCAGGCTGAGCATTATGAACAGATAAATGGAATGAGAAATTAATTTGTTTTAAATGATACTAGACATTACCATGAATTTCTCAACCTAATCACAAAAATGACTTCAAGTAAAGCGGATAGACCTTCTAGAGATAGGAAGTAGCAGCTCCCCACACTAGCACACTGGAAGCAGAGGATACATCCATATGGTTAATAGAAAAGAACCAAGATCAGCCCGCTGAGTGGACTTTGGTCATATGCTTTCAGAATTTGGAGGTAGTTTTTGTCTTCTGTTTCTTAAAACAGTTTTATTGAAGTATAATTGACATATAATATTCTGCGTGTATTCAAAGTGTTCAAAATGATTAATTTTGACATGTATAGTCACCCTTGACACGTCACCATAATTAATAAATAAACCTATTCATTCCTTCCTGATTTTCTTTGTGCCCCTTTTAATCATTTTGCCCTTTTAACTGGGCTGAGCTAATGGTATATGGCGGCTGTGGTGGTGTTTTAGTTGCTCAGTCGTGTCTGATTCTTGCGACCCTATGGACTGTAACCCACCGGGCTCCCCTGTCCGTGGATTATCCAGACAAGAAGACTGGAGTGGGTTGCCATTTCCTTCTCCAGGGGATCTTCCTGTCTGTAGATGTTGGCAGGTGGACACTGCCAATTCTTTACCACAGAGCCACCAGGGAAGGCCTCACAAACTGTACCTTTGGAAAATGGTAATCAGAATTAGATGCTTTTCATTCCCTTCATTAGTGTTTGCACTCTTTTCTCTCATTCACACATATGCCTGACATTAAATGATGACTTTCTGTTTCATAACATGCATGTGATGAGACTCCATCATTATAATTTAACCATGTAGTTCTGCTTAGTAGCAATATAGAGAAATTATTAATTAGTTAATTTTATGATAGGATATACAGAAGCTCCTTGTATAGCCTTGGGGCAAATTACTGTAATTTATTAATACCATATAGGTTAGATTATGAAAATGAGACTTATAAAGTCAAAGAGAAAAAAAGAGAAAGTAGATAATCACATGAGTATAAAACTGAAAAAGTGAGAGAGAAGGAGATACCCAGTTTGAGGACTTTTGGTCTGATTTTCTTATGGCTCTTTGTTTGTGACTCTTCATAAGGGCATTTGCAACGAGTCCCAGGCTGAGCATTATGAACAGATAAATGGAATGAGAAATTAATTTGTTTTAAATGATACTAGACATTACCATGAATTTCTCAACCTAATCACAAAAATGACTTCAAGTAAAGCGGATAGACCTTCTAGAGATAGGAAGTAGCAGCTCCCCACACTAGCACACTGGAAGCAGAGGATACATCCATATGGTTAATAGAAAAGAACCAAGATCAGCCCGCTGAGTGGACTTTGGTCATATGCTTTCAGAATTTGGAGGTAGTTTTTGTCTTCTGTTTCTTAAAACAGTTTTATTGAAGTATAATTGACATATAATATTCTGCGTGTATTCAAAGTGTTCAAAATGATTAATTTTGACATGTATAGTCACCCTTGACACGTCACCATAATTAATAAATAAACCTATTCATTCCTTCCTGATTTTCTTTGTGCCCCTTTTAATCATTTTCCTAACCCCTCCTGTCCACGTGGCCTTCCCATGCCCCGCACCTTCCATTTTCTATACCACTGATTGTTGCGCTCCTGTTTATCATATCTTTTCTTATCCTTACTTTGTATTTAATTTGTTATTCTATTTCTGGGATTTCCTGGTGACTCAGGCAGTAAAGAAACTGCTTGCAATGAGAGAGAGTTTGATCCCTGGGTCAGGAAGATCCCCTGGAGAAGGGAATTGGCCACACACTCCAGTATCCTTGTCTGGAGAAATCTATGGCTCATCCATGGGGTGCAGTTTATTGAGACGGAAGCTGAGGTCACTGATTTGAAACTGTTTCTTTTCTAGACCTTTTGTCTTAGTAATTTCTGAGTACCTCTTTAGTTAATATGTCATAAATTTTATTATGTTGTGTTTTCATTTTCATTATGTTCCAACTACTTTTTATTCTCCTTCTTAATGTTTTCAACTCGTGGATTATTTAAAAAATTTTAACTTAGTGTCCACGTATTTGGAGATTTCAAAAAGCATTTATTTGATTTATAATTCCAATGTGCTTACATGGTGTACTTTATGTGGAATACTTTTAGACCTACTGAGGCTTGGTTGATGGCCTAAGTAAGATTTATCTTGGTAAATATTTCATATGCACTTGAAAAGAATATGTATTCTCTTACCGTAAGGTAGTATATGAATGTCAGTTAAATTATTTGATAGTATCATTCAAATCTGTACCATTAGTTTGTCAAATAATGAGGAAGAGATACCGAAATCTCTTACTATAATTGTAAATGTATCCGCTTTTTCTTTCAGTTCTAATAGACTTTGTTTATGTATTCTGAAGCTTTATTATTATGTGTATAAATACTTAGGATCATTATATGTTTTCAATGAATGACCCTTTACCATAGCAAAATGACTTTATCACTGGCAATATTTTTTGCTTTAAAATTTACTTTGTTATTAATTGTCACTTCAGCTTTCTTTCTTTTTTTTTTTTTTAAAGATTTATTTATTTATTTATTTGGGGGGTGGAGTGGGGAGGGAGGGGAGCAGGTGGGCTACTTCTTATTTTTCTTTCATTTGTCCATTTTCATCCATCTCTGTTCTTTGGCCCTTGTGGGCCTCCCATCGCGGTGGCCTCTGTTGTTGCAGAGCACCGGTTCTGAGCGCATGCACTCCAGAGCTGCGGCTTAGTAATTGGACACATTGGTCTAGCCGCTCCACAGCACGTGGGATCTTCCCAGGCCAGGGATTGAACCGGCTCTCCCTGCTCTGCAAGGCGGTGTCCTTACCCACTGGACCACCAGGGAAGCCCTCACTTCAGCTTTCTTTCCACTAGCATGAATATAGTATATGTTTTGTTTTTTTGACTCTTTTTCTGAAATACGTTTCTTGAAGGCAGTGTATATTTGAGTCTTTCTCTTTATATGACCATCTTGCCTTTTAAGTGAGATATTTAGGCTACTTATATTTAATGTGCTTGTTGGTATGATTAAGTTTAAATATATTTTTCTGAGACTGCTTTTTCCTATCTATTCTTCTTTTCCATTTTCTTTTCTGCCTTCTTTTGGATCAAATGAGTATTTTTATAGTTCCAGCCTATGCACTAAGTTTACTCATTCTTTTTGCTTTGTTATTTTAGGATTTAGAATATTTAATTAACAGTGTAACTTCAAATAATATTATACCATTTCCCATATAGTATATAAGTCTTACAGTATTTGTTATGCTTCTATTTATCTACTTCCAACTTGCTTTCTATTTTGTTTTTATATATGCTTAAACACCATACTAAATTATTATTTTTTGTTTGAGCAATAAGTTCTTTTCTGCTTGAAAATAAGGCTTACTGTAATATTCCATAGGTTTTCCCTTTTGTTTCTAACATATATCCAGCTAAGGCAATTAAATTTAAAGTTAATCATAAGAAATATGGTTGAAATCATAATGTACTTTGCCAGTATAAAACATAAATTTTAAATACCAGTTCTTTTTAAAAAAGTTTCTACTGATAAATAGTATTTGTATTCATTGCTCTAAAACTATGTATATGTTTGCCCTAAAATATTTGTGTATGTGGTGGTCCATTTAAGACTACCCTTCCTATAAGCTTCATCAGTGGGTTTTCTATATGAAGAATATAAGCATATATGTTATACGTGCCAAGTAGAGAACATAAAATGGAAATATGAAAAAAAAGTAAAATGTGCACTTTTCTTTGAAGGATATTACATAAAAAATTATGGTAATTAGTGAGGCATGTAAAATGTCTGAAGAATTTTGACAAATGTCTTTTAGGAAAATATCTAAGCTATGAGAATAGTACATTTCTATTATAAAAACTAATGTCCCATTAAACATTCAGTAAAGATATTATGGTCTCCTAATATGTGCAAAAGAGGACTTTGAGATCCATTGTAAACATCAACACAACAGAATGTCCTCAGTTTTAACAGGTTAGTAACACCTCTTAATCAAGTATGTGTAGCACAGAGAACCAAATCCTGACTCTTTTTCTGAAATACGTTTCTTGAAGGCAGTGTATATTTGAGTCTTTCTCTTTATATGACCATCTTGCCTTTTAAGTGAGATATTTAGGCTACTTATATTTAATGTGCTTGTTGGTATGATTAAGTTTAAATATATTTTTCTGAGACTGCTTTTTCCTATCTATTCTTCTTTTCCATTTTCTTTTCTGCCTTCTTTTGGATCAAATGAGTATTTTTATAGTTCCAGCCTATGCACTAAGTTTACTCATTCTTTTTGCTTTGTTATTTTAGGATTTAGAATATTTAATTAACAGTGTAACTTCAAATAATATTATACCATTTCCCATATAGTATATAAGTCTTACAGTATTTGTTATGCTTCTATTTATCTACTTCCAACTTGCTTTCTATTTTGTTTTTATATATGCTTAAACACCATACTAAATTATTATTTTTTGTTTGAGCAATAAGTTCTTTTTTTCTGCTTGAAAATAAGGCTTACTGTAATATTCCATAGGTTTTCCCTTTTGTTTCTAACATATATCCAGCTAAGGCAATTAAATTTAAAGTTAATCATAAGAAATATGGTTGAAATCATAATGTACTTTGCCAGTATAAAACATAAATTTTAAATACCAGTTCTTTTTAAAAAAGTTTCTACTGATAAATAGTATTTGTATTCATTGCTCTAAAACTATGTATATGTTTGCCCTAAAATATTTGTGTATGTGGTGGTCCATTTAAGACTACCCTTCCTATAAGCTTCATCAGTGGGTTTTCTATATGAAGAATATAAGCATATATGTTATACGTGCCAAGTAGAGAACATAAAATGGAAATATGAAAAAAAAGTAAAATGTGCACTTTTCTTTGAAGGATATTACATAAAAAATTATGGTAATTAGTGAGGCATGTAAAATGTCTGAAGAATTTTGACAAATGTCTTTTAGGAAAATATCTAAGCTATGAGAATAGTACATTTCTATTATAAAAACTAATGTCCCATTAAACATTCAGTAAAGATATTATGGTCTCCCTAATATGTGCAAAAGAGGACTTTGAGATCCATTGTAAACATCAACACAACAGAATGTCCCTCAGTTTTAACAGGTTAGTAACACCTCTTAATCAAGTATGTGTAGCACAGAGAACCAAATCCTGATCCTGTTAAAAAATTGTTCGATGAAAAATTCCACAGACAGACTCTGAGTATTCTGTATTTTAGAGGGAGCGATGTTGAATGTTATGATAGTGGAGGGGTTGACGGCTAACCCTGACCTTAACTGCCGATGTTAAAAAGCACACCAAACATTTTTGCAGTGTTTTCTGCTGTAATTTATTTATTTCCAGTCAAAGGTCTATTTGTAGGGTTCTCATAAGTCATGCAGCAAGTGGCTAATAAATGAAGTCAGAGTCTAGTACAGTGTCATCATGCTAAGAGACAGAAATGCTGGGTTTTTTTCATTGTGTGAAAAACTCACACCTTGAGAGTCCATGCTTGGTGTTAGGAAAATATGCTTGAAATGTATCTTGCACCAATTAACATTATCATGCTAGTCACTATAAAAAAACCCAAGGGCAGACTAGAGAATATATTTGGTTCACTACTTTCAGGAGGCTGACTTGTAACCCAACCCATTGACTTCATCACAGCTTTCTTCCACGTAGAATAGCGAATTTCACTTTCTGTGGCTTTGATCTGTGGCTCAAACCGTTCCATCACGATGGTTGACAAATCCTCACGTTTAAGGCTCCATACGTTCACCCCTTCGGCAGCTCCTGCTGCCATGGCAGCTCCCAGTGCTGCTGTTTCGGGCATAGCAGGTTTTACTACTGGAATATGCAGAATATCTGCTTGCAGTTGCATAAGAACTTTGTTATTGGTCATTCCTCCATCCACCTGCAAATGACTGAAAGGAATTCCACAGTCCCGGTTCATGGCATCCAGAATCTCTCGGGTTTGGAAACAAATAGCTTCCAATGCAGCAAAAGCAATATGACTTTTATTAGTGAACTGAGTGAGCCCACAGATGACCCCTCGTGCAGTGGGCTCCCAATAAGGTGCATATAACCCTGAAAAGGCTGGGATGAAGTAGCAGCCGTAAGAAGTACCTGCTTCTTTAGCAAGTTTTTCACTTTCTTCTGAGGTTTTTATAATTCCCAGATTGTCTCTCAGCCAGCGAATAACAGCACCGGCTATGGCCACAGAACCTTCCAGTGCATAACACACGGGCTTGTCTTTGCCTAGCTTGTAAGCCACTGTGGTCAGAAGACCATGATCAGAAAATATACATTTATGACCTGTATTACATAGTAAGAAGCAGCCTGTCCCATATGTGTTTTTGGCTTGTCCTTCTTGGAAGCACATTTGTCCTACTAATGCAGCAGACTGGTCCCCCAAACATCCAGATATTGGCACACCTTCTAGGGACCCAGTTTTTATCCAGCCATAGATCTCAGAAGAACTCCAAACATTTGGAAGAATGCTCATTGGAATTTGAAAAAAGTCGCACAGCTCTTTATCCCATTCTAAAGAGTGGATGTTGAAAAGCATGGTCCTACTTGCGTTTGTTACATCTGTACAGTGGATACCTCCGTCAACGCCTCCCGTCAGGCTCCAGATAACCCATGAATCAACGGTACCAAAAAGAGCTCTGCCTTCTTCAACAGCGTTTTGAACTTTTCTCACATTGTCAAGAATCCAACGAAGTTTCACTGCACTGAAGTATGTGCTAAGTGGAAGGCCTGTCTTGGATTTGACGAAGTTATTATTTCCTGGAATTTTTTTGCTAAGAGTCTCAACAGTCGACTGGGTTCTTAGATCAAGCCAGGCCACAGCATTGTAGAGTGGCTCTCCGAAGTCCTCACGTTTAAGCCCCGTTCATTTCCCATGCAGCTGCTGTTTCGCATAGCAGGTTTTACTACTGGAATATGCAGAATATCTGCTTGCAGTTGCATAAGAACTTTGTTATTGGTCATTCCTCCATCCACCTGCAAATGACTGAAAGGAATTCCACAGTCCCGGTTCATGGCATCCAGAATCTCTCGGGTTTGGAAACAAATAGCTTCCAATGCAGCAAAAGCAATATGACTTTTATTAGTGAACTGAGTGAGCCCACAGATGACCCCTCGTGCAGTGGGCTCCCAATAAGGTGCATATAACCCTGAAAAGGCTGGGATGAAGTAGCAGCCGTAAGAAGTACCTGCTTCTTTAGCAAGTTTTTCACTTTCTTCTGAGGTTTTTATAATTCCCAGATTGTCTCTCAGCCAGCGAATAACAGCACCGGCTATGGCCACAGAACCTTCCAGTGCATAACACACGGGCTTGTCTTTGCCTAGCTTGTAAGCCACTGTGGTCAGAAGACCATGATCAGAAAATATACATTTATGACCTGTATTACATAGTAAGAAGCAGCCTGTCCCATATGTGTTTTTGGCTTGTCCTTCTTGGAAGCACATTTGTCCTACTAATGCAGCAGACTGGTCCCCCAAACATCCAGATATTGGCACACCTTCTAGGGACCCAGTTTTTATCCAGCCATAGATCTCAGAAGAACTCCAAACATTTGGAAGAATGCTCATTGGAATTTGAAAAAAGTCGCACAGCTCTTTATCCCATTCTAAAGAGTGGATGTTGAAAAGCATGGTCCTACTTGCGTTTGTTACATCTGTACAGTGGATACCTCCGTCAACGCCTCCCGCCAGGCTCCAGATAACCCATGAATCAACGGTACCAAAAAGAGCTCTGCCTTCTTCAACAGCGTTTTGAACTTTTCTCACATTGTCAAGAATCCAACGAAGTTTCACTGCACTGAAGTATGTGCTAAGTGGAAGGCCTGTCTTGGATTTGACGAAGTTATTATTTCCTGGAATTTTTTTGCTAAGAGTCTCAACAGTCGACTGGGTTCTTAGATCAAGCCAGGCCACAGCATTGTAGAGTGGCTCTCCAGTTAATTTGTCCCAGATCACGGTGGTTTCCCTCTGGTTGCTGACACCAATAGCCTTTATGTTGGATATATCCATATTAAGCTCTTTAAGTTTCTCACATGTTTTCTCTATACATTCATTAACAGACTGAAGAATTTCCTTAGGGTCTTGTTCTACCCATCCTTCTTTTGGGAACTGTTGTTTTAATTCCACTTGATGGTCACTAAGTAGTTCTGCTGTTTTTGAATTGAAAACCATAAAATGAGTGAAGTCAGTACTCTGGACCACTGCCCCCACCAGTGGCCCCTCAGCTGCTGTCTTCGGAGCTGCCATGAAGCCTGATGGGTCTGCTCAGCTGCTCTAGTGCTCAGCGGCTCTGGGGCCGTTTCTCGTTTCCCGGGTGATGGAGGTATTGGTGGGGGAGGGGTTCGTGGGACGTCAGTAGCTTCGGGATCATAAGGCGCAGGCGCATTGATTACCAACTGCTCAAGGCAGCCTTTGCTTTCAAATCGTTGCTGCATCTTCTCACCCCACTTCTTTGGCCCAGGCTCTACCCCCCAATCTTTCAACTATCTCTTAAGGAGATTTAAGCTTTGAAGAGTCATACATTTACCCACAGAATTATTGTTACTTGTGGTCTTCATTATATTTCATGGATCCACGTTTCTGTTCCCATTTTATCTTAGCCCGTAAGTTTTTTTTCAATATTTCTTGTAGTGTGGGTCTGTTGGGAATGAATTTTTATAGTTTTTGAACATCTGAAGAGGATTTAGCTATTTAAAGATATTTCCTCTGGGTGCAGAATTCTTAACTTTTTTTTTTTGTTTTTTAATTTCGGTGACTTGAAACTTTTGCTCCACCCTCTTTTGTGTTGTTTCAGGTGTAGAGTTCACCGTCAAACTTATTTTTAAAATATCTGTTCTCTCACTATCTTTAAGAGTTTTTCCTCTTTATCATTGGTTTTGGTCAGTTTTATGATGATATTACTTGGTATAGTTTTCTTATTTTCTGTTCTTGGGGCTCATTGAGCTACTTGGGTCTGTGTGTTTATGGATTCCATCAAATCTGGAAAAATTTAGGCCATTGTTTCTGTAACTGTGTTTTATTTTCCATCTCTGCTTTAGGGACTCCAGTGACATCTATTGATCTTATCCCACAGTTTACTGATGCTCTTTTCATTATATTCTCTGTGTTTCACTTTCGATTGTTTCCACTGCTGTGTCATCAGATTTACTAATCTTTTCTTCTCCATTGTTTAATCTGCTGCTAATTAATCTAGTGCAGTTTTCACATCGTACATTGTAGTTTTCATCCCTTGAAGTTAAATTGGATTTTAAAAAATATTTGCTTAGCTTTTAGAACACATGGAATCCAGGTAGAATAATTTAATTTCATTTTTTTTGCTAATCCTAACATCTTTGTAAGTGCTGGTTCAATTTTGACGGGCTATTTTTTTCCCTTGTTATGCGTTATACTTTTATTCTTCTTTGCATGATTGATAATTTTTTTTTTTTTTTTTTTGTAATTTCCCTCCTGACTCCCCACCACCTTTCCCTCTGCTTGATAATTTTCAATTAGGTGCCAATGTTCATTTGACCTATTTGGGTTGCTGATTATTTTTGTCTTTCTATAGGCCTTGAGCTTTGTTTTGGAATGAAGTTAGGTTCCGTGGAAACAGTTTGACTCTTTTGGGTCTTATGTTTAAGATTTGTTATTAATAGGTAGAATAGGACAGTGTTTACTATGGGATAATTATTGCCCTTCCCTGTGATGAGATCCTTCAGGGTACTCTACCCAAGGCGCATGAAAAATAATGTTTTCCTAGCTGGTAGAAATAGTCCCTCTTCCCAGCGATGGGTAAATGCTGGATACTGTTATCTTTAGTCTTTTCATATGCATCTTACCCCAGTCTCATGTAGTTTCTTTACACACATGTGCACTCATCAATACTCAGCTGAATACTCAAAGAGGACACTCTCAAGGTCTCCAGAGGTTTCTTTCTGTGCAGCTCTTTTCTTTCCAGTACCATGTCCTGCAAACTCTCTGCCTTTGTCTCTCTGAATGCTCAGCTTCATTTCCTTCCTACAGAGTTTACAATGGGCATCACCTGTGTTTCTCTTCCCACATACCAGTGACCTCAAAATTCTCTCAAGGCGATAAGTTGGGGAAGTCATAGTATCTATCCTATTTGTTTCTTGCTTCTCAGAGATCGTTGTTCTTCATGGCCAGATAATCTGTGTTTTGTAAAATACTGTTATGTAATATTTGACTTATGCTAACTATTTCAAGTATTTTAACCATTTTTTGATAGTTTCAAATGATAAATGAGGATAAATCTAATGCCTGTTAACTCCATTATTGCAAGATTGGAAGTCCATTGAATAAAAGCTTAAAATTTCAGATTGATTATAAAGTCAGTAAATAAGTGTTTATTTACTCACTAATTTAAATTTATGAAATGTCCAATCCATGAATGGTAGTCTTTTGCATTAGGCCATAGGCTGTACTTTTAAATTAGCTCAAGGATGCAACTTTGTGAAACCAACAGAACAAGAGAGAAAATACCATAAAATCAACAGTAATATTGTTATTTTCTGCAGTCCATGGGATCTCAAAGAATCAGACATGACTGACTGAACTGAACTGAATATTGTTATTTTACTATTTTAACTGGATGATATTTTTCTTTTAAGTAAGTCAGAAAAACAAAGTTAGCAACCAGACTTAATTTGAATATTAGAGTATTGAAATCATCAGAAGGTGGTACAGATTTTCCTGATAATACCTTTGTTAAGTCTTAAAATGCAACCAGAGCTTTTCTAAGCAAAAATTTAGAGACAGCACTTACTAGTATGCTGGTTTACCATACCATATTTTAATTCACATGGAACAGATTAAAATTTTTTCAATATTTTTTCTTCTTAAATATTTGACAATAGTAGACCTTCTGTATATAGATTAATCTATTCAATAAAACAATTTGAGCCAAAGTTTTTTTTTTCTAGTTTTCTGTCTCTTGCTGCCTTAGTATATATACACAAATGTCCCAATCACACTAGTCTTTGAGCCTTGGAATATTTTAAACATTTTGTCTTGATACAAGTAACATACATAAATTCATCAGTTCTGTCTATAAAGAACTTGTTTGCATACTAGTTCCACTATTAATAAATTATAGTCACTAAATAATCAGATAATAAGTATTTCAAATTAGTGTAGAAAGGAAAGTTGAACAGATTGATTTAACTTTCTTAGAGTAATTACAAGCTAGTCATGCTTTTGCTTGTTTGTTTAAGCTAAGAAGCTTGAACGAACTCCACTATCTTTTTTGTTTTTCCACTATCTTTTCATTAAAGAAATTAAAAAATAAAAAAATAGGTGGCCTGGCTTCTCTCCTTCTCCACCCCGCCATCCTCTCTTTCCCTCCTTCCTTCAGAGGATGTCCTCCTTCCAGCTCAACCTTAACCCACTCAAGGAGCCGCTTGGCTTCATCAAGGTCCTCAACGGGATTGCTTCTATCTTTGCTTTTGCCACCTGTGGAGGTTTTAAGGGCACAGAAATTCTAGTGACCTGTCCTCCTAAGTAAGACAGGTAAGACAATTGTAGCTTCTTTTAGTTGTCCACTCAGGTTGAATGAAGCATCATTTCAGGCATCTAAGGCTGCAAATGTCTGTGATGCAGACTGGAAAAGTCAGGTCCTTATTGAAGACTATTCTTCTTCTGCGCAGTTCTATGTCTCTTTTGCAGTCTTTGTCTTCCTGTACTGCATCGCGGCTCTTCTGCTCTATGCTGGCTACACAAGCCTGTATCGTGAGAGTTGAAAACTTCCCATGATTGACTTTGTAATTGCTATTGTCGCAACTTTTTTGTGGTTGGTGAGCACTTCAGCCTGGGCTAAAGTGCTTACAGATATTAAAATAGCTACTGGTCACAATATTGTCCAGGAACTTACACCTTGTCATCAAAACATGGTGTGTTATTTTGGCTCTGTGACTCATATGGGATCCCTGAATGTATCTGTGATCTTCGGCTTTCTGAACATGATACTCTGGGGAGGAAGCATGTGGTTTGTGTACAGGAGACCAGCTTTCATAGTTCCTTAAATACGTTTGCTTCTCAAGGAGACATTCCTCCTCCACCTGGAATATAACTGAGGGGAGAAGCTCACTCTAGGGAATAGATGTCTGCACTATGATCTGTTGCCAACATCTTGAGGACCATTTTTTGTTTCTAATAAAAGTAATGGCTTTTTCAGTAAATTGGTGGGTTTAAAATTTTGCTGCTTTTTTACATAAAGTTTGTGCCTTTCCTAGAAACTTAAGATGTACATGTATTCTCCCATGTGAATTTGAAAATTCAGGGGCCTATTATGAGATGATATACATTTTTTAAGTGGACAGAAATTTCTTCACTAAGTTTTTGTTTTTCTTCCAAAGTGCTTACACCTTAAGCCTTAATGTATATCGTCACTTGGGAAAAACTTATATATCGTATATCATAATAGGAAGAAAATCTCTATTGAAATATACACTACTGTAAGATGGTACAGATCATATTCCTAAGACCTGTTTTTGTTTAAGGAAGTCTTGATTGCATAAGTCATATTTAGAAAAAACATTTAGCTTACACTTTATATCTGAACATTGTATGTAATGAAAAATGTTTAATTATAAAGACTGCATGTGTGTTTTACTTCTGTTTTTCTAAGTTACCTACAGTACTTGATAGGTGTACTAAAATTGTTTGGGAAGTGCGGTTTAGAGATTTCTAATAGATGTACAGTTAATTTAGTAATTCTGTCACGTGAGGTGTAAGCTTTCACATGCTGGTTGTTTAGTAGACTTGCTATACAGGTGAAACACAGTTCACCTGGATACTCTGCTGTGTGTGGGCACTGCTCCTAGTGACACTTGTTTGCTGTTTTTGTTGCTCATGCTCCTTCAGTGCAGGCTGAGACCTATTCTCTTACTGGTAGAGGAAAATAACCTATCTTTTTTGCAGACCATATTCATAGGATTAAAAATAATTAAGATTGCCTTCTACCTTTGAAACATTTGTATACAATGAAGTTGCTGCCTTGAGTTTAGCGTTGATATTGTGAAAATGATTGCAATTCAGAGTTTACATTTCTTAATGTTTATTATTTCACAAATGGATATGGAATTACGTGTCATAGAGAAGGAAGCTACGTGAGCTATATTATAGGTGTGTGCTATAGCTCACACATTTGGGTAGCTTCTGAATATATGAGATCCTTGAACATATCTTTGCTTCCTAATCTTTCACATTTTGCTTCCTAATCTTTCTGTTATACAGGCAAGATCGCCTTTTACCACATGCTTGTTTATATGTGAAGTCCATCTTTCTATCACCTTATTTTTGTTGCTTTTGTTCGTGACAAGAATTATCTGTATGAGAATGTGTATCTTTTATACAAACACCTTAATAAAGAAGTTAAAGGGAAAAAAATGTTAATAGCCCCCCTATATTTTAATTTAAACACCTCTGAAATAGTAATTGGTACTGTGTTATTTTTGAAGACATTATACTTTACAAGGAAATTATTTTATTTGTATCATATTCCATACAAATATGTATCCTTAAATAGGCACACTAGTGGGCATACTAGTCAGGATAGTCCCCAAATCATATATTTCTATGAAATTGCTGAAATTAGGTATTTGTAAGATGGTACAGATCATATTCCTAAGACCTGTTTTTGTTTAAGGAAGTCTTGATTGCATAAGTCATATTTAGAAAAAACATTTAGCTTACACTTTATATCTGAACATTGTATGTAATGAAAAATGTTTAATTATAAAGACTGCATGTGTGTTTTACTTCTGTTTTTCTAAGTTACCTACAGTACTTGATAGGTGTACTAAAATTGTTTGGGAAGTGCGGTTTAGAGATTTCTAATAGATGTACAGTTAATTTAGTAATTCTGTCACGTGAGGTGTAAGCTTTCACATGCTGGTTGTTTAGTAGACTTGCTATACAGGTGAAACACAGTTCACCTGGATACTCTGCTGTGTGTGGGCACTGCTCCTAGTGACACTTGTTTGCTGTTTTTGTTGCTCATGCTCCTTCAGTGCAGGCTGAGACCTATTCTCTTACTGGTAGAGGAAAATAACCTATCTTTTTTGCAGACCATATTCATAGGATTAAAAATAATTAAGATTGCCTTCTACCTTTGAAACATTTGTATACAATGAAGTTGCTGCCTTGAGTTTAGCGTTGATATTGTGAAAATGATTGCAATTCAGAGTTTACATTTCTTAATGTTTATTATTTCACAAATGGATATGGAATTACGTGTCATAGAGAAGGAAGCTACGTGAGCTATATTATAGGTGTGTGCTATAGCTCACACATTTGGGTAGCTTCTGAATATATGAGATCCTTGAACATATCTTTGCTTCCTAATCTTTCACATTTTGCTTCCTAATCTTTCTGTTATACAGGCAAGATCGCCTTTTACCACATGCTTGTTTATATGTGAAGTCCATCTTTCTATCACCTTATTTTTGTTGCTTTTGTTCGTGACAAGAATTATCTGTATGAGAATGTGTATCTTTTATACAAACACCTTAATAAAGAAGTTAAAGGGAAAAAAATGTTAATAGCCCCCCTATATTTTAATTTAAACACCTCTGAAATAGTAATTGGTACTGTGTTATTTTTGAAGACATTATACTTTACAAGGAAATTATTTTATTTGTATCATATTCCATACAAATATGTATCCTTAAATAGGCACACTAGTGGGCATACTAGTCAGGATAGTCCCCCCAAATCATATATTTCGTGAAAAGATTTTTTTTTAATGTAAGATTGCTGAAATTAGAGTTATTAAATGAATTGGCTGTTATTATTTATTTGCCTTTAAGGTCACTCTTCTATAGGCCAGTTTTATATAGAGTGTTTTACATGATGTCCATACTATAAAGTTTAAAATTTATTTGTTCATCCAGTAATTTGGCAGCTATCTTTTGAGAGATTTCTATATTTGTGCTCTATTTTAGACAATAATACAGTGATACATGAAACATTTTCCCTTATTACAACATCTAAGTTAAGAACATTCTTGACTGCTTGTGTATATTGGCATATCTTCCTTTGCAGGTCTTTTTTAGTGAGCCGTTCATGTCATTATTTTTCCCCTGTTAAGCCCACTAAATTATAAATTCAGTGAGGGCAGATATTTTGACTGTTTTATTCTGTCTTATATCTTCAGCATTTAGAACAGTGCCTGACCCTATGCAGAAACTCAAGAAATATTGAATGACTAAGTGAGCACCACTAGATATGCTTCTTACTTTAATTATCATAAAGTCAAGTTAACTTCAGTTTTGATTGCTAGATGCTTTATTGGTTATTCAATTTACAGTGTAATATAATAAGGTAGATTGATGAATAGATAAAGGACAGATAAATGAAAAGATAGATGGTAAAATTTGCATTGTAAAATATTAAATGTAGAATCTGTGTGATAAATAGAGTGGTGTTGGTTCTTTCAACTTTTCTCTGCTGATTTTTATAACAAAATACTGGGGAAATTAATGCAAGTAAAAAGCCACAGAACAGTTAATAGAGATCTATTTTGTATAGGTTCTTTTGTTTGCTTGGAGGGATAGTTGAAGGTAATAAAAGAGTCAAGTTTATGTTAATCTGAGGGATTCTGTGGTTTTTGATCATAATGTTTTTTAAAAAAAGAAGTTAAAGAAAAAAATGTTAATAGCCCCCCTATATTTTAATTTAAACACCTCTGAAATAGTAATTGGTACTGTGTTATTTTTGAAGACATTATACTTTACAAGGAAATTATTTTATTTGTATCATATTCCATACAAATATGTATCCTTAAATAGGCACACTAGTGGGCATACTAGTCAGGATAGTCCCCCCAAATCATATATTTCGTGAAAAGATTTTTTTTTAATGTAAGATTGCTGAAATTAGAGTTATTAAATGAATTGGCTGTTATTATTTATTTGCCTTTAAGGTCACTCTTCTATAGGCCAGTTTTATATAGAGTGTTTTACATGATGTCCATACTATAAAGTTTAAAATTTATTTGTTCATCCAGTAATTTGGCAGCTATCTTTTGAGAGATTTCTATATTTGTGCTCTATTTTAGACAATAATACAGTGATACATGAAACATTTTCCCTTATTACAACATCTAAGTTAAGAACATTCTTGACTGCTTGTGTATATTGGCATATCTTCCTTTGCAGGTCTTTTTTAGTGAGCCGTTCATGTCATTATTTTTCCCCTGTTAAGCCCACTAAATTATAAATTCAGTGAGGGCAGATATTTTGACTGTTTTATTCTGTCTTATATCTTCAGCATTTAGAACAGTGCCTGACCCTATGCAGAAACTCAAGAAATATTGAATGACTAAGTGAGCACCACTAGATATGCTTCTTACTTTAATTATCATAAAGTCAAGTTAACTTCAGTTTTGATTGCTAGATGCTTTATTGGTTATTCAATTTACAGTGTAATATAATAAGGTAGATTGATGAATAGATAAAGGACAGATAAATGAAAAGATAGATGGTAAAATTTGCATTGTAAAATATTAAATGTAGAATCTGTGTGATAAATAGAGTGGTGTTGGTTCTTTCAACTTTTCTCTGCTGATTTTTATAACAAAATACTGGGGAAATTAATGCAAGTAAAAAGCCACAGAACAGTTAATAGAGATCTATTTTGTATAGGTTCTTTTGTTTGCTTGGAGGGATAGTTGAAGGTAATAAAAGAGTCAAGTTTATGTTAATCTGAGGGATTCTGTGGTGATATAATCTATTTATTGTTAATCTCAAGGTAATTGTAAATCATTTTTGATAAGGTCTTTGCACTATTATTGTAGGAATTTTCTGCTGCTTCTTATAAATCTTATAAACCTTGGGAAGCCAGTTGTAGGTGTAACTCTTTGGGTTTAACAGGAAATAGTAGACATTCAAGAGTGCTTGTACTCTTTTCAATCTGTAATGAGTGAGAATCGATTTTGAAAGTTTTGATTTTACCAAATTTGCACATATCGTGTGCAATTGAGAGTATGTACCCTGATAGTAAGGTGCACACTGAATTATATCGATTGTGGCTAGGAAATTTAACTTTTTTAGACTCTGTCATAACCAATGCATCATCACAGTTGGTAATCTTCGAAGCACCGACGCGTTTTTCTGCATGCTGTTCCCAAATGTGCTGGACCAGCTTTTTGAGAGCCATGCGCTCCAATCGCCTGGAAGACCTCTTCTTGAACCACAAATCACCTAAGGTACTATACTTCTTTGTTCTAAGGAAGAATGGAAAAATTAAAGCCGGCTACCGTGGTTTATGACTCATGTTTCTCTGTTAAGCATGGGCTGTGGGAGTCACTGCATCCACATTAGGAGGTCTTGGCATTCTAGGTAAGCACTCAGACAAGCCAATGAGTTTAATATTCACAGCTATGAAGGTTGATTGTATGAATGCTTGAATCTTTTTTGAATTTTCATGTTTAAAAATCAGATAGAATGGTGTGCCCAAGTTAACTTCAGTTTTGGTTGCTAGATGCTTTATTGGTTATTCAATTTACAGTGTAATATAATAAGGTAGATTGATGAATAGATAAAGGACAGATAAATGAAAAGATAGATGGTAAAATTTGCATTGTAAAATATTAAATGTAGAATCTGTGTGATAAATAGAGTGGTGTTGGTTCTTTCAACTTTTCTCTGCTGATTTTTATAACAAAATACTGGGGAAATTAATGCAAGTAAAAAGCCACAGAACAGTTAATAGAGATCTATTTTGTATAGGTTCTTTTGTTTGCTTGGAGGGATAGTTGAAGGTAATAAAAGAGTCAAGTTTATGTTAATCTGAGGGATTCTGTGGTGATATAATCTATTTATTGTTAATCTCAAGGTAATTGTAAATCATTTTTGATAAGGTCTTTGCACTATTATTGTAGGAATTTTCTGCTGCTTCTTATAAATCTTATAAACCTTGGGAAGCCAGTTGTAGGTGTAACTCTTTGGGTTTAACAGGAAATAGTAGACATTCAAGAGTGCTTGTACTCTTTTCAATCTGTAATGAGTGAGAATCGATTTTGAAAGTTTTGATTTTACCAAATTTGCACATATCGTGTGCAATTGAGAGTATGTACCCTGATAGTAAGGTGCACACTGAATTATATCGATTGTGGCTAGGAAATTTAACTTTTTTAGACTCTGTCATAACCAATGCATCATCACAGTTGGTAATCTTCGAAACACCGACGCATTTTTCTGCATGCTGTTCCCAAATGTGCTGGACCAGCTGTTGAGAGCCATGCGCTCCAATCGCCTGGAAGACCTCTTCTTGAACCACAAATCACCTAAGGTACTATACTTCTTTGTTCTAAGGAAGAATGGAAAAATTAAAGCCGGCTACCGTGGTTTATGACTCATGTTTTCTCTGTTAAGCATGGGCTGTGGGAGTCACTGCATCCACATTAGGAGGTCTTGGCATTCTAGGTAAGCACTCAGACAAGCCAATGAGTTTAATATTCACAGCTATGAAGGCTGATTGTATGAATGCTTGAATCTTGAGATTTTTGATTGTGTGGATGTATATGCATGTGTGTTCTTTGTCATTTTCCCAGTGAAAATTGCCCTGACACTGATCTCAATGTTAATGTATTCCTGCTTACATTTGACTTTGGAATATGTTATGGCTAATTATCATTACACAGGATGAAAGATCAGAGCCCTGAGTGAGGTGCTTGAGTTTAGGAACAAAGGAGGCCAATTCAGCAACCTGGCTGTAGGCCCAACAATTGTAATCAAACATCTTGACACTGGTGGGCTCGTTCCTCTATTTTTCCCCTTTTCTCCCTCACTTTTTGAAAGGGGATAATGGAAAGGGGTTAAGGGTTTGAAGGGGCTGAAATTTCCCCTTGAACATGATGTCAATATGTTGGCATGTCTCCTTTTATTAAGATGCCATCCAACTGATAACAAGTCCTGCTGTGTTTTACCAACATAAAAAATTAGACTGGAGACCGAGGAGCGGCAGGTGGCTTTTGGCACCAAGAAATAATCACACTTGATGTGGAAAGTAAAGTAAAAGGAGCCATCTGTTCACTGCAGGAGGACGTGAAAAATCACATTAACATATTGTCACTAACATCATGAAATACACAGTTAATAATAAATTTAGTTATCATGGCAAGTCATGTTGGGTGCTTTCTCTGAAAATGTAGAATGTGAAAGATTCTCTGTTTTGCCCACCTTTTGGAGGAGGGTGAGAAATAGACATTAAATCTTTACTTGGCTGTGTGTGTATGTGACATGAAGGAAAAGTATTTCATTTTAAAGCCAGGCTATCGTTTCTTGTTGCGTCCCAAATGTGCTGGACCAGCTGTTGAGAGCCATGCGCTCCAATCGCCTGGAAGACCTCTTCTTGAACCACAAATCACCTAAGGTACTATACTTCTTTGTTCTAAGGAAGAATGGAAAAATTAAAGCCGGCTACCGTGGTTTATGACTCATGTTTTCTCTGTTAAGCATGGGCTGTGGGAGTCACTGCATCCACATTAGGAGGTCTTGGCATTCTAGGTAAGCACTCAGACAAGCCAATGAGTTTAATATTCACAGCTATGAAGGCTGATTGTATGAATGCTTGAATCTTGAGATTTTTGATTGTGTGGATGTATATGCATGTGTGTTCTTTGTCATTTTCCCAGTGAAAATTGCCCTGACACTGATCTCAATGTTAATGTATTCCTGCTTACATTTGACTTTGGAATATGTTATGGCTAATTATCATTACACAGGATGAAAGATCAGAGCCCTGAGTGAGGTGCTTGAGTTTAGGAACAAAGGGAGGCCAATTCAGCAACCTGGCTGTAGGCCCAACAATTGTAATCAAACATCTTGACACTGGTGGGCTCGTTCCCTCTATTTTTTCCCCCTTTTTCTCCCTCACTTTTTGAAAGGGGATAATGGAAAGGGGTTAAGGGTTTGAAGGGGCTGAAATTTCCCCTTGAACATGATGTCAATATGTTGGCATGTCTCCTTTTATTAAGATGCCATCCAACTGATAACAAGTCCTGCTGTGTTTTACCAACATAAAAAATTAGACTGGAGACCGAGGAGCGGCAGGTGGCTTTTGGCACCAAGAAATAATCACACTTGATGTGGAAAGTAAAGTAAAAGGAGCCATCTGTTCACTGCAGGAGGACGTGAAAAATCACATTAACATATTGTCACTAACATCATGAAATACACAGTTAATAATAAATTTAGTTATCATGGCAAGTCATGTTGGGTGCTTTCTCTGAAAATGTAGAATGTGAAAGATTCTCTGTTTTGCCCACCTTTTGGAGGAGGGTGAGAAATAGACATTAAATCTTTACTTGGCGTGTGTGTGTATGTGACAGAGTTGAAGGAAAAGTATTTCATTTTAAAGCCAGGCTATCGTTTCTTGTTGCTGACCAAGTGAGCGAGAGCCTTTGATGCAGATGGAATGAATAACTTATTTATTTGATTCTGTCCATGCATCATCTACCATGTTCCTCTATAGCTTGTTCTCTAGATGGAGAAAAAGAGATGGAGGCAAGAAATAGGTTGTTTTGATGATGTCACCTGCATAAGACCCAAAACTTGCAAACCCTTCTAGGAAAGGCACAGAGGTGGCCAAGTGCTGCCTGAGAGGAGAATCAGAGGCCGTGACCTTCTCTTGAGTATCCCATGGACATCTGAATCTGCCTTTCATCCCTAATGTGTTCTGCTGTGTACTGTCAGAGTGTATTTTATGTGGAATGGCTGTACACACTTTACAAGAGAACAAGCGTATTAAGGCACCATGTTGGGAAAGTTCTCTTGCACTTTTTTGGTGTACATGTTGTTTATGTAAGTCAGCAAAATAAAGAAGCTACAGAGGCTGGAGGTCAAACTGAACTTGAGCAAATTGGGGTTATTGTTACTGGAGTCCTTGGTAGAGCTGCTGTGTTTACACACCTTTCGCTGTAGCGGTGTGCTGTCTAGCTTTGTACAGTTATAGTTCACTATCATGGTAAATGTATGACTCAAATCCACTTTATTAGTAGCATTATTAATCTAGTTATCTCAGTGTCACTGCTTACAATATTAAAGTTGTCATATAATAGAATTCTAATAAATAATTTGACTAAGAGTTATTCCCTAGTTATGGTTGTTGGTCTATATCCAGTCATTATCATTTTTCCTAGAGAGTGGGAATATGTATGATAACTTTAAAAATATCTATATGTAATTATGTAAAGAAAATTAAATAAAAATCAGGATTTTCGTTCCTGCTCTGACTCTATCTACCTTTATGATATTTAGCAAGTCAAATTACCTCCCAGGCCCTTTTTTCTTAGGAGTAAAATTTAGGAACTCTGAAAAGGAACTTGCCCCCTGTAAAATGCAGAGATTGGAGAAATTGTTGTCCAGTGAAACTTTATTTTTAAATTAATAGAAGGGAAATGGTGTCAGTCATTTTGGTCATATCTACTTACTCATAAAACCTGAATGATCCTGGAAGTTAATGTGTGAATTTGGGTTGCCAGCTTTCATTCATCACGTTGTGATGACATCTGTAGAGAGATCTGTTTTGTTGGGAGTTAGGTGGTGGTGGACTTGTCTGCTGTGACATTTTATCACCAAGAGTAAATGTTACCATATATTCCATTAGGTATGGACTCTGCCACCTCACTCAAGTCATCAGTGTGTCTCATGAATAGAGACTATTTTTTTTATCCATTATGTTTCTTAAAAATTATATAATTTGTATTATTTCAGTTAGATGATCTGGACACTGAATTCACTGATTTTTTCCCACTGGTCTTGGATCACATGCTGTTGAGCTTCCTGGACTTTGTTTCTTCTCTTTTATGAGTGAAGTGAAAGTTACTCAGTTGTGTCTGATGCTTTGCAATCCATGGATGAGCCATGGAATTCTCCTGGCAAGAATACTGGAGTGGGTTGCCATTCCTTTCTACAGGGGGTCTTCCCAACCCAGAGACTGAACCCTGGTCTCCTGCATTGCAAGTGGATTCTACATGCTGGTTCAGCTTCCTGAACGTCTTTACTTCTCTGCTATACCATCTACAAAAATGTCAACTCATTTCTCTTCTTCATGGAACTATTTCCTGACCCCATAACATTAGTTTAATCCCATTATATCTATACTTTCCTTTTTCTAATAGCCATTGCACTTGAATTAAGTGTTTGGTATATGCCATCTCTTCTGGACCGTAATCCCTGGAAAGATAGCCTCTTGTGTCTCTATCATGGTCATCTATAATGCCAACCATATAGAGCATTTAAAATACATGGTTAACATATTATTTTAATAATACATATTGAGTGAAACATGTTTATTATTAATGAATAATGTGAATAATAGGAGACATACTTATTGATCTCTTGTTTTATTAACTGAAAATCTAATTAAAAACAGCCACCAGGAAGGAAAATGTCTGTGATAATCATCTAAAAAGGTAGATAAGACTAGGAAATCATCATAGTGGATGAAACGTAATTATACTCTCTTGAAAGTTGCCAAATGTTAGATTTAGGTTGGAACTCTTTTACCATAATGCATAAAAATCACTTCGGACCCTTAGAGACAGTCGTACACACTGACAGGCATTTTCAGAATTGACAGTCTCCCTTACCCAGTACGTATTTCATTCCCTGCATGCTGGGCTTCTTTGCAGTTGTTGAAAACCAAGACAGATGGGCACTCCAGTCAGCCTGAGGGCAAACCAGCACTGTAAATTTTTTAACCCTATTTCTTTTCTTCATCACTCAAGTCATCAGTGTGTCTCATGAATAGAGACTATTTTTTTTATCCATTATGTTTCTTAAAAATTATATAATTTGTATTATTTCAGTTAGATGATCTGGACACTGAATTCACTGATTTTTTCCCACTGGTCTTGGATCACATGCTGTTGAGCTTCCTGGACTTTGTTTCTTCTCTTTATGAGTGAAGTGAAAGTTACTCAGTTGTGTCTGATGCTTTGCAATCCATGGATGAGCCATGGAATTCTCCTGGCAAGAATACTGGAGTGGGTTGCCATTCCTTTCTACAGGGGGTCTTCCCAACCCAGAGACTGAACCCTGGTCTCCTGCATTGCAAGTGGATTCTACATGCTGGTTCAGCTTCCTGAACGTCTTTACTTCTCTGCTATACCATCTACAAAAATGTCAACTCATTTCTCTTCTTCATGGAACTATTTCCTGACCCCATAACATTAGTTTAATCCCATTATATCTATACTTTCCTTTTTCTAATAGCCATTGCACTTGAATTAAGTGTTTGGTATATGCCATCTCTTCTGGACCGTAATCCCTGGAAAGATAGCCTCTTGTGTCTCTATCATGGTCATCTATAATGCCAACCATATAGAGCATTTAAAATACATGGTTAACATATTATTTTAATAATACATATTGAGTGAAACATGTTTATTATTAATGAATAATGTGAATAATAGGAGACATATTTATTGATCTCTTGTTTTATTAACTGAAAATCTAATTAAAAACAGCCACCAGGAAGGAAAATGTCTGTGATAATCATCTAAAAAGGTAGATAAGACTAGGAAATCATCATAGTGGATGAAACGTAATTATACTCTCTTGAAAGTTGCCAAATGTTAGATTTAGGTTGGAACTCTTTTACCATAATGCATAAAAATCACTTCGGACCCTTAGAGACAGTCGTACACACTGACAGGCATTTTCAGAATTGACAGTCTCCCTTACCCAGTACGTATTTCATTCCCTGCATGCTGGGCTTCTTTGCAGTTGTTGAAAACCAAGACAGATGGGCACTCCAGTCAGCCTGAGGGGACAGGAATCGCACACGTCAGAGCACCGGGTGCCACGAGATTCCTTCTTTTCATCAGACAGGCTAATAGACCCACGGAGGCCAGGCATTCAGTGATATCCTAGAGGGTATTGCAGGTGGTCATCATTGAAGTGCCTGGTAGGCTTCCGGCTGACCCCTGGTTTACAGAGAGTGTTGAACGTTTAGCTCTCTCACGATGACAGCCGGGCTTCGACATGAAACAGCATACTAGAGAAACGCCTATGGTTTTGCAGTATAGAAAACTTTCAGAGGGTGATGCTGAGGAAGCATTCTCCTGTGTTTCTCTTCTCCCACTCTCTCTTTATTATAGTAAGAACACTTAATCTGAGATCTACCTTTTTAGTGAATTTTTGTGTAAAATGCAGTATTGTTATCTTTAGGCACAATGTTGTGCCTTAGATCACAAGAACTTACTCACCTTGCATAACTGAAATTTGATACACACTGCTCCAACTCCAAACTCCCCTCTCCCCTCTGCCCCTGGCTACCATCCTGTTCTTTGCTTCTGTGAGTTTGACTGCATTTGATAATGTACTGGTGAAATCATGCACTATTTGTCTTTGTGTGATTGGTTTCTTTTCTGTTTTCATGGGCTATTTCTGCACAGGCTTACTAATTGCATCTGTCAGTAAGTACCCTTTTCTCTTCCTCTTCTGAACTTCTGAGGCATGTAGTAACTATTCAGCACTATCCATTTCTTTTTAATATCTAGTAACCTCTTTTCCCTGATTATAGTGTAAGCTACCTCAGGGGACAAGGTGGTTTGGGTTATTCCATCATCTTAGTGGTGCCTTGCACATAGAATAATAGTTTATACTTTGGTACTTCTTTTTCCTTTCTTCATGAATTCAAGAAACATTTACCAAGAATCAACTATTTAATAATTGCTGGGGTAGCCTTTGGGATAAAATTGTGAATTAGACAGACCCAGTCCTTGTCTTTGTGAGGCTCTAGTAGTGAAGCAGGCAAAAACTGAGTAAATGAAGGTAAATGAATTGCAAATTGTAATAAGTGTTAAAAGGGAGAAAGTGACTAAAACTGAATATAACTGGGCAAGGGTAGAGAGATGACTGGGTATTCTGGGGGTTTTTTTGCTATTTTTCTTTACCATTTTTATCTTAGCTCTCCTGTCTTCCAAGTCAAATATCCCTAATCTCTTCTTCAGGTGGATGTATGTCTATAGAGTAAAAATTATGAAAAGATAGCCACTGCTTTTATTTTCTCTTTCCACACTCTCTCTTCTGGGTGTATATAAGGAGATTATCTGCAAGTGAGAAGAGGACATGGCTTTTCAGTGAACAGATACAATATGCCTTACTGAGTACCACACATTCATATAGAATGATTCCAAATACTATCACATTCTAAGGTGCAGTGGGTTAGGACTAGGGGACACAGACTCATATGTCTGTGTAAGCTCAGTTGTGTCTGACACTTTGTCACCATATGGGAAAATCCCCCAAGAGATTTTCCAGCAAGAATCCTGGAGTGGGTTACCATTTCCTTCTCCAAGGGATCTCCCCAGCTCAGGGGTCAAACTGCCTGTCTTCTGAGTCTCCTGCAATTTGAGGCAGATGCTTTGCCACTGAGTCACCTAGGAAATATAACAGCTACTAAAATGACAGTTACTGAGTAAATCAGAGTGAGGGTCTAAACAGGAAAATGAAAAAGCATTTCAGTTATTTGTGACAGAGGGAATTTGAAGTGAGAAATTGATTTTAAGGTGATAAGTTGCAAATCCAAATGAGATAGTGAGGCAACCTAAGGATTAAAATGTAGGAACTTCCTTTGTATATTCTTGCTTCTTTGTCATAGATTGATTGACCACGGTGTGTGGGTTTATGTCTAAGCTCTCTGTTCTATACTATTCTGTTCCATTGACCTATATGTCTGTTTTGGGGGGGGCCAGGACCATACTGCTTTGATTACTATACCTTTGTACCTTAGTCTAAAGTCAAAGAATATGATACTTCCTGCTTTTGATATCAGGATAATGCTGGCCTCATAGAATGAGTTCAGAAGTATTTCTTCTTCTGCAATCTTTTGAATACTTTGAGAATAGGTGTTAACTATTTCTCTAAGTCTTTTGGGATTAAAATTGTGAATTAGACAGACCCAGTCCTTGTCTTTGTGAGGCTCTAGGTGAAAAATGAAAGGGTTTCAAATTGTAATAAGTGTTAAAAGGGAGAAAGTGACTAAAACTGAATATAACTGGGCAAGGGTAGAGAGATGACTGGGTATTCTGGGGGTTTTTTTGCTATTTTTCTTTACCATTTTTATCTTAGCTCTCCTGTCTTCCAAGTCAAATATCCTAATCTCTTCTTCAGGTGGATGTATGTCTATAGAGTAAAAATTATGAAAAGATAGCCACTGCTTTTATTTTCTCTTTCCACACTCTCTCTTCTGGGTGTATATAAGGAGATTATCTGCAAGTGAGAAGAGGACATGGCTTTTCAGTGAACAGATACAATATGCCTTACTGAGTACCACACATTCATATAGAATGATTCCAAATACTATCACATTCTAAGGTGCAGTGGGTTAGGACTAGGGGACACAGACTCATATGTCTGTGTAAGCTCAGTTGTGTCTGACACTTTGTCACCATATGGGAAAATCCCCCAAGAGATTTTCCAGCAAGAATCCTGGAGTGGGTTACCATTTCCTTCTCCAAGGGATCTCCCCAGCTCAGGGGTCAAACTGCCTGTCTTCTGAGTCTCCTGCAATTTGAGGCAGATGCTTTGCCACTGAGTCACCTAGGAAATATAACAGCTACTAAAATGACAGTTACTGAGTAAATCAGAGTGAGGGTCTAAACAGGAAAATGAAAAAGCATTTCAGTTATTTGTGACAGAGGGAATTTGAAGTGAGAAATTGATTTTAAGGTGATAAGTTGCAAATCCAAATGAGATAGTGAGGCAACCTAAGGATTAAAATGTAGGAACTTCCTTTGTATATTCTTGCTTCTTTGTCATAGATTGATTGACCACGGGTGTGTGGGTTTATGTCTAAGCTCTCTGTTCTATACTATTCTGTTCCATTGACCTATATGTCTGTTTTGGGGGGGGCCAGGACCATACTGCTTTGATTACTATACCTTTGTACCTTAGTCTAAAGTCAAAGAATATGATACTTCCTGCTTTTGATATCAGGATAATGCTGGCCTCATAGAATGAGTTCAGAAGTATTTCTTCTTCTGCAATCTTTTGAATACTTTGAGAATAGGTGTTAACTATTCTCTAAAATAATTAAATTAGAGATTCTCTAATACCATATACTAAAATAAACTCAAAATGGACTAAGGACTGGATAGCATATGATTCCCTGAGGAAAATATAGGCAGAACACCCTTTGGCATAAATCATACAATATATTTTTTTGGATTTGTCTGCTAAAACAAAGGAAATAAAAACAAAAATAAAGAAATGTGACCTAATTAGACTTAAGAGCTTTTGCAAAGAAGGAGTGAATGAACCCACAAAACAAAAGACAACCTACTGAATGGGATAAAATATTTGAAAATGATATGATCAATAAAGGGTTACTATTCAACATGTATAAACAGATCATACAACTCAATAGCCTAAAAGCAAACAATGTGATTAGAAAGTAATCAGAAGAACTGAATGGTTACTTTTCCAAAGAAGAAATGCAGATGGCCAACAAGAACATAAAAAGATGCTCAATACTGCTGATCATTAGTGAAATGCAGATCAAAACCAAAATGAGACATCACCTCAAACGTGTCAGAATGACTATCACCGAAAAGACCACAAGTAACAAACGCTGGAAGGGATGTGAAAAGTGTAAACCCTTGTATACTGCTGGTGGGAATATGAATTGGTGAAGCTGATGTGGAAAAAAGTATGGAGGTTTCTTAAAAAGCTGAAAATAGAACTGCTCTATGACTCAGCAGTTTCACTCCTAGGAAGAACAAAAAACACTAATTCCAAAAGATACATGTACCCCAGTGTGTACAGCAGCATTATTTACAGAAGCCAAGATGTGGGAACAACCCAAGTATCCATCAACAGAGGAATGGATAAAAAATTGTGATACAATGGATTGACAAAAAACCGGGTAGGAACTTCCTTTGTATATTCTTGCTTCTTTGTCATAGATTGATTGACCACGGTGTGTGGGTTTATGTCTAAGCTCTCTGTTCTATACTATTCTGTTCCATTGACCTATATGTCTGTTTTGGGGGGGGCCAGGACCATACTGCTTTGATTACTATACCTTTGTACCTTAGTCTAAAGTCAAAGAATATGATACTTCCTGCTTTTGATATCAGGATAATGCTGGCCTCATAGAATGAGTTCAGAAGTATTTCTTCTTCTGCAATCTTTTGAATACTTTGAGAATAGGTGTTAACTATTCTCTAAAATAATTAAATTAGAGATTCTCTAATACCATATACTAAAATAAACTCAAAATGGACTAAGGACTGGATAGCATATGATTCCCTGAGGAAAATATAGGCAGAACACCCTTTGGCATAAATCATACAATATATTTTTTTGGATTTGTCTGCTAAAACAAAGGAAATAAAAACAAAAATAAAGAAATGTGACCTAATTAGACTTAAGAGCTTTTGCAAAGAAGGAGTGAATGAACCCACAAAACAAAAGACAACCTACTGAATGGGATAAAATATTTGAAAATGATATGATCAATAAAGGGTTACTATTCAACATGTATAAACAGATCATACAACTCAATAGCCTAAAAGCAAACAATGTGATTAGAAAGTAATCAGAAGAACTGAATGGTTACTTTTCCAAAGAAGAAATGCAGATGGCCAACAAGAACATAAAAAGATGCTCAATACTGCTGATCATTAGTGAAATGCAGATCAAAACCAAAATGAGACATCACCTCAAACGTGTCAGAATGACTATCACCGAAAAGACCACAAGTAACAAACGCTGGAAGGGATGTGAAAAGTGTAAACCCTTGTATACTGCTGGTGGGAATATGAATTGGTGAAGCTGATGTGGAAAAAAGTATGGAGGTTTCTTAAAAAGCTGAAAATAGAACTGCTCTATGACTCAGCAGTTTCACTCCTAGGAAGAACAAAAAACACTAATTCCAAAAGATACATGTACCCCAGTGTGTACAGCAGCATTATTTACAGAAGCCAAGATGTGGGAACAACCCAAGTATCCATCAACAGAGGAATGGATAAAAAATTGTGATACAATGGAATATTACTCAGCCATAAAAATAAAAGAAATTTTGCCATTGGTAGTAACAGGGACAGACCTGGGGGGCATTAGGCTAAGTAAAGTAAATCAGAAAAAGAATAATACTGTATGATATCTATGTGGAATCTAAAAAAATAAAGCAAACTAGTGAGTAAAACAAAGGTGAAACCAACTCACAGATACAGGGAACAAACTATCATTACCAGTGGGGTGAAGGAAGGAGAGAAGGACAATATAGTGGTAGGGGAGTAAGAGGTACAAACTATTAAGTATACAATGACCTAAAAAGGTATATTGTATAGCACAGGGAATATAGGCATTATTCATAATAACTCTAAATGGAATATAACCTCTAAAAGTTATGAATGATTCTATTGTACACCTTCGACATATAATATTGTGCATCAACCATATGGTAGGTAATTTTTTTAAAAATAAATATATATTTTTTTTTTCAAAAAAGAAAATAGGAAACAATTTATAAGCCTAAAATAGAGTGACAAAGGGGAAAAGGAGTCCTGGCAGAGACTAGAATGGGCTGGTGGAAGATGGGACTACATACAGCCTGGAAACACTGAATCCCACAAAGAAGCATGGGTGTTCCCGGAGAGGATGCTCAAGACAGAGAGGAGGGGAGAATACTTGATTTCCTCCCTTCTTCTTATTCTCCATTTTTCTGCCAGGGCCCCTCATGGTCAAGCCTGGACTGAAGCCTGGCAATTACAGCCTGCTGGGGTCTGTCCTGCATTACAGACAAAACAGTAGGAAGGGGAGGAGTGAACCTGAGGCCAGACAAGCACAAAACTGGCAGGGTTTTAGAACACAGAACACCGTAAGGTGATTCAAAATGGTCCTTCACATTGATGAAGACAGATTTACATATTTATATTTATGGTGAGTGACTGTTATATAAATCTACCCACGAGTGCCCAAACAAGACTAACTTTATTTGATTCTTATAATTTCTTTAAAAATATTTCTTTCCTTCTTTGCCTAGAAGATGTATTCCCCACTCCCACCCCACAATCTGTGCATTTCTAAGTTCTAAAAAACACTGTATAAAGTCTTGCTTAAATTCTCCTTGAAGTCTCCCAAATTAATTGTCTTCCCTTCTTAATCCCATTCATTCTGTCTGTATTGGTCTTGGGGCACAGAAAACTTTTCCATCTCTATGAACAACTATTTACATACCCAGTATGGAATTTCTAAGATCAAGACCTGGAGTCTTTATATAGTTTAATTGATTTTTTTAAAAAATAAAGCAAACTAGTGAGTAAAACAAAGGTGAACAAGGGAACAAACTATCATTACCAGTGGGGTGAAGGAAGGAGAGAAGGACAATATAGTGGTAGGGGAGTAAGAGGTACAAACTATTAAGTATACAATGACCTAAAAAGGTATATTGTATAGCACAGGGAATATAGGCATTATTCATAATAACTCTAAATGGAATATAACCTCTAAAAGTTATGAATGATTCTATTGTACACCTTCGACATATAATATTGTGCATCAACCATATGGTAGGTAATTTTTTTAAAAATAAATATATATTTTTTTCAAAAAGAAAATAGGAAACAATTTATAAGCCTAAAATAGAGTGACAAAGGGAAAAGGAGTCCTGGCAGAGACTAGAATGGGCTGGTGGAAGATGGGACTACATACAGCCTGGAAACACTGAATCCCACAAAGAAGCATGGGTGTTCCCGGAGAGGATGCTCAAGACAGAGAGGAGGGGAGAATACTTGATTTCCTCCCTTCTTCTTATTCTCCATTTTTCTGCCAGGGCCCCTCATGGTCAAGCCTGGACTGAAGCCTGGCAATTACAGCCTGCTGGGGTCTGTCCTGCATTACAGACAAAACAGTAGGAAGGGGAGGAGTGAACCTGAGGCCAGACAAGCACAAAACTGGCAGGGTTTTAGAACACAGAACACCGTAAGGTGATTCAAAATGGTCCTTCACATTGATGAAGACAGATTTACATATTTATATTTATGGTGAGTGACTGTTATATAAATCTACCCACGAGTGCCCAAACAAGACTAACTTTATTTGATTCTTATAATTTCTTTAAAAATATTTCTTTCCTTCTTTGCCTAGAAGATGTATTCCCCACTCCCACCCCACAATCTGTGCATTTCTAAGTTCTAAAAAACACTGTATAAAGTCTTGCTTAAATTCTCCTTGAAGTCTCCCAAATTAATTGTCTTCCCTTCTTAATCCCATTCATTCTGTCTGTATTGGTCTTGGGGCACAGAAAACTTTTCCATCTCTATGAACAACTATTTACATACCCAGTATGGAATTTCTAAGATCAAGACCTGGAGTCTTTATATAGTTTCTAAGACTACATATCCTTAAAGATCAATAAGTTCATCTATTGAATAACTGTATTTAAGAAAACTCTTGTAATACTGACATTCCCACTTAATATTTATAATTTTATAATCTTTCCTATAATTTTTCCATCATTTTTGGCTTTCTAGATAACAAAACTAATAAATATGAGCATTTTTTTTCTTTTTGACTCCTTTTTGAGGGAAGATGTATTTTATGTAGGTGAGAATCCTCAGACTTCCCAGTGGTTCAAGTGGTAAGGAATCTGCCTGTCCATGGAGGAGGCACAGGAGATGCGAGTTTGATCCTTGGGTGGGGAAGATTCCCTGGTGTAGGAACTCGCAACCCACTCTAGTATTCTTGCCTGAAAAACCCCATGGACAGAGGAGCCTGGTGGCTATAGTCCATGGGGAAACACGACTGAGACGACAGAGGAGCCTGGTGGCTGTAGTCCATGGGGAAACACGAGTGGGACACGACTGAGTGACTGAGCACATACCCACAGATAAGAATTCTTAGCCTGGGATTCAAAGAAATTACCCTGTTGTCCCATCTAAACATCAAAAGGCACATGAAGTTTTGAATGCATATGCTAAGCTAATAGGTCTTTTCTGTTAGTCCCTTCCTTTTTCGCATGGTCACTTTTGTAGATTTTGAATTAAACCTTTTCCTTCCACTAACTAACAGTTAATAACTAATAGTTAATAACACTAATAGTTTGTTGACTATTAGCCAGCATGATCTAGGGATTGAAAATATGCCAGGAAACAGTTTTTTCCCTTGTGTTCCAGCAAGAATAACAATAAACATAAAAAACAAATTGGAATATATATGACAGCTTCACTTTGCTGTAGAGCAAAAATTCATAAAACATTGTAATTCAACTACATTTCAATAAAAAAAAAATCTTGGTTGAGATAGGATGTGACTAACTTTGGGTATATTTTGAAGGTAAAGGTGGTAGGATACACTGATAGATTAGACGTGAACTAGGAGGGAAAAGAGAGGAATCAAGGATTACTTGGAATCTGGGGCTATGAACACTATTCCCGTATGGAATTTCTAAGATCAAGACCTGGAGTCTTTATATAGTTTCTAAGACTACATATCCTTAAAGATCAATAAGTTCATCTATTGAATAACTGTATTTAAGAAAACTCTTGTAATACTGACATTCCCACTTAATATTTATAATTTTATAATCTTTCCTATAATTTTTCCATCATTTTTGGCTTTCTAGATAACAAAACTAATAAATATGAGCATTTTTTTTCTTTTTGACTCCTTTTTGAGGGAAGATGTATTTTATGTAGGTGAGAATCCTCAGACTTCCCAGTGGTTCAAGTGGTAAGGAATCTGCCTGTCCATGGAGGAGGCACAGGAGATGCGAGTTTGATCCTTGGGTGGGGAAGATTCCCTGGTGTAGGAACTCGCAACCCACTCTAGTATTCTTGCCTGAAAAACCCCATGGACAGAGGAGCCTGGTGGCTATAGTCCATGGGGAAACACGACTGAGACGACAGAGGAGCCTGGTGGCTGTAGTCCATGGGGAAACACGAGTGGGACACGACTGAGTGACTGAGCACATACCCACAGATAAGAATTCTTAGCCTGGGATTCAAAGAAATTACCCTGTTGTCCCATCTAAACATCAAAAGGCACATGAAGTTTTGAATGCATATGCTAAGCTAATAGGTCTTTTCTGTTAGTCCCTTCCTTTTTCGCATGGTCACTTTTGTAGATTTTGAATTAAACCTTTTCCTTCCACTAACTAACAGTTAATAACTAATAGTTAATAACACTAATAGTTTGTTGACTATTAGCCAGCATGATCTAGGGATTGAAAATATGCCAGGAAACAGTTTTTTCCCTTGTGTTCCAGCAAGAATAACAATAAACATAAAAAACAAATTGGAATATATATGACAGCTTCACTTTGCTGTAGAGCAAAAATTCATAAAACATTGTAATTCAACTACATTTCAATAAAAAAAAAATCTTGGTTGAGATAGGATGTGACTAACTTTGGGTATATTTTGAAGGTAAAGGTGGTAGGATACACTGATAGATTAGACGTGAACTAGGAGGGAAAAGAGAGGAATCAAGGATTACTTGGAATCTGGGGCTATAAGGAAGGAGTTGTTGACATCAAGTGAGGACGTGTAGGCTTCAGGTAAGCAGTTGTGGGAGCTTCATTCTAGTGATATTCTCGAGAGAATGAAGAGTGATGGGGAAAGTAATGATCCAAAGACTGAAGCTTGGGACTCCACGATGAATACATTTGGGACAAGAGAAGGAACTAGAATGTGAATTTTAAAAGTTAGGGGGAAATCCAAGACAGTGTGGTATTCTGGAAGCACAGTGAACAGCATATCATCTGCTTTGTCTAATACTGTGGAGAGAACCATAAAGATAAATAAATAAACACACCTTGGTAAACACTTCAGTAATCTCAGGAGTCGAATTCTCTCTTGTAACTAAATCACTAGTGTTACTGTGTGACCTGCCAATCAATGCAGAATTGCTATCAGACTTTTCTATTAAAGAATGAGAAAGAATAAGATCTGCAGTTCTGATTTGAGTTTATCAGCAGTACCTAAGGACTGATGCTGAAGCTGAAGCTCCAATGCTTTGGGCACCTGATGCAAAGAGCCTACTCATTGGAAAAGACCCTGATGCTGGGAAAGATTGAGGGCAGATGGGAAGGGGACAACAGAGCATAAGATGGTTGGATGGCATTACTGACTCAATGGACATGAGTTTGAGCAAACTCCATGGGATAGTTAAAGAGAGGGAAGCTTGATGGGCTTGCATCATGGCAAGCAACCATGGGGTTGCAAAGAGTTGGACATAACGTAGCGACTGAAAAACAACAAGTGATACCCTATACTGAGTTTTAAAACAAAATGGAAAATTGTTAAACCTTAAGAAAGTTAATTAAAAATAATCAGAGTAATTTGATAGACAAAATTTGTTTTCAATTTAAAAAATTGGCAAGAGAAATATGTTTGAGATCCAGTGCTGTTTTTACATAGTGACTTAATGCATATCAAGTGATGCTGAGTATTTGCAGAACATCTGGTAAGAGCAGGTAGCAGCTTCCTTTTCAATATGTTTTAAATAGCAATTTGATAAAGCTGGAAAAATAACAATTCTCATATTCATTTAAAATTGACTTTGCAAAGAAGTAATTTTATTTCTATTTACTCTAACTGCTTGAGTTGGTTTCCTCACTTGAAGCTAAAATTTCCTTAAGTAAGTTTGATGGAAAATGTTAAATTGTATTTCACCATTATGAAACAAAACCTCAACTGTTTCACTGTCTTATTGAAACTTTCAACAGCTTCTCTCTTCGTTATTCCAAAGGCACTGTTATCTGACCTTATAAAGATGATAATTACTGTGATTTCTGTATGTTCTCAAAGTCAGATAGACCTGCTTTTATCTCTGTCCTTCCTCTTCGACCTGAATCTCAGGATTGATTATCTGAACTATACTTTCACTGGCTGTATGAGTCTGGTTTCAGTCAAGAAAATGGAGCCACACTAGATATTTAAAACATATTGAATTTAATATAAATAATTAATGACTTGTAATGGATGAGATGAATACCTCTCTGAGAATGGTGAGAAAATTCAGACATTAGTAAAAATAGGAAGTCACTACTATCCCCAGGGTGAAAAAGAAAGCTCAAAAGGGTAGCGTTCCCATAGTCCAGAGGTGGAAGCTTACTGAAGGGAGAGCTGCTTGGGGGCACGGGATCAGTAAGAGAGTCTACGTGCAAAGAGTTGGAGGAGATAACTGTTTTTGGAAAGACTTGTCATAGGCAGAGCTGTGAATAAGTAATCTTGAATTCTTAAATAGGTCTCCATACATAAAGCTTTATGGCAACACAGCTATGACTTTAAATTTATAAGTTGTCTATGGGTGCTTCCATACTACAAAAGCAGAGTTGAGTAACTGTAATAGAGACCAGATAGCCTACCTGGGCTCTGGTATGTACTGGTTCATCTATCACAAATAGTTTGCCCTTCCAGAAATGATACTTGTAGGAATCAAGCAGCCGTGGTGATTAATGCTCACTTTTAAGGTCATCATTCTTTTTATATACTTGAACTTGGTCAGTTCTCAGCATCTTTAACAGATCTTCATCAAATGTTTACTTAACACTAAGCCATTTCCTCCAAGCCACGGACAGTGTTCTTTCACTTTAAGAGCAGGTAGCAGCTTCCTTTTCAATATGTTTTAAATAGCAATTTGATAAAGCTGGAAAAATAACAATTCTCATATTCATTTAAAATTGACTTTGCAAAGAAGTAATTTTATTTCTATTTACTCTAACTGCTTGAGTTGGTTTCCTCACTTGAAGCTAAAATTTCCTTAAGTAAGTTTGATGGAAAATGTTAAATTGTATTTCACCATTATGAAACAAAACCTCAACTGTTTCACTGTCTTATTGAAACTTTCAACAGCTTCTCTCTTCGTTATTCCAAAGGCACTGTTATCTGACCTTATAAAGATGATAATTACTGTGATTTCTGTATGTTCTCAAAGTCAGATAGACCTGCTTTTATCTCTGTCCTTCCTCTTCGACCTGAATCTCAGGATTGATTATCTGAACTATACTTTCACTGGCTGTATGAGTCTGGTTTCAGTCAAGAAAATGGAGCCACACTAGATATTTAAAACATATTGAATTTAATATAAATAATTAATGACTTGTAATGGATGAGATGAATACCTCTCTGAGAATGGTGAGAAAATTCAGACATTAGTAAAAATAGGAAGTCACTACTATCCCCAGGGTGAAAAAGAAAGCTCAAAAGGGTAGCGTTCCCATAGTCCAGAGGTGGAAGCTTACTGAAGGGAGAGCTGCTTGGGGGCACGGGATCAGTAAGAGAGTCTACGTGCAAAGAGTTGGAGGAGATAACTGTTTTTGGAAAGACTTGTCATAGGCAGAGCTGTGAATAAGTAATCTTGAATTCTTAAATAGGTCTCCATACATAAAGCTTTATGGCAACACAGCTATGACTTTAAATTTATAAGTTGTCTATGGGTGCTTCCATACTACAAAAGCAGAGTTGAGTAACTGTAATAGAGACCAGATAGCCTACCTGGGCTCTGGTATGTACTGGTTCATCTATCACAAATAGTTTGCCCTTCCAGAAATGATACTTGTAGGAATCAAGCAGCCGTGGTGATTAATGCTCACTTTTAAGGTCATCATTCTTTTTATATACTTGAACTTGGTCAGTTCTCAGCATCTTTAACAGATCTTCATCAAATGTTTACTTAACACTAAGCCATTTCCTCCAAGCCACGGACAGTGTTCTTTCACTTTATTGATAAAATTGGGATAAAAAGAAAGTGCCTTTTCTTATGTCCTGCTTGAGAGCTACAACCATAGATGTTTCCAAAGCCTGCCTTTCTTTTTTCCTGCCAGTCTCAGAGAATGAGTGATCTCAGCTACCCGTTTTACCTCTCTTCTTAACCTGCTCCCATCCACCTGTGCCCCTCACCATCAATCCAACTGATATTGTCAATCTCTGCCTCTCCTCTAAGACGTTACAGGATAGCAATCAGGAACTTTTAAATTTGACCAGCTAGGCTCTGATTCTACCTTCATGACTTCCTAATTATGTAACCATTAGCAGTTTCTTTTCATCTTTATTACCCTTAGCATCCTTCTCTGCAAAAATAACTATTTGTAGAATTTTTGTAAGCATTAAATAAAATCCTACATGTAAACCCTTAATGCAGTAGCTAGCATGTAGTATGTTTAGTTTAGCTCTTTGCAAAGTATCACTAAATTTTTACCACCACCGCTTCAACCTTTAAAAATATCCAATCTTCTTTCAGTCTAATTGTAAAAAAAGCAGTCCCTTCAATCCTGTGCCACCTTTTGTTACTACTGTGTTAAACCTACCCTTTTCATTAAAATCCAACACCCTGATTAGTCTCATTGTCTCACTATTTTACTCTTTGATGCATTATAATTTTATTTTCTCCTTTAGTTGGTCTTCTGACAATGTTCTTGGAAAGGTCAACAATGATGTCCAAATTCACAAGTCTCCTTTCTTCTTTTTATTTTCATCTGTTCATCACTAGCATGACCGATCACAGTCTTGCTTCTTTGTTGTTACTCTTGTTTGTTAACTGACTGGAAGAGATTCCATAAAAACTGGGAGAGATTAATGCTACCTTTATTTTATTGAACCAAATTTATTTTTATCTGAGTCTCAGTTATATTAATCATACAGTTATTGAAAAAGTAAAGTGACTCGAAAATGATTACAGATTAACCCTTTGCAGAAAAGTGATCCAAAGACAGAAGACTCACCTTTTTTGGTTGATAGTCTAATGCTTTAGGAATCAAGCAGTGTTTCCTGCTTTTTTGAGAGCTACAACCATAAGATTGCCATTTCCTCCAAGCCACGGACAGTGTTCTTTCACTTTATTGATAAAATTGGGATAAAAAGAAAGTGCCTTTTCTTATGTCCTGCTTGAGAGCTACAACCATAGATGTTTCCAAAGCCTGCCTTTCTTTTTTCCTGCCAGTCTCAGAGAATGAGTGATCTCAGCTACCCGTTTTACCTCTCTTCTTAACCTGCTCCCATCCACCTGTGCCCCTCACCATCAATCCAACTGATATTGTCAATCTCTGCCTCTCCTCTAAGACGTTACAGGATAGCAATCAGGAACTTTTAAATTTGACCAGCTAGGCTCTGATTCTACCTTCATGACTTCCTAATTATGTAACCATTAGCAGTTTCTTTTCATCTTTATTACCCTTAGCATCCTTCTCTGCAAAAATAACTATTTGTAGAATTTTTGTAAGCATTAAATAAAATCCTACATGTAAACCCTTAATGCAGTAGCTAGCATGTAGTATGTTTAGTTTAGCTCTTTGCAAAGTATCACTAAATTTTTACCACCACCGCTTCAACCTTTAAAAATATCCAATCTTCTTTCAGTCTAATTGTAAAAAAAGCAGTCCCTTCAATCCTGTGCCACCTTTTGTTACTACTGTGTTAAACCTACCCTTTTCATTAAAATCCAACACCCTGATTAGTCTCATTGTCTCACTATTTTACTCTTTGATGCATTATAATTTTATTTTCTCCTTTAGTTGGTCTTCTGACAATGTTCTTGGAAAGGTCAACAATGATGTCCAAATTCACAAGTCTCCTTTCTTCTTTTTATTTTCATCTGTTCATCACTAGCATGACCGATCACAGTCTTGCTTCTTTGTTGTTACTCTTGTTTGTTAACTGACTGGAAGAGATTCCATAAAAACTGGGAGAGATTAATGCTACCTTTATTTTATTGAACCAAATTTATTTTTATCTGAGTCTCAGTTATATTAATCATACAGTTATTGAAAAAGTAAAGTGACTCGAAAATGATTACAGATTAACCCTTTGCAGAAAAGTGATCCAAAGACAGAAGACTCACCTTTTTTTGGTTGATAGTTCACTTTCGCAGGCCTGCCTGCATTATTTGAATAGTATTACCTATTTCATTAACTTTGCCAAAATATCATAAGACAGCACAACATAAAAGTAATTTCACCTCATATTCTTCACATCTTAGTAGCAAGTTCTTGAAAAGTATTTATTGAGTGGCTTCTTTGTCTAAGTGTGGGGCCTGCTTCCAGGGACAAGGAATGAAATGCTTTCTGCATCTACAATTCTTACTTTTCACATACCTGTGGCTCTTGGTCTGAACTGATGCTTGTGAAGATGCTAAGGGAAGCAGTATCATTCTTAATCACAAATATGAATCAACAGAGGCTCAGAGAAGTTCTAGTGACTTGTTCAAGTTCTGTGCTCAACAACGCTAAGATGAAGACTTCAAGCATCCTATGTGATTCGTCTTTCCACTAAGCGCCTTAATGATTAGACAGAGATTCAAACCCATAGGGAAATGTACATTAAACATAGCTTATGTGAAATTGCTTACATTAAACAAATCTGATAAAAGGAATTCTAACATAACTACAGAACTACAGAAGCTCTAAGTGTATAGAGCTTCGCCCCCCCCCCCCCTTTTTTAAAGCAATGTTCTAAGTTACTTCCTTCTCTTCTGCAAATTCTTTGGAAAATTCTGTAGTTCCATCATGCATCCATTTAGAGACGTACTGTCATTGAGCTCATTTGGATGGTCATTTTTCATCACGTTTTCCTTAAAATACCCTGACAAGAAAAAATATATAAGCTATTTCACATAGGGAGACGTACAGCTGGGAGAATCTAGCCCACTGGTATTTCTGGGATACTTACTTGCATGATACAGTAAATACAGTAAATGCATGGAGAGACACAATGTAAACTGTTACTTTGAAATGTTTGCTTTTGGCACAACTTCCTCACAGGCGTTTTACAATTTACAAAGCAGTATGGAGTAATGTTGACAACTTCTGTGTTTACAAATTCACTGGTTTCTCTTTACTCAAGGCAGGATTTTTGGTTTTGGCAACCTTTCAGATGTTCGTCATTTCTTCCCAATGTTTTTGCATCTATTACTCTTTATTAGCATAGTTATTGTTTTATCTCAAACTGAATGGGCCTCATTGAGGGCATGTGACTTAAAAGAAATATTTCCTATCCAGCTGGATCTGATGCAAGGTTCCAGCAAAATGTCTGGCATCATTGCATTTCATACATCAATGGCAGGATTTTATGTTAGCAGTGACTGAAAAGCAGGAAAGTGTGGATTGTGATATTAAATGATAATCTGAATTCATCTTTTTCAATATGAGGTACTGAGAGAGCTTTTGAAAATAGTTACTTTGTCACCTTTAAGAAAATAACACATAATGAAAACAGATCTAAAGCTGTTACCACATCAGTGTTAAAGAATGCCTCTTTTGACAATTTTTAAGATTTCTGAGATAAGTATCTCTAGGACGGTTAAAATGATGTGACACCTATAAAGTGAAAGATGGATTAAGTGCCTGTTAATTATTATTCTTATAATAAAAAGACTAGCAAGAATAACAACTGTCATTTGTTGTGGGCTTATTCTATGTCAGAGAGTAGTCTAAGAGTTTCATATGGATTACTCATTAATCCTCAAAATACCTTTATGAGGTTTTCATTATCTCCAGTTTATCAATATGAAAACCAGAACACAGAAAGTTTAAGTAATTTGCCCAAAGAGATACAGCTGAAAAGTGGCAAAGTTGGAAGTTTAACCCAGGAGTTTGTGCTGAGTGTGAACCTTCATTGTGCTGTACTTATGGGTTATTGCCCTTAAAGGTCTATATCTCCCAGCAGAGAAAAGGCTGAAAGCAGTGTATATATAGCCATGTAAGTTGTGCAGCAGTCATTGCTGGTTTCCAGATAAATGGAAGGAGGTATCTTATTTATAGATTAGATGGTACAATATCATTATTTCACCTCAATCCATATATATAGATAGATGGATAGGTTCCTATAGATTATTTTGAAGAAATAGCTATTTCATAAGATTTGTTTCTTATGATTTTCAGAGGCCAGTGATACCGCTGTATTCCCACAGTGAATGGCAAATGTCAACTTTTTTGTGTGTGTGAAAGTTACAAATTCCTCATCACCCTTCCTTAGAGAGGGATGTATTTCTTGATTTTTCATTACAATGAGTTTTGTTTTGTTTTTAGTCCATTAGTGCCAAAGTGTTTAATATGAAATTCAAACGCTTACCAAAAAGTTTGTAAATTTAAACTTACAGTAATTACAAACTACTGTAGCAAAGGGTATATGTTATATCCATGTTGTCCAATAGAAATTTTGGCAAACAGTGGAAACGTTCTGTAACTACACTGTCCAGTGCTGTACGTTGTTAGCCAAATGTGTCACTTGAGATGGGGCTAATGTAATTGAGGAACTGAATGTTTTTAAATTTAATTTAATTTAAATTAACAATTTAAATAATCCTGGCTAGTGACTGCTATTGGACCACACAACTCTATACTCTCAAAAACAGGCCTACGCAGCCTTTATTTCCTGTACACAATGTGGTCACAGTCCAGTTACATACATGAGAATCCAGTACCTTTTATATGACCTTATCTACTGATGACCCGATAGCTTCATGTATCTTCCAGGCTGTGATATGAGACATTGAGCACCTGGATAGAATGCTAGGTGAACACACATAGAGTGCAACCATGTCAAATACTTTTTCTCCTACCATCCAAGACTAGAGACTTTAGTTGTCTCTGGCTATTAGAGTTTCAACTTGAACTCTTTTTATGGGAGTGCTCAGTACGTTGTCCTTGAAAGGAAGCTGTTTGCTGTATTGCATGTAGAAAATATTGGAGATTCTAGTTGCTCTCGATCATCTTAGGTTTAATGAGTGTTGCTGCACATGCCTCTTACAAACCATCATGGCAATAGCTAGAATTAGAGATATAAGCCATGTTGCTTTATTTTATACATCTATTAATAATAATATTTATTTTTAAAAACATAAAATTTGGGCTTCCCTGGTGGTCCAGTGGGTAAAGAGTCCACTTGCACTGCAAGGGCCGTAGGTTGGATCCCTGGCCCAGGAAGATCCCATGTGCTGTGGAGCAGCTGGACTGGTGTGTCCAATTATGAGCCAGTGCTCTGCAGCGCATGTGCCCAGAGTGGGTACTCTGCAACGAGAGAGGCCACTGCAATGGGAGGCCCACACAGGCCAAAGAACAAATAAAACAAATGGAAGACCAATAAAAGTGTCCAAAAATTAAAAAAAAAAAAAAAACATAAAATTCAGCAAAAATACTAAACTAAATGAATGCCTTGATAATACAGTGTATGTATATATATAGAGAGAGATAGATAGATAGATAGATAGATATAGATATATATGTATAAATAATCTGGAACTGTCCCAGGAAAATGGAAACATTTGGCTACCTAAAGGATAAGACATTGTCCTGCTTCAAACAAAAATTCATTTGTGGAGAAAAATAAAAGCATAAGGAATTTATAATTGGATTACAAATTCTGAAAAATTGAAAAAGCTTGAAAGAGGTGAAATGCACTTAATGTTAGTGCTTTTTCGGCAAAAATATGCTACCAAATTATCATCTGTTCACTCAAAATAAAGTGAAGAATTAAATTTATGTGAAATTCACAGTTGAAAATAGTTTATTTCTTATAAGACAGCAGTTTCTAGTAAAAGTACAGCCAAGTCTTTCATCTGTGATTAAAAGCAATTTCTGGAGTTTTTGGAAATCCGAGCAAAAAAGAAAAGTTAATAATATTTCTTCTTATGAATTCATAGTTTATTCCTGAAAAGTATTTCAATTTCTAAATTAAATGCTTGGAATAATAATAAAGAAGGAAATCTTTTAAGACATAAGTTTTTAATGGAATCACAGTATCCTCAGCCTATCTGATAATATGTACTGAAACAAGCAACTGATCCTGCAATAAAATAATAGTTGTTCCATAAAACTGTTGATTAGATTGATATTTTTGAGTTTTATTGATTTGTTAATCACAGATCTCGGTCCACCTTACATAGTTATAAAATGCATCTTCAGCAAATACATCTGCATAAATTCATGTACCTAAAATGAAAGATCTGACACTACCAAATTAATGGAAAATTGAATAAAATTAAAGCAAACATTGAGAAGGAAAATGAGTAAACATTATATATACTTAGTCATTTATATCTTGTGAATTTAATAGCAATGATGATTTGCAATGAATTAAAAGAAGTCTGAAGTGCTATCTTTATGTAAGTCATGTATTTCTGGGAAACAGGGCAAGTTTGCAAAATATCTAAGTAGAGCAAATCATTAACTTTGTCAGCCTGAACTTGTCTAAAAGACATTGTACCATTCTGCATTATTGGTGGGGTTGAGGGAGATCCCACAGGTGAGCAGTGGTACCAGAAGCTTCTCCAACAGTCAGATGACTAGAAAATCAAGAGGCATGTGGATGCTGATATCCAAATTTGAATTTATCTATTGTATAAATAATCTGGAACTGTCCCAGGAAAATGGAAACATTTGGCTACCTAAAGGATAAGACATTGTCCTGCTTCAAACAAAAATTCATTTGTGGAGAAAAATAAAAGCATAAGGAATTTATAATTGGATTACAAATTCTGAAAAATTGAAAAAGCTTGAAAGAGGTGAAATGCACTTAATGTTAGTGCTTTTTCGGCAAAAATATGCTACCAAATTATCATCTGTTCACTCAAAATAAAGTGAAGAATTAAATTTATGTGAAATTCACAGTTGAAAATAGTTTATTTCTTATAAGACAGCAGTTTCTAGTAAAAGTACAGCCAAGTCTTTCATCTGTGATTAAAAGCAATTTCTGGAGTTTTTGGAAATCCGAGCAAAAAAGAAAAGTTAATAATATTTCTTCTTATGAATTCATAGTTTATTCCTGAAAAGTATTTCAATTTCTAAATTAAATGCTTGGAATAATAATAAAGAAGGAAATCTTTTAAGACATAAGTTTTTAATGGAATCACAGTATCCTCAGCCTATCTGATAATATGTACTGAAACAAGCAACTGATCCTGCAATAAAATAATAGTTGTTCCATAAAACTGTTGATTAGATTGATATTTTTGAGTTTTATTGATTTGTTAATCACAGATCTCGGTCCACCTTACATAGTTATAAAATGCATCTTCAGCAAATACATCTGCATAAATTCATGTACCTAAAATGAAAGATCTGACACTACCAAATTAATGGAAAATTGAATAAAATTAAAGCAAACATTGAGAAGGAAAATGAGTAAACATTATATATACTTAGTCATTTATATCTTGTGAATTTAATAGCAATGATGATTTGCAATGAATTAAAAGAAGTCTGAAGTGCTATCTTTATGTAAGTCATGTATTTCTGGGAAACAGGGCAAGTTTGCAAAATATCTAAGTAGAGCAAATCATTAACTTTGTCAGCCTGAACTTGTCTAAAAGACATTGTACCATTCTGCATTATTGGTGGGGTTGAGGGAGATCCCACAGGTGAGCAGTGGTACCAGAAGCTTCTCCAACAGTCAGATGACTAGAAAATCAAGAGGCATGTGGATGCTGATATCCAAATTTGAATTTATCTTAGTTTAAAATTTCTTTATTGTAAAGAAAATATCGTAGGCAATATGTGTAAAAATATATAGGTAAGCAGTATGCTTGGCCTTTGTGTTCAAAAATGTCTTGCTTGGAAATCTGAAAGAAAACTCTCGTATTTGGCATCTGGAAGAACAAATGACAACTTCAAAAACTGTTTTTCCTTCTGAAAAGAAAAAAATCTGAAAAGCAGATAACTGATTAAAGAGAAAAATTTAAACCCATTTTATTAGAATAACAAGCATGTTCTTATAGTTAAAATATATCCTCCTAGTTTAATTTATATACAATGCATTTGAAACCACCAATTAATTGGGAAAAATGTTTTTTGGGTAAATATGTATTCAATAGCTTTACAGTCTTTAGATGATTTAATACAGTACTATAAACTTAATTTGGTCTTACTTATGGATATCTTAAGTTCATCAAAGCTACTTAATTTTGTTAATACTGTGTTCATATTATATTGCTTTCAAGGTCATACTCTTTTTACCCCTAAGTTATTATATACTGCTTATATTTGGTTAATCACTCATTTCACCTTTGTTCCAACCTTGCTTCATTGTATTCATATTATAAAGTGTGAAACTAAAGTCAAAGTTTCTTTTGCTGTTAGACTCCTTGGAATGCTAGCATCTGTTAGTTTTGTTTGACATTTGAAATTGATAGCATTTTGAATTTCAGAACTTACTATTTCAAAGAAGTTTTTAAAAATAATTATTTTCCATTAATTGGATTTCCTAAATTGCTTTAAAATATTTAAAAATCAATTTAAAAAGCAAGTCCACCATACCTTTCTTGAAATGAAAACATTTATGAATTATTTTGACATGTATTTAGTGCTTTTTAAAATGCTAAAGGTAGCATTGTTTTTCTAAATGGATAGACTGATTAATTTGGATTTTGTGTCTCTCATTTAGTCTATTCTTTGAATGTTTTTTTGGAGAGTAGTTGGCTTACAATGCCTTGAGTGACTGAAAAGACAGCATTCTGCATTATTGGTGGGGTTGAGGGAGATCCCACAGGTGAGCAGTGGTACCAGAAGCTTCTCCAACAGTCAGATGACTAGAAAATCAAGAGGCATGTGGATGCTGATATCCAAATTTGAATTTATCTTAGTTTAAAATTTCTTTATTGTAAAGAAAATATCGTAGGCAATATGTGTAAAAATATATAGGTAAGCAGTATGCTTGGCCTTTGTGTTCAAAAATGTCTTGCTTGGAAATCTGAAAGAAAACTCTCGTATTTGGCATCTGGAAGAACAAATGACAACTTCAAAAACTGTTTTTCCTTCTGAAAAGAAAAAAATCTGAAAAGCAGATAACTGATTAAAGAGAAAAATTTAAACCCATTTTATTAGAATAACAAGCATGTTCTTATAGTTAAAATATATCCTCCTAGTTTAATTTATATACAATGCATTTGAAACCACCAATTAATTGGGAAAAATGTTTTTTGGGTAAATATGTATTCAATAGCTTTACAGTCTTTAGATGATTTAATACAGTACTATAAACTTAATTTGGTCTTACTTATGGATATCTTAAGTTCATCAAAGCTACTTAATTTTGTTAATACTGTGTTCATATTATATTGCTTTCAAGGTCATACTCTTTTTACCCCTAAGTTATTATATACTGCTTATATTTGGTTAATCACTCATTTCACCTTTGTTCCAACCTTGCTTCATTGTATTCATATTATAAAGTGTGAAACTAAAGTCAAAGTTTCTTTTGCTGTTAGACTCCTTGGAATGCTAGCATCTGTTAGTTTTGTTTGACATTTGAAATTGATAGCATTTTGAATTTCAGAACTTACTATTTCAAAGAAGTTTTTAAAAATAATTATTTTCCATTAATTGGATTTCCTAAATTGCTTTAAAATATTTAAAAATCAATTTAAAAAGCAAGTCCACCATACCTTTCTTGAAATGAAAACATTTATGAATTATTTTGACATGTATTTAGTGCTTTTTAAAATGCTAAAGGTAGCATTGTTTTTCTAAATGGATAGACTGATTAATTTGGATTTTGTGTCTCTCATTTAGTCTATTCTTTGAATGTTTTTTTGGAGAGTAGTTGGCTTACAATGTTGTGTTAGTTTCAGGTGTACAGCAAAGTGAATCAGCCATACACACACACACACACACACACACACACACACACACACACATCTATTCCTTCCCAGACTCTCCCTCCACACAGATTATTACAAAATATTGAGTAGAGTTCTCTGTGTCATAAGTAGGCCCTTATTAGTTATTTATTTTATATATAGTGTGTCTATGGGGCTTCCCTGGTGGGTCAGTGGTAAAGGTTCTATCAGTAATACAGGAGACACAAGAGAAGCAGATTCGATTCTTAGGTCAGGAAGACCCCCTGAGTAGGAAATGGCAACCCAACTCCATGATTCTTACATAAAAAATCCTATGGAAAGAGGAGCCTGGCAGGCTATAGTCCATGGGGTTGCAAAGAGTCAGACATGATGAGCAATTAATTTGCAATCCCATGGACTGTAGCCCACCAGGCTCCTCTATCCATGGAATTCTCCAGGCAAGAATACTGGAGTGGGTAGCCATTCCCTTCTCCAGGAAGGGAATATACATATTCCTCATCTTCTTTTTCCATTCTTCTTTTGATAGATGTTTAGGTTACTTCCATGTCTTAGCTGTTGTAAATAGTTGTAATATTGCAACTATTGGGACATGAACATTGGGATGCGTGATCTTTTTAAATTATGGTTTTCTCCAGATATATGCCCAGGAGTGGGATTGCTGGGTCATATGGTAGTTCTTCTCTGATTTCTTTACAAATCTCTCATTCTTTACCAAAATTATCAACCATTTCATGGCATGGAGAATGTTAACTCTTTTTGAAAGTTTTGTAAAATGTTATTCAATCACTAAGTTGTGTCCAACTCTTTGTGACCCCATGAACTGCAGTATGCCAGATTTCCCTTTTCTTCACTATATCCTGGAGTTTGTAAAAAGAAAAACTGGTGTTTTTATAAAGAAAGTTGTCATGGGACCTCTTGGAATAATATCTCTACTATAATAATACCTGAAAAGTTTTGTATTTCATACCTATAAGAGTACCTGTTGACATAAGACATTCATTGTGGAGTGAGAGGTACCACTGAAATGCAAGATTCTGATTGGTCATTGCCCTCATAATACCAATTCTCATTCTTTTTATTTGTTTGTTTGTTTGTGGGCCACTGCTATTGGTCTTTCATTCATCTATCTTTGTTCTTCGGCCTGTGTGGGCCTCCCATCACAGCGGCCCCTGTCGCTGCAGAGCTCCGGCTCGGTAGTTGGACACATTGGTCCAGCCACTCCGCGGCACGTGGGATCTTCCCAGGCCAGGGATCAAACCGGCGCCCCTTGCACTGCAAGGCGGTGTCCTTACCCACTGGACCACCAGGGAAGCCCCCAATTCCCATTCTTAACCACATTCTTTATATACATATGTATATGTATAGGCCTCTAAGTCATCATTTTTCATCCATTTTTTATTCTTCAGCATGTGTAGGCCTCTCATTGCAGTGGCCTCTCTCATTGGAGAGCACCAGCTTCAGGCGCATGCACTCCAGAGCGCTGCCTTGTAATTAAACATACCCGCCCAGCTGCTTCTCGGCTTGTGTGATCTTCCCAGGCCAGGGATCGGACCAGTGCCCTTGCACTGCAAGGCGAATTCTTTACACACTGGACGAGAAGGGCAGCCTCAACCACATTTCTTAATATAGTTTCTATAAGTTTATTCTCCTACATTTGTCATTCAGTTTTTTGGATGAACTTATTTTGTAATTGAGTGGCAACTTTGGTAACATTATCTGGTCTTTGGTTAACACATGGAAATTTTGTGCATATATAGTCTTACCCAAGTGTTCAGATACCTGTTTTCAAAAACTTTAATAGTTTTACGATGATATCTGTACTATATTTGTATTGAAAAGAAAATTTTTCTCCATATGATGAGTGATGCGACATTTTGATGGAAAAAGGTCAAAAGATTTATTTTTATTACCCTTGTACTTCAATGGGTTGCTAGGTTGGTAACTAGGAGAATTTGCTCTTTGTAATTTAGCTCAAGAAAGCGCATGCTTTCAATGCATGCTCTCCTGCTCTCAAAATATCCTGTCAAAAGACCTCACTGAAATTAATGGCTTAGAACTGACGCTAAGCTTTCAAGGATGCTGCTGTGATTTATTGAGTGATGCCAGTCTCCGTCTTCGTTGGGTGGAGAGCACTTGTCTTCATGTTTCAAAAAACCTATTTAAAAGAGTACCTGTTGACATAAGACATTCATTGTGGAGTGAGAGGTACCACTGAAATGCAAGATTCTGATTGGTCATTGCCCTCATAATACCAATTCTCATTCTTTTTATTTGTTTGTTTGTTTGTGGGCCACTGCTATTGGTCTTTCATTCATCTATCTTTGTTCTTCGGCCTGTGTGGGCCTCCCATCACAGCGGCCCCTGTCGCTGCAGAGCTCCGGCTCGGTAGTTGGACACATTGGTCCAGCCACTCCGCGGCACGTGGGATCTTCCCAGGCCAGGGATCAAACCGGCGCCCCTTGCACTGCAAGGCGGTGTCCTTACCCACTGGACCACCAGGGAAGCCCCCAATTCCCATTCTTAACCACATTCTTTATATACATATGTATATGTATAGGCCTCTAAGTCATCATTTTTCATCCATTTTTTATTCTTCAGCATGTGTAGGCCTCTCATTGCAGTGGCCTCTCTCATTGGAGAGCACCAGCTTCAGGCGCATGCACTCCAGAGCGCTGCCTTGTAATTAAACATACCCGCCCAGCTGCTTCTCGGCTTGTGTGATCTTCCCAGGCCAGGGATCGGACCAGTGCCCCTTGCACTGCAAGGCGAATTCTTTACACACTGGACGAGAAGGGCAGCCTCAACCACATTTCTTAATATAGTTTCTATAAGTTTATTCTCCTACATTTGTCATTCAGTTTTTTGGATGAACTTATTTTGTAATTGAGTGGCAACTTTGGTAACATTATCTGGTCTTTGGTTAACACATGGAAATTTTGTGCATATATAGTCTTACCCAAGTGTTCAGATACCTGTTTTCAAAAACTTTAATAGTTTTACGATGATATCTGTACTATATTTGTATTGAAAAGAAAATTTTTCTCCATATGATGAGTGATGCGACATTTTGATGGAAAAAGGTCAAAAGATTTATTTTTATTACCCTTGTACTTCAATGGGTTGCTAGGTTGGTAACTAGGAGAATTTGCTCTTTGTAATTTAGCTCAAGAAAGCGCATGCTTTCAATGCATGCTCTCCTGCTCTCAAAATATCCTGTCAAAAGACCTCACTGAAATTAATGGCTTAGAACTGACGCTAAGCTTTCAAGGATGCTGCTGTGATTTATTGAGTGATGCCAGTCTCCGTCTTCGTTGGGTGGAGAGCACTTGTCTTCATGTAACAGGGCTAATATTACCTCAAGCTGTTGTCAGTTGACTTGGTAAAATGGCTCAGCTACACTCCCCATGCAGTTAGCTAGTGATGATTACCCTTAAGTATTCACAGAGCAGACGCCCTGGGGAAACACTAATTAGCCACCCACAAGGAAGATGTTCCAGCCACACAGATAGTCTCCTGAAGCCTCTGGACTGTAATGAGGACCAAGCCCCAGTGACAAGGCCTGCTCGGCGCTGTGCTACCGCATCAAGGTTCAGCAATTTTCAAGGAGAAAGTGATTGGAGTCAGGCCCAGGACTGCACGGAGTCTGCTAATCACCACATAGAGACTTCGGGTGCCCTGAAGCCACAGGAGGGAATCGGGTTGTATGAGCTACAGGAGACACTCGCATATGTTGTTGAGGAGTCAGGGAGGAGGAAATCTGCTTAAATATTTATAGATTCAGGGTATACTGAGATCCCTTCAGTCCTTGCCTAGTTAATACCTTGATCACTTTCTTTTAATTAAACAAAGAAAAAAGTACAGGTTCACCCAACCTGGCTAACGACTCTCCTAATGTCTGTTTATGGCTTCCCTCTTCTTTCTCCTCCGCTAACAGAGCAATGATCAGTGTGACAATAAGGAAAGGACAGCATGAGGTGTGTGTGGGGTCTGAGTGTGATGTGTTGATCTGTCTGTTGTGGCTTCACAGAAAGAACCGGTATGACTGGATCTGTATCAGAGAGGAGTGTACATTATGAATTACAGGCCTTCACAATGGAGAACTTTGGGGATTCAAATGATAATGGAGGCAGAAGGGATAACCCTCCCTTGCTCTCTCATAACTGTAAAAGGTAGAAAGAGGAAATGGGGGCACTAGTGGCAAACAGCGCCTGCCAAGGCAGGAGACATGAGAGACGCAGGTTCGATCCCTGGGTTGGGCAGATTCCCCTGGAGAAGGAAAGGGCTAACCACTCTAGTATGCTTGCCTGGACAGGCCTATGGACAGCGAGCCTGGTGGGCTACAGTCCATAGGGTCACAAAGAGTCAGATATAACTGAGTGACTGAGTGTGCACACACGTACATTCTGAAGATGCTGGCTAAAGGAGAATCGAGACTTGATCCATCTTTCAATTCTTGGCACTAGAAGAAAGCAGGAGGGGCTTTCTCTGGCTCAAAATTGAAACACTGGAATTGAGAGACATGAAGAAGGACCATGAATACCCACTAATGTCCAAAATAAACTTGGACTCTTGATTTATAGTAAGCAAACAGAAAAGTTAACTTCCACATGGGAAAACAATGATTATCAACTATTTGGCACATAGGAGAATTCTTCTCTTGATAGCAGTTGTAACTTGGGCTTCCAGTGGCACTGCAGTAAATATGACTCAATTGTTAATTTCATCTCAGAGTCCCCGAGAAGGCCAGGAAGATTTACATTTGAGAAATAAATATGAGGATTTTTTTTTTTTTTTTGTAGCACAAATTTTGGAATTTATATCTTATCTCCATTAGGGAAGTTGGGAATAAATATATTTGGGGCAATATTCTGCAAGTGACCATATTATTCATGTGGTGTTAGTTTATTTAAAGGATTTTGATTATAGTGCTACTTTCAAAAGGAATTACCTTGCCTAGTTAATACCTTGATCACTTTCTTTAAAACGAAAAAGTACAGGTTCACCCAACCTGGCTAACGACTCTCCTAATGTCTGTTTATGGCTTCCCTCTTCTTTCTCCTCCGCTAACAGAGCAATGATCAGTGTGACAATAAGGAAAGGACAGCATGAGGTGTGTGTGGGGTCTGAGTGTGATGTGTTGATCTGTCTGTTGTGGCTTCACAGAAAGAACCGGTATGACTGGATCTGTATCAGAGAGGAGTGTACATTATGAATTACAGGCCTTCACAATGGAGAACTTTGGGGATTCAAATGATAATGGAGGCAGAAGGGATAACCCTCCCTTGCTCTCTCATAACTGTAAAAGGTAGAAAGAGGAAATGGGGGCACTAGTGGCAAACAGCGCCTGCCAAGGCAGGAGACATGAGAGACGCAGGTTCGATCCCTGGGTTGGGCAGATTCCCCTGGAGAAGGAAAGGGCTAACCACTCTAGTATGCTTGCCTGGACAGGCCTATGGACAGCGAGCCTGGTGGGCTACAGTCCATAGGGTCACAAAGAGTCAGATATAACTGAGTGACTGAGTGTGCACACACGTACATTCTGAAGATGCTGGCTAAAGGAGAATCGAGACTTGATCCATCTTTCAATTCTTGGCACTAGAAGAAAGCAGGAGGGGCTTTCTCTGGCTCAAAATTGAAACACTGGAATTGAGAGACATGAAGAAGGACCATGAATACCCACTAATGTCCAAAATAAACTTGGACTCTTGATTTATAGTAAGCAAACAGAAAAGTTAACTTCCACATGGGAAAACAATGATTATCAACTATTTGGCACATAGGAGAATTCTTCTCTTGATAGCAGTTGTAACTTGGGCTTCCAGTGGCACTGCAGTAAATATGACTCAATTGTTAATTTCATCTCAGAGTCCCCGAGAAGGCCAGGAAGATTTACATTTGAGAAATAAATATGAGGATTTTTTTTTTTTTTTTGTAGCACAAATTTTGGAATTTATATCTTATCTCCATTAGGGAAGTTGGGAATAAATATATTTGGGGCAATATTCTGCAAGTGACCATATTATTCATGTGGTGTTAGTTTATTTAAAGGATTTTGATTATAGTGCTACAATTTAAGGAGAAAATAAAACAAAAGTGAAGAAGCATGGGCACAAAATGTAACAGGCTTTTTTGTTAATGAGAAGTAAAGGAGAGAAAATAATTTCTAGCTAGTATGTTTACCAATATTGAGTAGTAAATATTAATATTTTGATAGGTAAAATCCTTAATTAGTAAATTTTATCAGGTATCCTTTGTTGCAGTTTTGCAGAAAATCAGATTCTTGTGTGTGTTTGAAAACTTACACAAAGAATGTGGAATAAATTCCCATAATGCCAAATTTTCTCAGGACATCATGCTCTCAGCTACATTTTTTTGATTGTACTATCCTGAGTTTTTAAGTTTTATACAATGGAACTATCTTTCAGGAGTAAAATATTTGGTTCTAATTTTATGAAATATGTTTTACAATAATTAAGTCAAACCAGTTTTACTCAGAGCCTTAAAATCTGATTTTATCACCCTTTTGCAAAATATAAGTTTGAAAGATGTTCTTCAGGGTACTTTTAAAGGAAAATGTCACTGCATGGAGTTAAGCAGGCAAAGATGGATTTATTGAAGACCATGATGATTGCAATAGGGGTCAAAAATAGTTCAATGGGGGATAGAGATTGAACTCAACTCTTTTGAAACAAGAGACAAGAAAGTTTGTAAGTGAGGGGTAAGCTAATGGAAAAGTCCCAGAGGATACTAGGGGGAGGTTGTTGGAAGTGATTAGGTCATCTATGTTTGCTACTTAGCACTTATACATTCCTGCCCTGCCACAGAGATGACAGATAGGACCTCTACTTTTTTGATTACATTTCAAAGGGATGGGGGCTTCCAAGATGGCACTAGTGGTAAAGAACCTGCCTGCTAATACAATGATTATCAACTATTTGGCACATAGGAGAATTCTTCTCTTGATAGCAGTTGTAACTTGGGCTTCCAGTGGCACTGCAGTAAATATGACTCAATTGTTAATTTCATCTCAGAGTCCCCGAGAAGGCCAGGAAGATTTACATTTGAGAAATAAATATGAGGATTTTTTTTTTTTTTTGTAGCACAAATTTTGGAATTTATATCTTATCTCCATTAGGGAAGTTGGGAATAAATATATTTGGGGCAATATTCTGCAAGTGACCATATTATTCATGTGGTGTTAGTTTATTTAAAGGATTTTGATTATAGTGCTACAATTTAAGGAGAAAATAAAACAAAAGTGAAGAAGCATGGGCACAAAATGTAACAGGCTTTTTTGTTAATGAGAAGTAAAGGAGAGAAAATAATTTCTAGCTAGTATGTTTACCAATATTGAGTAGTAAATATTAATATTTTGATAGGTAAAATCCTTAATTAGTAAATTTTATCAGGTATCCTTTGTTGCAGTTTTGCAGAAAATCAGATTCTTGTGTGTGTTTGAAAACTTACACAAAGAATGTGGAATAAATTCCCATAATGCCAAATTTTCTCAGGACATCATGCTCTCAGCTACATTTTTTTGATTGTACTATCCTGAGTTTTTAAGTTTTATACAATGGAACTATCTTTCAGGAGTAAAATATTTGGTTCTAATTTTATGAAATATGTTTTACAATAATTAAGTCAAACCAGTTTTACTCAGAGCCTTAAAATCTGATTTTATCACCCTTTTGCAAAATATAAGTTTGAAAGATGTTCTTCAGGGTACTTTTAAAGGAAAATGTCACTGCATGGAGTTAAGCAGGCAAAGATGGATTTATTGAAGACCATGATGATTGCAATAGGGGTCAAAAATAGTTCAATGGGGGATAGAGATTGAACTCAACTCTTTTGAAACAAGAGACAAGAAAGTTTGTAAGTGAGGGGTAAGCTAATGGAAAAGTCCCAGAGGATACTAGGGGGAGGTTGTTGGAAGTGATTAGGTCATCTATGTTTGCTACTTAGCACTTATACATTCCTGCCCTGCCACAGAGATGACAGATAGGACCTCTACTTTTTTGATTACATTTCAAAGGGATGGGGGCTTCCAAGATGGCACTAGTGGTAAAGAACCTGCCTGCTAATACAAACCTTGTAAGACTCATGGTTTCAGTCCCTGAGTTGGGAAGATGCCCTGGTCTAGGAAATGGCAACCGACTCTGGTATTCTTGCCTGGAGAATCCCATGGACAGAGGAGCCTGGTGGGCTACAGTCCATGGGGCTGCAAAGAGTTGGACATGACCAAAGCAACAGCATGCACGCATGCACAGAGGGACCTTGAGGTAAAAGGCAAGAGACTGGAAGAGAATATGCACCTCGAGAGCCATAGATCTGTTGTCTATGTCTGTGAGTCTGTTTCTGTTTCCTGGATAAATTCATTTGTGTCAAATTTTAGATTCTACATATAAGTGATATCATATGATGTTTTTCCTTCTCTTTCTGGAAGTCATGTTCTTTTAAAAAATTATATAGATCAATAATTTTTTAAAAAGGATAGTTATACTATTAGACTTGTATACAAAGGTAATTATCAAGAAAAGCCTATTTGATATTCATTTTTATCCTTAATCTTGATTGTTTTAACCAGAGCATATTCACACTTGATTCTGAAAATGACAAAAGGAATACCAACTGTTTTCTGAATGGGTGAGAATCTGATTCTTTTACCATCTTAATTATTAATTGTTCAGAGAAGCAGGGGAGGAAGGCAATTAGTCACCAATAGCATGTTCAACCTTTATGTGGTCTGGTGGTAAGAGAAAGGACTACCCCATAGTTACAGCATTAAATCAGAAGACTTACAGTTGAGGTTTTTTTTTTCAGTCCTGTTTTCCCAGAACAACTAGTATTCAGGTAGCAGATCTTAGATACTGGAGTATAAAATGGTTGATACTGTTCTCTACCTAGATACCAGTTTCCCAGATGGCTCAATGGTAAAGAATTCATCTGCCATGCAGGAACCTCAGGTTTGATGCCTAGACTGGGGAGATCCCCCGGAGAAGGAAGCGGCAATGCAATCTAGTCTTCTTGCCTAGGTAATCCCATGGAGCCTGCCAGGCTACCGTCCGTGGGGTCTCAAAACAGCTGGACATGACTTAGTGTCTAAACAACAACAAAATACTGTTCTTATTTCTCATCCTAATATCTTCTTGTTTTTTCATCACATATCATGCTCACTTATGACTAAAGGTAAACTAAAAAGAAGTTTCAAGAATGTTCTCAGGCCTGCTTTTTTTTTTTTCCTAAGGAACTTCAAGTCCCACAGTTACTATGCTTCTTACTTTTTCACCAAAACTTGTTAAAAGAGTAGCAATGCTTCAACATAGCACTAATAACAACTTTATTATATTCTAAGTGCCTTCTTTTTGACCTTATATTTACATTTTTTTTCTTCTTTTTTTCGTGGGAGAGGGGTGCGGCTTAGGGAGGGAGGGAGAGGGGTGGGCGGGCCACTTCTATTGGTCTTTCATTTGTCCATTTTCATCCATCTTTGTTCTTTGGCTCCTGTGGGCCTCCCATCGCGGTGGCGTCTGTCGTTGCAGAGCACCGGCTCTGGGCGCATGCGCTCCAGAGCTCTGGCTTGCTAATTGGACACATCGGTCCAGCTGCTCCGTGGCACTTGGGATCTTCCCAGGCCAGGGATAGAACTGGCACCCCTTGCACTGCAAGGCAGTGTCCTTACCCACTGGACCACCAGGGAAGCCCTATATTTACATTTAATAACAATAGCAACTTAAAGTATGCATAAGAGCTCTGTTTTCCTAGACATTGTTATTGTTCCTGAAAATGTTAAAATATCTTATATTTTATATAGATCCTGTTAAAGACAAGATCAGTGAGAATTTCATCACATAAACTTAGACTTGACTATAGTTAATTAAGTGCTTGGAAGACCTATTGTTACTAATGTGTGTGGAGGGTAGTGTGTAGGGGGGTTAATTAACCATACAGATCAGTCTGTCGTTTTCATTTGAATTTAATTTAATGTGATCAGTTGTTTGGTTGGTTGCTTTTTGGTACAGACTAGAGGGTCTGAGAACAAAACTTTCGACAGTGTCGTATCAGAACCCTTAACTAAGATTCTCTTCATTTATTTTCTCCTGTTGACACTGCCTGATTACATTAGTCTACTCATATGGGCTTTGTGATTATCTACAGAAATAGGTGAAAGTATTTATTACACTGTAGAGAAGGCAGAGAGAAAAAAAGATTTTTGAGGAGGCCCTATGCTAAACATCAAATACCTGGGTCATATATACTTTTAAATGAAAACAGTAATAGTAAGGATTTAGTTGGTGCACGATTTTTTTTTCATACATTCTAATACAATAGTCAGTAGTGTCAGGCTGTTTTTCATCTATTACAACAGAGTTATAGAAAAAACTGATTTTTTTTCTCAAAGCAAGTGATAGCCACCCACATGAAGTGCTTCTCTCCTACGAAGTACAGGATATTATACAGTTTGTGTTAATTTCCTATGTCCTGTGAATGGGTGAGTGTGAATTTGACTGTGAATGGGTGAGTTGAGTGAGTGAATCAGTGCCAATGCACAAAGACTTTCTAGCCCAAGAAGTTCTTTGACTGTTTAGCACATTCCATGTAAATCACTTAATTGCACACATAAGCTTGTCAGGAGAACTTCCAGCAAAAAGAATCAGTAATGTATTCAGAGCACAGTTGGAAGACATTGATAATGGAGTTTTCAGCTTTCCAGAGTATGCTGGCTAATTCACTTATGAGACTTGGTGGCCTTGTCAATAATTAGGCCAATAGCTTTTGGAGGTCACTGGTCAGGATTTGATACTCTGATCAAGTGACAGTGAGAGGAATTAGAACTCTAAGTGCCATATATTACAGCCTAAATTATAATGAGAGGGTCTTCCAGTCTAGCCAGTTAATTATGAAATCTATAGCCTTAACTCCAGAAATACTCATTAATGTTCCAAAAAGTATATGTTAACTATTGTGTGTGGAGGGTAGTGTGTAGGGGGGTTAATTAACCATACAGATCAGTCTGTCGTTTTCATTTGAATTTAATTTAATGTGATCAGTTGTTTGGTTGGTTGCTTTTTGGTACAGACTAGAGGGTCTGAGAACAAAACTTTCGACAGTGTCGTATCAGAACCCTTAACTAAGATTCTCTTCATTTATTTTCTCCTGTTGACACTGCCTGATTACATTAGTCTACTCATATGGGCTTTGTGATTATCTACAGAAATAGGTGAAAGTATTTATTACACTGTAGAGAAGGCAGAGAGAAAAAAAGATTTTTGAGGAGGCCCTATGCTAAACATCAAATACCTGGGTCATATATACTTTTAAATGAAAACAGTAATAGTAAGGATTTAGTTGGTGCACGATTTTTTTTTCATACATTCTAATACAATAGTCAGTAGTGTCAGGCTGTTTTTCATCTATTACAACAGAGTTATAGAAAAAACTGATTTTTTTTCTCAAAGCAAGTGATAGCCACCCACATGAAGTGCTTCTCTCCTACGAAGTACAGGATATTATACAGTTTGTGTTAATTTCCTATGTCCTGTGAATGGGTGAGTGTGAATTTGACTGTGAATGGGTGAGTTGAGTGAGTGAATCAGTGCCAATGCACAAAGACTTTCTAGCCCAAGAAGTTCTTTGACTGTTTAGCACATTCCATGTAAATCACTTAATTGCACACATAAGCTTGTCAGGAGAACTTCCAGCAAAAAGAATCAGTAATGTATTCAGAGCACAGTTGGAAGACATTGATAATGGAGTTTTCAGCTTTCCAGAGTATGCTGGCTAATTCACTTATGAGACTTGGTGGCCTTGTCAATAATTAGGCCAATAGCTTTTGGAGGTCACTGGTCAGGATTTGATACTCTGATCAAGTGACAGTGAGAGGAATTAGAACTCTAAGTGCCATATATTACAGCCTAAATTATAATGAGAGGGTCTTCCAGTCTAGCCAGTTAATTATGAAATCTATAGCCTTAACTCCAGAAATACTCATTAATGTTCCAATGTGTGACATAAAAAGTGTATATGTTAACTATTGAGCAAACTCCTAAATGAAATGTGGGCTACTTGATTGCACTTACTGAGACTACTTTTTATATTACTTCATTTTGCCATTTAAAAATGAGAGTTGTCAATGATATCATATTGCTGTTTATCTCTCTGTGTTGCCCTCTTGATCTTTCTCTCTCAATTCCTCTCTTCTACCACATCTAATTCTAGTTTTTTTGGCATGAAGAAAAACATTTTTACCTCTGTATTGGCTTACATTGAAATGTCCTCACTATTTCTAGAAATATTTTGAAAAATATCACAGAATAATCAGAATGGCATTAGGAATGTAAAAGGCCCATGCAATATAAGTTCTACATGGTCCTAATAATAATATGCATCCAAATTTCCAATGTGAGGCAATGAATTAAATGTTTACTGGTTGTTTCAGATTGGTTTGTGTAAGGAAACAAACCTTTCACAAAAATTACGTTATTGTTATTGAAGGTTTTACTTCTATTTACAGAAGTTAAATTTCAGTTGATTTGGGCTTACATTAAAGAAAAAAAACTCAATTAGTCTGCAAGTATTTGTGGAGTTTTTCATGTACAATGTGTACAAGGTTGCTGCTCGTAATCATCCCATGGTAGCAAGGTGGGATAGGAAATAATACATATGTACATCCATGGATACATAAACATAATAACTGCATAAATAAGTTAACAGGGGAATTTCATAATACATGTTAATATCATAAGAAAAGTGATGAGGGGTATGAGATTGACTTTTGATAGGAAAGTAAAGCCGATAAGAGCACAGTGGGAAGACATTGATAATGGAGTTTTCAGCTTGCCAGAGTATGCTGGCTAATTCACTTATGAGACTTGGTGGCCTTGTCAATAATTAGGCCAATAGCTTTTGGAGGTCACTGGTCAGGATTTGATACTCTGATCAAGTGACAGTGAGAGGAATTAGAACTCTAAGTGCCATATATTACAGCCTAAATTATAATGAGAGGGTCTTCCAGTCTAGCCAGTTAATTATGAAATCTATAGCCTTAACTCCAGAAATACTCATTAATGTTCCAATGTGTGACATAAAAAGTGTATATGTTAACTATTGAGCAAACTCCTAAATGAAATGTGGGCTACTTGATTGCACTTACTGAGACTACTTTTTATATTACTTCATTTTGCCATTTAAAAATGAGAGTTGTCAATGATATCATATTGCTGTTTATCTCTCTGTGTTGCCCTCTTGATCTTTCTCTCTCAATTCCTCTCTTCTACCACATCTAATTCTAGTTTTTTTGGCATGAAGAAAAACATTTTTACCTCTGTATTGGCTTACATTGAAATGTCCTCACTATTTCTAGAAATATTTTGAAAAATATCACAGAATAATCAGAATGGCATTAGGAATGTAAAAGGCCCATGCAATATAAGTTCTACATGGTCCTAATAATAATATGCATCCAAATTTCCAATGTGAGGCAATGAATTAAATGTTTACTGGTTGTTTCAGATTGGTTTGTGTAAGGAAACAAACCTTTCACAAAAATTACGTTATTGTTATTGAAGGTTTTACTTCTATTTACAGAAGTTAAATTTCAGTTGATTTGGGCTTACATTAAAGAAAAAAAACTCAATTAGTCTGCAAGTATTTGTGGAGTTTTTCATGTACAATGTGTACAAGGTTGCTGCTCGTAATCATCCCATGGTAGCAAGGTGGGATAGGGGAAATAATACATATGTACATCCATGGATACATAAACATAATAACTGCATAAATAAGTTAACAGGGGAATTTCATAATACATGTTAATATCATAAGAAAAGTGATGAGGGGTATGAGATTGACTTTTGATAGGAAAGTGAGAGATGCCCTATATAAAGAGCTGACACTGTGGCCTGAGATTTCAGTGATGAGAAAGAGCCCACCATAAAAAGATTCAGAGGAAAAAGAAGCTCCCACACAAAGGCTCTGGGGAGTGAGTAGCCTGATCATCAAAATGATGGGAAGAGCCATGGGGTTATAAGATCAGAGACATAGATTGGTTCCCACCTTAAATAAGCTCATAGACTTCTGTGAAGGATTTCTCTTGTTGATCAGCAGTGCTGACATATAGTAGGGATTCACTAAGTACTCATTAAGTGAATAAATGGATACAAAGCAAATCTCTTAACTGAAAATGGTATGTAGTTCTTGAAGTTTCTGATGGACTTAATATTGTTACCAACTTACCATTCTAGTCCAGACAAGAATAATAATACAAATCTGATATTATAATACCATCCTGAATTATCTAAGTTCCAATCTACTAAGTAAAAATTGCATTACAGAAAATTTGTCACCTCTCTGAAAATGAAATTTTTCTAGAATGATGTAATACATGTAAACAGAGAAGCATAGAACCAGCAAATTTGAAACCTAAGAGAAACATCAGAAGTCATCTAATTTCTCTTTTTGCTTGAAATTTGGTCCAAAGACTAGTAATGTCAGCAGCATCCTGGAGTTTAGAAAAAATGTAGAACTTCAACCCTCAACCTTTCCTCACGAATGAGAATTTACACTGAAACAAGATCCTAAGGTAATGGATTTTCAGACACATTAAAGTATGAGTGGTACTGCTCTAGAGGTAAATTTCAGTTGATTTGGGCTTACATTAAAAAAAAAAACTCAATTAGTCTGCAAGTATTTGTGGAGTTTTCATGTACAATGTGTACAAGGTTGCTGCTCGTAATCATCCCATGGTAGCAAGGTGGGATAGGAAATAATACATATGTACATCCATGGATACATAAACATAATAACTGCATAAATAAGTTAACAGGGGAATTTCATAATACATGTTAATATCATAAGAAAAGTGATGAGGGGTATGAGATTGACTTTTGATAGGAAAGTGAGAGATGCCCTATATAAAGAGCTGACACTGTGGCCTGAGATTTCAGTGATGAGAAAGAGCCCACCATAAAAAGATTCAGAGGAAAAAGAAGCTCCCACACAAAGGCTCTGGGGAGTGAGTAGCCTGATCATCAAAATGATGGGAAGAGCCATGGGGTTATAAGATCAGAGACATAGATTGGTTCCCACCTTAAATAAGCTCATAGACTTCTGTGAAGGATTTCTCTTGTTGATCAGCAGTGCTGACATATAGTAGGGATTCACTAAGTACTCATTAAGTGAATAAATGGATACAAAGCAAATCTCTTAACTGAAAATGGTATGTAGTTCTTGAAGTTTCTGATGGACTTAATATTGTTACCAACTTACCATTCTAGTCCAGACAAGAATAATAATACAAATCTGATATTATAATACCATCCTGAATTATCTAAGTTCCAATCTACTAAGAAAAAATTGCATTACAGAAAATTTGTCACCTCTCTGAAAATGAAATTTTTCTAGAATGATGTAATACATGTAAACAGAGAAGCATAGAACCAGCAAATTTGAAACCTAAGAGAAACATCAGAAGTCATCTAATTTCTCTTTTTGCTTGAAATTTGGTCCAAAGACTAGTAATGTCAGCAGCATCCTGGAGTTTAGAAAAAATGTAGAACTTCAACCCTCAACCTTTCCTCACGAATGAGAATTTACACTGAAACAAGATCCTAAGGTAATGGATTTTCAGACACATTAAAGTATGAGTGGTACTGCTCTAGAGAGGTAATCTCCTAATCCTAGATCTCACAGTCCTTATGGGTAATGACTTGGAATAAGGATCTTTTATTTTTAGGTAACTGGACCTCACCCCCACCCCACCCCCCGCCCCCCGAATAGGAAAATTCTAGATTAGTAGCATGGACATTAAAGAAACAAAATTGTCTAGTTTATTCTAATTCCTTTATTTCTAAGGTTGCCTGATTTAGCAAATAATGCAACATACTCACATTACAAATTATTTGCTATTTATCTGAAATTCAAATGTAGCGAAGCATTCTGCATTGCATCTGTCAGTTTTGTTCATTTGACATATTAGCAGAGTTCCAGTTTAAATGCCTTTTATAAATATCCCATTACTAAACCTAAAAACAAGGGTTCAAGTGGAGGTCCCTGGAGTACTTGAGTTCTTTGTCAACTATAAATGTGTAAAATCTAAGGCACTGATACCTGTGTCAATTAAATGATTATTTTCTTCATGTTCTTCATGTGTTGATAGATTTATGAAGTCCAATGTAAATTAACTGTTGTAGATGTCACATAAGTAAGTATGTCTCTAATTTCAAGAAAACAAAATAAAATTTCTTATATATGGCTATTTCCTCTTGAATAAACCAGTAGTTTCATTTAAAGACAAAATTCAAGTACTGGATATTTGTTGTTTTTAATCCTTCTTTAATAACACCTGTAATTGAGGGTTTTAGGTTAACTGTGGATAAATTTGAACATACAAAATTTTTAAAAACTGTACAATATCTATTTAAATATCTTTTTCACTTTTTAAAAAATTGTTCACCTCTCTGAAAATTGAAAAATTTTCCTCAAAAGAAATGATGTAATACATGTAAACAGAGAAGCATAGAACCAGCAAATTTGAAACCTAAGAGAAACATCAGAAGTCATCTAATTTCTCTTTTTGCTTGAAATTTGGTCCAAAGACTAGTAATGTCAGCAGCATCCTGGAGTTTAGAAAAAATGTAGAACTTCAACCCTCAACCTTTCCTCACGAATGAGAATTTACACTGAAACAAGATCCTAAGGTAATGGATTTTCAGACACATTAAAGTATGAGTGGTACTGCTCTAGAGAGGTAATCTCCTAATCCTAGATCTCACAGTCCTTATGGGTAATGACTTGGAATAAGGATCTTTTATTTTTAGGTAACTGGACCTCACCCCCACCCCACCCCGCCCCGAATAGGAAAATTCTAGATTAGTAGCATGGACATTAAAGAAACAAAATTGTCTAGTTTATTCTAATTCCTTTATTTCTAAGGTTGCCTGATTTAGCAAATAATGCAACATACTCACATTACAAATTATTTGCTATTTATCTGAAATTCAAATGTAGCGAAGCATTCTGCATTGCATCTGTCAGTTTTGTTCATTTGACATATTAGCAGAGTTCCAGTTTAAATGCCTTTTATAAATATCCCATTACTAAACCTAAAAACAAGGGTTCAAGTGGAGGTCCCTGGAGTACTTGAGTTCTTTGTCAACTATAAATGTGTAAAATCTAAGGCACTGATACCTGTGTCAATTAAATGATTATTTTCTTCATGTTCTTCATGTGTTGATAGATTTATGAAGTCCAATGTAAATTAACTGTTGTAGATGTCACATAAGTAAGTATGTCTCTAATTTCAAGAAAACAAAATAAAATTTCTTATATATGGCTATTTCCTCTTGAATAAACCAGTAGTTTCATTTAAAGACAAAATTCAAGTACTGGATATTTGTTGTTTTTAATCCTTCTTTAATAACACCTGTAATTGAGGGTTTTAGGTTAACTGTGGATAAATTTGAACATACAAAATTTTTAAAAACTGTACAATATCTATTTAAATATCTTTTTTCACTAAAATAAAGTCTGAAGCCTAAAGTCTTCTCATACAATACTACTATACCAGTCCTTTAAAAGTAAAGGGATTTTAGATTTTAGGTAACACATGAGCATTACATTTAGAAAGTATAAAAATACAGAAAAAGAAAAAAGTTAACTAGCCATACCCATATCACCCAAAGACAATCACTCTAATGATGGAGCATATTACTTGTCAAGTAATTTTCCCTGTAAACTCTTCCTTTTTTTCTGTTTTTCATAGTTGTACCATATTGTACCATAATGTTATATTGCATTTTTGAGGTTCACATTGTATCCTAAGTACTTTTCTTATTATTACAAATACTGTTTCATTCAGCATTGATTAATATCCTGTTGAGTATATATGACCAAGTTTTATTTTTCCCTCAATCTTCCCGAGTTTGGGAAGTATTATACAAATTCCAGCCCTTCGTTAATCACATTTATGGGGCTTACAGCAAAGCAGAGGAAAATATGGTCTCTCTACTTATCTAGGCTCTTATCAAACCTCTTCAAACTTGAGAGAACCAAAGAGAGTGCCTCCCCTGGGAAGGGGCAGGGCCTCGGTTCCTGTGCAGTGGCCCCAACTTCTTGTTATTGGAAAAATAGCAGAATTTAAACTGGCCCCTATTAAGAACTCTGAAAGCTGAGTGAAATTGAACCACAGCTGTCACTCCTGTGTGAATAAGACAAATTTAATTTGTTGGGTGGAAAGAGTTAAATGAACTTTAACTGAAAAGCTCTCTTCTCTTCGGGTGGAAAGATTTATGAAGTCCAATGTAAATTAACTGTTGTAGATGTCACATAAGTAAGTATGTCTCTAATTTCAAGAAAACAAAATAAAATTTCTTATATATGGCTATTTCCTCTTGAATAAACCAGTAGTTTCATTTAAAGACAAAATTCAAGTACTGGATATTTGTTGTTTTTAATCCTTCTTTAATAACACCTGTAATTGAGGGTTTTAGGTTAACTGTGGATAAATTTGAACATACAAAATTTTTAAAAACTGTACAATATCTATTTAAATATCTTTTTTCACTAAAATAAAGTCTGAAGCCTAAAGTCTTCTCATACAATACTACTATACCAGTCCTTTAAAAGTAAAGGGATTTTAGATTTTAGGTAACACATGAGCATTACATTTAGAAAGTATAAAAATACAGAAAAAGAAAAAAGTTAACTAGCCATACCCATATCACCCAAAGACAATCACTCTAATGATGGAGCATATTACTTGTCAAGTAATTTTCCCTGTAAACTCTTCCTTTTTTTCTGTTTTTCATAGTTGTACCATATTGTACCATAATGTTATATTGCATTTTTGAGGTTCACATTGTATCCTAAGTACTTTTCTTATTATTACAAATACTGTTTCATTCAGCATTGATTAATATCCTGTTGAGTATATATGACCAAGTTTTTTTTTTCCCCTCAATCTTCCGAGTTTGGGAAGTATTATACAAATTCCAGCCCTTCGTTAATCACATTTATGGGGCTTACAGCAAAGCAGAGGAAAATATGGTCTCTCTACTTATCTAGGCTCTTATCAAACCTCTTCAAACTTGAGAGAACCAAAGAGAGTGCCTCCCCTGGGAAGGGGCAGGGCCTCGGTTCCTGTGCAGTGGCCCCAACTTCTTGTTATTGGAAAAATAGCAGAATTTAAACTGGCCCCTATTAAGAACTCTGAAAGCTGAGTGAAATTGAACCACAGCTGTCACTCCTGTGTGAATAAGACTAAATTTAATTTGTTGGGTGGAAAGAGTTAAATGAACTTTAACTGAAAAGCTCTCTTTCTCTTCCTCTCAGGGTAGAAAATAGCCAAGGGCAACAGCGGATGACTAATGTGTAGAATATTGCAATTAGTATAGCAAGGTACTTACAGGGATCAAATTAAAAAATTCATTAACGTACGCACTTAATTAAGAAACACTTTTCAGTTTACATGATAAATTATGACACCTATTAAATCTTCCAGTACAAGCTGTAATGGCTTCTTTGCTCCCGGGTAGAGAACTATCGCCTTTGAGGTCCTCTGAAACTCCCCAAGGACCAGAAGCATTAGTTACAAGTGTATTAAAAACAATGCTTTTCTCCTGCAAGATACAAGAACATCTTTAGTGGAAAGTAATTTCAACTTAAAACAGCACCGGGAGCAGGAGGCTATCATGCTGCAAGCCAAGGATAACAAACACTAAATGACCTTGAAAAGGAAATAGGCTTCGCTCCCCAGCATTCCCAAAAGGGAAATGGCAGGAATGAGGTCTGCTTTGTGTTTGCTTTTGAATCTTTTGTTTGGTGTATGTCCTTCTTCTCCCTTTAAGAATAAATATTGCATATGGAGAAAGAACTTACAGTAAATAACTTAAGTAAAGAACTTAAATAAATTATTTAAGTCCGTGGTAACTATGCTTTTCCTGTTTTCCTTCAATGGGAAGAACTAGCAGGAAAGAAGGGAGAAGAAAGGAAGAGAGTAATGGAGGATGAGAGGAATGAAAATAAAAGTCAAGAGTAAGTGGGTAGGGCAATCAGATACACCACCCTGAGTCGAGGGGTATTTAGGCCTTTCTTTATTTTAGAAAGTATGGATCTATAATGATAATGAAGCTTTGCATTTCTACTATGTCCTTCAGAATCTCTCCTATATCTCTCTTAATATTCTTTATAATCCTGGAATTAGCAGGGAAATGAGGAAAGCTAGAGAATCAAATTGATTTTTCAGAGGCAAACATATTCATGCTATCTGGCACAATTCTCTTTTCTCCAGACTACAGTGTCTTTACAGAAGATCAGTGCTTTAATGGACCTACATACCACTTGATGGGCTTCCCAGGTGGCTCAGTGGTAAAGAATCTGCCTGCCAATGCATGAGACGCAGGTTATATCCCTGGGTGGGAAAGATCCTCTGGAGAAGGAAACGGCAACTCACTCCAGTATTCTTGCCTGGAGAATCCCATGGACAGAAGAGCCTGACAGGCTACAGTCCATGGGGTCGCAAAAGAGTCAAACATGACTTAGCGACTAAACGTACACACACCACTTCATTGTTTGGACACATTTGCCTTTCTGCTTTATCTGACCTCATTGCCCTCCAGCTGTAATTACTGCTCTAGCTTATGAGTCACAAAACTGGCACATACTGCAGGTAGTGCTGAATAGTGAACTCCAACCATCTACTCACCTTTCTGGTTTTTGTGAGGCCCTGAAGCATTCTCATTTGTAGAAAGGAGGATTCCAGGGAGGAAGTTGTGAAGCAGACTCATAAGAATCTGGGGCCAAGGAGGCAGCATTGACTGAGTAGGGCCTCTCCTGGCTCATTTCTCCCTGAACCTGTCACCACTGGAATTGTATTTTGGGGTCATAACTTCAATTACGTAAAATAACCCCAACTTATGACTTATAATCTGTGAGCCGTACTGTCTTTATGTCTTACTGCACTGTTTATTACTCTTCCTTTAATTATTTATTCCTATGTTTATTATAGAAGCAATGTGAAAAAGACCTTGAAGGAAATTTTGAAAAAAAAAAATGTAAAATAAGATCCAGCACAATTTTTAAGCATTTATTTATTTTATTTGGAGAATAGTTGCTTGACAATATTGTGGTGGCTTTTGCCATACATCAGCATGAATGGGCCATAGGAATACAGGAATACATGTTTTAACTCCTAAATGATCTATATGAAGCTTTGCATTTCTACTATGTCCTTCAGAATCTCTCCTATATCTCTCTTAATATTCTTTATAATCCTGGAATTAGCAGGGAAATGAGGAAAGCTAGAGAATCAAATTGATTTTTCAGAGGCAAACATATTCATGCTATCTGGCACAATTCTCTTTTCTCCAGACTACAGTGTCTTTACAGAAGATCAGTGCTTTAATGGACCTACATACCACTTGATGGGCTTCCCAGGTGGCTCAGTGGTAAAGAATCTGCCTGCCAATGCATGAGACGCAGGTTATATCCCTGGGTGGGAAAGATCCTCTGGAGAAGGAAACGGCAACTCACTCCAGTATTCTTGCCTGGAGAATCCCATGGACAGAAGAGCCTGACAGGCTACAGTTCATGGGGTCGCAAAAGAGTCAAACATGACTTAGCGACTAAAGCGTACACACACCACTTCATTGTTTGGACACATTTGCCTTTCTGCTTTATCTGACCTCATTGCCCTCCAGCTGTAATTACTGCTCTAGCTTATGAGTCACAAAACTGGCACATACTGCAGGTAGTGCTGAATAGTGAACTCCAACCATCTACTCACCTTTCTGGTTTTTGTGAGGCCCTGAAGCATTCTCATTTGTAGAAAGGAGGATTCCAGGGAGGAAGTTGTGAAGCAGACTCATAAGAATCTGGGGCCAAGGAGGCAGCATTGACTGAGTAGGGCCTCTCCTGGCTCATTTCTCCCTGAACCTGTCACCACTGGAATTGTATTTTGGGGTCATAACTTCAATTACGTAAAATAACCCCAACTTATGACTTATAATCTGTGAGCCGTACTGTCTTTATGTCTTACTGCACTGTTTATTACTCTTCCTTTAATTATTTATTCCTATGTTTATTATAGAAGCAATGTGAAAAAGACCTTGAAGGAAATTTTGAAAAAAAAAAATGTAAAATAAGATCCAGCACAATTTTTAAGCATTTATTTATTTTATTTGGAGAATAGTTGCTTGACAATATTGTGGTGGCTTTTGCCATACATCAGCATGAATGGGCCATAGGAATACAGGAATACATGTGACTCCTACCTCCTGAACACTCCCGCTGACCCCGCCTTCCCCACACCATCCCGCTAGGTTGAACCAGAGCATTGGCTTTGAGTTTCCTACATTATACATCAAACTCCCAGTGACTATCTGTTTTATATGTGGTAATATGTGTATTTTAATACTCCTTTGTCAAATCATTCCACCCTCTCTTTCCCCCACTGTGTCCCAAAGTCTGTCCTTTATGTCTGTATTTTCTTTCCTGTCCTGCATGTAGGATCCTCAGTACTATCTTTCTTTTAGAGTGAAAAAGCGGACTTGAAACTCAGCATTCAAAAAAACAGTGATCATGGCATCTAGCCTCATCACTTCATGTCAAATAGAAGTAGCGACAGATTTTATTTTCTTAGGCTCCAAAATCACTGTGGACAGTGACTGCAGCCATGAAATTAAAAGACACTTGCTCCTTGGAAGGAAAGCTATGACAAACCTAGACAGCGTATTAAAAAGCAGAGACATCATTTTGCTGACAAAGGCCAGTTTAGTCAAAGGTATGGTTTTTCCAATAGTCATGTGCATATGTGAGAGGTGGACCATAAACAAGGCTGAGTGTTGAAGAACTGATGTTTTCAAACTGTGGTGCTGGCGAAGATTTGTAAGACTCTTAGAAAACAAGGAAATCAAATCAGTCAACCCTAAAGGAAATTAACCCTGAATATTCATTAGAAGGACTGATGCTAAAACTGAAGCTCCAATACTTTGGCCACCTCATGTGAGGAACCCACTCATTGGAAGATACCTCAATGCTGGGAAAGTCTGAGGCCAAAAGAGAAAGGGATGACAGGATGAGAAGGTTAGATAGCATCACTGACTCAATGGACATGAGTTTGAAGAAACTCTTGAAGATAGTGAAAGACAGAGAAGCCTGGTGGGCTCCAGTTCTTGGGGTTGCAGAGTCAGACATAACTTAGTGACTGAACAACAGCAACATTATCAAAAGCAGTAGCACCCACACATATTCCTTATCATTATTATTTCCCCCCAAACTGATTGTCTTAGTTTGGATTTTCCCAGAAGCAGGCCCTGAGATCAGTATTTAGTGCTCGAATCCTACTTAGAAAAATATGTGCTCTACCAGTAGTGGAGGAAATGTACAAAATAAAAGATGCATTATTCAGCTACCTAACATGGTTGGCAATTGGAGCTTAATTTCATAGGCATCTTTGGAAAACTTCAAAACCCACACCTCAAAATTAGTCCACCCATGAACAAGGAAGCTGAGGTTGTTACATACCAACCCCCGAGAGTCTTTAGTTGCTGAAGACTCTGAAAGTTGCTGGTTGGAGTGTTAATTCCTTGGCACTTTCAAGCTGCTATGGATGGGCGTTGAGCTTTTTATTATTCTAGGAGAAAAGCAGTTAGAAGTTCACATAAAAGCCCAAGTTCAGACACTGTCTCTTAGAAAACTGCAAAGCACCCTTAGACAGAAAATCTAAGGGTGAAATGCTGCTGATATTTGCCAGGCTCCAAATCACTGTAGACTGAAGCCATGAAATTAGAAGACACTTGCTCCTTGGAAGGAAAGCTATGACAAACCTAGACAGCGTATTAAAAAGCAGAGACATCATTTTGCTGACAAAGGCCAGTTTAGTCAAAGGTATGGTTTTTCCAATAGTCATGTGCATATGTGAGAGGTGGACCATAAACAAGGCTGAGTGTTGAAGAACTGATGTTTTCAAACTGTGGTGCTGGCGAAGATTTGTAAGACTCTTAGAAAACAAGGAAATCAAATCAGTCAACCCTAAAGGAAATTAACCCTGAATATTCATTAGAAGGACTGATGCTAAAACTGAAGCTCCAATACTTTGGCCACCTCATGTGAGGAACCCACTCATTGGAAGATACCTCAATGCTGGGAAAGTCTGAGGCCAAAAGAGAAAGGGATGACAGGATGAGAAGGTTAGATAGCATCACTGACTCAATGGACATGAGTTTGAAGAAACTCTTGAAGATAGTGAAAGACAGAGAAGCCTGGTGGGCTCCAGTTCTTGGGGTTGCAGAGTCAGACATAACTTAGTGACTGAACAACAGCAACATTATCAAAAGCAGTAGCACCCACACATATTCCTTATCATTATTATTTCCCCCCAAACTGATTGTCTTAGTTTGGATTTTCCCAGAAGCAGGCCCTGAGATCAGTATTTAGTGCTCGAATCCTACTTAGAAAAATATGTGCTCTACCAGTAGTGGAGGAAATGTACAAAATAAAAGATGCATTATTCAGCTACCTAACATGGTTGGCAATTGGAGCTTAATTTCATAGGCATCTTTGGAAAACTTCAAAACCCACACCTCAAAATTAGTCCACCCATGAACAAGGAAGCTGAGGTTGTTACATACCAACCCCCGAGAGTCTTTAGTTGCTGAAGACTCTGAAAGTTGCTGGTTGGAGTGTTAATTCCTTGGCACTTTCAAGCTGCTATGGATGGGCGTTGAGCTTTTTATTATTCTAGGAGAAAAGCAGTTAGAAGTTCACATAAAAGCCCAAGTTCAGACACTGTCTCTTAGAAAACTGCAAAGCACCCTTAGACAGAAAATCTAAGGGTGAAATGCTGCTGATATTTGCCAGACTTTATAGATATTTGTGCTTTATAGATATATCTACATATTTGATGGACTGTATAGATAAGATGGAAAAAGATGATAGATGGATGGAGGGAAATGGCCTCATTTGGGAGGCACCTTAATGCTACTTATAATGCAATTCTAGAAATAAACTAATACTTTCACTTTTATTTTTAAATAAAATATTTCAAAATTAAATTGTTTTAAAAATTTCACACCCTAATCCTTTACACTTATTTTATAAAACTGGGGTAATGTTATTTTCAATAGCCCTATATGTGACTATAGTGACAATATGAAAAAGATACATGGGTGAGCTTTGCCCATTTATTACTAAATTTTACTTTCTATTTCTGCAGAGTGGAAATTCCAAATAAAATTATTTAATTTCAAAGTCAGATATTTTTATAAGAGTGTGTTTCTTCCAATGATACTTAGTATTTTAAAATATAAAGTGTATGAATTTTAAAGGATCTTAAAACTTTTAAGATAAATCATGGACTGAAAATGTCAGCATAAGGCTATCTTTTTGTCAGGTGATAAGGTATTCAGTCATAGATCATCCTTATTAGTGATTTTCTTTGCAGATTGTTTTTTGGTGAAATAAGATCCCCTCTGAATGCTCCCAAACAGCCTGTAATGGCTGCTAATCACCCAAGTGTCGAAGCTTATAGCTTCCATATATCTTCCTCAGACTACCTCAGAAGACAGTAACAATTTCAAGAAATAGTGCTTAAAACTGCCATCAAATAAATTCTCAGTCCCATTTCACCTAAATGCACATTTCTATTTATGACAGAGGAGGGCAGTTGTCCTTAGTCATGAAGAAATTCTCATTGAAATCTGACTTTCAACTTTTCTAAAATAAAAAAATAATAAAGAGAGAGAGTCTTTATTGGGAAAGCTTGATTCAGGTAGAAAGGTCATTTCTCAGCTTTTGTGGGTGTGGCGTGTTATCCTGGCCAGGGTGTTTTTCTGAGTCTATGCCACTGTTTCCTCCCTGGTTAACAGAATTTGTGTTTTCTGCTCCAGTCTGTCAGTTCCTGCTTCTATTTCAATTGTCTCCAGAGTCACTGGCACGGGCTCACTCTGGCTGTGGTTTTCCACTTGTGTTTGTGATACACGTTTGCTTCTTTTCTCACAGAAGTAAATGAAGGCTCTTGAACTGAACTTTCACTGGGTTTCTTACCAGTGCCTTCATCCTGCTGCTTGCTTTGCCCTGAGATGAAATACTTGAATTTGTGGTTTTCCTCATTGTTCTGCCACATGATATTAAGAGCATTTTGATTATTGTGTGTGTGATTTATTTTATGAGCTTCTGATTTCTCTCATCTTCACTCTTGCCCATCTTTGGACTGACTTGCCCATATTGTGCATTTTTTACTAGTATTTTTGTTGTTATTGTTGAAGTGTAATTTATTTACAATAATATATTAGTTTTGGGTGTACAGCAAAGTGATTCAGTTATACATATATATTAATGTATATATTCTCTTCCATAATAGGTTATTACAAAATATTGAGTAGGGTTCTCTGTCCTATGAGCCTTTGTTGTTTATCTGCTTTATAGATAGTAGTGTGTATCTGTTAATCCTAAACTCCTAATGACAGTGGCTTTATTTTGGTACTGGTTGTCTGGAGCTGTGTGAAAAAAGTCAGTGAGGTGTTTGTCCTTCTCTAATTGCCTGGTAATTCTGTCTTTATAGACGCTAATACTGTCATTGCATATTATGGGGATGTTTTCATAAATTCTTACCCAAGATTTTATTGCACATCTACTTTTAGCATATATAATATTTTGCGCATTCTAGAGTTTTGTGTACTCTAAAAATACTATAAAAGTAAAAGGCAGATATCCCTGGAGCAAGATAGGGAATGGATATAGCCTTCAGTCGTGGTAAATACAAGAAATAGTGCAAACTGCCATCAAATAAATTCTCAGTCCCATTTCACCTAAATGCACATTTCTATTTATGACAGAGGAGGGCAGTTGTCCTTAGTCATGAAGAAATTCTCATTGAAATCTGACTTTCAACTTTTCTAAAATAAAAAAATAATAAAGAGAGAGAGTCTTTATTGGGAAAGCTTGATTCAGGTAGAAAGGTCATTTCTCAGCTTTTGTGGGTGTGGCGTGTTATCCTGGCCAGGGTGTTTTTCTGAGTCTATGCCACTGTTTCCTCCCTGGTTAACAGAATTTGTGTTTTCTGCTCCAGTCTGTCAGTTCCTGCTTCTATTTCAATTGTCTCCAGAGTCACTGGCACGGGCTCACTCTGGCTGTGGTTTTCCACTTGTGTTTGTGATACACGTTTGCTTCTTTTCTCACAGAAGTAAATGAAGGCTCTTGAACTGAACTTTCACTGGGTTTCTTACCAGTGCCTTCATCCTGCTGCTTGCTTTGCCCTGAGATGAAATACTTGAATTTGTGGTTTTCCTCATTGTTCTGCCACATGATATTAAGAGCATTTTGATTATTGTGTGTGTGATTTATTTTATGAGCTTCTGATTTCTCTCATCTTCACTCTTGCCCATCTTTGGACTGACTTGCCCATATTGTGCATTTTTTACTAGTATTTTTGTTGTTATTGTTGAAGTGTAATTTATTTACAATAATATATTAGTTTTGGGTGTACAGCAAAGTGATTCAGTTATACATATATATTAATGTATATATTCTCTTCCATAATAGGTTATTACAAAATATTGAGTAGGGTTCTCTGTCCTATGAGCCTTTGTTGTTTATCTGCTTTATAGATAGTAGTGTGTATCTGTTAATCCTAAACTCCTAATGACAGTGGCTTTATTTTGGTACTGGTTGTCTGGAGCTGTGTGAAAAAAGTCAGTGAGGTGTTTGTCCTTCTCTAATTGCCTGGTAATTCTGTCTTTATAGACGCTAATACTGTCATTGCATATTATGGGGATGTTTTCATAAATTCTTACCCAAGATTTTATTGCACATCTACTTTTAGCATATATAATATTTTGCGCATTCTAGAGTTTTGTGTACTCTAAAAAATACTATAAAAAGTAAAAGGCAGATATCCCTGGAGCAAGATAGGGAATGGATATAGCCTTCAGTCGTGGGCTTAGGGTGGAATTCCTATTACTAGGTTGTATGTTTGGGAGATGTTACCTTCAAGCAGAAGAACAAGATTATAAGGAAACCTATGGAAATTTGAGCTGGCATCTTGGTGAAATCTGGCTTCTAAATCTTTATATAAATTACAGAAAACTTTTATATAAATTGTATAAACTAAGAAGTGTGTGTTTTATGAAGCCAAACAACTTCCTGTGCTGTGAGTGATTTGAATGTACCTTGGGCATATATATACAGTGTGTGTGTATGTGTGTGTGTGTGTGTTAAGAAAATCATCTGCACAGGACATTTAGTAATTTGAATATAAAGAACATCTTTGGATGATATAATTCTCAGAAAAAATATTGTACTTTATTTAATTTTTCTTTGAATCATACAGCATATTATCAGTTTCACCTTGTCATGTACTGAGAAGCACAAACTTCTTTTTGTTTTAATATTCATCTATACAGCCTTCACTTGTTCATATATTTTTAGCATCTGCTATATGACAACCACTGTGAAGTTATTGAGGACAGAATTTCTCATCTTCTGAGAAGCTTTCAGTTTAGTGAGGGAGCCTATAACATTTCCTAAAAGCTACTTTTTTAGAATCAGTAGCTGATAATGGAAAATTACTTATTCTTATTTATTAAACATAGGTTACAGCATGCATGAATAAATCCTTACATTGATTTATACATAATTATAATGACTTTTTTTTTTTTTCGCTTTATTTAGAATTTCTCTATGAGCCTTTGTTGTTTATCTGCTTTATAGATAGTAGTGTGTATCTGTTAATCCTAAACTCCTAATGACAGTGGCTTTATTTTGGTACTGGTTGTCTGGAGCTGTGTGAAAAAGTCAGTGAGGTGTTTGTCCTTCTCTAATTGCCTGGTAATTCTGTCTTTATAGACGCTAATACTGTCATTGCATATTATGGGGATGTTTTCATAAATTCTTACCCAAGATTTTATTGCACATCTACTTTTAGCATATATAATATTTTGCGCATTCTAGAGTTTTGTGTACTCTAAAAAATACTATAAAAGTAAAAGGCAGATATCCCTGGAGCAAGATAGGGAATGGATATAGCCTTCAGTCGTGGGCTTAGGGTGGAATTCCTATTACTAGGTTGTATGTTTGGGAGATGTTACCTTCAAGCAGAAGAACAAGATTATAAGGAAACCTATGGAAATTTGAGCTGGCATCTTGGTGAAATCTGGCTTCTAAATCTTTATATAAATTACAGAAAACTTTTATATAAATTGTATAAACTAAGAAGTGTGTGTTTTATGAAGCCAAACAACTTCCTGTGCTGTGAGTGATTTGAATGTACCTTGGGCATATATATACAGTGTGTGTGTATGTGTGTGTGTGTGTGTTAAGAAAATCATCTGCACAGGACATTTAGTAATTTGAATATAAAGAACATCTTTGGATGATATAATTCTCAGAAAAAATATTGTACTTTATTTAATTTTTCTTTGAATCATACAGCATATTATCAGTTTCACCTTGTCATGTACTGAGAAGCACAAACTTCTTTTTGTTTTAATATTCATCTATACAGCCTTCACTTGTTCATATATTTTTAGCATCTGCTATATGACAACCACTGTGAAGTTATTGAGGACAGAATTTCTCATCTTCTGAGAAGCTTTCAGTTTAGTGAGGGAGCCTATAACATTTCCTAAAAGCTACTTTTTTAGAATCAGTAGCTGATAATGGAAAATTACTTATTCTTATTTATTAAACATAGGTTACAGCATGCATGAATAAATCCTTACATTGATTTATACATAATTATAATGAGCTTTTAATTGTAAGAGTTTTGTATATTATTGTGTATATGTGCGTGCTCAGTCATTATTGACTGTTTGTGACCCCATGGACTATAGGCCGCTAGGCTTCTCTTTCATGGAGTTTTCCAGGCAAGAATACTGGAGTGGATTGTCATTTTCTTCTCCAGGGCATCTTCTGACCCAGGAATCAAACCCGCATCTCCATGTCTCCTATGTCTCCTGCATTGACAGGCAGATTCTTTTACCACTGAGCTATCTGAGAACCCATTTGAATATCCTTTCTAGTTGGCTTCCTGGAGTAACTTGGATTTAAATGCCAGAGTTGCTGAATTATTTCTGATTTCTATGCCTATATAAAAATAAAATGCCTTTTCAAACTACTATGGGAATATTTAGATGTCAAGACTCTGGGAAAGATAAGTCTTAAACATGAACAGTGCACATCAACAATACTTCCCTCCAAGATAGAGAGAACTTGATGATATAGCAAGAGAAACAGACAAAAGGAACCACTTGGGTATTTTTTCCTTCAAATACACATTACATAAAATTAAAGTGCCATACCTTTTTTTCCCTCAAAACTTCCATTATAACAAAAATGAATTGCAAAATCAAAGAATGATCAACCCCAGAGTAAAAAACAGTTCCCAGTGTTCATTTATCCTGAATGGAAGTTGACATACATATCATTTGGAAAAATTATGATTTATGTCACTAGTTCATTTTTTTCCTTCTGCTACCATTACCCAAGACTGCCTTCTGTTTGAGGGCAAACCCAGTACAAAACACCTGTGCAACAGCCATGGTCTCTGCTTCCCTTTCAGATGATGTGAGCCTGATCCATCTGCAGGATGAGTCTGTGTGCCAATTCTGATTATTCAGGTGGGACTAGACTCTTTAGAAATTTGCAAGAATCTAAGAAATTAAAGAAGTAGCGTTTCTTCTCCCACCAGCTTTCTTTGGTCTAAGTGTCTTATTATTTTATTTCCTGTCTTCTAATAGGAGTGGCCTTGCATTTCAATGAGGCTTTACTTGATCCTGGGCCAGCCCGTCCTTGTAGAGTAATTAATTGGCACATTGATGGGCAAAAACTCAGCCCCAAATTTTGTAGGTGATTTTTGGCACAGGTAATTGTCTACTTGTGAATAACTTTTTAAATTGTGTATATGTGCTCAGTCATTATTGACTGTTTGTGACCCCATGGACTATAGGCCGCTAGGCTTCTCTTTCATGGAGTTTTCCAGGCAAGAATACTGGAGTGGATTGTCATTTTCTTCTCCAGGGCATCTTCTGACCCAGGAATCAAACCCGCATCTCCATGTCTCCTATGTCTCCTGCATTGACAGGCAGATTCTTTTACCACTGAGCTATCTGAGAACCCATTTGAATATCCTTTCTAGTTGGCTTCCTGGAGTAACTTGGATTTAAATGCCAGAGTTGCTGAATTATTTCTGATTTCTATGCCTATATAAAAATAAAATGCCTTTTCAAACTACTATGGGAATATTTAGATGTCAAGACTCTGGGAAAGATAAGTCTTAAACATGAACAGTGCACATCAACAATACTTCCCTCCAAGATAGAGAGAACTTGATGATATAGCAAGAGAAACAGACAAAAGGAACCACTTGGGTATTTTTTCCTTCAAATACACATTACATAAAATTAAAGTGCCATACCTTTTTTTCCCTCAAAACTTCCATTATAACAAAAATGAATTGCAAAATCAAAGAATGATCAACCCCAGAGTAAAAAACAGTTCCCAGTGTTCATTTATCCTGAATGGAAGTTGACATACATATCATTTGGAAAAATTATGATTTATGTCACTAGTTCATTTTTTTCCTTCTGCTACCATTACCCAAGACTGCCTTCTGTTTGAGGGCAAACCCAGTACAAAACACCTGTGCAACAGCCATGGTCTCTGCTTCCCTTTCAGATGATGTGAGCCTGATCCATCTGCAGGATGAGTCTGTGTGCCAATTCTGATTATTCAGGTGGGACTAGACTCTTTAGAAATTTGCAAGAATCTAAGAAATTAAAGAAGTAGCGTTTCTTCTCCCACCAGCTTTCTTTGGTCTAAGTGTCTTATTATTTTATTTCCTGTCTTCTAATAGGAGTGGCCTTGCATTTCAATGAGGCTTTACTTGATCCTGGGCCAGCCCGTCCTTGTAGAGTAATTAATTGGCACATTGATGGGCAAAAACTCAGCCCCAAATTTTGTAGGTGATTTTTGGCACAGGTAATTGTCTACTTGTGAATAACTTTTTAAATTGTGATTAGCATAAGGTAAGTGATATGTTCATTTTGAAGCAGGTTATGAATTACTACATAAAATTAAAATGTCAAGGAGTTTAATTTTAAAGTGTTTTTGATTAATCTATACTCTGAGACATAGCAAAACTTTTTTTGAGTATTTAAAATGCTTACAGTAGACTGTACAGTGCTACAATTTTTACTTCAGATATAGAAGAAGCTTTATTATTTCTCTTCTTTTGTTAACAATGAAGAGATAGCATGGAAATATTTTTGTGGACTTAATAATTTATTTAAAAGCTATTTATTGAAACTCTATGATATATAAACAATGATATGAGGAAAGATTGAAGCTTATTCCTTGATGCATGGAAAATTATCTATAAAATCACAGATGACAAAAGCTTACAAAATTAATTTAATCAAGAAGCAACTATTAAACTCATTGAATTGTACAATTAATTTGCATGCATTTTACTGTATATAAATTTCATTTTACTATATATAGATTATCCCTCAATAAACCTGACTTGAAATAAGAGAAGCATTTGAGCATCTATAAAATGACCAAAATCATGTTGGTCACTGGAGCTAGAGAGATGATACAGATTTAGCCCCAGTTTCCAAAAACTCAGCATTAAATAAAGAATATAGTGAGTCGTATGAAAGCTAACCACTTGGCAGTACAAAATGCAACAATGGAAGCATGTTAAAGGATAAGGAGAGAGTGTAAGGAGAAAGACTTAAAAATTAAACTTCTTGTACTATGTAAATCATCTCACTCATTCATCTCTTACTTTTGATGGACCACTTCCAGAACATCTTCCCTGATTCCTTAATCTGGGTCAGTGACTCTTCTCACAGAATTCGGGCCATGATGCTCCATGGAGTTTTGATTTTACAGTACTCCATTAGATTATTCATTCCCCAGGACAAAGTTCCATACCTAGTCTAGGGAAATCAATCCACACATACCCAAAATTTTGTCAAGGTGATTTTGCACAGGGTTTAGAGTAATTAATTGGCACTTTCAAAAACTCAGCCCCAAATTTTGTAGGTGATTTGGCACAGGTAATTGTCTACTTGTGAATAACTTTAAATTGTGATTAGCATAAGGTAAGTGATATGTTCATTTTGAAGCAGGTTATGAATTACTACATAAAATTAAAATGTCAAGGAGTTTAATTTTAAAGTGTTTTTGATTAATCTATACTCTGAGACATAGCAAAACTTTTTTTGAGTATTTAAAATGCTTACAGTAGACTGTACAGTGCTACAATTTTTACTTCAGATATAGAAGAAGCTTTATTATTTCTCTTCTTTTGTTAACAATGAAGAGATAGCATGGAAATATTTTTGTGGACTTAATAATTTATTTAAAAGCTATTTATTGAAACTCTATGATATATAAACAATGATATGAGGAAAGATTGAAGCTTATTCCTTGATGCATGGAAAATTATCTATAAAATCACAGATGACAAAAGCTTACAAAATTAATTTAATCAAGAAGCAACTATTAAACTCATTGAATTGTACAATTAATTTGCATGCATTTTACTGTATATAAATTTCATTTTACTATATATAGATTATCCCTCAATAAACCTGACTTGAAATAAGAGAAGCATTTGAGCATCTATAAAATGACCAAAATCATGTTGGTCACTGGAGCTAGAGAGATGATACAGATTTAGCCCCAGTTTCCAAAAACTCAGCATTAAATAAAGAATATAGTGAGTCGTATGAAAGCTAACCACTTGGCAGTACAAAATGCAACAATGGAAGCATGTTAAAGGATAAGGAGAGAGTGTAAGGAGAAAGACTTAAAAATTAAACTTCTTGTACTATGTAAATCATCTCACTCATTCATCTCTTACTTTTGATGGACCACTTCCAGAACATCTTCCCTGATTCCTTAATCTGGGTCAGTGACTCTTCTCACAGAATTCGGGCCATGATGCTCCATGGAGTTTTTGATTTTACAGTACTCCATTAGATTATTCATTCCCCAGGACAAAGTTCCATACCTAGTCTAGGGAAATCAATCCACACATATTTACTTACCTGAAGTAAACTGAATAGAAATGATAGCAAAGATCATAGTCAAGGAACTTTATGGGGGTTTGGGGGGAATGGAACTTATAGTAGAGAGAACTCTTGGGCCTGAAATAAACTGTGTTTGAAAGTGAAAGTCACTCAGTCATGTCCGACTCTTTGAGATCCCATGGACTGTAGCCCACCAGGCTCCTCTGCCTGTGGAATTTTCCAGGCAAGAATACTGGAGTAGGTTGCATTCTCCAGGGGCTCTTCCTGAATCAGAGATTGGACTTGGGTCTCTGACATTGTGGGCAAATACGCTGCTTTTGAGCCACCGGGAAAGCCCTGGGAAACTGATTAGGCAACCATAAATAATTTGATGGTGTTAAGGATGTGGCGCAGGACTAAAAGGGAGGAAAATGATTGTAAGAGACAAAACTGGAGAATATACAAGAGTGGATTTCTTTCTTTTATGAAAGCTATAATTTTTTTGCCTTTAAGTGTTCAGAATCATTGAAGAACTTTAGAAAGTGCTGTAACATGACTACATATGTCATTTAGATAATTCACTCTCCTTATGGAAGCAGGAATTTGGTCAGGAGGTATGAAAGTCATTAAAGCAGGAGATAAGGTGGGCTGTAACTGAAACAGAGATAATAGAAATGCTAGAAAAAACTTTGGATATGGAAGACAAAACTCTCCAGCCTTTGATGGCTAGTCAGTTATGGTTCTTAAGAGATATTGGCAGGGGATAAAAATGGATTTAATTTTGGACATGTTGCATTTGAAGCAGAGATGTCTAGTAAGCAATTAGATACATAAGTTTTGGATTCAGAATGAAAATGTTTGCTCAAATAACAGGGTTTTGAGATCCTAACTAGAGAAGACAGAGAGTAAGAGGAGAAGAGAACAGAAGGCAAACTCTTAATTAAGCATTGTCTTAATGGCAGCTCAGACAATAAAGAATCTGCCTGCAATGTGGGAGACCTGGATTCAATTCCTGGGTTGGGAAGATCCCTGAAAGAGGGCATGGCAACCCACTTCGGTATTCTTGCCTGGAGAATCCCATGGACAGAGGAGCCTGGTGGGCTGCAGTCCGTGGGCATATCATAGTTTCATCCCCAGGACAAAGTTCCATACCTAGTCTAGGAAATCAATCCACACATATTTACTTACCTGAAGTAAACTGAATAGAAATGATAGCAAAGATCATAGTCAAGGAACTTTATGGGGGTTTGGGGGGAATGGAACTTATAGTAGAGAGAACTCTTGGGCCTGAAATAAACTGTGTTTGAAAGTGAAAGTCACTCAGTCATGTCCGACTCTTTGAGATCCCATGGACTGTAGCCCACCAGGCTCCTCTGCCTGTGGAATTTTCCAGGCAAGAATACTGGAGTAGGTTGCATTCTCCAGGGGCTCTTCCTGAATCAGAGATTGGACTTGGGTCTCTGACATTGTGGGCAAATACGCTGCTTTTGAGCCACCGGGAAAGCCCTGGGAAACTGATTAGGCAACCATAAATAATTTGATGGTGTTAAGGATGTGGCGCAGGACTAAAAGGGAGGAAAATGATTGTAAGAGACAAAACTGGAGAATATACAAGAGTGGATTTCTTTCTTTTATGAAAGCTATAATTTTTTTGCCTTTAAGTGTTCAGAATCATTGAAGAACTTTAGAAAGTGCTGTAACATGACTACATATGTCATTTAGATAATTCACTCTCCTTATGGAAGCAGGAATTTGGTCAGGAGGTATGAAAGTCATTAAAGCAGGAGATAAGGTGGGCTGTAACTGAAACAGAGATAATAGAAATGCTAGAAAAAACTTTGGATATGGAAGACAAAACTCTCCAGCCTTTGATGGCTAGTCAGTTATGGTTCTTAAGAGATATTGGCAGGGGATAAAAATGGATTTAATTTTGGACATGTTGCATTTGAAGCAGAGATGTCTAGTAAGCAATTAGATACATAAGTTTTGGATTCAGAATGAAAATGTTTGCTCAAATAACAGGGTTTTGAGATCCTAACTAGAGAAGACAGAGAGTAAGAGGAGAAGAGAACAGAAGGCAAACTCTTAATTAAGCATTGTCTTAATGGCAGCTCAGACAATAAAGAATCTGCCTGCAATGTGGGAGACCTGGATTCAATTCCTGGGTTGGGAAGATCCCCTGAAGGATGGCATGGCAACCCACTTCGGTATTCTTGCCTGGAGAATCCCCATGGACAGAGGAGCCTGGTGGGCTGCAGTCCGTGGGGTCACAAAGAGTTGGACATGACTGAGTGACTAAGCATGCACACAATTTATTGTGCATATACAGAAGGAAATCTAGTGGAGCAAAGTCAGGGTGTTTGGAGATAAAGAAAGAGAAGCATAAATAAAGACAGTGAAAAATCAACTCAGAATAGCCCAATTATCTTCTCACAGTGTTCATGATTCAGGAACATGCACTCAGCTTCTCTCTGTTTTCTTCTTAGTGGCTAACAAGGTTGCTGTCAAGGCATCAGGCAGTACTAGGTTTCACATGAAAGCTCAACTGGGGAAGAATTCAATTCCAAACTCACATGATTGTTGACAGAATTTAGTTCCTCATGGGTTGTTGGAATGAGGACCTCACTTCTCTTCTGACTGTTAGCCAGAAACTGCTGTCAGTTCCTTGCCACATGAGCCTCTTTAACATTGCAGCTTGTTTCATCAAATCATGGAAGCCAAAACAGCAGTATAGAAAGTTTGCTAACAAGACAGAATGCATAGTTTTTTGAAACCCCAGTTAGAAAAGTGATATCCTGTTACCTTTGCAGTATCCTATTGGGTAATGTCACCTGGTGGGGAAGGGAAAACAAAGGGCAGGAGTACCAGAAGGTGGGGATCATTGAGGGTGGGGCATCTTACAAATCTGACTGCCAGCATTGCTGACCTTTTCCAGCACAGTGTTTGAGTGGGATACTGTAGCAGAAACCACAACCCAGTGGCTGAGAAACAAATGTCAAATAAGCAAATGGCTTTTGAGATATTGGCAGGGGATAAAAATGGATTTAATTTTGGACATGTTGCATTTGAAGCAGAGATGTCTAGTAAGCAATTAGATACATAAGTTTTGGATTCAGAATGAAAATGTTTGCTCAAATAACAGGGTTTTGAGATCCTAACTAGAGAAGACAGAGAGTAAGAGGAGAAGAGAACAGAAGGCAAACTCTTAATTAAGCATTGTCTTAATGGCAGCTCAGACAATAAAGAATCTGCCTGCAATGTGGGAGACCTGGATTCAATTCCTGGGTTGGGAAGATCCCCTGAAGGATGGCATGGCAACCCACTTCGGTATTCTTGCCTGGAGAATCCCCATGGACAGAGGAGCCTGGTGGGCTGCAGTCCGTGGGGTCACAAAGAGTTGGACATGACTGAGTGACTAAGCATGCACACAATTTATTGTGCATATACAGAAGGAAATCTAGTGGAGCAAAGTCAGGGTGTTTGGAGATAAAGAAAGAGAAGCATAAATAAAGACAGTGAAAAATCAACTCAGAATAGCCCAATTATCTTCTCACAGTGTTCATGATTCAGGAACATGCACTCAGCTTCTCTCTGTTTTCTTCTTAGTGGCTAACAAGGTTGCTGTCAAGGCATCAGGCAGTACTAGGTTTCACATGAAAGCTCAACTGGGGAAGAATTCAATTCCAAACTCACATGATTGTTGACAGAATTTAGTTCCTCATGGGTTGTTGGAATGAGGACCTCACTTCTCTTCTGACTGTTAGCCAGAAACTGCTGTCAGTTCCTTGCCACATGAGCCTCTTTAACATTGCAGCTTGTTTCATCAAATCATGGAAGCCAAAACAGCAGTATAGAAAGTTTGCTAACAAGACAGAATGCATAGTTTTTTGAAACCCCAGTTAGAAAAGTGATATCCTGTTACCTTTGCAGTATCCTATTGGGTAATGTCACCTGGTGGGGAAGGGAAAACAAAGGGCAGGAGTACCAGAAGGTGGGGATCATTGAGGGTGGGGCATCTTACAAATCTGACTGCCAGCATTGCTGACCTTTTCCAGCACAGTGTTTGAGTGGGATACTGTAGCAGAAACCACAACCCAGTGGCTGAGAAACAAATGTCAAATAAGCAAATGGAGACAGGTGTGTAGATACCTGTCTTAAGAAGCCTGATTGACAAAAGAAGAAGAAAGCCAGGAGATTGGAACAAGGGAAGTCTTGCTAGGAGTAGGATAGAATTAGATGGGCCTATAAGGTGATGAGCAGAAGGAACCTTTAGAAACAGAGGGAGAACAAACAGAGGAGATGGAGGGGATAACTGAGTGAGCACATTACTTGAGAGGTATAGGATGTGACTCACAGCTCAAGAAAGACAAGAGGTGGCACTCAATAGGCAGAGGATCACCTTTTATTTAGTGATAGAAAGCAAGAAAATAATTGGAGTTGATGTTGGTAAGTTTGTAAGGGGAGAACTTTGACTTAACTCTTGCCTGGTAACTTCAAATTGCCTGATGAGATACAAAGAGAGGTGAGAAATAATCTGTTTTGGTTTAAGACTCAGAGGCATGAATAACATGGAGGAGGGGAATGATTACAAACACCAGCTGGGCTAGATGGGAGAAGATAGGAATAACTGAAGGTGGCACATAAGCTGTGTGTAATGTGTAATAGTCATGAAGACTTTCACCTTTTGACTATGAGAATGGCATGGTGAAGAAACTGTTTAAAGCCCTTGCCACCCTTCAGCTCTCTTATTCTGTTACCTCAATCAACTGTTACACTAATGAAACAAAAAGTACACACAAATTGCAAGTCTGAAGATAAAGTTCATACACCAGTATATAAGGAAGTTTTTTGGAATGTCCAGGTGAAAAAATCAGGTTAGCAGAATGTCGTTAAATGTAAGACTGTCTCAGAGTAAGGGGAAAATTGAGTATTTCCAGAGTTAATTCTCTAAGAGAACTAACTAGCATGACATGACACATGTGAACTAAGAGTTCAACTCATTATGAAACCCTTTTGCCCGTTGTCATCACATAGGCATGGCTGAGTGTTTTAGTCTAGTTCAGGACACAATAAACATGGAACATGAGTAGGGTAGTTTTGATTTTTAATAGATTAGGAAAAATGTAGAATCATTGAAAGATGTAAAATGAAAATACAGATGAACTTAAAATCCATAGGTATCTAAAGACTAATGTAAATCTGCATTAGCCAACATTTAAGGATCAGCTGTTTAAGCTTTCTTTTTCTGTAAATGCTCTGGACTCTTTGGTGGTAGGTCAAAATTGTAAATGGCAACCTGCACTTTCAAACTATTCTAAGGCTGTCAGAGACTGAATGCTTAATTTATGGTTAATGCATGATTAAGCATTAAATGGCAGTCAGAGGGACTTTCTGAGATTATCTGATTAGCTTTTAGCACCCAGAGATCTCTCCTCAGTGGAATCTGTGCTCTGTAATTAAGACCCTGTAGTATAAATGTCTGGTGGAGAATTGTGGTTCATGTACCAACAACACACTCACCAAGGACAAGTTATCAGCATTTAAACAAGGATTTGACTATCTAGTGAGTTTTTCTTGAAGAAAAGCTTTTATTGTTATATGAAATGTAATGTCTGACTTTGGAACTACATATAAAATGTTTTCCTATTGTTGTTTTAAAATATAGAACATTAAAATGCATTTGGTTATTTAAAAATGACTGGTTTTAAGTAGATGTGTGTTTATGCCTAGCTCCAGTCACTACTGAGCTATTCTAGGTATGCATTATGTCAAAAACCTCCAAGCTTGATTGATCAAAACTGGGAATGTGTAATAGGAGTTAATTTTGCCATAATCTATTTGGATTTAACACACAAGAATTTTCCTATCAGGAATTTGACATTTCAGTTGTATAACAATTAAATTATAAATTTTAGAGGTAAAAAATACAGGAAGTTTCCTTTCTGCATGTTTCCTTTCAAAACGTATTTTTTAGGATGTTTGTAGTCTTTCCTTGGAGAAAGGAAACCAAAGTTCTGCTTGTCTTTCTTCTGAGTGATTTTTCTGAGTCATTAATGTTACCATATATTGTATGTCATAAAGAGGGGCACTTTATCAGACATTCATCTACAGAGCCCTGCATGGAATTCATTTGGGACACAATTATGTGTTCAGTCCCTGTAGTTTACCGATGAAGTAACTAGAGCCTTGGTAAGGCACAGTGATCTTCACAGGGCCCTTTATTTACTTAGTGACAGATGCAGAAGGTGTAATGACAAAGTTTGAATATCATTCCTACTGTCTTTCCTTCTCCATGCTGAGAGTGAATCTCTCAAATGTTTTAATAAACAAGATCTCTTGATAAGTGTATATAATCTTCTAAATTAGTTGTTAACGTTTCTTCGAGATTCAAATGTCAGTATCAAATCATGGGTTTCCTTTTAGATGACAAATTATTTTTGGTCATAAAACAGAGCTTAAAAAGCAGATTCTCAGTTAAAAGGAAATGAGTTCTTTTTTTTTTTTTTTTTTTTTAGATGACTCATGGAAGCCTTGGTTTAAATATATGTGTAATACCATTTTTAAAAGTGAAAGGAAGGGCTTCCCTGGTGGTCCAGTGGGTAAGGACACCGCCTTGCAGTGCAAGGGGCGCCAGTTCGATCCCTGGCCTGGGAAGATCCCACATGCCGCGGAGCAGCTGGACCCATGTGTCCAATTACCGAGCCAGAGCTCTGGAGCGCATGCACCCAGAGCCGGCGTTCTGTGACGACAGACGCCACCGCGATGGGAGGCCCACACGGGCCAAAGAAGAACAAAGATGGATAAAACTAGACAAATGAAAGACCAGTGGAAGTGACCCACCCACCCCCACTCCCTCCCACCTCGCCAAAATAAATAAATGTTTTTTTAAAAAAATAAAAGTGAAAGGAAAATAAGATGCCTATAAATATATAAATAATAAACTGCCTCTAAAATACTTCCCTGCTTTTTTCCCCTTTCAACTGTATCTGTAACACAACAATTCCATCATGTTCCTAAATATTGATATAAACATCTGCTCGAAGAACAAGCCCCTCTTAATCATCTCACTTTCAGAAACACATATTTCACTTATTGACAGGTTTGTAAGCTGACCTGACTATAGTAACTAGAATGCTGGATGTAGGCCAGTGGGTGCATGAACCTGACTATGGGGTTTTTTTTGGAGAAAGGAAACCAAAGTTCTGCTTGTCTTTCTTCTGAGTGATTTTTCTGAGTCATTAATGTTACCATATATTGTATGTCATAAAGAGGGGCACTTTATCAGACATTCATCTACAGAGCCCTGCATGGAATTCATTTGGGACACAATTATGTGTTCGGTCCTGTAGTTTACCGATGAAGTAACTAGAGCCTTGGTAAGGCACAGTGATCTTCACAGGGCCCTTTATTTACTTAGTGACAGATGCAGAAGGTGTAATGACAAAGTTTGAATATCATTCCTACTGTCTTTCCTTCTCCATGCTGAGAGTGAATCTCTCAAATGTTTTAATAAACAAGATCTCTTGATAAGTGTATATAATCTTCTAAATTAGTTGTTAACGTTTCTTCGAGATTCAAATGTCAGTATCAAATCATGGGTTTCCTTTTAGATGACAAATTATTTTTGGTCATAAAACAGAGCTTAAAAAGCAGATTCTCAGTTAAAAGGAAATGAGTTCTTTTTTTTTTTTTTTTTTTTTAGATGACTCATGGAAGCCTTGGTTTAAATATATGTGTAATACCATTTTTAAAAGTGAAAGGAAGGGCTTCCCTGGTGGTCCAGTGGGTAAGGACACCGCCTTGCAGTGCAAGGGGCGCCAGTTCGATCCCTGGCCTGGGAAGATCCCACATGCCGCGGAGCAGCTGGACCCATGTGTCCAATTACCGAGCCAGAGCTCTGGAGCGCATGCACCCAGAGCCGGCGTTCTGTGACGACAGACGCCACCGCGATGGGAGGCCCACACGGGCCAAAGAAGAACAAAGATGGATAAAACTAGACAAATGAAAGACCAGTGGAAGTGACCCACCCACCCCCACTCCCTCCCCACCCCCGCCAAAATAAATAAATGTTTTTTTAAAAAAATAAAAGTGAAAGGAAAATAAGATGCCTATAAATATATAAATAATAAACTGCCTCTAAAATACTTCCCTGCTTTTTTCCCCTTTCAACTGTATCTGTAACACAACAATTCCATCATGTTCCTAAATATTGATATAAACATCTGCTCGAAGAACAAGCCCCTCTTAATCATCTCACTTTCAGAAACACATATTTCACTTATTGACAGGTTTGTAAGCTGGAGCAATGCCATATGACCTGACTATAGTAACTAGAATGCTGGATGTAGGCCAGTGGGTGCAGGTTAGAGAAGAAGGCAAAGAAAAGCATTTAACTTTTCATTTCAAATTAAAGCAGAAAACCTTTGTATTTCAAGAAGTCAGAGCACTCAAGCAAAACACTGATGTGTGAACTTACCATCAGCATTCTTTGTTCACCAATACAATAATCTATTTCCAAAATATTGAAATAATATCTGAAAGTAATTTACTAGACAGATTACCTGCCTTTGTCATCCTTAATATGATTATAATTTCTCAGTTCTCTCAGAGAGGGTTCTAAATCACTTCATACTTTCATAAATCTTACCAACATTATCACACCCAAAAATTGTTACATTTTCTTAGCTCTGTTTAGTAAAAGTTGATCATTTAGTTCCTTGGTGAATAAATTAATTCCTTCTTTCCCTATAAAAGAATTATTTCAGGGTTTCCCTGGTGGTCCAGTGAACAGAAAGTCCATCTTGTAGTGCAAGGGGCATCAGTTCGATCCCTGGCCCAGGAAGATCCCAAGTGCCACGAAACGGCTGTACAGGTGTGTCCAGTTATGAGCCAGTGCTCTGGAGTGCATGTGCCCAGAGCCAGTGCTTTACAACGAGAGAGGCCACTGCAATGGGAAGCCCACACATTCTGAAGAATAAAAAGATGGATGAAAATAAATATAAAAATATAAGGGGCATGACGGGGAAAAAGTTCTAAACAAAAAATAAGAATTTTTTTCAGAATCTTCAAATGTATTCTTTTGTCAATTAAAATTTTTCTTAATTGATGAACTTAACTTTTCTTTCTCAAAAATGCTAATTGTCTTCTCTTTTGCCGTTACAGTCTAACAACCAGTTAATTTTGTTCTGAGATTTCAGAAATGCATTCCTCTTGGAATAGTCTTGGGTTTTTTGCAAAGCACAGGTGGATAAAGTGTAGACCTCATGCTGCTGCTGCTTCTGTTACTTCACTTAAACGGGAACACTAAATACAGCAATTAGAAAAAAGACACCAAATAAAGATGAATAATTAAAATTATCAGAAATCTGTAAAACTTAGTAAATTATATAAAAGTGTCTAAATTCCTACTTTAATTCAAAATACACTCACACTAATTATAATAAAGCACCAAACCCCCCCTCCTTTTTTTTTTTTTTTTAACACATTCTTTGTTCTTGGCCAGAGCACAATAAAGAATTGTCCTTTAACCCCATCCATAAGGATGTGAATATAGGAACACAGAAGGAATTGGATGGGGTATAAAAATGAGTTACCTTAAGAGATCGAAATTGTATTTGCTTGTTCATGATTCTGTGCCAAATAAAAAAGAGATAACAAACATTCCAGAAAACTATGTTTGCAAATATTAACCTTAGAAGAAAAGATAGACATTTTGAGAATATACTAAAAGTCCCCACCCTTTAATATGATTATAATTTCTCAGTTCTCTCAGAGAGGTTCTAAATCACTTCATACTTTCATAAATCTTACCAACATTATCACACCCAAAAATTGTTACATTTTCTTAGCTCTGTTTAGTAAAAGTTGATCATTTAGTTCCTTGGTGAATAAATTAATTCCTTCTTTCCCTATAAAAGAATTATTTCAGGGTTTCCCTGGTGGTCCAGTGAACAGAAAGTCCATCTTGTAGTGCAAGGGGCATCAGTTCGATCCCTGGCCCAGGAAGATCCCAAGTGCCACGAAACGGCTGTACAGGTGTGTCCAGTTATGAGCCAGTGCTCTGGAGTGCATGTGCCCAGAGCCAGTGCTTTACAACGAGAGAGGCCACTGCAATGGGAAGCCCACACATTCTGAAGAATAAAAAGATGGATGAAAATAAATATAAAAATATAAGGGGCATGACGGGGAAAAAGTTCTAAACAAAAAATAAGAATTTTTTTCAGAATCTTCAAATGTATTCTTTTGTCAATTAAAATTTTTCTTAATTGATGAACTTAACTTTTCTTTCTCAAAAATGCTAATTGTCTTCTCTTTTGCCGTTACAGTCTAACAACCAGTTAATTTTGTTCTGAGATTTCAGAAATGCATTCCTCTTGGAATAGTCTTGGGTTTTTTGCAAAGCACAGGTGGATAAAGTGTAGACCTCATGCTGCTGCTGCTTCTGTTACTTCACTTAAACGGGAACACTAAATACAGCAATTAGAAAAAGACACCAAATAAAGATGAATAATTAAAATTATCAGAAATCTGTAAAACTTAGTAAATTATATAAAAGTGTCTAAATTCCTACTTTAATTCAAAATACACTCACACTAATTATAATAAAGCACCAAACCCCCCCTCCTTTTTTTTTTTTTTTTAACACATTCTTTGTTCTTGGCCAGAGCACAATAAAGAATTGTCCTTTAACCCCATCCATAAGGATGTGAATATAGGAACACAGAAGGAATTGGATGGGGTATAAAAATGAGTTACCTTAAGAGATCGAAATTGTATTTGCTTGTTCATGATTCTGTGCCAAATAAAAAAGAGATAACAAACATTCCAGAAAACTATGTTTGCAAATATTAACCTTAGAAGAAAAGATAGACATTTTGAGAATATACTAAAACTCTGAGTATTTTTGTGTACAGTCTGAAAAGCAAAATTCACAAAAACTATACATAGAATGGTTTTATACATTAACATCACTGCTCTCGTGGTACAGGAACTATTTCAGGGTGTACTTTTCTTCCTTTCCTTCTCTTTTCCATGAACCTGTGCTTTCTCTCCATCCTCCTGTTCTTTTTAACTGGTCCTCTTCCTTTCATATTTTCCCAATCCATCTTTACTTCTTTGATTCCTTTCTCCATTCCCCTTTACTTCCTCTTCCCCAAAGGTTCATTCCTTCTTCTCAGAGACCTGCCTCATACTGAGAACTGTCATCTCTAAACAGGTGCCTAAGTAGATATGAAATTCTACAGTTTTTTTTTTTTTTTTTTTTTTTTTGCGGTGAGGGGTGGGGTGGGGAATTTCTTTAAGATCAGTCAGCTCTTGGATATGTTAGCATCAAGCTGGGACATTGACTAAACAAATGTCAATTAGATTTCTAGTGAGTTTCCTGCAGCTTCCAGATTTTCTCTCCTCTTAAAAAAAAAAAAAAACAAACAGAAAAGAACTTGATTGGGTAGTTCACTAAAATGGAAGTACAAATGGATTATCAGTTTTAAAAAGAGGCTCCATGTTATTTGTGACTGAAGAAATGCAAAATAAGCTATTAGAAAAAGACACCAAATAAATTAATTAAAATTATCAGAAATCTGTAAAACTTAGTAAATTATATAAAAGTGTCTAAATTCCTACTTTAATTCAAAATACACTCACACTAATTATAATAAAGCACCAAACCCCCTCCTTTTTTTTTTAACACATTCTTTGTTCTTGGCCAGAGCACAATAAAGAATTGTCCTTTAACCCCATCCATAAGGATGTGAATATAGGAACACAGAAGGAATTGGATGGGGTATAAAAATGAGTTACCTTAAGAGATCGAAATTGTATTTGCTTGTTCATGATTCTGTGCCAAATAAAAAAGAGATAACAAACATTCCAGAAAACTATGTTTGCAAATATTAACCTTAGAAGAAAAGATAGACATTTTGAGAATATACTAAAACTCTGAGTATTTTTGTGTACAGTCTGAAAAGCAAAATTCACAAAAACTATACATAGAATGGTTTTATACATTAACATCACTGCTCTCGTGGTACAGGAACTATTTCAGGGTGTACTTTTCTTCCTTTCCTTCTCTTTTCCATGAACCTGTGCTTTCTCTCCATCCTCCTGTTCTTTTTAACTGGTCCTCTTCCTTTCATATTTTCCCAATCCATCTTTACTTCTTTGATTCCTTTCTCCATTCCCCTTTACTTCCTCTTCCCCAAAGGTTCATTCCTTCTTCTCAGAGACCTGCCTCATACTGAGAACTGTCATCTCTAAACAGGTGCCTAAGTAGATATGAAATTCTACAGTTTTTTTTTTTTTTTTTTTTTTTTTGCGGTGAGGGGTGGGGTGGGGAATTTCTTTAAGATCAGTCAGCTCTTGGATATGTTAGCATCAAGCTGGGACATTGACTAAACAAATGTCAATTAGATTTCTAGTGAGTTTCCTGCAGCTTCCAGATTTTCTCTCCTCTTAAAAAAAAAAAAAAACAAACAGAAAAGAACTTGATTGGGTAGTTCACTAAAATGGAAGTACAAATGGATTATCAGTTTTAAAAAGAGGCTCCATGTTATTTGTGACTGAAGAAATGCAAAATAAGCTATTAGTAAGATGTCATTTTAAATATCAAGTGTCACCTGCATATCTTTAAGCAATATATATATTTAAAAAGAAGAAAAAAAGGTATTTCATTTTGTGTAAGTATTCTTGACATAAAGTATTGCCAGTGGACTGACTTTTGTATCTTCCCCCCAAAGTTATGTTGAAATCTAATCCTTGGTGTGTGGATCTAATCTTAGTCACTTTAGGAGGTGATTCATGAGGATGAAGCTGTTAGGAATTCAATCAGTGGCCTATTAAAAAAGACCCCAGGAAGCTCCCTTGTCTCTTCTATCAGGTGAGGAAACTGGGAGGAGAAATTCATCTATGAACTATGAAACTGACTCTCACCAGACACTCAGTCAACTGGTGCTTTGATCTTGGACTTCCTAGCCTCCACAACTGTGAAAAATAAACATTTGTTGTTTATAATCCACTTTATGATTTTAAAAAATATCCCAGAAGGGCTGAGGCAAGTACTTTCGTACATATAAAACACAAGATCATTTTGAGACTACAGGGTATCTGAGAGTCACCTACTTTAAAAATTCTTTCTGTATTTATAATATAAAAACAATTACTCTCCTTTCTGATAACTGCTAATACTCTATCCGTATCCTTACTCTGATAGCTCTCATTTCTACTGCGTGTTTCTTGTCTCTTACAGTTGTAGGATTCTAAGAGGCAGAGAAGCTTCCCCATGACCCAGTATGGACCCCCTTTGTCTTTATGTGTCCTCAATAGTGATATTGAATGAACTACAGAAGATCATTGAAGACTAAGGAAAAGATCAATGTATAAACTGGACTTTGAGTTTAGTGGCATTGAATGTTATATATCCATATATATATATATATGTTCAGTTCAGTCACTCAGCAGTGTCCAACTCTTTGTGACCCCCTGGACTGCAGCACACCAGACTTCCCTGTCCTTCACCATCTCCTGGATCTTGCTCAAAATCATGTCCATTGACTCAGTAATGCAGTCCAGCCATCTAGTCCTCTGTCCTCTAGTCCCCTTCTCCTTTTGCCTTCTGTTTTTCCCAACACCAATGAGTTGCCAATGAGTTGTCTCTTGGCATCAAGTGGCCTAAGTATTGGACCTTCAGCTTCAGCATCAGTCCTTCCAATGAATATTCAGGGTTGATTTCCTTTAGGATTGACTGGTTTGATCTCCTTGCACCCCTAGGGACTCTCCAGGGTCTTCTCCAGCTCCACAGTTCAAGAGCATCAGTTCTTTAGTGCTCAGCCTTCTTTATGGTCCACCTCGCATATCCACACATGACTACTGGGAAAATCATAGCTTTGACTATTCAAACTTTTCTTGGCAAAATGATGTCTCTGCTTTTTAATATGCTGTCTAGGTTCATTATAACTTTTCTTCGAAGGAGCAAGAGTCTTTTAATTTCTTGGCTGCTGTCACTGTCTGCAGTGATTTTAGAGCCCAAGAGAATAAAGTCTGTCACTGTTTTCACCCATATGGCAGAAAGCAAAGAGGAACTAAAGAGCCTGTTGATGAGGGAGAAAAAGGAGAGTGAAAAAGCTGGCATAAAACTCAACATTCAAAAAACAAAGATCATGGCATGTGGTCCCATCATTTCATGGCAAATAGATGAGCAAACAATGGAAACAGTGACAGTCTTTATATATCTCAAAGGTGATGCCAAATATTGCATATGCACAAAAGGTTCACTTACAACGAATGGGAAATCCTCAAATTAACTGAATCTTTACATCAAAGAATTGAGAACCCTGGAAAAAGAATAGGTGCATTTCCTGGAAAGAATCACTATAATGCCATCATTCATTCATAATTGAATCTAATTTAATATGTTAGACTAATCTAGGCAGTAGGAGGCCAGGCTAGTGTTTGAGGAATATAGACACGATTGGGGGAGACCAGGAATGATCCATGGTTTACTCCAGTGTTGGAGAGGGTATAGATTAATTTTCAGGACACTGGGTTGAGCATGGGGAAAAACTTGAAATGAGTCCTGCGTTGGAGTTAATGCATGAACTATCAAGAGTTAGTCATTAGTGGCAGGGTGTGGCCCAAAGGGAAGAGTTAGGAAAGAACATATGATCAACTTCAAGTTCACAAAAAATGAGTCTTATATTTTGGGTTATGAGCATAATTTCTTATGCTGGGAGGAAAAAGGGGTTAGAGAACTGTGTTCTTATCTAGACTTTAATGGCCTCTGGTTTTATGGAGCTTATTACCCTATATCTCATTTTCTCCATCTATGAAAATAAGATAACCTATACTGTCTAACTTGTTAAAGGGTGACATGTAACTACAGATGTTATTATTAGAATCAGTGAGTTTTATAATACAAAGCTCTATTAATGACTAAACACACTTTTAAAACTTATTTTATTTTTAATTGGAGGATAATTATATCATTTTGGTAATTTCTAGCATACATCCACATGAACTGGCCACAGGTATACCTATGCCGCCTCCCTCTTAAACGTCTCTCCAGCCTCTATCCCCTTCCTACCCTTCTTGTTTGTCACAGAGCACTGGCCTTGGGTTCCCTGTGTACAACTAAACACACATTTAAAAACTGTGGCAAAACAGACATAACAAAATGTACCATTGTAACCATTTTTAAGTGTCTAGTTCAGTGGCATTGGATATATTTGCATTGCTGTTCAACCATCATCACTATCCATCTCTGCTAGAACTCTGTACCCAGAAAACAATGCCTCCTCATTTCACCTTCCCCTAGCCCCAACGACCACCTTTCTTTTAGTCTCTATGAGTCTGACCACTCTAGGTACCTCATATAAGTGAAATCAAAGTGTATTTGTCCTTTGACTTATTTCACCTGGCATAAGGTCTTCAATGTCTGTACATTCTGTAGTATGGATCAGAATTTCATGTCTTTGTGAAGATAATTTCCATTGTATATATATACCATGTTTTGTTTATCCATTCATCTATCAACAGGCATTTGAGTTTTCTACAACTTTTGGCAGTTATAAATAATGCTTCTGAGAACATCACCACACTAACAACTCTCATTTTTAAAAGAATTAGTATTCTAGTTAATGAAGCATATTGAATTGTACAGGTTTGTTGGTAGGAATAAGTGTAAGTTATTCAAATGGATTTTAGATAATATCACTAACAAGCACCAGATTTAGTTTCTGAGATTTTTTTTTAAAAGTTAATTCCACCTCTTTCTTTTTCTCTTATTTATTTATTTTTTTTTCACATCTTGCCTCTAAGTCATCATTTCTGTTTTTCATCCATCTTTTTTTTTTTTTTAATTTTTTTTTTTTTTTTTTTTTGGGGGGGTGGGGGGGGGGGGGAGCAGGTGGGCTACTTCTATTGGTCTTTCATTTGTCTATTTTCATCCATCTTTGTTCTTTGGCCCGTGTGGGCCTCCCATCGTGGTGGCCTCTGTTGTCGCAGAGCATCGGCTCTGTGCACATGCGCTCCAGAGCTTGGGCTCGGTAATTGGACACATGGGTCCAGCCACTCCGTGGCACGTGGGATCTTCCCAGGCCAGGGATCGAACTGGCGCCCCTTGCACAGCAAAGCGGTGTCCTTACCCACTGGACCACCAGGGAAGCCCCATGCTTTTTTATTCTTTGGCCTGTGTGTGCCTCCCATCGCAGTGGCCTCTCTCTTTGCAGAGCACTGCCTCTGGGCACATGCACTTCAGAGCACTGGCTCATGACAGGACACACCGGTCCAACTGCTCCTCAGCACATGGAATCTTTCTGGGCCAGGGATCTAACTGGTGTCCCTTGCACTGCAAGGTGGACTCTTTACCCACTGGACCAGCAGGGAAGCCCTGAGTTTTTTTTAAATGCAAATTGAGTATTTGAACAGCTCAAGTGATATCAGCCCTTAGACTATTGTAACTTAACATCTAGACACCATCATGTACAAATTATATAAGAAACATCAAATGCCAGAAACTGGTTGAGTTTTTCTAATTCTCCTTATTTCACCTGGCATAAGGTCTTCAATGTCTGTACATTCTGTAGTATGGATCAGAATTTCATGTCTTTGTGAAGATAATTTCCATTGTATATATATACCATGTTTTGTTTATCCATTCATCTATCAACAGGCATTTGAGTTTTCTACAACTTTTGGCAGTTATAAATAATGCTTCTGAGAACATCACCACACTAACAACTCTCATTTTTAAAAGAATTAGTATTCTAGTTAATGAAGCATATTGAATTGTACAGGTTTGTTGGTAGGAATAAGTGTAAGTTATTCAAATGGATTTTAGATAATATCACTAACAAGCACCAGATTTAGTTTCTGAGATTTTTTTTTAAAAGTTAATTCCACCTCTTTCTTTTTCTCTTATTTATTTATTTTTTTTTCACATCTTGCCTCTAAGTCATCATTTCTGTTTTTCATCCATCTTTTTTTTTTTTTTAATTATTTCTTTATTTATTTTTTGGGGGGTGGGGAGGGAGGGGAGCAGGTGGGCTACTTCTATTGGTCTTTCCATTTGTCTATTTTCATCCATCTTTGTTCTTTGGCCGGTGTGGGCCTCCCATCGTGGTGGCCTCTGTTGTCGCAGAGCATCGGCTCTGTGCACATGCGCTCCAGAGCTTGGGCTCGGTAATTGGACACATGGGTCCAGCCACTCCGTGGCACGTGGGATCTTCCCAGGCCAGGGATCGAACTGGCGCCCCTTGCACAGCAAAGCGGTGTCCTTACCCACTGGACCACCAGGGAAGCCCCATCTTTTTTTTTATTCTTTGGCCTGTGTGTGCCTCCCATCGCAGTGGCCTCTCTCTTTGCAGAGCACTGCCTCTGGGCACATGCACTTCAGAGCACTGGCTCATGACAGGACACACCGGTCCAACTGCTCCTCAGCACATGGAATCTTTCTGGGCCAGGGATCTAACTGGTGTCCCTTGCACTGCAAGGTGGACTCTTTACCCACTGGACCAGCAGGGAAGCCCTGAGTTTTTTTTAAATGCAAATTGAGTATTTGAACAGCTCAAGTGATATCAGCCCTTAGACTATTGTAACTTAACATCTAGACACCATCATGTACAAATTATATAAGAAACATCAAATGCCAGAAACTGGTTGAGTTTTTCTAATTCTCCTTATGCCTCTTAAAAAATTATTTTAAAATATTTTTATCTATTCCTCTTTGTAAACTTCCATTCAGCAGTTTTCTCAGGGCCTTATGTTAAAGCTTGGTGTGTGAAGATCACCAGTGTATTTGTACAGCGTGATTTTTAATGTAAGATTTTCATAAATGAATGTTTGGTTCAGAACAAAAACTCTACTCTCAGATGGACAGAAATACATCTCTGAAGACTGATGTAGTTTTTGGTCAAGTTATGATGTACTCAGTTCTTGAGAACAGTTAGAAATGAATGGTGGAGAAAGGGAGAATTTCAAGAAACTAGGGCATGGAAATTGGAATGAAACAATTCTCGGTCTTTTAGTGAAGAAAAGAACATGAAGGTAAAATGTGTAAGGGGTTCCATTCATTTGTGGAATCATTCGGTGCCTTTCAAGTAGTTTTTTGGAATCACTGTCACAACTTGGCAGCAAGGTTTGACAAGTAAAACGTTTGTTTTGAGATACAAAACAAAGGGAGACCATGCCTCACTAAGCATGACTTGTTTTCTTCTATAATAATAGAGAAATTTATTGTATAAAGGAATAAAGAATCTGTAGTGTAGTTCTGTACCGAATCTTCCATGTACTCATGACTGAAACAATTTGATCTAACATTTAAAATGGAATTTGTGGAGAAAGAGAATTATGCTTTCCATTTCCAAGTTGAACTCTCCAGATGCCCCTCTGCATTTTTTCTCTAATCAGAGGCAGATCTAGGAAAAATCTAGACTGAAATGAAGCACAGAAAGTGCATCAGATGTTTGCAGTAGATCTGCGTGAACTGCTGAGCTGGATGGAGGCTTGAATCTGAAATTAAAATTTTAACTTGACTTTTGATTTGTGACCTCCCACCCAGGTGCCTCAGTGGTCAAAAATCCACCCGCCAATGTAGGAAGTGGTCAAAAATCCACCCGGCCAAGAAAAGAACGTGGGTTCATCATTTTACAGCCCTCAAGTATCAGCCCTTAGACTATTGTAACTTAACATCTAGACACCATCATGTACAAATTATATAAGAAACATCAAATGCCAGAAACTGGTTGAGTTTTTCTAATTCTCCTTATGCCTCTTAAAAAATTATTTTAAAATATTTTTATCTATTCCTCTTTGTAAACTTCCATTCAGCAGTTTTCTCAGGGCCTTATGTTAAAGCTTGGTGTGTGAAGATCACCAGTGTATTTGTACAGCGTGATTTTTAATGTAAGATTTTCATAAATGAATGTTTGGTTCAGAACAAAAACTCTACTCTCAGATGGACAGAAATACATCTCTGAAGACTGATGTAGTTTTTGGTCAAGTTATGATGTACTCAGTTCTTGAGAACAGTTAGAAATGAATGGTGGAGAAAGGGAGAATTTCAAGAAACTAGGGCATGGAAATTGGAATGAAACAATTCTCGGTCTTTTAGTGAAGAAAAGAACATGAAGGTAAAATGTGTAAGGGGTTCCATTCATTTGTGGAATCATTCGGTGCCTTTCAAGTAGTTTTTTGGAATCACTGTCACAACTTGGCAGCAAGGTTTGACAAGTAAAACGTTTGTTTTGAGATACAAAACAAAGGGAGACCATGCCTCACTAAGCATGACTTGTTTTCTTCTATAATAATAGAGAAATTTATTGTATAAAGGAATAAAGAATCTGTAGTGTAGTTCTGTACCGAATCTTCCATGTACTCATGACTGAAACAATTTGATCTAACATTTAAAATGGAATTTGTGGAGAAAGAGAATTATGCTTTCCATTTCCAAGTTGAACTCTCCAGATGCCCCTCTGCATTTTTTCTCTAATCAGAGGCAGATCTAGGAAAAATCTAGACTGAAATGAAGCACAGAAAGTGCATCAGATGTTTGCAGTAGATCTGCGTGAACTGCTGAGCTGGATGGAGGCTTGAATCTGAAATTAAAATTTTAACTTGACTTTTTGATTTGTGACCTCCCCACCCAGGTGCCTCAGTGGTCAAAAATCCACCCGCCAATGTAGGAGACGTGGGTTCTATCTCTGGGTCAGGAAGATGCCTTGGAGGAGGAAATGGCAACCTACTTTTCTTGGGAAATCCCATGGACAGAGGAACCTGGTGGGCTATAAACCATAGGGTCACAAAGAGTCAGACACTACTGAGCAAGTGTTCATGAACAAAGATTGTATTAGGGGTCATTGCTTCGTAGAGAAATGCATCTATTGTATGCTGATTATTTTTGAGTTTGCTCAGCTATTTTAGTAATGGTTAATTAGTTATACCACAGTTTGGTGCCAAAATTAACCAAAGTTTCTTGAATCCTTTTGAGTAAGTTTTACGCTGACTTATACTGGCCTCTTTTCAAAACCCTTTATTGAATTCTTCAGAGCAAAATAAAATTTAAATGTACTTTCAGGCATTTGGGGTGTTGATTTTTTATACAATGTTTCTGCATTTTTCTAATCAACGAGGGCATTTTCCTCTGGGTGATATGTTGGTATGCTTTTACAGAGTTAGTAAATCTGGAACAACAATAATAAAAATAATAATTTAAAAAAACTTAAAAAAAAGAGCCCTGTCCATAAGTAACTTCAGATGGCAATTTATGTAATGACATCACACCCCTTCTTTAAAGCACAAAGTTCTCCTTGACATGCTAGTCTGATAAACACTGAAAATTTATTCAGGTTGTAATTTAATATAGGTACATTATATAACATATGAAAATAAATGACATTTTCATTCAAAAGAGATGATGAAGAACTGATAAAATAATATGATAATAGAAAAGACAGAGAATGGACAGATGACAGAACTACATTTCTGTTTTAGACATAGTACTGTGAATTTTGCAGCATGTACATTTCCAGACAATGGCAACAGGTCAAAACTCACATGGAGAAAAAGCTTGCTCCTTTGGTTTTCGTAGCTATCCATTCTTGAGAAAAATCTAGACTGAAATGAAGCACAGAAAGTGCATCAGATGTTTGCAGTAGATCTGCGTGAACTGCTGAGCTGGATGGAGGCTTGAATCTGAAATTAAAATTTTAACTTGACTTTTTGATTTGTGACCTCCCCACCCAGGTGCCTCAGTGGTCAAAAATCCACCCGCCAATGTAGGAGACGTGGGTTCTATCTCTGGGTCAGGAAGATGCCTTGGAGGAGGAAATGGCAACCTACTTTTCTTGGGAAATCCCATGGACAGAGGAACCTGGTGGGCTATAAACCATAGGGTCACAAAGAGTCAGACACTACTGAGCAAGTGTTCATGAACAAAGATTGTATTAGGGGTCATTGCTTCGTAGAGAAATGCATCTATTGTATGCTGATTATTTTTGAGTTTGCTCAGCTATTTTAGTAATGGTTAATTAGTTATACCACAGTTTGGTGCCAAAATTAACCAAAGTTTCTTGAATCCTTTTGAGTAAGTTTTACGCTGACTTATACTGGCCTCTTTTCAAAACCCTTTATTGAATTCTTCAGAGCAAAATAAAATTTAAATGTACTTTCAGGCATTTGGGGTGTTGATTTTTTATACAATGTTTCTGCATTTTTCTAATCAACGAGGGCATTTTCCTCTGGGTGATATGTTGGTATGCTTTTACAGAGTTAGTAAATCTGGAACAACAATAATAAAAATAATAATTTAAAAAAACTTAAAAAAAAGAGCCCTGTCCATAAGTAACTTCAGATGGCAATTTATGTAATGACATCACACCCCTTCTTTAAAGCACAAAGTTCTCCTTGACATGCTAGTCTGATAAACACTGAAAATTTATTCAGGTTGTAATTTAATATAGGTACATTATATAACATATGAAAATAAATGACATTTTCATTCAAAAGAGATGATGAAGAACTGATAAAATAATATGATAATAGAAAAGACAGAGAATGGACAGATGACAGAACTACATTTCTGTTTTAGACATAGTACTGTGAATTTTGCAGCATGTACATTTCCAGACAATGGCAACAGGTCAAAACTCACATGGGGAGAAAAAAGCTTGCTCCTTTGGTTTTCGTAGCTTCCATCCCATGAATATTTATCCCAGCAACACCACCCAGAACACAATCATTTGCTGTACATGCCATGGTAGTTAAAAAGTCCATACAGGGGCATCCCTGGTGGCCCAGTGGGTAAAGACACTGCCTTGCAGTGCAAGGGCCACCGGTTCATTCCCTGGCCTGGGAAGATCCCACATGCCGCGGAGCGGCTGGACCGATGTGCCCAATTACCGAGCCGGAGCTCTGGAGCACTGGAACACATGCGCCCAGAGCCAGTGCTCTGCAACAACAGAGGCCACTGTGATGGGAGGCCCACACGGGGCCAAATCACAAAGAAATAGATAAATGAAAGACCAATAGAAGTGGCCGGCTCGCCCCCCTCCCTCCCCAACCCGCCCCTCCTCCAAAAAAAAAAAGTCCATACATTTTTCTGTTATGAGGCTGACTATATTCTGACTTAAAGCATCTATGTGCCTGAGTAATTGCTGTATTTAATTAGGTTGAGATGAGGAACAGCTTTTTACTTTTATAAGAACATTTTGTGAGTTTTAAAGATGATTGTCCCCTTTTACTGAGAGACCTGGGTTCAGTCTGCGGGTTGGGAACATCTCCTGGAGAAGGGAAAGGCTACCCACTCCAGTATTCTTGCCTGGAGAATTCCAGGGTTTGTCCATGGGTTGCAAGGAGTTGGACATGGCTGAGAGACTTTCACTTCACGTGGTATGGTTTCCTTTTACTGTTACTTTAAACCTGACAGCACTTTAACTTTTGATAGTGGTTTCTTTCTAATCTGATATACTTATTTTTTCTAAGGTGGCTATATTAACATAAATATATTATAATTGACATGCAGTTATTTTTCTCATCTCTGCCATGGAGCATCTGCACGTGATTCCAGAGACCAGATTTGGTTTAGTCAAACAAAAACCCTAAAGATGCTTGGTACAGTTGTTATAAATAAAAGCCATATAAATTTGTTCCACAGAAACTATTTTGAAATTGAAACTTACAAATATAAAGTGAGAATCTCTGTACTTATTTCTGCGTATCAGTATTGAATGTATAAATACATATCCATAAAATATCTGTCAATGTTGTCAGTTTTCATGTTAATTTCAAAAGCAGTGACTACTGTAATTCTAATTACCATTTGTTTCTGAATATTAATAATCACATTGTTTGGTGAAACTTGTTATTATAGAATTAGCTGATTTTTGTAGTGGCAATAAGACACAATCATAACTGAGAAGATTGTCCAATATAGGAATTTCTTCAGTCTTTACAGAGAATTATCTATAGTGATAATTATAAATAATGCTAAATAACTTACATTGATTTTTTGGAGCTGGAGTTGAGAAAAATGTGGCATTTCATTGAAAACAATTCTTCCTAAGTTTCCTGACCCTTCTCTCTCCATAGGGCTGAACTTTTCATTAGATCAATTTTTAAAAATTGCAGTGACACACTCCTCTATTTAAAACAGATAACCAACAAGGACCTATTGTATAGCACATGGAATTCTGTTCAGTTTTATGTGACAGCCTGGATGAGATGGAAGTTTGGGAGAGAATGGATACATGTATATGTATGGCTGTGTCTTTGCTGTTCACCTGAATCTGTTACAACATTGTTAATTGGCTCCTGTTGTTTTTGTTCAGTCACTAAGTCATGTCCAACTTTTTGTGACTCCATGGACTGCAGCAGGCCAGGCTTCCCTGTTCTTCATTATCTCTGGAAGTCTGCTCACATTCGTGTCCATTTTTATCACCAGTTCTACCCTAGTACAAAGTAAAAAGTCAAAAATATTGCAGTGATAGTTCTAATTAAATCATGTCTATAGTCTTATGTGATGATAATAATTATACCATGTCCTCAACATGTTAACTGAAACAAATGTTAACTTCTACCTGAAAGAGTTGTGAATGTTAAAATAATCAAGAAACTATAATTCCTTAAAATAGGATGTCCTAAATTAGATGGATAGTATGCCCCTTAAGGGTAAGTAACAAGATGTTTATCCTATTCATTCTTAGATTCTCATTGCTTACTACAGGATATGGCACATAATAGGGAAATGATAAGTATTAATTCAATGAAATAAAATATAATTGGTAATTTTACCAAATATCTTTGTTCCATATACTTCCTATTGCTATATGCCTCTATACTTTTGTTCATAGTTCTTCTTGAATTCCTTTTTGTTATTTCTTTCTGTGGCTAACACTCATGGATTTGGATCATTTTAACCAAAAAGTTTCCTGGCCCCCACAAATGAACAAAGCATTCCTAAGGCTTAATACTTTATCTTACACAGTTTACCTGATTCTCTAGATCAAGATTAGGCTCCTAAGCTTTGTATATCTAGTATTTATTACAATGCTTGGCCCATAAAAGGAACTCAGTATTCAATAAACTTGAATATCTTTCAGGACTAAAGGAAAACTGTATTGTGTGTGTGGGGGGGGGGGGGGGGGGGTGGGGGAGGGGGGGTTTTCATTGTTAGTTTTCAGTTACTAGCCAATTGAACTTTGTTCTTGCATTAAGATGTTTTTGTGTTCCCACCAATGGAAATTAATAGAACAGCTTAAACATATTTTATCTATGATTTAGAGATTCTTTGTGGTCATTGTTTAAAGTAACTGGTGTGTTGTTTAGGTGATTTAAACAATTTGCTTATGTGGGCCCACATGATTACAATTCTTTTCATATTGGATATGCCTGTCTTTTTTCCCTGTTTGAAAGGAAATTTTGCTCTTTTTCCAATTTTAAGGGATACACAAATCACCAGATTATTCACAGAATTTCTGTCAATTGCAAATGGTCTAATTAGGATGGGTTTTGAATAAAGGGTAGAATGATTGTGAATGTTAGCTTGGTAGAAACTCACAGTCTTAAAAATATGACCAACTGAATATTAATTCTTCCAAAGAAAAAGGGAATCAAGAGCAACAGAAATAATTAACATGAAAGGCAGTTTACTCTCATGATATTTGACTCCATATCTTTCTCCTTTAAGGAAAATGGAATATTTATCTTGACACCATTTATGAACAAAAGATATAAAATAATTTGCTTGTTAAATGTATTTTAGGATGGAGAGATTTTATAAAACACCTGTGTATTATTTAATCAAGTTTTATTTTGATTCTCATGAAGACAGAACAAATTATGATTTATAACAGATAATGGCTAAATCATAGAAAGCCATTTAGGTTATGGATCAGTGACCAGCCTGTGTGTCAGCTGTCACCTTTATTTACAGCTAACACGGCCCCAAACTCCAGTTTTGGAGACATCTAATTCTGTGCTTTGATTCCTCTCCCCTGTTGGTATTAAGAAAGAAAATAAGTTCTTTAAAATTTGGTATTAAAAACGATGAACAAAGCATTCCTAAGGCTTAATACTTTATCTTACACAGTTTACCTGATTCTCTAGATCAAGATTAGGCTCCTAAGCTTTGTATATCTAGTATTTATTACAATGCTTGGCCCATAAAAGGAACTCAGTATTCAATAAACTTGAATATCTTTCAGGACTAAAGGAAAACTGTATTGTGTGTGTGGGGGGGGGGGGGGGAGTGTGTGTGATGGAGAGTATTCATTGTTAGTTTTCAGTTACTAGCCAATTGAACTTTGTTCTTGCATTAAGATGTTTTTGTGTTCCCACCAATGGAAATTAATAGAACAGCTTAAACATATTTTATCTATGATTTAGAGATTCTTTGTGGTCATTGTTTAAAGTAACTGGTGTGTTGTTTAGGTGATTTAAACAATTTGCTTATGTGGGCCCACATGATTACAATTCTTTTCATATTGGATATGCCTGTCTTTTTCCATGTTTGAAAGGAAATTTTGCTCTTTTTCCAATTTTAAGGGATACACAAATCACCAGATTATTCACAGAATTTCTGTCAATTGCAAATGGTCTAATTAGGATGGGTTTTGAATAAAGGGTAGAATGATTGTGAATGTTAGCTTGGTAGAAACTCACAGTCTTAAAAATATGACCAACTGAATATTAATTCTTCCAAAGAAAAAGGGAATCAAGAGCAACAGAAATAATTAACATGAAAGGCAGTTTACTCTCATGATATTTGACTCCATATCTTTCTCCTTTAAGGAAAATGGAATATTTATCTTGACACCATTTATGAACAAAAGATATAAAATAATTTGCTTGTTAAATGTATTTTAGGATGGAGAGATTTTATAAAACACCTGTGTATTATTTAATCAAGTTTTATTTTGATTCTCATGAAGACAGAACAAATTATGATTTATAACAGATAATGGCTAAATCATAGAAAGCCATTTAGGTTATGGATCAGTGACCAGCCTGTGTGTCAGCTGTCACCTTTATTTACAGCTAACACGGCCCCAAACTCCAGTTTTGGAGACATCTAATTCTGTGCTTTGATTCCTCTCCCCTGTTGGTATTAAGAAAGAAAATAAGTTCTTTAAAATTTGAACCACAGGTATTACTAAAACATTGCCTGCCTTGAACACTTCTTGCAAAGGTATCATATATGCTTTGACAATATTGCTTTGAATTGAATTTGGGTAAACTGGATCACTGTTTCATTGTATTCGAGATACCTATTTTAAATAATAGGAAACCTCCATTTTGAAAGTGATTTTTTTATATCCCTTTCTTTTGAAACTTGCTCTAAAACCATGGGGAAAAGCAGTGTACGGAAATGAGGGGAATTTGTAACCCAAGCAGATTGGAGGAGTGATAATTGATTTAGCAGAACTGGGGAGCATCTGATGCCAATCAGGGTTCTTGGCCTTCCCCAATTAATAGAAATTGACTAGAAATCAGACAAGAAGCTCAGGAAGGCTTCACTGGGGACCCTGTTCTAGAAGAGGGTAGTGAGAACAAATAACAGGCTCCCTGGCTAGCTTGCGAGACAAGGTGAGCTTGTTTCTCACATGGGGTGAGTTTAGGGGTGTGTTCAGGGGTTGAGCCAAGGAGGTGGCTTAGGTGTTCTGTCCACCCCTCTGGTGGTGTAAAGTGCTCAGTACCTTGTTTTGCTCCTGACAACCTGTTTTTGCTCCAGTGTCTTCAGAAGTGGCAGTTGTGTTTTATTTTTGTTTTTGTTTGTTTGTTTTAGTCCCTTTGGGTTTCTTTGTATAGAGGTGTGCCCAGGTGCAAACACTGCAGTACTACAGCACAGGGTACCAGATTCTGGCCTGACTCATATGTCCCTCCAGTGCCTCTCGCCAGTGAGACACTTGCCCAAATGCAAGTGATTTTCCCATAATCATTCCAGAATAAGCTCAGGAATTAGAATAGCCTGGTATCAGGGAGGCAGGTGTGGAAAAGAGATAAGAGCAAAGATATTATTTGAAGGTCCATCTAGTGAAGTGGTAAAGAATCCAGCAGCCAATGAAAGAGATGCAAGAGATGTGGGTTTAATCCCTGGATTGGGAAAATCCTCTGGAGAAGGAAATGACAAGTCATTCTAGTATTCTTTTCTGGAGAGTCCCATGCATAGAGGGGTCTGGCAGGCTCCAGTCCATGTGGCCACAAAGAGTTGGACTGTGATTGAATGCACACACACACACACACACACACACACACTCTTATTATATATCTATCTATACAATCTATTTCATCATCTATTTAAATCAGTAAGCTCTTCCATGATGGTAGGTATCACTTTGTCTATTGTTAATTGCTGTATCCCTTGCATAGAATGATTTCTAGCATTGTGTAGGTGCAATTAAATTATAATAAATTATTATATTATATATTTTAATTTTAAATAGGATAAATAGTCTAATTCAGCATCAAATTAATGAATAATAATGAATACTAACAAATATCATTGAATGTTCAGCTTTAACATTACTTGTATGTATACTTTTCCACTGTATGAACATTGTTGTTGTTCAGCCACTCAGTCGTGTCTGACTCTTTGCAACCCCATAGACTGCAGCAGGCCAGGCTTCCCTGTCCTTCACAAGCTCCTGGAGTTTGCTCAGACTCATATTCATCGACCCGATGATACCATTCAACCATCTATCTCATCCTCTGTCGCCCCCTTCTCCTACTGCCCTCAGTCCTTCCCAGCATCAGGTCTTTTCCAATGAGTGGTCTCCTCACATGAAGTGGCCTAAGTGTTGGAGCTTCAGCTTCAGCATCAGTCCTTCCAGTAAACATTCAGGGTTGGTTTCCTTTTGGATTGACTGGTTTGATCTTGTTGCTGTCCAAGGGACTCTGAAGGTTCTTCTCCAGCACCATAGTTCGAAAGCATCAATTCTTTGGTGCTCAGCCTTCTTTATAGGTCCAACTCTCATGTTCGTACATGACTTCTGGAAAAGACATATTTTTGACTTTATAGACCTTTGTTGGCAAAATGTCTCCTTTTTAATATGCTGTCTAGGTTTGTCATAGCTTTTCTTCCAAGGAACAAGCATCTTTTAATTTCATAGCTGCAGTCACTGTCCACAGTGAATTTTGGAGCCCAAGAATATAAAGTCTGTCACTTTTTCCATTGTTTGCCCATCTACTTGCCATGAGCTGATGGGACCAGATGCCATCATCTTTGTTTTTGGAATGTTGAGTTTTAAGGCTGCTTTTTCACTCTCCTCTTTCACCTTCATCAAGAGTCTCTTTAGACCCTTTTATCTTTCTGACATTAGGATGGTGTCATCTGCATATCTGAGATTATTTATATTTATCCCAACAATCTTGATCCCAGCTTGAGCTTTATCCATCCCAGCATTTTGCATGCTGTACTCCACATATAAGTTAAATAAGCAAGGTGACAGTACAGAGCCTTGACGTACTCCTTTGCCAATTTGGAACCGGTTTGTTGTTTCATATCTGGTTCTAAATGTTGCTTCTTGTCCTGCATACAGGTTTCTCAGAAGGCAGGCAAGTTGGTCTGGTATTCCCATCTCTTTAAGAATTTTCCAGTTTTGTTGTGATCTACACAGCCAAAGGCTTTAGTGTAGTCAAGGAAGCAGAAATAAACATTTTTCTGGAATTCCCTTGCTCTTTCTGTGATCCAGCAGATGTTGGCAGTTTCTCTACCTTTTCTAAATTCAGGTTATACATCTGGAAGTTCTCAGTTTATGTACTATTTAAGCCTAGTTTGAAGGTCTTTGAGCATTACCTTGCTAGCATGTGAAATGGGTGCCATTGTGCAGTAGTTTGAACATTCTTTAGCATTGCTATTTTTGGAAATGGAATGAAAACTGCTGTTTTCCAGTCCTTTGCCCACTGCCGAGTTTTTCAAATTTGCTGACATAGTAAATGCAGCACTTTAACAGCATCGTCTTTTAGGATTTGAAATAGTTCGGCTGGAATACCATAGTTTTAAAAAATAATTTGTTTGTTGTTTTCATTTTGACACTATAGATAATGGAGAAGAACATTCCTGAAAGTCACACTTTATTCAGCTATTCATAGATCCTGGTAATAAATCTCCAGAATTGAAATGGGTAGGTCATCTTTCATTTGGTTTTGATTAATATTTCAATAAAATCTGTATAAAATATGTACAAATTTGTTCTCTGGCTAGCCTGTTCACATTAACAATCCAAAACAAAAAAAGCTTTCATATTTTATGTGAAAATAATATAATATTTAAAAAAAATTTTTTTAAATTTTTTATTTATTTGGCTGTGCTGGTTCTTAGTTGTGGCATGTGGAATCTAGTTCCTGACTAGGATCGAACCCAAGTCCCCTGCATTGGGAAGACAGAGTCTTAACCACTGGACCACCAGGGAAATCCCAATATGTTTTTATTTAACCTTTAATTGTTAGATTGAGTATTTGGAGTAAATTTTTGAATAAACTTTCTATTCTTTTCTGTACACATTGATTTCCTAACTTTTCTTCCTTTGAATTAATATTCTTCTATATTTTTCGTAGAAAATGATTTTATCCACCAAATTATATTCACTTGAAAAGAGTTATTAAGAAATTATCTTTTTAATTTTTACATCTCCATTGTGCTTGCACTTACATTTATTATTGTTCAAGTTGGTATTATTCCCATCTCTTTAAGAATTTTCCAGTTTTGTTGTGATCTACACAGCCAAAGGCTTTAGTGTAGTCAAGGAAGCAGAAATAAACATTTTTCTGGAATTCCCTTGCTCTTTCTGTGATCCAGCAGATGTTGGCAGTTTCTCTACCTTTTCTAAATTCAGGTTATACATCTGGAAGTTCTCAGTTTATGTACTATTTAAGCCTAGTTTGAAGGTCTTTGAGCATTACCTTGCTAGCATGTGAAATGGGTGCCATTGTGCAGTAGTTTGAACATTCTTTAGCATTGCTATTTTTGGAAATGGAATGAAAACTGCTGTTTTCCAGTCCTTTGCCCACTGCCGAGTTTTTCAAATTTGCTGACATAGTAAATGCAGCACTTTAACAGCATCGTCTTTTAGGATTTGAAATAGTTCGGCTGGAATACCATAGTTTTAAAAAATAATTTGTTTGTTGTTTTCATTTTGACACTATAGATAATGGAGAAGAACATTCCTGAAAGTCACACTTTATTCAGCTATTCATAGATCCTGGTAATAAATCTCCAGAATTGAAATGGGTAGGTCATCTTTCATTTGGTTTTGATTAATATTTCAATAAAATCTGTATAAAATATGTACAAATTTGTTCTCTGGCTAGCCTGTTCACATTAACAATCCAAAACAAAAAAAGCTTTCATATTTTATGTGAAAATAATATAATATTTAAAAAAAATTTTTTTAATTATTTATTTATTTGGCTGTGCTGGTTCTTAGTTGTGGCATGTGGAATCTAGTTCCCTGACTAGGGATCGAACCCAAGTCCCCTGCATTGGGAAGACAGAGTCTTAACCACTGGACCACCAGGGAAATCCCAATATGTTTTTATTTAACCTTTAATTGTTAGATTGAGTATTTGGAGTAAATTTTTGAATAAACTTTCTATTCTTTTCTGTACACATTGATTTCCTAACTTTTCTTCCTTTGAATTAATATTCTTCTATATTTTTCGTAGAAAATGATTTTATCCACCAAATTATATTCACTTGAAAAGAGTTATTAAGAAATTATCTTTTTAATTTTTACATCTCCATTGTGCTTGCACTTACATTTCAATTATTGTTCAAGGTTGTGTGGATTATTATATTCCTTCCATCTCTTTTCTCTCAAAGCCTTATGTCAGTCTTTTTTATTGACTCTTAAAGGATATAGCTCTTGGGTTTATTGATAAAGTCTACTTTTTCATATTTTTTTGCCTATTTATCTTTGTTAGTTTTTTAAATTTCAGTTTTCTTGAGTTTTAAAATTTTAACCTTTACTGAGTGTAAAATATTTCTGTATTATTGATACTTTTATTATTTATCTCATTTTTTATGTTGAATTTTGCATTTGTTTCTCATCTTTCTTTAACAATATTGTAATCATTTATGACTAGGAATTTTACTATGAACAGAGCTTTAGCTATATGTCATTAGTGGAAACATTATTTTTTAAATTGTGTTTAATATTTGTATCATAGGTCTCTTCCATCTAAGTGTTTCTTAGGTAGGAGCGTGCCATGCTAAAATCTTGAAATGGTTTTGTATTTTAATTTAAATTTTTAAAAATTTATGTGTCATGTAATTAAATTATAGTCTGTGGCAATGATTTGTATAAATGTTCCTTTGGAACACATTAACACTTATTGAATTTAGTTGACCCAAATTTTAATATTAAAGACTTTTACCATGTCTGATCTAATTTGTGCTAAACATTCACAATAAGTTTTTGCTTTTTTACCTTTTGCTGCCTTATTATTCAAGTTTAATTTTTTCCATTGTGCAAATTTTTATCTTGAATTTTACTGCATATTATTGCTTTTCTTGCTTTCTTTGTATTTACGTGATATACTTTGTCCATTTAAAATATTTAATAGGGCTTCCTTGGTGGTCCAATGGGTAAAGAGTCTGCCTTGCAGTGCAAGGGGCACTGGCTGAATCCCTGGCCCGGGAAAATCCCATGTGCCGTAGAGCATCAGGAACCTGATGTATCCAATTATGAGCCAGCACTCTGGAGTGTAAGCTCCCAGAGCCGGTGCTCTGCAACAAGAGAGGCCACTGCAATGGGAGGCCCACACGGGCCAAAGAATAAAGATGGATGAAAGTAAATAAATAAAAAAGTAAAAGAGGACAAAATTTTTAAAAAACTTTAATAATTATGTCCCATTACCCTTTGATGCTTTTCTGTTAAAAAGACTTTAAAAAAAAGAAAAAAAAAAAACCCTGCAATTTGAGTGTCTTTACCTTTAATTAAGCTGCTAAAGCTTTTTACATTAATTATGACAATGTTACTATTTTTGCTTTTTATCTTACAGAGAATTATATTTTGTTTCTGTTTCCTTTTCACCTGTTGCCTAGAGTATACACTACATTTAAATTTTTTTTCTATAGATATTTGCAATGCATGTATAGAAAGCAGTTTCCTTAATTCTCAGTGTTTTAAAACTTACTTGAATTCATTTTTCTCTTCTTGTCCATGAAAAGAGTAAAACTGTAGCTATTATTATTCACACACTCCTAGCTCAGATGATACATTTAGCCTACTTTTCCGGTTTCTATTTATCCCGCACATTATTGTTTTGCTGATATAATTTCAGACTTCAGGTCTAGTTAATTAATTATTAGTTTAATATTCTGTATTTTAGTTTGATAGTACTATGTTTGAATTCTAAATAACAACCATCTTATTTATATTTTAGTTGACCCAAATTTTAATATTAAAGACTTTTACCATGTCTGATCTAATTTGTGCTAAACATTCACAATAAGTTTTTGCTTTTTTACCTTTTGCTGCCTTATTATTCAAGTTTAATTTTTTCCATTGTGCAAATTTTTATCTTGAATTTTACTGCATATTATTGCTTTTCTTGCTTTCTTTGTATTTACGTGATATACTTTGTCCATTTAAAATATTTAATAGGGCTTCCTTGGTGGTCCAATGGGTAAAGAGTCTGCCTTGCAGTGCAAGGGGCACTGGCTGAATCCCTGGCCCGGGAAAATCCCATGTGCCGTAGAGCATCAGGAACCTGATGTATCCAATTATGAGCCAGCACTCTGGAGTGTAAGCTCCCAGAGCCGGTGCTCTGCAACAAGAGAGGCCACTGCAATGGGAGGCCCACACGGGCCAAAGAATAAAGATGGATGAAAGTAAATAAATAAAAAAGTAAAAGAGGACAAAATTTTTAAAAAACTTTAATAATTATGTCCCATTACCCTTTGATGCTTTTCTGTTAAAAGACTTTAAAAAAAAGAAAAAAAAAAAACCCTGCAATTTGAGTGTCTTTACCTTTAATTAAGCTGCTAAAGCTTTTTACATTAATTATGACAATGTTACTATTTTTGCTTTTTATCTTACAGAGAATTATATTTTGTTTCTGTTTCCTTTTCACCTGTTGCCTAGAGTATACACTACATTTAAATTTTTTTTCTATAGATATTTGCAATGCATGTATAGAAAGCAGTTTCCTTAATTCTCAGTGTTTTAAAACTTACTTGAATTCATTTTTCTCTTCTTGTCCATGAAAAGAGTAAAACTGTAGCTATTATTATTCACACACTCCTAGCTCAGATGATACATTTAGCCTACTTTTCCGGTTTCTATTTATCCCGCACATTATTGTTTTGCTGATATAATTTCAGACTTCAGGTCTAGTTAATTAATTATTAGTTTAATATTCTGTATTTTAGTTTGATAGTACTATGTTTGAATTCTAAATAACAACCATCTTATTTATATTTTAGTTGATTTAAGTATATAGTTAAATAATTTTTTTTTTAACAAGACTTTCGGATGTATTGGCTGTGATTCTGACATATCTGAAAACAACATTTATGTGTCTTTGAACTCTGAATTTCAGTCCTTTCCCACCAAAACTCTGTAAGCAATTTTCTTAGCTTTTAATTTTGGAAAGAAAAGGATTAGCTTTTAATCTAAATTCATTCTGCTTTTTGTCTCTTTATGCACCATGAGTTATGGGGCATGATAATTTCTTCAGTTCCTTTCATGATATTGGCCTTCTCATGCTAATCTTTTTCATAAGGATAGCAGAAGAATCTATCATAGCAGCCCTTGGCTTATTTCATTCATCTGCTCATGCAAGAAGCCTGATGGCTATGTAGGCTCTCTGGTTGTCTTGCCTATCTACCTGATAGATTATTTGCCATTAGTCTTGGAGCAGAAGGACTGTTGTAACCTGTCCACGATTTTTCTCAAATGCTTATCTTCAATGAAGAGGAAAACAGTGAGTTGATTCTCTAGCCTTATGACAAATCTTCTATGTGAGTGTAAGATCCAGCAGAGATTCTTTAAATTCCCTATGTGTGAGTGAGGCTCTTCACAGCTTCCAGAAATGGTGCAAGCTTTCTCTTAATCTGATATTTGGTTAGCCATTTCCAAGGAAAAACATGTGGAAACTGTGCTCAGATCTTCATCATACTCTAATTCCAGCATTTTGGGGATCATAATTTTTAAGTCTGATAAAATTTGGGAAAGGAAGAAGAAAAGCTGTATTTCATGCATTCTGGGAAAGAAAAACCAGACCAAAATGACATATAGGATATGGAAGAGGTCAAGTGGTACAGCATTAGTATGTAAATCCTTACTTCAGATGAATGGCTGGCAGTGTGAATGAGAGAGGAGCTTTCTTTTGCACCCAGTATTTTTGCTGTTTGGAGGAAATCTTTCAACCACACTCCTAGCTCAGATGATACATTTAGCCTACTTTTCCGGTTTCTATTTATCCCGACATTATTGTTTTGCTGATATAATTTCAGACTTCAGGTCTAGTTAATTAATTATTAGTTTAATATTCTGTATTTTAGTTTGATAGTACTATGTTTGAATTCTAAATAACAACCATCTTATTTATATTTTAGTTGATTTAAGTATATAGTTAAATAATTTTTTTTAACAAGACTTTCGGATGTATTGGCTGTGATTCTGACATATCTGAAAACAACATTTATGTGTCTTTGAACTCTGAATTTCAGTCCTTTCCCACCAAAACTCTGTAAGCAATTTTCTTAGCTTTTAATTTTGGAAAGAAAAGGATTAGCTTTTAATCTAAATTCATTCTGCTTTTTGTCTCTTTATGCACCATGAGTTATGGGGCATGATAATTTCTTCAGTTCCTTTCATGATATTGGCCTTCTCATGCTAATCTTTTTCATAAGGATAGCAGAAGAATCTATCATAGCAGCCCTTGGCTTATTTCATTCATCTGCTCATGCAAGAAGCCTGATGGCTATGTAGGCTCTCTGGTTGTCTTGCCTATCTACCTGATAGATTATTTGCCATTAGTCTTGGAGCAGAAGGACTGTTGTAACCTGTCCACGATTTTTCTCAAATGCTTATCTTCAATGAAGAGGAAAACAGTGAGTTGATTCTCTAGCCTTATGACAAATCTTCTATGTGAGTGTAAGATCCAGCAGAGATTCTTTAAATTCCCTATGTGTGAGTGAGGCTCTTCACAGCTTCCAGAAATGGTGCAAGCTTTCTCTTAATCTGATATTTGGTTAGCCATTTCCAAGGAAAAACATGTGGAAACTGTGCTCAGATCTTCATCATACTCTAATTCCAGCATTTTGGGGATCATAATTTTTAAGTCTGATAAAATTTGGGAAAGGAAGAAGAAAAGCTGTATTTCATGCATTCTGGGAAAGAAAAACCAGACCAAAATGACATATAGGATATGGAAGAGGTCAAGTGGTACAGCATTAGTATGTAAATCCTTACTTCAGATGAATGGCTGGCAGTGTGAATGAGAGAGAGGAGCTTTCTTTTGCACCCAGTATTTTTGCTGTTTGGAGGAAATCTTTCAACCACACCAACTGAATGTGATCCTCTCCATTTTGCTGGCTAGCTGTATGATACCTTGCACAGCGCATCCTTCCCTTTTTTCTGTGGCTCTCTGACACCCCCACCTCCCTGCCAGCCTGGTGTGGCTGATCAAGCTGTTCAAACAACTGGAAGACATCAGAAGTTAAACACTCATTATTTTAATTTGATGCTAATCATGTGTTAATGAGACTAATCCTTGCAATGATTCAGGTAATTTGCTTAATGGCTGCCCAGAGTACAGATTACAGCAATCAGTCACGTCTGATAAGATGTCTGTTGTGGAGAAGGCTGTCAGGTGAATGAGGTGGGAAAAGACTCCAGAGTGAGGGTCTGATGTCAAGCATGTTCTGTGTTGGAGGGTGGGGGCTGAGAAAAGAAGACAGCTTGGAAACCCAAATATCAGTTGGAAATGAGAATCCTACATAGTCCTGTTTTGGAAGGAGAACGTAGTGTTGACACACTCTCTCCTCTTATAGTGACACACATTGAAGTAAGCGTGAAACTTTGAGGAAAATTGGATACACTGTTTTGTTCTAGAGAAATGATTAACTCAGTGTAATATCTGTCAATGGTAGGCATATTCCTCTACTGTATTAAAATCTCTTAACAAAAATGTCAAAGAAAGAAGGAAAATGAATTCACCCAGAGCAAAAAAAAAGTTGTTCTTCTTATACAAAGGGATATAGGCTAAAAACAAACATCTAAACTGTCGCCTTATTATGTTCTATTACATTCAAGTATTGTGAGTCCACAAGGCCAGATACATAGAATCACTGATGAGCTGAGAATAACCAGTGAGAGTTAAGTTTGGGTGGCATCTTGCTCTCTACAACCATTGCTAGGTTGAATCATGACCTTATTTTTCTCTTAAAACACAGGAATTTAATACATTTATAAGTCTGATAAAATTTGGGAAAGGAAGAAGAAAAGCTGTATTTCATGCATTCTGGGAAAGAAAAACCAGACCAAAATGACATATAGGATATGGAAGAGGTCAAGTGGTACAGCATTAGTATGTAAATCCTTACTTCAGATGAATGGCTGGCAGTGTGAATGAGAGAGAGAGCTTTCTTTTGCACCCAGTATTTTTGCTGTTTGGAGGAAATCTTTCAACCACACCAACTGAATGTGATCCTCTCCATTTTGCTGGCTAGCTGTATGATACCTTGCACAGCGCATCCTTCCCTTTTTTCTGTGGCTCTCTGACACCCCCACCTCCCTGCCAGCCTGGTGTGGCTGATCAAGCTGTTCAAACAACTGGAAGACATCAGAAGTTAAACACTCATTATTTTAATTTGATGCTAATCATGTGTTAATGAGACTAATCCTTGCAATGATTCAGGTAATTTGCTTAATGGCTGCCCAGAGTACAGATTACAGCAATCAGTCACGTCTGATAAGATGTCTGTTGTGGAGAAGGCTGTCAGGTGAATGAGGTGGGAAAAGACTCCAGAGTGAGGGTCTGATGTCAAGCATGTTCTGTGTTGGAGGGTGGGGGCTGAGAAAAGAAGACAGCTTGGAAACCCAAATATCAGTTGGAAATGAGAATCCTACATAGTCCTGTTTTGGAAGGAGAACGTAGTGTTGACACACTCTCCTCTTATAGTGACACACATTGAAGTAAGCGTGAAACTTTGAGGAAAATTGGATACACTGTTTTGTTCTAGAGAAATGATTAACTCAGTGTAATATCTGTCAATGGTAGGCATATTCCTCTACTGTATTAAAATCTCTTAACAAAAATGTCAAAGAAAGAAGGAAAATGAATTCACCCAGAGCAAAAAAAAAGTTGTTCTTCTTATACAAAGGGATATAGGCTAAAAACAAACATCTAAACTGTCGCCTTATTATGTTCTATTACATTCAAGTATTGTGAGTCCACAAGGCCAGATACATAGAATCACTGATGAGCTGAGAATAACCAGTGAGAGTTAAGTTTGGGTGGCATCTTGCTCTCTACAACCATTGCTAGGTTGAATCATGACCTTATTTTTCTCTCTTAAAACACAGGAATTTAATACATTTATAAATACAGATATATAGAAATAATGAAGCATTTACAAAGCAGCAGTTCAATAATGCTGCTAATTATTTGCTTTGGCTTAACTTTGATATAATGATAGGAAACTTAAAGTTGTTAGATATATAATCTGTTTTAGATTTGTGAATTGTCTGATTCTCAGAATATTTTGTGAGAAGGAGGGGTGAGTGAAAAACAAAATAGATTGAGGCTCAAGGGAGGTTTTGTAGTTTTTGTGTTTAGTGTTGTCATTTTGATATACTCATGATATCATCTTACATCACTGTGCACTCTGATTTAGTTCCATTTAGCATTCATTTTTCCAGTGTCTGTTATTGTCACAGTCCATTTGGGCTTCTTCAACAAAATATCATAGACTAGGTGACTAATATACAAATAACATTTATTTCTCACAGTTCTGGAGGATGGGAGGTTCAGGATTATGACACTGGAAAGTTCAGTGTATGTGAAGACCTTTTTCCTAGGCACTATACCCTCCAATGGAGGAAGCAAAGAGGGATTTCTGTGGGGCTGAATTTTCTTTTTTTCTTTTTCTTTTTTTCTTTTTAAATTTTGACCTCTTTTATTGGTCTTCCATTAATTTGTTTTCATCCCTCTTTATTCCTTGGCCTGTGTGGGCCTCCCATCACAGTGGCCTCTCTCGTTGAAGAGCACTGGCTCTGGGCACCAGTGCTCCAGAACGCCAACTGGTAATTGGACACATCTGTCTAGCTGCTCCACAGCACGTGGGATCTTCCCAGGCCAGGAATCTAACCGGTGCCCTTTGCACTGCAAGGTGAACTCTCTACCCACTGGACCACCAGGGAAGCCCAGGGGCTGCTTTTATAAGCCTATTCATGAAGGCTCCAACCTCATGACTTAACCACTGCCCTGAGGCCCTGCCTCCAGATACTCTTGCAAGGAGGACTGGATTTCCACATGTAAATTTGGTGTGGTACCGGGTGGAAGAACAAACCTTCAAGCCCTAGCAGTTTTCTTCTAAGAGCTATGCGTTTACTAGGAGAAGAGGGACAGGGACCATTCTGAGAAACAAAGGATAAAAATACAAGTAATATACTAGCAGACATATTTGAAAATCTCACAAAAGACTTAATTTAAAACATAAAAGAATTCTCAAAAAATCAAAAGTCAGAAAATGAATAATTTATAATATATAGGAGCAGAAAAAAAATACGAACAGTCATTTCTCTGACGAGGAGACGCCATTGACAAATAAGTACATGAAAATATATTCAACTTCATTTGCTGTTAAGGAAAGGCAAATTCAAATCACAAGGACATTTTCCTGCAAAACAATTAGAATGGTTAAAATGAAAAATTGTAACAGCACTGAATGCTCGCAGAAGTACTGGAGAAACTAGATCATTCATATTTACTTGGGTAAACGTCAAATGGTAGAGCCACTCTGAAAAACTGTTTGAAAGTTTCTCGAAAACTAAGCATGCAATTGCTGTAAACCTGGCAGTTATACCTCTAGGAACTGATTCCAGAGAAATATAAACTAAGATGAAGATCTGTACACTGGTGTTTATAACAGCTTTATTCAGGATGCATAAAAACCAGAAATAACCCAAGTATCTTTCAATGTATGAATGATTAAATAAACTATGGTAGATCCATAGTAGGGCATATGACTCAGCAATGACGACTCAACAATAAACTTGATACACATGACTGAGAAGAAAGCCAATGTTACCTATGTTGTGACACCATTTATATATTGTATTGAAATTATAAAATCAAAGAAACGTAGAGCAGATTGGTAATTAACAAGGATTAAAGATAGGGTTGGGTCGGAGAGAAGAGGGTGTAGATGTGAAAGGGCAATGTGAAGAACCCTGTGATGAAGTTTCTTTTGTATCTTGAATCTGTCAATATCAATATTCTGGTTGGGTTATTGTATTGTAGTTTTTCAAGATATTATCATTGGGAGAACCTGGGGAAAGGTAAATGTGATTTCTCTAAATTATTTCTTAGAACTGCATGTGAATCTACAATTATTTCAAAATAAAAACATTTTATTTCAGGAAAAAAAGCTATCTTCCATCAGATCTCAAATTCACTTTCCTGAAACACAAGTGCTTTTTCTATGGATGTTTGCATTTTAGTAAATTGAAGTAAAGTGTTTAGGAAGTTCTCAGGGGACATTTGTCTTCTAGACTGATCATTAACTATTTTTATTACTTTTCTATTTCCATTGTCCAATGCTTCTAAATAATATTTGAAGCTTTAAAAAATGCTCCCTCTTTGGGAACAGCCATTACATTCAGACATCACTCTTTCTTTATGAATTATGCATATTTTTGTATTACAAACAGGATGAAATTCTACATGTTTTTCATACATGTGTTATGTACCACATTGATCATAAGTGTTTTTTAAACTCTAATTAGAATCCTCTTTTGCCTGCCAGTTGTAAGACGTAAGCGTTTCTACATCCTGGCAAAAATTAGAGCAGAAATCCAACTTTTAAAGTTTGGCAATTTGTTCTCATTAGGGAATTATTAAGCAATTTAAGGGCAATTTCTCTCACATGTTTTACAAGTAATAGAAAGTTTTGTTATTCAAGTTGCTTTCCAACTTCTATTCCTGAGTTCCTTCTTTCACTCCTTTCCACTCAAGTCCTGTTTCCTTCTCTTTCTTGTACTTTTACTCTTCTTAATTTTTCCTTCTTTGTTACTCTTTTCCCCAAAAATGTATCAGAAGGAAAGGCTCATTGGCTCCCAAAGAAACAACTCAAAATGTCCCTGAGAGTGTTGAAGGCCATAGATCAAAGTCAGAAGTGCTGTGTTTCTCAATTAATCTTAAGAAGCTTTACAAGATGTGTCTCAGAATGATTTGCTTTCTCCATACAGTTTGTGCCAGTAGGCTAAAGATGGAAAAGGAACATCAGAGGACATCTGAGGCCAAATATATTTACCCAACCCCAAGACAGATTTGTTTCCTGTTTTTTAGACTGATGATTTGAAAAAATATCACTTCATATGTGTTTAAACTTAGGGCTTGTGAAGTGTGTATTTGAAACTGAAGCTAGCATATCCCCTGGAAAAGAAATGATGCCTCTGTTCCAAAGAAGAGAAGAGAGACCCTGAATTTTTTGCTTAAGGTGTATGGCACTAGACAAAAATTTGTATGAGTATCAAACTGCTGTAGCTCTAAAAGGCTTTTAATCCCCACCTTCCTTTTAGAAGAGACATTGTCAGCTTAAAATTAATTACTAAAATGTGAAACAAATCAAAAGACAAAACAAATCAGGCTGTTAAGACAAACATTAAAAATCAAATTATGCTTTCAAAATAGGCAATTTACAGCTTGGAAGGGTAATTGGCAAACCTGAAATGCATACAAATAGTCGAAATTACTGACTCAAGTGGTATATTACCTATGGAAGAGTATAATGTGACAATGACTCTTAAAAACGGGGGAGAGATTCTATCATTTTTCATGATTTACCAGCAAAATATGGTATAACACTCTGTTTAAAAGAGTCTGAAGGAGGATTAAATTGAAGAAAGTGCTTTAGCTGAAAGAGAAATGGATGTTGAAGCTATATGTCAGGAAGAAGCATGGATTGGTTTTAAATTTTTACAGTCCTGTGTTAAATGAACACACTCTCTGGAGGCAACCACTGACCACAGTGTTTCAGTAAATCATTTAAATAGGTTTACCTTACTAGTTTTGGAAAATAGGACATGATGCACCCAATCTGACATCTGAGCCATCAAATGTGGTGTTTAAACTCATCTCAGGGCTAAAGTTCCAGGAACATTTACACATTTTTTTTCACCAAAGCCCACTTCAAATCCTAAAACAAAGAGTCATTTTCTGCAAATCTTGGCACTTTCATACTTCTACTATATTCCTTTGTACATTGGGGAACAAGAAAAAACAATTGTGTTCTTGAAACTGCAGTGTTTACATTTCAATAACATCAATGTGAGGCAGGAGACAGCAGTCAGACATGACCCAGAGTGTGATTTTAAGTGTCAGGACAGGGGCTGATCCATTGATCTCTTTATGTTTCTGATAGGTATTATTTTTCCTTGGGGCCTCCTACCTACTCTTTTAGCGCTAATCCACAATTATCTTCCATCTTTGAATTTCTTTTAACCACGTCACTGAACATCACCTTCTCAGGGCATACATTTTTCTGCCCTGCAGACAGATTCAAGTCACAACGAGGTTTTCTCAGCTTGGGCTTATCAATAGTCCTATGACTAATAAGGTCACTCATTTTCATATGTGTTTGACATAACATAGATCGGAAAATAGGTTCTTTGTTTTTAATGACTTATTGAGGGATGCCTAATGTGCAATGAATTGTCCTGTTTTTTTTGCCTCTAAGTCATCGTTTATTTTTCATCCATCTTTATTCTTTGGCATGTGTGGGCCTCCCATTACAGTGGCCTCTCTCATTGCAGAGCACTGGCTCCAGGCACATGCTCTTCAGAGCGCTGGCTTGTAATTGGACACTGGCCCAGCCACTCCACAGCACGTGGGATCTTCCCAGGCCAAGGATGGAAAAGGTGCACCGTGCACTACAAGGCAAACTCTTTACCCATTGGACCACCAGGGAAGCCCTAAATTGTCCATATTTTAAACGTACATTTAAAAACGTCCTGACAAACGTTTATCTCTGTGAAATGATCATTACAATTCAGATAAGGACATATCATATAACCCTTAAAATTTTTCCTGATATCTCTTTCAAATCCCTTCTTCTCTTCTTCATTCTTTTATCTTTCTCATCAGGAAGCCACTAAGAGAATCTTTACCACTGTGGATTAGAACATTTAAAAAAGCATTTGTTTCACCAAAGCCTAAAAACTTCTCAGGGCTAAAGTTCCAGGAACATTTACACATTTTTTTTCACCAAAGCCCACTTCAAATCCTAAAACAAAGAGTCATTTTCTGCAAATCTTGGCACTTTCATACTTCTACTATATTCCTTTGTACATTGGGGAACAAGAAAAAACAATTGTGTTCTTGAAACTGCAGTGTTTACATTTCAATAACATCAATGTGAGGCAGGAGACAGCAGTCAGACATGACCCAGAGTGTGATTTTAAGTGTCAGGACAGGGGCTGATCCATTGATCTCTTTATGTTTCTGATAGGTATTATTTTTCCTTGGGGCCTCCTACCTACTCTTTTAGCGCTAATCCACAATTATCTTCCATCTTTGAATTTCTTTTAACCACGTCACTGAACATCACCTTCTCAGGGCATACATTTTTCTGCCCTGCAGACAGATTCAAGTCACAACGAGGTTTTCTCAGCTTGGGCTTATCAATAGTCCTATGACTAATAAGGTCACTCATTTTCATATGTGTTTGACATAACATAGATCGGAAAATAGGTTCTTTGTTTTTAATGACTTATTGAGGGATGCCTAATGTGCAATGAATTGTCCTGTTTTTTTTGCCTCTAAGTCATCGTTTATTTTTCATCCATCTTTATTCTTTGGCATGTGTGGGCCTCCCATTACAGTGGCCTCTCTCATTGCAGAGCACTGGCTCCAGGCACATGCTCTTCAGAGCGCTGGCTTGTAATTGGACACTGGCCCAGCCACTCCACAGCACGTGGGATCTTCCCAGGCCAAGGATGGAAAAGGTGCACCGTGCACTACAAGGCAAACTCTTTACCCATTGGACCACCAGGGAAGCCCTAAATTGTCCATATTTTAAACGTACATTTAAAAACGTCCTGACAAACGTTTATCTCTGTGAAATGATCATTACAATTCAGATAAGGACATATCATATAACCCTTAAAATTTTTCCTGATATCTCTTTCAAATCCCTTCTTCTCTTCTTCATTCTTTTATCTTTCTCATCAGGAAGCCACTAAGAGAATCTTTACCACTGTGGATTAGTTTGTTGTTTCTAGAGTTTTGGGACTTCCCTGGTGGTTCAAGTGATAAAGAATCCACTTGCAATGCAGGAGACCCAGGTTCAATCCCTGGGTCAGGAGAATCTCCTGGAGAAGGGAATGGCAATCCACTCCAGTATTCTTGCCTGGAGAAATCCATGGGCAGAAAAACCTGGTGGACTACAGTCCATGGGGTCACAAAGAGTTGGACAGGACTGAGTGACTAACGCATCACATGTAGAGTTTTATATAAGCAGAACCATACAATGTACACCCATTTCTTATCTGGATTCTTTCAGTCAGTGTAATTATTTTGAGATTTATCCATGTTGTTGTATGCATCATTGCGCATTCCTTTTTATTGAGGAGCATTTTGTTATATGAAAATACCATAGTTTGTCCATCTGTTTGTCAATGGATACTTAAATGGCTTTACATTTTGGATTTTTTAAAAATAAAACTCCTATGAATATTTGTATACAATTCTTTCTATTAATGTATACTTTCTGTTCACTTGGAAAATATATAGAAGTGGAATGATAGGATCGTATAGCAGTTATATTTTTAACTCTTTAAGAAAGTGACAAACTAAGTTTTTTACATTCCCACCAGCAGTGTATGGATGCTCTAATTTCTCTGTATCTTCTCCAAGACTTAGTATGATTAGTGTTTAATATTTTAGCCATGGTGGTAGTTCAGTGTGCTGTAATTTGCATTTTCTTATTGATTAATCATGTTAAACAGTTTTTCATGTTCTTATTTGAAACCATTGCTTTAAATTTTGCCTCAAAGTTGGTTTCCTTGAATTGGACACTGGCCCAGCCACTCCACAGCACGGGGTCTTCCCAGGCCAAGGATGGAAAAGGTGCACCGTGCACTACAAGGCAAACTCTTTACCCATTGGACCACCAGGGAAGCCCTAAATTGTCCATATTTTAAACGTACATTTAAAAACGTCCTGACAAACGTTTATCTCTGTGAAATGATCATTACAATTCAGATAAGGACATATCATATAACCCTTAAAATTTTTCCTGATATCTCTTTCAAATCCCTTCTTCTCTTCTTCATTCTTTTATCTTTCTCATCAGGAAGCCACTAAGAGAATCTTTACCACTGTGGATTAGTTTGTTGTTTCTAGAGTTTTGGGACTTCCCTGGTGGTTCAAGTGATAAAGAATCCACTTGCAATGCAGGAGACCCAGGTTCAATCCCTGGGTCAGGAGAATCTCCTGGAGAAGGGAATGGCAATCCACTCCAGTATTCTTGCCTGGAGAAATCCATGGGCAGAAAAACCTGGTGGACTACAGTCCATGGGGTCACAAAGAGTTGGACAGGACTGAGTGACTAACGCATCACATGTAGAGTTTTATATAAGCAGAACCATACAATGTACACCCATTTCTTATCTGGATTCTTTCAGTCAGTGTAATTATTTTGAGATTTATCCATGTTGTTGTATGCATCATTGCGCATTCCTTTTTATTGAGGAGCATTTTGTTATATGAAAATACCATAGTTTGTCCATCTGTTTGTCAATGGATACTTAAATGGCTTTACATTTTGGATTTTTAAAAGTAAAACTCCTATGAATATTTGTATACAATTCTTTCTATTAATGTATACTTTCTGTTCACTTGGAAAATATATAGAAGTGGAATGATAGGATCGTATAGCAGTTATATTTTTAACTCTTTAAGAAAGTGACAAACTAAGTTTTTTACATTCCCACCAGCAGTGTATGGATGCTCTAATTTCTCTGTATCTTCTCCAAGACTTAGTATGATTAGTGTTTAATATTTTAGCCATGGTGGTAGTTCAGTGTGCTGTAATTTGCATTTTCTTATTGATTAATCATGTTAAACAGTTTTTCATGTTCTTATTTGACATTCTTATATATTTTTTACTAATATGGCTGTTAAATCTGTTGCCCATCTTAAAATTTGGTTGTATTTTATTGTTGAGTTTTGAGGGTTCTTTATATATTCTGGATACATGTTATTTTATCATATATATGCTTTGCAAATATTTTCTCTCATTCTCTGGCTTGTATTTTGTCCTCCTAAAACTACCTTTCTAAGAGCAGAAATTATTAATTGTGATAAGGTCCAAAGTATCAGTTTAATTGTTATGAATCACTCTTTTTGCATCATATTGAAAGAAACATACCAAAGGCAAAACTTCTCAGTTGGTTCCAGTGGTAAGGAGGAGATATGAGTTCAGTCCCTGGGTCAGGAAGATCCTCTGGAGGAGGAGATCGCAACTCAATCCAGTGTTCTTGCTTGAGAAATCTCATGGACAGAGGAGCCTGGGAGCTACGTCCATGGGATCTCAAAGAGTTGGGCATGACTGAGCGATTGCACACAAAAGACAACCCAGAGGCACAAAGGTTTTTCACTTAAGCTTTTTTCTCAAAGTTTTATCATCTGCGTTTTTACATTTAAGTCCATAATTTGTTTTTAGTTAATTTGTGTGTGTGCTATGAGATACAGTTTAAAGTTTTTTTCTTTTTGCATTTGAATGTCTAATTATATCAATACTACTTGATAAAAAAGACTGTCCTTTCTCCCCTCAATTGTCTTCTTAGCAAGGTTCCTAATGAGAACACATAGTCAAAAAAAATTCACTAAATCATATCCAAATTATAGCACAAATTTGAAATCAGAGTATAAAAGAAGTATTTATAGGTCTGCTGTGCAAGAATTAGTTTAAATTGATCATGAAAAATTTTGCTACATGTTAGCATGATGGTACTTGGAAAATGTTTTTGAAAAACTGAATGAATAAATGCACAAATAAATAGCCTAATAGAATGTATAGGTCATTTTTCTTAGTTCTGCTCTATAAGCCTGTAATTCTTTTCCTTTATCTTCTTGTAACTTCTTATTTCAATTGACATGGTACTTGGAGTTCATCAAGTTTTTCTACAGGGACTGAAATTCTAGGATTTCTGTAGAATTTGACCACTTTCTTTGTAATCTTTGAGCCCACATTTTACAACATTCCTAAAAATGTCCCCAGCAGGCTTGAGTCCTACTTGCCAAGAATGACAGAAAACTAATTAATTCTTTGGATTTTATGGATTTATTTTATCCCTCCTCGCTCATTTTCCTTATTCCTTTGGTTTTGCTTTCTGGATCAATCCAAAATAAACTACCTGAATGTAAGTTCTGGTCTTATGATCTGTTTTGAGTTCACCCAAAATTCATGGATGAGTTACTGACATAGTTCTTCTGAAAAGCTGCAAATCCTGACTATAGAATGAAGGATTGAATTAATTGACAAGCTGATGAAAGCCTAGCTTACTTCAATTTTGTAATATTGATTTTAGACAAAATTGAAAATGGTTTCTTATACAAAGATATTTAAAATGTTTTATTAGTATTGAATTCTTTTTGTGAATCTTTAAAACATATTGTTGTTGCTCAGTCCCTAAGTTGTGTTTGACTCGTTGTGACCCCATGGACTACAGCATGCCAGCTCCTCTGTCTTCCATTATTTTCTGGAATTTGCTCAAACTCATGTCTGTTGAGTTGGTGATGCTGTCTAACTGCCTTATCCTCAGCCATCCCCTTCTCCACTTGCCTCAATCTTTCCCAGCATCAGGGTCTTTTCCAGTGAGTTGTCTCTTTGCATCAAGTGACCTAAGTATTAAAGCTTCAGCTTCAGCATCAGTCCTTTCAGTGAGTATTCAGAGTTGATTTCCTTTAGGATTGACTGGTGTGATCGCCTTGCTGTTCAAGGGACTCTCAAGAGTCTTCTCCAGCACCACAATTTGAAAATATCAATTCTTTATCACTCAGTCTTCTTTATGCTCCAACTGTCACATCCATGCATGACTACTAGAAAGACAATAGATTTGCCTACACGGACCTTTGTTGGCAAAGTGATGTCTCTGCTTTTTAATACACTGTCTAGGCTTGTCATAGCTTTCCTTCAAAGGAACACAAGTGTCTTCTAATTTTATGGCTGCAATCACCATCTGCAGTGATTTTAGAGCCCAATATATAAAATCTGTGACTTGTATTTGCTATTTTCCCCCTTCTATTTGTCATGAAGTGATGGGACCAGATGCCATGATCTTAGTTTTTTGAGTGTTTGTTTTAAGCTACGTTTTTCCACTGTTTTCTTTCAGTCTCATCAAGAGACTCTTTAATTCCCCTTCACTTTTTGCATTAAAATGCAAATGGTATCATCTGTTTATTTGAGGTTGTTGATATTGTCTATGCCATAGAAAGAATAAGAATAATAAAGTGAATAAGGACATAGCATTTTCACACTAAAGAGAATTTTCTTCTTAATCTTACCATTTTGTCTTATTATTTTTTATTGAGTACTTATATTTTTTCTTTTTTCTTTAAGAGGAATTGATATGAAATATTCTATAGGATACAATAGAATCTATTATACAATCTAGTTATTCACAGTTTTAAACGTTAGTCTATAGTTATTATTTTGTGCTAAAGAAGATGCAAATCATCTGTACTTAAATAAAAAAGAATAAATGATAAGTACTCATAAATAAATGATCAGACTAAAAATCATAAAGAACAAAATTCTCTGTAGTATGAAAATGCTATATTGTTATTTGCTTTATTATTCCTATTATTTCTGGGTCATAGACAGTATCTTGAACAAATTCTATATACAAATTTTAACAAAAGCCATGTTGAAAAAGACATTGAATGGAATATCTTTTTAGATAGATATCATCAGGGTCTTTTCCAGTGAGTTGTCTCTTTGCATCAAGTGACCTAAGTATTAAAGCTTCAGCTTCAGCATCAGTCCTTTCAGTGAGTATTCAGAGTTGATTTCCTTTAGGATTGACTGGTGTGATCGCCTTGCTGTTCAAGGGACTCTCAAGAGTCTTCTCCAGCACCACAATTTGAAAATATCAATTCTTTATCACTCAGTCTTCTTTATGCTCCAACTGTCACATCCATGCATGACTACTAGAAAGACAATAGATTTGCCTACACGGACCTTTGTTGGCAAAGTGATGTCTCTGCTTTTTAATACACTGTCTAGGCTTGTCATAGCTTTCCTTCAAAGGAACACAAGTGTCTTCTAATTTTATGGCTGCAATCACCATCTGCAGTGATTTTAGAGCCCAATATATAAAATCTGTGACTTGTATTTGCTATTTTCCCCCTTCTATTTGTCATGAAGTGATGGGACCAGATGCCATGATCTTAGTTTTTTGAGTGTTTGTTTTAAGCTACGTTTTTCCACTGTTTTCTTTCAGTCTCATCAAGAGACTCTTTAATTCCCCTTCACTTTTTGCATTAAAATGCAAATGGTATCATCTGTTTATTTGAGGTTGTTGATATTGTCTATGCCATAGAAAGAATAAGAATAATAAAGTGAATAAGGACATAGCATTTTCACACTAAAGAGAATTTTCTTCTTAATCTTACCATTTTGTCTTATTATTTTTTATTGAGTACTTATATTTTTTCTTTTTTCTTTAAGAGGAATTGATATGAAATATTCTATAGGATACAATAGAATCTATTATACAATCTAGTTATTCACAGTTTTAAACGTTAGTCTATAGTTATTATTTTGTGCTAAAGAAGATGCAAATCATCTGTACTTAAATAAAAAAGAATAAATGATAAGTACTCATAAATAAATGATCAGACTAAAAATCATAAAGAACAAAATTCTCTGTAGTATGAAAATGCTATATTGTTATTTGCTTTATTATTCCTATTATTTCTGGGTCATAGACAGTATCTTGAACAAATTCTATATACAAATTTTAACAAAAGCCATGTTGAAAAAGACATTGAATGGAATATCATAGATAGTAATATAATAGATATAGCACATATTAAGTTATTTATGTATTTATAGTACTGCTTCAATGCTTTAATGTGTGATATCTATTACATATTTTACATTTCTTAAACTTATGACTGATTTTCATGCCCACATTATGCTTTTACATTGACTTTGCTAAAGAAACAGGATGTGACTTCTTGTGTCATCTACATATCCCTGTAATATAATAATGCTCCTCAAAGTGGGATTTCAGCTTATGTCCACTAAGGGTCTTATGGTTTAATTATAACTATTGAGTTTTTGAATGCAGTTTTGCTCATTATATGTCCTTCTTTATTTAGTTGGATAACATTGTCATTGGTTTGTTCACTCCTCAGTTTTTCCAATTACTTTTATGTACTTTGAGTTTAATCAATTAATTTTCCAAGCTGTAAATTATCCATTTTGAGATTGTAATTTGTTTTTAATGTATGCCTTAACGCCATGATTTGTTTCATGTTTGTAATTAATTCTGAGCTTTGAAAATAAAATTGCATGACAAATCATTATGGGCAATGCCACTGCCACAGACAGCAAAGATGAAATTTGTCATATAAGCAAACTCTTTTTATTTTGCTGATTTTTAGAAAATTGAGTGAGATCAAGTCATGCTGGTCCAGATATATAGCAAGCACATTTATACCATAAAGCAGCACTATTAATATCTAAGTAATTGAAAGAACTGATGCTGAAGCCAAAGGTCCAATACTTTGGCCACCTGACACAAAGAGCCAACTCACTGTAAAAGACCCTGATGTTGGGAAAGCTTGAAGGCATGAAGAAAAGTTGGCAGCCAGAGGATGAGATGGCTGGATGGCATCACTGACTCATTGGACATAAGTCTGAGCAAACTCTGGGAGATAGTGAAGGACAGGGAAGCCTGGAATGCTTCAGTTCATGAGGCCACAAGAGCTGGGCAGGAGTTAGCGACTGAACAACAAAATCAATTATAATATATGCTATATCAGTTGTACAGTTATCTGGTACTATATGACATACCACTCCAAAATTAGATGCTTAAAACTATAACAGTGCAGTATTTGTCACACATCTGTGGGTCAGATGGGTTGTTGTATTATTCAGGGCTGGGCCTGGTTGATTTTAACTGGCACTTCCCATGCTTCTGTGTTAAACTGACAGGGTAGCTAGGTGAATTGACTTCCGGGAGTTGGCTGATTGTCGGCTGAGGCAATGACACCACTGTGCTGCATCTGTCTTTAACATCCAGCAGGCTTGCCAGGGCTTGCAACTATGGAAGTTGCTGGGCCTGAAGGCAGAATCAAGAATAGAATTATGGAAAACCCCGGAAAACCTAGTCTTAGAACTGGCCCATAATTTCTTCCACATTCTAGTGGTCAAATCAAGTTACAAGGACAGCTCAGATATAAGGCATACAGAGGTAGAGTTCTCCTAATGGAAGGTGTGGCAGGTTATTTTATGAGGAACTCAATTCAGTGACAAGAATTGTGGCCATTTTTTTCCATCTTCTCTTTTCAAATACGTTTGATCTGCCAACCATCCTTTCAGTTTTCCAGCTTATCATGTATATTCTTTTCCTTCCTCCTATTTCCATCTCATTTATAAAGTGTACTTCTGAAAATAGAGATTTTGTGCCTGCAGGTGTGTCATTATTTTTAATATTTCAGAACTATCTGTGTTATTAAGTTACTTATAAGTTCCTTGTGAATATTATGGCAGTCAGAACAGTACATAATAAGAAAATTTGAATGAGTAAGCTTTGTGACCTTTTGAGGTAATGTTACTATCTAATGCAGAACTAAAATTTGTCATGTAAGCTTGAAACTATAGTTTTAAACTTGTTTATTCTTTTTAGATTTCATTAATTCAAATGCCATTCCATCACTTACCACCTGCATAATCTTGGGCAAATTTTTTATCCTTTTTGTGTCTGAGTTCACTTAAAATGGATTATAATGATATTTGCCATGTAGTTTTGTTTTAGGGATTTAATTAGGGAAATATGTTAAACACTGAGAACCATTCCTGACATATAGAAATACTCAATATTTGGAAGATATTCTTCTGAATATTAATGACAGGACTGTTGTTGCCTATCAGCTGACCATCCCTTATTTTATATTTTGTGGTTTCTGTAGCAGAATATAACTCATTAGGGGAAGAAATGTTTTGGAATTCAGTAAATGATACTGACTGGGAAAATTAGACTTATAAAATGTTCGATTTCTATTTCCAAATTGAAATGGAAACAAAGGAAAAATTTTCTGCTGTGTAAGTCCTTGTGATAAATACTGCCCATGCTTCTGTGTTAAACTGACAGGGTAGCTAGGTGAATTGACTTCCGGGAGTTGGCTGATTGTCGGCTGAGGCAATGACACCACTGTGCTGCATCTGTCTTTAACATCCAGCAGGCTTGCCAGGGCTTGCAACTATGGAAGTTGCTGGGCCTGAAGGCAGAATCAAGAATAGAATTATGGAAAACCCCGGAAAACCTAGTCTTAGAACTGGCCCATAATTTCTTCCACATTCTAGTGGTCAAATCAAGTTACAAGGACAGCTCAGATATAAGGCATACAGAGGTAGAGTTCTCCTAATGGAAGGTGTGGCAGGTTATTTTATGAGGAACTCAATTCAGTGACAAGAATTGTGGCCATTTTTTTCCATCTTCTCTTTTCAAATACGTTTGATCTGCCAACCATCCTTTCAGTTTTCCAGCTTATCATGTATATTCTTTTCCTTCCTCCTATTTCCATCTCATTTATAAAGTGTACTTCTGAAAATAGAGATTTTGTGCCTGCAGGTGTGTCATTATTTTTAATATTTCAGAACTATCTGTGTTATTAAGTTACTTATAAGTTCCTTGTGAATATTATGGCAGTCAGAACAGTACATAATAAGAAAATTTGAATGAGTAAGCTTTGTGACCTTTTTGAGGTAATGTTACTATCTAATGCAGAACTAAAATTTGTCATGTAAGCTTGAAACTATAGTTTTAAACTTGTTTATTCTTTTTAGATTTCATTAATTCAAATGCCATTCCATCACTTACCACCTGCATAATCTTGGGCAAATTTTTTATCCTTTTTGTGTCTGAGTTCACTTAAAATGGATTATAATGATATTTGCCATGTAGTTTTGTTTTAGGGATTTAATTAGGGAAATATGTTAAACACTGAGAACCATTCCTGACATATAGAAATACTCAATATTTGGAAGATATTCTTCTGAATATTAATGACAGGACTGTTGTTGCCTATCAGCTGACCATCCCTTATTTTATATTTTGTGGTTTCTGTAGCAGAATATAACTCATTAGGGGAAGAAATGTTTTGGAATTCAGTAAATGATACTGACTGGGAAAATTAGACTTATAAAATGTTCGATTTCTATTTCCAAATTGAAATGGAAACAATTAAAGTTGGTGCAACAAATACCATACCATTTTCTGCTGTGTAAGTCCTTGTGATAAATACTGCTGATGTAAGGAGAAGTAAGACATGGTCCCAGCTCTCAAGCAGCAGAAAGATGCCTCATAATCATCTTTCCCCAGGGTACCAGATTGAGCACAGTATTTCTGTTTAGAGTCGTTCCTGGGCATATTTTATGGTCATATATGAACAGCACTATTTTAAATTACTTTCTTTTTTAATGGATTTTTTTTTTTTTGCCTCTAAGCATTTTGTTTTCGTCATCTTCATTCTTTGGCATGTGTGGGCCTCCCATTGCAGTGACCTCTCTTGTAGCAGAGTACTGGCTTTGGGCGCATGCACTCCAGAGCGCTGGTGCCTAACTGGACACACTGGTCCAGTCACTCCACGGCATGTGGAATCTTCCCTGGCCAGGGATCTAACTGGTGCCCCTTGCACTGCAAGGCAGAGTCTTTACCCACTCAACCACCCAATAAGCCCTTAAATTACCTTTTTTTCCTGTTGCCAATAGGGGAGAAAAGTAAGGTTGCCGCATGGGAGCTAGAGGTGGGCAGTGTGTTAAACAGATTGTAAGCCCCTTTTTGGATCCTTTGAGGAATGTTTCCACAGTTATTTGTAGTAGATGGCAATGAAATGAAAGGGTTTAGGAGGAAGGAAGAGTACCGGTCAGTTAGCTAGAAGAACAGAGAGAGTGAGACTAAACTTTTGAAATTAAGTAGGAAAGGGAGTAGAAGAGAGGATGGTTGATAATAGAGACATGTTCTGTTTTCTAGAATATGAATGAGAGAAATATAGAGTGCTGGCTCTTACATGTGTATACTAGCTTCAGAGAAAACTACAGAACATTTCCAAGAAAACCTAGGAAAGCAAAGTTAAGGGCTGAGTTATTCTAAACCACAGAATAATTAAGAGTGTTTTTGAGATTTCTTGAACTTTCTAAAACACTGAACCTTCCAAGCGTTCATTTAGTAATTATTATTAATCATCATGACAACATGTTATTAATATAATTAATGAAATACAATTAGATTTCTTTTATTTTTTGATTTTGCATTTTGGCCACACCATTCTACATGTGCAATGTTATTTCCCCAACCAGAGATTGAACCCATGACCCTTGCCTTGGAAGTATGAAGTCTTAACCACTGGACTGCATGGGAAATCCAACACAGTAAATTTCTGTAGCAATTCCTAGGTTACAAACCACATGCCCAGTATCCTAGTTTGAGGTCAACCCCAGCCTGTTGCCCAGTTAAGATCAAATGCAGAAGTCCCCAAGGAAAAAGAGCATGTATGCTTTTGTTGGGAGGTGTGACTTTTGCCACCAATTCTAAGGGGAAAAGAAGCCCAAGGTTTAGAAACCTAACACAAATATTATATTCAATAATAGATAATTGTTTACCAAATATGTAATATTACTATTTTTCAACAAATCCAATAACCAGAGAAAGAAAATCTGAAGTATTTTACCTATATGTGAAAGGATTGATGTGCATATGTGTTTCTTCTTATTTTTACTATTTGACTTTTTTTAATAATAAACTTGAAAGAAAAATTGCATTATAAGAAAATAATAGTTACTGTATTTAGCCACTTTTCAAATTGTTCACTTAGTAAGTCAGAACTTTATCTAAATATCTTTCGATTTTTAAATTTTGGCCTCTTTTATTGTTTTTTTATTTATTTTCATCCATCTTTATTCTTTGACCTGTGTGGGCCTCCCACTACAGTGGTCTCTCTGCACCAGCTCTGGGTGCATGTGCTCCAAAGCCCTGGCTTGGAATAGGACACACCAGTCCAACCACTCTGCAACATGAAGGATCCTCCGCAGCCAGGGATAGAACTAGTGCCTCTTGTACTGCAAGGCAGACCCTTTACCCACTGTACCACCAGGGAAGCCCTAACTATCTTAAAGTGGGATATTTAAATGAGATACATTTGATGTGAGGAATTGATAGTATATATTTGACAGGGTAGTAGCATATTTGGGGACATTAGAAGGTAAATTTTAGTAAGATCTCAATTACAATGTTAATTTCCCCTAAGATTCCATTAGGAAAAAATTTTTTAAATGTTTAAGAAATAGAACCAAGCGTTCATTTAGTAATTATTATTAATCATCATGACAACATGTTATTAATATAATTAATGAAATACAATTAGATTTCTTTTATTTTTTGATTTTGCATTTTGGCCACACCATTCTACATGTGCAATGTTATTTCCCCAACCAGAGATTGAACCCATGACCCTTGCCTTGGAAGTATGAAGTCTTAACCACTGGACTGCATGGGAAATCCAACACAGTAAATTTCTGTAGCAATTCCTAGGTTACAAACCACATGCCCAGTATCCTAGTTTGAGGTCAACCCCAGCCTGTTGCCCAGTTAAGATCAAATGCAGAAGTCCCCAAGGAAAAAGAGCATGTATGCTTTTGTTGGGAGGTGTGACTTTTGCCACCAATTCTAAGGGGAAAAGAAGCCCAAGGTTTAGAAACCTAACACAAATATTATATTCAATAATAGATAATTGTTTACCAAATATGTAATATTACTATTTTTCAACAAATCCAATAACCAGAGAAAGAAAATCTGAAGTATTTTACCTATATGTGAAAGGATTGATGTGCATATGTGTTTCTTCTTATTTTTACTATTTGACTTTTTTTAATAATAAACTTGAAAGAAAAATTGCATTATAAGAAAATAATAGTTACTGTATTTAGCCACTTTTCAAATTGTTCACTTAGTAAGTCAGAACTTTATCTAAATATCTTTCGATTTTTAAATTTTGGCCTCTTTTATTGTTTTTTTATTTATTTTCATCCATCTTTATTCTTTGACCTGTGTGGGCCTCCCACTACAGTGGTCTCTCTGCACCAGCTCTGGGTGCATGTGCTCCAAAGCCCTGGCTTGGAATAGGACACACCAGTCCAACCACTCTGCAACATGAAGGATCCTCCGCAGCCAGGGATAGAACTAGTGCCTCTTGTACTGCAAGGCAGACCCTTTACCCACTGTACCACCAGGGAAGCCCTAACTATCTTAAAGTGGGATATTTAAATGAGATACATTTGATGTGAGGAATTGATAGTATATATTTGACAGGGTAGTAGCATATTTGGGGACATTAGAAGGTAAATTTTAGTAAGATCTCAATTACAATGTTAATTTCCCCTAAGATTCCATTAGGAAAAAATTTTTTAAATGTTTAAGAAATAGAACCATGGTAGGGGAAAGGTAGAAGAGATTGAGAGAGAGGCTATCTAATTTTAGCTTGTAGATGTACAATTTATAGTTTTATTTTGATAAAATGCGATCTTTAGTGCTCAATTTTTCTTTCAACAACAACCAAAGATAGTGTTCACTTTGCTATAATTCTCTTCACTTGCTTTATCTCTGTTGTCTTTTTCTACCACACATGTACGTTAGGCAGCTTAGACTTACTACAAAATAGAAATTCATTTTTTAGCAGCTGTTACCATAATTCTAAAATACACTTTTTTTCTTACAGAATTTCAAACCTTCTGGGCTTTTTCCCAGTGCTAAATCCTGTCGACTGGATTTACTAGGGTGTGGGGAGAATGAAGTGTTATATTTTAAGATAATTTCTTTTCTAAACACTCAGAAAGGTAAATAATTCTGGCATTTTACAAAGTGTGTCAATTAGCTTCCTTAATGCTTTCTTCCAAATGTTGGTGCTCCAGTTTTATCTTTAGCCTTTCACTTTCTTGCATATTCATTGTTTTGTTATTGAGGATCATGAACTCCCTGGAGAGAATATATTCAGAACTTAAAAGTTGTGGATGTCTTTGCTCAGGACAAATTTGAACAGGAGTCTCACCTATGCTTGAGGTATGCTAAGCTGAACTTCCCACCAGGCTCCCAAAAGAGAGTCATTTCTGCCAGAAAAAACTCAGCATCTCCTAGAGTTTAATATTATACCACTAAATCTTAGCATATTGTTTTGCTTTTCCAAAATCATCAGTCAATTCAGTCGCTCAGTTGTTCCCAACTCTGCAACCCCACCGACTGCGGCATGCCAAGTTTCTCTGTCCTTCACCATCTCCCAGAGCTTGCTCAAACTCATGTACATTGACTCAGTGATGCCATCTAATCACCTCGTCCTCTCTCGCCCTTTACCCACTGTACCACCAGGGAAGCCCTAACTATCTTAAAGTGGGATATTTAAATGAGATACATTTGATGTGAGGAATTGATAGTATATATTTGACAGGGTAGTAGCATATTTGGGGACATTAGAAGGTAAATTTTAGTAAGATCTCAATTACAATGTTAATTTCCCCTAAGATTCCATTAGGAAAAAATTTTTTAAATGTTTAAGAAATAGAACCATGGTAGGGAAAGGTAGAAGAGATTGAGAGAGAGGCTATCTAATTTTAGCTTGTAGATGTACAATTTATAGTTTTATTTTGATAAAATGCGATCTTTAGTGCTCAATTTTTCTTTCAACAACAACCAAAGATAGTGTTCACTTTGCTATAATTCTCTTCACTTGCTTTATCTCTGTTGTCTTTTTCTACCACACATGTACGTTAGGCAGCTTAGACTTACTACAAAATAGAAATTCATTTTTTAGCAGCTGTTACCATAATTCTAAAAATACACTTTTTTTCTTACAGAATTTCAAACCTTCTGGGCTTTTTCCCAGTGCTAAATCCTGTCGACTGGATTTACTAGGGTGTGGGGAGAATGAAGTGTTATATTTTAAGATAATTTCTTTTCTAAACACTCAGAAAGGTAAATAATTCTGGCATTTTACAAAGTGTGTCAATTAGCTTCCTTAATGCTTTCTTCCAAATGTTGGTGCTCCAGTTTTATCTTTAGCCTTTCACTTTCTTGCATATTCATTGTTTTGTTATTGAGGATCATGAACTCCCTGGAGAGAATATATTCAGAACTTAAAAGTTGTGGATGTCTTTGCTCAGGACAAATTTGAACAGGAGTCTCACCTATGCTTGAGGTATGCTAAGCTGAACTTCCCACCAGGCTCCCAAAAGAGAGTCATTTCTGCCAGAAAAAACTCAGCATCTCCTAGAGTTTAATATTATACCACTAAATCTTAGCATATTGTTTTGCTTTTCCAAAATCATCAGTCAATTCAGTCGCTCAGTTGTTCCCAACTCTGCAACCCCACCGACTGCGGCATGCCAAGTTTCTCTGTCCTTCACCATCTCCCAGAGCTTGCTCAAACTCATGTACATTGACTCAGTGATGCCATCTAATCACCTCGTCCTCTCTCATTGCCTTCTTCTGCCTTCTGTTTTTCCCATCATCAGAGTCTTTTCCAATGAGTTGTCTCTTCTCATCAGGTGGCCAAAGTATTGGATCCAAAATAGCAAGTGTAATTCCTAATTACCTAACGGTGATGTAATGAAAAGTCCTAGGAAACGACATCCTTCTGGACACTTCCTGACAGACAACAGTTGCACAATAGGAGGATTGCAGAGAAATTAAAGAAGACTCTCACCTCTACCTCATTTCGACAAAACTCTCCCCAGTACACACATCCTTCTAGCTATACTTGTGGTGTGCCCCCTTATTTGACTTCTGTGCTTACAGGACACAAACCATGAGACTGTAGGGAGTTAGAAATTAGGCTCCTCTTTTTCAAAGAGCTTTCCTTTTCTCTCTTCACTCTCTACCAGTTAATCTGAGCTTCTTTTTTTGCTCTGCTAAAGGCAGATAAGGGAAAAATAAAAATGTTTCTCAGCTCTGTTTAATCACTGGCAAGCTAGCATTGGAGCTCCTGCCTCATGCAGACTGCCAAAAACATGACCTAGTTATTGCTCCTTTTTGTGGCATCTTACCGTGTGGTTTGTGGCACTTTGGAACACACGTTCGCAGTTACCAGAAGTTAGGTTTATCGCTGTTGCAAAGCCACTGAGTTCTGGTCCAGAAACTCACAAACTGGTGCGTGCCCACGCAGATCTAGCCTGTCCAGATAGACTGAACAGGAGGAAAAATGCAGTGCCAAGAAGGAAGAGACTGGGTCCTAATTAATCAGAAACAAATAAGTCATTTTAATGGTGATGTTGAAGGAGATAGAAATGTATTCTTATGGGAACCCTATGTTCCACCAGGATGACACTGTGAAATTATTATACTGCCAGTTACTGTCACTGAGTTGTGGAGTCCTGAAAAACAGATGAGTCATTTGGAGTGTGTTCTTATTTTTTGTTTTTATATTTTAATGCACTTCAAGATGTAGCACCGCTTCATGATCTCTTTTTTCTTTTTCCTTACACTCAATTTCAGAATGATCCCTGATTAGCAGATGGATGGATATCCATCCACTTTATCTGCAGAAATCAGTTATAAAAAGGTGACGAATTACACTCAATATGGAAAAAGTTCAGGAGACTTTAAAGTGGAGAAGTCTAATTCAGTGCCAATTTTTTTTTTTAAATAAAGAGATTTGACTGTCACTAGGACTGTTTTGTTCAGTAAACATTTATTAGGCATTTGCACTTCTCTACTCCTATTGCTCATTTCATTTGTGTTGCCTGAAATATTCTCCACCAACTGCCTTCCCTTGAACATCCAACTCATGTATCATCTAGGTCCTAAAACTTTAACCACCTTTCTCTCCTCACCTCTCAGTCCATCCGTCTCCTTTCACCAAAATATTTCATTGCTTTATGTACTCATCCATCTTAAAAACTCATCCCATGCTACCATTTTTTTTAATTAATTAATTTATTTATTTATTTATTTTTGTACATTTATGTTCCCAGATCAATCAGATGCATATCCCTTGACCCTCCCCCCACCCAGGTTCCCCCCCCGCATCCCTCCAGACCATTGCTCCAAGTGGTTGTAGGTACTCCTATTCCCCTAACACAATGACAATAGCTATCTTTTCTACACATGACAGTATAGGTTCCCATGTTACTCCCTCCCATTGTTTTGAAATTTTCTTGACCTTTGAGAGTTTGACTCCCGTTAGTCACCTGTGTGTGTGTGTGTGTGTGTGCGTGTGTGTATGTGTGTATTTACAGTGTATTGAATCTAGAAGTGGCTAAAGAAAATATTATGTTGACGTTTTGATCAGTGTTCTATTTCTGTTTTTTTTCAGCACCTTGTTGAACACTGTGGCATACTAAAAATAGATTGCATATTTTCTTTGCAAACAGTTTAAAATTTGCATTTTTAATGAGTCAGAGCTGATGGAATTGTGGCAGGACATGAAATTATTTGGTGGATTCAGAATGAAGCTATTAATAGCTTGTTGTATAATTTACTGCAAAGTGACTATAGGACCTTCAATAAGTAATAGAGAAGTTGGGGATTTTCAAAGGAGAGCATATCAGATAATGATGGATATTTCTAATGAACTAGAAATAACAACTTCCAGGGATCTTTTAGCACAGAGATTTTACCACAAATGGTATGAGAGAGTCAACCTCTCTTCTTCCTTCTTTGTGTACTATGTTCTGGGATTGGTTGGTTTGTATTCTTACTTATGTCAGAGAAGTGTAGTAGAACAATATGGACAGCAATAGTGGAAAATTCCATGGGAAAATCTGTAAATGTTTTTATTAGTATAGCACTTGCATTCACTTTCAGAGTATCCAAAAGAAAATATAACCATTTCAGAAAAAAAAAAGAAAGAAAAGGACCATATTTGGAGAAAGAGTTAATAGAAATGATCTGAAATTGGATAATAAAAAATACAGTATGAAAAGCTTAAAACTGGACAAGTTTGTTTAAGATAGAAAAAAATGAATGATTGGATCTTCTTTAGGATTAGCTTGATGGAAATATCTTTGTGGCTTCCTCACACAGGACATTAACTGGTATTCAACCTAATAAGCATTTCCACCTACCAAATAGAATCTATGAGTAATTTGTGTTTTAAATGTTTCATAATATTTATGAATTATGGTAACCTTATGCCAGGCTTATAAATAAATGTTTGTTAAATAGAAAGATAAATATATTAAAATGAAAAGCATTTTAAAGTAAGCTCTTTACTCCCTTAATACCTACACTGTATTATCACTTTATTATATTTATTTTTATAGATTCATTTCTATGTTTTTATAACTTCATCTCCCTATCTACCTGTAATTTTTCTCTTTATATAGCATACTCCATATACAAAGCTAATGTTGTACTCTAGTACATTTTACATCATAAAATGATGCACAGTAAATATTAAGTTAAATAAGTAAATATTGAAGAGTACTGAGTTGAGACAGACCCAAATATAGGTTCACATCAGAAGATGAGCTTTGTGAAAAATAATAAATGAGAATCGAGGTGACAGTCTCAATTTTCCTAATAAATACATACTTGCACAGTAACAATTTTTAAGGGACATTATAGCTAAGTGTTTTTACCATTTGTTTTTTACTAACATGAATTAAAATCTTGAAAGAAAACTACATGGGTGAAATGATCCACTCTCCCCATCTGTTTCCTGGATTTCTAATCTAATCATTCAGTGGTTTAACATGAAACACAAGACCTATCTCTAGTTTAGCTTGTATCCTGAATCGACTTCTTCAGCTGGCTAGGAGGCGCACAATGTTTCAGTCTCCCAAAGTGGTATATTTTCCTTACATTCATTCAAAAGGAATCTTGTGCTTTCACTCCAACTAGGAGACATCTGTTATTGCAATAGCAAGCCGAGAACTACAATTTAATAATCAATAACTGGCAGAGGAAAACAATTGTTTTAATCTCCAAATAAACGATTTAACTAAGAAAAAGAAGTCAAAAAATTACAAAATAAATCCCAGAATGACTTTTCATTAAAAAATAAAATGAATAAGTCTCAAGTAGTATGTTGAAACTTGGAGTAGGATTGTGAAGACCTTCCTTCCTTCTTGTCCTTGGGCATGTCATGGGCCATGGTAAGAGCATCCCATTCTGTTTTCAAATACAGGTGTACCTAGCAATGTGTAAGGGATGACATATTGGCATGGCAATTTGTATAATATCTTTCTTATAGTAGATTATTTTTTATATAGTATGTTCGGTTTAGGAGGTGATAATGAAAACACAGTAAGAATTTGTACCTGAATCTTGGGCTGGATTCTAGGCAATTTGTTCCTAGAAGACATGAGACTAGTTAGAAATTCGGATGGTACATTAGTAAAAGATAATGGATATCTGTAATATGGACAACCTTTACTATGCCCACAAATGGATCGCAGAGAGGTGATAGGACCCACAGTCCTTGCTCCTCTGTGTCAATTCTCTCCAGATATCCACCTGAGTTTTAGGCCAAATCATACAGGTTAAAATGAATGGCATAACACATAAGATTCAGGCCAATTATCATGAAACACTGTGTGTCCACCTGAGCCACATGATGAGTGTCATCCAGAATTTGAATTAAATTATGTTTGAATTTTATAGGTATTGATTATTGGATGAAGAGTAATTGTTCAAATGACTGCTGTGGATTCAAAAATAGGCAGTTCCATAGACTTTGACTTGTATGCACATGAAATAAATCACAAAGTTAAAGAAAACTACATGGGTGAAATGATCCACTCTCCCCATCTGTTTCCTGGATTTCTAATCTAATCATTCAGTGGTTTAACATGAAACACAAGACCTATCTCTAGTTTAGCTTGTATCCTGAATCGACTTCTTCAGCTGGCTAGGAGGCGACAATGTTTCAGTCTCCCAAAGTGGTATATTTTCCTTACATTCATTCAAAAGGAATCTTGTGCTTTCACTCCAACTAGGAGACATCTGTTATTGCAATAGCAAGCCGAGAACTACAATTTAATAATCAATAACTGGCAGAGGAAAACAATTGTTTTAATCTCCAAATAAACGATTTAACTAAGAAAAAGAAGTCAAAAAATTACAAAATAAATCCCAGAATGACTTTTCATTAAAAAATAAAATGAATAAGTCTCAAGTAGTATGTTGAAACTTGGAGTAGGATTGTGAAGACCTTCCTTCCTTCTTGTCCTTGGGCATGTCATGGGCCATGGTAAGAGCATCCCATTCTGTTTTCAAATACAGGTGTACCTAGCAATGTGTAAGGGATGACATATTGGCATGGCAATTTGTATAATATCTTTCTTATAGTAGATTATTTTTTATATAGTATGTTCGGTTTAGGAGGTGATAATGAAAACACAGTAAGAATTTGTACCTGAATCTTGGGCTGGATTCTAGGCAATTTGTTCCTAGAAGACATGAGACTAGTTAGAAATTCGGATGGTACATTAGTAAAAGATAATGGATATCTGTAATATGGACAACCTTTACTATGCCCACAAATGGATCGCAGAGAGGTGATAGGACCCACAGTCCTTGCTCCTCTGTGTCAATTCTCTCCAGATATCCACCTGAGTTTTAGGCCAAATCATACAGGTTAAAATGAATGGCATAACACATAAGATTCAGGCCAATTATCATGAAACACTGTGTGTCCACCTGAGCCACATGATGAGTGTCATCCAGAATTTGAATTAAATTATGTTTGAATTTTATAGGTATTGATTATTGGATGAAGAGTAATTGTTCAAATGACTGCTGTGGATTCAAAAATAGGCAGTTCCATAGACTTTGACTTGTATGCACATGAAATAAATCACCTACAGAAAAAGGACTAAGCATATCTGAACAAATCTCTCAAAGATTTCGCTTAGAAGAAGAGAATTACTCTTTAGCTACAGATTGCCAATCTTCAGAGGAGACTAAAATTGGGAGCGCTTTGTTTGCTAAGCTTCCTTGGCCTTGTGTTCACAGTTTTGTTTTGAGGGAGTTGCCTATTTGAGATATTCTTTCTTCTTTTGTCTGTATTGTGTGTGTTTGTGTGAAACACTGGTGAGTGTACAGGGGGACTGTATGTATGCATCATATATGAGATTTAGAACCAAAGCATGAAGGGATAGATCATACATGGTTGAGGTGGAGTTGTTGCAGTGTTAGGCAGGATAACAGAAGCAACAAGGGGAGAAAGCATAGAATTACCCAGCATAAAGCAGCGTTTATGTGGAGGGGCTGAAAACAAGTGCTGACAATGATTGTTGTTTCCAACTTAATTAGGGCTCCTCTGCTTTGATCTATCATGGTTGTCTTATGAGGATGGGGCAATCACAACCAAGCTGCATCTGTGACATGTGATTTGAAGCAGTTTTAATGTCAGGAATGTCTTTCTCTACCCAGGAATTAACTGACATGTCATGTCCATGTCCATCTCATCACTGGGTATTGAAGGCTGTGGTATAAAACACCATGAGAATTGGTTTAAGAGCACTCTCAGTATAAAGATTGTGCATTCAGATAGAGATCCTGCAATCAAGCCCTAAGAAGCATACATTTTTCTTTTGTACCCATCTAGGGAATATTAGGGGCTTCCTTGGTGGCTTAATGGGTCTTAAAAGTGCCTAAATTTGAAGAAACATGAGACTAGTTAGAAATTCATCGTAAAAGATAATGGATATCTGTAATATGGACAACCTTTACTATGCCCACAAATGGATCGCAGAAGGTGATAGGACCCACAGTCCTTGCTCCTCTGTGTCAATTTCTCAGATATCCACCTGAGTTTTAGGCCAAATCATACAGGTTAAAATGAACGACATAACAAATCAGATTAAGGCCCATTAACATGAAACACTGTGTGTCCACCTGAGCCACATGATGAGTGTCATCCAGAATTTGAATTAAATTATGTTTGAATTTTATAGGTATTGATTATTGGATGAAGAGTAATTGTTCAAATGACTGCTGTGGATTCAAAAATAGGCAGTTCCATAGACTTTGACTTGTATGCACATGAAATAAATCACCTACAGAAAAAGGACTAAGCATATCTGAACAAATCTCTCAAAGATTTCGCTTAGAAGAAGAGAATTACTCTTTAGCTACAGATTGCCAATCTTCAGAGGAGACTAAAATTGGGAGCGCTTTGTTTGCTAAGCTTCCTTGGCCTTGTGTTCACAGTTTTGTTTTGAGGGAGTTGCCTATTTGAGATATTCTTTCTTCTTTTGTCTGTATTGTGTGTGTTTGTGTGAAACACTGGTGAGTGTACAGGGGGACTGTATGTATGCATCATATATGAGATTTAGAACCAAAGCATGAAGGGATAGATCATACATGGTTGAGGTGGAGTTGTTGCAGTGTTAGGCAGGATAACAGAAGCAACAAGGGGAGAAAGCATAGAATTACCCAGCATAAAGCAGCGTTTATGTGGAGGGGCTGAAAACAAGTGCTGACAATGATTGTTGTTTCCAACTTAATTAGGGCTCCTCTGCTTTGATCTATCATGGTTGTCTTATGAGGATGGGGCAATCACAACCAAGCTGCATCTGTGACATGTGATTTGAAGCAGTTTTAATGTCAGGAATGTCTTTCTCTACCCAGGAATTAACTGACATGTCATGTCCATGTCCATCTCATCACTGGGTATTGAAGGCTGTGGTATAAAACACCATGAGAATTGGTTTAAGAGCACTCTCAGTATAAAGATTGTGCATTCAGATAGAGATCCTGCAATCAAGCCCTAAGAAGCATACATTTTTTTCTTTTGTACCCATCTAGGGAATATTAGGGGGCTTCCTTGGTGGCTTAATGGTAAAGAATCTACCTGACAGTGCAGGAGATATGAATTTGATCCCTGGGTTGAGAAGATCCTCTTGAGAAGGATATAGTAACCCACTCCAGCATTCTTGCTTGGGAAATTCCATGGACAGAGGAGCCTGGTGGGTTACAGTCCATGGGATCACAGATTTGGACACAACCTAGCAACTAAACAACAACAAGGAAATAGTAACATCTCTGCCTAACTATTTACTTGGCGTGAGTCCTGGACTGAATTTCATCTCACGCTCAGCCATAAGATTTTTCCTTAGAAGTTTAGCTTGCTTTGAATAGTATGAAATGATAGTCATTCTACTTAGTCTCCACCCTTGGGGTAGTTGCTCTTTGCTGGGATCAGTTTTTAAGATTCTATTGCAGTCACCAGATTGAGTATCTATTAGGCAAAAAAATACCGTATCACAAATGAATACATAAAGCAAGCCTTCCATTGAACAACAACTAGTAGCACATTTAACAAAGTATGTCCAATTTGATTATATATGAAATAATTTAAGGATATTAAACAGTGATTCTAGACATTCTCCTGTATAAGAAAATGGCAACCTACTCCAGTATACTTGCCTGGGAGATCCTACGAACAGAGGAGCCTGGTAGGCAACTGTCCATGGGGTTGTAAGAGTCAGATATGACTTAGCAACCAAACCACCACCACCACCACCTAGATATCCTATTAAAAGTACAATTATCAGTTTTCAAAAGGATAAAGACATGATTCAATAGTAGTTTACATCAACATATTTCCCTTACTTCACATTGTACTAGCAGTGGACTCTGTTGGAGCATGGAAGAAGTACCTCATGTAAAACTAGAAGCTATAATAATTTTTTTAAAACACAACACTTGTTATTCACTCAATTTAAGAATTCTATATAGGCACAGGATAAGCAGTCATATAGGTAAGGAATAATCTATAATCCTTTGATACCAATGCACTTTGTTCCATGAATGTGTCTCCACGATAACAAAGGCTGTCCTGCGAATGATGCAGCCAGAAAAAGAAGTTACGTACATAATTTCTTCCTAAATTATTTGTATTTCAGCGTTCCCTATACTACTCAAGTGTTTTTTGAGTGCTTGCTTATCAGCGGCAGCATTCTTTGAGGCCCTGCTCTAAAGTATGTCCATCTGCCCTCAAAGATCTGAAAATCCATTTGGGCATGAATCGTCTTCATTGATCAGTTAGAGAGGTCAACTGATCACCTCTGTTACACAGAATTATCTGGGGAAAGCAAACACAAAGACCATAATATTCACCGGATCATGTACTGTTTTTACTTTTTCAAACAATTTCATATATGTCATTTTTTTTGATTTCAGAATTCCTGTGATATAAGCAGAATAAATGTCTTAAGAGGGAAACAGATACCAAGAACATTTAAAACATCAAAGTTTATGACTAGTTAATAGAAAACAAAACATTAAAAATCAAAAGGAGATTGCCTCACTGGGCTAGAATTTTTTCCACTGTTTCATCTTGTCTCTCATCAGTACTAACCTTTCTTTAGGTAGAGAATGAACTGTAAAAAATTTATTTTGAATATAGATAGACTAAAATGTATAAAAACCCTGTGTATGAGGAGCTAAAGATCAAGCAACTAGAAGCACCTGGGTCTACACACCCAGTAATTAATTGGTATTGGTAGGTGTACCAAAATTATCTTTTGTGTAGACACATAAGAGTGTCCCATTGTTATGGTAGAGTTGTAATGGAGATCTGAAAATGTTAATCATTGAAATTATGTAATAAAATGCAATGGCTTAATCAAGATAATTCTTTCAAAATTTTTCAGAATTGTTCAGCAGCCCCCCAAATATAATTGGGCCAAATTTCCCAGTGAGCACAACAAGCATGTGCTTAAGACATCAATAAAGTAGGGGCACCAGATTTTTTTTTTTTTTAAGAATTTAAGATTTCAAGAAGATAAATTAGAAGTTCATGCAGGAGAAGGAGTGTTCAGGAGCTTCTTCATGCTCATTTTATTTTTTGGTATTAATTTCTTTTTAATATATAATTTTATTTATTTGTTTGCTTTTCACTGGCAGGATCTTTAGTGCTGTGCATGCTTTCTCCAGTGTGGTAAGCAGAACTACTCTCTAGTTGCAGTGTGAAGACTTCTCATTGCAGTGGTTTCTCTTTTTGCGTAGCATGGGGGCTAGGCCTCAGTAGTTGAGGTATGTGGGCTCCATGGTTGCAGCTGCTGGGCTCTAGAGCACAGGCTCAATAGTTGTGATGCACCAGCATAGTTCCTCTGTGGCATTATGGGGTCTTCCTGGATCAGGGATTGAACCCATACCTCCTGTATTGGCAGGCAGATTCTTTGCCATTGAGCTACCAGGGAAGCCCAGTTTTAATATAATCATCAACGATTTTGTGGTGGGTAGTGTTGGTCTCTTCCATTCTTGTGCTTTTCTAAAGGTCTTACTCTAACCCTGGCAAAAACATCAGTCATATGGAAGGCATCAGACTCAAAGAGGAGTCCAGGAATATACTCAGACATGCAAAACTAGAAAAGTGAGGCACAAAAGCAGGCAGAGATCATGGTGAATGGGCATTAACCAGAATACTTATATGTGAAAGGTCTCTGGCAAGACCAGTCTCCTCATAGTCACAACTTTATCAATAACAGTTCCATGACTTCAAAAAGCTTACCTAATGCCATTCAGTCAGAATTCTCATCTGTAAAATGAGATATAGACTAAAGGATCTATTAACATTAAATGAAACTGTGTAGACACAATAACCTGGGTCTACACCCAGTAATTAATTGGTATTGGTAGGTGTACCAAAATTATCTTTTGTGTAGACACATAAGAGTGTCCCATTGTTATGGTAGAGTTGTAATGGAGATCTGAAAATGTTAATCATTGAAATTATGTAATAAAATGCAATGGCTTAATCAAGATAATTCTTTCAAAATTTTTCAGAATTGTTCAGCAGCCCCCCAAATATAATTGGGCCAAATTTCCCAGTGAGCACAACAAGCATGTGCTTAAGACATCAATAAAGTAGGGGCACCAGATTTTTTTTTTTTTTAAGAATTTAAGATTTCAAGAAGATAAATTAGAAGTTCATGCAGGAGAAGGAGTGTTCAGGAGCTTCTTCATGCTCATTTTATTTTTTGGTATTAATTTCTTTTTAATATATAATTTTATTTATTTGTTTGTTTTTCACTGGCAGGATCTTTAGTGCTGTGCATGCTTTCTCCAGTGTGGTAAGCAGAACTACTCTCTAGTTGCAGTGTGAAGACTTCTCATTGCAGTGGTTTCTCTTTTTGCGTAGCATGGGGGCTAGGCCTCAGTAGTTGAGGTATGTGGGCTCCATGGTTGCAGCTGCTGGGCTCTAGAGCACAGGCTCAATAGTTGTGATGCACCAGCATAGTTCCTCTGTGGCATTATGGGGTCTTCCTGGATCAGGGATTGAACCCATACCTCCTGTATTGGCAGGCAGATTCTTTGCCATTGAGCTACCAGGGAAGCCCAGTTTTAATATAATCATCAACGATTTTGTGGTGGGTAGTGTTGGTCTCTTCCATTCTTGTGCTTTTCTAAAGGTCTTACTCTAACCCTGGCAAAAACATCAGTCATATGGAAGGCATCAGACTCAAAGAGGAGTCCAGGAATATACTCAGACATGCAAAACTAGAAAAGTGAGGCACAAAAGCAGGCAGAGATCATGGTGAATGGGCATTAACCAGAATACTTATATGTGAAAGGTCTCTGGCAAGACCAGTCTCCTCATAGTCACAACTTTATCAATAACAGTTCCATGACTTCAAAAAGCTTACCTAATGCCATTCAGTCAGAATTCTCATCTGTAAAATGAGATATAGACTAAAGGATCTATTAACATTAAATGAAATGATGTACATAAAGCAATTCATTCTTTCAGTTCAGTTCAGTCTCTCAGTCGGGTCTGACTCTTTGCAACCCCATGGACTGCAGCATGCCAGGCTTCCCCATCTGTCACCATCTTCCATAGCTTGCTCAAACTCATGTTTGTTGACTCAGAGATGCCATCAAACTATCTCATCCTCTGTCATTCCCTTCTCCTTTTGCCTTCTATTTTCCCCAACATCTGTGTCTTCTCCAGTGAGTTGTCTCTTCACATCGGGTGGGCAAAATATTGCTTCAGCTTCAGCATCAGTCCTTCCAATGAATACTCAGGACTGATTTCCTTTAGTATTGACTGGTTGGATCTCCTTGCAGTCCAAGTAACTCCCAAGAGTTTTCTTCAACACCACAGTTCCAAGGCATCAATTCTTTGGTGCTCAACCTTCTTTATGGTCCAACTCTCACATGGACACATGACTACTGAGAAAACCATAGCTTTGAATATATGAATTTTTCTTGGCAAAGTGATGTCTCTGCTCTTTAATATGCTGTGGGTTTGTCATAGCTTTTCTTCCAAGGAGCAAGCATCTCTTAATTTCATGGCTTCAGTCACAATCCCCAGTGATTTTGGTGACTAAGGAAATAAAGTCTGTCACTATTTCCGTTGTCACCTATCTGTTTGCCACCAAGCGATGGGACTGGATGCCGTGATCTTAGTTTGGGGGTGTAATAAATGTTCAGAGCAGCTTATACACCAAGTTTATCACAACTAAAGCCTTACAAATATATCACTTTCTATCAGCAATTGTTTCTTTTTGAAAATTATACTTGTTTATTATTTATTTGGCGGCATTGGGTCTTTAGCAGCATGCGGGATCTTCGTTACATCATGCAGGATCTTTTGTTGAGGTGCATGGGCTCTCACACTGTGGCATGTGGCTCCAGTAGTTACAGAATGTGGGCTTAGTTGCCCTAGGGCATGTGGGATCTTAGTTTTCCCACCAGCGATCAAACTCATCCCCTGCATTTCAAGGCAGATCCTTAACTACTGGACCACTAGAGAAGTCCCCAGCAATTATTTCTTAATTGGAATTATGTTACCTGATCATTTGCTGTTATATATGTAAAAGCTTACATGTCCCTCCATAATTTTCACATAAGCAGCTCTTGTTTATCCATGAAGTTGGGGGCAGAAATCGTTGTTAAAGAATATGAAATCCAGGCCTTCCCTGGTGGCTCAATGGTAAAGAATCTGCCTGCCATTGTAGGAGATACAGGTTTGATTCCTGATCCAGAAAGATACCACATGCTGCATAGCAACTAACCCCATGAGCCACAACTATGGAGCCTGTGCTCTAGAGCCTTGGAGCTGCAACTATTGAGCCCATGTGCCACAACTACTGAAGCCCGTGTGCCCTAGAGTTTCACAACAAGAGAAGTCACCGCAACAAGAAGCCTGCTCACCTCAACTTGGGAGTAGCCCCAATTCCCTGCACCTAGAGAAGAGCCTACAGCAGCAGTGAAAACCCAGAATAGACCCCAAAAAGCCCCCTGCCAAAATAAAATAAAAGTTAAAAAAATAAATTATTTAAAAAAAAGAATATGAAATCCGGAAATTAACACTTAATCCTTCCTGAAGTCAATAGTTTTAATCTCATTCCCCCAATTACACCTTCTGGAGGATATAGTTGTTATCAAGGCAGATATGGTTTCTGCCCTCAGTGAGCTTATATTGGAGCTAATTAATAATCCATACATCTGCCTTTAGCTCAGTCACCAACAGCATAGTTTGCAGGTTTCTGAAAGATAATATTTTTATAAAAAGCACCTACTGGAATTTCAGTCTTCTAATTATTTTTTTAATTTTTATTCCCCAAATGTAGGAAAGTTAACACAGTTTCAAAGATTCCCCTCTCTTGTTTTCTTTTCTTCAGAAATCTTTTCTGGCAGTTACAAGTTCAGAATGCTTTTGTGCATTCTAAGCAGTCTTGCCCAGATTCTGCCACCTGTTCCATCATTCTGGGTATATTTAGGGTATAGTTCTTTTCCATATGGGCAGTGTAATTCCATTAAGAAGCAATCCAGCACAGATACTTTTTTTTTAACGTTAAACCTCGAGAGTTAATCGTCCATCTGTGTGTAATCATCAATTCCATTAAGCCTTATGGCCTTGTCAGATTATCAAACATTTTAAACAGTACTCCTTTCTTCACAGGAAACACATTGAATAATTAAGGGCATGATGGAATCTTAGGTTTGGAGCCTGACTCCAAGGACCTCCAGTCGTCTGTGTTAATCCTGACTTGATCTCCACGAGATCACTGAGCTTTGATGATGACAGCAAGAGACTCAGTGATACATATCGATCTAGTTCAGTCAGATTTCTGAGCAAACAAGATATGACATTCAGGTGTTCAGATGGTGACAATGAATCAAATGTTTTGCATGGATCTTCCGGTTTCTGAGTCACAACTATGGAGCCTGTGCTCTAGAGCCTTGGAGCTGCAACTATTGAGCCCATGTGCCACAACTACTGAAGCCCGTGTGCCCTAGAGTTTCACAACAAGAGAAGTCACCGCAACAAGAAGCCTGCTCACCTCAACTTGGGAGTAGCCCCAATTCCCTGCACCTAGAGAAGAGCCTACAGCAGCAGTGAAAACCCAGAATAGACCCCAAAAAGCCCCCTGCCAAAATAAAATAAAAGTTAAAAAAATAAATTATTTAAAAAAAAGAATATGAAATCCGGAAATTAACACTTAATCCTTCCTGAAGTCAATAGTTTTAATCTCATTCCCCCAATTACACCTTCTGGAGGATATAGTTGTTATCAAGGCAGATATGGTTTCTGCCCTCAGTGAGCTTATATTGGAGCTAATTAATAATCCATACATCTGCCTTTAGCTCAGTCACCAACAGCATAGTTTGCAGGTTTCTGAAAGATAATATTTTTATAAAAAGCACCTACTGGAATTTCAGTCTTCTAATTATTTTTTTAATTTTTATTCCCCAAATGTAGGAAAGTTAACACAGTTTCAAAGATTCCCCTCTCTTGTTTTCTTTTCTTCAGAAATCTTTTCTGGCAGTTACAAGTTCAGAATGCTTTTGTGCATTCTAAGCAGTCTTGCCCAGATTCTGCCACCTGTTCCATCATTCTGGGTATATTTAGGGTATAGTTCTTTTCCATATGGGCAGTGTAATTCCATTAAGAAGCAATCCAGCACAGATACTTTTTTTTTAACGTTAAACCTCGAGAGTTAATCGTCCATCTGTGTGTAATCATCAATTCCATTAAGCCTTATGGCCTTGTCAGATTATCAAACATTTTAAACAGTACTCCTTTCTTCACAGGAAACACATTGAATAATTAAGGGCATGATGGAATCTTAGGTTTGGAGCCTGACTCCAAGGACCTCCAGTCGTCTGTGTTAATCCTGACTTGATCTCCACGAGATCACTGAGCTTTGATGATGACAGCAAGAGACTCAGTGATACATATCGATCTAGTTCAGTCAGATTTCTGAGCAAACAAGATATGACATTCAGGTGTTCAGATGGTGACAATGAATCAAATGTTTCAATGGTTTTGCATGAGGCTTATCTTCCGGTTTCTGGTCACAGTGATTAAATCACAGTGAGTATTGATGAGAACCATCTTGAGGTATAGGCAGTGTGTGAAACAAACCTTGAGCTTTGCCTTGCTTGTTTTTATAGATCTCTGTTGCCTTTTGTTCTGTCGAAGAGTAGATTATCAAAATCCCAGACACTTTTACTGAGGAATTGTTTTTAAATTTTGGCCTCTTTTATTGGCCCTTCATTTGTGTATTTTCATACATCTTAATTCTTTGGCCTGGGTGGGCCTCCCATTGCAGTGGCCTCTCTTGTTGCAGAGCACTGGTGCGGGGTGCATGCGCTCCAGAGCACTGGCTGGTAATTGGACACACCCGTCAGCCATTCCGCAGCATGTGGGATCTTCCTGTGCTAGGGATCAAACTGGTGCCCCTTGCACTGCAAGGCAGACTCTTTACCCACTGTACCACCAGGGAAGCCCCTGAGGAATTTTATAGAAGACAATAATATGGGCAGATTTCTCAGCAAACAGAATTTGAAGTTTGGTTTTTTAATGAAGTGAAAAATACTAATAACTGCCCACAAAATATTACCTAGTTTCAGTATTTTTGTCCTTATTCTGTTATTCAAGCATGAATGATGGTGAGTCCAATGAACAGAAGTAGAAAAATTAAAATCAAGAACTCGGCTCTCTAAATCAGGTAGTACATGACTGATGGTTGACTGGGATCTAATACATCCCTAAGAACCCCAACATATTAAAGATTTTGAATACTTTTGAATAAACTCGTTCCATCTGTGTGTAATCATCAATTCCATTAAGCCTTATGGCCTTGTCAGATTATCAAACATTTTAAACAGTACTCCTTTCTTCACAGGAAACACATTGAATAATTAAGGGCATGATGGAATCTTAGGTTTGGAGCCTGACTCCAAGGACCTCCAGTCGTCTGTGTTAATCCTGACTTGATCTCCACGAGATCACTGAGCTTTGATGATGACAGCAAGAGACTCAGTGATACATATCGATCTAGTTCAGTCAGATTTCTGAGCAAACAAGATATGACATTCAGGTGTTCAGATGGTGACAATGAATCAAATGTTTCAATGGTTTTGCATGAGGCTTATCTTCCGGTTTCTGGTCACAGTGATTAAATCACAGTGAGTATTGATGAGAACCATCTTGAGGTATAGGCAGTGTGTGAAACAAACCTTGAGCTTTGCCTTGCTTGTTTTTATAGATCTCTGTTGCCTTTTGTTCTGTCGAAGAGTAGATTATCAAAATCCCAGACACTTTTACTGAGGAATTGTTTTTAAATTTTGGCCTCTTTTATTGGCCCTTCATTTGTGTATTTTCATACATCTTAATTCTTTGGCCTGGGTGGGCCTCCCATTGCAGTGGCCTCTCTTGTTGCAGAGCACTGGTGCGGGGTGCATGCGCTCCAGAGCACTGGCTGGTAATTGGACACACCCGTCAGCCATTCCGCAGCATGTGGGATCTTCCTGTGCTAGGGATCAAACTGGTGCCCCTTGCACTGCAAGGCAGACTCTTTACCCACTGTACCACCAGGGAAGCCCCTGAGGAATTTTATAGAAGACAATAATATGGGCAGATTTCTCAGCAAACAGAATTTGAAGTTTGGTTTTTTTTTAATGAAGTGAAAAATACTAATAACTGCCCACAAAATATTACCTAGTTTCAGTATTTTTGTCCTTATTCTGTTATTCAAGCATGAATGATGGTGAGTCCAATGAACAGAAGTAGAAAAAATTAAAATCAAGAACTCGGCTCTCTAAATCAGGTAGTACATGACTGATGGTTGACTGGGATCTCAAGAGGATTATTTTCTCATTCCCTTAGCATGAATCCCTCCTAACATATTAAAGATTTTGAATACTTTTGAATAAGTTTTTTTTAACCTTAAAAAATCAGCATATCATAAAACTTCCATCAAAATAATACAATTAAGACACAGCCCCTAGGCCACTGGAGACATAATTTGTTGCACAGTTGACTGGCTCTAAGTTTTTTTAAAAATCAAAATAATAAAAATTAGTTGTTTCTATAGTCTCAGTCTTAGTGATTGTCTAGTTCTGTTCTCTATTTGATTTATTTTATTTCCATGAGAAAATATTTCTTAGTTAAGGTCCACCCAAATCCAAAGAATTTTATTTCTGTTAGATTGTATATTATACTTCCAAAAACAACACAGAGACTTTCTCAGAGATCTGGAGGGTGTCTGGACCCAGGCAAGGCAGCCTTTGTGTGGTCTGGCTGGCTGGAGAGCTAGGCACACAGAGGGAGAATCTTGGCCTTTGTGGAACAGCAGGTCTGGACAGCCTAGTCCACCGCACAGCCAACTTTAGAAGCCCTGCCGGAGTGAATCTGGCCCAGAAGGCTGCACATATTTTTTCCTGGATGGACCCCTTCATGTTCAACAGGAGCCTCCATGGCGATGATGCAGTCCTCCATATTGCTCCCACAAAGCTACAGTATGGGACAGGAAGTCTGGCTCTTTAACCCTCTGGCTGCTGCACATGACTGTTTGGCTAGCAAAGCAGAGAAATGTCGACAGCCTAAGGTTTAAATGATTAGTAACAGGTTTTTGAGTGATTTTTCCCAGAATGTGCTAGTATAAATAGACTGAAAGGGGACTGGTGCCCTTGCACTGCAAGGCAGACTCTTTACCCACTGTACCACCAGGGAAGCCCCTGAGGAATTTTATAGAAGACAATAATATGGGCAGATTTCGCAGGAAACAGAGTTTGAAGTGTGGGTTTGTTTTAATGAAGTGGAGAATACGAAGAACTGCCGACAAAATATTACCTAGTTTCAGTATTTTTGTCCTTATTCTGTTATTCAAGCATGAATGATGGTGAGTCCAATGAACAGAAGTAGAAAAAATTAAAATCAAGAACTCGGCTCTCTAAATCAGGTAGTACATGACTGATGGTTGACTGGGATCTCAAGAGGATTATTTTCTCATTCCCTTAGCATGAATCCCTCCTAACATATTAAAGATTTTGAATACTTTTGAATAAGTTTTTTTTAACCTTAAAAAATCAGCATATCATAAAACTTCCATCAAAATAATACAATTAAGACACAGCCCCTAGGCCACTGGAGACATAATTTGTTGCACAGTTGACTGGCTCTAAGTTTTTTTAAAAATCAAAATAATAAAAATTAGTTGTTTTCTCTAGTCTCAGTCTTAGTGATTGTCTAGTTCTGTTCTCTATTTGATTTATTTTATTTCCATGAGAAAATATTTCTTAGTTAAGGTCCACCCAAATCCAAAGAATTTTATTTCTGTTAGATTGTATATTATACTTCCAAAAACAACACAGAGACTTTCTCAGAGATCTGGAGGGTGTCTGGACCCAGGCAAGGCAGCCTTTGTGTGGTCTGGCTGGCTGGAGAGCTAGGCACACAGAGGGAGAATCTTGGCCTTTGTGGAACAGCAGGTCTGGACAGCCTAGTCCACCGCACAGCCAACTTTAGAAGCCCTGCCGGAGTGAATCTGGCCCAGAAGGCTGCACATATTTTTGCCTGGATGGACCCCTTCATGTTCAACAGGAGCCTCCATGGCGATGATGCAGTCCTCCATATTGCTCCCACAAAGCTACAGTATGGGACAGGAAGTCTGGCTCTTTAACCCTCTGGCTGCTGCACATGACTGTTTGGCTAGCAAAGCAGAGAAATGTCGACAGCCTAAGGTTTAAATGATTAGTAACAGGTTTTTGAGTGATTTTTCCCAGAATGTGCTAGTATAAATAGAGGACTGTGAAAGGGGGATTTGAGGGTTTTTTTTTTCTTCCTTTTGGTATTGTGATTTGTTTGTTTCCATTTCTTTTCATGACAGATTCCCTTTTATGGCTGTATACACCAAAGCCCAATACACAAATGCAGACTGAAGGGAAGATGCCCACCTCCCCCTGCTTCCTCATCAGAGTCAGAAAGAACTATTAGAACATTGTTATTATATGATAAATTTGAGGATCTTTCTTTTTCTTAACTAATAATAGGCCACGTACAGGTTTTCTCTGGTGATTCAGATGGTAAAGAATCTGCCTGCAATTCAGGAGACTGAGGTTTGGGTCAGGAAGACCCTCTGGAGAAGGAAATGGCAACCCACTCACTCCAGTATTCTTGCCTGGGAAATCTCATGGGCAAAGGAGCTTGGTAGCTAAAGTCCATGGGGTCACAAATACATAAGAAGCAGTGTTGTGCTTTGCCTTCTAAATTTTGTTTTCCATATTTGTTGTTGATAGCTTTGAAAAAAGATGAAACCGCCATGTAAATGCATGTCCAAGTGGCTGGTTCGATGTTACTTGCACATTCATTGTAATAAAAGGGTGAAATAAACGACATCCAATCAGTAGAACTGTCACCAACTCATGCAAAGCTTCAAGCTCAGTTTATTGAAATAAATCAAATTATCTCAACTCAAGCTAACACAGATATTCTAAAATGGATCATGACAACCTTCTGTTGGAAATACAGTCCTGTTCAGTAATAAAACAGTTTTTCAAAGAAACTGTATTGCTTTAAATATGTATGAATGAGTCAGCTATTAGCTCATACTTATATTATGGATGGTAGACCAAAAGTATGACTTGCCATGGCTCAGTCTGTATGTTTTGCTGGAAAATAAGCTATTCTACTTTACAGCATGAAAGAAAATGAATTATCAAAGTATGGGAACCTCCAAGACTTACCTAAATGAATGAAAGGGACTTCTTTAACCCTCTGGCTGCTGCACATGACTGTTTGGCTAGCAAAGCAGAGAAATGTCGACAGCCTAAGGTTTAAATGATTAGTAACAGGTTTTTGAGTGATTTTTCCCAGAATGTGCTAGTATAAATAGAGGACTGTGAAAGGGGGATTTGAGGGTTTTTTTTTTCTTCCTTTTGGTATTGTGATTTGTTTGTTTCCATTTCTTTTCATGACAGATTCCCTTTTATGGCTGTATACACCAAAGCCCAATACACAAATGCAGACTGAAGGGAAGATGCCCACCTCCCCCTGCTTCCTCATCAGAGTCAGAAAGAACTATTAGAACATTGTTATTATATGATAAATTTGAGGATCTTTCTTTTTCTTAACTAATAATAGGCCACGTACAGGTTTTCTCTGGTGATTCAGATGGTAAAGAATCTGCCTGCAATTCAGGAGACTGAGGTTTGGGTCAGGAAGACCCTCTGGAGAAGGAAATGGCAACCCACTCACTCCAGTATTCTTGCCTGGGAAATCTCATGGGCAAAGGAGCTTGGTAGCTAAAGTCCATGGGGTCACAAATACATAAGAAGCAGTGTTGTGCTTTGCCTTCTAAATTTTGTTTTCCATATTTGTTGTTGATAGCTTTGAAAAAAGATGAAACCGCCATGTAAATGCATGTCCAAGTGGCTGGTTCGATGTTACTTGCACATTCATTGTAATAAAAGGGTGAAATAAACGACATCCAATCAGTAGAACTGTCACCAACTCATGCAAAGCTTCAAGCTCAGTTTATTGAAATAAATCAAATTATCTCAACTCAAGCTAACACAGATATTCTAAAATGGATCATGACAACCTTCTGTTGGAAATACAGTCCTGTTCAGTAATAAAACAGTTTTTCAAAGAAACTGTATTGCTTTAAATATGTATGAATGAGTCAGCTATTAGCTCATACTTATATTATGGATGGTAGACCAAAAGTATGACTTGCCATGGCTCAGTCTGTATGTTTTGCTGGAAAATAAGCTATTCTACTTTACAGCATGAAAGAAAAATGAATTATCAAAGTATGGGAACCTCCAAGACTTACCTAAATGAATGAAAGGGACTAAGAAGACTCTAACTCATACTTAGCAACTGTTCTTACCTATATGGCATTTTATGTATGTTCAATTTCTATAAGTCTCCTATTTATAGTATCTCTGTAAGTCTCCTACTCCTAAAAAGTACCATATTTAAACAGTATGGAACAGAAGAAAATTGCACTTTCTCTCAGCGTTTGTAGAGGTGCCATCTCCCCCAACTTGAAACCCCCTTTCTAGCCTGTGTTCCTATGTAGGCCAATTTTCACTTCCCTTTCCAGATCATCTTTTTGAGAGATAAATCCAGTTCACTGGCTTTATTTCCACATTCAGTCTGTCTTACACCCACCACTGTACTGTAAACGATTGATGCTAAAGTTTTCTGAAACTTTTAGATTGTTAAATCCAACAGACATGTTGCTCTGTCCTGTCTCGTGTGACCTCACCTCTCCCATTTCATTATTCTTGACACTCACCTTACTTCCTTGGCTTCTGTAATGCTCCTTTCTTCTTGACCTCATAATTGATCTTTTCAAGGTTTCTTTATGGAATTCTTCCTCTCCATCCACCTTTTTCCACATGCCTGCTGATTATATTACTTTGATCTATTTCTCTTCTCAGTTATGATGCTCTGATCTGAGCTATGGCACTCATTCCCACAGTGTGAATTACGCCTCTCTTGGTGAAAACCCCTGAATTAGTTAAGTCTCTTTTGGATACAACTCACAGAAATAAAACATAAGCAAGCATAAGGCATAAAACTCCAAGTTTATGGGCTCGTATTGCTAAAATATTCAAGAAAATGTTACCTAAAGTCTTGGCTGGATCCAGTGGTTCAACATTATCAGCAGATATCATACAACTTCTTTGTTGGGAAATACAGTCCTGTTCAGTAATAAAACAGTTTTTCAAAGAAACTGTATTGCTTTAAATATGTATGAATGAGTCAGCTATTAGCTCATACTTATATTATGGATGGTAGACCAAAAGTATGACTTGCCATGGCTCAGTCTGTATGTTTTGCTGGAAAATAAGCTATTCTACTTTACAGCATGAAAGAAAAATGAATTATCAAAGTATGGGAACCTCCAAGACTTACCTAAATGAATGAAAGGGACTAAGAAGACTCTAACTCATACTTAGCAACTGTTCTTACCTATATGGCATTTTATGTATGTTCAATTTCTATAAGTCTCCTATTTATAGTATCTCTGTAAGTCTCCTACTCCTAAAAAGTACCATATTTAAACAGTATGGAACAGAAGAAAATTGCACTTTCTCTCAGCGTTTGTAGAGGTGCCATCTCCCCCAACTTGAAACCCCCTTTCTAGCCTGTGTTCCTATGTAGGCCAATTTTCACTTCCCTTTCCAGATCATCTTTTTGAGAGATAAATCCAGTTCACTGGCTTTATTTCCACATTCAGTCTGTCTTACACCCACCACTGTACTGTAAACGATTGATGCTAAAGTTTTCTGAAACTTTTAGATTGTTAAATCCAACAGACATGTTGCTCTGTCCTGTCTCGTGTGACCTCACCTCTCCCCATTTCATTATTCTTGACACTCACCTTACTTCCTTGGCTTCTGTAATGCTCCTTTCTTCTTGACCTCATAATTGATCTTTTCAAGGTTTCTTTATGGAATTCTTCCTCTCCATCCACCTTTTTCCACATGCCTGCTGATTATATTACTTTGATCTATTTCTCTTCTCAGTTATGATGCTCTGATCTGAGCTATGGCACTCATTCCCACAGTGTGAATTACGCCTCTCTTGGTGAAAACCCCTGAATTAGTTAAGTCTCTTTTGGATACAACTCACAGAAATAAAACATAAGCAAGCATAAGGCATAAAACTCCAAGTTTATGGGCTCGTATTGCTAAAATATTCAAGAAAATGTTACCTAAAGTCTTGGCTGGATCCAGTGGTTCAACATTATCAGCAGACTTCTGTCTTTCTTAATCCTTTTTCTTCCCCCCTTTGTTTTTGGCTTCATTTGCAGACTTACCTGTGTGAGGACAAAGCTGGACATTAATTATTCCTGACTTGTTTGTTCTTATAGCTAATGATCCTTCTGTAAAGAACATGAGTACCTCTCCCCAGCATCCTTACTAATACAAGTACTAGTAACCACTACTCAGTTTTGTTTTCTCGTTGGCTTAGTTAGAGTCATGTACCCTCAACCCTGAGAACAGAGGCAGTACCCATGATTTGACCCATGGTAGTCAAGTCAAAATCAGTAACATAGGATTTCCCTGGTGGTATGGAAGGTAAGAATCTGCCTGCTAACACAGGGGATATGGGTTTTATCCCTAGTCCAGGAGGATCCCACATGACTCAGAGCAACTAAGTCTGAGTGCCACAACTACTGAGACTATGCTGTAGGGCCCTGGAGCTGCAACTACTGAACCTGCGTGCTGCAATTACTACAGCCCATGCTCCTCAATAAGAGAAACCACTGCAATGAGAAGCCCACACACAGCAAGGAGGAGTAGCTTTGCTCACCACAACTAGAGGAAGCCCAAGAGCAGCAACTAAGACCCAGTGTTGCCAAAAACACATTTAATTAATCAAAAAAGAAAGAATTAGTAATGTAGGAAAGTTAGCAAAGAACACAAACTGCAGTAAAGAACATATTTAAAGTAACAAACAGAAAACCTCTATTTGAGCTTCCAGATCTATACTGTTCTTCTATATCACTAGTCTAAGATCCCAGACCAATATGTTTATCTTCATGAATATAGGTATTTCAAAATCACATGCCCAAAACTTGAATCAGGATTTCTGATACTCTTATCCCAAAATGTGTTTCTTTTATTGCTTTCAGTAGTGCAACCAATACCTAAGAAATCATCCAAAACAGAAACGTAGAAAATTTTAACTTCAGCTTTTCAGTACTGTCTTGTAAAACCCTGAATTAGTTAAGTCTCTTTTGGATACAACTCACAGAAATAAAACATAAGCAAGCATAAGGCATAAAACTCCAAGTTTATGGGCTCGTATTGCTAAAATATTCAAGAAAATGTTACCTAAAGTCTTGGCTGGATCCAGTGGTTCAACATTATCAGCAGACTTCTGTCTTTCTTAATCCTTTTTCTTCCCCCCTTTGTTTTTGGCTTCATTTGCAGACTTACCTGTGTGAGGACAAAGCTGGACATTAATTATTCCTGACTTGTTTGTTCTTATAGCTAATGATCCTTCTGTAAAGAACATGAGTACCTCTCCCCAGCATCCTTACTAATACAAGTACTAGTAACCACTACTCAGTTTTGTTTTCTCGTTGGCTTAGTTAGAGTCATGTACCCTCAACCCTGAGAACAGAGGCAGTACCCATGATTTGACCCATGGTAGTCAAGTCAAAATCAGTAACATAGGATTTCCCTGGTGGTATGGAAGGTAAGAATCTGCCTGCTAACACAGGGGATATGGGTTTTATCCCTAGTCCAGGAGGATCCCACATGACTCAGAGCAACTAAGTCTGAGTGCCACAACTACTGAGACTATGCTGTAGGGCCCTGGAGCTGCAACTACTGAACCTGCGTGCTGCAATTACTACAGCCCATGCTCCTCAATAAGAGAAACCACTGCAATGAGAAGCCCACACACAGCAAGGAGGAGTAGCTTTGCTCACCACAACTAGAGGAAGCCCAAGAGCAGCAACTAAGACCCAGTGTTGCCAAAAACACATTTAATTAATCAAAAAAGAAAGAATTAGTAATGTAGGAAAGTTAGCAAAGAACACAAACTGCAGTAAAGAACATATTTAAAGTAACAAACAGAAAACCTCTATTTGAGCTTCCAGATCTATACTGTTCTTCTATATCACTAGTCTAAGATCCCAGACCAATATGTTTATCTTCATGAATATAGGTATTTCAAAATCACATGCCCAAAACTTGAATCAGGATTTCTGATACTCTTATCCCAAAATGTGTTTCTTTTATTGCTTTCAGTAGTGCAACCAATACCTAAGAAATCATCCAAAACAGAAACGTAGAAAATTTTAACTTCAGCTTTTCAGTACTGTCTTGTAAAACCCCATGAAATATATTTCTATTTGGTTTTCCTTCTCTGAATTTATTGCTATTACATCATTTCAGAAATATGTTATTTTTACACTCAAGAGCCTCCTAGGTGAGCTTACCTCCATCTAATTTATTTTGCATATTATCTTCATCATTTTTCTAACACATAAAAATGATAATCATAGTTACCTTACTTATCTGCTTTAAGCGAACTCATCTTCCAGAAGACTTTTTCTCCATACTTGTTCTCTTCCACTTCACACTCAAATTCCACTTAAGCCTAACTAGGCTAGAGTTTTCCAAATGTGTCATTCTATTCTTGCTTGAGTTTCTGCGAACACAGAATTCCTTTGTCCTAGAATAACCTTCCTTTCTCATCTTTTTAAATTTATCTCACAAGATCTATTTTAAATACCTTAAGTGGAGTTGAAAATTTCCCCTTTTCAACCATGAACCTTGTATAAGATTCTATTACTGGGCTTCCCTGGTGGTCCAGTGGGTAAGGACACCGCCTTGCAGTGCAAGGGGCGCCAGTTCGATCCCTGACCTGGGAAGATCCCACGTGCCGTGGAGTGGCTGGACCCATGTGTCCAATTACCGAGCCGGAGCTCTGGAGCGCATGCGCCCAGAGCCGGTGCTCTGCGACAACAGAGGCCACCGCGATGGGAGGCCCACATGGGCCAAAGAACAAAGATGGATGAAACTAAACAAACGAAAGACCAGTGGAAGTGGCCCGCCCCCCCCCCACTCCACCTATCCCCGCCAAAATAAATAAATAAATAATTTTTTTTTTTAAAGATTCTATTACTTATTTAAATGTATTTGTTTACTCTACTGTTTTTTCTTTCTCTCAAGATTGAACTCTTGAGGGAGGATTATGCTTTATTAGAGTTACTGGACTTCTTACAGGTTTGTTGAAATCTATCCAAGGATAATCACAGTTTCTGGAATAGTGTGTGAAAGCGAATTTGTGTTGAGTGAATGCAGGTAAACATGAGTGAATGAATGAATGTGATGATAAATTTCAATAGTCTGAGTTCATGAAAACAATGAATACTACCCAAAAGAAGTTTCAGTTTTTAGTAAAAATTTAAGGGAAACCTTTAATTTCCAATATTAATATTTTTAACAATATTTTTTGTTCAGGATTTATGCAAATGTTTCAAGCACTTTCATGTCAAAAGCACCATTTGTCTTTGCATTGGATGCCAAAAGGTATCATTGACATTGCTACTACAATGCTAATTTGATGGAGAAACTAAGGAGCAAGGTGATTCTGTGTCCACCCTAAGTTCAAGGAGCATATTTATAGTAGAAAGAGATCAAAGAAATTTCTGCTCCCCTGGTCATTTAAAAGAATAAATGAGAACTAGTCTCCAGGATCAACAGAGAAGGCCAGAGCATCCTATTTTAATCAATTATAAAAGTTCTCCTTCTCCAATCAAAGAAAGGTATTAGTGAAATGAATGAGAGTAATTAAATCTAATTTAGTCATGCAAATGAGTTTAATTAAAAGAAATCTACCCTTTAATAACTTCAGGGGAAAATGCAGTTCCTTATGGAGTTTGAAATTTAGTTAAGCTCACAAGACACAATAGCTGAACTGATGAGACCACACTGTTGTAATCTGCTTGTGTAAATATTGACACATGTAGACAACAGAGGCCACATGCCCACTGGGCCAAAGAACAAAGATGGAGTGGCTGGACCCATGTGTTCAATTACCGAGTCGGAGCTCTGGAGCACATGCGCCCAGAGCCGGTGCTCTGCGACAACAGAGGCCACCGCGATGGGAGGCCCACATGGGCCAAAGAACAAAGATGGATGAAACTAAACAAACGAAAGACCAGTGGAAGTGGCCCGCCCCCACTCCACCTATCCCCGCCAAAATAAATAAATAAATAATTTTTTTTTTTAAAGATTCTATTACTTATTTAAATGTATTTGTTTACTCTACTGTTTTTTCTTTCTCTCAAGATTGAACTCTTGAGGGAGGATTATGCTTTATTAGAGTTACTGGACTTCTTACAGGTTTGTTGAAATCTATCCAAGGATAATCACAGTTTCTGGAATAGTGTGTGAAAGCGAATTTGTGTTGAGTGAATGCAGGTAAACATGAGTGAATGAATGAATGTGATGATAAATTTCAATAGTCTGAGTTCATGAAAACAATGAATACTACCCAAAAGAAGTTTCAGTTTTTAGTAAAAATTTAAGGGAAACCTTTAATTTCCAATATTAATATTTTTAACAATATTTTTTGTTCAGGATTTATGCAAATGTTTCAAGCACTTTCATGTCAAAAGCACCATTTGTCTTTGCATTGGATGCCAAAAGGTATCATTGACATTGCTACTACAATGCTAATTTGATGGAGAAACTAAGGAGCAAGGTGATTCTGTGTCCACCCTAAGTTCAAGGAGCATATTTATAGTAGAAAGAGATCAAAGAAATTTCTGCTCCCCTGGTCATTTAAAAGAATAAATGAGAACTAGTCTCCAGGATCAACAGAGAAGGCCAGAGCATCCTATTTTAATCAATTATAAAAGTTCTCCTTCTCCAATCAAAGAAAGGTATTAGTGAAATGAATGAGAGTAATTAAATCTAATTTAGTCATGCAAATGAGTTTAATTAAAAGAAATCTACCCTTTAATAACTTCAGGGGAAAATGCAGTTCCTTATGGAGTTTGAAATTTAGTTAAGCTCACAAGACACAATAGCTGAACTGATGAGACCACACTGTTGTAATCTGCTTGTGTAAATATTGACACATGTAGCATTTAGTTTGTCTCACAGTGATAATACTTGCTCTAGGCTTCTGATGAAATCTGGCATTTATAATTATTAAAAGATGCTTGTTAAAAATGCTCTTATCCATCATGTTAATTCTATGAATAAGACTGCTAATACATTGACCTTCAGGAAAAAAAAAAAAAAAAAAAAACTTTTTCTAAACTAGAGTTTAAGAAAATAATGTAAATTCAACATGTATTGAGTCTTCACTGTGTAGAAAATATTGAGCCAGGTAAAAAGCAGGGTAGCATTCCTATCTTGAGGATGCTTACAGTCTAGTATCTGTCATGCTTTCTGTCTGTGATCAAATTGTCCAGAATGAAAATATGAAACCTAGATGCCAAAAAGAGGATTAAACAAAATCCCGTGGGAGAACATAAAATGGAACATTTGTTTTGAATAACTGAGGGAAAACTGACAACTCTGCCTGATTAAAGGGAATTTGAACTGTCCTTAGAGACAGATGAGATTTTGAAAGCAGAAGATATGGTGAGGAGATAAATGGAGTCATTAATCGCAAACTTTTTTTTTTTTAATATTTATTTATTTATTTATTTTGAGGGGGGACGGGGTGGGAAAGGAGGGGACGGGTGGGCCACTTCCATTAGTCTTTCATTTATCTGTTTTCATCCATCTTTGTTCTTTGGCCCGTGTGGGCCTCCCATCGTAGTGGCCTCTGTTGTCACAGAGCACCAGCTCTGGGCGCATGTGCTCCAGAGCTCCAGCTCGGTAATTAGACACATGGGTCCAGTCGCTTCGCATCACGTGGGATCTTCCCAGGCCAGGGATTGAACCGGCATCCCTTGCACTGCAAGGCGGTGTCCTTACCCACTGGACCACCAGGGAAGCCCCAATCACAAACTTTCGAACAGTCCAAAAGAAGAGAAAGTTGATGCCTTGTGTACGGCTTTATTAGTCTGGTGGACTTAAGTCACATCAACCCAGAATATTCATTGGAAAGACTGAGGCTGAAGCTGGAGCTCCAATATTTTTGGCCACCTGATGTGAAGAGACAGCTCATTGGAAAAGACCCTGATGCTGGGGGAGATAGAAGGAAGAAGGAGAAGTAGGTGGCAGAGGATGAGATGGTTAGATGGCATCACCAACTCAATGTCATGAGTTTTAAAAAGCTCCCAAAGGACAGATAAGCCTGCCATGCTGTGGTCCATGGGGTGGCAAAGAATTGGATATGACTGAATGACTGAACAACAGCAAACGTAACAAACATTTTAAAAAATGAGGTCCCACAGCTAGCCAGATAATAGTCCTGAGGAGACTTCAGATACTATACTGAGTGTCAGGATGTTTATCTGCAGACAACATAGAAGTGGCAGAGGTGTTTGAACAAAGATGTGAGATGTCTATGTTTGTCACTTGTAATGAAAATTCTGATTCAGGGTGAAGAGGAATTTATAATTGGGAAAGAATAAAGAAAAAGAAACTGTAGGAGTTTGTTGAATAGTCTGAATGAGAGATAATGAGGCTGTGGTTTAGGGCGGTGAAATACAAAGGAGGGAACAGATTCCAAGGCTTTATCAGCCTATGAATTTCACCAAAGGTGTCAGGGTGGACAGTGATGATCTCACTGGGAGAGACCATCTCCCAGTGCTAAATTTCTGTGCTAAATTGGGAACACAGAAAGGGAAGAAGAGGTACTCAATGAAGTCTACCCACACTGCTGTGTATAAAATGCAACTCCCAGGATCTCCCAATCTTCTACCTCTATTCTACTCTTTCTTTTTCTATGTTTCCATAATTCTATATAATTTACTGTCTTCTTAGATAATTACTTTCATCTTATTAATAAATGTACATTTCACCAATGCAGGGATTTTTGCTCTATTGTTCATTAATAAATCTTGAAATTCTACCCTTATGGTCAATGTGTTTCAAATGTCTAATGCATAGTAGAATCTGGCACATCGTATGTTGAAAGTATTTTCTGAATGAACAGAAATTGCAATTTTGAAGCCAAGTTGTGAAGTAAAATTAAACATAACTTGCAAGACCTTGAACCACCTACCCCTGTTTGTTTCTGATTTCTCTTCAACTGTTCCTCTGTGGCATTCCATACTCCAGACTGCCTCTAGAGAATAAGATCTTCTTACTCAGTCTTGCTAATTGCCTGTAGCTTTCTATCCCTGGCAAACTTTAAGCAGAAATCTTGCAAAAGGAGGATTCTGGGAAACAAATTTCCCAGTTTCACTTCTGCAATACAGAAGAGGTCTTAGGGCCAAGTGTGTTGAGTATACATTAGACACACATTTATTTTTTTTTTTTCTTTAGTATATTGCATTTTGCATATGTACAGACATACTCGAGTTGAGTTCTATTACCTTAAGTGGTTTTGGCTCTAGAACCTATCATAAAAAGTGAAGTAAGTCAAAAAGAGAAAGACAAATACAGTATAGTAACACACATATATAGACACACATTTAAAATAATGCCTAGTTAAAAAAAAACAGGCATTTAGCAAATATGGCATAAAATTTTATTCTGTTTTACTAGCTGTGTATGACAACGTGGTATGGCAATTCAGATACTTAATCAGAGAAAACTATGGTGGGTAAAATCAGGGCCAGCATGACCATTACTGCCCTTTGTAATGAAGAAAATAATTTATCATTAATGAATTGAGAGGAAATGAGATTATCTATAACCCCATCAAGATGGTCAAGTAAACAGTTAATGGAGGATGTTACTGATTTCTTTTCTTGAATGTACTGAAGTTTTTTTTTTTTAAATAATTCTTTTCTTTCTCGATAAATCTATTAACGGGAACACAGAAAGGGAAGAAGAGGTACTCAATGAAGTCTACCCACACTGCTGTGTATAAAATGCAACTCCCAGGATCTCCCAATCTTCTACCTCTATTCTACTCTTTCTTTTTCTATGTTTCCATAATTCTATATAATTTACTGTCTTCTTAGATAATTACTTTCATCTTATTAATAAATGTACATTTCACCAATGCAGGGATTTTTGCTCTATTGTTCATTAATAAATCTTGAAATTCTACCCTTATGGTCAATGTGTTTCAAATGTCTAATGCATAGTAGAATCTGGCACATCGTATGTTGAAAGTATTTTCTGAATGAACAGAAATTGCAATTTTGAAGCCAAGTTGTGAAGTAAAATTAAACATAACTTGCAAGACCTTGAACCACCTACCCCTGTTTGTTTCTGATTTCTCTTCAACTGTTCCTCTGTGGCATTCCATACTCCAGACTGCCTCTAGAGAATAAGATCTTCTTACTCAGTCTTGCTAATTGCCTGTAGCTTTCTATCCCTGGCAAACTTTAAGCAGAAATCTTGCAAAAGGAGGATTCTGGGAAACAAATTTCCCAGTTTCACTTCTGCAATACAGAAGAGGTCTTAGGGCCAAGTGTGTTGAGTATACATTAGACACACATTTATTTTTTTCTTTAGTATATTGCATTTTGCATATGTACAGACATACTCGAGTTGAGTTCTATTACCTTAAGTGGTTTTGGCTCTAGAACCTATCATAAAAAGTGAAGTAAGTCAAAAAGAGAAAGACAAATACAGTATAGTAACACACATATATAGACACACATTTAAAATAATGCCTAGTTAAAAAAAAACAGGCATTTAGCAAATATGGCATAAAATTTTATTCTGTTTTACTAGCTGTGTATGACAACGTGGTATGGCAATTCAGATACTTAATCAGAGAAAACTATGGTGGGTAAAATCAGGGCCAGCATGACCATTACTGCCCTTTGTAATGAAGAAAATAATTTATCATTAATGAATTGAGAGGAAATGAGATTATCTATAACCCCATCAAGATGGTCAAGTAAACAGTTAATGGAGGATGTTACTGATTTCTTTTCTTGAATGTACTGAAGTTTTTATAATAATTCTTTTCTTTCTCGATAAATCTATTAACTGGGTTTTACTTGCCTTCTTACTTAAGAATACTTAAATTTGTCAAATTGCATAATTGTTCTCTGTGGCAGTTGAGCTGGTAATACTGAACTTTTGGAGATTTTAATATATTTTTCTTTTGTGGTTTGAGAAATAATCTTACCCATTCTAGAAGGGAACTTAATCCACTGGTAATAAGGAAGCAAAGTGATGTATCACATTTCCTTGCAGATGAAAAATCACTGACCTCGTTCTGCTAAGTTGCTTGAGTCATGTCCACCTCTTTGCAATCCTATGGACTGTAGCCCACAAGGCTTCCCTGTCCATGGGATTCTTCAGGCAAGAATACTGGAGTGGGTTGCCATGGACCCCTCCAGGAGATTTTCCCAACCCAGGGATCAAACCAGCATCTCTTTTTCTCCTGTATTGGAAGGTGGTCACTAGTGACACCTGAGAAGCATCATTTTAGAATTTAATTTTCAGTTGACTTGCTGTTTTCTCATCTGTATTCCTGTAGTGCCTCCATGCCTAATAATGGCCAATCTCAATTTCCTTTTCTCTCTTTTTTTTTTGCCTGGGCATACAGCTAAATTACATTTTCTTCCCCCCTTGCAGTTAGATTAGGCATATATAATAACATTTTACAGAATGAATATGCTATGCTATACTGATAGATATTATTTCTAAGTCTGTCCCACATTTAATTTATCATTGATAATTTTCTTCTTCTACAATGATTCCCGGTCTCTGTTAAATTTGGAAGCACCGAGATATAAAAATCTCATGTCTGAATGACCAATTAGAGCAGATTCTGCCATTGAAAATTTTATTCTGTTTTACTAGCTGTGTATGACAACGTGGTATGGCAATTCAGATACTTAATCAGAGAAAACTATGGTGGGTAAAATCAGGGCCAGCATGACCATTACTGCCCTTTGTAATGAAGAAAATAATTTATCATTAATGAATTGAGAGGAAATGAGATTATCTATAACCCCATCAAGATGGTCAAGTAAACAGTTAATGGAGGATGTTACTGATTTCTTTTCTTGAATGTACTGAAGTTTTTATAATAATTCTTTTCTTTCTCGATAAATCTATTAACTGGGTTTTACTTGCCTTCTTACTTAAGAATACTTAAATTTGTCAAATTGCATAATTGTTCTCTGTGGCAGTTGAGCTGGTAATACTGAACTTTTGGAGATTTTAATATATTTTTCTTTTGTGGTTTGAGAAATAATCTTACCCATTCTAGAAGGGAACTTAATCCACTGGTAATAAGGAAGCAAAGTGATGTATCACATTTCCTTGCAGATGAAAAATCACTGACCTCGTTCTGCTAAGTTGCTTGAGTCATGTCCACCTCTTTGCAATCCTATGGACTGTAGCCCACAAGGCTTCCCTGTCCATGGGATTCTTCAGGCAAGAATACTGGAGTGGGTTGCCATGGACCCCTCCAGGAGATTTTCCCAACCCAGGGATCAAACCAGCATCTCTTTTTCTCCTGTATTGGAAGGTGGTCACTAGTGACACCTGAGAAGCATCATTTTAGAATTTAATTTTCAGTTGACTTGCTGTTTTCTCATCTGTATTCCTGTAGTGCCTCCATGCCTAATAATGGCCAATCTCAATTTCCTTTTCTCTCTTTTTTTTTTTTTCCTGGGCATACAGCTAAATTACATTTTCTTCCCCCCTTGCAGTTAGATTAGGCATATATAATAACATTTTACAGAATGAATATGCTATGCTATACTGATAGATATTATTTCTAAGTCTGTCCCACATTTAATTTATCATTGATAATTTTCTTCTTCTACAATGATTCCCGGTCTCTGTTAAATTTGGAAGCACCGAGATATAAAAATCTCATGTCTGAATGACCAATTAGAGCAGATTCTGCCATTGTCCCTCCTCTCCCCACATCACCAATACCACTGGGTTGTTAAATAAGTAAGATCTGAAATTGTGCTGTATTGAAATACTAAGATTTTGGACTTCAGCCCAGTTCCTGCAGCCCAACCTAACCTGACTAATAAAAACTGACACAGTGCTGAGCATGAATGAGGTAACAGATACCAAATTAAATCACAGAATTTTTACCACAGACATCCTTCAGGTCTACAAATCTTGTATTGCACTCAGTTAGTTGGTTTCCACATCCCAATTTTGAGTCATTGAAGCTTAGGTGCCCTGATGTTCAGCTGACCCAGACTGGATGTGAATGTGTTTTTAGGCAACTTCCACATGGAAGGAGATACTCATCAACAGAACAGTCTTGTGATTCACAACTTGTCTTTTGAGAAGAGTGGAGGAAATGGTGTCATTTATCATAGGTAATTCCAATATGGCTCGCACTATCAATCTCCCTGACAATCTCCTCAAAAATTCGAAGTCCAATCTGTGGTTGGAAACTGTCCAGGTGATAAACATCAGGATGTGGGCCATGCCTGCTACAACACCTGCTCTAAAGGCAGATGTACCATCTGCAGTGAATACAACCCAGCTTATGAAAAGGAATTCAGGAGTGCAGCAATATTACAGTATGCACATAAGAAGGGACTTGGTTCATCTGTTTATTTGAAACAAGCATTATACAATTGTAGAAACAACAGTTCTCTTACTTTGCAATATGTATGGAAAAGTCTGGCCAAAGTTTGGCAAGTGAAAATGTTTATATTCTTGGTAGATAAGAAGTTTATTAAAGATGCAAGATAAGTGTATTATGAGTTAGCTGTCCCACATTTAATTTATCATTGATAATTTTCTTCTTCTACAATGATTCCCGGTCTCTGTTAAATTTGGAAGCACCGAGATATAAAAATCTCATGTCTGAATGACCAATTAGAGCAGATTCTGCCATTGTCCCTCCTCTCCCCACATCACCAATACCACTGGGTTGTTAAATAAGTAAGATCTGAAATTGTGCTGTATTGAAATACTAAGATTTTGGACTTCAGCCCAGTTCCTGCAGCCCAACCTAACCTGACTAATAAAAACTGACACAGTGCTGAGCATGAATGAGGTAACAGATACCAAATTAAATCACAGAATTTTTACCACAGACATCCTTCAGGTCTACAAATCTTGTATTGCACTCAGTTAGTTGGTTTCCACATCCCAATTTTGAGTCATTGAAGCTTAGGTGCCCTGATGTTCAGCTGACCCAGACTGGATGTGAATGTGTTTTTAGGCAACTTCCACATGGAAGGAGATACTCATCAACAGAACAGTCTTGTGATTCACAACTTGTCTTTTGAGAAGAGTGGAGGAAATGGTGTCATTTATCATAGGTAATTCCAATATGGCTCGCACTATCAATCTCCCTGACAATCTCCTCAAAAATTCGAAGTCCAATCTGTGGTTGGAAACTGTCCAGGTGATAAACATCAGGATGTGGGCCATGCCTGCTACAACACCTGCTCTAAAGGCAGATGTACCATCTGCAGTGAATACAACCCAGCTTATGAAAAGGAATTCAGGAGTGCAGCAATATTACAGTATGCACATAAGAAGGGACTTGGTTCATCTGTTTATTTGAAACAAGCATTATACAATTGTAGAAACAACAGTTCTCTTACTTTGCAATATGTATGGAAAAGTCTGGCCAAAGTTTGGCAAGTGAAAATGTTTATATTCTTGGTAGATAAGAAGTTTATTAAAGATGCAAGATAAGTGTATTATGAGTTAGCTGTCCCAATTGGACAGTGATTTCAAGAATTTAAAATATTTTTATTTAATGTCCACTATGGGATAAACAAATAGGAATATATTTTGTTTCAAATGATCCAGCAACCTTGTTTGTGCTGCTTTTATCTTTGAAAATACACCCTTTTCCCGGTCTCTGACTTTCATGTGCTCTAAAAATACCCATTTTCTCTTTGTATAACTTTGCCTTTCAGAGGATTTGGTTAAGAAATCATCTCAATTCAAGTCAATTATAGTATTCTAAACACTTGGTCACAATGATTGGTCAAGAACTGACCACATGACCCAAGTTGAATCAGTCAAAGACCTTTTTGAGATTTTTTTCAAATTTGATGAATAGGAAGGATATTTTTCCTGGTCACAAAGCTGTAATAATTAAAGTCCAACAGATGTCAGCTGTGTTATTTATGATGACTTGGAAAATCCAGGACAGAAAATAGAGATATTCCTGAAAGGAGAAATTAAGAACCTTGCTAGCACTTAAATCCTGGTTCTTCTTTTGTTTGAGGTTGGCCTTCCTTCTGCTTTTCTTGTAGTTTGGCTTTATGACTTATATATTTGGTCATATGAACCAATAAATTCCTTTGGCTCAAGTTTCAGATTAATCAGTTAATCTCTTGAAAGCATCAGTCTTAGGAATACAACCAGTGTGGATTTTTGTAATCAATTTTGCTGTGGTATAATTTAAATACAGTAAGATTTATATACTTTAAGTGTACATTTTAATAAGTTTAACTGGTTTATATACCCATATAATCCTCACAACAATTAAAATATAGAAAATAGATGGTTTGTGACATCATCAACATAGTTAAATTGTCTTCTACCATCTTCCACCCAAAGAACAGTGATTAAAAAAAAAAAAAAAAAAACAACCTAACAGTGATTTCAATCATCACTCATATAGGAGAGGGCCAGAACAAAAACCATCTGAGATGGATGCATTGTAAAGGATAAGATGAACATGGCCACTTTACCCACAGCACTCATTCCCCAAGATGGCACAGTTCAGTGTCAAGAGAGAACTTCTTGGCCCATGATTTCTCTGACAGAGAGAAGTGAGAATGCATGGTTTCCCGATGCAGAACTCTGCCAGAGAGTCCTTTTTCTTTTTCACACCATCCAGAGTCCTGAGTTATGAGCTGCATGACCTGGTAGCAGCGAGGGGCTGGGAAAACAGCAGCCAGGGCTTTGAATGAAACAAGAGTACACTGAGTGATAATCAAGCAGAAGCAGATACTACTGATTCCTTTAAAGACTCCCATCAGGAAGACCGCCCACAAGCCAGGGGATGCATTGCCTGAAGATCTCATCAACTGTCCCATAGGCACCCTAGTACTTCACTTACCTCACTCACACATTCCTCTACCTTGTGGCTACTCTCTGTGCATGTTGCTAAGGATGGCAAGAACAGGCCCTGCAGATAGCTGGTGAGAATGCACAGGAAGGCAACAGGACTCTGCAGAAAGCACACAGACTAACCACTAGGCACCACTCTAGGGACAGCAAGAGAGAAGTTATCTTGGCCTGGCTTTGTAGATATAGGATCTTATGAATTCCTACTCACATGGCAAGAAGTGTAGAGTGTGCATATCCATAGAAAAGATGTGAGAAAGTCTCAAAATCCTCAGCAAGGCTGAAAGAAGGTATTTCTCTTCCAAAGGAAGGTAGTAAAAAATGGAGGAGGTGATAGCTTTATCAGATGTAAAGACAGCAATGCAAGGGCCTTATAGAACTTGAAAAGTTAAGAAAACATGACACCACGTAAGGAACATAAGGTTTTAGTAGCTAAACCCAAAGAAATGGAAATCTGCTATTTTCCTAGTACAGAATTAAAAATAATTGTTTTACAGAACTCGATGAGCTACACTAAAATACAGAAGGACAGTTCAACAAAATCAGGACTATAATATGTGAACAAAATGAGAAGTTTAACAGAGAGTAATAATAACAATAATAAAGAACTCAACAGAAGTTCCAGAGTTGAAGAAAGTAATACATAAAATGAAAAATGAAGTACTATCAGTAACAGACTGGATCAAGCAGAAGAAAGAATGTGTGAAGTAGAAGACAGACCATTTGGAGTTATCCAGTCAGAAGAGAATAAAAGAATGAAACAAGAGTGAACTATAGCATACATTAGGAGAAATAATTGGTGTATTTTTTAAATCCCAGAAGAAGAAAGGAGAAAAAGGGCAGAAAGCTTATTTAAAGAAATAATGGCTTAGGATCTCCAAAATATGGAGAGACATTTGGATATACAAGTTCATGAAGTTTGTATATCCACCCATAATCTCACCCAAAATGATCTTCTTCAAGATAACATTATGATAAAATTCTAAAATCAAAGATAAAGAAAAACTTTAAGGTAACAGAGAGTTGGACCATAAAAAAGGATGAGCACCAAAGAGTTGACACTTTCTAACTGTAGTTTTGGAGAAGACCCTTGAGAGTCCCTTGAACATCAAGGAAATCAAAGTAGTCAATCTTAAAAGAAATCAATCATGAATATTCATTGGAAGGGCTGAAGCTGAAGCTCGAATACTTTGTCCACCTGATGCAAAGTGTCAACTCACTGGAAAAGAACACCCTGATGCTGGGAAAGATTGAAGGCAGGTGGAGAAGGAGATGACAGAGGATGAGATGGTTGGAAAGTATCACTGACTCAATGGTATGAGTTTGAGAAAGCTTCAGGAAACAGTGAAGGACAGAGAAGCCTGACATGCTGCAGTCCATGGAGTCCCAAAGAGTTGGACACAACTGAATGACTGAACAATAACAAATAAGGCTATGAGCAGATTTCTTGGCAGGATTCTTGCAAGCCAGGAGAGAGTGGAATAGTATATTCAAAATGCTGAAAGATAAAAAAAAAAAAAAAAAAAACCTTCCAACCAAGAATATTTTACCCAGAAAAGTTGTCTTTTGGAATTGAAAGAGAGAAAAACTTTTCCAAACAAAAGCTAAGGGAATCCATCACCATTGTATCTTCCTTACAAGAAGTGCTGAAGAGTTCCCAAGCTGAAATATAAGATGCTAATTAGTAACGTGAAAACAAGTGAAAATATGAAACACATTGGTAAAAGTAAGTACATGACCAAATTCAGAATGCTCTAACACTGTAATACTGTGGTGTGTTAATCATTCTAGCATACTCGAGTACAAAGGTTAAAAACAAAATAGTAAGAATAATCATAATTTGTTAATGTATACTCTATATAAAAAGAGGTAAATTGTGAAATAAAAACAGAATGTGGGGAGGAGGGAAGTAAAAAGGTAGTGTTTTGTGTGAATAGTCAAAGAAAGGAAACAGTGCCTTGAAATGTTCCTCTGCTCCTGACCAACTCTCCCGGCCATTATTTAAAGAAATAATGGCTTAGGATCTCCAAAATATGGAGAGACATTTGGATATACAAGTTCATGAAGTTTGTATATCCACCCATAATCTCACCCAAAATGATCTTCTTCAAGATAACATTATGATAAAATTCTAAAATCAAAGATAAAGAAAAACTTTAAGGTAACAGAGAGTTGGACCATAAAAAAGGATGAGCACCAAAGAGTTGACACTTTCTAACTGTAGTTTTGGAGAAGACCCTTGAGAGTCCCTTGAACATCAAGGAAATCAAAGTAGTCAATCTTAAAAGAAATCAATCATGAATATTCATTGGAAGGGCTGAAGCTGAAGCTCGAATACTTTGTCCACCTGATGCAAAGTGTCAACTCACTGGAAAAGAACACCCTGATGCTGGGAAAGATTGAAGGCAGGTGGAGAAGGAGATGACAGAGGATGAGATGGTTGGAAAGTATCACTGACTCAATGGTATGAGTTTGAGAAAGCTTCAGGAAACAGTGAAGGACAGAGAAGCCTGACATGCTGCAGTCCATGGAGTCCCAAAGAGTTGGACACAACTGAATGACTGAACAATAACAAATAAGGCTATGAGCAGATTTCTTGGCAGGATTCTTGCAAGCCAGGAGAGAGTGGAATAGTATATTCAAAATGCTGAAAGATAAAAAAAAAAAAAAAAAAAAACCTTCCAACCAAGAATATTTTACCCAGAAAAGTTGTCTTTTGGAATTGAAAGAGAGAAAAACTTTTCCAAACAAAAGCTAAGGGAATCCATCACCATTGTATCTTCCTTACAAGAAGTGCTGAAGAGTTCCCAAGCTGAAATATAAGATGCTAATTAGTAACGTGAAAACAAGTGAAAATATGAAACACATTGGTAAAAGTAAGTACATGACCAAATTCAGAATGCTCTAACACTGTAATACTGTGGTGTGTTAATCATTCTAGCATACTCGAGTACAAAGGTTAAAAACAAAATAGTAAGAATAATCATAATTTGTTAATGTATACTCTATATAAAAAGAGGTAAATTGTGAAATAAAAACAGAATGTGGGGAGGAGGGAAGTAAAAAGGTAGTGTTTTGTGTGTGAATAGTCAAAGAAAGGAAACAGTGCCTTGAAATGTTCCCCTCTGCTCCTGACCAACTCTCAGCCATGGGCAATCACTGGTCTGCTTTCTGTCATCATAGATTGAATTTGTCTTTTCTAGGGATTCATATAAATGAAATCACACAATATACACTCTTTTGTGTTTGGATTTTTGCATTCTATCTGCTTTTGAGATTCATCCATTTTGTTGCATGTATTATTAGTTCATTTCTTTTTATTGCTTAGTAATGTTCCATTATATTGTAGATACAATTTGTTTATCCACTCACCTATTGAGTATTTGGATTGTTTCCATTTGGAGGCTATTTGAATAAAGCTGTCATGGGCATTAGTTTACAAGTCTTTATTGAGACATGTTTTCATTTCTCCTGGGCAAATACCTAGAAATAGGATTGATGGGTAGCATAATACAGGTATGATTAACTTTATAAGAAACTGCTAAACTATTTCTAAAGCAACTGCACCGTTTTACAACCTGTCTTCAGCAGCAAAGTAAGAAAGCCTGCATTCTCCTCATCCTTGCAGACATTCAATATGATTAACATTTAAATCCTAGTCATACTAAGGTATGTAATGTTATTTCATTACAGTTTGCATTTATATTTCTTGAGAATTATTGATATTGAGCCTCTTTTTTGTTGCTTATGGGATACTTGTATATTTTCTTTTATGGTGTATATGTTGAGATGGTTTGCTTATTTTTATTGAATTATTTTTCTCATTGAGTTTAAGTGTTTTGTGTATATGTTATGCATTGTGGGTATTAGTGTATGTATACATATGCATATTCTTTCACTCTATAACTTGTTTTTCATTCTCTCAGTGATGTCTTTCAAAGAGCAGATGTTTTTAACCTTGATGAAACCATTGAGCTTTAATAGAATTTATTTGACTTTATTTTAAATAGACTGTTACTAGACAGTAGTCTGGAAGTAGCCACTAGGAGCAAGGAAAACACATATCACACCTCCATGGTCATGGTGATGGGGGTGGGGGCAGAAAGAATGTTCTGATGAAAGGAATGTCTTCAGGATAGAATCAGGTTTTTTTTTTTTTTTTTTTTTTTTTTAAGATTTATTTATTTATTTATTTTGGGCGGGGGTTGGGTTGGGGAGGGAGGGGAGCAGGTGGGCCACTTCTGTTGGTCTTTCGTTTCTCTATGTTCATCCGTCTTTGTTCTTTGGCTCCTTTGGGCCTCTCACCGCGGTGGTGTCTGTCGTTGCAGAGCGCCGGCTCTGGGCGCACGCGCTCCAGAGCTCCAGCTCGATAATTGGACACATCAGTCCAGCCGCTCCGCGACACGTGGGATCTTCCCAGGCCAGTGCTCGAAGCGGCGCCCCCTGCACTGCAAGGTGGTGTCCTTACCCACTGGACCACCAGGGGAAGCCCCAGAATCAGGTTTCAGTTAGAGTTAGTAGGGGGAGGGAGGAGTAAGGGAAAATAGAATATAGGCAATTATTTAGGTATAGAGAGGAGATTATTTGAGAACTCAGGACCGAATTTGTCTTGTTGCTCACTCTGAGAAACAGCAAGCCATAAAGTACTAATTATAAATCTAAACTCAGAAAGCCGCTGGGCTATCCACTTCTTCATTAAGGATTTCATGTTCTTTCTTAAGTTCCTATTCACTTCTGATTTTTCTTGAACAATCCTAGCATGTCCTCCCCTTGGGATCTTTCACACAGCCATATCTTAGATCTTTTCATTACCAGGAAATGCACCCTTCTGCTAGCTTGGTCTTTAGCGTGTCCCTTTCTGATCACCATTCCTATATTTCCTTCCAGTCTTCATCTTCAAAAATTCCTCCTACAGACTTTCATTTCCACTGTGATCTACAATTAATTGTTTTACTAACTTTTTATTATTTCTCACTATGTATTTGCTTCCCTCTTTAGTGAATATATATGGACAAATCACTAAAATTGTTTCTTTATATGTACTCCCAATTACCTTGCCTAGATGTTTTAACATTTTTTTTTGTTTTCATTCTCTCAGTGATGTCTTTCAAAGAGCAGATGTTTTTAACCTTGATGAAACCATTGAGCTTTAATAGAATTTATTTGACTTTATTTTAAATAGACTGTTACTAGACAGTAGTCTGGAAGTAGCCACTAGGAGCAAGGAAAACACATATCACACCTCCATGGTCATGGTGATGGGGGTGGGGGCAGAAAGAATGTTCTGATGAAAGGAATGTCTTCAGGATAGAATCAGGTTTTTTTTTTTTTTTTTTTTTTTTTTTTAAGATTTATTTATTTATTTATTTTGGGCGGGGGTTGGGTTGGGGAGGGAGGGGAGCAGGTGGGCCACTTCTGTTGGTCTTTCGTTTCTCTATGTTCATCCGTCTTTGTTCTTTGGCTCCTTTGGGCCTCTCACCGCGGTGGTGTCTGTCGTTGCAGAGCGCCGGCTCTGGGCGCACGCGCTCCAGAGCTCCAGCTCGATAATTGGACACATCAGTCCAGCCGCTCCGCGACACGTGGGATCTTCCCAGGCCAGTGCTCGAAGCGGCGCCCCCTGCACTGCAAGGTGGTGTCCTTACCCACTGGACCACCAGGGGAAGCCCCAGAATCAGGTTTCAGTTAGAGTTAGTAGGGGGAGGGAGGAGTAAGGGAAAATAGAATATAGGCAATTATTTAGGTATAGAGAGGAGATTATTTGAGAACTCAGGACCGAATTTGTCTTGTTGCTCACTCTGAGAAACAGCAAGCCATAAAGTACTAATTATAAATCTAAACTCAGAAAGCCGCTGGGCTATCCACTTCTTCATTAAGGATTTCATGTTCTTTCTTAAGTTCCTATTCACTTCTGATTTTTCTTGAACAATCCTAGCATGTCCTCCCCTTGGGATCTTTCACACAGCCATATCTTAGATCTTTTCATTACCAGGAAATGCACCCTTCTGCTAGCTTGGTCTTTAGCGTGTCCCTTTCTGATCACCATTCCTATATTTCCTTCCAGTCTTCATCTTCAAAAATTCCTCCTACAGACTTTCATTTCCACTGTGATCTACAATTAATTGTTTTACTAACTTTTTATTATTTCTCACTATGTATTTGCTTCCCTCTTTAGTGAATATATATGGACAAATCACTAAAATTGTTTCTTTATATGTACTCCCAATTACCTTGCCTAGACTCCCTCCATTGTACTTGCCCAGAGAAACTCTCACTCTGAGTATCTATGCCATCTACTTCTTCACTGTTTCAAAGCCTTGCTTAGAGCTCAATATCTCAATGAAGCCTATCCTGACCACTCTGCTTCCTCCTCACACCGTCAAAATTGGTATTCCTGATTCTCTTCATCTCTCATGCTTTTTTCATCACTTTTATGATCCAGTGTATTCATTAGTTTACTTATTTATTAAGTTATTCTTTATTGTCTCTCCCTACTTCCTTCAGAGACTGTAACCTCTTCTAAGGGCAGGGATCTTTGTGGTTTTGTTCAGTACTGTATCCCTAATTCTTAAAGCATTACCTGGTCAGTTCTTAATAAATATTTGCTGAGTGAATAAATTGAGGCAACAATGGGAGTAAATTGGAAATGAAAGATTCTTTGTGTATATGCCAAGACACAAGAGTGAGACGAAGAAATATTTAAGTGAAGAGTAGGTGATGCCAAAAAATACTGGTCTACCAATCTAAATGGATGAGACAAAGACATAAATTATAGATAGTGAGATTGGGACCAAGTGTTTGAAGTTAGTGGACCATTCAGGAACCATGTTTGCCAACCACAGGCATATGGGGGGAGGTACACTTTTTATTGCCAAGTGTGGTACATAATGAAGGCTGCTCTGGAAAGATGCAATGTATCTTACTGTGTATTTTTACTACATTCAATGATTTGAAACCATTATAAATATTTTAGACCCAGGGATGGAATGACTTTACAGTGATATCAGTTGGCTAGGAAACCAGGTTGATTTCTTTTTTTTTTTTTTGTGGCCACACTGCTCCGTCTGTGGGATCTTAGTTCCCCAGCCATGGATTGAACCCAGCCCCTTGGCAGTGAAAGCATGGCATCCTAACCACTGGACTGACAAAGATTTCCCCAGTATTTTTTAAACTCTGTTGAATTTTGGGGTAAAACACAGTATATGGTTTAAGCACATTGATGTATTTATCATAAAATAACAATAACAAATGTAAAGGATATAGTTTAATAGGAGTATTATGAATGAAGAAAAATAGAAATGTTCAATGTTGTCATTAACTTTAATAACTGAGATGTGTTCACACAGGGGAAAAAGCAATAATATTAGATTAAAGAAGGGGAATGAAATGATAAACAATGAATTACTAGAATTATTGGAAGAACTTTTAAACCTTTATTTTATAATAGCATCACTCTTTCATTTTTAGCGAAACTCAACAAGGATAAATGACTTGACATTTGCAGACTACCCAGAGGAGAAAAACAAGACTTAGTGAGGTTTAATTAATCACCCAACGTTCCCTGATCAGAAAATGGTAGCCTTGAGATTTGTGTCCAGGTCAACTGAATTAAGCCTGCATAACTCAGTGCCTTTTCCAGTATATATAGCATAGAAGCATAGACAGTAGGTGCCATGCTAACTATAGGTCTAAATGTAGGGGTTTTGGGGATTGAATAAATTGAGGCAACAATGGGAGTAAATTGGAAATGAAAGATTCTTTGTGTATATGCCAAGACACAAGAGTGAGACGAAGAAATATTTAAGTGAAGAGTAGGTGATGCCAAAAAATACTGGTCTACCAATCTAAATGGATGAGACAAAGACATAAATTATAGATAGTGAGATTGGGACCAAGTGTTTGAAGTTAGTGGACCATTCAGGAACCATGTTTGCCAACCACAGGCAGATGGGGGGAGGTACAGTTTTTATTGCCAAGTGTGGTACATAATGAAGGCTGCTCTGGAAAGATGCAATGTATCTTACTGTGTATTTTTACTACATTCAATGATTTGAAACCATTATAAATATTTTAGACCCAGGGATGGAATGACTTTACAGTGATATCAGTTGGCTAGGAAACCAGGTTGATTTCTTTTTTTTTTTTTTGTGGCCACACTGCTCCGTCTGTGGGATCTTAGTTCCCCAGCCATGGATTGAACCCAGCCCCTTGGCAGTGAAAGCATGGCATCCTAACCACTGGACTGACAAAGATTTCCCCAGTATTTTTTAAACTCTGTTGAATTTTGGGGTAAAACACAGTATATGGTTTAAGCACATTGATGTATTTATCATAAAATAACAATAACAAATGTAAAGGATATAGTTTAATAGGAGTATTATGAATGAAGAAAAATAGAAATGTTCAATGTTGTCATTAACTTTAATAACTGAGATGTGTTCACACAGGGGAAAAAGCAATAATATTAGATTAAAGAAGGGGAATGAAATGATAAACAATGAATTACTAGAATTATTGGAAGAACTTTTAAACCTTTATTTTATAATAGCATCACTCTTTCATTTTTAGAGAAACTCAAAAAGGATAAATGACTTGACTTTTGCAGACTACCCAGAGGAGAAAAACAAGACTTAGTGAGGTTTAATTAATCACCCAACGTTCCCTGATCAGAAAATGGTAGCCTTGAGATTTGTGTCCAGGTCAACTGAATTAAGCCTGCATAACTCAGTGCCTTTTCCAGTATATATAGCATAGAAGCATAGACAGTAGGTGCCATGCTAACTATAGGTCTAAATGTAGGGGTTTTGGGGGAAAGATTTCGATAAGTACCTAGTATAATTAAAGCATGAGGTAGTATATTTGGCTATTATGTTGAGTCACCATTTTTCCAAATAAAACATTGTTGGTTAACAGGTACATGAAAAGATGCTCAACATCACTAATCATGAGGCAAAGGCAAATCAAAACCACCTCATACCTCGTAGAATGGATGTTATCAAAAAGACAAGAAACGGGCTTCCCCTGGTGGTCCAGTGGATAAGGACACCGCCTTGCAGTGCAAGGGGCGCCGGTTCGATCCCTGGCCTGGGAAGATCCCACGTGCCGCGGAGCGGCTGGACTGATGTGTCCAATCACCGAGCCAGAGCTCTGGAGCGCATGCGCCCAGAGCTGGTGCTCTGCAACAACAGATGCCACCACGATGGGAGGCCCGCAGGAGCCAAAGAACAAAGACGGATGAAAACAGAGAAATGAAAGACCAATAGAAGTGGCCCGCCCACTCCCCGCCCTCCCCAACCCGACCCCCGCCCAAAATAAATAAATCAAAAAAAAAAAAAAAAAGACAAGAAACAACAACAACAACAACAAGAAAAAGACTGGAAATAACAAATGCATCGGGAAGATCACTTGGAGGAGGGCAGGGTGATCCAATCCACTATTTTTGCCTGAAGAAGACCCTGGATAGAGGAGCCTAGCAGGGCTGCAAAGAGTCGAACACGACTGAAGCAACTTAGCACTCAGGAACAAATGTTGGTGAGGATGTGGAGAAAAGACAATCCTTGTAACACTGTTGGTGGAAACTTAAATTGATGCAGTCAGTGTAGAAAACAGTATGAAAGTTCCTCGAGAAGCTGAAAATAAAACTACCATATGATCCAGCAGGTCCACCTCTCAGTATTTATCTGAAGAAAATTAAAGATTAATTCAAAAAATATAATCGCCCCTCCCCATGTTCACTGTACCATTATTGTCACAGGATAAATCGACTTTCATGAGGAGAAAACAAGATTTTGGGAAAAGAAAATGGTAGCCTTGAGATTTGTGTCCAGGTCAACTGAATTAAGCCTGCATAACTCAGTGCCTTTTCCAGTATATATAGCATAGAAGCATAGACAGTAGGTGCCATGCTAACTATAGGTCTAAATGTAGGGGTTTTGGGGGAAAGATTTCGATAAGTACCTAGTATAATTAAAGCATGAGGTAGTATATTTGGCTATTATGTTGAGTCACCATTTTTCCAAATAAAACATTGTTGGTTAACAGGTACATGAAAAGATGCTCAACATCACTAATCATGAGGCAAAGGCAAATCAAAACCACCTCATACCTCGTAGAATGGATGTTATCAAAAAGACAAGAAACGGGCTTCCCCTGGTGGTCCAGTGGATAAGGACACCGCCTTGCAGTGCAAGGGGCGCCGGTTCGATCCCTGGCCTGGGAAGATCCCACGTGCCGCGGAGCGGCTGGACTGATGTGTCCAATCACCGAGCCAGAGCTCTGGAGCGCATGCGCCCAGAGCTGGTGCTCTGCAACAACAGATGCCACCACGATGGGAGGCCCGCAGGAGCCAAAGAACAAAGACGGATGAAAACAGAGAAATGAAAGACCAATAGAAGTGGCCCGCCCACTCCCGCCCTCCCAACCCGACCCCCGCCCAAAATAAATAAATCAAAAAAAAAAAAAAAAAGACAAGAAACAACAACAACAACAACAAGAAAAAGACTGGAAATAACAAATGCATCGGGAAGATCACTTGGAGGAGGGCAGGGTGATCCAATCCACTATTTTTGCCTGAAGAAGACCCTGGATAGAGGAGCCTAGCAGGGCTGCAAAGAGTCGAACACGACTGAAGCAACTTAGCACTCAGGAACAAATGTTGGTGAGGATGTGGAGAAAAGACAATCCTTGTAACACTGTTGGTGGAAACTTAAATTGATGCAGTCAGTGTAGAAAACAGTATGAAAGTTCCTCGAGAAGCTGAAAATAAAACTACCATATGATCCAGCAGGTCCACCTCTCAGTATTTATCTGAAGAAAATTAAAGATTAATTCAAAAAATATAATCGCCCCTCCCCATGTTCACTGTACCATTATTTACAGTAGCCAAGATAAGGAAATAATCTCAGTGTGAAAAACTGGAAGAATGGATAAAAATGATGATTATGTGTTCACTGAAATACTCTTCAACCACAGAAAGGAATGAAACCTTGCCATTTGCCACAACGTGGATGAAACTGAGGACATTATGCTTAGTGAAATAAGTCAGATAGAGAAAGACAAATGTCATATGATCTCAAGTGTATGTGAAATTTAAACAGCAGTCTAAGTTTTGAGGTGCAAAGAACAGATTGGTGGTTACCACAGGTGGGCAACTGAGGGTGAGGAAAATGGGTGGAGGTGCTCAAAAGGTACTACTTTCCAGTTGTAAAATAAGTCATCGGATGCAATGTACACCCTGATCAGTATTTGTGTGTATGACTCAGTCACGTCCGAGTCTTTGCAACTTCATGGAATGTAGCTCACCATGCTCTTCTGTCCATGGAATTTTCCATGCAAGAATATTAGAGTTTGCCTAAGATAGTTTAGGCAAAGCATTTAGTACTTTTCCAGTTGGTTATTAAAATAGATAAAAAGAATATTATGAGGTTGTAAAGATCTTATGAGATCCACACCCACATCATTAACATAAGATTAGCCAGAGGATGGTCTTCAGGCTTCAGGACTAGATGAGACATTCCAATGCAAAATAGTTTCCATCCATAAGACAATAAAGTTAGTTTCAGAGTAGATCTTGACAATGGCAAGCATTTTCCATTAGAAAATGTTTGTTTCTCCTCCTCCTCCTCCTCCCTGGCCTCCTTACCAAGTCTGCCTCTTCACCCATTTCAATTCCATCCCTGAGAAGATCCCCTTGGAGGAGGGCATGGCAACCCACTCCAGTATTCTTGCCTGGAGAATTCCATGAATGGAAGAGCCTGGCAGGCTGCAGTTGATGGGGTCACACAGAGTTGGACACGACTGAAGTGACTAAGCAGCAGCAGGAGCAGCTTCTTCTTTACGAGATGTCCTATCTCTGCTTTCCTAGGTCAGTGTAATAGTCATGTAACCTTTCCACCCCTATCACTCTCCCTCAGAATCTGGACATTTTTCTGAATTCTAGAAATGCCAGTGGTTTATGCTCATAGGCCCTGAAATTGAAAGTTTCATCTTTGACTGTTAATTCACATATGCCCTGGCAGCTCAGACAGGAAAGAAGTTTGCCTGCAATGTGGGAGACCTGGGTTCAATCCTTGGGTTGGGGCGAGCCCCTGGAGAAGAGCATGGCAATCCACTCCAGTATTCTTGCCTGGAAAATCCCATGGACAGAGAAGCCTGGCAGGCTACAGTCCATAGGGTTGCAAAGAGTCAGACGCGACTGAGTGACTAGCACTTTAGGTATTTACTATGGCATCTTATTCACTAGCATATGAGAGAAAATAGATGCAAAGTAACTTCAAGTTTTTATTTGTTAGCTTCCAGTTTTGTCAGAGAATAGTTTTAATCATTCTGTTATAGGTGTATATATAAATATAATTTTACAGAGAATAGGTTTAATTAAATATGATTATCTAAGCCTTAACAATAAGGTTTTCTATCTTCTTGCCTTTGTGTTGCCTCAAAGTTATGCAATGTTACCTCTCATGCTTTAAATTTTGCAAACAACACTGTTCATCTCATGGAATTAGTGAAAGTCTTTCCAGATGTGGATTTGATTAATAGAAGATTACTAACTGTGGCTAATTACTGATAATGATAGTATCACAAGGCAACTTCCTCACCAAAGTCACCTTGGTCTTTCCTGGTTGCTAATATGGAAAGAATCCACATACATATCCCCTATGCCAATCAAAATGAAAACAGAGTAATATTTAAATTTTGGTATGCATAATAAATATAGCTGTAATAATATTAGCTATTTATTTACTTATTTACTTTTTTAATAATGGCTTTTTAGTGTAAAACAAATTGTCATTAGGAATGTGTGAGAACTTTAACCTTCCAGATTCTGGTTTCACTTTGTGAATAGATAAGTTTTACAGAATTAGTGTCTGAATATTCAGAGTAATGGGTACTGACCTATCCCTTTCCCTTTTGGAGCTAAATTTTAATTGTTTAGTCACCCAGTATGGTATGAATAGGAGTCAGGGTGTGTTCTTCCCTTTCCTACTTACTTCCTGCAGAGATGAGGTCCTCTAGCCTTTACTGACTTTTCTCCACGGCTTCCCTCATTCAGAGATCATAGGCTGTTTCTTGCAAAAGTGATGTTAAAAGTGAGATTCTAGGTTTCTCTGGTGGCTCAGTGGTGAAGTGTTCACTTGTCAGTGCAGGAGACATGGGTTCAATCCCACATGCCACAGAGCAACTAAGCCCACATGCCACAATTATTGAACCTGTTTTCTAGAGCCAGGGAGCCACAACAACTGAAGACCACACAACCTAGAGCCCATGCTCCTCAACAAGAGAAGCCACCACAATGAGAGGCCCATGCACTGCAACTAGAAAGGAGCCCTTTCTCTCTGCGACTAGAGAAAGCCCATGCAGCCATGAAGACCTAGTGCAGCCAAAAAGAAATAAAATCGTTTTAAAAATAAAAGTGGAATTCCCTGAAGTTGTGAAAATGAATAATCAGCAATCAACTGACTAACAACTTGGAGTCCCCTCTTCCTGCAACCAAAGTTTCCCAGTAGGTCTTGTGAGACAGGCCTGGGGCTTCCCAGGTGGTGCAGTGGTAACAAATCCTCCTATAATGCAGGAGACACAGGTTTGACCCCTGGGCTGGGAAGAAGATCTCTTAGAGGAGGAAATAGCAATCCCCTCCAATATTCTTGCTGGAGAATCCCATGGACAGAGGAGCCCGGCACGCTACAGTCTATGGTTCGACTAAGAGTCAGACGTGACAGAGCACACGTGAGACAGGCTTCCTTTCATGTTCAGATAGCATCCATTATTCTATGAAAAATTAATTTGTTACATGTTAAAGAGTTGGTTTTCCTAAATTGGTTAAGTATGCCCTCTTGCATGGAGAACTCTTCTTCCAATGTAGGGCAAATGTTGCAGGGCGGACTTGTCAGTATAACCTAGGTCAATTGATGACAAATCCCAAATTGATTGTAATTGAGCTAATGAGGCTGTGCTAACTGTAGTGGACTATACAGGGATTCAGAAGGAAACTGACCATGGGGGAAAATTAACAGTATAGGAAAACTGGAGTTCATTTAGAAAATCCTTACAAAAGAGATGAAAGCAGTGCTTTTCAAGCTCTAGTGTGCATAGGAATGAATCAGCTGGGAACTTGTTCATGATGCAGACTCTGATGCAGTGGGTCTGGGCTTAGATTTGGGACAGTGAGCTCCTCACAAGTGCCCATGGGATGCTGATGCTTGAAGACCTTGGACCACACTCCCAGTAAGAAGGGTAGGAAGTGTTCTGATCATAAATCCTTCTGTGGTCCCTTATAAGTATAAGAAGCAAGAATTATCAGAAAAAGTCTAATGTATCAGTGCCATACCCCTCTACTGAATCAGGCTTCTTGGCAAATACTCATATTTTATCTATTTACAATAAGATCCATACTTATGTCTTCAGAAGTAAATGACATTTTCCAAATCAGTTTCTGGATACTTAGATGTACATCTAAAGCCAAATAATGTTCCCATGTAAGATGTCCAGTCATCCCAGTTTGCCAGGGGAGCTGTCCCATGCCTCAGAAAGCTCTCAATCTTGACCAAACTGGGATGGTTCACCATCATTTGGAAAGCACATTTGCATTATGAGAATTGACATGGTCTGTTCAGACTATCATTTTATTATCTATGAAAAAATCATTTAAAAAAATTAAAATGCCATTTTTGGAAATCATTTATTTTGTAATGTGGAAGATGAAAGAAGTAAAATGAATCTCTTTATGACAACGTGACCTAAAACTTACTTGCTGAGATAAGCTGTTAAGTCTGTGACTTTTCTTGCTCTTTCAGTTCTTAAAAACTTGGGCTAAAGAGGAAATATTGAACTTAACATAGAACGTTGGCTTTGTTTTTTATTCTTTTATCTATTTATCTTTGCTTTACTTTGTCTACCTTCTGAGTTTCCCACATTGTTTTCTGATATATTATTACAATTATTCAAAATATTAATGGAACAGAGTATCTTCTTTTAAGTTATGAATGCAATCAATTCTGAGTCTCTAATTGTAATTTTTTTCCATAATATTCTTTTAATTTAGCCTAATATAATGGCACATCAACCAGTAATAGGTACATTAAATTGAATCATGATGCTCATATACACATTTTATGACACAATCAAATATCTTAATGCATTAATTCATATCAATCAGTTAATAAAATCAAATAGGAAACATTTCTCTATTGCTGCTAACTGTACTTATCCCATTTACTGGACAAGATGTCTAAAAGATTTCAACTTGACTCACAAGATTTTTCTACTTAGAGATCTGAGATTTGACTGTCACTCTGGGTTTTACTAAGTAGATTGGTTGGTAGATAAATTAAGAATATACCTAAAAGTCCACTTTATGCTTCAGGTCTTCCTGAAGTGAAATCATTCTTGCCAAAATAGTAACACACAAAATGATACCCATATTGTGCCCAATCTGATGGAAAAAAATGGTAATGGCCCCCAGAGTTACCTTAAATCTTGTGAATCATGGCACACCATTAAGAAGTCACTACTTTTTGTAGTAGTTAAGTAGTAAGCCACAGTTCTGGAAAAGTTACAGGTGAATAGTCAAAAAGAAAATTATTTGATTAATTAACAGTGAATACTCTGTGGACTACTCTTTTTAACCTGGAGCCATAGCAGATGTTGTTAGAGATGCTGGTATGCACTGTATGTGTTGTCCTACCTAAAAGAGTCAGAAAAGTTCCTTGTCTGTTCTCAGTAAAGCACAACTAATATAAACTGAAACAATTAAAAGGCAATTAAGTACTCATCTATAAAGAGTTGCAGCTGTAAACTCAGTAGGGTTTTATGTTCATTGTGTTGCTTTTTTCCTCTCCCCTCTCTCTTTTTTTTTTTGGTAACCATGGTGTGTGTTTGGTGCTAAGCAAAGAACATTATATTCTGCTTTAGCTGGAGGCTTAGTTCAGGCTAGCTTAAGGCAAGAAGAGGGATTTATTGGAAGAACACTGGAGTCTAATGACAGTGGAGAGTTGATTAAATATACAGCAGGCAGGGCCAGGATTCAGCTGGTTCTGATCTCAGGAACAGTAAAAACAGAGACTTGAATGCCGTCAGGACCTCTCTCTCCTCTGTGTGCAAGTTCTGTTTTGCCCTACCAAGGTCTACCACCAAATGGTAGGGATCATGGCTGCTGACAGTCTTAGTATCACATTTCATGGGCACCACACTAGATGCTACTGCTTTTCCCTATTTGAATGCAAAACATTACACAAAAGAATCCAAACTGGCCTAACATGAGAAGCAAAGCTCCCATACTGAAATTGATAAAATATGGGCAAGTAACCTGAGTTTTCATTTTCTCTAGCCAGCCGACTTCCTGGCAGGAAGAACATCAGTGTCATGTTGTAAATGGGCAGGAATAAATGAGTATAACAGTATCCAGAAGCAGCAGCAAAGAATCCACCTGCAATGCAGGGGACACCAGAGACTCAGGTTCAACCCTTGGGTCAGGAAGATCCCTTGGAGGAGAAAATGGCAACCCATTCAGTAATCTTGCCTAAAAATCCACTTTATGCTTCAGGTCTTCCTGAAGTGAAATCATCCTTGCCAAAATAGTAACACACAAAATGATAACCATATTGTGCCCAATCTAAAAGAAACGGTGGTAGTGGTCTCCCAGAGTTACCTTAGATCTTGTGAATCATGGCACACCGTTAAGATGTCACTATTTCTTAATTCCCTGGACAGAGGAGCCTGACAGACTATAGTCCAAGGGGTCACAAACAGAGTTGGACACAACTGACTCACGGGTGCACACCGACAGCAGAATTAAAACCTGGAGTGGAAGAACAGTTCTTGTAAGAAGGGAATACTGTTCCCCCCAAAATAAAAAGGTGCTGGACATTTCCAACAGAATTCACTGCCTACACAGTCCTCGTGTAAAACTTCCAATCCCATGAAAAGTAAAATAGTTTTATTTTATTAAAAAATGATTACTTTCATTTTGTATAGTTGAAAAGTAGCTGTATTCTTTCTTCTACACATTATACTTAACTGACTTTCTGGGTATAGATGTATAGCTGGTAATTTTGTTAGTTTTATCTTTGACCTTATTGAAGCTATATAGTCTCCTCTGAAAGGCCACCTCCTGAGATCAGCTGAATAGCTGTTTTAGACTCTTACCTCACCTGAATTCCAAAACCTGTCCAATGTCCCTTTTCTTTCCTCCTACGCTGGATTTTGACATTGGTATCTTAGATGTCACAGTGAATGTATGTATCCGTTTTAAATAGCCGTTTCCCCCCCTCAGATGGTCATTTCAGGCTGGGTTCTTCATGGACAGCTGTGTAGGCTGTCCACTAGCCAACTCCTGCAAGTGCCAGTCTCCAAATCAATGGAGCTTCCTGGGATTCTTTAGCATGGAGGCCCCATCTCTGGCCTGTGCATTGTTCTCACCAATTCTGCTCAGTCCAGCCTGTGGCACTGTTCTTTAGGCCTACTCCTTTCTGCCTTTCCCTCCCCACCACTAGCTAGACTTAAGTGCACACTTCCAAAGGTTGAGTTTTTCTTGGTCCTTCTCAGAGTGATGGCTATGTTATATAACAAGGTAAATTAATTGGATATGAAGATATGAAGGATTTCTTGTCCAATACATAGTGAACTCAGAAAGCCAAGATGGTAGCTCTAATACAACCTTCCCAATTACTCAAATGCACCATCTAATTGAAGCCACCTGGCTAAACTGGCATCTCTTCCTTGCCTTTGGACAACTATGGCTCAGCTGTGTAGCCGTGTGTTATCACTCAGGGCTTCCTGTAAACTTTATCTCCAATCTCTAGCTAGGGAACTAGTGAATTATTGTGTGTGTGGAAGGACCTAACACATGCCCATTAATGATGATAATACCATTTAAAAATGGGTCATTTTTACCTTTCTCAATAAAGATATAGCCCTGGTGGATTTAAATCAATAATGCTGTTTTTCCCCTCAGCACTATATAACCATAACAATATTGGAGAGTAATGAATAATTTGCTTATCTATTACTAATGAAATAGTTGGAAATAGCTTAGAAACAGTTTTCTGCTTTTATTTAGCTGAAAAAAAATGTCAGTTTCTATAGCTTCCTTTTATGCAGATGAGAATGCTACTCTTTTGCAGATGTGATTATGGAGGGATATCATTGATCATGTCCTCAGGGTAATAAATAATTACTCTACTAACGTATTGCTCTGAAAGAAACTGACATGAAGTAGTTTCAAATTAACCACTGCTAATTGCATGCATTGTTTCATACTTATTACTGCAATTTGATTAACATGCTACTGAATAGAACTGGTAGGAAATGTTCTCTCTTTTCTATTTTAACTTGTTTAGTTAAAAACTTGACTATATGTGGAATGTAGATTGACTAAGAAGTTTAAAAATTTGGTGCGGAAGTAAACAGAATCAGTGTGTATAATGAGCTTGACCCCTGCCAAATTTTTTTTATTTTCATGAGTTTATATTTGGAATGGAAAGATTTATAGACTTCCAATAGGAGAAAAACTGTCCTTTATTAAATGCATAATATATTCTACATTTAAATGCCATAAACTTCTGATAGTATCAAGTTTAATAATGTATTTGACATAAAAAAGAAATTTCAACTCACAATTTAAATGGAGTTTGTAAGAATAAGAGGAAAACTAATTTTGACCTTGCTACTAATTTGCTGTAAAGTTCTAAATAACTATAAAATGGAATTAAAAAAAATTGATATTCTTAAATATTGTCCCAAGTTATTGGGATGATATGAGAGAACAGATAAAGGTATGTTATGCTTATAAGTTTGAAGTTAATTACCTCAATGAGCATTTTTATCATGGCTATCCTATTGGTCTGTCCAGAGTTCAGATGCAAATTAGGTACAACTTTCAATAAAAGTTTTAAACCAGGGGCTTCCCTGGTGGTCCAGAGGGTAGAGTCTGCCTTGCAGTGCAAAGGGCACCGGTTTGACCTCCAGCCCGGGAAGATACCACGTGCCACAGAGCGGCTGGACCGGTGTGTCCATGTATGAGCTAGTGATCTGGAGTGCACACGCCCAGAGCCGGTGCTTTGCAATGAGGGAGGCAACTGCTATGGGAGACCCACACAGACCAAATAATAAAGATGGATGAAAATTTAAAAAATGAAAAAAAGTTTTAAGCCAAAGTTTATGTACCTTTCTTTCAAAACAGTATGCTCCATGTGTTAGATTTTAACTTGTGCACTTTACAGTTACTAACTCATTGTGTTAGTAACTATAAAGTGCACAGAATGAAATCCCCTGTCATAGGCACTACTAATATTCCTATTATGACAGAAAAGACACTGACGTACAACGAGGTTAAGTAACTTTCTCAAGATTAGCAAGTTAATGTATGGCAGAGCTAGGATTCAGGTCCATAGAGTCTAGCTCCAGAAGCCATGCACTTCATTGATTTACTGTGTGGTTTAACACTTGCCCCTAAAATAGTTGAATATCATGTGAATTGATATGATATTGATAAAAATGTAGTTTTGTGGACAGTGGCATTGAAATTGGTTCCTGTGTGGTTATAACTTTAATATGTTGGCCTAGGCTCTGATGTGTAGCTGATACTGTTCCCCACCTGTAGAGTTCTTCTCTACCTATGGACTCCTGGCCTTTCTTTGAATCTGTGTGCCTGTCCTCATTCTGTGGTCAAGCATTTGCTCAATGCCCTCAACTCTAGAAGTCCACCTATAATCAGTGGTATGCAGTAGCCCCTTCATACTAGCTTGGTCTATGTATATCCTTTAACAGCTCTGAGTTTAATGGCCTCACACTGATAGCCTGAAATCAGCCATGGTACAAGTGTCTGCACCAGGAAAACTAGAAAATGCATTTCTCCCCACCCCTTGCTCCACCCCTTTGGAGATTTGGTTTGCTTCCACAACACTACATATTCTTGCCTGGAGAATTCACATGGACAGAGGAGCCTGGCAGGATACAGTCCATGGGGTCACAAAGAGTCAGACACAATTGCGTGAGCACAAACACCTTCGATATACTACCATTATGCTCTGGTATGAGCATATCCCAAAGCACTCAAATTTTTACATATGTTTACTACATGCTTCCACATGGTATTAGGAAGCCAACATTCATGAGACTGAATTCATCCTGGATCCCGTAGAAGAACTAAAGATGGACACACCTCAGCAATGGGTCTGTAAGGGAATCCTCTTAGCCAAGGAAAGCTCTATATGGCTTTTGTGTCTTCCTTTATGGTTCTGCACTTGCAGCAGACATTACTAATCAATCATTACATGGCAGAGCCTGGCCCCAGCCCCAGAATCTTTAACATAGTGCTCTAGAGTCTAGACAGCCACTGTCAACTGCTCAGATTAGCTATATGACATGAATTTATTTACCATCCCTCTTAGAATAAGGAATTCTCATTCTTCTCTATGATTTTCCACTCATCATAGTATATATTGTATCTCCAAGCTATAAAGGTTTAAAATGACTACAAAGGGAAACGATTTAAGTTGTTCTGATATGTAAATATTTACAGCTTAAAATCTAGGTGTTACTTTAGCTGATGTAACCATTATACAATACACTACAAAATATTTTGGCATTTATAATTTACTAAAGACTTATACTCATGGAATGATATTTATCTATGATGAAAGTTATATGCTTAATTTCAATATTCCCTGACTAATCAATGGAAATGTGGGTGTTCTTTATTACTGGAAAACAACCTAGTCTTACTGTGGTATATCTTAGGGATTAAAAGGAGAGAACTTAGTCTTATTACAGATCAAAAATTTTTATCATTAAAACATTCACTGAAGATAGAAAATGCCTTTTTAAAAAGTATTACCCATTTTCTTCTCGTCCTCCTCTTTTCCATCCTAAGATCAAATTTTTAGGAAAAATGCCCTTAATATTTTATGGCTTAGAAAAGGAAATGACAGAGATGTGACACATATTATTTAAAGATACATGATTTCTAGACCTTGTGTCATTTTGAGGTGAGGAATCATTTACCTGCCATACAATAAAAACCATCTGTAAGTTATGAGATTGTGCTACCTATATATATTCGATATCAGTAAAGTCATTTAATAGCTCCATATATAGTGAAGACAGTTTATCGCAAGAAATTACTATCCAGTCATGTGAAAATGACATCGTTGTTGTTGCTTAGCTGCTAAGTTGTGTCCAACTCTTTTGTAACCCCATGAACTGTAGCCTGCCAGGCTCCTCTGTCCATGGGATTCTCCAGGCAAGAATACTGGAGTGGGTCTCCATTTCTTCCTCCAGGGTGTCTTCCCAACCCAGGGATCAAACCCTTGTCTCCTGCACTGGCAGGTGGATTCTTTACCTCTGAATCCCCAGGGAAGCCAAAACTGGCATATGCTTTTGCAGATTTTCCAAATAATAAGAGACTATGTATCAATGTAAAATAAGAGGTTTATGACAGTAGCTGTTCAAGAAAAGCAAAGAAAGCTGAAGGTAAATAGAGTTCTGTAACGGCAAGATCCTGAAGGATGAATGAGAATCAGATGGGTGAAGAGGAGTGGGGATGAAGGGAATGTGAGTGAACCACATTCCTTCAAGCTTTTGCTCAAAGGAAAGACTTGGCATGCCTTACTGAGTGGACAAACATGTTAGCATACAAGTAGCTGCGCTAGGGGACAGTGGTCACAAAGAAGGAGTGACTTTTAATGCCAGACAAGGAACTTGTACTTGATTTAGAATTATGTCTCAAAATTGGCCTCAGCCCAGTCTATAAAGCCATTAGTTTTTTAAATTAATTAATTAATTTTAAATTTTGGCCTCTTTTATTGGTCCTTCATTGATGTCTGACCTGCATGGACCTCCCATCACAGTGGCCTCTCTCACTGTAGAGCACCAGCTCTGGGTGCATGCGCTCCAGAACGCCGCCCACAATTGGACACACGATCCAGCTGCTCCATGGCATGTGGGATCTTCACATGGCAGGGATCGAACCGGTGCCCTCTGCACTGCAAGGCAGACTCTTTACGCACTGGATCACCAGGGAAGCCCAAGAAATTAGATTTTTATCTCATGTTTTAGAAGCATAGGCATACGAATCTACCTAGGAATCTTTACTTTTGGTAAGTGTCTTATCTAATAGAATAGGAACTGTGAAACAAGAACTAAATTAAAAGCTAAGAAGACCTGGATTTGAATTCTGGGACTGCCACTTATGAACGGATCATTTTTCTATGTTACCTAACCTCTCTAATCCCAGAGAAGGAAATGGCAGCCCACTTCAGTATTCTTGCCTGGAGAATCTCATGGACAGAGGAAATGGGTGGGCGACAGTCCATGGGCCACAAACAGTTGGACACAACTGAGCGACTATCACTCACACTCAACCTCTCTGAACCTTAGTTTCACCATGAGGGTAATACTACATAGCTAAAGAGGCTGGGGAGGCAAGATCATTATGATTAGTGATCATCAGAACTTCTCACTCCAATTTGTAATCAGTTGAAAGAGTAACATAGGATTTAGAAAGAAGGAGATCAAAATATTAGCTTCACTGGCAACTGATCTGGATAACCAAGCAAGGTTCAGATCTCTGGGACAATAGGGTTTCCTAATCTTGAACTGAAGGGGTGACAGTATCCATTTATTATCATCTGAGAGCTGACTGACTGTTTTCATGAATAGGTGAGACAGACCTCTTTGGAAATGACCAGAAATACTTAAGTGATGGGATGGAGCATTTCCCAGGTTTGACTTTGGCAAGAGTCATTGGAGTAGAGAGCATGAGACAGCATATGACTATCAACATGGCCCCCATTTTAAATGCCATACTAGCATGGCCAATGGAAATATAAGACACCCCCAAACAGCAAGTGAATTATTACAGAGGTAAATAGAGAGCCTGGTGGGGGCACAAATGAGAGAGAGCCAATCAATTGTACCTGGAAGGAAGAGTGAGCAGGCAGGAAAGGTTTTGGAGCCTAGGGTGGTTCAACAAGGCAGGAGAAACAGGCTCTATCCTCTCTAAGAGCGTGAATTCTCAGATGCGGATGCTGAGAGAATATATGAGTCGTAACCTAGGATCAGCTGGATATAAGAGGTTTACACCAGCAGTCCGTGAAAATCAGCGTTTTTAAGCATCTATTGAGCCATGACAACCATCAGCAAGATGTTTAAACAGTTGATTCCATTGTCAGCACAGCCAGTTTTTAACACTATCACAAAAATTGGCCTGGGGATGCAGCTCGAGATCATTCCAGTTCTGCCAGAAATTCCCTTTCTGTTGCAAATTTCTGCCCCAGTGGGGTTTTCATAGTTTTGGCATTTTCGTTATGGATCAGTGAATCAGCTAGCCTACAAGCCAAGGAGAGAAAAAAAAAAATTAAACCTCCTAAATAAAAGTCAGCCCAGTTAGGATGTCTTCATCTATTTTTCAGTGGGAGAAAAATACAGCTGGGCTCACTGACTTCTATCAAAAGCAAACATCATGAGTTGGACTGGATTTTTGTTTTTCTTCCTCTCGAGTTTTGGAGGGCATCATAAAGAGAGCGCCTCAGCAGCATCACTTCGAAGATTTAGTTATTTTGCAAAGCTTGGGTAGTGACACTTCTGCAAAATGCACAAGCACAGGAACAAACATAGAGATGTGTGAATTCAGGAAAGCAGCCAAATGCACATCAGAGCTGAGGAATGTCACAGTGAAATGAAGGAAACTTGTAAACACCTATCAGTATTTTTAGGTAGAGAAATGTTCTAACATATTGCCAGTGGGTGCTGCCTATGCGTTCCTTTCTCCCAAGCTTTAAAATCAACTGATATTAAAGGTGATTTGAAAACAATGAAAAATGACAGCTTTATTAATCTAGATGGTGTGGGTAAGAGAATGTGTGTGTCTGTTGCGTGCGATTGCTCGACGTGTGACTGGTTGCGTGTATGGGCTGCATTTGTAATGTGGGTCTTGTATAGACGAGGGAGCCCTCTACTGGCTAGAAATCATATTAAAGGGAAACGTTAGCAAGTCGCTTGTAACCTGTCTCTTGTGTGTCCTACAAAAAACCAGACATTGTGCTTACTCCTTTTTAAGATCATGAGAGATTTTTTGTTTTTTTGTTTTTTTTTAATTTTGGCCTCTTTTATTGGTTTTCTATTGTTTATTTTCATCCATCTTTATTCTTTGGCCTGTGTGAGTCTCCCATTGCAGTAGCCTCTCGTTGCAGAGCACCGGCTCTGGGCGCATGCGCTCCAGATTGCCGGCTTGTAATTGGACACAGCAGTCCAGCCACTCCGTGGCACGTGGGATCTGACCGGGCTGGGGATCGAACCGGTGCCCCTTGCACTGCAAGGCAGACTCTCTTACCCACTGGACCACCAGGGAAGCCCCTCCGTGAGAGTTTTTTTTTTTTTTTTTAATAAAGGAACTATAGATGTCAGTCATACAGTTCTGCATAAGGTAAAAAGCCTTCAGCTATTAAGTTTTAAAAGTGCATCTACTCTTCAGCCTTTTAATATAAGAGTGCTTTTGCTGTAACAATTAAACCACAAATGTCTACGTGCCTATAATGAAAATGGGTAACAGAAATCTAAAAAGCATTTGTCTATTTCAGTACTTTGGTTTATCAGACACTATTTTTCCCTGTTGCCTGTATCATTTGACACATTTTTTCCAAACAAGAAAGACAGTTTTCAGGGTCACAACTGGAACTATTCTTATGAGCACATTCAAATGGACTATATTCTAATTTGCATAATTAAATCATATTACTCTGGTCATCCTAATTATACACTACGATCTATGTACAGGGCTTCTCAGGTGGCACTAGGGGTAAAGAACCTGCCTGCCAATGCAGGAGACTAAGAGACATGGGTTCAATCCCTGGGTTGTGATATATAGTCAAATATAATACAGTTATGTATTAATAGTTCTTTTTGTGTTTAGATGTCTGATTTTTAACTTCATGGTTTTTTTCAAAATATAGTTTAACCCTTGAATCATTTAAATCAGTGGAAGAAAATGAAATCTAATTAGAAATACTGGTCATTTATTTTCAGCATGTCTGGCTGAACAATATTATGGGATAGTCTTCCTTACCTCGGAAATGTTGATGACAAGATTGTTTATTATAGGTAGCTTATCACTCTGGCCTTTAACAAAGATTAACATTTTTCTTGGAAATTTCTTTTTTTTATGAATTAGAAAAAGGATACTTTGTGAAATCAGTAATTTTCTTAGAAGTAAACTCTCAGCTTGGCACCATGTATCTTCTGGTAAAGACCTACATCTGGGATTAATACAAGACAGCTAAGACATGAGAGTGATGGAGTTTTAACAACCATCACATTTTGACCATCAGCATTGACTTTGCTTCTCTGCCAACGCCGCCTTCCTCTCCCTCAGATCCATCATTCCTTTGGTGGTTCCAGCATGAAAGGATAGCCTCTGCCTTCCTTTCATTGGAGAATGAAATGTGAAACAATAAGCCAGGTAAATCTCAGATAATCAATTTACCCTATTTAATCACTGGTGCCACTATAGAATGCCTAACTGTGCCGGTGCCTTCCCCTGGGATAGCCCAAACCTTAGTAGAAACCTGCAAAGCAGGTGTCATTGTCTCAGTTTGTTAGTTGGTAGTCTTTTGCTTGCAAATGATAAACTCTATTCAGATGAAGTTAAGAAGAGGACTCTGTTAGATCCTGGAATGTCTCACAGAAGCCAAAGGTCAGGCACTGCTACTTTCACAGGTTCATTCCAAGTTAAGGGTAGTTAGAAACTCAATCTTTGCATGTGAGTGTTATATTGCAATGAGTTTAGATACTATGTTCATTTCTTACCCCAGTTTCCTTAAGACAGAAAATCATTATTTTATTTTTTCTCATTTGTCACATATATCTGAGTAAAAAGAAATGGCAAAGCAATTCACGAACCAGCTAAGTAATTTTCATAAACCTTCTAGGTAGGTTGTGATACTTTCAGACTAAGAGGGTGCACAGTAATCGACTCTAACGAGTATGATCACGTTTAGATGTCTGATTTTTAACTTCATGGTTTTTCAAAATAGTTTAACCCTTGAATCATTTAAATCAGTGGAAGAAAATGAAATCTAATTAGAAATACTGGTCATTTATTTTCAGCATGTCTGGCTGAACAATATTATGGGATAGTCTTCCTTACCTCGGAAATGTTGATGACAAGATTGTTTATTATAGGTAGCTTATCACTCTGGCCTTTAACAAAGATTAACATTTTTCTTGGAAATTTCTTTTTTTTATGAATTAGAAAAAGGATACTTTGTGAAATCAGTAATTTTCTTAGAAGTAAACTCTCAGCTTGGCACCATGTATCTTCTGGTAAAGACCTACATCTGGGATTAATACAAGACAGCTAAGACATGAGAGTGATGGAGTTTTAACAACCATCACATTTTGACCATCAGCATTGACTTTGCTTCTCTGCCAACGCCGCCTTCCTCTCCCTCAGATCCATCATTCCTTTGGTGGTTCCAGCATGAAAGGATAGCCTCTGCCTTCCTTTCATTGGAGAATGAAATGTGAAACAATAAGCCAGGTAAATCTCAGATAATCAATTTACCCTATTTAATCACTGGTGCCACTATAGAATGCCTAACTGTGCCGGTGCCTTCCCCTGGGATAGCCCAAACCTTAGTAGAAACCTGCAAAGCAGGTGTCATTGTCTCAGTTTGTTAGTTGGTAGTCTTTTGCTTGCAAATGATAAACTCTATTCAGATGAAGTTAAGAAGAGGACTCTGTTAGATCCTGGAATGTCTCACAGAAGCCAAAGGTCAGGCACTGCTACTTTCACAGGTTCATTCCAAGTTAAGGGTAGTTAGAAACTCAATCTTTGCATGTGAGTGTTATATTGCAATGAGTTTAGATACTATGTTCATTTCTTACCCCAGTTTCCTTAAGACAGAAAATCATTATTTTATTTTTTCTCATTTGTCACATATATCTGAGTAAAAAGAAATGGCAAAGCAATTCACGAACCAGCTAAGTAATTTTCATAAACCTTCTAGGTAGGTTGTGATACTTTCAGACTAAGAGGGTGCACAGTAATCGACTCTAACGAGTATGATCACGTTTCACATTGGGTTTTTATTTCTGTCACTCGTCTAATTCCTCAGCGAAGCACCTGCCGAGCCCTCTGGCACCTCCACTCTTTCCGCCTCCTGTGGGAGAGGGCTGGTACATGCACTGACGAGGGAAATGGCCACAGAAGTGGGGCTGGCAGGACTGCAGCAGCTGAGACAACTGTGCCTGTCCTTAGAGTTTAAGCTTATGTCCACTTTGCCAGTGGAGCAACTGATGATTGAATCTAAAACTAACCTTGTTTAAGTGCCACCATTGGGCTTCCCTAGTGGCTCAGATGGTAAAGAATTTGCCTGCAGTGTGGGAGACCTGGGTTTGATCCCTGGCTTGGGAAGATCCCTTACAGAAGGGAGTGGCCACCCTCTCCAGTATTCTTGCCTGGGGAATTCCACAGACAGAGGAGCCTGGCAGGCTACAGTTCATGGATAGCCAAGAGTCAGACATGACTGAGCATACAAGACTGACTGAGCAAGCCTTGGAATCGATCTCTCTGCCTCGCTTGTCTGCTGGACTCTCACATTCTGCTCCAGTGTCCATCTCCTTATAGGAATCCCCTGAACATGAAGCCTGACTGATAATTCAGTCTCCAGATCGAGAGCAGGCATCACAGCAGCTGGATTAGAATAAGAGATAGTGAGGATGAGGATGAAGTAAAATAAGACAACTCAGGAAATCTCGTTTCTTTCCTCTCCTACAGAGGCCATTTAGGATAGGGCAAATATATGATTCTTTCATATATTCAGTCTCCTAAATAAAAACAGGCCGTTAGTAGGTACCTTTCCATTAATTTGCATCTTGTGATAAAACTGAGTTTCAATGTTTTTTCTTTGTTCCTCATAATGGCACTGTTTTGTAATACTTTTCAAAATGCAATACTCTCCTGACATTATAATTGAGCTCCCTGAAAACACACTGTCTCATGGGTACTGGGCTGAAATGTAGCTCTGGTTCAAGAGCACAGGCAGCACGGGGATAAATTGCATCCTGTGGTATGCATATGACTGATCTGGGAACATATGTGTCTGTGAACAACAAAACTGTAATCATTTTTTTTTAATTAAAAAAAAAGGAAAAAAAAAAAAAAAACGCATCCTGTCCAGGAAAGGTCTGGGCTGAGCCATTCCTCTGAGCATGTCACAGAGCTAGTCACCTTCCCAGTCTAGGGATGTTAAGAATACATTTTCATCATGCAGCAATTTGGTCTCAATGGGCTCTGTTGGAAAATACCATCTATTGCTTTTGGAAAACTCTTAGACATTTTATTGACACTTGAAGCCCTATTTCATTTCCTGAGACTTCATTCCCTTGAAAATCTGATGGCTCTTGAAATTTAAACATATAAAAAGTATATTTAAAATGTAATACCCAGGGAGGCTTAAGATTAAATAAAGTTTTCAAGTAATATACCTCAGTGTTTGGAACATAGGAAACACTCGACAGACATTATCAATATTGTCATAATCCTTCTAACTTTAGTATTCAAGTGAGATTTTGCCAGTTGTTCTTAAATTACATATAGAATCAATGTCAGTGTCAAGTAAATTCGACTACTCTAGGTGTCAGCATAGATAATCATAAAATGATGTCAACATTTGAAATCCAAAGTTGGTAGTCACTCTTCTACCTAATTGAAGGAGTTAATAAGTGCCTAACTCAACTGTGTCCATGTTTAGGGTGCCCTGCCAAGATTTGAACTCAGGGTCTCACAGTTTGGAGTCATGAACCAGATTCAATCTCAGATGTCTTGTTTAGTGGCTGTTTGCCCTGACATGATTCACAGTCGCTGTATGATCCAGTTTCTCTACCTTTTCCTGTGCTACTCTTCCTTGAAAAAGACTCGCCAAAGACCTTCCAGGTCCAGAAAGCAGAATAGTGGTTATGATTGTGGAATTTAGCATCTGATGGATCTAGAGGAGCCCCATTTCTAACACTCACTAGCTATGTGACCTTGAGGGAAAGTTCCCAACCCTGTATAAAACTCAGATTCTTCTTCTGGAAAATGAAAATAAAATTAGAATCAACTGCAGAGTTGGCTGTGAAGATTTGACAACATAGTAAAGAAATGTCTCTAGAACAGTGCTTGCAATGTGCTTGAGTTTTGAAAAGTTATTAGTTCCAGGATTTCGTAATATCATGGTTAGTTTATTTTATTTTTGGCCACACCACACAGTTTATGGGATCTCAGTTCCCGAACAGGATTGAACTCCAACCCTGAGTGGCATAAGCATGGAATTCTAACCACTGGACTTCCGAGGAATTCCCAATTATTATTTTTAATATTATTTGTTCTCGGTTTTCTTACATCTAAAAAGGAAAAAAATATATCACTTTTGGCTATGCTATAGGTTGCTTTGAGTATCAAATGAGGCAATGTGGTATATAAAGCCAGGTATATAAAAAGAAAATAAATTATTTTCTTGGGCAGAAAAATACTTGGAAAGCAGTGTCAAAATGCTAAGGCTTAGAAAATTTCTTGCCAGAAGATATGTTAATCTTAAGGACTCTTATATCTACTACTATGAGAGTGAAAGAGTGAAACTGGGATTGTAGTTCATTTTACCTACATTTCTGTCAAGCAGAAAGCTACATTATCTTAGATCAGTAGGCTAATTAAGTTAAACTTCTTGGTGTCATATATATAAAGTAGCCATTTCAGTTAAAATTTGCTTTTTCATTTAACAGATGGGACACTATTTTATTGCTGTTTTGCTCAATGTTTTCCAAATAGGAAGGCTGCTCGTTCTGAATATAAGTTTATTAACCCAATGATAATGTTCCTTGAAATGTATATACCTAGAGATGCCTTATTTTTCATAGACAGATTTACATATTCTTTATATTACTTTAGGCAGATAGCCAGGTTTTCATCCTGCAATGTGTAGTCTAGGGTCTGGTCACTCTGGAGAGTTGTTTAACACTGTATTAAATAGTTCTGGAAGAATTTGGGGAGTTTTATTGAAGATTTTCCTAAAGTTACTAGGTAGATTATCCTATCTTTTCTTTTGAAATGATTAGAACTCTTGATACAAATGCCAAACAATATGCACAATACACAAATTCTCACTGTTTCTCTGAAAATTTGATTTTTTTCTGGAAAATGAAAATAAAATTAGAATCAACTGCAGAGTTGGCTGTGAAGATTTGACAACATAGTAAAGAAATGTCTCTAGAACAGTGCTTGCAATGTGCTTGAGTTTTGAAAAGTTATTAGTTCCAGGATTTCGTAATATCATGGTTAGTTTATTTTATTTTTGGCCACACCACACAGTTTATGGGATCTCAGTTCCCCGAACAGGATTGAACTCCAACCCTGAGTGGCATAAGCATGGAATTCTAACCACTGGACTTCCGAGGAATTCCCAATTATTATTTTTAATATTATTTGTTCTCGGTTTTCTTACATCTAAAAAGGAAAAAAATATATCACTTTTGGCTATGCTATAGGTTGCTTTGAGTATCAAATGAGGCAATGTGGTATATAAAGCCAGGTATATAAAAAGAAAATAAATTATTTTCTTGGGCAGAAAAATACTTGGAAAGCAGTGTCAAAATGCTAAGGCTTAGAAAATTTCTTGCCAGAAGATATGTTAATCTTAAGGACTCTTATATCTACTACTATGAGAGTGAAAGAGTGAAACTGGGATTGTAGTTCATTTTACCTACATTTCTGTCAAGCAGAAAGCTACATTATCTTAGATCAGTAGGCTAATTAAGTTAAACTTCTTGGTGTCATATATATAAAGTAGCCATTTCAGTTAAAATTTGCTTTTTCATTTAACAGATGGGACACTATTTTATTGCTGTTTTGCTCAATGTTTTCCAAATAGGAAGGCTGCTCGTTCTGAATATAAGTTTATTAACCCAATGATAATGTTCCTTGAAATGTATATACCTAGAGATGCCTTATTTTTCATAGACAGATTTACATATTCTTTATATTACTTTAGGCAGATAGCCAGGTTTTCATCCTGCAATGTGTAGTCTAGGGTCTGGTCACTCTGGAGAGTTGTTTAACACTGTATTAAATAGTTCTGGAAGAATTTGGGGAGTTTTATTGAAGATTTTCCTAAAGTTACTAGGTAGATTATCCTATCTTTTCTTTTGAAATGATTAGAACTCTTGATACAAATGCCAAACAATATGCACAATACACAAATTCTCACTGTTTCTCTGATATCCTACCAAATATTTCTGTGACGTTTTCTTGACATTCTTTTTTCCCATTTCCCTCTGGGATGGAAGATGTCAGAGCCCTATTGTGTGTGCATGTTGTTTGCATGTTTATAACCATAATTACTCCCTTGTAGATTTGTTTCTGCTACTAAACTGAGGAATTTTGCCATTTATGTCTTTAAAAGTCCTCTACTTAGTTGATCATGTAGTAAATGTCATTATCTATTTCGAATAAATGAGTGAGAGATGAGGTAGCTGGCCACCCCAGAATAGAAAATGAGCTTTAGAGAGCCTGAAAACTACATCAACTGTTTCTTGTCTAAAATGAGTGTTTCGTCACAAATTGCTTTTCTATGTGGTCCTTATTGTATTAAACACACCAGTCAAATGTGTTTTGATTCACAAACCAGTCAAATTTAGTCAGACTCATTGTTTTGGTCATTGGCAAGAAGAGATTTAAATTTTCTCCTAGGAATAATACTTTACATCCAGAAATTATGATCTCCGGGAATAAAGTTTCTTACATCATTTAGCATTGATTCTCTTCCATATAAGTCTTGACTGAGTCTGGTGTCCAGCTATGGGATTCATGTTCAAAACTAGAAGGAGCACTGGGTTCAAACCACAAAATAAGTGAATGATTATACAAGGATGCTTACCAAGGTGCTGTGTGTGCTTGTGGCTGTTTGTAGCTCTGTGTAATGTATATTCTGATGGTCCACTTCTGGTATTAACAGGGCTCATCAAAACATCTTGTACAGCTTATTTTTTGAGCCAAACAGCAAGTTTTCTGTCTCTGTCTGAAAACTATGGAAACATCTCTTTTGGAAATCAATATGGGTTTGGGTTACGGTGACTTAGTTATTTCTCACAATCTTCCAAAACTCAAGCCCAGAGCTAGGCAGATAGCCAGGTTTTCATCCTGCAATGTGTAGTCTAGGGTCTGGTCACTCTGGAGAGTTGTTTAACACTGTATTAAATAGTTCTGGAAGAATTTGGGGAGTTTTATTGAAGATTTTCCTAAAGTTACTAGGTAGATTATCCTATCTTTTCTTTTGAAATGATTAGAACTCTTGATACAAATGCCAAACAATATGCACAATACACAAATTCTCACTGTTTCTCTGATATCCTACCAAATATTTCTGTGACGTTTTCTTGACATTCTTTTTTCCCATTTCCCTCTGGGATGGAAGATGTCAGAGCCCTATTGTGTGTGCATGTTGTTTGCATGTTTATAACCATAATTACTCCCTTGTAGATTTGTTTCTGCTACTAAACTGAGGAATTTTGCCATTTATGTCTTTAAAAGTCCTCTACTTAGTTGATCATGTAGTAAATGTCATTATCTATTTCGAATAAATGAGTGAGAGATGAGGTAGCTGGCCACCCCAGAATAGAAAATGAGCTTTAGAGAGCCTGAAAACTACATCAACTGTTTCTTGTCTAAAATGAGTGTTTCGTCACAAATTGCTTTTCTATGTGGTCCTTATTGTATTAAACACACCAGTCAAATGTGTTTTGATTCACAAACCAGTCAAATTTAGTCAGACTCATTGTTTTGGTCATTGGCAAGAAGAGATTTAAATTTTCTCCTAGGAATAATACTTTACATCCAGAAATTATGATCTCCGGGAATAAAGTTTCTTACATCATTTAGCATTGATTCTCTTCCATATAAGTCTTGACTGAGTCTGGTGTCCAGCTATGGGATTCATGTTCAAAACTAGAAGGAGCACTGGGTTCAAACCACAAAATAAGTGAATGATTATACAAGGATGCTTACCAAGGTGCTGTGTGTGCTTGTGGCTGTTTGTAGCTCTGTGTAATGTATATTCTGATGGTCCACTTCTGGTATTAACAGGGCTCATCAAAACATCTTGTACAGCTTATTTTTTGAGCCAAACAGCAAGTTTTCTGTCTCTGTCTGAAAACTATGGAAACATCTCTTTTGGAAATCAATATGGGTTTGGGTTACGGTGACTTAGTTATTTCTCACAATCTTCCTATTCTTAAATCATTCGATTCAAGCCCAGAGCTATTGTTCCTGGTACTTGACTGTAAAATTGCATATATACCACAAGGAGAAAGATGTTCCCCACAAGGCGTTTTAAAAAATAGATCCTCAGTTTTAACACTTGTCAGAAGTATTAGCCCATATCACATTGTTCATTGCTATTTAAGTAAGGCATTTATGTCTGTGTCCATATAAAGTAAATGTGACTTGACCCAGAAAACTATTCCTCCTGGAAAATATGTGTAATATCTGCCAAAAAGGCACTTGGATACTTCGTTGTGACAAGACTCGTTTCTCCTCTTGGGGCAAGATTTGAAACCAGAGCCATGCGCATTTGCACTGGTCAGTAAGCCCCAGACACATTTTTGGATGACACACAGAGAATTGCCTTCAACCTCAGCCCTTTTCCATTTGGCTAATTTTCCTGCACCTGTTAAAATGGTCCTGCATGCCGAGTGGCTGCAGAATCATGACTCTGTGCCTGATTAAAATATGGATATGTCCCGCCAGAGTGCCTGGCTTTATTTTCCCTTGCCCCTGGTGCACTGAACTGGACTAGATGCTTAGTGTGGTAAGAAGCATTATATTATAGACGAGTGCTACTCTGATAAGATGGAGTCCTTTGAGTCTCTGGTATAACTCTATTCGTTTAATGGCTGCTGTAGCAGGAATGAGTTCAGACTTTAAAAAAAGAAAATCTTTGAGTGGTTTTATTAAATTGTACCATCAGCACGACAAACATCACTACACATTGTGGTGGGATACATCAGATGCGTATGATTCATGGCACTGTCAATACTTAATCATAAGCCCTATATACCAATATAATAAACTCAGTAGACTTGGGGAAAAAAAGAGTGGTTTAAAGAGGAGGTCTTGGTTTTTGCACAATTAACAGGGCTCAGTCGTGCTTGTGGCAAATGTATATTCTGATGGTCCACTTCTGGTATTAACGGGTTTAAAATTTTTTTGAGCCAAACAGCAAGTTTTCTGTCTCTGTCTGAAAACTATGGAAACATCTCTTTTGGAAATCAATATGGGTTTGGGTTACGGTGACTTAGTTATTTCTCACAATCTTCCTATTCTTAAATCATTCGATTCAAGCCCAGAGCTATTGTTCCTGGTACTTGACTGTAAAATTGCATATATACCACAAGGAGAAAGATGTTCCCCACAAGGCGTTTTAAAAAATAGATCCTCAGTTTTAACACTTGTCAGAAGTATTAGCCCATATCACATTGTTCATTGCTATTTAAGTAAGGCATTTATGTCTGTGTCCATATAAAGTAAATGTGACTTGACCCAGAAAACTATTCCTCCTGGAAAATATGTGTAATATCTGCCAAAAAGGCACTTGGATACTTCGTTGTGACAAGACTCGTTTCTCCTCTTGGGGCAAGATTTGAAACCAGAGCCATGCGCATTTGCACTGGTCAGTAAGCCCCAGACACATTTTTGGATGACACACAGAGAATTGCCTTCAACCTCAGCCCTTTTCCATTTGGCTAATTTTCCTGCACCTGTTAAAATGGTCCTGCATGCCGAGTGGCTGCAGAATCATGACTCTGTGCCTGATTAAAATATGGATATGTCCCGCCAGAGTGCCTGGCTTTATTTTCCCTTGCCCCTGGTGCACTGAACTGGACTAGATGCTTAGTGTGGTAAGAAGCATTATATTATAGACGAGTGCTACTCTGATAAGATGGAGTCCTTTGAGTCTCTGGTATAACTCTATTCGTTTAATGGCTGCTGTAGCAGGAATGAGTTCAGACTTTAAAAAAAGAAAATCTTTGAGTGGTTTTATTAAATTGTACCATCAGCACGACAAACATCACTACACATTGTGGTGGGATACATCAGATGCGTATGATTCATGGCACTGTCAATACTTAATCATAAGCCCTATATACCAATATAATAAACTCAGTAGACTTGGGGAAAAAAAGAGTGGTTTAAAAAGAGGAGGTCTTGGTTTTTTTGCACAATCAGAAACCTAGGGGTAGGCAGTCCAGACCGGCACAAGAGGGACCTAGTATTTCCTTCCTCTGAGATCTTTTCACCCTGTCTGTTGTCCTCATAATTTTCAGGTCGTGGTCACCAGATGGGTCTTGCTCTTGCAGGCTTCAAGTCCCAGCCTTAAAGAAAGGGAAGGGGAAAAGAGCAAAATTTCTCTTCGTTTATCTCTGTCTTTTTAATTAGGAAGAAAGAGGCAGTTTGTCCTGAGACATCTACTTACATCTCACTGGCCTGATTGGGATACATGGATACATGGTCATCTATAGCTTTTGGGGACGCAGAGAGGAGATTTTACTTTCAAACAAGTCAGGATCTGTTAGCAAGGAAGACTGGGGTAGTGTGTTTTGGGGTGGGCACAGCTTCATGGTGTTCCAGTGTGCCGGATAGTTCCTGTTAGCATCTCTCCAGATCACTTCTCCACGCCGCTAAACTCTGCTCTCTGCCCCAGGGCTTGATCTCTATGACTTTGTTCAGTAAGTTTGCGTTCTTTCTTATGTCAGGTTCTCTAGAGAAGGGAGGCAAATGGGGAATGGGGAAAAAGTCTCAGAAGAATGTGGTTTCATGTGAAATCTAATATGGTATAACTCCAGGGCAGTGTTGAGGCATATATGGTGACAAGGGTTTTTCCCACCTCGAGGCAAGGGAGCGGGGTTTGTGTACCACTTCCCCTGTCAGTTACAGAGGATGTGTTAACCCCTGGACCCCTCCAGGTAAGGTGACCTCAGTCACCTAAGGGTAATTCCTTTGAGAAGGGCGCGGGGTAACACCTGCAGCAGCTGGGGAATGTGAATACCAACCAAGTCTTTGAGAGGAATTTCAGTGCTGTAATCAACAGCTTCTACATAACCTTTCTGGATTCCCTTGGATTTTGCTAAGCAGAAAGGCAGAGCAGGTTATCAGTGAGAAGGGAGGTCAGAGTTTATTCTCTTGGCTTCCTCCCTGCTAAACTTCCTAAAAACTGTCTGTTATGTAAGAAAATGTCAACTCAAGACTGAAAAGGCAATTAGACTCCATGTAGAAAAGACACAAGGCACACACTAGAATTAAGCTAAACAAAAAATTCTCAAGCACTGAATCATGAGCTTTGGCAGATAATAAAAATAGTTTTTAAATTTGTTCTCTTAACAGTTATTGAATATGGAAAACCCAAAGAGCTATTTCTGTTTTTAAATGATTATTTTTTAATTTAGAAAAATATTTTCACCCTAACATGTATAATAAGAAACTGCATATAAAAAACAGACATTCCTTTAAAATGCATAGAGGAAATAAGGACATGGAAATGTTTGCATGATGACAAAGAAGATTCACATACATATAATTCCCAAACTGATTTCTAGAGAGACTGTTTTCCAGGTATTATAGGTAAAATATAGTCCTGACTGAAGACAGAGCTAAAAAAAAATCAGCAACACATTACATTTAAAATCTCAAAACAATATCTTGGTACTGAAATACTTTAGAGCAGAACTTAAATACTGTATGGACCTGTTTATTGCTTTAAGAGGTAAAATTGCCATATAATCAATAGTGATTTATATGCTACATTTAAAATATTTTACAATAACTTCTGTGATAATTTATTATGTATGACCTCATTATAGTGTTTAACATTGATTTGTAAAATTCATGGTTAATTTCCACATATAAGGAAGGCCTTTGAAATTTCATAAAAAATCAGGTGTAACGTCCAGAAAAATGATTCTGTGAGGAGAAATTAATTAATATGATCCACCAAAGAACTCCGGTGTCTTGAGAAAAAATGGCTAGTCTATTGTTGCTGTAAACAGGACCTAAATTACGTGAAAATACTGATTATAAAGTATCACTGTCTTTAAGATGAAGGCAAAACCAAATTTTATAAAAAAATATATAATATTTAATGATTTATATATCCCTTAATCATATTATTAGTTCCAGCACAACTGGCCTAAAAAGAGCAGTCAGTCAGACACAATAATAATTCAGGGACTTCCTTGATTGTCCAGTGATTAAAAATATGCCTGCCAATGCAAGGGACACAGGTTCAATCCCTGATCTGAGAAGATTCCACTTGCCATGAGGCAACTAGGCCCATGCACCACAGTTACTGAGCCCATGTGCTCTAGAGCTTGTGTTCCACAACAAGAGAAGCCACTGAAATGAAAAGCCCATACACTGCAACTAGAGAAACCCCACATGCAGCCAAAAATAAGTAATTCAAAATAATGATAATCCAACTAAGCTATCTTTGATACTTTGCTGATTTGCAGTAATAAAGCATAGCTATATTAAAATGTACATAGGTATATATAGATAGATAGATAGATTTCATTTCTAATAAGATCTACTTGGCAAGGTAGGAGGACAGAACATATTTTATTATGAATTATCTCCCTGATGAATAAACTTTAAATGTTATATATGTGTATGTCATCCTCCATTTTCTCTTTTGCTCCAGATCCACAAATATTAGAGGCAGCACCTGTCTCTCTTTGCTATTCAAGAGAAGTTTGAGCACTTGACCTCTACCAACACTCTAAAGTTTCAGCCATTACAGTAAACTTTGTTTTGTCAACAGTGATATAAGGATTGTTTAGAACTTAGTTAACAAAGTAGTTAAGTTTCACTATTTCAATAGTTTGAATAATTGAAATAATACTATATAAACTCAGAGTAAAGGGTTTAAAGTTCAATATGAGTTTAAAATCAGACTCCATCAGTTACTATCTTAATAGGTAAGGACAAGTTCATTTTGATTATGTATGACCTCATTATAGTGTTTAACATTGATTTGTAAAATTCATGGTTAATTTCCACATATAAGGAAGGCCTTTGAAATTTCATAAAAAATCAGGTGTAACGTCCAGAAAAATGATTCTGTGAGGAGAAATTAATTAATATGATCCACCAAAGAACTCCGGTGTCTTGAGAAAAAATGGCTAGTCTATTGTTGCTGTAAACAGGACCTAAATTACGTGAAAATACTGATTATAAAGTATCACTGTCTTTAAGATGAAGGCAAAACCAAATTTTATAAAAAAATATATAATATTTAATGATTTATATATCCCTTAATCATATTATTAGTTCCAGCACAACTGGCCTAAAAAGAGCAGTCAGTCAGACACAATAATAATTCAGGGACTTCCTTGATTGTCCAGTGATTAAAAATATGCCTGCCAATGCAAGGGACACAGGTTCAATCCCTGATCTGAGAAGATTCCACTTGCCATGAGGCAACTAGGCCCATGCACCACAGTTACTGAGCCCATGTGCTCTAGAGCTTGTGTTCCACAACAAGAGAAGCCACTGAAATGAAAAGCCCATACACTGCAACTAGAGAAACCCCACATGCAGCCAAAAATAAGTAATTCAAAATAATGATAATCCAACTAAGCTATCTTTGATACTTTGCTGATTTGCAGTAATAAAGCATAGCTATATTAAAATGTACATAGGTATATATAGATAGATAGATAGATTTCATTTCTAATAAGATCTACTTGGCAAGGTAGGAGGACAGAACATATTTTATTATGAATTATCTCCCTGATGAATAAACTTTAAATGTTATATATGTGTATGTCATCCTCCATTTTCTCTTTTGCTCCAGATCCACAAATATTAGAGGCAGCACCTGTCTCTCTTTGCTATTCAAGAGAAGTTTGAGCACTTGACCTCTACCAACACTCTAAAGTTTCAGCCATTACAGTAAACTTTGTTTTGTCAACAGTGATATAAGGATTGTTTAGAACTTAGTTAACAAAGTAGTTAAGTTTCACTATTTCAATAGTTTGAATAATTGAAATAATACTATATAAACTCAGAGTAAAGGGTTTAAAGTTCAATATGAGTTTAAAATCAGACTCCATCAGTTACTATCTTAATAGGTAAGGACAAGTTCATTCTTTTGTCTTCAATTTCCATCTCTAAAATAATCTCATTGCTTCTTTGGGTTGTTGTGAAGGCTTATAATCTTTGGCCCGATACATAGTTATTCTGTTATCTGTTGTTATTTTTATCATACCCACAGAGCACATAGCTAGACAGCACAGACACCAGACCTTCCAGAGCAGCATTCTGGGGAAAATTTTAGAGACAAGGATGGCACCAGATGTGTGGGACTCTGCTTGTCCATGCAGACCCAGAAGTCTAGCCAAGCCAGACTTCCAACCCTGGAAGAAGGACTCTGTCCTACAGGTCTTGGGCGCTCTTAAGCAGCATGATTATAGAACATCCACCTGTTGCCTGGCCTGAGCAGGGGATGTGACATCAGGATGGTATGGAGGAACATTTGCCCTGGTCCTACTTGGCCAGCAGATGAGTCCACAGCTGGGGAGTGAGAGAAGCAACCCCTGCTCTGTTTCCCTCAGGGGACTGGGTCCCGGTGGAGCTGAATGGCAAGGCAGGATGGCTGGGGGATCTGCCACATCAGCATTTCTGTTTGACGAAGCTCTGCTCTTCATCTGATGCGATGAGGAGGGGGTGGACAGAGTCAGCTCTTCCTGTAGGAAGCCAGCCTGCTTGGGAGCAGTCTTTTATCCTTCCAATATCATTAATAATCTATGTATCTCATTTAAGGATGATAAAATGAGTTTATGTTTCACTGGCTACTACTTCCACTTTAAGACGATCTCTAAACTTGAATAATAATTCTCACTGATAGATTTATAATCCATGTAAGTATGTGTGAGGAGGACTTGCTTAATATAGGGATACATTCAACTTTTTTAAAAGGTTTTTTCATTGATTTATTCATTTATTTTCATCCGTCTTTTATTCCTTTGGCATGTCTGGGTCTCCCATGGCAGTGACCTCTCTCTTTGCAGAGCACTGGCTCTGGATGCATGCGCTCCAGAGCACTGGCTCATAATTGGACACACTGGCCCAGCCACTCTGCATCACGTGGGATCTTCCTGGGCCAGGGATCAAACTGGTGCCCCTTGCATTGCAAGGCGGACTCTTTACCCATGGGACTACCAAGGAAGCCCAGGATACATTTAATTTTTAATTTTAGGCTTTGGATGATCTGTAAAAGCAAAGTCCAGTTTGAAAGTGTATGTATTTTAATGAGAAGAGAAGAAAGGTCACAAATAATTATAGCAAAAATATCATGCAGAGAAAGAAAGATGGTAACGTATTTAGTTATGAGTTTATAGCAGAATATAGAATTATCCTAAAATGCTGTATTTTGAGATATTAATAGAAAAATGATCTGATTATGGATTTTGCTTTTTCATTCTCTCTTCATGTGAGAACTCTGTACAACTAATTCATCATCCATACAAACACGCAAAATCATTTAAGGAACTGATCTTTTATGTGCCAAAATTCCACCCCAAATTGCAGATACAAATCCTTGCCAACAAGAGCTTATTTATAAGACTCGGGTAGCCTGTTCATCCTATCATCTCTAGCAGGCACCTGCAAACCACTAACGACACAGTAGAGAAATGAGAAAAAATCAGTATAGAATAGCTTATGACACTGCATTGCAAACTGATGACGTGTGTGTGTTCCCTTAGAGTGCTTAATAAATGTGGTTGAAAAGTCCATGCACTCAGGTCCTAGGAAATGCCAAAACAGAATCTTCATGCTCATTTTTCCTTGACATTTATGAAATTGGTAGCCTGCTTTTTCAAAGAGAAAGGATAGAGTTTTGTTGTAGGATACTTAGTTGTCTCCCTGTGAAAAATGCTAACTTCATTTTAGTACTTCAGAGAATAGGAAGTTAATGTTGGGTGATTTGCTTCTTTATAGAACTTGGACACATGGAATCAGGGCCTATTTCAGGCCCACAGAATTCCCATGTTCCTGCTACAGTCAAATGTTATTCCTGAAGCAATGCAATGTACCCTCAACTAAGGCAGGACTGTTAGAACAGAGAAATCATGGTGGAATCAACTTTATACATCTAAGCGTCATTGTTTCATCCCCTAGTGTGTGCAGAAGTTATTGGGGGTTGTTTCTGGTCTTGGGTCGGTGAATGTAAGCAGGGTGAGCTGTTGTGGAACAGCTTCTCAGAGATAGAACTTAACACTAGTGGTGGTGGTAGCTCGGTTACTAGGTCATGCCCAACTCTTTTATGACCCCATGGACTGCATCTTGCCAGGCTCCTCTGTCATTGGATTCTCCAGGCAAGAATACTGGCATGGGTTGTCATTTCCTACTCCAGGGGATCTTCCTGACCCAGTTATCAAATGTAAGCCTCCTGCATTGCAGGCAGATTCTTTGCCAACTGAATCACCAAGGAAGCCCTGAACTTAACACTATAGCTCTGTTTTTTTGTTTTTTTGTTTTTTGGTTTTTTTTGTTCCCATTTGGGCTGTGTTGGGTTTTAGCTGAGTCGTGCAGGATCTTTTGTTGAGTTGCACAGACTCTCAGGCTGTGGCATGTGAATTCAGTCATTGTGCCCTCTGGGCTTAGTTGCTCCTGGGCATGTGGGATCTTAGTTCCCCAATTAGGGATTGAACCGGCACCCTCTACATTGCAAGGCAAATTGTTAACCACTGGACCACCAGGGAAGTCCCAACAGTATAGCTGTTGATCATTTGTCCTGATTCAATATGTCACCTTCTGGTCTTTTGCCTAATCTTCTCACTGACCTTCTTGCTTCCTCTTATGCTGCCTAAAGAACATTGACTTTGTGTATTGTTCTTTACTGCCTTTTCAGTTTGGAATATCTAATCCCAGCCACTCCCTCTTCCTCTTTCCCTCATGAGTTATGTTTTGTCCCACCAATCTTATCTTTGAGTCCTGATTTGCATCCTGTTGTACCAGTCATGGGCTTCCAAGGTGGTGCTAATGGTATAGAGCCCACCTGCCAGTGGAGACATAAGAGATATGAATTCAATCCCTGAGTCAGGAAGATCCCTTGGAGGAGGGCATGGTACCCCGCTCCAGTATTCTTGCCTGGAGAATCTCATGGACAGAGAAGTCTGGCAGGCTACAGTCCACAGGTTGCAAAGAGTCAGATGCAACAGAAGCGACTTAGCACGCTCTCACGTGCCAGTCATGCCCCTGCCTGTTGGCACTGCCTGGGCTCTGCTGGAAACCTCCCTAGTGTGTGCAGAAGTTATTGGGGGTTGTTTCTGGTCTTGGGTCGGTGAATGTAAGCAGGGTGAGCTGTTGTGGAACAGCTTCTCAGAGATAGAACTTAACACTAGTGGTGGTGGTAGCTCGGTTACTAGGTCATGCCCAACTCTTTATGACCCCATGGACTGCATCTTGCCAGGCTCCTCTGTCATTGGATTCTCCAGGCAAGAATACTGGCATGGGTTGTCATTTCCTACTCCAGGGGATCTTCCTGACCCAGTTATCAAATGTAAGCCTCCTGCATTGCAGGCAGATTCTTTGCCAACTGAATCACCAAGGAAGCCCTGAACTTAACACTATAGCTCTGTTTTTTTGTTTTTTTGTTTTTTGGTTTTTTTTGTTCCCATTTGGGCTGTGTTGGGTTTTAGCTGAGTCGTGCAGGATCTTTTGTTGAGTTGCACAGACTCTCAGGCTGTGGCATGTGAATTCAGTCATTGTGCCCTCTGGGCTTAGTTGCTCCTGGGCATGTGGGATCTTAGTTCCCCAATTAGGGATTGAACCGGCACCCTCTACATTGCAAGGCAAATTGTTAACCACTGGACCACCAGGGAAGTCCCAACAGTATAGCTGTTGATCATTTGTCCTGATTCAATATGTCACCTTCTGGTCTTTTGCCTAATCTTCTCACTGACCTTCTTGCTTCCTCTTATGCTGCCTAAAGAACATTGACTTTGTGTATTGTTCTTTACTGCCTTTTCAGTTTGGAATATCTAATCCCAGCCACTCCCTCTTCCTCTTTCCCTCATGAGTTATGTTTTGTCCCACCAATCTTATCTTTGAGTCCTGATTTGCATCCTGTTGTACCAGTCATGGGCTTCCAAGGTGGTGCTAATGGTATAGAGCCCACCTGCCAGTGGAGACATAAGAGATATGAATTCAATCCCTGAGTCAGGAAGATCCCTTGGAGGAGGGCATGGTACCCCGCTCCAGTATTCTTGCCTGGAGAATCTCATGGACAGAGAAGTCTGGCAGGCTACAGTCCACAGGTTGCAAAGAGTCAGATGCAACAGAAGCGACTTAGCACGCTCTCACGTGCCAGTCATGCCCCTGCCTGTTGGCACTGCCTGGGCTCTGCTGGACCACAGATACTCAACACCTCAGCGTCTTAATCTCTCACATATTTGAGTCTCTTGTTTCAAGAAATTTTTATAAGTTATAAAATTCTTACAAGAGTTACACATTTACATAAGCAGGGATGAAATGAAGTCCAGGAATGTTCCCTTTCTTCCCCACCACCTTCCTTACACTTTTAGAAATGAAATGGATCCAGAAGGGAAACTTACACAGCCTCTGAAAATGAGGCTTGACAGAAAATAAATATTAGGGATTTTCATTTTTGTAATCATTGTTAATAAAAGTACAGTATATTTATTTTAAAGCCCAGGCAATCCTCATAATGACTTTTTTTTACAATAATGAACTAACATTATATTAAAGTATGTTTTGACATTGAACAAGGAATAATTTTTAAAAATGCATGTGAGAGAATGAATAAATCAAAATAGCATCAGTAACAGATACTCACTGATATCTATGAGTTAGCAAGGAGCTACAGGCCAGAGAAATGTTTCTGAAAGAACACACACACTGTGAACACTCACATGAAGTTTGAGTTCTTCTAGGAAGGGATATCCACATTGAATTCTCGAAGAAATCAAGAATACCACACTACGGGGCTTCCCTGGTGCTTAGTGCTAATGAATTTGCTTGCCTGTGCAGGAGACATGGGTTCAGTCTCTGATCCTGGAAGATCCCGCATGCCCAGAACAACTAAGCCGGTGCACTACAGCTACTGAGCCTGTGCTCTACAGCCTGGGAGGCACAACTGCTGCACCCACGTGGCACGGCTATTGAAACTCACAGGCCCTAGAACTCGTGCTCTGCAAGAGAGGCCACTGCATTGAGAAGCCCATGCACCACAGCCAGACTGTGGCCTTCAGTTGCTGCAACTAGAGAAAGCCGGCTAGCAGCAACAAAGACTCAGCACAAGCTAAAAGTAAATAAATAATTATAAGAAATAAAGTAAGGATGGGTGAGACCTATATTTTAGGGTTATTATGAACAATATTTAACTAGTATGTGTGCATAGTTGCCTATTAGATGTGCATTTTTAATGTAGTTTTTATTCATGGTGAAGGACTTTTACTTACCTCGTATAAGAGAGTATGAGAGAACAGAAATTTTCTAGATAGTAAAATTTTATCTTTGAAGCCAGTCTTTTGATGAACTGCTTCCAAGTCTCTTATAATTCCAACAATTCCTTTTTGTTTCTTAAGAAATTCAGAAAATACTTGAGAACAAGTTAATGAAAGAATGAATGAACAGAGAGAAAGCTATAGACTTACATGTTATGTGAAAAGATTTTCACTCAGTAGATGCATGAGATACATTTCTTCATTCTAAGTTTTGCCATAGTGGCTTCCAGGCAAGGGAACACTTGTAATTTTCTAGTGTTGCCTTTTTGCTCCAGACTAGTAATTTCTTTATGGTTGTTTTTCCTTCTTCACTCTAAGGCCTCTGTACAGGTCTATAAACAAATGAAATTACCAACACATTAGCAAATGTTGTATCCTTGAATGATTCTAAGTTGAGAATCTTGGTAATTAAATCATGTGCATAGGAGGGTATTTAAGTATCACAGCTGTGCCATACTACTACATATTTGGATTTATTTTGTTCCCTTAAGTCTCCTCTTTTCCTAAAATAATATTTCTAACTGACTTTATGATTCTTCATTGTAGTTCTTTGTAGTCAAATTATGTCAGCGATGAGCTAACAATAAAAAAGTGTTCATTTTAAGCAAAGAAATGAACTGTAATTGCTAAAATGTGTCCCTAGTTTATTAGTGTCATTGACAACAGGACAGACCAGAATGATACAATTTATGCACGTGTGTGTCTGCATTAGAATCACGACAAACATTAATTTATATAAGTGCTAGATATTCTCAAATCAAAACTGTGTTAAATATCCAAATGTGGTCAAATATGTGCAGATTGGGGCTATGACATATACTTTTATGACTCTGGAGGTCTAATTTATGAACATTATTACAAGGTTTTTAATGGAGTGAAAATGAAGTCAGATTAAACTTCTTCCCTTTGATATAAAAGTTCCAATGACAACACATAGGCTAATAAATGTTATCTTTTAAGTAATGAATGTAGTTTTTATTCATGGTGAAGGACTTTTACTTACCTCGTATAAGAGAGTATGAGAGAACAGAAATTTTCTAGATAGTAAAATTTTATCTTTGAAGCCAGTCTTTTGATGAACTGCTTCCAAGTCTCTTATAATTCCAACAATTCCTTTTTGTTTCTTAAGAAATTCAGAAAATACTTGAGAACAAGTTAATGAAAGAATGAATGAACAGAGAGAAAGCTATAGACTTACATGTTATGTGAAAAGATTTTCACTCAGTAGATGCATGAGATACATTTCTTCATTCTAAGTTTTGCCATAGTGGCTTCCAGGCAAGGGAACACTTGTAATTTTCTAGTGTTGCCTTTTTGCTCCAGACTAGTAATTTCTTTATGGTTGTTTTTCCTTCTTCACTCTAAGGCCTCTGTACAGGTCTATAAACAAATGAAATTACCAACACATTAGCAAATGTTGTATCCTTGAATGATTCTAAGTTGAGAATCTTGGTAATTAAATCATGTGCATAGGAGGGTATTTAAGTATCACAGCTGTGCCATACTACTACATATTTGGATTTATTTTGTTCCCTTAAGTCTCCTCTTTTCCTAAAATAATATTTCTAACTGACTTTATGATTCTTCATTGTAGTTCTTTGTAGTCAAATTATGTCAGCGATGAGCTAACAATAAAAAAGTGTTCATTTTAAGCAAAGAAATGAACTGTAATTGCTAAAATGTGTCCCTAGTTTATTAGTGTCATTGACAACAGGACAGACCAGAATGATACAATTTATGCACGTGTGTGTCTGCATTAGAATCACGACAAACATTAATTTATATAAGTGCTAGATATTCTCAAATCAAAACTGTGTTAAATATCCAAATGTGGTCAAATATGTGCAGATTGGGGCTATGACATATACTTTTATGACTCTGGAGGTCTAATTTATGAACATTATTACAAGGTTTTTAATGGAGTGAAAATGAAGTCAGATTAAACTTCTTCCCTTTGATATAAAAGTTCCAATGACAACACATAGGCTAATAAATGTTATCTTTTAAGTAATGAATGTCCCATCAAAGCCCTTTTAATTTGGATCAAATTGTAATTGGAAATGTTTTGGACACTGAAGACAATCATAGTAACTCAGAATATAGAACACACATTTGGTTTAATGTCCAAACTTTGAGCAGTTTCTGAAAGGCACTGCATCCATTGCGAAAAATACAAGAGTAAAATAAGTCAACACCTTTAAAATCCAGGGGCTCACGAATTACTAAGGTATTATTGTGAAATGTACCATCGTTTTATGTAGCACAGCAGGTGACTGACGGAGGAGATGAATGACACAAGAAGAGAATTTCCTTTCCCTTTTCTGCTGCAAGCAGTAGTTTATCCCAGGACCCCACTTAGGGGAAGGGAAAAAAAATTAACTGTACATTAAATTTAGAGTTTTGATTGGTATATTCAACTGGCAAATTTAGTCACTGAATTCAGATTTTATTTATAACTTAGAGCAAAAGAAATAATAAATATAAGAGGAAGAAAAAGGTCCTGAAATTGTCTATGTTTGTTATTTGGGGAAGGAGAAGGAATGTTCACAGTGATCAGTTTTAAAGGCATGGTGAAAGACAAAAAGTAAGTTGCTTTTATGATTACAGTCCATGAATTCTGATGTTCAACAGGCAGGTTACACCAGTCGGTAAGTGGAGTTTGGACCAAATGACATAGAGTTTAGCTATGAACCAAAACTTCTGAATTTCATTTTGTAAACTGACCCAGATTTTTGAGCAGAGGACTGAATGACTGGATCATGTCTGTTTGTTATAGTTTCAGTTCTTTGCATTAAAGTATATGCTTCCTTACATTGTACATGTACAGAGAGCTGTGTTCATTTTACTGGTCCCGTATAAATTATAGTACTGAAATGCACATTACACTCTTTTGGTTGATATTAAACCTAAGTAAAATACCTATGCTTTTGTAGTAACTGGGGTATCATTACAGAAGTCAGATGAAAAGACCGAGTATTATAAGAAAACTTGCAAAGATCGATCATATAGAACAGAAAAACAAAAGTTCACCTAAATGTAAAGGATGGTATAGTGGTTGACTATGAGCATGATAACACTCTGTAACAAAAACCTATGAATTCTCAGTCAAGCAACAATAAGCTTTTATTTAGTTAATATGATGCTGGACTGGCTCATCTAGGCTGGGCCCAGCTCGTGTAACTGAGCTCTGCTTCATGTGTCTCTCATCTTCCTCAGGGGCTGGCAGGCTATCCCAGATGTATTATCTCACAGCTATGGTGGAGATGCAGCAACTCAAGTAGAAACACAAAAGAGGTTTGTTTGGTTTTTAATCTATTTTGGCTGTGCTGTGTCTTCTTTGCTGCTCAGGCTTTTCTCCTTGTGGCAACTGAGAGCTACTCTCTCACTGTCAACACCTTTAAAATCCGGGGGTATTATTTTGTGAAATGTACCATCGTTTTATGTAGCACAGCAGGTGACTGACGGAGGAGATGAATGACACAAGAAGAGAATTTCCTTTCCTTTTCTGCTGCAAGCAGTAGTTTATCCCAGGACCCCACTTGGGGAAAGGGGAAAAAATTAACTGTACATTAAATTTAGAGTTTTGATTGGTATATTCAACTGGCAAATTTAGTCACTGAATTCAGATTTTATTTATAACTTAGAGCAAAAGAAATAATAAATATAAGAGGAAGAAAAAGGTCCTGAAATTGTCTATGTTTGTTATTTGGGGAAGGAGAAGGAATGTTCACAGTGATCAGTTTTAAAGGCATGGTGAAAGACAAAAAGTAAGTTGCTTTTATGATTACAGTCCATGAATTCTGATGTTCAACAGGCAGGTTACACCAGTCGGTAAGTGGAGTTTGGACCAAATGACATAGAGTTTAGCTATGAACCAAAACTTCTGAATTTCATTTTGTAAACTGACCCAGATTTTTGAGCAGAGGACTGAATGACTGGATCATGTCTGTTTGTTATAGTTTCAGTTCTTTGCATTAAAGTATATGCTTCCTTACATTGTACATGTACAGAGAGCTGTGTTCATTTTACTGGTCCCGTATAAATTATAGTACTGAAATGCACATTACACTCTTTTGGTTGATATTAAACCTAAGTAAAATACCTATGCTTTTGTAGTAACTGGGGTATCATTACAGAAGTCAGATGAAAAGACCGAGTATTATAAGAAAACTTGCAAAGATCGATCATATAGAACAGAAAAACAAAAGTTCACCTAAATGTAAAGGATGGTATAGTGGTTGACTATGAGCATGATAACACTCTGTAACAAAAACCTATGAATTCTCAGTCAAGCAACAATAAGCTTTTATTTAGTTAATATGATGCTGGACTGGCTCATCTAGGCTGGGCCCAGCTCGTGTAACTGAGCTCTGCTTCATGTGTCTCTCATCTTCCTCAGGGGCTGGCAGGCTATCCCAGATGTATTATCTCACAGCTATGGTGGAGATGCAGCAACTCAAGTAGAAACACAAAAGAGGTTTGTTTGGTTTTTTTTAATCTATTTTGGCTGTGCTGTGTCTTCTTTGCTGCTCAGGCTTTTCTCCCTTGTGGCAACTGAGAGCTACTCTCTCACTGCAGGGCATGGGATCCAGGGTGCTCGGGCTTTAGTAGTTGTGGCTCCCGGGCTCTAGAGCTCAGGCTCAGTTGTTGTGGCGCAAAGTCCAGCTGCTCTGCAGCAGGTGGGATCTTCCCAGACCAGGGATTGAACCCGTGTCTCCTGCATTGGCAGGTGGATTCTTTACCACTGAGCCGCCAGGGAAGCTCACAAAAGAGCTTTTGTAACCTTAGGTTATGACATGCCTGCGAGTACTCCAGAGGTCAGAGAAAGTCATGCAGTCAAATCTAAGTTAAACAATGAGGAACTAGCTCAGATTTTCAGTAGAAGGAGCTACAGAGCCACATTGTGTGATAGTACATTTTATCTGTCAACTTGGTTGGACCGTGGGCTGCCCAGACATTTGGTCAGATATTATTCTGGATGTGTCTGTGTGGATGTTTCTGGGTGACATTAATATTTCTTTTTTGTATTTATTTATTTATTCATTTGACTGTTAGGGTCTTAATTGCCACACTTGAGATTTTCGTTGAGTCATGCACTCAGTCTGGGCAGTTGCAGCAGTTGTTCAACAGCATTTGGGGTCCTAGTTCCCTGACTAAGGATTGAACCCATGTCTGTTGTATTGCCAGGCAGTTTCTCTGGTCCACCAGGGAACCACTGGTCCACCAGGGAAGTCCCAACATTAATATTTGAATCAGACCCTTACGCATAGCAAAGGAGTTGAATAAAGAGAAGGGTGAAGAATCTGAGCCATTAAAGTAATCTACCCAGGTGGTTACCTAAATCAGTACCGTTAAAAAAGGAGAATGTTCAAAATACAACACACAGACACACACATACAGGCACATACACGTATGTATCAACTACCTTGTGAGAAGTGCCAGATATTAGCAATAGCAGTAGTATTTCTACATTTGATCCCTGTTAGACAGAATAGGTGGCTCGAAACCTTCTTTGTGAAAAACCAAACGAAGATAGAGAAGGAAACTTTGTTCTTCAACAGTAGCCAAATTAAGGCAAGTTCAAGCAGATGACAGTCGAGACAAGGAGTATTTCTGGGTTTTTTTGTTTTTTTTTTTTTTTGCTATACTCATGTCTAGCTCTCACCAAGCCCTCCTCTGAGGACCTGGGTCTTATTATTCATTGAATCTGCAGCCCTTAATTTCTTCCTCAGCATGATACCCTCCCTTCTGCCTCACCCTAACTGGCAAAAATGTACTTGTTCATCCTTCACGATACTATCTCCTCTAGACTGCTCCAGCTACCATAACAGAAATACTACACCCTGGGTTTGTTTTCCCCAGCTCCGGAGGCTAGATGATCAAGGGTTCCTTTCTGGTGAGACCTCTATCCTTGACTTGCTGCCTTCTGACTGTATGGTCACCTGACTTTTTCTCTGGGCAGTAGGATTGGCAGTACCTCTACCATATTGTCACCTTTCTTCAAAGCTCTAAATTATAAAGTTTCCTTTCAAGAATCACATGTGTTTACGGCCCCCTACTCGCCTTGTTATGGTTTAATCCAAAGATAACTTGCTCTGTTTTCTTGGTAGCAGATGATGATGGGGTGAGTAACAGACATGAATTAGTTTATGGAAAGAATTATGGAGTGAGAAACCAAGGTTCTTATTGGTAGGCAGGAAAAGATATGCTAGTAGATTCTGAATGTTTTGAAAAGAATGTTGATTCATGGGTAAATGAGATGATTACCAAAAGTTTATTTTGCCTTCTGTAAACATGACCCATATGATTATACTTTCTTTAAAGAAAATAGGAGCAAGCACAGTGCCATAGCAACACTCAAGTACAAAGTAAAAGAGACCTTAATGCTGATGTGAAGGAACAGTGCATGAAAACAAGAAAAGAATAACTGATCAACTGAACTTAAAGCTCAGAATGCAGGTAATCAGACTAGGCTGGTTCAGGAGCTGGTGAATTCTTCTCTGGCTTTGCTCATTTTCTCTGCAGCAGTCACATTATACACCAAGTTGATGTTTCTAACACACAGGCATATTTGATAGTCTTTGTAACATGCCCCTTAAATGGGCTTTACTGAGAAAACATGGAGAGCTGAAAATTTTCTCAAGCAATCGGCTGGCTCAGACTCCTATAGTCTGAGAGTGAGAGGGTTAAGTGTTGTGATCATAAACCATACAGTAATTGCTCTCAGACCTATTAGCAGAATGTCTTGCATAGAGTGTCATCCTGCCATCCCCCATGGGTCCTGTTCACTAGCCCCTTGCATTTTGACAGTTATTATCATCCAAGCACAAAACATCATCACTACAACGCAGAGCTAGTCAGCTAGTAATGTATCAACATCAACTTGGTTTCTGAGAACAATTATTAAAATCTTAATTTGAATTGAAACAAGGGGAATGAAATCCAACTTTTTCCATTTATTTTTAAAAGATGCTAACAAAATAATTTCTATTAAAATCAGAATAAACAATATGAGATGTACCCTTTTTTAGGTAATATTCCCATGCTTACAGGAAATCAGGAGTCCTGGACATAGTCTTATGCACTCACTTTGAAATATTGCCAGTACATCTAGCTCTCTATAGGGTATTGTGATATGAAACTCCTGTACTACAGGGTTTTGAGGAGCTGATCTTTCAGCAAAATGAAATGTTTTTCCCTCCTCACTCTGCTGTGATCCTTTCATTGCTAAATTCTCCCATTCATTAACATTGCTCATTTCTCCTTTATTTCTACATAGTTCTAAATTTATGGACTTGGATCTATTGGCTTGTTTTTCCACTCTCTACTATAGGGAGCAACTGTTTAAACAAAGAACTTCCTGTTTGGGGTTCTTATTGGTAGGCAGGAAAAGATATGCTAGTAGACTGAATTTTGAAAAGAATGTTGATTCATGGGTAAATGAGATGATTACCAAAAGTTTATTTTGCCTTCTGTAAACATGACCCATATGATTATACTTTCTTTAAAGAAAATAGGAGCAAGCACAGTGCCATAGCAACACTCAAGTACAAAGTAAAAGAGACCTTAATGCTGATGTGAAGGAACAGTGCATGAAAACAAGAAAAGAATAACTGATCAACTGAACTTAAAGCTCAGAATGCAGGTAATCAGACTAGGCTGGTTCAGGAGCTGGTGAATTCTTCTCTGGCTTTGCTCATTTTCTCTGCAGCAGTCACATTATACACCAAGTTGATGTTTCTAACACACAGGCATATTTGATAGTCTTTGTAACATGCCCCTTAAATGGGCTTTACTGAGAAAACATGGAGAGCTGAAAATTTTCTCAAGCAATCGGCTGGCTCAGACTCCTATAGTCTGAGAGTGAGAGGGTTAAGTGTTGTGATCATAAACCATACAGTAATTGCTCTCAGACCTATTAGCAGAATGTCTTGCATAGAGTGTCATCCTGCCATCCCCCATGGGTCCTGTTCACTAGCCCCTTGCATTTTGACAGTTATTATCATCCAAGCACAAAACATCATCACTACAACGCAGAGCTAGTCAGCTAGTAATGTATCAACATCAACTTGGTTTCTGAGAACAATTATTAAAATCTTAATTTGAATTGAAACAAGGGGAATGAAATCCAACTTTTTCCATTTATTTTTAAAAGATGCTAACAAAATAATTTCTATTAAAATCAGAATAAACAATATGAGATGTACCCTTTTTTAGGTAATATTCCCATGCTTACAGGAAATCAGGAGTCCTGGACATAGTCTTATGCACTCACTTTGAAATATTGCCAGTACATCTAGCTCTCTATAGGGTATTGTGATATGAAACTCCTGTACTACAGGGTTTTGAGGAGCTGATCTTTCAGCAAAATGAAATGTTTTTCCCTCCTCACTCTGCTGTGATCCTTTCATTGCTAAATTCTCCCATTCATTAACATTGCTCATTTCTCCTTTATTTCTACATAGTTCTAAATTTATGGACTTGGATCTATTGGCTTGTTTTTCCACTCTCTACTATAGGGAGCAACTGTTTAAACAAAGAACTTCCTGTTTAGTGAAGTTGAATCCTCATTCCTTGACTCATCTGTAAATACTTATTATACTCGACTTTTAAAATAACTGACCAGAATTCACTTGTCTTTTTATCCATTATTGATTGAGTGCTTATAATGTAAATTTAGTAGGAGCTCTCCTAGGTGCTAGATATACAAAGAAAAAGAATACACTGTCTGTGCTGTTGATAAGCTCGCTATGTAGCTGTGGTTTGTAGTCTGAAGTCATGTAGCAAATCAGACATAACTGAGATCCTATCCCAGTGGTCTTATTCATACATATCTTCCTTACCCTGAAACCTCATCATAGTCCATTTACCCACCTTTGAGTAAAACAATGACTGTGGAATACTACAGAAAATGCATAATTAATAGAAGAGTATTCTTGATTTCAAAGTATAACGTCTAGTATAATTCAATGGGCCAGAATAATGCTATGTAACACTTGACCCTAAATCTCAGCAGCTTAAAGTAATAGCCAAATTATTATCATTCACAGGATGGCAGGCTAACTGGGAGGTGTGTCTAGTCTTGTTGAGTTCCCCATGTGTTAACGATTAGCTGTAGATTGGGTGAGCAGCTCCACTCATGTTGGCTAGACTCGTTTTTATGTGGGTCAGCTGACTGACATCTGGTCTGGAATAGCCTCAGCCCTTTTTCAGCTGATCTGTAGGCATTTATTTTTAAAAGATGCTAACAAAATAATTTCTATTAAAATCAGAATAAACAATATGAGATGTACCCTTTTTTAGGTAATATTCCCATGCTTACAGGAAATCAGGAGTCCTGGACATAGTCTTATGCACTCACTTTGAAATATTGCCAGTACATCTAGCTCTCTATAGGGTATTGTGATATGAAACTCCTGTACTACAGGGTTTTGAGGAGCTGATCTTTCAGCAAAATGAAATGTTTTTCCCTCCTCACTCTGCTGTGATCCTTTCATTGCTAAATTCTCCCATTCATTAACATTGCTCATTTCTCCTTTATTTCTACATAGTTCTAAATTTATGGACTTGGATCTATTGGCTTGTTTTTCCACTCTCTACTATAGGGAGCAACTGTTTAAACAAAGAACTTCCTGTTTAGTGAAGTTGAATCCTCATTCCTTGACTCATCTGTAAATACTTATTATACTCGACTTTTAAAATAACTGACCAGAATTCACTTGTCTTTTTATCCATTATTGATTGAGTGCTTATAATGTAAATTTAGTAGGAGCTCTCCTAGGTGCTAGATATACAAAGAAAAAGAATACACTGTCTGTGCTGTTGATAAGCTCGCTATGTAGCTGTGGTTTGTAGTCTGAAGTCATGTAGCAAATCAGACATAACTGAGATCCTATCCCAGTGGTCTTATTCATACATATCTTCCTTACCCTGAAACCTCATCATAGTCCATTTACCCACCTTTGAGTAAAACAATGACTGTGGAATACTACAGAAAATGCATAATTAATAGAAGAGTATTCTTGATTTCAAAGTATAACGTCTAGTATAATTCAATGGGCCAGAATAATGCTATGTAACACTTGACCCTAAATCTCAGCAGCTTAAAGTAATAGCCAAATTATTATCATTCACAGGATGGCAGGCTAACTGGGAGGTGTGTCTAGTCTTGTTGAGTTCCCCATGTGTTAACGATTAGCTGTAGATTGGGTGAGCAGCTCCACTCATGTTGGCTAGACTCGTTTTTATGTGGGTCAGCTGACTGACATCTGGTCTGGAATAGCCTCAGCTCTTCTTCATATAATCATGAAGAGACAGAGACAGAGGAGTAAGCAAGCCCAAGTCTTAAGAATGTAGGCAGAAATAAACACATATACATTTTATTAAGCCTCAGCTCTCATTCCATTTGAAATAGGAATTTGTATTTCTCCGCTAAGCTCTTCTTAAGTGATGTCTTAACCATCACAGTGTCCTGCTTCTCTTTTATCTTTCTCTTTATTTCCATTCTATTGTGTGTGTGCTCAGTTGTGTCTGACTCTTTGCAGCCCCATAGATGGTAACCCATCAGACTTCCCTGTCTATGGGATTTTCCAGCAGGAATACTGGAGGGTGTTGCCATTTCCTTCTCCAGGGGATCTTCCTGACCAAGGGATCAAAACTGTGTCTGTTGCATCTATTGCATTGATAGGTGGGTTCTTTACCACTTGTGCCACCTGAGAAGTCCTTCTTTCCTCTTGTAATAGTGACAGGAGTACAAAGGCAAATCTATATACAATATAGTCACCAATCAAATGGGACTGATGGTGGATACATTCCTCAATTTCATTCCTTTTGCAATAAGTAGTTTCTTGAGTATCTACATCATGCCTGTCCCTGAATATATATTCTTTCTAATCTTTTATTAGTCTTCACTAGTTGAGTCTAAGAAAGTGTCCCAGCCAAGTGCAGTCGCTCTGTTAAGAAGGAGTGCAGTTGGAATTTAAGTTTCCATCTGTCTGGCTTCAGAGCTCACCCCCTCCTGTGCTATGCACCTACCACTTCTTCTGGTACCTGTAACTTTCAGTTTAATACGAGTGTTCCAAATGATTCCCATTTTCCTCAAATATTTCCCACATTAGCCAGACATATAACTGAATTCCTCAGTGCTTAGTCGTATCTTTGGGATAAGGTATTTTTTTCCAGAAGCCCTTGTAAAGATAATCACTAATGAATGAAATAATTTCAATGGAGAAATGAGGAAGGAGAATGGTAGTAATAACTTCTACTTCTGGGAAAATTAGAGTGAGAATACACACTGAGGGTTGGAAATCAGTATTAGGGCAGGCTAACTGGGAGGTGTGTCTAGTCTTGTTGAGTTCCCCATGTGTTAACGATTAGCTGTAGATTGGGTGAGCAGCTCCACTCATGTTGGCTAGACTCGTTTTTATGTGGGTCAGCTGACTGACATCTGGTCTGGAATAGCCTCAGCTCTTCTTCATATAATCATGAAGAGACAGAGACAGAGGAGTAAGCAAGCCCAAGTCTTAAGAATGTAGGCAGAAATAAACACATATACATTTTATTAAGCCTCAGCTCTCATTCCATTTGAAATAGGAATTTGTATTTCTCCGCTAAGCTCTTCTTAAGTGATGTCTTAACCATCACAGTGTCCTGCTTCTCTTTTATCTTTCTCTTTATTTCCATTCTATTGTGTGTGTGCTCAGTTGTGTCTGACTCTTTGCAGCCCCATAGATGGTAACCCATCAGACTTCCCTGTCTATGGGATTTTCCAGCAGGAATACTGGAGGGTGTTGCCATTTCCTTCTCCAGGGGATCTTCCTGACCAAGGGATCAAAACTGTGTCTGTTGCATCTATTGCATTGATAGGTGGGTTCTTTACCACTTGTGCCACCTGAGAAGTCCTTCTTTCCTCTTGTAATAGTGACAGGAGTACAAAGGCAAATCTATATACAATATAGTCACCAATCAAATGGGACTGATGGTGGATACATTCCTCAATTTCATTCCTTTTGCAATAAGTAGTTTCTTGAGTATCTACATCATGCCTGTCCCTGAATATATATTCTTTCTAATCTTTTATTAGTCTTCACTAGTTGAGTCTAAGAAAGTGTCCCAGCCAAGTGCAGTCGCTCTGTTAAGAAGGAGTGCAGTTGGAATTTAAGTTTCCATCTGTCTGGCTTCAGAGCTCACCCCCTCCTGTGCTATGCACCTACCACTTCTTCTGGTACCTGTAACTTTCAGTTTAATACGAGTGTTCCAAATGATTCCCATTTTCCTCAAATATTTCCCACATTAGCCAGACATATAACTGAATTCCTCAGTGCTTAGTCGTATCTTTGGGATAAGGTATTTTTTTCCAGAAGCCCTTGTAAAGATAATCACTAATGAATGAAATAATTTCAATGGAGAAATGAGGAAGGAGAATGGTAGTAATAACTTCTACTTCTGGGAAAATTAGAGTGAGAATACACACTGAGGGTTGGAAATCAGAAGAACTGAAAGAAGAGTAATCTCTGTGAGGATAGGAACCCTGCTTAGAATTGTGTCCAATATATAGTAGGTACTCAATAGGCTTTGAATGAATGAATGAGTAAATTGGAAACAAGGAGATTCCAAAGAAAAACTGTCCTAGTTTACCATTTTGCCGAAAGTTAATTTGAGGTCCAGCCAACAGGTATTAGAAATATTTGGGGCGTACTTTGGTTGCAATTGATTATACTGAATAACTGCTCCTGAAGCAGTATTGGTTTCTGCAGGAAGCATTTAAATACATGTGTATTTTTCCTTGATGTCTATTAATCCTAATGTAAATCTTTTTGATACTGCATAATGAACACTAATCATGAATAAGAGATAGATGATGAGTGTTCAAGTGCACTATAATTTGATCTGGCATATCCAAAATATTTTTGTCCCCTGATAAAAGCTCTTACAATAAATGTCTAAGGGTTTCTGCCAGAAGATATCAGCATGGCAAATACAGCAAAATGATCCAATGCAGGTTAGGAATGACTTCCAAAAGTGGAACAATTCCCAAAAGTCTCTGGATTAGGAAAAAAAAAAAAAAGCAAAAGTCACAAGGTGTTCTTCAGTGACTGGTACTCTTATGTCCAATTGTTGATGTCAGTAGAAAATACCCCTATTTAAAGCAAACCTCAAAATTCCCATCAGTCTTCATGGATAAAGCCCAGCTTGTAAGTCTGTCCAGAATTGAGTGGGAATTAATTCTTTCTAGACACCATGTGTCAACCTAATCTGTGGATTCCTTCCCTCCTGAGTTATTGGCAGAGGAAAATACAGTGTCAGTTGCATTGTTTTTTCACCTGAGCCATAGTCAGTTCAGCAGAGTGTTAATATGAACAACAATAGCAATGGAAATATGGTAATTAAAATCAGTTTAGAATTGCTGAATTTTTGTTAAACCCTCTGCTAATGTGATAATGCACTTTTATTTATGAGAAAAAGAGAAATGTCCTGTCTCTGAAATTCTCTTGGTAGATCACTAGTGGCTTTATCTTTCCCTGCTAAACTGTAGATCTCTATGCCATCCTTATTGTAGTCTTCTGTATAATGCAGACAATGCTATATATATTCTCCTATGCCTTTGACAGTGATCCTGGATAAAGATAGACTACTTCTAATAAATTATTTGTCTTGATTTATAAGGCCACCATCTATCCAATAATCTAAACTAGAAATTGAGGATTCATTCTTAGCTTTTGACTTCTCTCACCTCTCCCAACTCTACACTATCTTACTTCCAATAATCATTCCTATTGGTTGTCCTTTCTAAATATTTTTAGAATTAGTCTCTGTCTATTCTTACTAGCATTGTCTATCTTTTGACTTCCTCTGGAGTTTCTCAGATTACTGCAAGAGCCCCCTAACTTGCATCTAAATCTCAGCCCCACCAAACCTCCACGTAACAGGAAGTTTTAAAATCATTCTCAAATCGTCTGCTATAAATCACTTCTATAAGGAGGAAGACCTTCACTATATCCCCAGTGCCCATAACATTGCCTAACACAAAGTGAGCCCTCAACAGTTATAGGTGGAACAAGTGAGTAGACATTTCTGAAGCAGAAAAGCATGACAGACTTACCTGGGTCTGTTTGTCTCACTGCACACGCCTACGCTCCACTAGAGTTTCTGAGAAGTTCTGGACTTAGAGAACAGTCTCTGTTTCCTTCCATTGTGTGCCAGGGTTTTCCTGACCTGTTTACTGCCTACAGTCTCAGGATCAGCTTCTGCCACACCTTTTAATTCTGTACCTTCAAGTAAAGACAGACTGCTAGTAGCACTGACCCACTACCTCAGGATCATGCCCGGTCCATCTGAAATATGTTCTATCTCCTCTTTGTCCTTATCAGACTTCCCCGGTGGCTCAGACGGTAAAGAATCTGACCTGGGTTTGATCTCTGGGTTGGGAAGATCCCCTGGAGAAGGGAATGGTTACCCACTTCAGTATTCTTGCCCAGAGAATCCCCATGGACAGAGGAGCCGGGTGGGCTACAGTGTATGGGGTCACAAAGTGTTGGACATGACTGAGTGACTAACACTTTTACTTTTGCTCTCACCAGGACTTCTTTTCTAATCAGTCTGCCTCTCTCCTCTGTAGTCACACAACAACACGCATTTCTTAGACTAGGGAGGAGACTCAGAATATTCTGTGCATTTAACTGTTGTTATCTTTATTACCTTAGCCTGTAACCATCTGTTCAGGCATCATTCACCCTCCCTAGAGTGTCATGTTTGGGGATTAGAGACCATGATTTACACACCTTTGTATCCTTAATTCACAGCACAGGGCTTAGTGTACTCAATATCAGCGTGGTGAAGGAATAAATGATGCCCAAATTAGAGGGAAAACATAGTTTAAGTAAAGATTATGCTGTATCTATGTTACCATTGTGCTCTGGCTTTAAAATTAAGATATTCTCTTGATGAAGCCTTTTGTTCCACTGAGCAATGGTACAAAGTAGATTAATATTTCAGCAGTCTGATCACATTTTAACATTATTATTTTTGCCTTTCTCAGAACAAACCCAGGCTTCTCTAACACTTTCTTTGCTGGCATGTGTAATCAAGACATTAGCTTGCACCCATACCAATCAAATATTGCCAATCATAATAGAAATGTAAGGAGATCACTGCGAATATTCATGACCTCATCTTTGTTTGTGAAGCCTGTTTGCTGGTGTTCTATCTTTAGTGAACAGAGTTCACACAAGCTCAGTCTGACCAAGTCGCTAACACCATATTTCAGATGGAATGTGAAGACTTTTGTGCCGAGCTGCTTTTTTATGTGGCTGTGAAGTCTGTCCTTTAATTAGCATTCCTATCTGCTGTTTGCAAAGCATGCTGTTTAATCCAATTTTTATATTGAAAAAAAAAAGAAAACACAGGAGTATTTCTTGCATAGAAACAGTAACAAGAAAACATATTTGGTTTTTTTGATCAAAAGGATATGAAGCACTTAAGCGTGGACATTCATTATCTCTGCAGAAGTCCTGGTGGACTTAAGACCCAAAGATAGTGGGCTTGGAAGACATGCATTTGGACTGAGGCTGAAAACCCAGCTGAATGCAGAGTGTTTCTCTTAGAAGCATGGTTGCTATTTTTGTTAGAGATAATTGATGGTCAATAGGGACTGGCTTTGTCACTTCTACTTTTTTGAACTGAGCATGATGGGGCTCTTGTTATCCTTGGAGATGCTCTCACCAGGACTTCTTTTCTAATCAGTCTGCCTCTCTCCTCTGTAGTCACACAACAACACGCATTTCTTAGACTAGGGAGGAGACTCAGAATATTCTGTGCATTTAACTGTTGTTATCTTTATTACCTTAGCCTGTAACCATCTGTTCAGGCATCATTCACCCTCCCTAGAGTGTCATGTTTGGGGATTAGAGACCATGATTTACACACCTTTGTATCCTTAATTCACAGCACAGGGCTTAGTGTACTCAATATCAGCGTGGTGAAGGAATAAATGATGCCCAAATTAGAGGGAAAACATAGTTTAAGTAAAGATTATGCTGTATCTATGTTACCATTGTGCTCTGGCTTTAAAATTAAGATATTCTCTTGATGAAGCCTTTTGTTCCACTGAGCAATGGTACAAAGTAGATTAATATTTCAGCAGTCTGATCACATTTTAACATTATTATTTTTGCCTTTCTCAGAACAAACCCAGGCTTCTCTAACACTTTCTTTGCTGGCATGTGTAATCAAGACATTAGCTTGCACCCATACCAATCAAATATTGCCAATCATAATAGAAATGTAAGGAGATCACTGCGAATATTCATGACCTCATCTTTGTTTGTGAAGCCTGTTTGCTGGTGTTCTATCTTTAGTGAACAGAGTTCACACAAGCTCAGTCTGACCAAGTCGCTAACACCATATTTCAGATGGAATGTGAAGACTTTTGTGCCGAGCTGCTTTTTTATGTGGCTGTGAAGTCTGTCCTTTAATTAGCATTCCTATCTGCTGTTTGCAAAGCATGCTGTTTAATCCAATTTTTATATTGAAAAAAAAAAGAAAACACAGGAGTATTTCTTGCATAGAAACAGTAACAAGAAAACATATTTGGTTTTTTTGATCAAAAGGATATGAAGCACTTAAGCGTGGACATTCATTATCTCTGCAGAAGTCCTGGTGGACTTAAGACCCAAAGATAGTGGGCTTGGAAGACATGCATTTGGACTGAGGCTGAAAACCCAGCTGAATGCAGAGTGTTTCTCTTAGAAGCATGGTTGCTATTTTTGTTAGAGATAATTGATGGTCAATAGGGACTGGCTTTGTCACTTCTACTTTTTTGAACTGAGCATGATGGGGCTCTTGTTATCCTTGGAGATGCTACCTTTACGCCCACAGCACTTTTCAATTCATTATCTCCTTTAGACAAGTGATTGAGTCCCCCAGTAATACCTTTAATGGATGCTGTGTTGCTTCACCAAGAAAGCTTGGGATGGAAAAGACAGGTATTTATTTTTAATGGCGTCACCCTGTATCAGGTGAAACTCTTTGCTTGTGGGTCAAATGCAAGTGTCACACTGAGTGGATGTTTCAATAAAATGAGCTGGGAGTAGAGCTTGTTCATGCTACGGTTCCTTAGCCACCTGTCTTTGAAAGTATGCACTGCTAACAGGCTTGTAAGTCATCCTTGTTGACAACTGGTGGCATGGAATAGCAAGACTCAAAGACAGAATCTGGCCATTTATTTTCCTAAGGTATATATAAAGATTTTGTCTTTTTGATATTTTAGACACTGATAATTCTAGCAATTCAAGCTTCTCTCTACTATGGGGCAGGTTTTAGAAAACTAATAGATTTTTCCTTGCCTTTCTGACTAGGATTGACCTTGTTTCTATGATAAAGAATCCTTGTATTGTGAAATATGTATCTTAGAAGTCACATTTATTTTGTCCAAACTTCTCACCTTCGGTACTTTCAAAAGTATTATTGTAAATTAAATCCAGAAAGCCAACATTGTTATTCTGCCCTTTATATTGGACAAAAGTATTAGAATTCAAAAGCATATTAATATTTTATTCTTTACTTTAGAAAAAAGCAAGTAATTCATATTGCACACTGACACATTCTTATTTTTCTTCTTTGTTCTATTTTTAAAATTCATAAGAATTACTAATCTACTGATTATATGTTTCAGCAACTCTTAATGTTGATTATGACTTCTACTGTTAAATAGCTGAATAAAGTCTATATAAGATTTAATTTACAAATTAAAAAATGGGATGCAATAGTAGTTTTCTCATATCTATTGTGATTTTATAATCTTATGTTCTTTGGGAGACCAGAAGACTTGCTTCGTTACTTAGAAAGTAACATCCCATGATTCCTACAGAAACTCTGTGTAGTATTTAACTTTTTAACACAAATAAAATTTAAACCTGCTTCATATGGCTTTCTAACAATTTTTTTTTGCTCAAAAAAGTAGTAAAATAAGGTCACTGACAAGATTTTAGAGGTCAACCTTGCTATTACCATCATTAAACAGCTTATGACAACACACCCTCTTTGAACTGCCAGGATGTTGCCTCTATGAGATACTCCATGAATGAACTCAGCAAGGTGTATGGTTCCAAGAGTCTGTCCAGCTCAAACATGATGTGTTCTAGTACTCCCAGTATGTCACAATGAGGGATTTTTCTTTCCTTTCAAAAAGGAATAATAATAAAAAAAGTTGCCTATACAACTAAACTACAACAATGCAGCTAAAATTAGTCAATAAACCGGAATAACAGGTTTATTTAGTTCAACATGAGACATTAAAAGTGTATCAAGTAGCCACCATGTTCTAGGCTTTTTCTAATTACTGAGGGTCAAAAAATATATCAGACAAGCTGCTGGAAGAATCTTCTTGGTAAGTAAAGTCACCAGAAAAGAGTGTTTTGATACACTCTTTGAAATTCAATATGAACTCTGCCATGCAGGGAGAAAGTCACCAGAAAAGAGTGTTTTGACACACTCTTTGAAATTCAATATGAACTCTGCCATGCAGGGAGAGACAGGGCCTTTGGCTCAAATCCATGAGGGAAAGTTGGGCAGAAGAACCAACAAGAGATTCCAAGAAAGATAGCTTGCAAACCCTATTTCGAACAAGGTGTATGACTGTTTCGGGTTGGAAGGCAATGTTTACATACATGTATGGGTATGAACGTGGATATGAGAGGAACAAACTAAAAGAAGCAGCAAAAGCTTGAGTCAAAGAAGGAGCATATAGAGAGGTTATATTTTTATTAAAGCAAGTAATTCATATTGCACACTGACACATTCTTATTTTTCTTCTTTGTTCTATTTTTAAATTCATAAGAATTACTAATCTACTGATTATATGTTTCAGCAACTCTTAATGTTGATTATGACTTCTACTGTTAAATAGCTGAATAAAGTCTATATAAGATTTAATTTACAAATTAAAAAATGGGATGCAATAGTAGTTTTCTCATATCTATTGTGATTTTATAATCTTATGTTCTTTGGGAGACCAGAAGACTTGCTTCGTTACTTAGAAAGTAACATCCCATGATTCCTACAGAAACTCTGTGTAGTATTTAACTTTTTAACACAAATAAAATTTAAACCTGCTTCATATGGCTTTCTAACAATTTTTTTTTGCTCAAAAAAGTAGTAAAATAAGGTCACTGACAAGATTTTAGAGGTCAACCTTGCTATTACCATCATTAAACAGCTTATGACAACACACCCTCTTTGAACTGCCAGGATGTTGCCTCTATGAGATACTCCATGAATGAACTCAGCAAGGTGTATGGTTCCAAGAGTCTGTCCAGCTCAAACATGATGTGTTCTAGTACTCCCAGTATGTCACAATGAGGGATTTTTCTTTCCTTTCAAAAAGGAATAATAATAAAAAAAGTTGCCTATACAACTAAACTACAACAATGCAGCTAAAATTAGTCAATAAACCGGAATAACAGGTTTATTTAGTTCAACATGAGACATTAAAAGTGTATCAAGTAGCCACCATGTTCTAGGCTTTTTCTAATTACTGAGGGTCAAAAAATATATCAGACAAGCTGCTGGAAGAATCTTCTTGGTAAGTAAAGTCACCAGAAAAGAGTGTTTTGATACACTCTTTGAAATTCAATATGAACTCTGCCATGCAGGGAGAAAGTCACCAGAAAAGAGTGTTTTGACACACTCTTTGAAATTCAATATGAACTCTGCCATGCAGGGAGAGACAGGGCCTTTGGCTCAAATCCATGAGGGAAAGTTGGGCAGAAGAACCAACAAGAGATTCCAAGAAAGATAGCTTGCAAACCCTATTTCGAACAAGGTGTATGACTGTTTCGGGTTGGAAGGCAATGTTTACATACATGTATGGGTATGAACGTGGATATGAGAGGAACAAACTAAAAGAAGCAGCAAAAAGCTTGAGTCAAAGAAGGAGCATATAGAGAGAGGTTATATTTTTATTAAATATGGCAATTAAACAGATGGGTGTCATATACAGAAAATCTGTTATTGCTTGACATGTTTTTTTCCAATCAGTGGATTTGCAACCAGTAAAGAATAATTCTTAATCCTGCAAAAGCAAATGCATTGTTAAATTTATGAGAAAGACCAAATGACACATGACTCTGCAAATCGAACGTTGTGTTATTTTACAATCTTTTACTTTACATATATAAATAATTGATTATTATTTAAATAGGTATTTCAACCACATCATAAAAAGTTTGGAAAGTGAAGGGGAAAAAAAAGGAATTCATCACCATTTCATAGCAATTACTGTCTTTCATTTTAGGGCTCTTTCTGTTTCTTCACATTTTTTTAGTGTATATATGGTAACATTTACTTTTTTTTGGTAAAGAGCTGAATTTTGATGAGTACATAAGTCTACTTTATCATTACCACAGTCAAGATACAGAACAGTTCCATTACCCTAAAAAATGTCCATATGCTACCCTTTGGAGTCAAATCCTCCCCTCAACACTTATGCTTAGAAATTACTGATCTTTTCTCTGTCCCTACAGTTTTTTCTTTTCCAGAATGTCCTCTAAGTCGAGTCATGCAGTGCTCAATCACTAAGTGGTATCTGACTCTTTGTGACCCTGTGGACTGTAGCCTGCCAGGGTCTTCTGTCCATGAAATTTTCCAAGCAAGCATATTGTAGTGGGTTACCATCTCCTTCTCCAAGGGATCTTTCCTACCCTGATTTCCTAGGGATGGAGATAGCATCTCCTGCATAGGCAGGTAGATTCTTTACCACTAGTGTCACCTGAGAAACCCAAACAGAATGTTACAGGTTTTAGCAATATGTACCTAGCTTCCTTCACTTAGGGACCTCCTGCTGACTCAGCTAGTAAAGAATCCACCTACATTGCAGGAGACCCTAATTATGTTACAGGAACCAACAAGAGATTCCAAGAAAGATAGCTTGCAAACCCTATTTCGAACAAGGTGTATGACTGTTTCGGGTTGGAAGGCAATGTTTACATACATGTATGGGTATGAACGTGGATATGAGAGGAACAAACTAAAAGAAGCAGCAAAAAGCTTGAGTCAAAGAAGGAGCATATAGAGAGAGGTTATATTTTTATTAAATATGGCAATTAAACAGATGGGTGTCATATACAGAAAATCTGTTATTGCTTGACATGTTTTTTTCCAATCAGTGGATTTGCAACCAGTAAAGAATAATTCTTAATCCTGCAAAAGCAAATGCATTGTTAAATTTATGAGAAAGACCAAATGACACATGACTCTGCAAATCGAACGTTGTGTTATTTTACAATCTTTTACTTTACATATATAAATAATTGATTATTATTTAAATAGGTATTTCAACCACATCATAAAAAGTTTGGAAAGTGAAGGGAAAAAAGGAATTCATCACCATTTCATAGCAATTACTGTCTTTCATTTTAGGGCTCTTTCTGTTTCTTCACATTTTTTTAGTGTATATATGGTAACATTTACTTTTTTTTGGTAAAGAGCTGAATTTTGATGAGTACATAAGTCTACTTTATCATTACCACAGTCAAGATACAGAACAGTTCCATTACCCTAAAAAATGTCCATATGCTACCCTTTGGAGTCAAATCCTCCCCTCAACACTTATGCTTAGAAATTACTGATCTTTTCTCTGTCCCTACAGTTTTTTCTTTTCCAGAATGTCCTCTAAGTCGAGTCATGCAGTGCTCAATCACTAAGTGGTATCTGACTCTTTGTGACCCTGTGGACTGTAGCCTGCCAGGGTCTTCTGTCCATGAAATTTTCCAAGCAAGCATATTGTAGTGGGTTACCATCTCCTTCTCCAAGGGATCTTTCCTACCCTGATTTCCTAGGGATGGAGATAGCATCTCCTGCATAGGCAGGTAGATTCTTTACCACTAGTGTCACCTGAGAAACCCAAACAGAATGTTACAGGTTTTAGCAATATGTACCTAGCTTCCTTCACTTAGGGACCTCCTGCTGACTCAGCTAGTAAAGAATCCACCTACATTGCAGGAGACCCTAATTAGTTTCCTGGGTCAGGAAGGTACCAAGAGATGGGATAGGATACCCACGCTAGTATTCTTGGGCTTCCCTGTGGCTCAGCTGGTAGAAATCTGCAATGCAGGAAACCTGAGTTCAATCCCTGGGTTGGGAAGATCCCCTGGAGGAGGGCAAGGCAACCCATGCCAGTATTCTTGCCTGGAGAATTCCATGGACAGAGGAGCTTGGTGGGATTCAGTCCATTGGTCACAAAGAGTTAGACAAGACTGAGCAATACTTTCTCTTTCCTTCACTTACCATAACACATGTGAGGTTTATCCATATGGTTGCAAGGATCAATAGTTCTTTTTTTTTTTAATTGCTGAGTATTCTATTGCATGGCTATACCACAGTTTATCATTCACCAGTATAAGTACTTATGCATTGTTTCCAGGTTTTAGAGATTATAAATAAAGTTGCTATAAATATGCATGTACAGATTTTTGTGTGTGTGAATATAAATTTTTATTCCTAGAAGTGGAATTGTTGGGCCATGTGGTAGGTGTGTGTTTAACTTTATAAGAAATGGCAAAACTGTTTTTAAAGAGACTTTAAAATTTTACATCTCTGCTAGAAATGCATGAGTGCTAATTACTTGAATCCTCATCATCAGCACTTGGTATTGTCAGCTGTTTTTTTAAGCTAATCTGTGTGTAGTAGAATTTCATATTGGTTTCAGTTTACACTTCCTAATGACTAACAGTGCTAAGCACTTGTTTCTTATGCTTATTGCCACAGAGATATCATTTTTGGTCAGAAGATATTGCCTGTTTTAAAATTACATTTGTTTGCATACAATTGAGTTTTGAGTTTCCTTTTTATATTCTTGGTAAATTTCTCTGTTGGATATTTGATTTGCAAATATTCTCTTATTTTTTCATTCCCTTTGATATTATCCTTTGCAAAGCAAAAATTTTACTTCTTGTAAGCTTCTGTGTATCATTTTCTTATACAGGTGATGCCTATAGTTTTTTTGTTTTCATTTAAAATACCTTTTTAAAAATATGTAGCCTTGGCATGAATGTCATGTGTACTCTCCATTTTCGTTAAAAACTATATCAAGAGCACCTTTTGGTGTTATTATATACTTTCTACAGTCATTGTTAAAGGCTAACATACTTTTCCATAGATAAACTCATTCATTTGGTATAAATTTATTGAATGCCTATGATATACAGAGCATTATATTCTGATGCTGGGAAAAATTGAAGGCAGAAGGAGAAGGGGATGACAGAGGATGAGATGGTTGGATGGCAAAACCAAGTCCATGGACATGAGTCTGAGCAAACTCCAGGAGATGGTGAAGGACAGGGAAGCCTGGCGTGTGCAGTCCATGGGGCACATAGAGTGGGACACAACTGAGTGACTGAACTGATAACAGCAATCAAAACAATAACAGTCCTGCTTTCACATTAAGGTTATATTACAGTACAACATTCTCCAAAGTCACTCAACTTCTTTAACGTGCAGATTATCTAGTTCTTTTCCTGAAAATCCTGATTTAATAGATAGGAGATGCAGCCCCCACATTTTTTTATGAGTGCTTATAAGTTAAATTTTAGAAAATTAATCACAAGCCTATTAACACTATGTATTGTATGTTATATAGTAATATATATTATATACTACAGTATAACTACCTACTGTTACATAGTTATAATAACCTTTTTGAATATTTACATTGCTTTTTATCTTTCTATAATAGATAATCATTGCAGCAATATGCTTTCAATATTTTTAGCAAAATTAACCAACACAGGATAACAATGTTTTAGTAGCTAAGCCATATCTGACTCTTTAGTGATTCTATGAACTATAGCCCACAGGCTCCTCTGTCCATGGGATTTTCCAGGCAAGAATACTGGAGTAGGTTGCCATTTCCTCTTTCAAGAGATCTTCCTGACCCAGGAATTGAACTCTTGCCTTTTGCATTAGCAGGTGGATTTTTACCACTGAGTCATCTGGAAAGCCCAGGATAACTATAGAGATAAATAATAATGGACTGATAGAGCCATATATATATGCTTCTTGTGAAAACAAATTGCATTCTGTTCAAATAAACTCTCTGGTAGCTGCTAACAGCAGTGTCCAAGTTGCTTAAAAAGTGGATATTTTTATATTGTCTTTATGTATACTCAACTTAAGCCCACATTTATAGAGATAAAGTAATTGTTTCTTTTCATGATTAGCTCAGATTAATAGTATGGATGAAATTTATACTGTCTTCTTGAGAACCTCTTAATGTAATTTCAGAAAGCTAGAGCTATAAAGAGGAATAAAACACTGTGAAGGATCTATTTAATAGAAAAAGAAAGAGCAACTTCTCAGCCAGGCAACTAGTGTTCTTTTCAACAACAGCTGTAGCCCAGCTCTACTATATTTAGTTTTTCAACCTTGTGACTCTATATTCACTCTCAGAGGTAGGAGAGCAGAATATCCAGAAAAAGTTGATAAAATTTACTTGGTTATTGTAATTGAGTCCAAATACAAGGAACTGAAGTGACACACTAATACAAACCCACTTCTTTCATTGACATTAGCACTCCTTCCAGGTGGTGTTGTCAAGATAGTACATTTATGACATGATTATCTGCTTCCTGAAACTCCTTAATTGCTTTAAAGAAGAATATAACTATGGAGAATAAGGAAGCTTTTATTTAAATAAGTGATTGCTGGTCTTTTCCCACAAATATACACGGTGAATCTTTCTTAAAAGAAACAATTTTCAGAGCTTTAGTATTAGCAGAATTAAGTACTCAAGTAAATGATGAGTAAAGTCCACAACACTAGCTCCGTGGAAGGAAAGTTATGACAACAAACCTAGACAGCATATTCAAAAGCAGAGACATCACTTTGTTGACACAGATCCATGTAGTCAAAGCTATAGTTTTTCCAGTAGTCATGTATGGATCTGAGAGTTTGACCATAAAGAAGACTGAGCATTGTAGAACTGATGCGTTTGAGTTGTGGTCCTGGAGAAGACTTTGGAGAGTCCCTTGGACTGCAAGGAGATCAAACCAGTCAGTCCTAAAGGAAATCAATGCTGAGTATTCTTTGAAAGGACTGATGCTGAAGCTGAAGACCAGTACTTTGGCCACCTGATGGAAAGAGCCGACTCATTGGAAAAGATTCTGATGCTGGGAAAGATTGAAGACAGAAGCGAAAGGGGGAAAACAGAGGATGAGATGGTTAGAGAGCAACAATGACTCAATGGACTTGAATTTGAGCAAACTCCAGGAGACCGTGAAGGACAAAGGAGCCTGGCATGCTTCAGTCCATGGGTCACAAAGAGTTAGACACAACTTAGTGACTGAACAATAAAGTACAAGTGTCTTCTATTCATTGGAAACTTTGAAAAGACATAAAATTTTGAGAAGTGGTAGTTTTACATAAAGAACATATCTATTATGCAGAAATACATGCTCAGTACCTGGTTTTGGATGGTATGGACTACATCTTACATGGTGTAACTTTTTAAATAATTATTTTCACCAACTTTTAAGAAGTCTCTTAAGTTCAACATTTTGGAGACTGAAAAGATATTTCGACATTTACATCTGAAGATTTCAACTCTTGTACCCCTTTTTTCAGGATTGAAGACCGAGCCCACTTACTCAACAAATACCAAATAGTTCTTAAGAATATAAGAGACACTCAACTCACCAGAAGGAAAAGGACTAAGGAATTCACTTTACCATAGTGTGGGTTTAAGCAGTCTTGCATGGTTCCTCTCATTTGATCCTTATCCTTATCATAATCTTTCAAAGTGGCATAAACACTTTAGAGATGAAAAAAGGTAAGTCAGGAACACCTCAAAGTGAACCTTTTAACCTTGACACCTCCCAAGCTAGTAGAAAAAGTGATTATTAATGAAGTGTGATCATGTGACCTTATGGGTATGTTGTTAATTAATGTCAGAAATGAAACTTTTCCATAATCACATCATTACAGTACTCCTTGTCAACCTTTATATTTTAATCTTATTGTGTTGTATTGTTTACAGAGTTTTGTTGTTTATTGCCACACATCAACCCAAATCCTCCATAGGTATGCACACGTTCCCCCAAAAAACTTCCCCCCACCTCCCCATCCCACCCCTCCAGGTTGCCACAGAGACCCTGTTTGAGATCCCCTAGTCCCACAGCATTATTCATCACCCTCACCCCAGTGTCCTCCTTGTCAACCTTTAAAAGGCACTAACATAGTGCACACAATATTTAATATAGTTGCACAATGAATGTGTCTAAATGGTTACATTTTAGAAAGGAACATGATCTTATTGAAGCATTTATCCACAAATGAATCAATTGATTTCCCTCTAACTTTCAACCTTTATCAAGCATATACTGTGACACTGGTGTTTTAATCCACATTATCCCTTTTTAAAAACCCAAACAGAATTTTGTGATTCCTGACTTATAACTGAGAAGACTAAGGCTCAGAGACATGAAGGTGATTCTGACAGTCAGTGGAGGAATCAGAATTTCATCTAAATTAGCTTAAATCAAAGTCTGTGACATTGCCTTTGTGCAGTTTCCTGTCAAGATGGTTAACACATTGTTCAACCTGCAATGCATGTTGCATGTCCACGTTAAATTGTTGCATTTCCTCTCAGTGGACATCCTGGCAATCCCACCTGAAGCTTATTTTTTTCCCTTTTTTTATACTTGGCTCATCATGCCTCTCCAGGTTTTGGAGACTAAAGTACACTTTACATCTGAAGATTTCAACTCTTGTACCCCTTTTTTCAGGATTGAAGACCGAGCCCACTTACTCAACAAATACCAAATAGTTCTTAAGAATATAAGAGACACTCAACTCACCAGAAGGAAAAGGACTAAGGAATTCACTTTACCATAGTGTGGGTTTAAGCAGTCTTGCATGGTTCCTCTCATTTGATCCTTATCCTTATCATAATCTTTCAAAGTGGCATAAACACTTTAGAGATGAAAAAAGGTAAGTCAGGAACACCTCAAAGTGAACCTTTTAACCTTGACACCTCCCAAGCTAGTAGAAAAAGTGATTATTAATGAAGTGTGATCATGTGACCTTATGGGTATGTTGTTAATTAATGTCAGAAATGAAACTTTTCCATAATCACATCATTACAGTACTCCTTGTCAACCTTTATATTTTAATCTTATTGTGTTGTATTGTTTACAGAGTTTTGTTGTTTATTGCCACACATCAACCCAAATCCTCCATAGGTATGCACACGTTCCCCCAAAAAACTTCCCCCCACCTCCCCATCCCACCCCTCCAGGTTGCCACAGAGACCCTGTTTGAGATCCCCTAGTCCCACAGCATTATTCATCACCCTCACCCCAGTGTCCTCCTTGTCAACCTTTAAAAGGCACTAACATAGTGCACACAATATTTAATATAGTTGCACAATGAATGTGTCTAAATGGTTACATTTTAGAAAGGAACATGATCTTATTGAAGCATTTATCCACAAATGAATCAATTGATTTCCCTCTAACTTTCAACCTTTATCAAGCATATACTGTGACACTGGTGTTTTAATCCACATTATCCCTTTTTAAAAACCCAAACAGAATTTTGTGATTCCTGACTTATAACTGAGAAGACTAAGGCTCAGAGACATGAAGGTGATTCTGACAGTCAGTGGAGGAATCAGAATTTCATCTAAATTAGCTTAAATCAAAGTCTGTGACATTGCCTTTGTGCAGTTTCCTGTCAAGATGGTTAACACATTGTTCAACCTGCAATGCATGTTGCATGTCCACGTTAAATTGTTGCATTTCCTCTCAGTGGACATCCTGGCAATCCCACCTGAAGCTTATTTTTTTCCCCTTTTTTTATACTTGGCTCATCATGCCTCTCCCGGTTGGTATCTGAGAAAAATTCTCCCAGTTTTACTTTAATTGGCGTTGGCAACATGTGGTCTCTGATAAAAAGCATATTTTCTTTCAAGATTGCAATCATCAGTTGGGCTCATATTTCTTGGCCCCTCCATCAAGCTGAACTTATTTGGAAAAAGAAACAGCAGCTTGTGGGTTACTAAATGCCAGAGAGCTGAACTTAAAAAGAGAGAGAGAAAAAGTCACACAGGAAAACAACTTAAAAATACATTTAGAAAGCTTGTGTGTATCTGTGTGTGTGTGTGTGTGTGCACATCCATGCATAGACTAGCATCAATCCCTCTGTTCATGTATTAATATATATGCAGAACTAGTCCGTGTATGCAAAACTCTTAAAGGGCATGATTTTTACCCATAGCCTATTTATTCCAAACATAGCTAAATGAGGAGGCCAAATATAGAAAGTGATGCTCCAGGGGCCCTACGGCCTATATAGAATTTAAACTCAAATGATTTGCAAAATCACTACTAAGACAGCTTGCTCATACTGTCAGTGTGCCAGCACCAGAAGCTTGTCGTGTATTTTGTCTTGGCAGATGTACATTCTGTTATAAAGGTCTGTTCATCTGATGCCTTTCTTGTTTTCAGGTAATGCTCAGTGCCTTCTCGCAGGGGGAGGAGTGTTGTGAGCCTTCGTGGCTTCTCCTTGCCTTGCAGGAAGGCATCCATACCCTGACTCTGACCAGGTGTTTTCAAGTTCGTTTCTGCTCCACGACTACAGGTCACGGACAATCCCTTTTAAAGCATTTATCCACAAATCAATTGATTTCCCTCTAACTTTCAACCTTTATCAAGCATATACTGTGACACTGGTGTTTTAATCCACATTATCCCTTTTTAAAAACCCAAACAGAATTTTGTGATTCCTGACTTATAACTGAGAAGACTAAGGCTCAGAGACATGAAGGTGATTCTGACAGTCAGTGGAGGAATCAGAATTTCATCTAAATTAGCTTAAATCAAAGTCTGTGACATTGCCTTTGTGCAGTTTCCTGTCAAGATGGTTAACACATTGTTCAACCTGCAATGCATGTTGCATGTCCACGTTAAATTGTTGCATTTCCTCTCAGTGGACATCCTGGCAATCCCACCTGAAGCTTATTTTTTTCCCTTTTTTTATACTTGGCTCATCATGCCTCTCCAGGTTGGTATCTGAGAAAAATTCTCCCAGTTTTACTTTAATTGGCGTTGGCAACATGTGGTCTCTGATAAAAAGCATATTTTCTTTCAAGATTGCAATCATCAGTTGGGCTCATATTTCTTGGCCCCTCCATCAAGCTGAACTTATTTGGAAAAAGAAACAGCAGCTTGTGGGTTACTAAATGCCAGAGAGCTGAACTTAAAAAGAGAGAGAGAAAAAGTCACACAGGAAAACAACTTAAAAATACATTTAGAAAGCTTGTGTGTATCTGTGTGTGTGTGTGTGTGTGCACATCCATGCATAGACTAGCATCAATCCCTCTGTTCATGTATTAATATATATGCAGAACTAGTCCGTGTATGCAAAACTCTTAAAGGGCATGATTTTTACCCATAGCCTATTTATTCCAAACATAGCTAAATGAGGAGGCCAAATATAGAAAGTGATGCTCCAGGGGCCCTACGGCCTATATAGAATTTAAACTCAAATGATTTGCAAAATCACTACTAAGACAGCTTGCTCATACTGTCAGTGTGCCAGCACCAGAAGCTTGTCGTGTATTTTTGTCTTGGCAGATGTACATTCTGTTATAAAGGTCTGTTCATCTGATGCCTTTCTTGTTTTCAGGTAATGCTCAGTGCCTTCTCGCAGGGGGAGGAGTGTTGTGAGCCTTCGTGGCTTCTCCTTGCCTTGCAGGGAAGGCATCCATACCCTGACTCTGACCAGGGGACTGGTGCGCTGGTTTACCTCCCTCAAGAGTTCGTTTCTGCTCCACCAGACTACAGGTCACGGGTGTTCTCCTTTCTTCCTTTCTTATGTGATATTTGCCAGGACCTAGAGGAATAAACCAGTGTTAGATAATATCAACAATGATTGCATATCTTTACAAGTCACCTTAGGTTTGAGGAGTTTTGAGGGTATTTTTTTTTTTAAGATTAAAACATAGTTTCTCAAACTGATTAGCATAGTTTTTAAGGCACTCTGAAGTGTTTGTTAGGCTTCCATGCTGGTCTCCATATGCCTCTTTTCAATTACATGTGCTGCCACCAGGATGGCTAAATGAAATGCTTCTTTAAAAACAGAAAGCAAACTGTTAGGCTTTGTGCAGTGTAACTAGTTAGAGTGTGACATCTCTAACTGCCCTGATTTCATCACTGAGCTGCTAAATGTTCTATCTGCAGCAATGGCCGTTAAAGTGAACCTTGAATTGAGATACTCTGTGGGAATTAAAGAGAAGGTAAGGGAACTGGAAGGGATTAAAAGTATATGAGATGGAATTCAGACCATAGTTGTTCTGGAGGTTTATCTGTGGAGGTAATTTTATTATTATTACTGGTAATAAATGTAATAATCATAATAATAGTTGTGTCTAATCTTTACTGAACACTTATTATGTTAAGCATGATTCTAGGATCTTAACATTGTCGATTTGTTAGACCAGTTAATTCATCATCAAAAAATTTATAAATCTGTACTATAATCTTACATATTAGGAAACTGAGACAGAGTTGGTTTTTCCTAAGGGCAGGCAACTGAGATCAAGACCCAGATAGTGTGGCTCGAGAATTTGCATCTTATTTTAAGCTTCCTTGGAGAAACAAATGCAAGCATTATATGAGGAAGCCCTTTTGTTCATCTGTTCTTGTGTTGTTGTACTCGGAGTTGTGTTACTAGATTGTGAGTTCTCAATTATCACCCACTAGAGTGCCTGTCATACAACCAGTTCTCAGGAAATGTTTGTAGAATGGTTGAATAAATGAATGAAGGATATCTTACTTTCTGGGAAGTGCCATAAGTAAACCAATTAGAGAGCAAAACAAGACATCCGTTGGACAAAACAAACAAACAGAAAACCAACTTGTGAAATATCTATTCAGCTCCTCATTAACTCTTTTCTTTTCCAACTTTATTGAGATACAATTGACATAGTACATGGTGTAGACTTAAGGTGCATGATGTGATGATCTGATACACAGATATATTGAGAAATGCTTCACCACAATAAGGCCAGTTAACACATCTCACACCTTACATTGCTGCCATTTTGCTGCTGCCATTGTTGTTCTTAAGATGAGAATCTTAACACTCTTCTCTCACAGCAGCTCTCTAGTCTACAGTATAGCATTGCTCACTGCTATGCATTAGATTCCTAGAACTTACTTATTTTATAATTGCCAGTCTATACCCTTTGAACAACATCTCCTCCTTTCTCCCATCCCTCAGCCTCTGGCAATCACAGTTTGTACTCTCTGTGTCTATGAGTTCAATATCTTTAGATTCTACATATAATCTTACAGTAGTTGTCACTCTGTGTCTGACTCACTTTACTTAAAATATGCCCTCAAGTTCTATCCATCTTTATATATATATATATATATACACACACATACATACATATATATATGTGGCAGGATTTCATTATAATATATATGTATAATACATATATTATATATGCACCTCATTTTCTTTGCCCAGTCATCTCTTTACAGATACTTTTTCTTTTCATCTTGGCTATTATGAAAAGTGCTGCAATGAAAATGCAAGTGCAGAAGATACCTCTTTGAGACAGTGATTTCATCTCCTTCAGATACAGAACTAGAAGCGGGATTGCTGGATCATGTAGTAGTTTTTGTAATTTCTTGAGGCTCCTTCACACTGTTTCCTATATTAGCTGCACCAGTTTGCATTCCCATCAATGGTTCCCAAGGGTTCCCTTTTTTCCACTTCCTCACCAGCATTTATGTTTTCTGTTATTTCTTGTATTTTTGAATAATAACCATTTTAACAAGTATGAGGTGATACCTCATTGTGGTTTTGATTTGCATTTCCCTGACAATTAGTGGTGTTGAACACCTTTTCACATACCTATTGGTCACTGGCCATTTGTATGCCATCTTTGGAAAAATATCTGTTCAAATTCCCTTCCCACTTTTAAATCAGTTTTTTTTTTTCTTTTCTTTTTTTACTACTGGGTTGTATAAGTTCCACATATACTTTGAATATTAACCCTTTATTTTGTATCGGTAGGTTGCATTTTCATTTTGTTGGTAAGTTCTTCTGCTGTTAAGAAGCATTTTAGATTGATGTAGTCACACTTGTTGATTTTTGCTTTTGTTGCTCATGCTTATGGTACCATATTTTTTTAAAAAAATTATTGCTAAGACTGACATTAAGGAGCTTTTTATCTACATTATTTCCAGGAAATGTTATGATTTTAGATCTTACATTTAATTCTTTAATATGTCTAGAGTTATTTTCTGTTATTGGTATAAGATAGGAATCCATTTTCATTCATGTAGATATCCCGTTTTCCCAACACAGTTTATTGAAGGCACTACTTGTTTTCCCTTGAGTATTCTTGGCTTCCTTGTCAAATGTTAATTGATCATGTATGTGTGGGCTTATTTCTGGACTCTCAATTCTGTTTCTTTACTCTATGTGTCTGTTTTTATGATAGTACCATACAGGTTTGATTACTATAGTTTTGTAATATAGTTTGAAGCAAAGATGTGTGATGTATCCAGTTTTGTTCTTTATGATTGCTTTAGCAGCTTGGGGTCTTTTCTGTTTCCAAATGAATTTTAGGATTTTTTTTTCTACATCTATGAAGAAATATCTCTGGAATTTTTATAGAGATTTGGGGTAGTAGCAACATTTTTTATAGTATTAACTTTTCTGATTCATGAGCATGGACTATTTTCCCATACATCTGTGTCTTCTTCAATTTCTTTTATCAATGCTTATAGTTCTTGGTGAATAGATCTTTCACTTCCTTGGTAAAATTTATTCTTCAGTACTTCGTTGTTTTTGATGTATTATAAATGAAATGAGATTCCCTTCTCTACTTTTTTCAGGTAGTGCACTGTTACTGCATAAAAATGCAGCTGTTTTTGTTATAAAATATTACTTTTTAAAGCACACTAATTTCAGAGCTAATTCAAGTTCTAGTCTTAGTTATAAGCCAGTCACAGACTCACCATATGGTTATTTGTTTGCTTCAATTTGGACTTTGGTTTCTGTTTGGTAAATAAGAACATTTATTTAAAAGCAATCCCTTCCTTTCAAACTTTTTATTTTGTATTGGAGTATAGCCAATTAACGATGTTGTGATAGTTTCAGATGGACAGCAAAGGGACTCAGCCATACATATACATGTATCTATTATCCACCAGCCTTCTCCCCTAACAAGGCCGGCACATAACATGGAACAGAATTCCCTGTGCTATAAAATCGTCTTTGTTGGCTATTTATTTAAAATATAGAAGCCTCTTCTAATTCTAATGTTCTATAATATTTTTAGGCAATTGAAATTAGAACGTAACGGTTTTGTTTTAGGAAAGTGCTTCCTGAGTATTCATGGAATGGCTGAGTATCTTCTTGCAAGCATGAAAAATATTACTTCCACAAATATTATTAGAGGTACATGGTCTCTAAGGGAGAGGGAAGGGTATTTTATTTTCGTAAATAGAGTGAGAATGTTGTTTAGAATGTAGTGGAAGTTGTTGAGTTCAGTAATGTTTAGTATATACTAGAAAATCCATAAAAATAGGTATTTAAAATGTATTAAGTTACAAAACACAGTGAATTCTTTAGGAATACCATCAAATTACTTCTCTTTCTTTTATACAATGGTTGTACTTCTAAAAAGTTTATATTTTAATAATTATAAAATGAGTACTTTTTTATCATTTGTTTGTTTGTTGGCCGAGCTGGGTCTCTGTTGCTGTGCACAGGCTTTCCCTAGTTTCTAACTGTGGGGATGCTCTTCCATGGACGTGAGGGCTTACAGGCTTAAATGGTTGTGGCACCCAGGCTTAGCTGCCCTGTGGGATGTGGGATCTTCCTAGACCAGGGATCAAACCTGTGTCTCCTGCATTTGCAGGTGGACTCTTAATCACTGGACCACCAGGGAAGCCCCAATAGATCTTTCACTTCCTTGGTAAAATTTATTCTTCAGTACTTCGTTGTTTTTGATGTATTATAAATGAAATGAGATTCCCTTCTCTACTTTTTTCAGGTAGTGCACTGTTACTGCATAAAAATGCAGCTGTTTTTGTTATAAAATATTACTTTTTAAAGCACACTAATTTCAGAGCTAATTCAAGTTCTAGTCTTAGTTATAAGCCAGTCACAGACTCACCATATGGTTATTTGTTTGCTTCAATTTGGACTTTGGTTTCTGTTTGGTAAATAAGAACATTTATTTAAAAGCAATCCCTTCCTTTCAAACTTTTTATTTTGTATTGGAGTATAGCCAATTAACGATGTTGTGATAGTTTCAGATGGACAGCAAAGGGACTCAGCCATACATATACATGTATCTATTATCCACCAGCCTTCTCCCCTAACAAGGCCGGCACATAACATGGAACAGAATTCCCTGTGCTATAAAATCGTCTTTGTTGGCTATTTATTTAAAATATAGAAGCCTCTTCTAATTCTAATGTTCTATAATATTTTTAGGCAATTGAAATTAGAACGTAACGGTTTTGTTTTAGGAAAGTGCTTCCTGAGTATTCATGGAATGGCTGAGTATCTTCTTGCAAGCATGAAAAATATTACTTCCACAAATATTATTAGAGGTACATGGTCTCTAAGGGAGAGGGAAGGGTATTTTATTTTCGTAAATAGAGTGAGAATGTTGTTTAGAATGTAGTGGAAGTTGTTGAGTTCAGTAATGTTTAGTATATACTAGAAAATCCATAAAAATAGGTATTTAAAATGTATTAAGTTACAAAACACAGTGAATTCTTTAGGAATACCATCAAATTACTTCTCTTTCTTTTATACAATGGTTGTACTTCTAAAAAGTTTATATTTTAATAATTATAAAATGAGTACTTTTTTATCATTTGTTTGTTTGTTGGCCGAGCTGGGTCTCTGTTGCTGTGCACAGGCTTTCCCTAGTTTCTAACTGTGGGGATGCTCTTCCATGGACGTGAGGGCTTACAGGCTTAAATGGTTGTGGCACCCAGGCTTAGCTGCCCTGTGGGATGTGGGATCTTCCTAGACCAGGGATCAAACCTGTGTCTCCTGCATTTGCAGGTGGACTCTTAATCACTGGACCACCAGGGAAGCCCCAGATGAGTAATATTTTAAACATTTTAAAGACATTGATTATTTAATGAAAAATAAATATAGAGAGGAATCCTTTGATAAATACATTATCCAGCTTTAAAGGTTCTTTGAACAGAATTTCTATTTAGCAATTCAAGTTGTAATTCAGAATAATACAAAATAATACAAAATCCACAGCTGCCATATCTATAGAAAACATGGGGGCAGACCAGAGATGGCTTTACTTATTTCTAGAATAGAATTTTGAGTTACAGGTATCCCTGGTCATAGGAATCACAGGAAATCCAGACACATGGAAAATCAGATTTATACGTATGATAAATTATTTTAAGGGTTCTCTGAACACCATTGCCATCATCCATCAGAGTGAAGCTGCTTCTACAAATGTGCATGAATTTCCTGAAAGGATTTATAATCCAGCCAATACGGTACATTTTGAATGTGTTACAGAGAGGACAGATTTACAGGAGACAATCTGCCTTCGTGATGATTGCATATTGTGGCATTTCTAGTCCATATGGATCAGTGAGACTTGGAGAGCAGGCATTTGACCTTCAAAATCATGCAAATGTGAAACCAGACTTCTACTCTTACAGCTGGGAACGTCAGTGGGACTTCTTCAGTTTATTCTAGAGGCACTGATTAAAACATAATTTGACTTCTAAAATTACTGAGATTTTATTTTAATGCTTATTCCCCGCCCCAGTGGAGAATGACTGAGTCTTTTCCTCCCTCATCTGCATTCCCTCTGGCTAACCTTCAAAATCCATAAAAATAGGTATTTAAAATGTATTAAGTTACAAAACACAGTGAATTCTTTAGGAATACCATCAAATTACTTCTCTTTCTTTTATACAATGGTTGTACTTCTAAAAAGTTTATATTTTAATAATTATAAAATGAGTACTTTTTTATCATTTGTTTGTTTGTTGGCCGAGCTGGGTCTCTGTTGCTGTGCACAGGCTTTCCCTAGTTTCTAACTGTGGGGATGCTCTTCCATGGACGTGAGGGCTTACAGGCTTAAATGGTTGTGGCACCCAGGCTTAGCTGCCCTGTGGGATGTGGGATCTTCCTAGACCAGGGATCAAACCTGTGTCTCCTGCATTTGCAGGTGGACTCTTAATCACTGGACCACCAGGGAAGCCCCAGATGAGTAATATTTTAAACATTTTAAAGACATTGATTATTTAATGAAAAATAAATATAGAGAGGAATCCTTTGATAAATACATTATCCAGCTTTAAAGGTTCTTTGAACAGAATTTCTATTTAGCAATTCAAGTTGTAATTCAGAATAATACAAAATAATACAAAATCCACAGCTGCCATATCTATAGAAAACATGGGGGCAGACCAGAGATGGCTTTACTTATTTCTAGAATAGAATTTTGAGTTACAGGTATCCCTGGTCATAGGAATCACAGGAAATCCAGACACATGGAAAATCAGATTTATACGTATGATAAATTATTTTAAGGGTTCTCTGAACACCATTGCCATCATCCATCAGAGTGAAGCTGCTTCTACAAATGTGCATGAATTTCCTGAAAGGATTTATAATCCAGCCAATACGGTACATTTTGAATGTGTTACAGAGAGGACAGATTTACAGGAGACAATCTGCCTTCGTGATGATTGCATATTGTGGCATTTCTAGTCCATATGGATCAGTGAGACTTGGAGAGCAGGCATTTGACCTTCAAAATCATGCAAATGTGAAACCAGACTTCTACTCTTACAGCTGGGAACGTCAGTGGGACTTCTTCAGTTTATTCTAGAGGCACTGATTAAAACATAATTTGACTTCTAAAATTACTGAGATTTTATTTTAATGCTTATTCCCCGCCCCAGTGGAGAATGACTGAGTCTTTTCCTCCCCTCATCTGCATTCCCTCTGGCTAACCTTCGCTCATTAGCACCCAGAACTCAAATACTCAAATACTGATCATTTAAGAGAGAACTTGCTAACTCAGAGCCACAGGCTAACTACAAACAAACAAGACTTCAAACCTTTTTGTTCATGCCACAGTTAATCTCTAGTAATAACTCCTGAAAACCTTTGAAAAGGTTTCAGAGTGACTTTCTGTCAGAGGCCTTAGGAAACTACATTTTATCACTGCAAAACCTTGATTATGCCAGATATAATCAGACTGTTTATCTGGCAATGTTAATTTTCTGGATTTACAGTATAACAATTCTCCAAGACTATTGGAAAGGAATCACAAGAAGTTATATCTGTTAATCTGCCAATTTTTTTCTGTGTGTTTAAAAAATTCAGTGCAAAATGGTATCACATTTTCTAGAGTGCAGACGAGACTGCTTGAATAAATGCATTTTGCCAAAGCAAAAGTAATGTTAAAAAAAATCTTAGGATTGAGAGAAATAATTTCAACAGTTTCCCTCTTTGTGAAGCCTTCAGAGAGAGGCAGACTAGAAGAAGATATATAAGCATCTTTGTGACCACACTCTGCCAAGCTGAAGATAACACGGAAAACTGTATTATAAAAGGTGAAAAAAAATTATATCTCAGCAATATCTCTGCTTTGAAAGGGCCCCCGAATCCCCTTCCAAAATCTTATATAAAAGAGTGAGTTACAAGTTCTTGGTCCAGCAATCTAATGATAAATTATTTTAAGGGTTCTCTGAACACCATTGCCATCATCCATCAGAGTGAAGCTGCTTCTACAAATGTGCATGAATTTCCTGAAAGGATTTATAATCCAGCCAATACGGTACATTTTGAATGTGTTACAGAGAGGACAGATTTACAGGAGACAATCTGCCTTCGTGATGATTGCATATTGTGGCATTTCTAGTCCATATGGATCAGTGAGACTTGGAGAGCAGGCATTTGACCTTCAAAATCATGCAAATGTGAAACCAGACTTCTACTCTTACAGCTGGGAACGTCAGTGGGACTTCTTCAGTTTATTCTAGAGGCACTGATTAAAACATAATTTGACTTCTAAAAATTACTGAGATTTTATTTTAATGCTTATTCCCCGCCCCAGTGGAGAATGACTGAGTCTTTTCCTCCCCTCATCTGCATTCCCTCTGGCTAACCTTCGCTCATTAGCACCCAGAACTCAAATACTCAAATACTGATCATTTAAGAGAGAACTTGCTAACTCAGAGCCACAGGCTAACTACAAACAAACAAGACTTCAAACCTTTTTGTTCATGCCACAGTTAATCTCTAGTAATAACTCCTGAAAACCTTTGAAAAGGTTTCAGAGTGACTTTCTGTCAGAGGCCTTAGGAAACTACATTTTATCACTGCAAAACCTTGATTATGCCAGATATAATCAGACTGTTTATCTGGCAATGTTAATTTTCTGGATTTACAGTATAACAATTCTCCAAGACTATTGGAAAGGAATCACAAGAAGTTATATCTGTTAATCTGCCAATTTTTTTCTGTGTGTTTAAAAAATTCAGTGCAAAATGGTATCACATTTTCTAGAGTGCAGACGAGACTGCTTGAATAAATGCATTTTGCCAAAGCAAAAGTAATGTTAAAAAAAATCTTAGGATTGAGAGAAATAATTTCAACAGTTTCCCTCTTTGTGAAGCCTTCAGAGAGAGGCAGACTAGAAGAAGATATATAAGCATCTTTGTGACCACACTCTGCCAAGCTGAAGATAACACGGAAAACTGTATTATAAAAGGTGAAAAAAAATTATATCTCAGCAATATCTCTGCTTTGAAAGGGCCAGAATCTTCCCATCCAAGCAAATCTAACCACCCCAATTACTCCAAAATCTTATATAAAAGAGTGAGTTACAAGTTCTTGGTCTATACAGACTTTGGACTTTGGGCTATAAATAAGCCTTAAGGAACTTGTTTGCTATTTTGTGTTTTCCTCCTTCTTTAAGAGTGTGTTTCTAGCAAGTAATTTTAAAGTTATTATGAATTCTTTGTTGATAAACAACAAATCTTCTTGTATCGCCTGTGTTTGTTATTCAGTCCCTAAGTCATATTCAACTCTGTGATCCCATGTGCTGCAGCACGCCAGGCTTCCCTGTCCTTCACTATCTCCCGGAGTATGTTCTGACTTACGTCGATTGATTCAGTGATGCCGTCCAACCATCTCATCATCTCTCAGCCCCTTCTCCTCCTGCCTTCAGTCTTTTCCAGTATCAGGGTCTCTTCCAATGGGTCAGCTCTTCTCACCAGGTGGTCAAAGTACTGGAGCTTCAGCTTCAACTATTATCTCATAACTCAATTTAATCATTTTTCAGATGAAAATTTCTTTCTGTGCAGTAATCATAAATTTTTGTAGAGGCAGAGGTTTTCTTCTTTTTTTTGGCCACTTCTATTGGTCTTTCATTTATTTATCTTTATCCTTTGTCCTGTGTGGGCCTCCCATCACAGCGGCCTCTCTCATCGCAGAGCACCGGCTCTGGGCGCATGCGCTCCACAGCTCCAACTCAGGAGTTGGACACATCAGTCCAGCCGCTCTGTGGCACGTGGGATCTTCCCAGGCCAGGGATCGAACTGGTGCCCCTTGCACTGCAAGGTGGTATCCTTACCCGCTGGACCACCAGGGAAGCCTGAGGCAGAGTTTAATGTTTCCAACTGCTTATATTAGGGCAGTGTTTCCCAAATTTTCTTCTGGAAGGTGTAAACATCCAATGTACCCAGAATCCAAGGTACCCAATACTAAGATATAACATTATAGTATATATATGTAGCTTATAGGCATAAATCTAACCACCCCAATTACTCCAAAATCCCTGTATTATAAAAGGTGAAAAAAAATTATATCTCAGCAATATCTCTGCTTTGAAAGGGCCAGAATCTTCCCATCCAAGCAAATCTAACCACCCCAATTACTCCAAAATCTTATATAAAAGAGTGAGTTACAAGTTCTTGGTCTATACAGACTTTGGACTTTGGGCTATAAATAAGCCTTAAGGAACTTGTTTGCTATTTTGTGTTTTCCTCCTTCTTTAAGAGTGTGTTTCTAGCAAGTAATTTTAAAGTTATTATGAATTCTTTGTTGATAAACAACAAATCTTCTTGTATCGCCTGTGTTTGTTATTCAGTCCCTAAGTCATATTCAACTCTGTGATCCCATGTGCTGCAGCACGCCAGGCTTCCCTGTCCTTCACTATCTCCCGGAGTATGTTCTGACTTACGTCGATTGATTCAGTGATGCCGTCCAACCATCTCATCATCTCTCAGCCCCTTCTCCTCCTGCCTTCAGTCTTTTCCAGTATCAGGGTCTCTTCCAATGGGTCAGCTCTTCTCACCAGGTGGTCAAAGTACTGGAGCTTCAGCTTCAACTATTATCTCATAACTCAATTTAATCATTTTTCAGATGAAAATTTCTTTCTGTGCAGTAATCATAAATTTTTGTAGAGGCAGAGGTTTTCTTCTTTTTTTTGGCCACTTCTATTGGTCTTTCATTTATTTATCTTTATCCTTTGTCCTGTGTGGGCCTCCCATCACAGCGGCCTCTCTCATCGCAGAGCACCGGCTCTGGGCGCATGCGCTCCACAGCTCCAACTCAGGAGTTGGACACATCAGTCCAGCCGCTCTGTGGCACGTGGGATCTTCCCAGGCCAGGGATCGAACTGGTGCCCCTTGCACTGCAAGGTGGTATCCTTACCCGCTGGACCACCAGGGAAGCCTGAGGCAGAGTTTAATGTTTCCAACTGCTTATATTAGGGCAGTGTTTCCCAAATTTTCTTCTGGAAGGTGTAAACATCCAATGTACCCAGAATCCAAGGTACCCAATACTAAGATATAACTTTATTAATAGAATATATTATATGTAGCTTATAGGCATAAATCCTTGGCATGCACGGGTTCAATCCCTGAGCCAGGAAGACACCACATGCTGTGGAGCAACTAAGCCTGTGAGCCAAACTCTTGAGCCTGTACTCTAGGGCCTTGGAACCACAACTACTGAGTCCATGTGCCACAACTACTGAAGCTTGTGTGCCCTAGAGCCTGAGTTCCACAACAGGAGAAGTCACCACAACAAGAAGCCTGCTCACCTCAACTAGAGAGTAGCCCCCACTCCCTGCAACTAGAGAAGAGCCTGCAGTAGCAGTGAAAACCCAGAATAGTTAAAATAAATAAATAAATAAAGCTTATTTTTAAAAAGTTATAAAAAAAAAAAAAGAAAATGAAGTCTAGAGAAGATAAGCAGCGGCCAACTCTCTATCTTTTTGTCACATTTGGCATAATGAATCAGAACCAAGCAATCCTTACTATTTGTTATACAGAGAGAAAATGGTTAATACAGTAATGAATATTTATTCTCATTGTTTAGCCCAAGTGATATCTTTAATCAAAAAGTTCAGTAGAAAACTGAAAATTTTCATTAATTATAAAATCACTCTATTAGGTAAAAATAACAGTCATAGTGTTTTGATTACTGTAGCTTTGTAGCATATTCTGGAGTCAGGGAACCTGATTCCTTCAGCTACACTTTTCTTTTTCAGTATACTTTGGCTATTCACAGTCTTTTGTGTTTCCATACAAATTTTAAAATGTTTTCTTCTAGTTCTGTGAAAAAAATCCTTTGGTAATTGAATCCTTTGAATTGCATTGAATCTATAGATTACCTTGGGTATTATAATCATTTTGATAATATTGATTCTTCCTATCTGAAAACATGGCATATCTTTCCATCTGTTTGTATCATCTTTAATTTCTTTCATCAGAGTCATAGTTTTCAGAGTACATATCTTCTGCGTCCTTAGGTAGGCTTATTGTAAGTTATTTTATTCTTTTCAATGCAGTGATAAATTGGATTGTTTCCTTGATTTCTCCTTCTGATCTTTCATTGTTAATGTATAGGAATGCAAAAGATTTCTGTATATTAATTTTGTATCTTTCAACTTCATCAAATTCAGTTGATGAGCTCTAGTAGTTTTCTGGTATTGTTTTTAGAATTTTCTATGAATAATATCATGTCATCTGCAAACACTGATAACTTTACTTATTCTTTTCGAATTTGGATTCCTTTTATTTCTTTTTCTTTTCTCTCTGCTGTGGTTAGGATTCAATGTAGTTCCAAAACTATGTTGAATGAAAATGATGAGAGTGAGCATCCCTGCCATGTTCCTGATCTCAGAGGAAATGCTTTCAGCTTTTCACCACTGAGTTTGATGTGGAAGCTTGTGTGTGTGAATATATGTATGTGTGTATGTATGTATATATATATATATACATACACTATGAATCACTATGCTGTACACCTGAAACTAACTAAATCTAACTAACTAAATCTAACTAACTAAATCACTATATGTCAGTTTTCAAAAAGAAAAAAATACACACATTTATATAAAAAAAATAAAATGATAGCCCAGAACCTTAAATGTACAGATATCAGGAACTGGGAATGTAATAGATAGAAATGACTAGTTGTAGGAAAGTCATATTCTCATATGAGGCCTCAAATTCCCCCTCTATAAAGTGAGAATTAGAATCCATAAGTTCTAAGACTACTTTTGGACCTGACATTTATGACCTTATGATAAATCTTTAGTGATAGTGATTAAAACTGTAGTTTAGAATGTTTTTATTTATGAAATTTGATATATATATAATTATAACTGAAAACAATAAGCACATACTGTGTTTCTTTGTAAAAAAAAAAATAACAGGAACCATATCCAAAAGCTTCACTTCTAGCATATAAAGACCACTATCATAATTCAGGTCAAGAAAAGTATATAATTTCCACTGCATAAAAGCCACTGTGGCACATTCAAAAGAGCCTTTTGTAAAAGGAAAATTTGAGATTGCTTCTTGTAAGATTTTATTTTCTCCTTTTAGTTTAGCTTACTCCTGGTGTACTCTGTCAACCTAAAATGGTCTTGCCTATCACACATATACAGGTGGCTCAGTTGTAAAGAATTCACCTGTCAAGCAGGAGACTCAGGTTTGATGCCTAGGTAAGGAAGATCCCTAAAAAGGTCCCCTCCAGTTAATGTATGGAATGCAAAAGATTTCTGTATATTAATTTTGTATCTTTCAACTTCATCAAATTCAGTTGATGAGCTCTAGTAGTTTTCTGGTATTGTTTTTAGAATTTTCTATGAATAATATCATGTCATCTGCAAACACTGATAACTTTACTTATTCTTTTCGAATTTGGATTCCTTTTATTTCTTTTTCTTTTCTCTCTGCTGTGGTTAGGATTCAATGTAGTTCCAAAACTATGTTGAATGAAAATGATGAGAGTGAGCATCCCTGCCATGTTCCTGATCTCAGAGGAAATGCTTTCAGCTTTTCACCACTGAGTTTGATGTGGAAGCTTGTGTGTGTGAATATATGTATGTGTGTATGTATGTATATATATATATATACATACACTATGAATCACTATGCTGTACACCTGAAACTAACTAAATCTAACTAACTAAATCTAACTAACTAAATCACTATATGTCAGTTTTCAAAAGAAAAAATACACACATTTATATAAAAAAAATAAAATGATAGCCCAGAACCTTAAATGTACAGATATCAGGAACTGGGAATGTAATAGATAGAAATGACTAGTTGTAGGAAAGTCATATTCTCATATGAGGCCTCAAATTCCCCCTCTATAAAGTGAGAATTAGAATCCATAAGTTCTAAGACTACTTTTGGACCTGACATTTATGACCTTATGATAAATCTTTAGTGATAGTGATTAAAACTGTAGTTTAGAATGTTTTTATTTATGAAATTTGATATATATATAATTATAACTGAAAACAATAAGCACATACTGTGTTTCTTTGTAAAAAAAAAAATAACAGGAACCATATCCAAAAGCTTCACTTCTAGCATATAAAGACCACTATCATAATTCAGGTCAAGAAAAGTATATAATTTCCACTGCATAAAAGCCACTGTGGCACATTCAAAAGAGCCTTTTGTAAAAGGAAAATTTGAGATTGCTTCTTGTAAGATTTTATTTTCTCCTTTTAGTTTAGCTTACTCCTGGTGTACTCTGTCAACCTAAAATGGTCTTGCCTATCACACATATACAGGTGGCTCAGTTGTAAAGAATTCACCTGTCAAGCAGGAGACTCAGGTTTGATGCCTAGGTAAGGAAGATCCCTTGGAGAGAGAAATGGTCACCCACTCCAGTTCTTGCCTGGAAAATTCCATGGACAGAGGAACCTGTGTGGCTATATCCATGGGGTTGCAAAGAGCTGGACGCGCCTTAGCAACTGAACGAGAACCACACACATACTCTTAACGTTCTGGGGAGCATTTAGGACACTGTAGGTATTTAGGGGACTTTGAACATCCCTTTAGGAAAAACAGACATTTAATAAACAATTACTAAAAATGTGTTCACAGCATTTAGTAAACAATATCTCTGTGTTCCATGACTCTGTGTTTAAAGTTCAATCACATTAACTTTTCTTAGAGATCTTTGTGATCCTTAGAAAAGGTGCAAAAAGGGCTTCCCCTGGTGGTCCAGTGGGTAAGGACACCGCCTTGCACTGCAAGGGGCGCCGCTTCGATCCCTGGCCTGGGAAGATCCCACGTGCCGCGGAGCGGCTGGACTGATGTGTCCAATTACCGAGCCGGAGCTCTGGCGCACATGCGCCCAGAGCCAGTGCTCTGCGACGACAGACGCCACCGCGATGGGAGGCCCACAGGAGCTAAAGAACAAAGACGAATGAAAATAGAGAAATGGAAGACCAATAGAAGTGGCTCGCCTGCTCCCCTCCCTCCCCAACCCCTGCCCAAAATAAATAAATAAATCTTAAAAAAAAAAAAAATGTTGGCACTATTTAAAAAAAAAAAAAAAGAATAGGTGGAAAGGAGTTTGGCAAAGAACAGAAGAGTTTAGTATGAATAAAGCAGTTATTTTTTCCCTTAGAGACACGTCATCAGGCTTTGGGCAAGGTGAAGAAATCCCTTGAAATAATATTCAAGACTTTTTTTCTGTATCTGTATATAGAAAGAGCCATCATTGTCTCAAAGGGGTCTCTATACACAAAACAAAAGGTCTGTTAATACTGGAAAGAATCAAGTGATTGCTGAGGGGCAAGGATCCAGGGAGGGAAACTGCTCCTTAATGGTGTACTCTGTCAACCTAAAATGGTCTTGCCTATCACACATATACAGGTGGCTCAGTTGTAAAGAATTCACCTGTCAAGCAGGAGACTCAGGTTTGATGCCTAGGTAAGGAAGATCCCTTGGAGAGAGAAATGGTCACCCACTCCAGTTCTTGCCTGGAAAATTCCATGGACAGAGGAACCTGTGTGGCTATATCCATGGGGTTGCAAAGAGCTGGACGCGCCTTAGCAACTGAACGAGAACCACACACATACTCTTAACGTTCTGGGGAGCATTTAGGACACTGTAGGTATTTAGGGGACTTTGAACATCCCTTTAGGAAAAACAGACATTTAATAAACAATTACTAAAAATGTGTTCACAGCATTTAGTAAACAATATCTCTGTGTTCCATGACTCTGTGTTTAAAGTTCAATCACATTAACTTTTCTTAGAGATCTTTGTGATCCTTAGAAAAGGTGCAAAAAGGGCTTCCCCTGGTGGTCCAGTGGGTAAGGACACCGCCTTGCACTGCAAGGGGCGCCGCTTCGATCCCTGGCCTGGGAAGATCCCACGTGCCGCGGAGCGGCTGGACTGATGTGTCCAATTACCGAGCCGGAGCTCTGGCGCACATGCGCCCAGAGCCAGTGCTCTGCGACGACAGACGCCACCGCGATGGGAGGCCCACAGGAGCTAAAGAACAAAGACGAATGAAAATAGAGAAATGGAAGACCAATAGAAGTGGCTCGCCTGCTCCCCTCCCTCCCCAACCCCTGCCCAAAATAAATAAATAAATCTTAAAAAAAAAAAAAAATGTTGGCACTATTTAAAAAAAAAAAAAAAGAATAGGTGGAAAGGAGTTTGGCAAAGAACAGAAGAGTTTAGTATGAATAAAGCAGTTATTTTTTCCCTTAGAGACACGTCATCAGGCTTTGGGCAAGGTGAAGAAATCCCTTGAAATAATATTCAAGACTTTTTTTCTGTATCTGTATATAGAAAGAGCCATCATTGTCTCAAAGGGGTCTCTATACACAAAACAAAAGGTCTGTTAATACTGGAAAGAATCAAGTGATTGCTGAGGGGCAAGGATCCAGGGAGGGAAACTGCTCCTTAATGGTAAAAGTGTGTGCTCTGCTCAGCTGGTGTCAGCCCTCACTTTGCCCCCAGTGTCACTGGATCTGCTTCCTCACAAAGGTTCTGATCTAACTAGTCCCACTAATGCATTTTGGATGGGAAGAGACCAAAACCAAAAAATTAAGACCTATTTCTCCTTACACAAAGGAAGCTAAATAGATACTTTTTTCAAAGACAGTATTTTGTGTTGGACAGAATCCTTTACTAGTGAGGTGATGAGCTCATCAACTGCTCCTTTGCTCTCAGATCCATCTTTTCCTTTTCCCCTGCTCTGCATTTCAGGAAGTTCTATTTTCTAGACTCTTTTGTTCTTTTGCAAATCAAGGCCTGGTAGAAGACTGGAGAGTGAGAACAGGGAGTCAAAGCATCCCCCACCATTGTCTCCAGGGCATTTCAACAGGTGACTGGCCTCCTGCAGGTCTTTCTCTCTGTGAGAGACTCCATTGTGTTCCAGCTCCTGCTGATTAGCCCTGGCTTCCAGAAACAGCACCTCTTTGTTTTGACCCTCCAGCTTTGGGGTAGTCCTTTCTGTTGCTGATGATCTTTGATTTGTCTTACCATCTCCTTTGACTGTCAGATCTTGCACAATCCATGTAACTCTGAATTAAATGTCTGTGTTTCAGAGATCTACACTGGGGTCTATTTTCCTGATTGGCTCTGATTGTTGTACGTTATCTGGTTGCAAACATGCTATTTTTGGTGCAGGAGACAAAGGGAGTGAAAAACAAGTATCCTGAAAAGTTAATAGATCTGAAACATTCACTAGCAGTAAAGAACCCACCTGCCAATGCAGGTAGGCTACAGTTAGATGTAAAAGATGTGGATTTGATCCCTGAGTTGGGAAGACATCCTGGAGGAGGGCATGGCAATCCACTCCAGTATTATTGCCTGGAGGATTCGGAGCCTGACAGGCTACAGTCCTTGAGGTTACAAAGACTGGAGCGACTTCACACTCACAGTAGTATTAGGACAATGTGGAGAGTTTCCATGACTCATGGGTCACTTTCATCGAAACGTGTTAGGATACCTGATGTCTTTCATTATCATTCTCCCTTTCAAATGATTTTCTTGCTGCCTTTAGCACCATGGAAGCTACAGGTCTTTCCATGTCAAGTTATATAATCCTGGAATAATTTAAAAACATAAATTGCCTGAGGTTGAATTAAATTCTTTTTAACTGCTTTGAAGTGAAGGATCCGTGACATGAGTGCGGGTATCACTTTATGAATGCACAATTTCAGCCAACAAAAATATGTAGATAAATAGATCTTCAGGCTTTCTACATTTTCTGCTGTGAGGTTCAGTGGGCGAGCAGCAGTCTGGAACTCAGAAGCCTTTGAAATATCCTCTACTTTACCTCTCATGCTCAGTGACCTTGAGGAAGTCACTAAATTGGAAGCAACTCTGTTTCTGGAGGGAATGATCAAGTGTCTGGGACAGCAATTCATTTTGAGATAAAACAGGCTTCAGAAATCTGTAATAGTAGGAAAACTTAACCACACAAATAGGACTGAGATGTGCCCATGTGCATGAAGAAGCCCTCTAGAGAGTTCCTTCTATTATCATAAGCGGTCTTATTTAGTTATCTGTGTTTACATCGATGCATGGGGATTTATATTTTTAACACCCATTCCCATTAGCGCCATAGGCCCCCTAGAGAGGAATTCATTTTACAAATTCAAAACAATTGCTTAGTTTTCTCTTGAATTAAATTCCCCATCATTTATTTCCCTTGGCAATAAATGTCAGCTGGTTAATGTGGAAAACACTGAGACTTAGGTTAAAAGTATTTGCAAACATGCAATTAGGAGTTGACTAAATTGGAAGCAACTCTGTTTCTGGAGGGAATGATCAAGTACCCACTGTTGGATTAGAGCCTCCACTGCCCTCTTCAGCACCGCATGCCAGATTTCCTAACAAAACGTTAACATTCCTCACTTGAAGGGGTACTTTAATCCCTAGGTCTGACCTTGTTTTTAAGAGAGCAGAATATCACAGTACTCACTCTGGAAATCTTATAATGTGATTCCAGTGTAGTCTGATTCAAGTCGCCATTAGAACAAGCCCTGTTTTACCCTTTCTTCCAGTAAACTCTTCTTAATTCACTGTTTCAGGATGCCTTCACCAATTGGTTGAAGCTATCATAATTGATGCTATTATTCTTTTTAAAAAATTTTTTAGACTTTGTATTCGAATGTAGCTGATTAGCAATGCCGTGATAATTTCAAGTGGACAGCAAAGGGACTCAGCCGTATATGTACATGAATCCATTCTCCCCAAACTCCCCTCTCATTCAGGCTGCCATATAACTTTGAGCAGACTTTCCTGGGCTAGACATGTAATTATTCTTTAAACCTTCTTTGGAAATATAATATGAGCCCTTTAGCACAGGGTTGACATCAGGTATTTATCTTAATATGAAGCTCTTGGACAATTTTAGCAAGTTAATGTATTTCAAAAAATACCATCTTAGGATTGAAATAAAAAAATTAATGGAAGAGAATACTGTGAAATCTGTTGGAAGTAACCAGCATTCCAAAACTCCAGTGTATAAATTTTCTCTAGGAACAGGAAAAAAAATGAAATCTAAAGGGAATGGCAGAACTGAGAAGACAGCTTTTATTTCATGAGATAGGTTTTAAGACATAGAAGTGGTATCATTTGGGCATAATATCTAAATTGGAGCTGGGACACATAAGGTTAGTGGGTATTTAGTGATGGTGAAGAGAAGAAAAAGGTGTTTTCCTTTGAAAAAAATGTAGATATCATCTCACCTGATTTTTATTTTATAAGTTTAAGGAGTCTTTTTATTTTTATTTATTTTTTTACATGAGGGATGATGCCTAAATTGAAAACTATAGCCCTACCTTTGGAAAGTTTTTAACAACAACATATCTGGAGAATTGATTCAAATGAATATTTATTGAGCAATTACTGCACTCAAGACACTGTGTTTGGAAACATTCCTCTTCACATATAAAACACAGTAATAATTGTCTTGATGACTTTGCAAGATTGCTGGGAGAAATTAAATTTTGAGAAAATGCAAACTCTTTAAAATGACCATCAATGGGTGGTTTGCTTGAAACTTTTTTATCCTTTTAATTCAGAATATCACAGTGGAAATCTTATAATGTGATTCCAGTACCCTTCAAGCCCTGTTTTACCCTTTCTTCCAGTAAACTCTTCTTAATTCACTGTTTCAGGATGCCTTCACCAATTGGTTGAAGCTATCATAATTGATGCTATTATTCTTTTTAAAAAATTTTTTAGACTTTGTATTCGAATGTAGCTGATTAGCAATGCCGTGATAATTTCAAGTGGACAGCAAAGGGACTCAGCCGTATATGTACATGAATCCATTCTCCCCAAACTCCCCTCTCATTCAGGCTGCCATATAACTTTGAGCAGACTTTCCTGGGCTAGACATGTAATTATTCTTTAAACCTTCTTTGGAAATATAATATGAGCCCTTTAGCACAGGGTTGACATCAGGTATTTATCTTAATATGAAGCTCTTGGACAATTTTAGCAAGTTAATGTATTTCAAAAAATACCATCTTAGGATTGAAATAAAAAAATTAATGGAAGAGAATACTGTGAAATCTGTTGGAAGTAACCAGCATTCCAAAACTCCAGTGTATAAATTTTCTCTAGGAACAGGAAAAAAAATGAAATCTAAAGGGAATGGCAGAACTGAGAAGACAGCTTTTATTTCATGAGATAGGTTTTAAGACATAGAAGTGGTATCATTTGGGCATAATATCTAAATTGGAGCTGGGACACATAAGGTTAGTGGGTATTTAGTGATGGTGAAGAGAAGAAAAAGGTGTTTTCCTTTGAAAAAAATGTAGATATCATCTCACCTGATTTTTATTTTATAAGTTTAAGGAGTCTTTTTATTTTTATTTATTTTTTTACATGAGGGATGATGCCTAAATTGAAAACTATAGCCCTACCTTTGGAAAGTTTTTAACAACAACATATCTGGAGAATTGATTCAAATGAATATTTATTGAGCAATTACTGCACTCAAGACACTGTGTTTGGAAACATTCCTCTTCACATATAAAACACAGTAATAATTGTCTTGATGACTTTGCAAGATTGCTGGGAGAATTAATAAATGTTTATAAAAGTATTATTGGAATATCAAGTACTATTTTTCCTATAAGTCATATTTTAACCATAATTATATTTATTCAAGGAAGGAAAATCTTTAATAATAATTCATGTTAATCCTTCATGCGGAAATGTAAGGAAAGGAAAAATCAATAAGGGATTGCATGAGATTACTTGAAACAATCTGGAATTTTAATAGTATCATACATATTTCAATACCTAGCACAATGTCTGGCTCATAGAGATTCGCAGTAAATGTTGAAGAACAAATGTCTGAATAAAAAATGAGACTTTGCTTTTGCCTTGCCTATAATTGTGTCTGTCTAGACTTTTTCTCATGCCACCTGGACTTAGAACCTGCTATGTTTTCTGGGTCTTAATATATTAAAATTTTATAAGAGCATGAAGGCTTTGCTGACTACTTTTCTCCCATGAAGCCATTACATTCCCAAAGGCCTTTGCAAAAATATCATCTAGCTTCTATTCATGGTATGACCATGTTCACAAATGCTTTCATCTGTTGCCAAAGCTTCAATTTTCATTTCCATTAGAGAGACATTTAATCTAAATTTCTAGCCTTGACCCACATTTTCAGTGATCTGCTGGATATTTGCTTGCCTGGATCCTGTCTGTCACTTCTATTCCCCTTTCACAGTAATTCAGTTAAGAATTCTTGCAGTGATTAGCATTTTGTTCTCCTGTTTTCTCCAGCCATCCTCTGATTATACTTCACATCTAGTTCTGTACCACAGGGGATTCCCTGGTGGCTTCAACAGTCAAAATCTGCCTGCAGTGCAGGAGATCCAGGTTAGATACCTGGATCTGGAAGAGTCCTTGGAGAAGAGAATGGCTACCGACTCCAGTATTCTTTTTTTTTTTTTTTTTTTAGTTTAAGGGCCTCAATTGTCTTTCTTTTTTTTTTTTTAAACCTTTATTTTGCTTTTAACTTTTACAGAGTTCTGTTGTTTACAGATATGTATGTTCCCAGATTAGTCATGTGTATATCCTCCCCTTCCTACCCCTCCCAGCCATCACACAGCACCCCTTAAGGATCCCCTTTTCTCACAGAGCAATGACTAGAGCTATTTTCTTCACTTATGATAGTACAGGCCTTCATGCTACTTCCTTTATGCCTCCCACCTTCTGTTCCTCCCCCACAATGTCCATATGTCCACTGTCCATGTCTGTCTTTCTGTCGCTTCACTGCGTGTGCCATCATCACCATCCTACTAGATTCCATATATATATGTTAATATACTGTATTTGTCCTTCTCTTTCTGACTGATTTCACTTTTGATGATACGTTCTAGATCCAGACACCTCATTAGGGCTGATTCTTCTGCATTTCTCTTTACAGCTGTGTAGTATTCCATTGTGTGTATGTGCCAGAGCTTTTGGATCCATTCGTTCGTCGATGGGCATCTAGGTTCCTTCCATGTTCTAGCTATTGTATAGAGAGCTGCAATGAACATTGGGGTACAGGTGCTTCTTTCAGATTTGCCTGCTATGTTTTCTGGGTCTTAATATATTAAAATTTTATAAGAGCATGAAGGCTTTGCTGACTACTTTTCTCCCATGAAGCCATTACATTCCCAAAGGCCTTTGCAAAAATATCATCTAGCTTCTATTCATGGTATGACCATGTTCACAAATGCTTTCATCTGTTGCCAAAGCTTCAATTTTCATTTCCATTAGAGAGACATTTAATCTAAATTTCTAGCCTTGACCCACATTTTCAGTGATCTGCTGGATATTTGCTTGCCTGGATCCTGTCTGTCACTTCTATTCCCCTTTCACAGTAATTCAGTTAAGAATTCTTGCAGTGATTAGCATTTTGTTCTCCTGTTTTCTCCAGCCATCCTCTGATTATACTTCACATCTAGTTCTGTACCACAGGGGATTCCCTGGTGGCTTCAACAGTCAAAATCTGCCTGCAGTGCAGGAGATCCAGGTTAGATACCTGGATCTGGAAGAGTCCTTGGAGAAGAGAATGGCTACCGACTCCAGTATTCTTTTTTTTTTTTTTTTTTTTAGTTTAAGGGCCTCAATTGTCTTTCTTTTTTTTTTTTTAAACCTTTATTTTGCTTTTAACTTTTACAGAGTTCTGTTGTTTACAGATATGTATGTTCCCAGATTAGTCATGTGTATATCCTCCCCTTCCTCCCCCTCCCAGCCATCACACAGCACCCCTTAAGGATCCCCTTTTCTCACAGAGCAATGACTAGAGCTATTTTCTTCACTTATGATAGTACAGGCCTTCATGCTACTTCCTTTATGCCTCCCACCTTCTGTTCCTCCCCCACAATGTCCATATGTCCACTGTCCATGTCTGTCTTTCTGTCGCTTCACTGCGTGTGCCATCATCACCATCCTACTAGATTCCATATATATATGTTAATATACTGTATTTGTCCTTCTCTTTCTGACTGATTTCACTTTTGATGATACGTTCTAGATCCAGACACCTCATTAGGGCTGATTCTTCTGCATTTCTCTTTACAGCTGTGTAGTATTCCATTGTGTGTATGTGCCAGAGCTTTTGGATCCATTCGTTCGTCGATGGGCATCTAGGTTCCTTCCATGTTCTAGCTATTGTATAGAGAGCTGCAATGAACATTGGGGTACAGGTGCTTCTTTCAGATTTGATTTCATCATGGTATAAGCCTAAGAGTGGGATTTCTGGGTCATATGGTGCTTCTATTTTTAGTTTTTTAAGAAATCTCCAGACTGTCTTCCATAGAGGCTGTATCAATTTACACTCCCGCCAGCAATGCAGGAGTGTTCCCTTTTCTCCGCAGCGTCTCCAGCATTTATTGTCTGTCGATCTGTGGATGATGGCCATTCTGACGGGTGTGAGGTGATATCTCATTGTAGTTTTGATTTGCATTTCTCTAATTATTAGTGAAGTTGAGCATCGTTTCATGTGCTTTGGGGCCATCTGTATGTCATCGTTGGAGAGGTGTCTGTTTAGGTCCTTTTCTCATTTTTTGATTGGGTTGTTCGTTTTTCCAGTGCTGAGTTATCTGAGTTGCTTGTAGATTTTGGCCACTCCAGTATTCTTGCCTGGAAAATTCCCCTGGAAAATTCCCCATGGAACTCTCAGAGGAGACTGGCAGGCTACAGTCCATGAAGTTGCAAAGAGTTGGACATGGCTGAGTTCAGTAATTTCATTCCTTGGAGATATTGTTTTCTTGAAGTATCTATATCAAGCTTTGTGTTATTATAGGAAATAGATTCTTCAAGATAATAATAACTTCAAGGAATGAACAATTGACTGGCAGTCGTTTTCAGAATCTCTAAGAACAAGGAAAGATTTGTGCTTGAAACTTCAAGAGTATATGTAAATTTGATTATACTGAAAAAAAGAGTCATTCCAAGTGAATGAAATACCTTCAATACAGGGAGAGACAGATATGCTCTGGGAAGAATGAGTAGTTCAGAAATTACTGAATGAAAGCTCTTGCGAAGTGGAGAGTAATGCATTATTAATCTATGACCACTGTCCCAACCCTAAATATCTGACACATATATAACAATTGCTAATGAATTTTTTAAAAATCTTGTTTTATTATTTTTAAATTGATTTCACTTTTTTGCCATGTTACGAGGCATGGGGGATCTTAGTTGCCTGACCAAGGATGGAACCCATGCCCCTTACAGTACAGGCAAGGACTCTTAACCACTGGAACACCAGGGAAGTCCAAATTTGTATTGAATTGGGGTTTTTTAGAAATAACACTTTAAAATGTTAACACTTAAAATTAATAATATACAGTGAAATGGAGACTTGATTTACTTACTACTGAGTCAAAATAAATTAATTCATGAAGAAAAGCTATTGGGACATCTATTAAACTTTTCCTTTCATTTCTGTCTCACGTACGTCTGTATATGTGTAAGAAAATTCAGTGCTAGTGGTAAAGAATCTGCCTGCCAATGCCAGAGGTATAAGAGACACAGGTTCAATCCCTGGGTTGGGAAAATCCCCTGGAGGAAGAAAATGGCAGCCCACTCCAGTATTCTTGCTGGGAGAATCCTGGTAGACTATGGTCCATAAAGTCGCAGTCAGACATGACTGGGCATCTGAGCACAGCAGTATGTATTTTTATGCTTTCGAACTAATTGATACAGATTAAGTAAAGAAAAAATTAGCCAATTCTGAAGAATAACTGTAATAGTTGCGAAAAGAATGATATTGTTAAATGACAATGATAACTATGCTTAATACCAAACAGGATTTTTGTAGGATTGTTTTGGATGAAATTCTTGTACATCAATTTCTATTTTATTTAGGTAATGCAACTATTCATTGAAGGGTCTGAACAATACATTTAAATTCAAGATGAAAAGAAAAAATAATTCTTTTAGCATGTTTTAAAAACAATTGACTGGCAGTCGTTTTCAGAATCTCTAAGAACAAGGAAAGATTTGTGCTTGAAACTTCAAGAGTATATGTAAATTTGATTATACTGAAAAAAAGAGTCATTCCAAGTGAATGAAATACCTTCAATACAGGGAGAGACAGATATGCTCTGGGAAGAATGAGTAGTTCAGAAATTACTGAATGAAAGCTCTTGCGAAGTGGAGAGTAATGCATTATTAATCTATGACCACTGTCCCAACCCTAAATATCTGACACATATATAACAATTGCTAATGAATTTTTTAAAAATCTTGTTTTATTATTTTTAAATTGATTTCACTTTTTTGCCATGTTACGAGGCATGGGGGATCTTAGTTGCCTGACCAAGGATGGAACCCATGCCCCTTACAGTACAGGCAAGGACTCTTAACCACTGGAACACCAGGGAAGTCCAAATTTGTATTGAATTGGGGTTTTTTAGAAATAACACTTTAAAATGTTAACACTTAAAATTAATAATATACAGTGAAATGGAGACTTGATTTACTTACTACTGAGTCAAAATAAATTAATTCATGAAGAAAAGCTATTGGGACATCTATTAAACTTTTCCTTTCATTTCTGTCTCACGTACGTCTGTATATGTGTAAGAAAATTCAGTGCTGGTGGTAAAGAATCTGCCTGCCAATGCCAGAGGTATAAGAGACACAGGTTCAATCCCTGGGTTGGGAAAATCCCTGGAGGAAGAAAATGGCAGCCCACTCCAGTATTCTTGCTGGGAGAATCCTGGTAGACTATGGTCCATAAAGTCGCAGTCAGACATGACTGGGCATCTGAGCACAGCAGTATGTATTTTTATGCTTTCGAACTAATTGATACAGATTAAGTAAAGAAAAAATTAGCCAATTCTGAAGAATAACTGTAATAGTTGCGAAAAGAATGATATTGTTAAATGACAATGATAACTATGCTTAATACCAAACAGGATTTTTGTAGGATTGTTTTGGATGAAATTCTTGTACATCAATTTCTATTTTATTTAGGTAATGCAACTATTCATTGAAGGGTCTGAACAATACATTTAAATTCAAGATGAAAAGAAAAAATAATTCTCAGCATTAGATATTACTAAGGAAATTCAATATAAAGAGCACTGAGTGAAATACAGGATTTGTGTTAAACTGACTTCAGAATTATATAGCATTTTACTTATGAAAGTATTTACCAAATTACTGAGAACACTTCTCAGACTGAGCTCAAAATAAGGGTGATTCCAAGTCTACAATTAGAAAGCTCTCATCCAACAGCCATGTATTTTAGATATACATATATAATTATCTGAATGCAATATTAGACATAAAAAGTAGGAACTAGTCCAATTATTTAAGTAACAAAAGGTAATAGTCATTGTACTGAATAATACAGTACATTCAGTTTATAAGTTTATCACATCTCAATCAAAGATGAGAATTGCAAAATTGAGAATTTCAGCTGTTGATCAAATTTTGCTAACTTTAAGTGTTCTTTAACCCCAAAAAGTCTAGAGATATTTTCTATTAACTTTTAACAAATATTTGTTGATACAACACAAGTATCAGAAACCAAATTTCCAGAAGGGCAATTAAAATGAAATGACTATGATTAGTAGAAAAGAGCTAAGAAAATAACTTGGCTACTCAGACGTGAAGATAGGATAGGGTTATTCCAAAATGATGTTGTTTTTAGTAAAGATCTTTTCTGTAAGGGTGACACTGAGGGGCACACGTTCCTTGTCCCTCTGGCTACCGCTTCCTAAATATTCTAATAAGTCAAGTAAACTGCCGGGACAAACAAGGCAGCTAGAAATGTGTCTGGAGATTCTGCATCTGCCTTCCTTAATCAACTTCCTTTCCTGAATATGAGTTGCAATAATGAGTCAATTAACGTCCTCAAATGCCAATGAAATGCAAAAGAGATTGGTAGTGGTGGTGGTGGCAGTGCGTTTCGGGAGCCGTTCCAACGTCTGGAATTTAACGAGAATCACACACAGAGCTCACAACTGATTATTTATCTCATGCAAACGTGACTGGCTGCCACTTGCGGATGGATTGTTTTGGATGAAATTCTTGTACATCAATTTCTATTTTATTTAGGTAATGCAACTATTCATTGAAGGGTCTGAACAATACATTTAAATTCAAGATGAAAAGAAAAAATAATTCTCAGCATTAGATATTACTAAGGAAATTCAATATAAAGAGCACTGAGTGAAATACAGGATTTGTGTTAAACTGACTTCAGAATTATATAGCATTTTACTTATGAAAGTATTTACCAAATTACTGAGAACACTTCTCAGACTGAGCTCAAAATAAGGGTGATTCCAAGTCTACAATTAGAAAGCTCTCATCCAACAGCCATGTATTTTAGATATACATATATAATTATCTGAATGCAATATTAGACATAAAAAGTAGGAACTAGTCCAATTATTTAAGTAACAAAAGGTAATAGTCATTGTACTGAATAATACAGTACATTCAGTTTATAAGTTTATCACATCTCAATCAAAGATGAGAATTGCAAAATTGAGAATTTCAGCTGTTGATCAAATTTTGCTAACTTTAAGTGTTCTTTAACCCCAAAAAGTCTAGAGATATTTTCTATTAACTTTTAACAAATATTTGTTGATACAACACAAGTATCAGAAACCAAATTTCCAGAAGGGCAATTAAAATGAAATGACTATGATTAGTAGAAAAGAGCTAAGAAAATAACTTGGCTACTCAGACGTGAAGATAGGATAGGGTTATTCCAAAATGATGTTGTTTTTAGTAAAGATCTTTTCTGTAAGGGTGACACTGAGGGGCACACGTTCCTTGTCCCTCTGGCTACCGCTTCCTAAATATTCTAATAAGTCAAGTAAACTGCCGGGACAAACAAGGCAGCTAGAAATGTGTCTGGAGATTCTGCATCTGCCTTCCTTAATCAACTTCCTTTCCTGAATATGAGTTGCAATAATGAGTCAATTAACGTCCTCAAATGCCAATGAAATGCAAAAGAGATTGGTAGTGGTGGTGGTGGCAGTGCGTTTCGGGAGCCGTTCCAACGTCTGGAATTTAACGAGAATCACACACAGAGCTCACAACTGATTATTTATCTCATGCAAACGTGACTGGCTGCCACTTGCGGATGGATCCTTCCCTATGGCCCCTCTAAGACAGTGAGCAAGACAAATCTAACCTTATTATCAAGAAAATCCCTTTGGGTTATAGCTATAATTCCTAAAGGCTTAACTTAGAACATGACTCAGATAAAAAGACATGCTTTTGACCATTTTCCCTATCAGTGTTTTTTGCATCGATATTTGACACATATTCAGAAATTATGACTATTTCTGGTGTACGCTAATAGTAACTTGCAATCCATTTCCAAATCATAGCCTCTAACTGCTGTTCTTTCAAGGTACCTTTAAATAGTTTAATTTATTGTCTTTCATCTGTCAAAGTGCTTTAAATATATTACTGTTTATCAAAACACATTTTTTGTTTTCTTTAGTAGTCTTTTTGTTGAGATATAATGGACATATCAGTGTGTTAGTTTCATGTTTATAACAATGGTTTTGATACACAATAAATGTAATTAATGTCCATTACCACAGATGGTTGCAATTTTTTTTAGTTAAGAATTATTTTTTTCTCCCCATTTTACAGGCAATAGAACTGAGGCTCAGAAAGAACTTTATACAATGGCTAAATTGCAGTGACAAACTAAAATCAGACCTATCAGCCTTCACACCCATGTTCTTAGTACCATAAAATAATGCTCACAACTATGTGGAATCTGATTGCCTACTTAACTGTAGCAATTTAAGGGACTATGCATTAAAACTCCAGATTTCTAAACAGCAATTCTCTTTTAATTTTACTAAAAATCCTTCAGGTTTAGTAAGTATTAAATGTTTCAGTACAATTTACCTCTAGAAATGTGTCTGGAGATTCGGGGCATCTGCCTTTCCCTTTTTACCGCTTCCTAAATATTCTAATAACTCAAGTAAACTGCCGGGACAAACAACACAGCTATGACTGTGTCTGGAGATACTGCATCTGCCGTCCTTAATCAACTTCCTTTCCTGAATATGAGTTGCAATAATGAGTCAATTAACGTCCTCAAATGCCAATGAAATGCAAAAGAGATTGGTAGTGGTGGTGGTGGCAGTGCGTTTCGGGAGCCGTTCCAACGTCTGGAATTTAACGAGAATCACACACAGAGCTCACAACTGATTATTTATCTCATGCAAACGTGACTGGCTGCCACTTGCGGATGGATCCTTCCCTATGGCCCCTCTAAGACAGTGAGCAAGACAAATCTAACCTTATTATCAAGAAAATCCCTTTGGGTTATAGCTATAATTCCTAAAGGCTTAACTTAGAACATGACTCAGATAAAAAGACATGCTTTTGACCATTTTCCCTATCAGTGTTTTTGCATCGATATTTGACACATATTCAGAAATTATGACTATTTCTGGTGTACGCTAATAGTAACTTGCAATCCATTTCCAAATCATAGCCTCTAACTGCTGTTCTTTCAAGGTACCTTTAAATAGTTTAATTTATTGTCTTTCATCTGTCAAAGTGCTTTAAATATATTACTGTTTATCAAAACACATTTTTTGTTTTCTTTAGTAGTCTTTTTGTTGAGATATAATGGACATATCAGTGTGTTAGTTTCATGTTTATAACAATGGTTTTGATACACAATAAATGTAATTAATGTCCATTACCACAGATGGTTGCAATTTTTTTTAGTTAAGAATTATTTTTTCTCCCTTTTTTACAGGCAATAGAACTGAGGCTCAGAAAGAACTTTATACAATGGCTAAATTGCAGTGACAAACTAAAATCAGACCTATCAGCCTTCACACCCATGTTCTTAGTACCATAAAATAATGCTCACAACTATGTGGAATCTGATTGCCTACTTAACTGTAGCAATTTAAGGGACTATGCATTAAAACTCCAGATTTCTAAACAGCAATTCTCTTTTAATTTTACTAAAAATCCTTCAGGTTTAGTAAGTATTAAATGTTTCAGTACAATTTACCTCTCAGATATTTTTAGTTTCCTCATTTGAAAAGCCTGGACAGCTGGCTGACCACTTGGCAAACACAAGACCCCCAAAGTAAAATGATAACTCTGACCGCATGGCCACTTTTCCCTGACAGATTGGAACCTCTCACTGGCCATATTTTAATGTAAAAACTGAACCACTGAAATTCAGTCATATGCTTTCTTCCCAGGGAATCGAGAAGTGTCTTTCTGAGGAACACGTAGGCATCCGTCATAAAATCTGCCATGCCAGAGTGACCAATTTAAAACTTGCTCTTCTGAAAATTCATCTTCTCTAATTGTAGCACTAACTAGGATGGTCAGAAAAACACAGTTTAGTGAATTTCCATAAAAGTCAAATTGTCCTCAAGTTAAATAAGTTTAGAAAATGAAAGCTATCCTGAGATAATGGCTTTGTTTGCACAAATGATCAATGCCTTATGTGGTCTTGTGACTTGAGACATGTTTAATTCCTGCTCATTATTTGTATCTAATGCAGTGTCTTATGTGGTCTTGTGACTTGAGGCATGGCTAGTTCCTTGTTCATATCTATATTATGAAAAAAATCTCGTGGTTTGAAATAAGACTCCTTTTATCCTAATAATGCTTTCCATAAATGCTGATACATTTCTACTTAGCAGAAATTCTTTGTCTTTCATCTGTCAAAGTGCTTTAAATATATTACTGTTTATCAAAACACATTTTTTGTTTTCTTTAGTAGTCTTTTTGTTGAGATATAATGGACATATCAGTGTGTTAGTTTCATGTTTATAACAATGGTTTTGATACACAATAAATGTAATTAATGTCCATTACCACAGATGGTTGCAATTTTTTTTAGTTAAGAATTATTTTTTTCTCCCCATTTTACAGGCAATAGAACTGAGGCTCAGAAAGAACTTTATACAATGGCTAAATTGCAGTGACAAACTAAAATCAGACCTATCAGCCTTCACACCCATGTTCTTAGTACCATAAAATAATGCTCACAACTATGTGGAATCTGATTGCCTACTTAACTGTAGCAATTTAAGGGACTATGCATTAAAACTCCAGATTTCTAAACAGCAATTCTCTTTTAATTTTACTAAAAATCCTTCAGGTTTAGTAAGTATTAAATGTTTCAGTACAATTTACCTCTCAGATATTTTTAGTTTCCTCATTTGAAAAGCCTGGACAGCTGGCTGACCACTTGGCAAACACAAGACCCCCAAAGTAAAATGATAACTCTGACCGCATGGCCACTTTTCCCTGACAGATTGGAACCTCTCACTGGCCATATTTTAATGTAAAAACTGAACCACTGAAATTCAGTCATATGCTTTCTTCCCAGGGAATCGAGAAGTGTCTTTCTGAGGAACACGTAGGCATCCGTCATAAAATCTGCCATGCCAGAGTGACCAATTTAAAACTTGCTCTTCTGAAAATTCATCTTCTCTAATTGTAGCACTAACTAGGATGGTCAGAAAAACACAGTTTAGTGAATTTCCATAAAAGTCAAATTGTCCTCAAGTTAAATAAGTTTAGAAAATGAAAGCTATCCTGAGATAATGGCTTTGTTTGCACAAATGATCAATGCCTTATGTGGTCTTGTGACTTGAGACATGTTTAATTCCTGCTCATTATTTGTATCTAATGCAGTGTCTTATGTGGTCTTGTGACTTGAGGCATGGCTAGTTCCTTGTTCATATCTATATTATGAAAAAAATCTCGTGGTTTGAAATAAGACTCCTTTTATCCTAATAATGCTTTCCGCAAATGCTGATACATTTCTACTTAGCAGAAATTCTAGAATGACTCTTTCTCATGAAGATGCATTCTGTAAAATAAAACAAACTGCATTGGGAGCACAGTTAAAATCTGTGTGTGTCATTATCTGTGTTCCCTTTACATGTTTGGTTATGGAACAGGGTAAAATATTCATCACCTTTCATTTCTCAGATGTCTTCTCTACCAAATAAGGACTGATGCCACAGCAAGTTGTGGTCTAGCTACATTTCCTAACCAAGCATAGAGGGCTATGTTAATAACTATGCAGTGATCCTTCACCTTCTGCAGTGTAGCAGTTTAGGGGCTGAAGACATCACTTTATTTTATGTTCAGATCACATGATGTTGTTTCTGTCATAAGCAAAATACCTGATGGGATTTCATTTTCAATATTTTAAAAATTAAAGCCAAACTTTAACTTTGGCAACTCCTGCAGAAGTATTCCCAAACAAGGTGGCACATGAGGAGTTCTTAAGAAAAAAAGGAGTGCATTGCCTTTGGAATCTAATAGAAAACAAACAATTTAGCTATTTATGGATCTTGCGAAATGATACACAGAAAAATAAATCCACAAAGGAATTTCACAGGCAGACATTGCTACAAACAAATCACATTTTCACCTGCTTCAGTTACTTTCAAGATTATGTTTTAAATTACAGAGCACAAGCAAAGTGAGCTGAGAAAAAAGATCCTCTTGTAGCTCAGTGATGTGGCCTGGGGGTGGTAGCTAAATAGCTCTTTACCACATTACTGAATAATCTATACACTCAAATAATTAAAAGCAACAGTCCCAGTTTACTCATAAAAAAGTTCTTCCAGAGTCCCCTTCAGAGTAGTTACAGATGTTCCTAGACTTCCAATCTAAATGAACTTCAATAAAATGCATTTTACAACCCTCCTTGGTACATTTAGATTCCTAATGAATGTCAAAAAATTCCCCTTTCTTTCAATTCCATTTAAACAAATTGAAAGCCAAGTTCTTTACCTTTTCCAGGAAGAGTCTAATAGTTTCATCTAAGAAAAACTTTTAATAAAACCTCTTACATCCAGTCGAGTTTCCTACAGCTAAGAATGTGATTTTAAGCAAGGTTCTTATTGTATGAGATCATGTAAAAACTGACACTGAGGAAACCTGGAGGATAGCTTTGGGGTTGACTGGCACTGTGGATTTACAGTACTTGGTAATTTTAACCTCACACCTGTGAAAAACTCTTCCTAATCAAATTCTGAATTTCTGATGTCTGAGTTTCTTTGGAATTTCTGAATAAACTCAAGTAAAAATCTCACTAAACTAAGGATGGGGTTTATACAATCTCACTGGAATAATGACCACTAGTCAAACTTGAATCAAATTGCAGCAGTTAATTAACATAGCCATCTCCTCTATGTGCTCAAAAAAAGTTCAATATGGGACCTTTTGATAATATATTCAGTAGAATCTCACATTCTGCAAACTGGCTTTTTACCAAATTCTGCCATCTGATCTGTTTTCTGCTGGTGCCTTTCATTCTCTCATAAGGCAGGTGGTCAGAATTGAGCAGACAAACAGTCACCTCATGGTCAAAAAGACACTTATATTATGATAAATTGACCCCATGCCTGTCAAATGTTCCTTCACTGTTTCTGGAGAACAATGAGCATTTTTTAAATGTACATTCATTTAGCAATTAAAATAATAATGTGTTTATTAATAAAAGGTAGGCATATTTATTCTGATAAAAAATTTTCACCTGCTTCAGTTACTTTCAAGATTATGTTTTAAATTACAGAGCACAAGCAAAGTGAGCTGAGAAAAAAGATCCTCTTGTAGCTCAGTGATGTGGCCTGGGGGTGGTAGCTAAATAGCTCTTTACCACATTACTGAATAATCTATACACTCAAATAATTAAAAGCAACAGTCCCAGTTTACTCATAAAAAAGTTCTTCCAGAGTCCCCTTCAGAGTAGTTACAGATGTTCCTAGACTTCCAATCTAAATGAACTTCAATAAAATGCATTTTACAACCCTCCTTGGTACATTTAGATTCCTAATGAATGTCAAAATTCCCTTTCTTTCAATTCCATTTAAACAAATTGAAAGCCAAGTTCTTTACCTTTTCCAGGAAGAGTCTAATAGTTTCATCTAAGAAAAACTTTTAATAAAACCTCTTACATCCAGTCGAGTTTCCTACAGCTAAGAATGTGATTTTAAGCAAGGTTCTTATTGTATGAGATCATGTAAAAACTGACACTGAGGAAACCTGGAGGATAGCTTTGGGGTTGACTGGCACTGTGGATTTACAGTACTTGGTAATTTTAACCTCACACCTGTGAAAACTCTTCCTAATCAAATTCTGAATTTCTGATGTCTGAGTTTCTTTGGAATTTCTGAATAAACTCAAGTAAAAATCTCACTAAACTAAGGATGGGGTTTATACAATCTCACTGGAATAATGACCACTAGTCAAACTTGAATCAAATTGCAGCAGTTAATTAACATAGCCATCTCCTCTATGTGCTCAAAAAAAGTTCAATATGGGACCTTTTGATAATATATTCAGTAGAATCTCACATTCTGCAAACTGGCTTTTTACCAAATTCTGCCATCTGATCTGTTTTCTGCTGGTGCCTTTCATTCTCTCATAAGGCAGGTGGTCAGAATTGAGCAGACAAACAGTCACCTCATGGTCAAAAAGACACTTATATTATGATAAATTGACCCCATGCCTGTCAAATGTTCCTTCACTGTTTCTGGAGAACAATGAGCATTTTTTAAATGTACATTCATTTAGCAATTAAAATAATAATGTGTTTATTAATAAAAGGTAGGCATATTTATTCTGATAATAAAAAATCATCTTATATTCAACATCATATATTCAACAAAGACTATGGCAAAGTTTCATTCTTTCCAGAATCTTCATTTTTTTCTCAGTAAGGATAGGTTCATTGCATAATGTTTTTCAAGGGACCCTGATAACTTGAGTTATCAAAAATTGAAACCATGAAAGCTGGAAATATTATCACATCAGTAAGTTTGTGATTTATGAACATCTTAAGTTACAAAAAACAAAAACCTCTCCTTTTAATTAGGAAGAAGATACATCAGCAGTGGGTGGCCATTTAAAATAATGTTTTACTCAATATTTTGCAAGTCGCAGGAAGAATTGGCTGTTGACTGAAATCATCAGTGGAGAGTTGGAATACATCTCTAAGACTCTGTGAACAGACTACCAGCCACCTCGAAAATCAATATGAGTGTACTGTTTTAGAGCTCCTTGAGATAAATTTTTTCTCGATGACATCATTTTTCTGCCACATACAATTGAAGCATAAGGTCTCATTCACAAAATGTATAATCATTCAGGATTATTGTCTAAAATTGTAAAAATATTTAAATTGCAGCCATGGAACTAAAATGCAGCTATAATTGCTTGCCAATTAAGTGCCAGATAACGACTTGGGCTGGCCAGCCTTTCATCACTGGCTCAGACTCCCTCATGACAGACACAGCAGTGATGGCGGCAAGACTCCCTAGGAGCTAAGATTGCCTAGGGAGTGTTCACCTTGTGGATTTGCTCTTTCATTTCATAAAGAGACCAATGGATAATTATACACTTTAAAACTGGGTTTCTTAAACAAAACAAAACAAAATCCCAAAAAGCATATTTTCTAATCCTTTCATTATATACTCTGTCAGTCCTTTTGAGCTTCATGCTGTGGTTTGACACACCTAGCATGCCGCTGTCTCAGGGCCTTTGCACTTGCTTTCCCCTCCACTTTCCATGACCTTCCCCCAATTTCAGGAGGTTTCCCTCCTTCACTTCTTTTTTTAAAAAATCCATTTTTGTGTTATTTTATATTTTGATCATAATATGCTTTACTTTTTTATTAGAATATTTTTGCTTTACAGTTGTGCTAGTCTCTGCTGTATAATGAAGTTAGTCAACTACATGGATACGTATATTCCATCCTTGTGGACCTCTCTCCCACTCCCACCCCCACCCACATTCTACCCATCTAGGTCATCACAGAGCACCAGCCTGAGCTTCCTGAGCTATAAACTCCCCACTAGCTATCTAGTTTACACATAGTAGTATATTTGTGTCAATCGTAACCTCCAAATTTATCCCAACTTCCCCTCTCTCCCACAGTCCCACTACTGGTCATATGCCCTAAGAAAGTCATAATTCAAAAGGACAAATGTACTCCAATGTTCACTGCACTATTTACAATAGCTGGAACATAGAAACAAGCTAAATGTACAATGACAGATGAATGGATAAAGAAGATGTGGTACATATATACAATGGAATATTACTCAGTCATAAAAAGGAACAAAATTTGGTCATTTGTAGAGATGTGGATGGACCTTCCTCACTTCTCTCATGTTTCCTTTCAAATGTCTCTTCATCAGAAAAGCCTTTCTTGCCTATACATTGTAAAATACTAAATGCTCCTCATCCAAAATTCATCACTCTCTAGCCTTTTAAGAGCTTCCCTGGTGGCTCAGCTGGGTAAAGAATCCACAGGCAATGTGGGAGACTGAGGTTCGATTCCTGGGTTGGAAAGATCCCCTGGAGGAGGGAATGGCAACTCACTCCAGTATTCTTGCCTGGAGAATTCCAGGGACAGAAGAGCCTTGTGAGCTTCAGTCCCTGGGTTGCAAAGAGTTGGACACAAATGAGCGACTAACACTAACCCTTTATACAGCTTAATTTTTCCTCTAGGCCCTTAGTACCATGTTGTATGTTATACCTTTATTGTCTTCTTGGTTCACTGTTTCTTCCACTAAAATTTAAGTTCCTCAAGAGTAGGAACTTTGCCTATTTTTGTTCATTAGTGTAACCCAGCAGCTATTATTAACCTTGGCATATATTAGTTCTCAGTAAACATTTGCTTAATGAATGAATAAAGTCCAACCTCAGAGAAGCTATATAAATAGCTGTACAAATCTTCTGTATAAATCTCATGACAGAGGCATATATCCTTAAAAGTTTTTAATGATAATTTTTAAAGGATGTGTGTATTTGAATATTATAATTTTAATTTTTAGTGGTTGACTTTGAAGACTTCTGTTTTACTTGTAAGGTGAACTACTCTTGGTACTAAATAGAGAGATCCGCATAAATATTTTTCCAAAGAAGACATACAGATGCCAACAGACACATGAAAAAGATGTTTACTATCACTAATTATCAGAGAAATGCCAGGTAAAGCTACAAGATATGAGTTCACACCTGTTACAATGGATATTATCAAAAGCCAAGGAATAACAAATGTTGGAGAAGATGTGGAAAAAAAGGAACCCTCTTGCATTGTTAGAGGAACTTTAAATTGTTGCAGCCAATAGTATAGAGATTCTGCATAAATTAAAAATTGAACTATGACATGACCCAGTGATTTCACTTCTGGGAATTTATATGAAAAATGCAAAAGTGCTAATTTTAAGATATAGGCACTCTGGACTTCCTTGGTGGTCCAGTGGTTAAAGAGTTCGCCTTGCAGTACAAGGGACACTGGTTCGATCCCTGGCCTGGGAAGATCCCACATGCCGCCTAGAGGGGATAGATGTGTCCAATCGCGAGCCAGTGCTCTGGAGTGCACGCACCCAGAGCCTGTGCTCTGCAAGGAGAGAGACCACTGCAATGGGAGGCCCACACAGACCAAAGAATAAAGATGGATGAAAAATAAATTAATTAAAAAATCAATAAAAAGAGGCCAAAATTAAAAAAAAAAAAAGATATAGACACTCCTATGTTTATTATAGCATTTTTACAATGGCCAAGATGTGGAAACAACCTAAGTGTCAATTGATGGATGAAATGGATATAGAATATATATACATATATATGTATATGTATGTATATACAGAATATAATCCTGCTATTAGTAACAATGTGGTTGACCCTTAAAAGCATTACGCTAAGTAAAATAAGCAGAGAGAGGCAAATGCTTATTATTCCACTTGTATATGGAATCTCTTTCTAAGAAAAACAGACAAAAGAAAGCAAAAACAAACTCATAGATAACAGAGAACAGATTAGTGGCTACCAAAGGGCAGTGGGATCGAGGGAGTGAGCTGAATGGGTAAGGGGGTCGGCTGGATGGTAACTAGACCTGTGGTGGTGATCACCAAGTCGTCCATGTATATGTTGAACTGTAACACTATATAACCTAGATAGTAGTAAAATGTAATAAAATAATCAAAGTGGGATGAAATTTGAGTACTTTTTACCTTTGTATTTAATAGGATTTATGTCATTGTAAGTTTATAAGTTTTATTTTTAACAATGGCTATGTTGAAGAGTAGTTTGCAAATTCCCTAAAAATTTATTTGATTGCATTTTTTGTTGTCTGTGCAATACCTTAGAACCTTGTTGTTTATCAGTTTTGTATATAGTAGTTTCTATCTGCTAATTCCAAACTCCTATTTTATGTTTAATAAAACATTTCTGTGGTTTATATCAGAAAATGTTTTGCATACATTCTCTTCTAGTCTATATAAGATAGGTGTCCCATCTTATATTTAATTCTTTAAGCCATTTTGAGTTTATTTGGGGGAATGATGTGAAGGAGTGTTCTAACTTCATTGATTTTACATGCCTCTCTCCAGCTTTCCCAACACCACTTGTTGAAGAGACTGTCTTTTCTCCATTGTAAATTTTTGCCTCATTTGTCAAAGATTGACTAACTATAGGTGTGTGTTTATTTCCGGTCTCACTATTCTGTTGCAATAGGCCCATATGTCTGTTTTGCCAGTACTGTGCTGTTTTGATGACTGTAGCTATGTAGTATGGTCTGAAGCCTGAAAGTGTTATGCTGCCAGTTTTGTTCTTTTCCTTCAGTATAACTTTGGCAATTCTGAGATCTTTTGTGATTCTGTATGAACTTCAGGAGGCTCCCATGGTGGCTCAGACAGTAAAGAATCTGCCTGCAATTTGGGGGACCTGGGTTCGATCCTTGGTTGGGAAGATCCCCTGGAATGGGAAGATCCCCTGGAGGAGGGCATGGCTACCCATTCCAGTAATCTTGCGTGGAGAATCTCATGGACAGAGGAGCCTGGCAGGCTGCAGTCCATGGAGTCACAAAAAGTTGGACATGACTGAGTGACTAAGCATGGCACATAAACTTCAGGAGTATTTAGTTCTATGAAATTCCCTGAAAATTTAACAAACAGCTCTCCCTGATTTAGCATGTCAATAGATCGCCTCCTCATGGAATCTGTAAATAAGCCTCATGATTGTCAAAATAATTGAAAAGTGGTAATACATGTAAATATTTAGAAGGTTTTGAATAGAATAAGTAATTATAAATAGTTATTGTTATTAACATTAATGAGCAATTTTATGCTTCTCACTTTCACCAATGTCACAAGAGAATTAATATCTTTGTGTAATTTTCCCATGCTGCTATTCAACAAATAAGGAGGGAGGGATACACTTTGTTCCTTCCAGTGCCTAAGGCATAATCTCATAGTAAATTTAATTTTGAAAGGTACATTCTTTATTGATAAATTAGTCCAACAATATCACACTATAAATGAAACTTGACATTTCAATACATTATACTTCAAAAGTGATATATTATGACAAGTTTTCTATAGAATAGTATACAGTTTTCCTCAACATTTTCCAAGGTTCACCTAGACATTGAAGTTTGCTTATTTATTTTATTTTATCTGGGGAATGATGTGAAGGAGTGTTCTAACTTCATTGATTTTACATGCCTCTCTCCAGCTTTCCCAACACCACTTGTTGAAGAGACTGTCTTTTCTCCATTGTAAATTTTTGCCTCATTTGTCAAAGATTGACTAACTATAGGTGTGTGTTTATTTCCGGTCTCACTATTCTGTTGCAATAGGCCCATATGTCTGTTTTGCCAGTACTGTGCTGTTTTGATGACTGTAGCTATGTAGTATGGTCTGAAGCCTGAAAGTGTTATGCTGCCAGTTTTGTTCTTTTCCTTCAGTATAACTTTGGCAATTCTGAGATATTTTGTGATTCTGTATGAACTTCAGGAGGCTCCCATGGTGGCTCAGACAGTAAAGAATCTGCCTGCAATTTGGGGGACCTGGGTTCGATCCTTGGTTGGGAAGATCCCCTGGAATGGGAAGATCCCCTGGAGGAGGGCATGGCTACCCATTCCAGTAATCTTGCGTGGAGAATCTCATGGACAGAGGAGCCTGGCAGGCTGCAGTCCATGGAGTCACAAAAAGTTGGACATGACTGAGTGACTAAGCATGGCACATAAACTTCAGGAGTATTTAGTTCTATGAAATTCCCTGAAAATTTAACAAACAGCTCTCCCTGATTTAGCATGTCAATAGATCGCCTCCTCATGGAATCTGTAAATAAGCCTCATGATTGTCAAAATAATTGAAAAGTGGTAATACATGTAAATATTTAGAAGGTTTTGAATAGAATAAGTAATTATAAATAGTTATTGTTATTAACATTAATGAGCAATTTTATGCTTCTCACTTTCACCAATGTCACAAGAGAATTAATATTTTTGTGTAATTTTCCCATGCTGCTATTCAACAAATAAGGAGGGAGGGATACACTTTGTTCCTTCCAGTGCCTAAGGCATAATCTCATAGTAAATTTAATTTTGAAAGGTACATTCTTTATTGATAAATTAGTCCAACAATATCACACTATAAATGAAACTTGACATTTCAATACATTATACTTCAAAAGTGATATATTATGACAAGTTTTCTATAGAATAGTATACAGTTTTCCTCAACATTTTCCAAGGTTCACCTAGACATTGAAGTTTGCTTATTTATTTTATTTTATCTGTACTATCTGCCAACCTTTGGTGTTTAGAGAATAACTAGGTCTCAATTTATATTTATATGCTTCTACTAGAACAATAATCCTTGCTGGGCTTTTAAAGTTCATTAAAGAATATATTCTCTTGCCTTGTTCCATTTTATCTTCCTAAATGTGACATGGATATTAAAAATAGTATTATGTTGTTTCTGTAGACTATATAACCATTCAGAATCAAAGAGGAAACAGCAGCATTAGTGAATATATTTTTTTCTAAGTTTCATAGCTTGCCCCTTTGCTTCTCTAATATATCGATAGACTACAGACACAGGGTGTTTCTCTATATCACTTTCCTACAGCAAGATGAAACTGCCAGGACCTCTTCTAAAAGGTCATCATTTATGGAATAACCACAAATGTGATCAATCAAGTCATTCCAATGGAGCAATAACCATTGTGACCTCAACAGACTTTGGCTTTTGGAGCCAGATCGCTTCAGTGACAGACATAACCCTGGTGGGTCGGCAGCATCCTTCACTGCTCACTCTGCCATCTGCCACTGTGGAAGCTTCATCATTAAAGGCAGAGTTGTTGCTGGACAAATTTGCAAATGGTTTTGAGAGCTTTATTATTGCACAGAATGTTACCATCTGTAAGTAGACAAATCTGAAGTACAATGTATGTCTACCTAACTTTCTTTTTCTATGTATATCTTAATAGAAAATGTGCAACACAGTTCTCAAACCTGGGAAAATGCTTTTGTATTATGAAAGTATAGTTATTGTTATTAACATTAATGAGCAATTTTATGCTTCTCACTTTCACCAATGTCACAAGAGAATTAATATTTTGTGTAATTTTCCCATGCTGCTATTCAACAAATAAGGAGGAGGGATACACTTTGTTCCTTCCAGTGCCTAAGGCATAATCTCATAGTAAATTTAATTTTGAAAGGTACATTCTTTATTGATAAATTAGTCCAACAATATCACACTATAAATGAAACTTGACATTTCAATACATTATACTTCAAAAGTGATATATTATGACAAGTTTTCTATAGAATAGTATACAGTTTTCCTCAACATTTTCCAAGGTTCACCTAGACATTGAAGTTTGCTTATTTATTTTATTTTATCTGTACTATCTGCCAACCTTTGGTGTTTAGAGAATAACTAGGTCTCAATTTATATTTATATGCTTCTACTAGAACAATAATCCTTGCTGGGCTTTTAAAGTTCATTAAAGAATATATTCTCTTGCCTTGTTCCATTTTATCTTCCTAAATGTGACATGGATATTAAAAATAGTATTATGTTGTTTCTGTAGACTATATAACCATTCAGAATCAAAGAGGAAACAGCAGCATTAGTGAATATATTTTTTTCTAAGTTTCATAGCTTGCCCCTTTGCTTCTCTAATATATCGATAGACTACAGACACAGGGTGTTTCTCTATATCACTTTCCTACAGCAAGATGAAACTGCCAGGACCTCTTCTAAAAGGTCATCATTTATGGAATAACCACAAATGTGATCAATCAAGTCATTCCAATGGAGCAATAACCATTGTGACCTCAACAGACTTTGGCTTTTGGAGCCAGATCGCTTCAGTGACAGACATAACCCTGGTGGGTCGGCAGCATCCTTCACTGCTCACTCTGCCATCTGCCACTGTGGAAGCTTCATCATTAAAGGCAGAGTTGTTGCTGGACAAATTTGCAAATGGTTTTGAGAGCTTTATTATTGCACAGAATGTTACCATCTGTAAGTAGACAAATCTGAAGTACAATGTATGTCTACCTAACTTTCTTTTTCTATGTATATCTTAATAGAAAAATGTGCAACACAGTTCTCAAACCTGGGAAAAATGCTTTTTGTATTATGAAAGTATAGCCTTGCCAAGGCTCCCCAGAGCTTAACTTTCTACTTCTAACTACATCTGCATTTAAACTATCACACATCAAAGAATATCTCTTTAATTTTCCTTTAGCTGTCTCTCTTTATTCGCCAAGTATTTTCAATTGCTTGTTTGATGTTACTCAGAGTCACAGTATTATATTACATTATTATTAGCATATATTCACACTAACATATGTATGTATATACATATATTTTTAAAAATATATTTCAATTGTATCTCTGAAGTAGTACTGCTTGCCTTCTTGCAACTACCATGCAATGTGTTACTAATATTATAGAAACAAAACAAGGGAAGCATTTAACCAGAATTTCCAATTCATAAGGCAACCACTCTTTTATATATAAATGCATGAGATATATATGTATGTAATATTTATATATTCATATTCTCTAAGTCCTGCTGCATATGATTAGGATTATTATATTTATAGCTATGTAATGATAATAATGTGATATTTTATATTATATTGTTATGATATTCATATTACATTATTAATACTGCCACTGAAGGACAAGGTAACCAAGGCACAGAAAGGTAAACCGATTCTCATGTGCACATACTTTGATAAGTGGGGATCATGGACTTGGACAGTTAGAATAGGTGCAGAGTCTGTGTTATTCATTGAGTCTGTGGAAGAGGCCAAAATATAGGCCATCAAAAATATGAGTTATGTAGAAAAGCCATAGATAGACACTAAACTGTAGAGCTGAATAGCCAAAGATGGTGACATTTGAGTATCAAAAAGAGTAATCCATACCATTTATTGGAACATTCATTATGTAAAAATCTATAAATTCATAATGTATGAGAGAGAACCAACAAAACAGAACTCAATTCATTAACCACTTTATTTAAAAGCCAAAAGTTAAGAATAAAGACTTGTCTTGCTTTCCCTTTGTAAGCTAAATTTGAAGACGAACAAATAGTTCTGGCTAATGAAGGAAAATTCTCTATGAAGAATTCTCACTGAAAGATGTTAATGGAATGATAAGTTAGAAAATCATGATTTTGCAACCTCTAATAAAATAATTGATAATTATTTTGGATCTTATCAGAGAGTGAATGTCCAAGTTACTTCTCTAAGAAAAGAGGTTTCTGAAGTAATAAATTGATTAGTAATAATAGATTAAAGGAACATTGGTTTGTAACCTGGAGACTAGGAACTTATTTTTATAGAAAACTATATTTATGAGAATATTTGTTGTACATTGTTCATGTAAACCTTTAAAATACTGTCCATAGAAGGGTGCTTTTATTCATCAGATCTATGATAATATAGCTGCTACGTATAACCTCATTGATTAACCTCGAGTCATGTAAAAGGAAAATGCAGAGTCTTTTAGCCTGTAGAACATCGCTAAAATACTTTCTTCTCACAGAATGTTATTATTATTCTATTAATGCTTCACAAATTTGCATCATCCTTGTAGAAGGGCCATGCTAATCTTCTCTGTATCATTCCATTTCAGTATACGTGCTGCCAAAATGAACATACAAAATATTACTTTAAAATTAGAATAAACAGTGGTTCTGGCAGATTAAATTTAAAGTTTAAAATAGAAGCTTAATGGAGCAGATCAATGTTCAGTGTTTCAGAAGGAACTGGCCACAAAGTGAGTAGGAAATTGCGTAGAAAATATTTTAATAACCTGAATGTAGTTAGTGGCAGAAAGAATGGGCACGATGCTTTGAATTTGAGAGGAGTTTCCTGGAAGTAAAACTGACAGGATTTGTCATTGATTGGGGGCTTCCCAGGTGGTGCAAAAACCTGCCAAATGCGAGTAGGAAGGAGGTTGTCCGGAGATGAAATTTGAGTATCAAAAAGAGTAATCCATACCATTTATTGGAACATTCATTATGTAAAAATCTATAAATTCATAATGTATGAGAGAGAACCAACAAAACAGAACTCAATTCATTAACCACTTTATTTAAAAGCCAAAAGTTAAGAATAAAGACTTGTCTTGCTTTCCCTTTGTAAGCTAAATTTGAAGACGAACAAATAGTTCTGGCTAATGAAGGAAAATTCTCTATGAAGAATTCTCACTGAAAGATGTTAATGGAATGATAAGTTAGAAAATCATGATTTTGCAACCTCTAATAAAATAATTGATAATTATTTTGGATCTTATCAGAGAGTGAATGTCCAAGTTACTTCTCTAAGAAAAGAGGTTTCTGAAGTAATAAATTGATTAGTAATAATAGATTAAAGGAACATTGGTTTGTAACCTGGAGACTAGGAACTTATTTTTATAGAAAACTATATTTATGAGAATATTTGTTGTACATTGTTCATGTAAACCTTTAAAATACTGTCCATAGAAGGGTGCTTTTATTCATCAGATCTATGATAATATAGCTGCTACGTATAACCTCATTGATTAACCTCGAGTCATGTAAAAGGAAAATGCAGAGTCTTTTAGCCTGTAGAACATCGCTAAAATACTTTCTTCTCACAGAATGTTATTATTATTCTATTAATGCTTCACAAATTTGCATCATCCTTGTAGAAGGGCCATGCTAATCTTCTCTGTATCATTCCATTTCAGTATACGTGCTGCCAAAATGAACATACAAAATATTACTTTAAAATTAGAATAAACAGTGGTTCTGGCAGATTAAATTTAAAGTTTAAAATAGAAGCTTAATGGAGCAGATCAATGTTCAGTGTTTCAGAAGGAACTGGCCACAAAGTGAGTAGGAAATTGCGTAGAAAATATTTTAATAACCTGAATGTAGTTAGTGGCAGAAAGAATGGGCACGATGCTTTGAATTTGAGAGGAGTTTCCTGGAAGTAAAACTGACAGGATTTGTCATTGATTGGGGGCTTCCCAGGTGGTGCAAGTGTTAAGGAACCCACCTGCCAAATGCAGAAGATGTAGGGGATATGGGTTTGATCCCTGGGTTGAGAAGATCCCCTGGAGGAGGAAATGGCAACCCACTCTGGTATTCTTGCCTGGAGCATCTCCATGGACAGAGGAGCCTGGTGGGCTACAGTCCACTGGGTCACAAAGAGTTGGACACAACTGAAGCAACATAGTACAGCATAGTCATTAATTGGACAGGGGTGGAAGGTGGAGAGGAGGAAATGTTAGAAGGAAAGTCAAAAGAGGATCCCATTTAATAGTTTAGGGGAACACTTACCCAGCTTTTCAATAAGATGTAAAATATAGGTTGGAGAGGGTTAACCAGTAACTGAGAGATGAGAGAAAGCTTTTTGAAAGCTTTATATCACTTTATAAAAGCATAAAATGCCTTAGCCTTCCTCCCATTTTCATCTCTCTTTGCTCTCTAATAAAGCTCTTCCTTACCCCCAACTGCACTGTTCCAAGGATCTGATAAGTCAGTGGTACAAACCCATTATGCAGTTTCACACCTTGCATTTTTATTTATAACATTTTTTTCATAAATGACATAATTTCTCCCTCACATCTCTACTAAGTTAAATCACTCTGGTTTTTCAAAGCTCAATTCAAGTTTTGTGTATTTCATCCCCCACACAAAGTAGGTTACTTCTTTTTTTATGTCTTCATAAACATTAACTCAAAGCATTATTGCCATCCTCATGGCATCACAGTATTTTAAATCGCATTGTCTGTTCCACTAAAATGTGTTTAAAGGCTCAACTTCTTTTGCTGCATGAATGAAAATGTCTTTATGTAAATTGTTATGTGTTACCTAACATCAAGTAATTAGGATATATTTACCTACACTTGTCACTTACAGTGCTAAGCTACTGGTGATACAGCAAGTCAAACTTTATGGTCCCAGCCCTCTCAAAGCTTAGTCCATGACACAGAGGATCCAAGAGACTAATAAAAACAGAGTGTCAGGCTTCCCTGTTGGTCCAGTGGGTAAGGACACCACCTTGCAGTGCAAGGGGTGCCGGTTCAATCTCTGGCCTGGGAAGATCTCACGTGCCACAGAGTGACTGGACCCATGTGTCCGATTGCCGAGCCGGAGCTCTGGAGCACATGCGCCCAGAGCCGGTGCTCTGCGACAACAGAGGCCACTGCGATGGGAGGCCCACACGGACCAAAGAACAAGGATGGATGAAAACAGACAAATGAAAGACCAATAGAAGTGTGCCACCTGCCTGCCCCCCTCCCCCCTGCCCAGTCCCCTCCTCTGTCCCCCCCAAAAAAAAATAATAATAAAGCTTAAATATTTTAAAAAAAAAGTGACTCTTGTTCTCTCCCATGTCCAAAAAAAATAAATAAATAAAAACAGAGTGTCATGAGTTTAGTAAGTATTATAACAGCAGTGATGATGATGTTGGCTATTAAGTACTTTAATATGCTAAGCAGAGTTCCAAGTGCTGTACATGTTATAGACTCTAACCTTCAAAGCAACTCAGTGAGGTGGGTATGTCACTTTGCCGACAAAGGTCCGTAGAGTCAAAGCTATGGTTTTTCTGGTAGTCATGTATGAATGTGAGAGTTGGACCATAAAGAAGACTGAGCACCAAAGAACTGATTAAGTCAGTTTTTCATTACACCTTGCATTTTTATTTATAACATTTTTTCATAAATGACATAATTTCTCCTCACATCTCTACTAAGTTAAATCACTCTGGTTTTCAAAGCTCAATTCAAGTTTTGTGTATTTCATCCCCCACACAAAGTAGGTTACTTCTTTTTTTATGTCTTCATAAACATTAACTCAAAGCATTATTGCCATCCTCATGGCATCACAGTATTTTAAATCGCATTGTCTGTTCCACTAAAATGTGTTTAAAGGCTCAACTTCTTTTGCTGCATGAATGAAAATGTCTTTATGTAAATTGTTATGTGTTACCTAACATCAAGTAATTAGGATATATTTACCTACACTTGTCACTTACAGTGCTAAGCTACTGGTGATACAGCAAGTCAAACTTTATGGTCCCAGCCCTCTCAAAGCTTAGTCCATGACACAGAGGATCCAAGAGACTAATAAAAACAGAGTGTCAGGCTTCCCTGTTGGTCCAGTGGGTAAGGACACCACCTTGCAGTGCAAGGGGTGCCGGTTCAATCTCTGGCCTGGGAAGATCTCACGTGCCACAGAGTGACTGGACCCATGTGTCCGATTGCCGAGCCGGAGCTCTGGAGCACATGCGCCCAGAGCCGGTGCTCTGCGACAACAGAGGCCACTGCGATGGGAGGCCCACACGGACCAAAGAACAAGGATGGATGAAAACAGACAAATGAAAGACCAATAGAAGTGTGCCACCTGCCTGCCCTCCCCTGCCCAGTCCCTCCTCTGTCCCCCCCAAAAAAAAATAATAATAAAGCTTAAATATTTTAAAAAAAAAGTGACTCTTGTTCTCTCCCATGTCCAAAAAAAATAAATAAATAAAAACAGAGTGTCATGAGTTTAGTAAGTATTATAACAGCAGTGATGATGATGTTGGCTATTAAGTACTTTAATATGCTAAGCAGAGTTCCAAGTGCTGTACATGTTATAGACTCTAACCTTCAAAGCAACTCAGTGAGGTGGGTATGTCACTTTGCCGACAAAGGTCCGTAGAGTCAAAGCTATGGTTTTTCTGGTAGTCATGTATGAATGTGAGAGTTGGACCATAAAGAAGACTGAGCACCAAAGAACTGATGGTGCTGGAAAAGACTCTTGGACGGCAAGGAAATCAAACTAGTCAGTCTTAAAGGAACTCAACCCTGAATATTTATTTGAAGGACTGAAGCTAAAGCTCCAATACTGGCCACTTGATGTGAAGAGCCAGCTCACTGGAAAAGACCCCGATGCTCAGAAAGATTGAGGGAAGGAGGGGAAGGAGATGACAGAGGATGAAATGGTTGAATGGTATCATCAACTCAATGAACATGAGTTTGAGCAAACTCTGGGAGATAGTGAAGGATGGGGAAGCTTGGCGTGCTGCAGTCCAAGGGGTCACAAAAAGTCAGACACAACTCAGTGACTGAACAACAGCAACCAAAGGCAGACACATAACTAAGACTTTGAGAGTCAGTGAAATCTTTCCAGAACAGTGATTTTCAAGTTAAGATCTGGGGGGGGAAAAGTGACTAAAGATAAGTCAGGTAGGAGAGAGAGAAAGGGGGGGAAGGATGGAAATACAGAAGAGGAAGAAGGAGGAGGAGGAGTAAGATGAGAAGGAGAGGATGTATATGTGTGTGTAGAGGGGTGGGGTTAGAGAGAGGAAAAGCGTTTCTCATGAAGACCAAAGGCCAATCAATGTATATTTTTAGCTTTCTACTTCTAAAGTCAGACTGTCAATATCATGGAGCTTAATTCCTTTGCAGACTGTTACAAAAGCTAAAACTGAACCAGATCCATTGGACTTATCTTACAGATAGAAGCACTGAATCCCAGTTCAAGGAAATGAGTTCCCAGTTCCTTCAATGTCCTGCAAAAAATAATAATAAAGCTATTTAAAACTTTCCCATGTCCAAAAAAAATAAATAAATAAAAACAGAGTGTCATGAGTTTAGTAAGTATTATAACAGCAGTGATGATGATGTTGGCTATTAAGTACTTTAATATGCTAAGCAGAGTTCCAAGTGCTGTACATGTTATAGACTCTAACCTTCAAAGCAACTCAGTGAGGTGGGTATGTCACTTTGCCGACAAAGGTCCGTAGAGTCAAAGCTATGGTTTTTCTGGTAGTCATGTATGAATGTGAGAGTTGGACCATAAAGAAGACTGAGCACCAAAGAACTGATGGTGCTGGAAAAGACTCTTGGACGGCAAGGAAATCAAACTAGTCAGTCTTAAAGGAACTCAACCCTGAATATTTATTTGAAGGACTGAAGCTAAAGCTCCAATACTGGCCACTTGATGTGAAGAGCCAGCTCACTGGAAAAGACCCCGATGCTCAGAAAGATTGAGGGAAGGAGGGGAAGGAGATGACAGAGGATGAAATGGTTGAATGGTATCATCAACTCAATGAACATGAGTTTGAGCAAACTCTGGGAGATAGTGAAGGATGGGGAAGCTTGGCGTGCTGCAGTCCAAGGGGTCACAAAAAGTCAGACACAACTCAGTGACTGAACAACAGCAACCAAAGGCAGACACATAACTAAGACTTTGAGAGTCAGTGAAATCTTTCCAGAACAGTGATTTTCAAGTTAAGATCTGGGGGGGGAAAAGTGACTAAAGATAAGTCAGGTAGGAGAGAGAGAAAGGGGGGGAAGGATGGAAATACAGAAGAGGAAGAAGGAGGAGGAGGAGTAAGATGAGAAGGAGAGGATGTATATGTGTGTGTAGAGGGGTGGGGTTAGAGAGAGGAAAAGCGTTTCTCATGAAGACCAAAGGCCAATCAATGTATATTTTTAGCTTTCTACTTCTAAAGTCAGACTGTCAATATCATGGAGCTTAATTCCTTTGCAGACTGTTACAAAAGCTAAAAACTGAACCAGATCCATTGGACTTATCTTACAGATAGAAGCACTGAATCCCAGTTCAAGGAAATGAGTTCCCAGTGCCATGCAGAGTCATTGGCAAAAGTCGGGTTCCTGGGGCCAGGCTCTTTCCAGGACACCATGCTGCTATCTCTGTGGATGCTTAAATGGTTTCTACTCCAGCCAGCCAACAGTAAGTGCATGCAGACAAATAACACGTTTTACGAGTCCCATTCCAGCCGCCACGTCCCAGCTCACGTCCTTCTCTTGATTACTATTTAATAAGAAAAATATAAATTATGAAATACAATAGGGCATATCTGTACTTAATCTCTAAATAGATGTGATCCAGAAATGATCCTGCTCCATCTCCCCCTCAGCCCACTAGTTTCACCATGAAAATGTATCATGACTTTTTAATCTCATAGGCTGTAATTCCACCTTAATCCCATCCCTAATGGACAGTCTGAGTTTGCTCTTGTTTTGAGGTGGTTTGTATGTCCGTTGTAGACAGACTGGAGTCCCAGTTCTGGGTCTGCCACTAACCAGCTGTGTGACCTTGTTCTTGAACCTATGACCCTCTGCAGTCGCATGTAGCTAGCCTCATTGTGTTCTTGTGGGAATTGAGGGGCCACATGCATGCAGAGTGCAAAACACAATGTTTGGTACATTGTACATTTTGACAATACTTGACTAGTGAGATACATTTTTCATAGCAAATAATATACAGCTAAAAATTCAGCAACCTTAGTCCTTCCACTTTACTGATAGCATCTGTAGGCTGTTCCTACGTGCCCAAATGAAGTATCTGCTTAGTTCCTACCACTATACTGTGGAGTTTGTAGGAGCAAAGACTGTGAATTTCTTCTATATTCTGGAAATTATCACTGTGACAAGCATATAGTGAGCATTTATATATAAAAATCATTTGAATTACCTAGTTGTTTGGTGTCTGTGGTGGTTTAATTGCTAAGCCATGTCTGACTCTTTGTGACCTCATGGACTGTAGCCTGCCAGGCTCCTCTGTCCATGCGATGTCCCAGGCAAGAATATAGGAGTGGGTTGTCATTTCCTTCTCCAGGGGATTTTCCTGACCCAGAAATCCAACTCGTGTCTCCTGCATTGGCAAGCAAATTCATTACCACTGAGCCACCTGCGAAGCACTTTGGTGTCTGAGTCAAGGCTAAAACTCAGAATTCCTGACATCCAATACTATCATTTTGTTTATTTTACTGTACCAAATCTTAAGGTAAAATAACATGACTGATTCTTCATTTCGTTAAGCATATTCCGAGGAAAGTCAGGGTGTAGAAATTTCAAGTTATTCTTTGATATCCCAATATATTGCTTTTCATTGCTGAAAGTTTACGAGTCCCATTCCAGCCGCCACGTCCCAGCTCACGTCCTTCTCTTGATTACTATTTAATAAGAAAAATATAAATTATGAAATACAATAGGGCATATCTGTACTTAATCTCTAAATAGATGTGATCCAGAAATGATCCTGCTCCATCTCCCCCTCAGCCCACTAGTTTCACCATGAAAATGTATCATGACTTTTTAATCTCATAGGCTGTAATTCCACCTTAATCCCATCCCTAATGGACAGTCTGAGTTTGCTCTTGTTTTGAGGTGGTTTGTATGTCCGTTGTAGACAGACTGGAGTCCCAGTTCTGGGTCTGCCACTAACCAGCTGTGTGACCTTGTTCTTGAACCTATGACCCTCTGCAGTCGCATGTAGCTAGCCTCATTGTGTTCTTGTGGGAATTGAGGGGCCACATGCATGCAGAGTGCAAAACACAATGTTTGGTACATTGTACATTTTGACAATACTTGACTAGTGAGATACATTTTTCATAGCAAATAATATACAGCTAAAAATTCAGCAACCTTAGTCCTTCCACTTTACTGATAGCATCTGTAGGCTGTTCCTACGTGCCCAAATGAAGTATCTGCTTAGTTCCTACCACTATACTGTGGAGTTTGTAGGAGCAAAGACTGTGAATTTCTTCTATATTCTGGAAATTATCACTGTGACAAGCATATAGTGAGCATTTATATATAAAAATCATTTGAATTACCTAGTTGTTTGGTGTCTGTGGTGGTTTAATTGCTAAGCCATGTCTGACTCTTTGTGACCTCATGGACTGTAGCCTGCCAGGCTCCTCTGTCCATGCGATGTCCCAGGCAAGAATATAGGAGTGGGTTGTCATTTCCTTCTCCAGGGGATTTTCCTGACCCAGAAATCCAACTCGTGTCTCCTGCATTGGCAAGCAAATTCATTACCACTGAGCCACCTGCGAAGCACTTTGGTGTCTGAGTCAAGGCTAAAACTCAGAATTCCTGACATCCAATACTATCATTTTGTTTATTTTACTGTACCAAATCTTAAGGTAAAATAACATGACTGATTCTTCATTTCGTTAAGCATATTCCGAGGAAAGTCAGGGTGTAGAAATTTCAAGTTATTCTTTGATATCCCAATATATTGCTTTTCATTCTGCCTGAAACCTTTGGTATAAATTTCCATGAATTTTAATAATTGGGAAGGGAATTAGGCCTTCAACTGAGCAATTAGGAAGTAAGGCAGTGCTTTGTATGAATGCCCTGCTCGGTGGTGAATCCATGGCATGACTCAGGCACTGCTCATGCATTTTAAATTGCCTTTTTGATAACTCTAATCCAGAGGAAATAGTATCCCGGAACCAAACTAAGGCAGGACACTCCAACCTGGTGAAGTGGAATTTGAGAAATCTCAAACAGGTGTCATACTCCTTGAACTTGGCTATTGCTAAATATATGGAAACGTATCCCACAGTGAGCTCCTTCCACATACTATACTTACCCAAACCATTACTTTATAAAGAGAATATGAACAAATGTTATGTCCAAAACCACTTAAGTTGGTTCAGCTGTGGAGTTCCTGGTCCTAATTTTAGTAGCAGCAACAATAGCTGATGAAAATACTGCAGATGTGAAATACCATAGAAACCTTGACCAGTTTCTTTTGGGAGTATGTCAGATTCTCTTAATAATGGAATACAAGCTTTTGGGATTCATTTACTTAAAAGAAAGAACCTAACCACTCTTGTATGCCCCCCAAAAGTGAGTGGTGGTTTCCACTCCTCCCCCTGGGTCAGTGATAAAATATACATGGAAGCATGATCCCTATCTGCCAGATATAGTTGGAAGTATAACATTATCCTTTAACTTAGCATTGATGAAGTGATTTGCTTTAAGAATGGGAGAGCTGTGATCATTCTCAGAGAGTAAACTGTGCTAACTTCTTGAAAATGCACACAATTTAGGGGCTGACAGGTTAAGTTCTCAACTAGAGAAGGTGCATATGTTTTATGAACAGTCATTCCACCCAGAAATCCAACTCGTGTCTCCTGCATTGGCAAGCAAATTCATTACCACTGAGCCACCTGCGAAGCACTTTGGTGTCTGAGTCAAGGCTAAAACTCAGAATTCCTGACATCCAATACTATCATTTTGTTTATTTTACTGTACCAAATCTTAAGGTAAAATAACATGACTGATTCTTCATTTCGTTAAGCATATTCCGAGGAAAGTCAGGGTGTAGAAATTTCAAGTTATTCTTTGATATCCCAATATATTGCTTTTCATTCTGCCTGAAACCTTTGGTATAAATTTCCATGAATTTTAATAATTGGGAAGGGAATTAGGCCTTCAACTGAGCAATTAGGAAGTAAGGCAGTGCTTTGTATGAATGCCCTGCTCGGTGGTGAATCCATGGCATGACTCAGGCACTGCTCATGCATTTTAAATTGCCTTTTTTATAACTCTAATCCAGAGGAAATAGTATCCCGGAACCAAACTAAGGCAGGACACTCCAACCTGGTGAAGTGGAATTTGAGAAATCTCAAACAGGTGTCATACTCCTTGAACTTGGCTATTGCTAAATATATGGAAACGTATCCCACAGTGAGCTCCTTCCACATACTATACTTACCCAAACCATTACTTTATAAAGAGAATATGAACAAATGTTATGTCCAAAACCACTTAAGTTGGTTCAGCTGTGGAGTTCCTGGTCCTAATTTTAGTAGCAGCAACAATAGCTGATGAAAATACTGCAGATGTGAAATACCATAGAAACCTTGACCAGTTTCTTTTGGGAGTATGTCAGATTCTCTTAATAATGGAATACAAGCTTTTGGGATTCATTTACTTAAAAGAAAGAACCTAACCACTCTTGTATGCCCCCCAAAAGTGAGTGGTGGTTTCCACTCCTCCCCCTGGGTCAGTGATAAAATATACATGGAAGCATGATCCCTATCTGCCAGATATAGTTGGAAGTATAACATTATCCTTTAACTTAGCATTGATGAAGTGATTTGCTTTAAGAATGGGAGAGCTGTGATCATTCTCAGAGAGTAAACTGTGCTAACTTCTTGAAAATGCACACAATTTAGGGGCTGACAGGTTAAGTTCTCAACTAGAGAAGGTGCAATGTGATGTTTTGGCACTGCTTAAATATTCAGTCATTCCACTGCCCTGTCTGTGGGGAATATACTAAAAGCTTATTGCTATAGCCTTTGAACCCCCAGGGCAAGTGAAGCCCAGAATTCCATGCCCTGATGCCAGTGGGTCTTCTTGCATTTGATGAATGCAAGTAAGCTCAGTTTTAGTATTTCCATTGATCTGGAATATATTAACAAGGATTTTTGTGTTTTTTTTAATTTATTTTTAATCACACAGTCTTACAGATTCATATCTTACTCCAAGATTCCATTCAGTTTGCTCTTACTGACACCTAGTCTCTTTGATATGGAAATGCCTCCTGATTTCATACTCCATATTGACAGCCCATCATTTAGTTCCATCATCACCCAACAAATTAAAGTGGAGCTTTAAAACTAGTATGTTCTTTGGACTTTCTAGTGACTCAGTGGTAAAGACTCTGCCTGACAGTGCAGGAGATATGGGTTCGATCCCTGGTATGGGACAATCCCATCTGCCTCAGAGCAACTAAGCCCATGTGCCCCAACTACTGAGCCAGCGCTCTCAAGCCTGGGAGCTTCAACTCCTGAGCCCATGCACCACACAAGAGAAGCCACTGCAATCAGCAGCCCACACATGGCAACTAAAGCATAGTTCCCACTTGCCACAACAAGAGAAAAACTGGAGCAGCAACAAAGACCCAGCACAGCCAAAGAGAAAATAAATGTTATAAAAATGGTATCTTTCTTTATATTTCATTTTTTAGTAAACAAAATAAAAGCTAAGAAAAAATAGTAAACCTATTTTTGTTGACTTTTTAAAAAGCCCTTATTACTAGGAAAGCTTGTATTTTCAAAGAAAGGACAGTCAAAGGTCTGGTTTGGCATAGGAAATAAAACTTCAAGTTAATCAGTGGAAAAAGACTATTTTTTTCCCACTTACAAAAGAAAGAAATCTATGGCATGTGCTAAGATTTCCCTGTTAGGTTCATGACTCATATGAAAAAGCTCACTGAGGAGTAAGAAATCTTTGTTTTTTTTTTTTTAATTTATTTACTTTAATTGGAGGATAACTACTTTACAGTGTTGTGATGGGTTTTGCCATATATCAGTATGCATCAGTCATAGGCATACATGGGTCCCCTCACTCCTGAAGCCCTCTCCCACTTCCCTCCCCACCCTTCCCTCCAGGTTGTCACAGAGCACCGGCTTTGGGTACCCTCCATCATGGGAAGAAATCATTTTTAGTGGATGAGTTTTTCTGGGTATGTTTGACTATATACACTGAGCAACTATTTTAAAATATTTATGTTAAACTTGGAATGTTTGACAGGATTGAGATGTGAATTTTACTCTGTGGATTCCTGCAACGGTGAGGGTTTTTCTCTTCTGTTCTGGTTTGTGTCCAGGTTGCACCTCTGTCTTTCTGGATAAATGAGTGAACAGGTCACAGAGGAAGGGAGTGTCAAACACAGACGGAGATGGTACACACATGTTCCCTAAGTAAATACAAGGTGTGGACTTTGTTGTTGTCAGATGATGAACTTAGGACATAATCATCATGTCTGTATTCTCATTATTATAAAAATGTTATGGTATCATTGCATGCCAGGGATTTGCCCTTTATGGATATAGACACCTTTTCCTAATCATGCAACGGAGGTGAATAAACATATAATGCTGGAGGTCTACTCTGACAGCCCTTCTCATGTTTGGACTGCTTTGAGTTGGTCTTCATTTGGGGATAAGTGCGCTGAGCCAGAACACAGGCATAAACATTAACCCTGGCACTGCAACCTTGCTGGCTGGTACCATGCTAGAATTTATGAGGCCTCTTCCTAGAATTAAGACTCTAGGAGTGATTTAAACCAAATTAATCACACTGGCCATATTGGTTCAGTTCAGCTCCAGGATGTCTTAATTTGGTCAAAGATGCTTTCTCCAGCAATTAAAATAAACAGAAGAACATTCATTATTCTCTCACTGACAGGCAAATCTAGTAAGTATAACATAATTTAATCATTGAATTATTCAGTCTTCATTAACTGTTTAGTATTTAAAATGTCATAAGGATGCTAGAGCCTTTTAAAAATATGTGTGAAATATACACTTGTGATTAAATGGTTGATATTTTAAAATTATTAACTTTTCATAAATATAATATTTTAAATAACTTCATCTGCAAACAAAATTTATTCATAAATGCCAATCATCCTTTAGCTAAATAATGCATTTTTCTATTCCTCATAACATCCAGCATAGAGAGTGGCTAATATTTACATATGGAAAGGATACCATAGGGATGTTGGATTAAAACTAATGTAAGTTTTAGGTCCTATATGTGTCAAGTATTGCTATGATAACACTGTGTAACAAAGCACCCCAAGCTCAATGGTTTAAAACAACAATTGTTTATTCCTGCTCGCTAGTAAGTTCTTAGCTCATCTCTATGTATAGGGTCTTATCAAATGTATCTGGTTATAATCAGCACATTTTCAACTTTCTGACTGGAAGTCTTTTCTAATGCTGGGAGCTCAATAGATACCTCTTCTTTCTTTGGCGTTCTCACAGGTGACCATTTTGCCAAATGTTTTGACACCAGATAGCATTTTTTTCCAGACTCTTTGCAAAGTTTTTCTGCTCTTTGCCGCTTCATTCCCCAAGCTTGTCACAATAATACCACTTATCAAATCACTCCACAAAATTCAGTGGCTTTAAATGTGATTCTTTCTCTTTTGTGTATTTGTAAGTCAGTAGGCTCAGCAGACCAGACTGGGCTCAGCTGGTCTTCATTTGGGGATAAGTGCGCTGAGCCAGAACACAGGCATAAACATTAACCCTGGCACTGCAACCTTGCTGGCTGGTACCATGCTAGAATTTATGAGGCCTCTTCCTAGAATTAAGACTCTAGGAGTGATTTAAACCAAATTAATCACACTGGCCATATTGGTTCAGTTCAGCTCCAGGATGTCTTAATTTGGTCAAAGATGCTTTCTCCAGCAATTAAAATAAACAGAAGAACATTCATTATTCTCTCACTGACAGGCAAATCTAGTAAGTATAACATAATTTAATCATTGAATTATTCAGTCTTCATTAACTGTTTAGTATTTAAAATGTCATAAGGATGCTAGAGCCTTTTAAAAATATGTGTGAAATATACACTTGTGATTAAATGGTTGATATTTTAAAATTATTAACTTTTCATAAATATAATATTTTAAATAACTTCATCTGCAAACAAAATTTATTCATAAATGCCAATCATCATTTAGCTAAATAATGCTTTTTTCTATTCCTCATAACATCCAGCATAGAGAGTGGCTAATATTTACATATGGAAAGGATACCATAGGGATGTTGGATTAAAACTAATGTAAGTTTTAGGTCCTATATGTGTCAAGTATTGCTATGATAACACTGTGTAACAAAGCACCCCAAGCTCAATGGTTTAAAACAACAATTGTTTATTCCTGCTCGCTAGTAAGTTCTTAGCTCATCTCTATGTATAGGGTCTTATCAAATGTATCTGGTTATAATCAGCACATTTTCAACTTTCTGACTGGAAGTCTTTTCTAATGCTGGGAGCTCAATAGATACCTCTTCTTTCTTTGGCGTTCTCACAGGTGACCATTTTGCCAAATGTTTTGACACCAGATAGCATTTTTTTCCAGACTCTTTGCAAAGTTTTTCTGCTCTTTGCCGCTTCATTCCCCAAGCTTGTCACAATAATACCACTTATCAAATCACTCCACAAAATTCAGTGGCTTTAAATGTGATTCTTTCTCTTTTGTGTATTTGTAAGTCAGCTAGGGCTCAGCAGACCAGACTGGGCTCAGCTGGTCTTGGTTCCACGCTAGGGTTAAGTCCAGGTCTTCTTCAGTCTCTTCTGAAGGTTAAACTCAGGTCTGGCCCATACGAGATGACTCTGGGGTCCAGGTTGCTACTGTTATAACATTCCACAGGCAGTCCTTTTCATGGTCTTTGCAGAAGCACCTAATGCATGGCCAGACAGAAGCACCTTTCAGTCCTCTGCTTATATTCCATCCACTCAAATCTTTTTGACCAAAACAATCCACAAAACTGAGGGTTGGAAAGTGCGTGTTGTCTACCCTTAAGCCATGGCAAAGTATAGATGCATGTTATTACTAGAGGGAATGAAACAGTTTTGATCAATAATTTAATTGATTCTAGGCCTTCCATTGAAATTTCACAGAAAGAATCCAAATTATCATTATTCTACCAAAGATGAAGGGAAGTGATAACCTATTTTTCAATTCCACGTTAGGCATTCTTATTATATTTCTAACATATTAGCCAGTAGTAGGTAATATTAAACCACTTTAATAATCTTATAATCAATCATCCTGATCATAAAGTTGAAAGGATTACTAAAACAAACGAAGCAATCATTTTTGAATTTTGTACACCTTAACAATTTTCTTAGGAATCAGTGATGTAACAGCCAAAGGAACTCATCATATCTGACTCTAGCTTATTTTGAAAGATTCTTTTAAACACTATACTACTAGGGAATAAATTTTGTTAATTCCTTCTCTCAAAAACCACGTGGCGGGCTTCCCCTGGTGGTCCAGTGGGTAAGGACACCCCAGCGGGCTTCCCCTGGTGGTCCAGTGGGTAAGGACACCGCCTTGCAGTGCAAGGGGCGCCGGTTTGATCTCTGGCCTGGGAAGATCCCACGTGCCGCGGAGCGGCTGGGCTGATGTGTCCAATCACCGAGCCGGAGCTTTGGAGCGCATGCGCCCAGAGCCGGCGCTCTGCAACAACAGACGCCACCGTGATGGGAGGCCCACGGGAGCCAAAGAACAAAGAGGGATGAAAATAGAGAAATGAAAGACCAATAGAAGTGGCCCACCCGCTCCCCTCCCTCCCCAACCCGACTCCCGCCCAAAATAAATAAATAAATAAATCTTAAAAAAAAAAAAAAATGACTGAGCATCAAATAACTAATAATGCTTTAAAAAAAAAAAAAAAAAAACACGTGGCAAGCTTATATGAATGATAAACTCTTTGTCTGAAATCTAATTCTTTATTCTGTTAAAACCTACATGCATTCTGTTGGGTCTTAAATGGTGAACTGCGAGTGAAAGTAGAAAGTAACCACAGCCCCCAAATCATATTGTTTAAATTGGATTAAAATATTCAGTCTAAATTCATGCCACAGTCATTTTCCAAGAGACTGACTGGATGGGCAAAGGCGAGACAATAGAAAGCCCTGAGCAGAATTTAGTTATCAGGGTTAAAGGCAGTTTTGTTCCTAGGTGCAGATGGAGTGTATCCAGGTTGAAACTGCCACTCAAAGAGGTGCAGAGGCTTTTTCCAGTAACCCTGAGAGAGGAAGCCAGTTTGGCTCTGTGTTGGGAATGCTTCAGATCTCGTCTGTTGACACAAAATAGAGTCTAAGTGTCTGCCATTTTGTTAAGGATTGGCTTAAAGTACTCCTGTATAATAGACAATTGACTGGCCTTCCTGCCTGGTTCCTGAGAGGTATTTTGGAATTTCCAGAGTGATCCTTGCTATTCACATTGCCTTTATAGTTTGCAACCATTAGACTTACCATACCAGAAACAGTAACCAGGTCATTAGAGACTTGGGGCTTTACGCCCTGTGATATCAACTGGACCTCCAAGAGGGAAGAGAGTGTGTCATTCAATCACATAGCCACTCAGCCCATCAAGTGTATGTGATGAAATCCCAGTAGAACTTTGGATGTCAAAGCTTGAAGGAACTGTCTCGTTGGCAATATTTTGTTCATGTTGCTGTACATTGATGCACTGGGAGGGTGATGCATTCTGACTGCACACTGGGAGATGACCCTGGAAGCTTTCTGTTTGGGACTCTCTCAGATGTCACTTTATGTGTCTCTTCTGTCTGGTTCTCATTTATATCTTTTCTTTTTTCTTTTTGCTCTAATAAAACTGCATTTCTGAGTTCTGTGAGTTTTTCTGGATAGCTGTCAAATCAGAGGGATATTGGAAACCCCAAATTTGTAGTCACTCAGTCAGAAGTGAAGGTAGCCCTGAAAACCCCAGGGAACCCCCTCTTCTTATGGGATACTAATCCCATCATGGGGGCTCCATTTTTACCATTTCATCTAAATCTAATTATTTCCCACATGTCTGTCTCCTAATTTATCACATTAGAGGTTAGAACTTCAGATATGAATTTTAGGGGGACAAATAAGCATTCAATCCATAAAAATATTAATAGTTAAACTCAATTGATAGATTTTAAACAAGGGTATCATGGCTTAGTGAAATGCAGAAAATGAGGAAAACAACAGATTAATTTTAGTTGCTGTTATAAAACAGTTTTCCATACTTTTTATGTTCTACTTCATAGCCTTAGTCTTCTTAAAATAATAAATTGAAATTGTCATGTTTGTGCTAATCTTAGTATTAATAAATTCCTAGGTGCAGATGGAGTGTATCCAGGTTGAAACTGCCACTCAAAGAGGTGCAGAGGCTTTTCCAGTAACCCTGAGAGAGGAAGCCAGTTTGGCTCTGTGTTGGGAATGCTTCAGATCTCGTCTGTTGACACAAAATAGAGTCTAAGTGTCTGCCATTTTGTTAAGGATTGGCTTAAAGTACTCCTGTATAATAGACAATTGACTGGCCTTCCTGCCTGGTTCCTGAGAGGTATTTTGGAATTTCCAGAGTGATCCTTGCTATTCACATTGCCTTTATAGTTTGCAACCATTAGACTTACCATACCAGAAACAGTAACCAGGTCATTAGAGACTTGGGGCTTTACGCCCTGTGATATCAACTGGACCTCCAAGAGGGAAGAGAGTGTGTCATTCAATCACATAGCCACTCAGCCCATCAAGTGTATGTGATGAAATCCCAGTAGAACTTTGGATGTCAAAGCTTGAAGGAACTGTCTCGTTGGCAATATTTTGTTCATGTTGCTGTACATTGATGCACTGGGAGGGTGATGCATTCTGACTGCACACTGGGAGATGACCCTGGAAGCTTTCTGTTTGGGACTCTCTCAGATGTCACTTTATGTGTCTCTTCTGTCTGGTTCTCATTTATATCTTTTCTTTTTTCTTTTTGCTCTAATAAAACTGCATTTCTGAGTTCTGTGAGTTTTTCTGGATAGCTGTCAAATCAGAGGGATATTGGAAACCCCAAATTTGTAGTCACTCAGTCAGAAGTGAAGGTAGCCCTGAAAACCCCAGGGAACCCCCTCTTCTTATGGGATACTAATCCCATCATGGGGCTCCATTTTTACCATTTCATCTAAATCTAATTATTTCCCACATGTCTGTCTCCTAATTTATCACATTAGAGGTTAGAACTTCAGATATGAATTTTAGGGGGACAAATAAGCATTCAATCCATAAAAATATTAATAGTTAAACTCAATTGATAGATTTTAAACAAGGGTATCATGGCTTAGTGAAATGCAGAAAATGAGGAAAACAACAGATTAATTTTAGTTGCTGTTATAAAACAGTTTTCCATACTTTTTATGTTCTACTTCATAGCCTTAGTCTTCTGAAAATAATAAATTGAAATTGTCATGTTTGTGCTAATCTTAGTATTAATAAATTCTGTTCTAAAATTAAGTTGCTTTAAATTATGGGATCATCTCTTACTGTTGGTCCCTATTTTGTAATTAATTTCTAACCAGGAGCAAAGTATATTTACATAACTTCATAACATCCAGATGGAAACATTTTAAGAAACCCTTCAGAAAATCAATTTGTTTACTTGCATGTATCCAGATATTTGTATTATGTTAATAACATAACTGCTGATTTTTATTAATCCAGCTGTTTGGTGACACATGAACATGACCATATTCCTTCATTGCTTTCCATCTCAGCTTTCTTGTCTGTAACATTCAATTTATTGGGTGTTTATCAGTAAAATAAGATGAAAATATATAGACTATTTTGAAATTTGGAGAAGGAAGGTCAAATATAAATTACTGTACCACAATATTATCATCTTTAGAGATATGATTTTAGTTTTTACGTTTAGGCTACTTCTACTGGTCTTTCACTTATTTATCTTTGTTCTTTGACCTGCATGGGCCTCCCATTGCAGTGGCCTCTCTAGTCGCAGAGCACTGGCTCTGGGCCTATGCGCTCCAGAGTTCCAGCTCCGTAATTAGACACATCAATCCAGCCGCTCCAGAGCACATGGGATCTTCCCAGGCCGGGGATGGAACTGGTGCCTCTTGCACTGCAAGGTGGTGTCCTTACCCACTTGACCACCAAGGAAGCCCCTAGAGATGTGATTATTTTTAAAAAAGAAAAATAAACTCCAGGAGATAATGAAAGACAGGAAAGTGTAGTGTGCTACAGTCCGTGGGGTCACAGAGTCAGACATGACTTACTGACAGAACAACAGCAAATGAAAAACAAGATGCTTGAATAGTTAATTGCAACCATAAATATATTTATGTCTTTAACCTAACAATCCTACTTCTAATAATTTATATGAAGAAAATAAATAGAAATGTATTTTATATTTATGATGAACTTCCTTTGATTGTCTTTCCTAGAAGAAGAAACTGGAAAACAATTTACACGTTTAAGGTAGGATGTGATTTGGTAAATTAAGCACATAACAGAATGATTACTGTGTAATTATGATGATTTTATAAATACACAGAAAAATGGATTTGAAATAATGTGAAATAAAAAAGCAGAATGTATATGTTATGCATAAAGACTAACTATGAAACAGACATGAATTTGTTTACTTGCATGTATCCAGATATTTGTATTATGTTAATAACATAACTGCTGATTTTTATTAATCCAGCTGTTTGGTGACACATGAACATGACCATATTCCTTCATTGCTTTCCATCTCAGCTTTCTTGTCTGTAACATTCAATTTATTGGGTGTTTATCAGTAAAATAAGATGAAAATATATAGACTATTTTGAAATTTGGAGAAGGAAGGTCAAATATAAATTACTGTACCACAATATTATCATCTTTAGAGATATGATTTTAGTTTTTACGTTTAGGCTACTTCTACTGGTCTTTCACTTATTTATCTTTGTTCTTTGACCTGCATGGGCCTCCCATTGCAGTGGCCTCTCTAGTCGCAGAGCACTGGCTCTGGGCCTATGCGCTCCAGAGTTCCAGCTCCGTAATTAGACACATCAATCCAGCCGCTCCAGAGCACATGGGATCTTCCCAGGCCGGGGATGGAACTGGTGCCTCTTGCACTGCAAGGTGGTGTCCTTACCCACTTGACCACCAAGGAAGCCCCTAGAGATGTGATTATTTTTAAAAAAGAAAAATAAACTCCAGGAGATAATGAAAGACAGGAAAGTGTAGTGTGCTACAGTCCGTGGGGTCACAGAGTCAGACATGACTTACTGACAGAACAACAGCAAATGAAAAACAAGATGCTTGAATAGTTAATTGCAACCATAAATATATTTATGTCTTTAACCTAACAATCCTACTTCTAATAATTTATATGAAGAAAATAAATAGAAATGTATTTTATATTTATGATGAACTTCCTTTGATTGTCTTTCCTAGAAGAAGAAACTGGAAAACAATTTACACGTTTAAGGTAGGATGTGATTTGGTAAATTAAGCACATAACAGAATGATTACTGTGTAATTATGATGATTTTATAAATACACAGAAAAATGGATTTGAAATAATGTGAAATAAAAAAGCAGAATGTATATGTTATGCATAAAGACTAACTATGAAACAGACATGAATTTTGTCAGTTAATATGCAAAATGAAAAGATAATCAAGTCAGTTTGGGTTTAAAATATTCATTTTTGTTCATATTCATTTTAATTTAAAATAAACTGTCCCCTTCATATTAAAATCCTCCATTTGGAAAGTCATCAAAATTCTGAGTAAGGTATGGGGAGACCAGACAGTACTTTTACATTTATTATTAGAGCTAGAATTCCTCAGAACCAAAAGATCTTTCAGAGCAGACTTTACCTAGGAAAATTTAGGGAAGAAGTGTTGAAATTAAGATCAATAAAAACACTCTTTCGTCTCATATTTAGAACTAGTTGAGAATAAAGACATAGATGATTAGATAGAATGAAGATAAAATGATCAGTTTAGTTACTGAGAAATTGACTGGAGAGTGAAACTTTGAATTTTGGTCAGAAAGGCTCGCTGCTGCTGCTACTTGTAAGCCCTGTAGTTTCCTTGGTATAGAAATCCTGAGCTAGATCACTGAAAGGAATGTCAGGAGACTTTCTTTCTTTTTTGTTGTTTACTTCTTTTTTTTTTTTTTTTTTTTTGAGGGGCGCAATCATGCTTTTATTTATTTATTTATTTATTTATTTTGGAGGGTGGGGGGAGGGAGAGGGGCGGGTGGGGCACTTCTATTGGTCTTTCATTTCTCTATTTTCATCCATCTTTGTTCTTTGGCCCGTGTGGGCCTCCCATCGCAGCAGCCTCTGTTGTCACAGAGCGCCGGCTCTAGGCACACTCGCTCCAGAGCTCCGGCTCGGTAATTGGACACATGGGTCCAGCTGCTCCGCAGCACATGGGATCTTCCCAGGCCGGGGATCGAACCGGCACCCCTTGCACTGCAAGGCGGAGTCCTTACCCACTGGACCACCAGGGAAGCCCCAGGAGACTTTCTTAATCAGGATTGTAGTTTACATTTATTTGAAAATGAAAATGGTAGGGCATAAAGAAGAAATCCTCAGGACTGGAAGCTATTTCCTAGATCTCCTCCCAACCACTGTGAGGCAGTAACCAACAGCTGACCAACAATTATCACCCAGATGAGGATTACTCTCAGTCACTGGGGACAATCAGATGAAAAACAAATATTCTTCAAAGTTCTACTTTTATTGTAAAGCTAGGAATGAACTCATGAAGGAAAAGAATGCCAAAACAGATTTTTCTCTGAAGCTTTATTTTGCACAATATTTTAAGTGAAAGAAAAATATCTTTAAAATATTTGGATTTGTGCAGGGTTGAGACTAGAATGAAGTGAGTAAGGCATTTGCCTTTGAAGCTCAATTTAAGAGATGTCAAAAATTTCTAGTCATCAACATAAATAATATTCTTATGCAATATTTTTAAAAAATCACAATTAGTGCAAAAAAAAAAAAAATCCATGAGGAATAAAATATCAAAATGTTAGGGAAAGACAGAAGCAGTATCACTGCTTTTTCCTCTTGCCTCAGGCTTCAATATGGCTTGGCATGTCACTGCTTTGTTGACTAAAATTAATATATTTTTAAAAAGTATTCTTCAAGCTCTTTTTTATGTAAGAGATTCAGATTCTAGAGAAAATCTGAGAAGTCAAAAAAAAAAAAAAGAATCAAAAAAAAAAACAGAAGAGAGAGAGAGAAGGGATTTGAAAAGATTGCTCACAGGGCTTCCATGGTGGTCCACTGGGTAAAGAGTCCACCTTGCAATGCATGGGGTACTGGTTTGATCCCTGGCTTAGGAAGATCCCACAAGCCGAGGAACGGCTGGACGGGTGTGTCCAATTACCAGCCAGTGCTCCCAAGCACATGTGCCCAGAGCCAGTGCTCTCAACTAAAGAGGCTACTGCGATGGTAGGCCCACAAAGGCCAAAGAATAAAAAGATGGATGAAAAATAAACAATGACTTAGAGGCAAAAAAAAAAAAAAAAAAAAGTTGGATTGTTCAAAAAAATATATATATTGCTCACAAAAAAATAAAAACCTACTTGGCTAGTCATTTAGCAACAGTTGAAAGCCAAAGGCAGAGGCTTTGACCACTGGTGGTCCAGGGGCTAAGGACACTGCCTTGCAGTGCAAGTGCAAAGGACACTGGTTCCATCTCTGACTTGAGAAGATCCCACGTGCCGTGGAGTGGCTAAACTGATGTGTCCAACTACCAAGCCAGAGCTCTGGAGCGCATGTGCCCAGAGCTGGTGCTCTTGACAAGAGAGGCCACTGCGATGGGAGGCCCACAGGAGCCAAAGAACAAAGATGGTTAAAAATAAATAAAATGAAAGAACAATAGAAGTGGCCAAAAAAAAAAAGAAAGCCAAAGACAATACTCTTGAAGAATCAGTTTTAGGCTCAGAAATTTAGAATAAAGTATTTTCGGCAGAGTGAAATTCTTCTCAATGTCCTATACAAACAAACGCTATGGATATAGTGATGCAGAGAAAGTGCTTTTTCTTAATTTTCAAAAGTGTACTTGTAAGTTCAGTGTTACTTCATAAACAGAACTCTGAAGGATAAAATTAAAAAGTAGTTTTCTTATCAGCTTCTCTAGCAATGTGGTTAGCAAACAGGAGTCCACCTTGCCAGTCTCTTTCTTATTTTCTAAGATGGGAACAAGTCACCAATTCTTTCTCACATCACAAAGAGGCTCTTGAGGTCTTAAAGTCTGGAAAGTGCTTTGAGCTATGTTTTTTTCTTTTTGACAGTTAACACCTTTGCTGTTCTGCTTCTAAGTCATGTCTGAGTCTTTAAACAGAGAGAGAGAAAAGTATTTGAAAAGATTGCTCACAGGGCTTCCATGGTGGTCCACTGGGTAAAGAGTCCACCTTGCAATGCATGGGGTACTGGTTTGATCCCTGGCTTAGGAAGATCCCACAAGCCGAGGAACGGCTGGACGGGTGTGTCCAATTACCAGCCAGTGCTCCCAAGCACATGTGCCCAGAGCCAGTGCTCTCAACTAAAGAGGCTACTGCGATGGTAGGCCCACAAAGGCCAAAGAATAAAAAGATGGATGAAAAATAAACAATGACTTAGAGGCAAAAAAAAAAAAAAAAAAAAGTTGGATTGTTCAAAAAAATATATATATTGCTCACAAAAAAATAAAAACCTACTTGGCTAGTCATTTAGCAACAGTTGAAAGCCAAAGGCAGAGGCTTTGACCACTGGTGGTCCAGGGGCTAAGGACACTGCCTTGCAGTGCAAGTGCAAAGGACACTGGTTCCATCTCTGACTTGAGAAGATCCCACGTGCCGCGGAGTGGCTAAACTGATGTGTCCAACTACCAAGCCAGAGCTCTGGAGCGCATGTGCCCAGAGCTGGTGCTCTTGACAAGAGAGGCCACTGCGATGGGAGGCCCACAGGAGCCAAAGAACAAAGATGGTTAAAAATAAATAAAATGAAAGAACAATAGAAGTGGCCAAAAAAAAAAAGAAAGCCAAAGACAATACTCTTGAAGAATCAGTTTTAGGCTCAGAAATTTAGAATAAAGTATTTTCGGCAGAGTGAAATTCTTCTCAATGTCCTATACAAACAAACGCTATGGATATAGTGATGCAGAGAAAGTGCTTTTTCTTAATTTTCAAAAGTGTACTTGTAAGTTCAGTGTTACTTCATAAACAGAACTCTGAAGGATAAAATTAAAAAGTAGTTTTCTTATCAGCTTCTCTAGCAATGTGGTTAGCAAACAGGAGTCCACCTTGCCAGTCTCTTTCTTATTTTCTAAGATGGGAACAAGTCACCAATTCTTTCTCACATCACAAAGAGGCTCTTGAGGTCTTAAAGTCTGGAAAGTGCTTTGAGCTATTTTTTTTTCTTTTTGACAGTTAACACCTTTTGCTGTTCTGCTTCTAAGTCATGTCTGAGTCTTTCTGACACCATGGAATGCAGCATGCTTGGCTTCCCTGTCCTTCACTATCGCCTGGTGTTTGCTCAAACTCATAAATTCCTCGGAGATAGGTCTTCCCCTCGGCTGTATCCAAAGGCCAGATTTAGCTCAAGGAAAGAAAGTGAAAGTGAAGGTGTTAGTTGCTCTGTCATGTCCAACTCTTTTGCAACCCCATCCACTGTAGCCCACCAGGCTCCACTGTCCATGGAATTCTCCAGACAAGAATATTGGAGTGGGTTGCCATTTCTTTCTCCTGAAATTTTCCAGATCCAGGGTTCAAACCCGGGTCTTCTGCATTGCAGGCAGATTCTTAGCTATCTGACCCTCTAGGGAAGCCCAAGGAATGCCTCTGAATAAATTAACACATTGAACTGTCACCCCTGGTTAGATCAGCATTTAGGATCGACTTCATCTCTTGGTCATAGCGTGATTTTCATTGAGATACTTAAACTCTCTGGGCATCAGTTTCCTCACTGATAAGACACAGTAAGGTGGAGGAATTAAATCCAGCTTTAAACAGATAAAGTTGTTGTCTATAAGCTGTCATTTCACCTAGTGCCAGGGTCAGGAAGTTTTTTCTGTAAAGGACCAGATAGTAAATATTTTAGGTTTTGCAAGCCATATGTCCTCTATCACAACTACTCAGTTGTGCTGCTACAGTGCAGAAGCTGCCACAGACAATATGTAAATGAATGGGCATGGCTGGGTTCCAGTAGAATTTTACAGAAACAGGTGGCTGGCCAGATTTGGCCCTTAGGCCATAGTATGCCTGTTCCTGACCTAGTATGGATTTAAGCACTTAGAATATCTCTTCATGCTAAAGATCACTAGCCTCCAAACTCCATGAAAACAAGAGTTTCTTCTGTTTGTATTCCTCACTGATTGACTTTCCAAGACATTAATCAAAGTTTTCCATTTTTTTTTTCAGGAAATATTAGCTTTGACTCTCAAACAGTAGTACCTGGAACTTTATAACTGAATGAAAAATGAGCCAGATAGGTATCTTTTCATTCTAAAAGTTCTATAAGGAATAGTTATGCTAAGAGTTTATACTTCATACTTGTTTTTGTATGTTTTGTATGAACATACTTGTTAAGTATGTTCTTTCCATACTTGTTTTTGTACTACTGACAACTGGTTTGGAGTCTTAGTTTTTTTCCCTCTGGATAAGATCAGTGACAGAAAAAAGAGGTAGAAATGCACATAATCTAAATATCGTTTTATTTATGCCCAAACTCATGAAAAAGTAAGGCCTGTAGGAGTAAGCATCACATATCATTGTGATCTCAAGTCACCTCAGCCTACAGCAGCTTGAAGTGAGGCTTGGGTTTCCAACTAAAGATTGAGGCCAGCCCAAGACTGTGAGAGCACTGAATCCTAAGCACTAGACCAGTGGTCAGTGACAAGGCCCTGGCTCTTTGGCTTGGCAGAAAAGAATTTTCTACAAAGATGGAAAGTAGTGAAACAGCAAAGTGTTTATTAGGAAGGCAAACAGAGTACGGTATATTTGGATAGATAGAGAGTCGCACCCTGGTGGTAGTTTGAATCACTTTAATGATTGGGGCTTCTTTTTCCTGGTTTCTTTGGATAAATTGTCTTGCTTTGCTTAGTTCTGAGGTCATATTTGGTATATCTTAATGTCTTTGCTTGTGTGCACACACATCATTTAGCCAAGACAGATTACAGACAAGGGGCCTATGAGTAGTTGTGATAGGGACAGAGTAGAATAGGTAGGTGGTTGTGGCTGTAGAGTCCTAGTAGGGGACGGTAGGTAGAAAGGTGAAACCTGAGAAAGGTTGGGAGGCCAGTGAGTTGACGATAACTCAGAAGAGCTGCTCCTTGTTCAGTAAAGCAGGTTTGACTAGGTATAAACAGCTGATGAAGGAGGAGCTGATGAAGAAGGAACTAATGATGTATGCCTTGCATCTGTGTCTACTTGAAGGGGGCGGTCTTCTATATATATGACTGCCTACTCAATCAAAGAGAGAGCAGAGCAAAGCTTTCCTGCCTGCCTGCTTGCACCTTTTAAAAGTACCCTATCCTAATAAATCCTCTTCTTGTCTATCACTCTGCTTCTTGCTGAATTCCTTCTGTGCTGAGGCACAAAGAACCTGAGCCTCAGTGGGTCCAGACATTGGGTGAGTGCTGGATTAAGTCCTGGGCATGGGGGTTCGTGTCCCAGACAGGGTTTTGGCCAGGATTGAGTCCTAACTACGTGGGTTCTAGTCCCAAACTGGTTTTGGCTAGATTCAAGCCCCAGCCGTGTGTGTTCAAGTCCCAAACGGGGTTTTGGCTGGGTTCAAATCCCAGCCACGTGGGTTCAGGTCCCAAACAGGGATTTGGCTGGAATTCAAGCTCCAGCCACATGGGTTCAAGCCCCAAACAGGGTTTGATCAGGTCTGGGCTCTGGGTTTAAGTCTCAAATTGAGGTAAAACCCTTCCAGTTGCATCATTTACTATGAGTGGTGCTGTCTCTCTTTTGACCTCCAAGGATGACTTCTGCTCACGTGTAGTCAGGGAGGAGGAGGAATATGTGGTCTCATCTGGGCAGGATCCAGCCCCTTCCCTCTGTTGTCCTGCTATTTTCATCTTTCATATCCGTCCGTAGAGAATGAACTCCAACTGTTTGCCCCAGGGGCCCGTCTATCTCCTGCCTCAATTGTGATATATTAGAAACAAAGGGAATATGAACCAGCTCTGTGGAAGCTGGTCCCATCAGAGCAGTATTATAGGCATGACTCCATTTGAACTTGTGAAATGTGCATGTATGCATGTGGCTTAATACATAATTATAATGGACAGATGACATATATCATTAAGCATTTCTTCTTTTCGTGGACAATTTCTGCCTTTTCATCCTTTGCAGTCTTTCATATGAATGCTTTATTCTAGAGGTGTGGTGTTTCTGAAGTTATTAAACATACGCAGGAGAAACTGCGTTTGGAAACTGGACTGAATCCAAAAGCTAATGTTGTCACCAAATAGAGGTATCATTCACTGACAATTCTGCAATTAATAGGTCTGTTAATCTGTATGGAAAGTGGTGAGGCTTCCTACACTACTATCTATGAAAGGCTTTTTCAGGGATGTTGTTCAGTAGCTCAGTCATGTCCAACTCGTTGCCACCTCATGAATTGCAACTTGTTAGGCTTCCCTGTGTTTCGCTGTATCCCAGAGTTTGCCAAAACTCATGTCCATCGAGTTAATGATGCCATCCAACCATCTCATTCTCTGTTGTTCATAAGAATGTGTTGAAGCAATGGAAGAGTTTAATTGGAATTTTTCTGCCTTTCAAAGAGTATTTTTATAATTGCATGTAATTCTATACAAATATATTTTAATTTCTGAATGCTTAGAAAATGCATACTTAGGAGTTTGTGATCTTAAGAAAATAATAATGTTTTAATGTGAAAATTGAGGTAAATGTTAAGCAAGCAAAATTTAAGTTCTAGGACTTTCCTGGTGGTCCAGTGTTTAAGACTTCACCTTCCACCACAAAGGATATGGATTCCATCCTTGGTCAGGGAACTGAGATCCCACATTTAAGTGGCCCAGCCCCCAAATTAAATAAAAACTCAGTTTCTGTGTTATCCTCACCCAAGAACAGTACAATAGAGATGATTTTTCAGTTCTACTTACATATCCAAAGGTTAGTACATGCTTTATTATATCAAAGTTCTGTGTTAGAATTTTTAACTTCTTACAATATTGTTTCAGTTTTATGTTTTGGGCTTTTGGCCAAGAGGCATGCGAGTTCTTGTCTCCCTGACCAGGGATTGAACCTGCACTCCTGGTATTTGGAAGGTGAACGCTGAACCATCAGGGAAGTCTCCAGAGTTCTGTATTTGGACCTGGGAAGATCACAGAGATGAGTTTGAAGGGATCCAAACTCTGAAAGAACTTGTGTGGTTCCATGTTGTCCTAGGAAGTAGATTGTACACAAGTGACCCAGGGAAGAATATTAGCAAGAATGGATGAGGTTAAGAAAGACACAGTTCTGCTGAAAGTGGCTGGAGGAGGGCCAAGTATAAAGAAGCCCAGCTTCAAGTTTCAGGTTGGGATGTTGTTATTATAGAAAGATCCCATTTCCAATTCCATCCTAACAACATGGTCCAAGTGCTCCAGTGGGGCACTGGCCTGAAAAGCAGGGTGATCAGAAAAACTGTGAGGTGTTAATTCTTGAAGGAGTGTGTCAACAAAAATACTATTATGCAGATTGGAAATAGAATTCAAGAGGAGTCATCTTTTCTTTCTTGGTGTGTTTTTTCCCCAAACCTTAAACTTTTCCTTTTGTATTGGGGTGTAACCAATTAACAATGTTGTGGTAGTTTTGGATGATTAGCAAAGGGGCTTATTCACATGTATTATCCTGGCGTTTTTAAAGTTTGCATTATAATAAAAATCAAATGGAAACTGTTACTATCTGCAGGTGGCACCATTTAAAATGTTGATTTGCTGGCAGACATTTGGATGCCACTTGGAAACAAATTCAGCACCAATCACAGTGGTGACTATAGAATGTAGACATCAAAGAAAAGGCAAAAGCTGGATTTCTGACTAAAGTTAACAAAGACAGTAGGAGCAAATCTAATTAACATCTAGAGTCAACCTGTATCTTATGAGTGACCCTAGCATTTAGTGACCAGAGTTAGGAAGTTGTATTTAAACTTATGGGCTTCCCTGGTGGCTCAGCAGTAAAGAATCTCCCTGCTGATGCAGGAGACTTGGGTTCAGTCCCTAGGTTGGAAAGATTCCCCTGGAGGGGGAAATGGCAGCCCACTCTAGTATTCTTGTCTAGGAAATCCCATGGACAGAGGAGACTGCCAGGCTATGGTCCATTGGTTTACAAGTCAGACAGGACTGAACAACAGTGACAAATTTAAACTTACAATGATTTGGGCATTTCCTGAGATGACAGCTCAAAGCTCAGGAGTTTTCAATCTTAAGGATGCTATGGGAAACTGTTCACATGTTCTAAAATTTACTATCCAGAAAATAAGGACATAATTTGTGATTTTACAGTTTTCAAATTTTACGTGATTAAAAGACACAGTAAAATTAGCAAGAATGGATGAGGTTAAGAAAGACACAGTTCTGCTGAAAGTGGCTGGAGGAGGGCCAAGTATAAAGAAGCCCAGCTTCAAGTTTCAGGTTGGGATGTTGTTATTATAGAAAGATCCCATTTCCAATTCCATCCTAACAACATGGTCCAAGTGCTCCAGTGGGGCACTGGCCTGAAAAGCAGGGTGATCAGAAAAACTGTGAGGTGTTAATTCTTGAAGGAGTGTGTCAACAAAAATACTATTATGCAGATTGGAAATAGAATTCAAGAGGAGTCATCTTTTCTTTCTTGGTGTGTTTTTTCCCCAAACCTTAAACTTTTCCTTTTGTATTGGGGTGTAACCAATTAACAATGTTGTGGTAGTTTTGGATGATTAGCAAAGGGGCTTATTCACATGTATTATCCTGGCGTTTTTAAAGTTTGCATTATAATAAAAATCAAATGGAAACTGTTACTATCTGCAGGTGGCACCATTTAAAATGTTGATTTGCTGGCAGACATTTGGATGCCACTTGGAAACAAATTCAGCACCAATCACAGTGGTGACTATAGAATGTAGACATCAAAGAAAAGGCAAAAGCTGGATTTCTGACTAAAGTTAACAAAGACAGTAGGAGCAAATCTAATTAACATCTAGAGTCAACCTGTATCTTATGAGTGACCCTAGCATTTAGTGACCAGAGTTAGGAAGTTGTATTTAAACTTATGGGCTTCCCTGGTGGCTCAGCAGTAAAGAATCTCCCTGCTGATGCAGGAGACTTGGGTTCAGTCCCTAGGTTGGAAAGATTCCCCTGGAGGGGGAAATGGCAGCCCACTCTAGTATTCTTGTCTAGGAAATCCCATGGACAGAGGAGACTGCCAGGCTATGGTCCATTGGTTTACAAGTCAGACAGGACTGAACAACAGTGACAAATTTAAACTTACAATGATTTGGGCATTTCCTGAGATGACAGCTCAAAGCTCAGGAGTTTTCAATCTTAAGGATGCTATGGGAAACTGTTCACATGTTCTAAAATTTACTATCCAGAAAATAAGGACATAATTTGTGATTTTTACAGTTTTCAAATTTTACGTGATTAAAAGACTCAAAATCTCCTAGAGTCATAAGGTCCCATGTTGCCCCTTTAGTTCAAGGTCATTACAAAACCATATCCTATGTGGATCACAGTGACCAAGTAGATGCAGAGGAAGGAGATTGTTACAGCAAACTAGAAAATGGCTCTGTTGACCTGAGACCAGAAAAAGGATTTTATTAGCACAATAAAAGTCAAATATACATAGGAGGTGCATACTGGCAGAACTTAGAGCAAGCTGTGTGCTGCTTTGCAGTACCCTGAATGAGTGTGCATTTCTATACGGTTTTTGGTAATACTGCAATACGATACTGTTAGCAGGGTCACATTTAAGAAATAGATTTTTTTTTTTGGCTGTAGTTAATTTACCTATCCTTTTCCTGAAATGCCAGTTTGGGGCATTTCATGCAAGCACAAATCTAGAAAGATAATAAAATCTAAATGAGTGCTTGGCATATTTCTCAGACTGTAATGAGACCAGAGTAATTGAGAGAGTCAGCCAATCACAGTTATCAATCAAATGGTGAAGGTGGTGGGTACAAATGCCAGGTCTGATTTGTTCTTCTGGTCTGGAGAACCTGTTTTGTTATTGTTATTGATTATTTCTGTTTGATGTTTTTGAATTATTCTTTAAAAGGGAACAACATACATTTTTGCACTATGTCATACTTAAACTTCAACTTGAAAGTCACATGGTAGGTTTAAGTTTTCAAAGGAATTTGCCTAACAAATATCTGGTCCTAAAAGTGTAAAGGAAGCAGATGATCTAATTGCACATATAAATAAAAAGAAAACAGACACTTCAATTAGTGCATCAGTTAATCTGGATAGATTGAAAACTTACTTCCTACTCAACTCTAAAATTAATCCTCTTTGATCATGGAGGACATGTCATTGCAGTGATTTCAGAAAAGAATGAACTTACCAAGAAATTTAAGAAAAGGACAAGTCCTAGAACTTTGGATTTAAAGAAAATAGTGTTCCTCTTGAATTTTCATCCACCTTCTTTTCTTACTCCATTTGATCTTGGTTTTATCTAGAAGACACAAATAAATTGTCAAATTTTTTCTTCCTTTTTTCTAAGTAAAAGATTGTTCCTCCATTCAGACTGGATTCAGAACAAAAGTAATCTTCACCTTAGTTCTGAATTCTTAAAATGTGAAGCTCAGAATGTTCAAGATGTTTGATTCCAAATATTCAACTAAATGTAGGTGTTGACAAACAAGTCATCCAGGTCTCAGTATTTTTTATCATTTAGTTTTCTGGTGGAAAAAAAGGAACTGGCTTTAACCACAATTTAAGGGAAAAAACAGTTGCTGCTCTCCAGCTGATAAAAATTTCATCACTATAGGCAAGTTCCCTTGATGCTAATATAGATCTGGTGGGCCCAACAGACAGGTGGAGTTGGCAAATAAATGTTCATTCTCTTATGACTCAATGTTATCATGAGGGAAATGGAGAATATTTCCACAACACAGCTGTGTGGGATTCATCAGCTCATCTATCAAGATAACAGAGTCAACTCCTGTTTGGCAACCAGTCATTTCTCAGACTGTAATGAGACCAGAGTAATTGAGAGAGTCAGCCAATCACAGTTATCAATCAAATGGTGAAGGTGGTGGGTACAAATGCCAGGTCTGATTTGTTCTTCTGGTCTGGAGAACCTGTTTTGTTATTGTTATTGATTATTTCTGTTTGATGTTTTTGAATTATTCTTTAAAAGGGAACAACATACATTTTTGCACTATGTCATACTTAAACTTCAACTTGAAAGTCACATGGTAGGTTTAAGTTTTCAAAGGAATTTGCCTAACAAATATCTGGTCCTAAAAGTGTAAAGGAAGCAGATGATCTAATTGCACATATAAATAAAAAGAAAACAGACACTTCAATTAGTGCATCAGTTAATCTGGATAGATTGAAAACTTACTTCCTACTCAACTCTAAAATTAATCCTCTTTGATCATGGAGGACATGTCATTGCAGTGATTTCAGAAAAGAATGAACTTACCAAGAAATTTAAGAAAAGGACAAGTCCTAGAACTTTGGATTTAAAGAAAATAGTGTTCCTCTTGAATTTTCATCCACCTTCTTTTCTTACTCCATTTGATCTTGGTTTTATCTAGAAGACACAAATAAATTGTCAAATTTTTTCTTCCTTTTTTCTAAGTAAAAGATTGTTCCTCCATTCAGACTGGATTCAGAACAAAAGTAATCTTCACCTTAGTTCTGAATTCTTAAAATGTGAAGCTCAGAATGTTCAAGATGTTTGATTCCAAATATTCAACTAAATGTAGGTGTTGACAAACAAGTCATCCAGGTCTCAGTATTTTTTATCATTTAGTTTTCTGGTGGAAAAAAAGGAACTGGCTTTAACCACAATTTAAGGGAAAAAACAGTTGCTGCTCTCCAGCTGATAAAAATTTCATCACTATAGGCAAGTTCCCTTGATGCTAATATAGATCTGGTGGGCCCAACAGACAGGTGGAGTTGGCAAATAAATGTTCATTTCTCTCTTTTATGACTCAATGTTATCATGAGGGAAATGGAGAATATTTCCACAACACAGCTGTGTGGGATTCATCAGCTCATCTATCAAGATAACACAGAGTCTTTTACTCACTCCTGCAGTTTGGCAACCAGTGCAGATCTGAGTAGAAGATTACTCAAGTTCTTGGCTCCACTGGAAGTGCAAGTTGTGTTCCAGAGTTGTTGCCGTTAGTTATCAATTTAAGAGTCTTTGGAGTTGCTTGTGAGATACTCTGGCTTGTAGACTCTAGTAAGACTGGGTAAGATTTAAGAGACCATTTAGTCAGTGGTGCACCCTCCCCAACTCCCTGACAACTCATTTTCCAGCACATATCTGGGTGCCTCTGGTGAAAGGAAACTCACTACTTTCCAGAGAGACTTTTCTGGTTTTGATGACCTCTAATTTTTAGATAGGCTTCCCTAGTAGCTCAGTGGTAAAGAGCCCACCTGCTCATGCACGAGACGCTGGTCTGATTCCTGGTCCTGGAGAAGGAAATGGCAATCCACACTAGTGTCCTTTCCTGGGAAATACCATGGAGAGAGGAACCTGGTGGGCTACAGTCCTTGGGGTCGCAAAGAGTCAGATATGACTTAGGGACTAAACAACAACAATTTTTAGATGGTTCTTCATTGTACTTATTCTTAAACTGACTAAAACAGAGTATTACTTATTATTTCTAATTTTATACTTCAAGGTCACTCATAGGAAATGAATTCTTTTTTCATACAAATAAATTCTTGAAAGTAGTTATCATGTCCATTAGGCTGAAGTTGTAATTATTCTAACAGATCCTCCTGTGATGAAATCTCAAGTCTCCTCTTCTTCGGGCAGAATAACTTGGCTCAATACCCAAAATGTGATCAGTTTGTGGAAAAGTCATGTGAGCCTCTTACCCTGGTGAACCTAATGGCTTGACTCTGTCAATCATAGTTCAGTTCTTGGTCTGGTCTCAGTTCAGCATCAGAAAGAGAAATCAAAAATGTGGCTGGCCATTCTTAGGAAAGATTTTCATCTTGGGAATGCTAATATAGATCTGGTGGGCCCAACAGACAGGTGGAGTTGGCAAATAAATGTTCATTTCTCTTTATGACTCAATGTTATCATGAGGGAAATGGAGAATATTTCCACAACACAGCTGTGTGGGATTCATCAGCTCATCTATCAAGATAACACAGAGTCTTTTACTCACTCCTGCAGTTTGGCAACCAGTGCAGATCTGAGTAGAAGATTACTCAAGTTCTTGGCTCCACTGGAAGTGCAAGTTGTGTTCCAGAGTTGTTGCCGTTAGTTATCAATTTAAGAGTCTTTGGAGTTGCTTGTGAGATACTCTGGCTTGTAGACTCTAGTAAGACTGGGTAAGATTTAAGAGACCATTTAGTCAGTGGTGCACCCCCTCCCCAACTCCCTGACAACTCATTTTCCAGCACATATCTGGGTGCCTCTGGTGAAAGGAAACTCACTACTTTCCAGAGAGACTTTTCTGGTTTTGATGACCTCTAATTTTTAGATAGGCTTCCCTAGTAGCTCAGTGGTAAAGAGCCCACCTGCTCATGCACGAGACGCTGGTCTGATTCCTGGTCCTGGAGAAGGAAATGGCAATCCACACTAGTGTCCTTTCCTGGGAAATACCATGGAGAGAGGAACCTGGTGGGCTACAGTCCTTGGGGTCGCAAAGAGTCAGATATGACTTAGGGACTAAACAACAACAATTTTTAGATGGTTCTTCATTGTACTTATTCTTAAACTGACTAAAACAGAGTATTACTTATTATTTCTAATTTTATACTTCAAGGTCACTCATAGGAAATGAATTCTTTTTTCATACAAATAAATTCTTGAAAGTAGTTATCATGTCCATTAGGCTGAAGTTGTAATTATTCTAACAGATCCTCCTGTGATGAAATCTCAAGTCTCCTCTTCTTCGGGCAGAATAACTTGGCTCAATACCCAAAATGTGATCAGTTTGTGGAAAAGTCATGTGAGCCTCTTACCCTGGTGAACCTAATGGCTTGACTCTGTCAATCATAGTTCAGTTCTTGGTCTGGTCTCAGTTCAGCATCAGAAAGAGAAATCAAAAATGTGGCTGGCCATTCTTAGGAAAGATTTTCATCTTGGGAAGCAATGCAGTTGATTCAGACACATAGTATTAATTTATACATTTAAATTCCTCCAGGAAAAACTAATTTCAGGCGAAAAAAGAAATCCAGAGATAGAAAGCCAAACATGTCATTTTGTTCTCTTCCGCTTAACCAGGCTCAAATGTTGTAAATACACTTTAATCTCCTTCATCTTTGTCATATCCAATGAGTTTCATTGTTTCACTGCTACTACCATTCTTGTCCCTGGATGTCAAGGCTAAATTAATGCCTTTGATCCTTATAGTTTGGTATGGGCTTAGTGGCATCTGTCCCAACCATTCACCTACCTTGAATCCTCTCTAGGTCTCCTTAGTCTCAGATGCAGTTAAATAAGTGAGTGGGAGCTACAGGGTTTGGGAGATTGCATAGCTGAAAAGCTCAATCCTACTCTATTTCCAAAGATTCTTGCCCAGGAAAATGAAGATGCAATATTGCGAGGTCCATGTTTTCAAAAAATATCAGAAGTCCATATTTTTAAATAAACTTTGATTTTTTTTTTTTTTTTGATGTTGGTCCTGCCAACTATATCCTCAGAATGTTCTAGTCCATGGCCATCATTTTGGGACCTTTGTTCCATGATCAGATTTTCTCAGTTTTCTCAGTAATTCTTAAAATCACCTGAAGAGTATTAGAAGAACACTTCAACACTAAATATTATATAATAGGCTATGCAACAGCTAAGATATAGTCTTAAATAAAAAAAATAGGGATTACATGTGTCATGTGAACAACAATTGAATTTTATAAATGTCAGTTTAGGAAAACAAAGACAATGAGAAACATGAAAATGGTATGAAATACTATGGACAATTTAAATTTTTTCTTCTTTCTTCTATAGAACATTTTTTTAAAATATCTTCCATGAGACTGCACCGCTTCAAAAAAGGCTATAAATATAGCTATTATATTTAAGTAAAGAGAAAACTGAAACACAAGATTTCATTGAGACTAGAGCAATTTCTCAATGTGTTAACCTACACTATAGCAGGTCTGAACTTTTCAGTCTTCTTGTGTTCTTTTTTCATGCTAATCCATGTTCAAGTTATCTTTTCTTCAGAATCAATTTTAGTAGACAAACTAGGAATGTAATATCAAGAAGAAGGGAATGGAAATGGAAAATGAAAATTCTGTATTTGTTAATAAGGGTGTGAAATAAGAGGGAGAATCATATATTATGTATAAGATTGATCAAATCTTCATATTCTGTCTCTTTCTAATGGAATTTGACTTGCTTAAGGCTAACATTTTATGAACACTTACTCGAGTGATTATTATTATTATCTCCATAGATTACCTCCATATTTAGATCTAAAGATACTTAGATCTAACACAGTCAACCTAATACCATGGAAATCCAAGCTGCTAGAGACAGGGTCCCCACCCAAGTTATGATCCTTCCAAAACTATTGCAACTGCCTGTTGCTTACAAATCAAATAATCTCAAGTCAAAGTAAAAGCTCCCAGCACACAAAGAAACAAAAAGAGAAAATACTTTTCTAATATGTCTCTTTTCTCATCAGATGTGTAGCATACCAGATGGATCAGCCACCCTGAACCTTCTTTTCTTTCCTTCTCTTCCTTTTATTCCCCACCCCCACACTTTCTGCACATACCTGAGTGATAACTGTGGCTGGCAATTTTGAGTGTCAGAGGTTACTGTGTCTTTCCTTGCTGTACAACAAGCAGTCAGGAAATTTGAAGGATGATTTGATTTGAGATTCCTTCAGTGAAGACACTATAAAGAGCAGATGAGCTATAACTCTGCTGGAGTAAATCCATTGCAGCATGATACTGTGCGTGTTGGCTAACTCCACGTGTTAAGCAGGTCTTTTCATTGTGTGTTCTTGATTCTTTCACACCTGGGACATTGCTGCCCTGCCTAGGACTAGAGATCGTAAGCAACCTAATTGGGAGTATGGTTTTCATGTCAGACTATACTAGCCTATCCAAAACCCATACCCCAGCAACTTCCTTTATTGGGCTTTGGCCCTCAGAACCACTGTGCCTCTGCCCTGATTACCCCTGGGCCAGGTACCACACAACCAGGGACAGCCCCTATGCCCTAGAACCTGATGAAATGGTTCAAACTCACCTACTCACCCTGCTTGGCCTATGCCTCCCCTATGGAAACCAAAATCGAGACTTTTTCACACATTTTCCTCCTGTTCTCTCTGCTTCCCAACAGATACTGGTGCCTCCCGATGTGACCCCCATAGCATGGCACGCTCTCTCCTCTTGATGCCTATGGATATATCAATATATCTTTTCAATGACAATTTTCTCCTAAACTGTTAGCTTCACAATATCTGTCCAGAAGTTAAAAATCTATATTTAAAACACTCCAGAAAGCCTCAAACTCACAGCATGATTTACATTCCCTGGAATGCTAGGTTTATTATTATGAGTCTGTTTGTGCTGGGCATTAATACAGCAGCGTCAGCTAGGACTCTGACTGTGGCTTTAACAGCCTGGTTGGGACAAGGCTCATAAATGGCTCCACCCACATTAAGGGAGATGTGTGATTCAATGTATTATCAATGCATACATACATAAAGCCCTTTGTTTGCCAGGCAGATGATGAAATACATTCACAGGTTGTGTCCCTATTTAAGTATTAGACAGGTAATTATCCTTGCTGTTTCATTATGGATCTGCCACCAGAAACCATGGTGACCTCAGAGAGACTGAGACCTATCACATGCTAAGCAGGAATGTCTCAGTTCTAGGTAAACACTTCAAACCAGGGGAATGAAGGGTTGCAAGATTAAGATCTGAATGTTCAAATGTGACTCTGAGGAAAGGGTTGCATACCTAAAATGGATGCAGGCTGGATGGAAAATGCTCACAGCTACCTCATAAAACATTGTTTATTTTCTCTGATGAAGGTTGCTCCCTTGCTACCCTTTGCTTGCCAGCATGTGAGGTTCTCAGGAGCAGTTTCCAATCACTGCTGCTGCCAGCCAGCTGGTCACCACAGCAGTCAACTCACTGACCCTGGAGAGCACCGAGACGCCCCGCCGTCAGGCAGTGTGCATGATGCAGCCTCAGCAATGTGGATGCTCCAACCACTCCTACTCTCTGGCAAGTTGGTGCAAATTTACCCCTGGGCCAGGTACCACACAACCAGGGACAGCCCCTATGCCCTAGAACCTGATGAAATGGTTCAAACTCACCTACTCACCCTGCTTGGCCTATGCCTCCCCTATGGAAACCAAAATCGAGACTTTTTCACACATTTTCCTCCTGTTCTCTCTGCTTCCCAACAGATACTGGTGCCTCCCGATGTGACCCCCATAGCATGGCACGCTCTCTCCTCTTGATGCCTATGGATATATCAATATATCTTTTCAATGACAATTTTCTCCTAAACTGTTAGCTTCACAATATCTGTCCAGAAGTTAAAAATCTATATTTAAAACACTCCAGAAAGCCTCAAACTCACAGCATGATTTACATTCCCTGGAATGCTAGGTTTATTATTATGAGTCTGTTTGTGCTGGGCATTAATACAGCAGCGTCAGCTAGGACTCTGACTGTGGCTTTAACAGCCTGGTTGGGACAAGGCTCATAAATGGCTCCACCCACATTAAGGGAGATGTGTGATTCAATGTATTATCAATGCATACATACATAAAGCCCTTTGTTTGCCAGGCAGATGATGAAATACATTCACAGGTTGTGTCCCTATTTAAGTATTAGACAGGTAATTATCCTTGCTGTTTCATTATGGATCTGCCACCAGAAACCATGGTGACCTCAGAGAGACTGAGACCTATCACATGCTAAGCAGGAATGTCTCAGTTCTAGGTAAACACTTCAAACCAGGGGAATGAAGGGTTGCAAGATTAAGATCTGAATGTTCAAATGTGACTCTGAGGAAAGGGTTGCATACCTAAAATGGATGCAGGCTGGATGGAAAATGCTCACAGCTACCTCATAAAACATTGTTTATTTTCTCTGATGAAGGTTGCTCCCTTGCTACCCTTTGCTTGCCAGCATGTGAGGTTCTCAGGAGCAGTTTCCAATCACTGCTGCTGCCAGCCAGCTGGTCACCACAGCAGTCAACTCACTGACCCTGGAGAGCACCGAGACGCCCCGCCGTCAGGCAGTGTGCATGATGCAGCCTCAGCAATGTGGATGCTCCAACCACTCCTACTCTCTCTGGCTCAAACTTGGCTATTCAGAGCAGCTGCCAAGACGGCACCAGGAGGGGATCCAGGGGGAGCTGTGTGCCAGAACCAGCAGGTGGCCATGGCCAACAGCAGCTCAGAAGGCAGATTAGTCTTTCCAGCAGTTAAGACAGCCAACAGAGGTGGGAGCCAACGCTGCCCTTGTTATCCAACGTATAGGCATTGTTATAAATGACATCGGAGCCCCCCTGTACATTTCTCATTGGGCTTGTTAGCCCAGTGGCAGTTTTACCAGAGTCATCAGTGCTTCAAGCAAAGCGTATGCTATACCATTTAAAGTACATGGGAGACCAGGGAATTATGTTTCTTGGAAGAGCGTCTTGGAGACACAATAACAATGATCTCTGGTGCTTATACAGTACTGTTCTCCAAGGTGGTTAATGCACCTGACAGACGGCTCTAAATCAGACTTAGAACATTGCTAGTAAGTAGAAGAGGAAGTGCTATATGACCACTTTTGAAATTAGAAACCTCAAAATTTAGATATGATGTTTTGGAATTAAGGTCATGCATGATTTGAGTTAGAGTCATAATGGAAATTTATTCGAGTTCCGAATGACATTTTCACACAAAAGGCAACATGTCAACTGAAGGAGCATATAGAACTCTAAGTGATGCCAATACATTTGTGCCCATGGTCTAGTCATCGTGAATGACAAGACTGAGAGACAGTAGAATACAGACCTCTTTTCATTTTGATCTAAAATATGATTACATATGTACTAGGGAAGTGAAAGGGGACTCTTCTGGTGACTCAGTGGTAAAGAAGGAGACTTGGGTTCAATCCCTGAGTCGGAAAGATCCCCTGGAGGAATAAATGCCAGCCCACTCTAGTATTCCTATCTGGAGAATTCCATGGACAGTGGAGCCTGGCAGGCCATAGTCCATAGGGTCACAAAGAGTCGGACACAACTGAGCAACTGAGCACACAGACACGCACACAGAGAAGTGAAAAAGATTTATTATCAAATTTGTTCTAAATCCCTTTGAGAGTGGAAATAATAGAGAAAGCCTGCCAAGACGGCACCCAGGGATGCTCCAACCACTACTCTCTGGCTCAAACTTGGCTATTCAGAGCAGCTGCCAAGACGGCACCAGGAGGGATCCAGGGGGAGCTGTGTGCCAGAACCAGCAGGTGGCCATGGCCAACAGCAGCTCAGAAGGCAGATTAGTCTTTCCAGCAGTTAAGACAGCCAACAGAGGTGGGAGCCAACGCTGCCCTTGTTATCCAACGTATAGGCATTGTTATAAATGACATCGGAGCCCCCCTGTACATTTCTCATTGGGCTTGTTAGCCCAGTGGCAGTTTTACCAGAGTCATCAGTGCTTCAAGCAAAGCGTATGCTATACCATTTAAAGTACATGGGAGACCAGGGAATTATGTTTCTTGGAAGAGCGTCTTGGAGACACAATAACAATGATCTCTGGTGCTTATACAGTACTGTTCTCCAAGGTGGTTAATGCACCTGACAGACGGCTCTAAATCAGACTTAGAACATTGCTAGTAAGTAGAAGAGGAAGTGCTATATGACCACTTTTGAAATTAGAAACCTCAAAATTTAGATATGATGTTTTGGAATTAAGGTCATGCATGATTTGAGTTAGAGTCATAATGGAAATTTATTCGAGTTCCGAATGACATTTTCACACAAAAGGCAACATGTCAACTGAAGGAGCATATAGAACTCTAAGTGATGCCAATACATTTGTGCCCATGGTCTAGTCATCGTGAATGACAAGACTGAGAGACAGTAGAATACAGACCTCTTTTCATTTTGATCTAAAATATGATTACATATGTACTAGGGAAGTGAAAGGGGACTCTTCTGGTGACTCAGTGGTAAAGAAGGAGACTTGGGTTCAATCCCTGAGTCGGAAAGATCCCCTGGAGGAATAAATGCCAGCCCACTCTAGTATTCCTATCTGGAGAATTCCATGGACAGTGGAGCCTGGCAGGCCATAGTCCATAGGGTCACAAAGAGTCGGACACAACTGAGCAACTGAGCACACAGACACGCACACAGAGAAGTGAAAAAGATTTATTATCAAATTTGTTCTAAATCCCTTTGAGAGTGGAAATAATAGAGAAAGCAGATGTTAGAAAGGATATTTTCCAAGTTGGAAGAAGTTTCATTAAGTTGTAATGTTTCTGAAATGAGGAAGGTCTAACAATCAACTAGTATTTATTGCTTGGCTGTGATGAGTTCAGCACTGTTTTAGGTGTTACATACTCAAAAAGTACATTCCAAAAAGATCTAAAACCAAGTCTGTACTGTTAAGGGTATTACAATTGCTCTTGATGGAGCAAAACTAATGAAAGCATTAGAGGCCAGCATTAAAGGAGACTCTGTCTAAACTCCTGCAGTTAAATCAGAAGGAAAGGAGAGACTGTCAAGGGTTGGCATGGTCCAGAGAGGCTGCATGGAAGAGAATACACTTGGCTAGGCCTTAGTGTGCCTAAGACTGGACCCCCAAAAACCACATCATATGAAGCCCTAGACTAGGAGTCAGAATTTCATATGCCAAAACATAATACAACCAGCTCCCATCACTGAGAATCAGTTGTGTGCCAGGAACTATATTGGTTACTGATGAACAAGACACACTGTGATAGTTTTTAGAAATAGAGGAAGGAGCCTTATAAAAAAGCCTATAAATGCTTCTCTGTTGCTGTTGTTGTTCAGTTGCTAGGTCATATCAGACTCTTTGTGACTCCATGGACTGCAACATGCCAGGCTTCCCATCCTTCACAATTTCCCTGAGTTTGCTCAAGCTCGTGTCCATTGAGTCAGTGATGCCATCCAACCATCTCATCCTTTGTCACTCCCTTTTCTTCCTTCTCTCAATCTTCCTCATCATCAGGGTTTTTCCATTGATTCAGCTCTTCGCATCAGGTGGTCCAAGTATTGGAGCTTCAGCTTCACCATCAGTCCTTCCAATGAATATTCAGGGTTGATTTCCTTTAAGATTGACTGGTTTGATCTCCTTGCTGTCCAAGGGACTCTCAAGAGTCTTCTCCAGCACCTCAGTTCAAAAGCATCAAATCTTTGGCACTCTTTCTTTTTTATGGTCCCACTCTCACATCTGTGCCTGACTACTGAAAAAACTGTACTTTTGACTATGGAGCCCTTTGTCAGCAAAGCGATATCTGTGCTTTTTAATACACTGTCTAGGTTTGTCATAGCTTTTCTTCCAAGGAGCAAGTGTGTTTGAATTTCATAGCTTTACAGTCACCATCTACAGTGATTTTGGAGCCCAAGAAAATAAAATCTGTCATTACTTCCTCTTTTTTCCCATTGTATTTGCCCTTAAATCCTGCCCCCTCCACTCAGATTCCATTTAGATTGCTATCCATGCTTTGGAACCATCACAAACAACTAAGAAATCAAGCTCACCCCAAAGAAGCAGCAGACCCTGTTGCCACAGTTAAAGCTTCCTTCCACCTCCTGTCTTTACAAAGCCAATACTTTTATACCTCATTGAAAAACAGAACCAACTAGAAATGTAGAGAGGAGCTGAAAACTCTTTTACCCTTTTAACTCCCTCAATCCCTGGGGAATAAACACCTGATGCACCTTAGTTAACACTCTGGGACTCAGGGAAATACAGCTTGAAAATCACTGAATGGGCCAGTTCATCAAGGACTTCCTGATTCTATAAGCCTGAAAATAAAGCCAAGAATACCAGGTGGCAATTTGAAGTTCAAGCAATGTCTAAAGATGCATTGACTCTGAATCATTGTGCTGATATTAAAGGTTCTAGACCTGGGTATGGGTCCCCTCTCTTCCCACCTCTTTCCCAGGTCTGAGTGGGGTTTTATTATTATACTATCACAGCCTTCCTTCCTTTTGCTATTAGCAAGGTCAACTTGCAAACAAATGCAGGCCTTGCTTATGGTTTTATTCCAGAGTGGCAAGAAAGGTAGGCTTCAGCCATTTCTCTCTCACAAAACAGTGAGCATTTCAACATGACAGTCATTTCACACGTCTCCTTGTCTCTTGGCTGTTTCTAAGCAGCATTTAGCACAACTTGTTTAGAACTGCCTCTTCCTGACTTTGGAATTGTTTCATGTTAGGTTTAAAAAAAAAGACAGCGAGAACATTTTGAGCTGACTTACTCTCTGGTCTCATCCATAGCTCATTTCATTCTGTTCCGTTCGGAAGCTTCTGGGCAAACTCGAAGGCATTACTCAGCTCTCTTCTGACATTTGGGGCACCTGTGATAAAGTTTCACACAGTCCTTTGAGAACATGGACGCTGCTGTCAGGAAGGCAGAAGGTAGACTGCCTGAACAGAGACAGCCCCAGCGTCCCGCCTCTTTCCCTTCTGGTGTCAGAGCAGCCTAGGGTTTGGAGGGTAATGTTGACTGCAGAACAGAGCCATGTAGACCATTGCTGTTCAGGTATCCTCAGGGGACTCACAGGCTCAGCAGGGTCAACATTATAGGGCTAAGTTCCTCCTGTATCTCTTCTTCCCTTCACTTTGAGATGATTCACAAAGGTACGTCATAAGGTGGAGGGTTTAAACACAGCCAACTGCAGTGTCTTTTTTCCAGTCTTCGAACACACCAAGCTTGATTCTGCCACAGGACCCTTTCCCAAACTGTGCCCCACCTGGGACTCTCATGCCCCCCAACCTCACCTTCTAGAACTCAGGCTCAAATAGCTCCTCCTCAGATGAATCTTCCCTGATCAGTTCATCAAGGACTTCCTGATTCTATAAGCCTGAAAATAAAGCCAAGAATACCAGGTGGCAATTTGAAGTTCAAGCAATGTCTAAAGATGCATTGACTCTGAATCATTGTGCTGATATTAAAGGTTCTAGACCTGGGTATGGGTCCCCTCTCTTCCCACCTCTTTCCCAGGTCTGAGTGGGGTTTTATTATTATACTATCACAGCCTTCCTTCCTTTTGCTATTAGCAAGGTCAACTTGCAAACAAATGCAGGCCTTGCTTATGGTTTTATTCCAGAGTGGCAAGAAAGGTAGGCTTCAGCCATTTCTCTCTCACAAAACAGTGAGCATTTCAACATGACAGTCATTTCACACGTCTCCTTGTCTCTTGGCTGTTTCTAAGCAGCATTTAGCACAACTTGTTTAGAACTGCCTCTTCCTGACTTTGGAATTGTTTCATGTTAGGTTTAAAAAAAAAGACAGCGAGAACATTTTGAGCTGACTTACTCTCTGGTCTCATCCATAGCTCATTTCATTCTGTTCCGTTCGGAAGCTTCTGGGCAAACTCGAAGGCATTACTCAGCTCTCTTCTGACATTTGGGGCACCTGTGATAAAGTTTCACACAGTCCTTTGAGAACATGGACGCTGCTGTCAGGAAGGCAGAAGGTAGACTGCCTGAACAGAGACAGCCCCAGCGTCCCGCCTCTTTCCCTTCTGGTGTCAGAGCAGCCTAGGGTTTGGAGGGTAATGTTGACTGCAGAACAGAGCCATGTAGACCATTGCTGTTCAGGTATCCTCAGGGGACTCACAGGCTCAGCAGGGTCAACATTATAGGGCTAAGTTCCTCCTGTATCTCTTCTTCCCTTCACTTTGAGATGATTCACAAAGGTACGTCATAAGGTGGAGGGTTTAAACACAGCCAACTGCAGTGTCTTTTTTCCAGTCTTCGAACACACCAAGCTTGATTCTGCCACAGGACCCTTTCCCAAACTGTGCCCCACCTGGGACTCTCATGCCCCCCAACCTCACCTTCTAGAACTCAGGCTCAAATAGCTCCTCCTCAGATGAATCTTCCCTGATCAGTTCATCTAAGGGAACATACTATCCCTTGGTACTCTCTATACATTCTCCTACATTATTATCTTTATGACCTGTAACCTGCCAGGCTCCTCTGTCCATGGAATTTTTCAGGCAAGCATATGAGAGTCAGTTGCCATTTCCTTCTCTAGGGGATCTTCCCAACCCAGGGATGGAACTCACATCTCTTTGTTTCCTGCATTGGAAGGCAGGGTCTTTACCATTGGCACCACAGGGGAAACCCCTATTACCTTTATGGAACTAATCAAAATCTAAGTCATTGGTTTAATGTATTGCTTTATTACTTCTTTCATTAGTTTCTCTGTATTAAAACTAAGCTTCATGTGGTCATTGACCTAATGAATGTATCCGTAAACCATAGCTTTCTTGTAATAGCACTTCGTACATAGTTAGTGTCCCCCCGCAACTCCACACAAAGAAAGAATAGATAAAGTGCTTGTTGCTTTCATGTTTTCCAGTTATGGCTGCACTTACTGTCTCTTTCACCCATTCCTTCTCTTTCTTTTTCTTCCTCCTGACATTGGAGTAGAGAACTTTGATGGCATAATACACTAAAGAACAGTCGGAGCTAGGAAACATTGCTCTTTGAGAATTCTTAAAAAATTAATAATCCCATTTAATATCTCTTCCACTGCCACTCAACTTGAAGGAATTACTCACTTGCTAGAGATCAGTGTATTGGCTTGTTAAAGATTAGTAACTCAAGTGACTCTTGTCTGCATGGGGAAGGGAGATGACAGCAGAGTACAAATCAACGTGAGAGAGAGAACAAGCTAGAATTACTGCCTGCTCTGTTTCTCTTTAAGCTTGCAAACACTACCATGTTGCTTCTGCACTGCCAATGAGCGGGAGACGTGTTGATTTTTATTACAAACTAATTTTAGTTGTGACCCATAATTTTTGGCGTTTTTGGTTTGTAGTTCTGAGTTTCGATTTGTTGTAGTAAACAGAGAAAAAAACTTGGAAGCCCAAACAGATTCCAAACTGGCAGTTGTTAGTTTGGAAACATTATGCCTGAGCTCACTGAATCACGTGAATTGAGTTGCAAGTTTGAAGCGCAAGATCTTGACTTTGGGCTTCCCTGGAGGCTCAGTGGTAAAGAATTCACCTGCAATGCAGGAGACATGGGTTCAATCCCTGGGTCACGTAGATTTCCCTAGGTGGAGAAGTAAATGGCAACCCACTCCAGTATTCTTGCCTGGAAAATCCCATGGACAGTGAAGTCTGGCAGGCTTATAGTCCGTGGGGTTGCAAAATACTCAGACACGACTTAGCGGCTAAAGAAGAACCATAAATGTGCAGAAACAGCCTTTGAGATATCATGTATAAACACACACCATCACAAGTAGAGAAAAGAGAAAGAATATTGCAGCAACTAAACATAAAATAGAATGGAATACAGTAAAAATAAAATGAACCCACACTGAAGTACACATCTGCAACGTATCTTGACAGAGCATAATCTGACCTTAGATGCATCCTTTTTATGGGTAGATGGTTTTGTATTTGAATCTTTGCATAAGATGGAGGGATTGCTTCAACGGGGCAGCACTTCTCAGAGGAGCCGCCATTTGGTCCATCTGCTAAAGAACTGTGGGGAATAAGTCTGCCCTACTGGCCTCAGCAATCCACTGCATTAATAGAACATCAGTGCTTATGCAATGGCACTGGAGCTGTGGCAGCTGTTTGTTCAATGTTTCATGCTTTTAGCCACATCTGCTCTAAATGAGTGTTAATATTGCAGTGGCATCCACTAAGGATGGGCTCTGTCAGCTTTGCTGAGGATCAGCCTGACCCTGGCAACAATGGAAAAGCATTTTGTCCCAAAGTACCATCTTTTAAAACACCCTTATCCTCTTAACCTGCAGGTTATATCATCATCCTCTCTCCATCTTCAGCTTTCTCCTTTTCTATGCCCCTCCCCAAATAAAAGCCCAAGTCAGTGAATCTCAAGGAGAAAAATTGCATTTATTTCTAGCACCCTGTCCAGCAATGTCAGATAACAGTTTATTCATCCCCCGGCCCCTGGATGACATTGAAGCATATCAACAGTGACAAAAGTATATTGAATAATTATCTTGAAATTAATACATTATCCCAAACTTAAATAAATGTCATCTGATCAATATATCTTGGAATGGAAAGGGAAGAGAATGTGAAGGGCATCGCTTCATTATTCATTAATTTTAGAGTAATGTAGGCAGATGAAATGGTTATTTCAGAGCACCGCTATTATACTCACTGGCATTTTAAATAACTCCCAATATTTAACAGTATATATTCCCTTGTTGAACAGCTTATAGGTGTTAACACTTTCGCTTCCAGATTCAGCTATTCTGGAAAGTCAAGTGACAGTATTTAAAAGCCATTACTTTTATTTCTGTCTTTTAAAAAGGCTTTTCTGGTAACATAGCTACAGCATATACTCATCTTCAGTCCTTATGAACTAGTCTATTAATGCTGCAGTCTTTAAGCTCCTAATTGTTCCATTCATCACATTCCCCAAGACAAAATAAATAACTCAATTATATTTCTATTCTCTAGTATGCAAATGAGGTATATAGGCCAAGACCTCCCAGAACTTATATAAACCTAGATAGGGAATATTTTCAAGGAAATAGAATATATATCATGAATATATACTAGTAGAATATATACCATCTATCTTTCCTAGATGAGTTATGGCCAGAGGCATTGAGGAATGCAAATATACATTCTTCAAATAAACACCTGTTTTATTTTTTGTTACTCTGTTTCCAAGTTAGAAATCAGTATATTTCCATATGTGGTGATACTAATATAAAGACAGCATTGTGGTTATATTAAAACAGGTTGACTCCTTCTTCTCCTTCCCAAAAACAATCAGAAGGAAATTTTCTGGCAATTTCTTTAGCCAGAAATATGTCAATGTGAAGACTGTTTATTAATAAAGTAGAAGATAGAACTTTCTGTATTAACCATATAATTTTTGATTATATAATTCTTCATTTATGATTAGTAAGAAAGGATATCAGTAGCCATGAAAATCTACTGAAAAAAATGATCACCTGAGGAAGCTAAAGAATGAGATTCTTTCTATTAAACTAGTGAGTTATTAATAGGTGATAAAATCTGTAGACAACAAGAAAATCATTCAAGACCATATTTTAAAGAGAGTAGATTATACATTTCTACTTATTGATGCTCCAGCTCCCAAATAAATATGCAAGTTCAAAGAAAAGAATTTTGCTAGTTAGGCTGCTTTGTGTTTTCTGCCTGGTATGAAGTCTGACTTATGCCAGTTCTCAGGCAGATGCTGTGAGAGAGGCACTTGGTTTGTCAGTGATCACCATGGATCCGTGACATACCTTCTTGTTTTACAGGCTTGGGCATTTCACACAGAGAGTGGCCACCTGTGCTGGGACTCAGGGCAGTTTTATGACCTCAATACAGAGAAAGTAACACAATTTTTAAAACCTTAGTTGTTCTCTGACCTGATGGAAATGAATTCAGGGCGCTGAGCTGATATACTCTTCTCAGAATTAGTAACATAATTGTAATATATTCTGGAATGCAGGTGAAAGGAAAATTGACTATATGTGAGTATTCCAGAACACTTGAACTTTAAGTTTAAAAAGATTATTTAAATAAATTTTCTTTCTTCCTAATCACTAGAGTTCTATAATTAAATAATTTTATGTTTACTATTGAGTTTAATTTTGTATTTATAGCCTTAATACTTTTCTTATTGATCTAGAAACCATTATACGATGGAAGTCTTTACTCCTTTGCTGTGTATTTTGGATGATATGCCTTTTTTCTTCATACCTACCTATATAAAATCAAACACTCCTATAACTCAAGATTATAACTCTCCTCTATCATGAAACACTTCCTATTCTCTTCATTCCAGGTTGTTTTAGTCCTTTGAACTCCTAAAGTGATATTTCTCAAAGCATTGTCCATAGATGGTCTGCATCAGATTCACCAATGTTAAAATTAAAACAAACTAAATTAACTCATTGAAAATTTAAAAACCCAGACCAGTCTCCAGAGCCACTGAGTCAAAATTCAGTCACCATCGAATGTGTTTTATCTATTTGGCTCATGTTTTATTTATATATTCCCTGGAGAATTTTCTTATATTGTTGTTGTTTCTTGCATTTTTTTATGTGACTGCTATATTTCTGGGATTTATTTTTTGTGTTATTTCCCTTCTAGGTTATTATTTATTTGGGTTATTTGTATAAAGATTCGTCCATTTATCTGACATGTTTGGGCTTTCCTGGTAGCTCAGATGGTAAAGAATCTGCCTGAAATGCAGGAGACCTGGATTTGATCCCTGGGTTGGGAAGATCCACTGGAGAAAGGCATAGCCCACTCCAATAGTTTTGCCTGGAGGATCCCATGGACAGGCAAGCCTGTTGGGCTACCATCCATGGGATCCCACAGAGTCTTTCATGACTAAAGTGACTTAGCACGCATGCACACACACACATGTATATTTATACATTGTTTGTCTTATTTCTTTTACTAGTGAAGGTCTCTCAGAAGTTGTTTCAAGCAACTAAAAGAAGGCCACTCATTCTGGGATGCAATAAAAAGAGGACAAGTCACATAGGACTTTTTAAGCCCAGGTAAGAAGTCTGGATTTTATTCCTAGCATATGGGAAGCCAGTGACAAAAGAGTGGCATTATTTTGTTTGTAGTTTTAATTGATTAGTAAAGTTGCTCTATGGAGTACAGACTGGGATGAGACAAGAATGGGGCAGGGACAACAGTGAGGAGGCTCTGAGACCAGTCCAGGTGAGTGGTGATGGTGTTTAGAGTAACATAAGGGTGAGGATGAAATCAGATGGATTCAAAGTGTGCTTCCTTCATAGGTAAGTTGATGCACTGACAGGCATTTTCAACTGAGATATTGACTGTGATTCAAAAAGATGAAAAAGAATAACTGATATAATTTTGGTCGCTAAATATGTAAACACACTATTTCAATGCAGTGCCGTAATTGCTGCAAAGTTGATGTATGCATAGTTTAATGAATGTATAGGAGAAAATCTATCTAAAATTTACTGAAAGAATCAAATAATTGTGAACAAGGGACTTGAAGGATGAGCATAGCTATGCACTAAATAGAGATGAAAAGATTTCGACTTGAATATTACCATTCACTAGCTGAACTTCTGCCTTCTTCTCCTACTCACATTTGCTCATTTCCCTGTATGTCTCATGTTAAGTAATAAAATATCACAATTTAGTCTTCAAAGTTATGTCCTATATTCCTTTATCTATATATAAAATAAATCTAGAGTAAATGTTATTCAGTATTGGAAAAACATTAGAAGCATTGCCTTCAAAATAAGGAAATAAAATAAGGAAATGATAAGAAGGATCACTATTACCAGTTGTGTTCAATGTTTTCTTGAGATTTTATTTAGCACAGTAAGACAAAAAATAAGTTTAAGTTATAGGATTAGATATAAAGACATTTATGTTTTATTTTCAGATGATACTGCTATATAGAAAAATCCAAAGAATCTAAACAAAAAAAGTTTAGACAAATTTGTAGAAATAAAGAGTTATTAATGTGATTGGCATATATACTGGTAACAAACAGAAAGTATTTACAATAGAATAAAATGTTTATGTACTTGGTAGGGGGAATCTAAAATAACTATTGCTATGAGATTTAAAACAGCTTTATCAGAGGAGATATATTTTTACAGTAATGACTTTTTAAGTAAAAATAATATAGTTCTAAGCACAACATTTGATATAAGCCCAATTTTGGAAATCCAGACTCTGAGCAGTTGTCCTAAACATAATTTAAAAAGGAATTCTGGGACTATATTAATCAATAGCATCATTGATGAACTTGGGGCTTCCCTGGTGGCTCCCTGGTAAAGAATCCACCTGCCAGTGCAGGAGGTGTAAGAGATGCAGGTTTGATCCCTGAGTTGGGAAGATCTTCTGGAGGATGACAAGGCAATCAACTCCAGTACTCTTGCCTGGAGGATCCCATGGACAGAGGAGCCTGGCAAGCTACAGTCACTGAGGTTACAAAGACTGGAGTGACTTCGCACCAATAGTAGTATTAGGACAATGTGGAGTTTCCATGACTCATGGGTCACTTTCATCGAAACATGTTAGGATACCTGATATCTTTCATTATCATTCTCCCTTTCAAATGATTTTCTTGCTGCCTTTAGCACCATGGAAGCTACAGGTCTTTCCAAGTCAAGTTATATAATCCTGATTATTGCATTATAACCAAGACAATATTGCTGACAGACCAGAGGGAAATTTTGTTGGTCATCTAACACTTCCCTCCTTCATGGCATTTAGATCTTTTTTCAGATTAAAACTACTTTAAGACAGAGGTGTTCACAAAAGTGGTATAGTTCCAAAATTACAATAACCCCAAATCTTATCCTTCTTTTTCTAGTTTTACCCTATCCTTTCTTCTCCAATCATATAAAAGTATGGGGAAAGAGGGAAAATTCTACTTTGAGTAGATGTTTCAGATAGGCCATAATTGAATGTCAATGCAATTTTAGGTCACATATCAGAAGTCTCAAACATGTGTTCTTCATCATATGTGTGTGTGTATATATATATAATTATTTTTATTTTACTCCTACAGAGTTTTGTTGTTTACAGCTATACATAAATCCAAATCAGTCATAAGTATACCCTTGACCCCTCCACCTGAACCCCCTTCCCAGTCCCTTCCTATCCCATTGCTTCAGGTTGTTACATAGTCCACTGTTCTTTATCTTTTGTGACTCAGTTTTTGTTCATGGGGGAAATGCATTTGAGTCCCATTTTTACAGTAATGACTTTTTAAGTAAAAATAATATAGTTCTAAGCACAACATTTGATATAAGCCCAATTTTGGAAATCCAGACTCTGAGCAGTTGTCCTAAACATAATTTAAAAAGGAATTCTGGGACTATATTAATCAATAGCATCATTGATGAACTTGGGGCTTCCCTGGTGGCTCCCTGGTAAAGAATCCACCTGCCAGTGCAGGAGGTGTAAGAGATGCAGGTTTGATCCCTGAGTTGGGAAGATCTTCTGGAGGATGACAAGGCAATCAACTCCAGTACTCTTGCCTGGAGGATCCCATGGACAGAGGAGCCTGGCAAGCTACAGTCACTGAGGTTACAAAGACTGGAGTGACTTCGCACCAATAGTAGTATTAGGACAATGTGGAGTTTCCATGACTCATGGGTCACTTTCATCGAAACATGTTAGGATACCTGATATCTTTCATTATCATTCTCCCTTTCAAATGATTTTCTTGCTGCCTTTAGCACCATGGAAGCTACAGGTCTTTCCAAGTCAAGTTATATAATCCTGATTATTGCATTATAACCAAGACAATATTGCTGACAGACCAGAGGGAAATTTTGTTGGTCATCTAACACTTCCCTCCTTCATGGCATTTAGATCTTTTTTCAGATTAAAACTACTTTAAGACAGAGGTGTTCACAAAAGTGGTATAGTTCCAAAATTACAATAACCCCAAATCTTATCCTTCTTTTTCTAGTTTTACCCTATCCTTTCTTCTCCAATCATATAAAAGTATGGGGAAAGAGGGAAAATTCTACTTTGAGTAGATGTTTCAGATAGGCCATAATTGAATGTCAATGCAATTTTAGGTCACATATCAGAAGTCTCAAACATGTGTTCTTCATCATATGTGTGTGTGTATATATATATAATTATTTTTATTTTACTCCTACAGAGTTTTGTTGTTTACAGCTATACATAAATCCAAATCAGTCATAAGTATACCCTTGACCCCTCCACCTGAACCCCCTTCCCAGTCCCTTCCTATCCCATTGCTTCAGGTTGTTACATAGTCCACTGTTCTTTATCTTTTGTGACTCAGTTTTTGTTCATGGGGGAAATGCATTTGAGTCCCAGAAATGTTTGTTTACCAGAGATATTCTATTGCAATTAACTGAGAAAGAAAGAAAAAAAGGAAGCCCATTGTAGCTGTCTGGTCATTTGGAACCATCCAGAACAAGCTGATAATGGAAGACACTAGAAATTTTTCTTTTCTCAGATCTTCTTATAATTAGTATGACTATTAATATTATACCTTACAGATAGAAATCAATAAATCACTGACAAGAAGGGCACAGCTTAAGATGCATGGGAAATTTAGTTCTCTTTAGCTCCAAAACATCTAAGCCTATGACCTCAGACAGTGTGAATATACTTCTGTATGCCTACAGAGAGAACTAGTTTACTGTGTTTGCAGCAATAGTCAAGTAAAACATTTTTTCAAATGGAAGAATCAGTCCTTTTAAACAGTGTTTGCAGCCTCTGCAGAAGATTGCTGTAGAGTATATAAGAAGGCATTATCTCTTACAGAGATTTGCATCCCCTATGCACCATCTCCTCTTAGCCAGTTGCCTGAGTGTGGAACATCTGTGTTTATTTTGTATGACAAAGTTGTTCCTTGGCTTTGCCAAAATGAGCTTTGATGTGGAACTCTGGGTTTGTGGATTTTCCGTAGGGTAGTGATAAAGCTCAAGTGGCAGGACATTGTTTTTGTATATAATGCATATTACATGAAGTCATCCATATTTAATGACAAATGTGCTATATTTTTAATCTTTATAGCTTTAATGTGTGTAAGAGGTTTTAATAATTGGTGCTGGGATGATGGTAACTTCCCAGAAATGCTCAGCACAACTGTTGTGGTTCTCAGCCCACAGTCTGCACAGGTTGTAAATTATAAAACTTGATTACTGATAGTTTTGGCAATATCTCTTGTCTTTTGAAGATGCCATATGTGTGTGTTATATATATAATTATTTTTATTTTACTCCTACAGAGTTTTGTTGTTTACAGCTATACATAAATCCAAATCAGTCATAAGTATACCCTTGACCCCTCCACCTGAACCCCCTTCCCAGTCCCTTCCTATCCCATTGCTTCAGGTTGTTACATAGTCCACTGTTCTTTATCTTTTGTGACTCAGTTTTTGTTCATGGGGGAAATGCATTTGAGTCCCAGAAATGTTTGTTTACCAGAGATATTCTATTGCAATTAACTGAGAAAGAAAGAAAAAAAGGAAGCCCATTGTAGCTGTCTGGTCATTTGGAACCATCCAGAACAAGCTGATAATGGAAGACACTAGAAATTTTTCTTTTCTCAGATCTTCTTATAATTAGTATGACTATTAATATTATACCTTACAGATAGAAATCAATAAATCACTGACAAGAAGGGCACAGCTTAAGATGCATGGGAAATTTAGTTCTCTTTAGCTCCAAAACATCTAAGCCTATGACCTCAGACAGTGTGAATATACTTCTGTATGCCTACAGAGAGAACTAGTTTACTGTGTTTGCAGCAATAGTCAAGTAAAACATTTTTTCAAATGGAAGAATCAGTCCTTTTAAACAGTGTTTGCAGCCTCTGCAGAAGATTGCTGTAGAGTATATAAGAAGGCATTATCTCTTACAGAGATTTGCATCCCCTATGCACCATCTCCTCTTAGCCAGTTGCCTGAGTGTGGAACATCTGTGTTTATTTTGTATGACAAAGTTGTTCCTTGGCTTTGCCAAAATGAGCTTTGATGTGGAACTCTGGGTTTGTGGATTTTCCGTAGGGTAGTGATAAAGCTCAAGTGGCAGGACATTGTTTTTGTATATAATGCATATTACATGAAGTCATCCATATTTAATGACAAATGTGCTATATTTTTAATCTTTATAGCTTTAATGTGTGTAAGAGGTTTTAATAATTGGTGCTGGGATGATGGTAACTTCCCAGAAATGCTCAGCACAACTGTTGTGGTTCTCAGCCCACAGTCTGCACAGGTTGTAAATTATAAAACTTGATTACTGATAGTTTTGGCAATATCTCTTGTCTTTTGAAGATGCCAATCTGTAACATCATGGGTACAAACTATTTCCATTCACACTTTTAATATTCACTTTAATAATCTATATGAAAAATCCCAGAAGAAAAACAGTGAGTTACTTGAAAAAATAACAGTTCTTCTAAAGAATTTCTTAAATTTCTAAACTTATTGTCAGAGATATTTATAATTCTATATGCAAAATCGAACAGTTTCACTTCAGTGACTGTCTATTTAAGATTTTAAAATTTCTGTTTCTGTCAGTAGTCTTAAATATTATAGATGTAAATTCTATAATATTTCTTATAAAGACTACTTTGTGAGAAAATCACTAATGGATTGCAATTAGATATTCAGGAACCTAACAATTTTAATGACTTTTATTTTCAACTTTTACTTTAAATTTTTTCTTGCTTGAACTTTTCCTGTACTCCTTTTGTTTAAATTGTCTGCTTCAGTGAGCATTTATTCCTTCTTTACTTCAAGCAATCAAGAATATCCTTGATGACCCTAGACCCCATCCTTCCTCCAACAGCAAAATAACTGTCACTCATTCCCATTCTTACATCCATCACAGCAGAAGACTGAGTATTTACTCTCTGCTGAATCAAAGGGATCCTGGACATAAGAATACTCAGCTCAGCTGAGGGTGAAGAGACTTATGTGAAAGTCTGTATATAAGTAAGACTTCTCTACTCCTTCAGCCCAATGTCTCAAAGAACCTCAAATTACCAAAACAATCTTGAGAAAGAAAAGCATACCTGGAGGGCTCATACATACTGTTTTCAAAATATATTATGAAGCTACAGTAATTGAAACAGTATGGTACTGATATAAAGTCTGACATATAGACCAACAAAACAGAATAAAGAGCCCTGAAATGAACACTCACGTGTTTGACCAAATGATCTTTGACAAGGGTGCCAAGGCTACACAACATGTAAAGGATAGTTTCTTTAGCAAATGATGCTGGGAAAACTGGATACCCACATGGAAAAGAATGAAGTCGGGCCCTTACCTCATGTTAATAGAAAAATTAATATAAAATGGTTTAAATCACTAAATGTAGTACCTGAAACTATAAAATCCTAGAAGAAACATAGAGAAAAATCTCATGACATTGAATTTGGCAACAATGTCTTAAATAGGATACCAAGAGCATAGTCCACAACAAATTGGTTTTGGTTATACCTCATACTCACTGAATATGTTCATAAAGCAGAAAAACTGAGAGAATGGAAGTGAATTAAGGGGACAGAATAATTTGATTAAATCATTAGTTCCTATACAGCCAATATACTGCATGAGAAGATAGAAATATAGTTCATAGAAAAATTGAAAACATTAAACTTCACAAATAATTTCTGATAGAGAAATAATGACAGATTGTTCCACATAAAACTGACAAAGATTAAAAATAATCATAATACTTAATTCTGACAAGAACACAATGAGATACACCTATCACACAATACCACTAGATAATTATTATAACATTCTTTTTGGAAAATCGCTTTAGAAATGTACATCTGGGAGTGTTTTATGTAGTATAGCTAGAGTAGATAGTAGGCCAAATTTTCAAGTCAGGATAATTTATCTTTGTAATTGAGTCTCTACCAGTATCTTGAGGAAGTTTCTTCTTTCAAGCACCAACAAAGTTGTTCACTTCCCTCATGATCTCACTGACCCTGTGTTCCCTTCTAAATCTGAATTTAAGGAACCCTTCAAAGCTCCTTACAAGGAAAGCTATAACAAACCTGGACAGCATATTAAAAAGCAGAGACATCACTTTGTGAACAAAGGCCTGTTTAGTCAAAGCTATTGTTTTTCCAGTAGTCATGCATGAATGAGTTGGACCATAAAGAAGGCTGAGCACCAAAGAATAGATGCTTTCGAATTATGGTGCCAGAGAAGGCTCTTGAGTTACTTGGACTGCAGGAGATCAAACCAGTCAATCCTGAAGGACATCAGCCCTGAATTTTCATTGGTAGGACTGATGATGAAGCTGAAGCCCCAGTGCTTTGGCCACCTGATGCAAAGAATGGAAGACCTTTGCTTCGAGTATGGCTCACATGGAAAAGAAAGGGGAAAAGTCGGGCCCTTACCTCATGTTAATAGAAAAATTAATATAAAATGGTTTAAATCACTAAATGTAGTACCTGAAACTATAAAATCCTAGAAGAAACATAGAGAAAAATCTCATGACATTGAATTTGGCAACAATGTCTTAAATAGGATACCAAGAGCATAGTCCACAACAAATTGGTTTTGGTTATACCTCATACTCACTGAATATGTTCATAAAGCAGAAAAACTGAGAGAATGGAAGTGAATTAAGGGGACAGAATAATTTGATTAAATCATTAGTTCCTATACAGCCAATATACTGCATGAGAAGATAGAAATATAGTTCATAGAAAAATTGAAAACATTAAACTTCACAAATAATTTCTGATAGAGAAATAATGACAGATTGTTCCACATAAAACTGACAAAGATTAAAAATAATCATAATACTTAATTCTGACAAGAACACAATGAGATACACCTATCACACAATACCACTAGATAATTATTATAACATTCTTTTTGGAAAATCGCTTTAGAAATGTACATCTGGGAGTGTTTTATGTAGTATAGCTAGAGTAGATAGTAGGCCAAATTTTCAAGTCAGGATAATTTATCTTTGTAATTGAGTCTCTACCAGTATCTTGAGGAAGTTTCTTCTTTCAAGCACCAACAAAGTTGTTCACTTCCCTCATGATCTCACTGACCCTGTGTTCCCTTCTAAATCTGAATTTAAGGAACCCTTCAAAGCTCCTTACAAGGAAAGCTATAACAAACCTGGACAGCATATTAAAAAGCAGAGACATCACTTTGTGAACAAAGGCCTGTTTAGTCAAAGCTATTGTTTTTCCAGTAGTCATGCATGAATGAGTTGGACCATAAAGAAGGCTGAGCACCAAAGAATAGATGCTTTCGAATTATGGTGCCAGAGAAGGCTCTTGAGTTACTTGGACTGCAGGAGATCAAACCAGTCAATCCTGAAGGACATCAGCCCTGAATTTTCATTGGTAGGACTGATGATGAAGCTGAAGCCCCAGTGCTTTGGCCACCTGATGCGAAAAGCTGACTCACTGGAAAGACCTTGGTGCTGGGAAGGATTGAAGGCAAAAGGAGAAGGGGGTGATGAAAGATGAAATTGTAGGTAGCATCAGTGACTCAATGGACATGAATCTGAACAAACTCCAGGAGACAGAGATGGACAGGGAAGCCTGGTGAGCTGCTGTCCATCGGGTAGCAAAGAGTGGAACCCGACTTAGCAATTGAATAAGAAAAATAACAAAGACACACTGGAAAAGTTTATCTACTAATATGTATTGTGAAGCTTTCAAAAATAAAAATGAAAATTTTATGAAGAAATTTACATTATGGAGTATTTTTAAGAAAAATATCTGTTAAAGAATAAAAAAAAAAAAAAAAGAAAGAAAGAAAAAAAGAAAAACATCTGTTGAAGGTGACACTTCTTTGTAAATTTCTTTGCAGGTAGATTCACTCAGGCCATGATACTCTCTTATTTTTTCAAGAGAGTGATTTAAGAGCAACTCTTTCCTTCTCATATTTCACAGAGATAAATTAGTAAAATAGTTTCATAGACCACCACTGATAGGTAGCAAGCTTCTGAGGTAGAATTATAACAAAGTTTCCTACCTTTTAAAATATCCTTGCATTTGACAGTTTAGATGCTCTATTTGTTTTTTGTTTGTTTGTTTGCTTGTTTTTTGGTCTTTGTTTTCCTTTATATCTCTCAGGAATTCCCTTTCCACAAGAAACTTTGTTAGCTGTGGTAATTATTTGTGAATGGAAAGAGATTTGTAAGGAAATGAGTTGAGACAATGCTTTAAAAAATTCATTCCCAGAATACTTTTCAAGACAAAGGAGCTTCCTGATAACCATTAGAGATTCAACATAGTGGCTTCTGACAAGCAATAGAACATTAGAAACATAATTAAGCTTTTAAACTTTGAGTAGGTTGCATTATCCAATTATTTCCCTGGGCATTTCAAACTCACACACCATTGAACAAGCACAAATACAAATGCTCAAAACAAGTATGTAAGAGTGAATGAAGCAGATGGGGAAATGCTTGAATTATGGTGCCAGAGAAGGCTCTTGAGTTACTTGGACTGCAGGAGATCAAACCAGTCAATCCTGAAGGACATCAGCCCTGAATTTTCATTGGTAGGACTGATGCTAAAGCTGAAGCTCCAATACTTTGGCCACCTGATGCAAAAGCTGACTCACTGGAAAGACCTTGGTGCTGGGAAGGATTGAAGGCAAAAGGAGAAGGGGGTGATGAAAGATGAAATTGTAGGTAGCATCAGTGACTCAATGGACATGAATCTGAACAAACTCCAGGAGACAGAGATGGACAGGGAAGCCTGGTGAGCTGCTGTCCATCGGGTAGCAAAGAGTGGAACCCGACTTAGCAATTGAATAAGAAAAATAACAAAGACACACTGGAAAAGTTTATCTACTAATATGTATTGTGAAGCTTTCAAAAATAAAAATGAAAATTTTATGAAGAAATTTACATTATGGAGTATTTTTAAGAAAAATATCTGTTAAAGAATAAAAAAAAAAAAAAAAGAAAGAAAGAAAAAAAGAAAAACATCTGTTGAAGGTGACACTTCTTTGTAAATTTCTTTGCAGGTAGATTCACTCAGGCCATGATACTCTCTTATTTTTTCAAGAGAGTGATTTAAGAGCAACTCTTTCCTTCTCATATTTCACAGAGATAAATTAGTAAAATAGTTTCATAGACCACCACTGATAGGTAGCAAGCTTCTGAGGTAGAATTATAACAAAGTTTCCTACCTTTTAAAATATCCTTGCATTTGACAGTTTAGATGCTCTATTTGTTTTTTGTTTGTTTGTTTGCTTGTTTTTTGGTCTTTGTTTTCCTTTATATCTCTCAGGAATTCCCTTTCCACAAGAAACTTTGTTAGCTGTGGTAATTATTTGTGAATGGAAAGAGATTTGTAAGGAAATGAGTTGAGACAATGCTTTAAAAAATTCATTCCCAGAATACTTTTCAAGACAAAGGAGCTTCCTGATAACCATTAGAGATTCAACATAGTGGCTTCTGACAAGCAATAGAACATTAGAAACATAATTAAGCTTTTAAACTTTGAGTAGGTTGCATTATCCAATTATTTCCCTGGGCATTTCAAACTCACACACCATTGAACAAGCACAAATACAAATGCTCAAAACAAGTATGTAAGAGTGAATGAAGCAGATGAGACAGGGAAAATTCCTTACTCAGAGGTAAACCGGAAGAGCATGCCTGTAAACACAAATGAAATGATCAAACTGGAGGGTCTGCAGAGGTTCCTACTATCAAGTGGATCTCAATGAAAAATAAAAGAATGAAATGAAAAAAAAGTAATAAGCATTACTGAAAGTATAAGAAAAGAAAAGCAACTTTTCTTTCTCCATTTTCCCTGTTTACTATACTGGACGGTACTGTGAAGCTGCTTAAGGGTGCCCAACCCTCTGTTAAATCCCTGGTTCTAACGTGTTACTCAGAATAAACTAAGTTCTCAATTTACTTTGGGTAGGGTTAAATTAACCAACTATAATGTGTAGTATGAAAGAAGTGGAAGGAATCACTGAATCATTAAACGCAGACCTAAAGCTATCATTGAGGCACCCATGTCCATGTGACAAATAATGTCTACAATTGATTGGAGGAAAAAAATAAACAGAGCAAATTCACAAAATTTGAGAAACAGAAGAAGAGGGATGATATGAAAGTGTTTCTAAGAGTGCTAACTTATTCTTATTTCTCAGTAGGTATTCACTAGATACAGCTTCATTTCTATGGGAGATAGATTAGGAAATATAAGTTTTAACATTATAATTTGTTATAAAAGGTGCCAACTCTAAGAATTAAAAACAGAATTATCGTTGTTGTTGTTGTTCAGTCACTGAATTGTGTCTGACTCTTTGCGACCCCATGAACTGCAGCACACCACGTTTCCCTGCCTTTCGCTATCTCCCAGAGTTTGCTCAGACTCATGTCCACTGAGTCGGTGATGCCATCCAACCATCTCATCCTCTGTCATCCCCTTCTCCTCCTGCCTTCAATCTTTCCCAGCATCAGGGTCTTTTCAAATGAGTCAGCTCTTTGCATCAGGTGGCCAAAGTATTGGAGTTTCAGCTTCAACATCAGTCCTTCTGTCCACTACAAATGGACAAATGCATTTGCCATCTGCCTCTGCAAAGATTGAAGGCTGTGCTGCCTGGAGCTGCTGACTTTCAACAGCCCTTTGGAGAAAATTGGGGTGGGGGTAGGACTCTGTGCTCAGGGGAAACCAGTGGAACAGGTCTTTAGATAGGTAAATGGTTTTTAGGAATAGATTTTAATATCTCAATCCTTGCATCTCCTCAAACCTAGAAAAGCCCTAAATTCCTTCATGAAGATATCACATGCTCATGACTGGCCCGAACGATTTGTAAAACAACACATTTTGTAAGCCCTTTGTTTAATAGCATTTGAACTCCCCACACCAAAATCCTTAAATTGAATTCCGTCCTCTGTTTCTTTGGAGCAGTCTCTCAGAGCTATCTGGGATGCTGCCTCCTGGGTTGCAATCCTAATCATGCCCCAAATAAAACTTAACCCACAACTCTCAAGTTGTTCATTTTTTTCAGTCAACACTTCCAATGAATATTCAAGGTTTCTTTCCTTTAGGATTGACTAGTTTGTATCCTTGCTGTCCAACGGACTTTGAAGAGTCTTCTCTAGCACCACAGTTTGAAAGCATCAGTTCTTCAATGTTCAGCCTATCTTATTGTTCAGATCTCACATCCGTAGGTGACTACTGGAAAAACCATAGTGTTGACTATATGGACTTTTGTGAGCAAAGTAATGTCTCTGCTTTTTAATACAGACAAACCTAGACTAGATTTGTCATAGCTTTTCTTCCAGAGAGCAAGGGTCTTTTAATTTCATGGCTGCAGTAACCATCTGCAGTGATTTTGGAGCCCAAGAAAATAAAGTCTGTCACTGTGTCCATTGTTTGCACATTTATTTGCCATGAAGTGATGGGACTGGATGCTGTGATCTTAGTTTTTTAAATGTTGAGTTGTAAGCCAGCTTTTCCACTCTCCTCTTTCATCTTCATCAAGAGGCTCTTTAAATTCTTGCTTGGTTTCTGCAGATATATCATCTGCATATCTGAGGTTACTGATATTTCTCCCAGGAATCTTGATTCCAGCTTGTGCTTCATTCATCCTGGCATTTCATCTGATGTAGTCTGCATATTAGTTAAATAAGCAGGGTGGCAGTATACAGCCTTGACATACTCCTTTCCCAATTTGGAACCAGTCTATTGTTCCATGTCCAATTCTGTTACTTCTTGACCTGCACACAGAATTAAAAACAGAATTATATATTTTTCCATTTATTCAAACAACTAAGCATACATAATAAATTAGAGAGGAAAACTCTCTGGAGAAGGATGCACAATGAAACTATCAAGAAATTTGTATGCAACAAATTGCATATTATTTAAATTGCTTAAGACATAAGTACATTGCAGCACTGTTTACAATAGCCAGGACATGGAAGCAGCTTAGATGTCCACTGACAGATGAATACACAAATAAGTTGTTGTGTGAATACATATACACACTGGAATTTTACTCAGTCATAAAAAGGGACAGTTCTGGTGAGGTGGATGATCCTAGAGTCTGTTATACAGAGTGAAGTCAGAAAGAGAAAAATAAATATCATATATTAACACATACATATGGAATCTAGAAAAATGGTGCTGATGAATCTATTTGTAGGTCAGCAGTAGAGATGCAGACATAGAAAACAGATTTGTAGACATAGTGGGGGGACAGAAGGGTGGGACAAATTGAGAGAGTAACACTGAAACATATATATTACCATATGTAAAGTAGATAGCCAGTGGGAACTTGCTGAATAATGCAAGGAGCTCCACCAGGTGCTCTCTAACAACCAAGAGGGCTGGGATGGGGTGGGAGGTGGGATGGAAGTTCAATAGGAAGGGAACATATATATCCCTATGGCTGATTCATGTTGACATATGGCCGAAATCAACACAATTTTGGAAAACAATTATCCTCCAATTAAAATAAATAGTTTTTCTTTAAAGACATAAGTAAAAAGGAAAGTCTTCTTGTCTGTTTAACCTGTCTGATACAAGTTTTCTTTGACATTTCTTACCTTGATTTCATATCCTGGGATCCAATTCTGTTTTGGAATATTTGTATTTTTGTCAGTAATGAATTGACAACTTCTGCAGTGCATCAAATCACTTTATACCTAGCATATGAGATTTTAATAAAGTTAAGTTGTATTTCTATGATTCCCAGAAAGGAGATATGGAACAGATAAGATTCTGCCAGGTGCTTAAATGTGGTAGCAAACTCTTCTGGATTAGAGAATTATTTTTAAAATGTGGGGGCCCTTAGGTCCAGGGAAGCTGTTTTTGGAGCCTTATGGCTTTGGGGCCTAGAAAATATGTTGCCAATCTGTGAGCACTGGTGTCAGGCTGACTTGTTGACTTGACTTCCCTGGTGGTTTAGGTGTTAAAGAATCTGCCTGCAATGTTTGTAACCTGGGTACAATCCCTAGGTCAGGAAGACCCCTTGGAGAAGGAAATGACAACCTTTTCCAAGATTCTTGCCTGGAAAATTCCATGGACAGAGGAGCCTAGCCAGCTACAGTTCAGGGGATTGCAAAGAGTCAGACACGACTGAGCAACTAATACTTTCACAAACTGTGGACATTGTAGGATAGAAGCAAATGCAGTGTTTCCATTCAAGGAGAGTTCTGAAGGCTTCCATGTGAAATGGAACACAATGTAGTGATAGATGGCATAGGGTTTTAGGTCAAACTCAATGGAATTTGAATGTCAGCTTTGTGACTTAGAATGGTTCTGAGGCAATTATTTAAATATAGTTTTTCTTTGTTTCCTTATTATTAACATGGGATAATAATAAGTAGGTCTTCCCTGCTGGCTCTGTGGTAAAGAAATGCACCTACCAATGTAAAAGATGAAGGTTCAGTTCCTGGGTTGGGAAACTCCCTTGGAAAAGGAAATGGCAATTCACTCCAGTATTCTCACCTGGGAAATCCCATGGACAGAGGAGCCTGGTGGGCTATAGTCCATGGCATCACAAAAGAGTCTGACACAACTTAGCAGCTAAAAACAACAAACAACAAATAATAACTACCTCAGGAAGTTGTTGCAAGGACTAAATGGGAAAATACAAAGTGCCTAGTTTATAATAAGTCCTTCATATATGTTAAATTTGAATTTTTGCTCTGTAGCTTTGATGTTCTATGGATTGGTGGGATATAGGATTTAATTTCCTTACTCAATCAAATATTAATATCAGAATCCATTTATCAATTCAACAGATTTTTATTGAGCGATTAATACTTGACAGGGCACTCTTCTAAGCTTTGGGGACATTGCAGTGATATCTATAGATAGAATCTCTGTCTACCTGAACCTTGTAGTCTTCTGGGTGAGGGGAAGGCAGAGAGTATAAAAATGTACAGGTAAATATTTCCTTTCTGGTAATTATCAATGCTATAACTAAAAACTTTTCAAAAAGACAGAGACCAGTAATTAGGGATAGGGAAGGGAAAGACTATTTATATGTGGTCAAGAAGTGAGTCTGAAGGACATTTGAGAAGAGATCTGAAGAAAGTGAGGATCAAACTATATAATATGTAGGTCTATGAGCAAAAAGAATTCCATTCAGAAACAATATTTAAGTTGAGGTTTTCCAAAGTAAGAACAATCTAGATATACCAACAGAACAGCAAGAAGTCTGTGGACAACAAGTGCATGCTTTCTATTCTAATTGCATAAAATAATATTTGTGAAATCATAATCCAAAACTTGCAGCACACTCTATTTGTTAAACATAAGCTTTTATGAAGGATTTGTATGTTAGATCTTGGAATATGTTTTAAAATATCTGGCATTGTCTTTGTTTTCATGAAGCCTCTAGCTTAGTTTATGTTTTTCTCATCATTAATCTGTACAGTTTACTTGTACGTGATTTAGATTTAACCAAATCTATTAGCATAATGTTGGATGGAGTTTTATGGTAGCTGATAGAAAAGTAAGCAAACTGCAGATTAGAGTGCAATGCCCTTCTGAGGTCATATCATTATACTGAGAGTTTCATAAGGAGGTCTAAGAAATAATCATGATTTTCAAGTCTCAAGTTTTTAAGACAAGTCTCTAAGTCAACTTTGAGTATTTTATGGTAAAGAAAAATGTTATCAAATAAATACAATTTACTAGGCTGTATAAAAATCATGGCTGAACAAGAACTTAACGATAGCCTTCTCTGGTTGCTATACCTTAATGTTTAGTTTTATAGAGTATTTTAAATATTTTTATGTTCTTTGTATAGAGTTGAGAACAGAATGAATGAGATTTAGAGAAAAAGAGAAATTGAGATTATTGAAAAGGCATATAATCAAAAAGAAAAATTTAGCACTATTGTTAGCATAATTGAATAATAGTTATATGATACCCATTTTATATGATAATTTAATACCTTTGCTATTTAAGATAAAAGCTACAGGAGGGTAGTAAAAACACACTTAAAGCCAGAAATCTTGGCAGCTATAAATGCTTAAAGAAACAATTTTATAGAGACTGACAAATCTATAGGGGTAAATCTAAGAATCCTTAATAGAGGCGATCATTCATTCAACAAACTTTTATTGAGTAAGCCAGACAGTAGATGAAAACCTAAGATATGTACCACCCTCTGTATAACACATCTACACAGATCATTTTGTCTAATGCTTGTTACAGTCCTGTGAAGCGTGTATTCTTAAGAGGAATATAGAATTCAAAGGGGTTACTATAAATGAGTTAGCTCATAGTAGAAATGTGTGACTAGAAACCCAGGTTTTTTGACAACATATTTCTTGATCTTTCCAGGATACCATGGTAATCTTTATTTATTTGTACAAGGTTAAAACAAGAGCATTCTTCTTACTATGACTTTGATTTTCTTTAAGAGTCTTTTTTTTAATCACAAGGAAATGAAAAGGCAGAGTATCTTATAAACTGCCACTAGAACCAAGTGGCAAGTGGTATGCATGTGGAAGAGGGAGAGAATGAGATTGAAGAGAAAGAAGGGAGAGAGCTAATTTGAATGAAGAAGTTTCAGGGTAATATTAACTGTAAGTATGAGTGAAAGAGAAGAGAGAAAAGTGGTAACAGGGCAGGCAAGAGATGCAGGCACACTCCAGGGGAACGTTTTTTTTGTGGCATATTTTTCATGTAGCTTTGGTTCTTACTATAGTAGTTTCTAAAGGAAAGCAGGATCATCACAGGTATTTTTTAATCTATACCTAGTATCCATTCCCTTATATTTTGGTATGTCTTCTTCAATCCATTCTCATAGCTTCAGTTATCTGCCCACAATATAGGAAACTTGGGTTTGATCTCTGGGTCAAGAATATACCCTGGACAAGGGAATGGCTACCTTACTCCAGTGTACTTGCCTGGAGAATTCCATGGAAAGAGGAGCCTGGTGGGCTATAGTCCATGAAATCGCAAAGAGGGATTGTGAGACTAGGGTAAGCTTCAGTTAGCACATCTTAGTTGCTAACTCCCTAATTTTTATCTCCAGACCCAACTGCTCTCAGATTAATACCATATTTTGAAATGCCTGTGGAAAAATCAACTTGGAGGATGCCACACATGGCTTAAATTCGATCTGTCTAGAACTACAATGATTTATTTTTTTTAATTTTATTTTATATTGAAGTGTAGTAGATCAGAAACAAATATATAATCTCTGGAAAAGCACCTTACTGTTTTCTCCCTGCCTTCTCCTATATGCTTCATGTCTCTAAGACCAAGAGAAATATCTTTCTACCCAACAATTGCAAATCCAGCTTGTGCAACTGCTAATCTTCCACCTCTCTATCCAACCTGTAGTACCTGCTCTGGTTGTTGTTTTTCAGTCACTAAGTCATCTCCGACTCTTTGCGACCTCATGGACTGTAGCCCACCAGGCTCCTCTGTCCGTTGGGGTTTCCAGGCAAGACTACTGGAGTGAGTTAGCATTCCCTTCTCCAGGAGATCTTCCCAGACTAGGGATTGGACCCGTGTCCCCTGCACTGTAGACAGACTCTTTACCACTGAGCCCCTGTCCTTATACTTCACTAAATAATTCATGAATCTGTCCTCATGGTCTTGGTAATATCATCATCTTTTCCTGAAATAACAGAGGAGCCACCTGCTTTTTCCTTTTGTGTCTTCCCTTTGCATTCCAGTCTGTGCACAGTCAGTAGAGGCAATTGTCTAAAATATAAATTTAATCCATGTAATTTTCTAGAAAAAAAATTGTATTTTGTCCTCCACTACTTGTAAGATCAAGTCCAAAATTATTCCCATGGTTTTCAGTGTTCTTGGTGAATTGCATTGAACCTCTCTTAACCATCCTCAGCTCCTTACACTCTTAGCCAAACCAAATTTACATTTTTTTCTCTCCAAAGCACTTAGCAATGTTTGAATTATCTTATGTGCATGTTTATTGGTTTCCTCCCCACTAAAAGGTAAGCTTTCTGAGGTCAAGAACTCTGTTTCCTTTGTTTAACTGCAGAGTCTACCATGCCTAGAACAGTGTCTGATGCATAACATTGACCAGTGGATATGTGTTGATTGACTGACTGACCCAGAAGTTTCCAGACAATTGCCTTTGAAACCCAAATCCATGTTTTCTCTTATAAATTATTGTGTACAATAAATCGACAATCATTTCCTTACTTTTCATCTCAACCTTCACTCTAGGTAGTAACATTTTAAAACGAATATAGTGAGGAAACATACAGGTTTGGGTATCAAAAAAGAACTCAAAGTGTCTAGAACTACAATGATTTATTTTTTTTAATTTTATTTTATATTGAAGTGTAGTAGATCAGAAACAAATATATAATCTCTGGAAAAGCACCTTACTGTTTTCTCCCTGCCTTCTCCTATATGCTTCATGTCTCTAAGACCAAGAGAAATATCTTTCTACCCAACAATTGCAAATCCAGCTTGTGCAACTGCTAATCTTCCACCTCTCTATCCAACCTGTAGTACCTGCTCTGGTTGTTGTTTTTCAGTCACTAAGTCATCTCCGACTCTTTGCGACCTCATGGACTGTAGCCCACCAGGCTCCTCTGTCCGTTGGGGTTTCCAGGCAAGACTACTGGAGTGAGTTAGCATTCCCTTCTCCAGGAGATCTTCCCAGACTAGGGATTGGACCCGTGTCCCCTGCACTGTAGACAGACTCTTTACCACTGAGCCCCTGTCCTTATACTTCACTAAATAATTCATGAATCTGTCCTCATGGTCTTGGTAATATCATCATCTTTTCCTGAAATAACAGAGGAGCCACCTGCTTTTTCCTTTTGTGTCTTCCCTTTGCATTCCAGTCTGTGCACAGTCAGTAGAGGCAATTGTCTAAAATATAAATTTAATCCATGTAATTTTCTAGAAAAAAAATTGTATTTTGTCCTCCACTACTTGTAAGATCAAGTCCAAAATTATTCCCATGGTTTTCAGTGTTCTTGGTGAATTGCATTGAACCTCTCTTAACCATCCTCAGCTCCTTACACTCTTAGCCAAACCAAATTTACATTTTTTCTCCAAAGCACTTAGCAATGTTTGAATTATCTTATGTGCATGTTTATTGGTTTCCTCCCCACTAAAAGGTAAGCTTTCTGAGGTCAAGAACTCTGTTTCCTTTGTTTAACTGCAGAGTCTACCATGCCTAGAACAGTGTCTGATGCATAACATTGACCAGTGGATATGTGTTGATTGACTGACTGACCCAGAAGTTTCCAGACAATTGCCTTTGAAACCCAAATCCATGTTTTCTCTTATAAATTATTGTGTACAATAAATCGACAATCATTTCCTTACTTTTCATCTCAACCTTCACTCTAGGTAGTAACATTTTAAAACGAATATAGTGAGGAAACATACAGGTTTGGGTATCAAGAAGACTCAGGTTGAATTCTAGCTCTACATTGATTCACATGCCTCATTTAGAAAATGAGGTAACACTTCCTTCTTTACATAGTTATTTTGCTCATGTGTGATACATGATTTATACTGTAAATACATCCTCCATTCCATCTTCCCTCCCTTTCTTTCCACCCTTTCTTCCTTCAGCCTCCTCTTCTCTCTTTGGTATAGAATCTGTGTTGCAGGATAAAACCTTGGCTGTGAAGAAAAGGAAGAAAGGGGCCAATTTTCATGTATCATTTTAAATTATGCCCCTTACAGCTGAAAAAGGAAGTGTCTGATTTGGAAAGCCATGCTTGTCCAGTCTATGCTTAAAAAGCTCTAGCAGGAAAAATTCAACCTACTGTTACTGTCTAGCCACCAGCAAACATAAACTACATATCACAACCATATAAAATTGTAGCATCAGCTAATATTCAAGATAGTTTGCATGGTACAATAAATTAATTAAATCATTTTGGTTAGTCTATTTGAATGGAAACTTCAGTGTCAAGTTTCTTGTAATTGCTTTATCAAGGCTTCTAAAGTTGTATTTTTATTGATGTTTTAAAAAATAAATTCCTATAACATCAAACCTATAAAAGGTTCATCACAGACCAAATACCTCTCTAACCTTTTAAGCTCTCACAGTAAAAACTGTCTTTTTTATTTATCTAAGTTTGGGAAAGATACAAATGCAATCATAACCCCCAAGGCAAAATTTTATGGCAGTTTTCAGAACTCTTCACTATAAAAACTACTCAAACCTACAAACATAAAAGTTTCCAATAAAATTTGTCTTGGATACTCGCAATAAAACATTCTCTGCTTGCCTCTTAGTTCCAAATTGTGGAACCACAACTGTCCAAATGTTGAAGATATATTCCACCTCCCCCAGCCACACTTCCCTCAAACTTTCAATCTCCTTCCATTGAAAAGCATGCTCTTTCACATTTAAGGAATGTGTGTTAATAAAAATAAAAGAAAAAAGTGTTCATATTAAAGAAATCACAAAGGGCATTACATAAATGATTGAAGCACCTTAAGTAACTATATTTTATTTTAAAAAATAATGTCTTCAAGTTTGCACCTAAAAAAGTCATTCTGATTTTAACTTGGATCATGTTTCATAATGAAAAATTTACATAATAAAAGAGAAATGTGCCTATAAGCATAGAGTGATTCATAGTAGAAAGTCTTCTGAAAGTCCATGTATGTTCCATTAGGGGCATTTGCAAAGCTGATTTCCAGTCCACTTCTGGTCCTCCCAGTGGTACAGGGAGATGCTGCCAGTGGCTTCAGTGCTCAGGAAGCACACTGAAGCATCCTAGCTCTGGACGCCAACAGTTTTACTGAAGCGTCCCTTTCAGTTTCTGACCTTGAAATCCCTTCATTGTGTCCATTGCTCTGATCTCTGTTTCTCTGAAGCACCACCCAAAAATACCAACCGGGCTCTTTCCTTTGATGCCAGCATATTTGTCACCATGCAGAGGGCAGTCAGTGGTCTGCTGTCAAGGCCCTATGCTCAGCCAGTCCCTTATATGCATGATCTTCTGCCTTAGGGAGATAGTATGGGTAGAGGTCTGTGCAAAGGCTTAGGCAACAGACCAATTTATGTTTGAACTCCAGCAATGCTGCTTTTTGTCTCTATCAGTCTGGAAAGTTAAGAAACTTCCTCACCTGCAAAATGGACCAATTTCCTACCGTTTGTTCCTTCCTGACTCATGGTTTCATTGTTGACCTCCCAGCAAACTTTCAATTCAGCTTCACTCAAAGTGCAATATGTCTCTTACATGCAAACCTTCAAGTTGCATACTTTCAAAGATGCGAATGTATAGGCTAGCCCCTGTATGCCAGATATTCTACTGTGGTTGTTGTTGTTGAGTTGATGAGTCCTGTTTGACTCTTTGTGACTCCATGAGCTACAGCATGCCAGGCTTCCCCATCCTCCACTATCTCCTGGAGTTTGCCCAAACTCATGTCCATTGAGTCAAATGCCATCTGACCAATTTATCCTCTGTCACCCCTTCTCCTCTTGCTCTCAGTCTTTCATCAGGGTCTTTTCCAGTGAGTTGGCTCTTCACATCAGGTAGCCAAGGTATTGGAGCTTCAGCATGAGACCTTTCAATAAGTATTCAGGGTTCAAGATACTCTACTGTAATGTTGCAATGTGTATTTTTTGTGTTAGTTTTTTAATGTATGTAGTATCCATGTGAAAGTATTATATGCCTTATATATGTATTATTTCTGTGTAAAGTAATATAAAACTATTATATTATATTATATTATATTATATTGTTATATTATAGTACTATACAATTGATTGTGTTAATTGGGTGCCCAGGCTAAATTTGTTGGGTTTACAAACAAATTGGACTTACAAATGTGCTCTCTGAATGGAACTCGTTCATGTGTAGGGGACTTACTATAGACTCACTGTAATTTAGATTCCGAATGAGCAAATCCCGAGATAAGAATTGTGTACAAGGTACTTGCTGATTCACTGTGATGTACTGGGAGAGACCTACCAGAGAATCAGACAAGCATGGCAGGCAGCGGGAAGAAGTCAAGTTAGGCTCCACTTTTAGCCCCAGATTTGGCCCCAGCCAGTCCCTCAGAGGAGCTCCACAGCTGAAATTATGCCTGCAAGTTGATTCCTTTTGGAGGGTGGCCAGATAAAAGATGGCACCCAATTAACTTTGAATTTCAACAAACAATGAAGTCTTTTTACTATGTCTCAAATATTCCATAGGACACATTTATACCAAAAAAAGGCAATCATTTGTTGTTTACTTGAAGTTCAAGTTTAATCAGCTATCCTGAATTATTATTAGTCTGGAAACTCTATGAAGGTCAGGTTGCTGGGCTTCCATTCTCAGGGCTGTGAGTCGGAGGCATAAAGAGGGGGAGGTGGCCCATAGAACCTGTAGAAGGGATTGAAGAGGGTCTGAGTGGAACCCCAACAAAAGTGTCAGCTAGCATCCTGTACTGTCTGGTGTTCTTCATACAGTGGTCCTTCTACTTTCTTCCATTATGGAAAGAGTTCTTACAATGGAGCCTGCTTTTCTCTGCCTGAAAAAAGCTAACTTTCTACAATTCTTCACTGTGGCTTCTAGATCACACATCCATTGCTCTAGCTCCCCAAAGATAAGTCCCTCTTTGAGCTCTGGCTCTCTGGCTATTGCTTTCTCCCCCTTCAGTTTTGTCTACATCCAGGGGACACTTGAATCTGATGACTGTATTGTCTCAGTCACAGGTTGCCTCCAGCCCCAAGTGCTACTGCCATCTTGGTCACTATTTTGCCAAGTAAGTAGTCTCGGAATTCTTTTATCCTTTTCTTATGTTCACAGCGCATTCTCCTGATTCTTCCTGCTCTAATCATTATGGCATTTCTTACATCTCTGAAAACTTAATTATCCTACTTTGAAAATACGCTCATTCATTCAGTTTTCACTCCATTACTCCTATTACACTTTCCTCATTCATTAACCCCTTCTGAATTTACTTTCTTCTCTCATAAACTACGTGTTTCAGTCTTATCAGTATGCGTAGGTTTCCATGGTGGCTCAGTTAGTAAAGTATCTGCCAGCAATGCAAGAGACCTACCCCAGGTTCAATCCCTGGATAGAGAATATCCCCTGAGAAGGAAATGGCAGCCCACTCTCATATTCTTGCCTGGAATATCCCATGGACAGAGGAACCTGGTGGACTACAGTCCATGGGGTCACAAAGAGTCAGGCATGACTGATGGTCTGAGCATATCAGTATTGACAGACATTCTCAACAGCCTTGTTCTCTTTTTATTCTGTTTTACTCTAAGACCCCTTTTACCCATATCAATACATAAGCCTCCCTTCTCCATTCTTCTGGAATTTGAAAGCTTAACCATGATAGGGACTTCCCTGGCAGTCCAGTAATGAAGACTTCACTTTCCAATGCAGGGGATGAAGGTTTGATTCCTGGTTAGAGAGATAAGATCCCATATGCCTTGTGACCAAAAACCAAAACATAAAACAGAAACATTATGGTAAATTCAGTGGAGATGTTAAAAATTCTCTACATAAAAATATCTCTAAATAAAAAAAAAAATGACCAGGATATCATGTATAGTATTGGGACAGCAAAACTTTCACTTAACATTATAGGAGCAAATTTAAATCATGCTGAAATTAACTACATTATACATTGCTATAACATATTCCTAGTGAAAAGTGTCTTAAGTGCAAAGATGCTTGATACATTGCAGTTTTCCTTTAGGCATCATTAGGCATTTAATATGAAGACTATTACCTTGAGTAGAATATAAACTTGAATATATACATTTAGTAATTTCTCACACTGCAGTATAAATTGGAAGCAACATTCTTTTAAGTGCTGAATCCATGTTAATATTTATATATTGAAAATAAACATGAAGAAGAGATAGCATTATTTTCCTTTGAATGTAGGGTAAAAATTAACCCTTATTTCCAATAATCTTTTCTTACATTTATTTAATTTGTAATCGAAAAGAACAGAAGTAGCAGAAGTATGCTAAATAACAGTTGTCACTGGCATACTTTACATAAAAACAAAAGTAAAACAGGAATTATCACCCATACATATACATTAAAACAGAAATGAAATATTTACAAAGTTGAGGAGTTTTTCTTGGAATTATAGGTACTTTCAGCAGCAATAGTGCAAGTTCATTTCAAACAAGTTGTTTGTAGCAGCTTCTTAACTCATTATATTACTACCACGACTATTCAAAGCCAACAGAACTGAAAGCTGGAAATTACATCAAGAATTCCTCCTACTCCAAATAGTGAAATCAAAGTAAAATTTAATGATATTTTAAACCTATTTTCCCTTCTTTGTCTTATTTTACCCTTTAAGTCATTTAGTATTCATGATGGTATGTGAATATTAATTTTCATTTTTTTTTTAAGATTTATTTATTTATTTATTTTGGGCGGGGGTCGGGTTGGGGAGGGAGGGGAGCAGGCGGGCCACTTCTGTTGGTCTTTCATTTCTCTATTTTCATCCGTCTTTGTTCTTTGGCTCCTGTTGGCCTCCCATCACGGTGGCATCTGTCGTTGCAGAGCGCCGGCTCTGGGCGCATGCGCTCCAGAGCTCCGGCTTGGTAATTGGACACATCGGTCCAGCCACTCCGCGGCACTTGGGATCTTCCCAGGCCAGGGATCAAACTGGTGCCCCTTGCACTGCAAGGCGGTGTCCTTACCCACTGGACCACCAGGGGAAGCCCCCTAATTTTCATTTTTAAATACTTGTTTCAGACATACTTAAACTGAAAGTTTGAGTACTACACAAAGTACAAGGTGATAAATCATAATGTTTCTCCATTTAGTGGAATTGGATTTTACCAGTCTCTTACCTTAAATATTATTATTTGCTGAACTATAAGAGGCTTAGGATTGCCTGGTGACTCAGATGGTACAGAATCTGCCTGTAGATTCAAGTTCAATTCCTGGGTCGGGAAGATTCCCTGGAGAAGGAAATGGCAACCCATTCCATTATTCTTGCCTGGAGAGAGGCACCCGGAGGGCTCCAGTCCATGGGGTCCTGCAGAGTCACACACAGCTGAGCATCTAAGCATATAAGATCCTTATACTTTCTACATATAGTTGGATCCTCTCAATGTGGGCCCTGTGTCCTAGTATAAGTTGTTGTGTGCTCAGTGAAAGTCTAATATGATTAGAAAGTTTATTGCTTTAAACAACTGGAACAAGTTGTCATTGCACCCTGGAACCTCACATACGATGAGTGAGATGATGGAGCCAACATGAACTGTGTGTGGGTGGAGAGCTCTATATCTAAGTTTCAGGAAGACTTCTTTGACCTAGTGACCATTGAGATGGGACCTAATTTATGTGCCCAAGAGGCAGTGAAGAAGGTGACAGGTAATTCAAAAGGTCAGATATTGCTGCCTTCTTGAAAGGATTAACTCTATTTCTCTTTCATTTTTATCTTTTCAAATAACAACTGTCACAGTGGTTCAAAATAAACTGAGATTTTTTAAAAATACAGGAGGCAATGTGAGATTTGGCATTCTTTATGGTTCTTTTGCTCTTTAATAGCAAGGAAAACTTGATATCCTTCCTAGAGACCTGACTGGGAAACAGATTCTGTGTGGTAGTGATTTAATGAGATAAATGCTTCTCCCCATTAGGGTCTATGATTGGGTCTTTCTATTAGTAACAGTATTGACTCAAGAATAAAATCAACTACTTGTGTATTAGTGCTCCTTAAGCTAATGACAGTTTATATTCGTGATCTCTAATTTATGATCTGGGATACGATGATGCTCTCTCTCAAGTCAGTACGTTTACTTTAAATGGTTTATCTTAAGGAGGGCTACTGTATAAGTGCTTTTGTGCTTTCTCATTTGTATTCTTCTATAAAAGGGAAAAGACTGAGAATATTAACAAGCCAGCTGTTAGGACTTCTTTGATATTTCCCTGTGGTCTGCTGCATTAGAGAGAGGCTAAGTTCTTAACATCAGCTGGATTTGTTGATCATTGATAAACAGTACTCTATGAGTATTGGCTTATAGGTTCATTTTGTGCATTTATTTTTATCCATGGCAATTTGGATGTTCTCTTGCCTTTAATAGGTTTGTTTTAAAAAATGCCTAAAAGCATAATCCAGATTTCCAAGCCTTCCACCAAATTAAACAAAATAATACTTTCTTTTATTTACATGACTAGAGTGAATATGATTTTCAGTTTTTATTCAAGAATTTATTTCAGATGATCTTAGATCAAATTCTCTATACTTAACACCATGGGGGAACGAAGAGAAAAGGCTATTGCCTTCATGACATGAGCACTCTTCATTTATTCATTTACTTAGGGTCTACTTTATACCAGATTTTTTTCATTAGGTTTGAGGAAATGAAAGAAATGGTAACAATGGGGAATATCTCACCTTAGATACTTCTAAATAGTTAGTTGAGCCTTTTAAATAAAGTTCAAGTGTATGTGGTATGGCATTTTCTATTTTATAGGATACAAAGACAAGCTCTAGTAAAGTATGCCACAGACAGCCTAATTCCAGTCTCCTTTGTTACGGTAACCCAACTCTGGGATGGATCAGTTTATGTCTATCTCTATTGCAAGAGAGACCCATGAGGAAACCAAGAGACATAGATCTAGATGTTTAGCCCTAAGGCAGAGACATGATAAGAGTAACTTATTTGGCCGGGAATGTTTTAAACAGAAAAAAAGTTTTCTTCTCAGTGAGCTCATCCGGAGATCATGTCTTAGTTGAACCCTCTGCTATCACGTGTGGTGGTATCTGCTGTGTGACTAAGATCAGACACCTAGGAGAGCTCCCCTTCTCCCATGAAGCACTCTTCAGAAAGTGCATGACAGCTGGAAACAGAGACAGAGCTAATAATACAGAGGGAACCTAAGCCTAGTATGCTTCAGGTACCTGGCTGATCTGGGATGGGATCAGATTTTATTCAAACTTCTCATGAAGGTAGAAGCATAAATGACAGGCAGCCTGCCACTTGCTTAGCTGATGACTGTTTTTCCAGAACTGATTCCTAAAAACCCACTCCGCCAGTCCCAAGAACATCCTAAAGAAATTGACCACTTCCTTGATTGGAAGATTTACAAGGCAGTAGATTTCCCTCCACCTCCCTGTACATATAGGTCCACGGAGGACAACAAACTGAAATGATCCTCCTTCCCTGAAACCAGTATGGAGGCAATGTGAAGTACAGGCTAATCCCCCGAGTCCTAAATGGCCTTCAACAGACCTGTCCTAATGAAGCAAAGTTAAAAATCAGTAATAAATTAATGAGAATGTGCCTCTTAGTGGCAATCATCCATCCATTCCCTCTTAGAGCACCTCTTAATTATTTTTACTAATGACAAAGTTTGGGGGTCACTGATTTCAGGAAAGAAGAAAACTTTTTCTGCTCTCAAGACAGTAATGTGCCACCTCTACATTCTGTGTATTTGGAATCATCACTATTATTTGTGGTTGTTTCCTTTTTTAAATGCTGAGTGATGACATTGCGTCAGTGGGCTGAAAAGACACTTTCCAAATTTGTCCTTTGTTTTCCTTCAGAAAGAGATTGTCATTTGGGACTGCCCATCATTTATAGATAGTAAGGCATGGAGTAATATGTCCTATGCACCTTCTCCCTTTTCACAGGGAACCACAATAATACCTAAGGAATCATTAAGGTATGAATAGAAATGCCCGTTTTCCTCACTTCCAATCTTTCTGTTAACTGGGATCGTGCTCAGTTTATGCAGAGACTCATTCAGTCTCGCTGATGATCTTCACAGCTGCTGGCTAATGCAGCCCTCTTAAACATCTCTATGAAGCTCTAAAATCTGCTTAGGAAATTATCAGAGTGACACATGTTGGCAACAGTTTCAGACACCTAGGAGAGCTCCCTTCTCCCATGAAGCACTCTTCAGAAAGTGCATGACAGCTGGAAACAGAGACAGAGCTAATAATACAGAGGGAACCTAAGCCTAGTATGCTTCAGGTACCTGGCTGATCTGGGATGGGATCAGATTTTATTCAAACTTCTCATGAAGGTAGAAGCATAAATGACAGGCAGCCTGCCACTTGCTTAGCTGATGACTGTTTTTCCAGAACTGATTCCTAAAAACCCACTCCGCCAGTCCCAAGAACATCCTAAAGAAATTGACCACTTCCTTGATTGGAAGATTTACAAGGCAGTAGATTTCCCTCCACCTCCCTGTACATATAGGTCCACGGAGGACAACAAACTGAAATGATCCTCCTTCCCTGAAACCAGTATGGAGGCAATGTGAAGTACAGGCTAATCCCCCGAGTCCTAAATGGCCTTCAACAGACCTGTCCTAATGAAGCAAAGTTAAAAATCAGTAATAAATTAATGAGAATGTGCCTCTTAGTGGCAATCATCCATCCATTCCCTCTTAGAGCACCTCTTAATTATTTTTACTAATGACAAAGTTTGGGGGTCACTGATTTCAGGAAAGAAGAAAACTTTTTCTGCTCTCAAGACAGTAATGTGCCACCTCTACATTCTGTGTATTTGGAATCATCACTATTATTTGTGGTTGTTTCCTTTTTTAAATGCTGAGTGATGACATTGCGTCAGTGGGCTGAAAAGACACTTTCCAAATTTGTCCTTTGTTTTCCTTCAGAAAGAGATTGTCATTTGGGACTGCCCATCATTTATAGATAGTAAGGCATGGAGTAATATGTCCTATGCACCTTCTCCCTTTTCACAGGGAACCACAATAATACCTAAGGAATCATTAAGGTATGAATAGAAATGCCCGTTTTCCTCACTTCCAATCTTTCTGTTAACTGGGATCGTGCTCAGTTTATGCAGAGACTCATTCAGTCTCGCTGATGATCTTCACAGCTGCTGGCTAATGCAGCCCTCTTAAACATCTCTATGAAGCTCTAAAATCTGCTTAGGAAATTATCAGAGTGACACATGTTGGCAACAGTTTCATTTCACAAAGAATCGTGAAGTGAAGGCACTACTCACTTTTTCTCCCTCCCTCTCTTTTCTTCTCATGATACGGGTGAGACATTCCAAATGGGGTGACTTTCTGGGGTTACTTTTCATAGAATATAACTTACAAGTTGGGAAAGCATACTTGATAACAATGTGTTGCAAAGCAAATGAAGAACAGTCAACACAAATCAACAATTTGTCATCATTTTTAGAGCAATTGAGCTGCAATTGGGAAATAGAGGGTGTAGTCCTCCCACGGGACAGTGGCAGAACACTGAGCAGGAACCACTGGCCCAGAGCTCTCGGTGTGGCCACCCATGGCAAGTGCACGCCCACTGCTGTCCTGTGCCTTTCACACCAGCCACCAGGTCCATCTGATCTCTCCACTGGCCTCGAGCTTCCAAATTCAGAAACCGTGAAGAGTGTAGAAAAGCAATCAAAGAAAACAGATGGGTATATTTTGATAGACTTCTGAGAAACTACAGCTTCATCACTTTGCTTATTAATGTTCTAACTCTGGCAGGCTCCTTCCCACTTAATAAAGGAGAAAGACATTATAGGCAATACTAGGAAGCTCAGCATTAGTGAAATAAAAATAACAATAGATTAATATCTTTAAGGATTTTCTTTGAACTTTACATTTTCAAAGCTTCTCCCAAGAATGCTTTGCTTCCCCCTTCTAGACTGTTGATCACTCGAGAGAAAATAATGTCAGGGTTTTTTAAAAACAACCTTGAGTGTAGAGCACCTGTGGGATTAATATTTTCAAGTGACTTACAGTGGTCTGTATGCAACACTTTATTGATTTTTCTTGGCAGAGAGAAATATCAAACCCAATCCAATGTGAAAATTCCCTAACAGAAGGTAAGTTATAATTCAATACAAGCAGCAAACTTATGACAGTACGTAGCTCATTCAGAGACTTTCATAAGTAGAGTGCATCAGTAGTCAGCAGGTTTAGTGCACACATCTCAGTCCTTACTATAAGATCAACACTCAGGCTCCTTCTAAAAAAACCCAAAGTTAACTGGGATCGTGCTCAGTTTATGCAGAGACTCATTCAGTCTCGCTGATGATCTTCACAGCTGCTGGCTAATGCAGCCCTCTTAAACATCTCTATGAAGCTCTAAAATCTGCTTAGGAAATTATCAGAGTGACACATGTTGGCAACAGTTTCATTTCACAAAGAATCGTGAAGTGAAGGCACTACTCACTTTTTCTCCTCCTCTCTTTTCTTCTCATGATACGGGTGAGACATTCCAAATGGGGTGACTTTCTGGGGTTACTTTTCATAGAATATAACTTACAAGTTGGGAAAGCATACTTGATAACAATGTGTTGCAAAGCAAATGAAGAACAGTCAACACAAATCAACAATTTGTCATCATTTTTAGAGCAATTGAGCTGCAATTGGGAAATAGAGGGTGTAGTCCTCCCACGGGACAGTGGCAGAACACTGAGCAGGAACCACTGGCCCAGAGCTCTCGGTGTGGCCACCCATGGCAAGTGCACGCCCACTGCTGTCCTGTGCCTTTCACACCAGCCACCAGGTCCATCTGATCTCTCCACTGGCCTCGAGCTTCCAAATTCAGAAACCGTGAAGAGTGTAGAAAAGCAATCAAAGAAAACAGATGGGTATATTTTGATAGACTTCTGAGAAACTACAGCTTCATCACTTTGCTTATTAATGTTCTAACTCTGGCAGGCTCCTTCCCACTTAATAAAGGAGAAAGACATTATAGGCAATACTAGGAAGCTCAGCATTAGTGAAATAAAAATAACAATAGATTAATATCTTTAAGGATTTTCTTTGAACTTTACATTTTCAAAGCTTCTCCCAAGAATGCTTTGCTTCCCCCTTCTAGACTGTTGATCACTCGAGAGAAAATAATGTCAGGGTTTTTTAAAAACAACCTTGAGTGTAGAGCACCTGTGGGATTAATATTTTCAAGTGACTTACAGTGGTCTGTATGCAACACTTTATTGATTTTTCTTGGCAGAGAGAAATATCAAACCCAATCCAATGTGAAAATTCCCTAACAGAAGGTAAGTTATAATTCAATACAAGCAGCAAACTTATGACAGTACGTAGCTCATTCAGAGACTTTCATAAGTAGAGTGCATCAGTAGTCAGCAGGTTTAGTGCACACATCTCAGTCCTTACTATAAGATCAACAAGGCTCAGTTGCATCTTCTCGTTTCACGAATTCTCATCTTCAGTCTAACACTGAAAACCAAACCACTCAAGTTCCCCAGAGAGCTTTGCAAGAAATGAATTCTTACCTGAATTAGCATCACATTTGCAATGTTTTCTAAACCGGCTAATGAAGCCCCCTTTGAGGAGAAAACCTTCCAAGGGCAGAAGAGAATGCAGACAAACACACTCAATCTCATAGCATTGACACTGGGGTAAGTTCAGCAAAACTTCTTTCAGCTCGTTAAACTCTCAAAGGTCATCCACACAGACAACAAGCCCAAAGTTGCTCTCCCCCAATACAGGACTGGAATGTCTTATTGCCACCAGGTACAAAGGCTCTGAGGCTACAAGAAGGCTCTGTGAAAGAAGTCTTCACTTATTTATGTATTCATACGTTTTAAGGAAGAGTTTTTTCCCATTTAAAATTTGTTAATATAAATTTTCCAAAAGCCCTAGAGGTCTTGAGAAGAAAGACACAAATTTAAGGCACTGTGGTTTGGCTGTTAAATTAGTAGCAACCATTAAAAAAGCAGCCTGAGTCAATTATGTGGGATTTACCTGCCCTGTAGATTTGCAAGTTAGAGTACATTGGAGTTTCATTTTTATATGTGCTACTTAGAGAAACAAATAACTCCCCTATTTTCAATTTATGTTTTAATGCAAGATTTATGTCTTTACATAGGTCAAAAATAATACTTTTATTGGTGTGACCCAGAATGATGGGGAAAAACCATAAGAGGGAGTTCATACATGACTGTGCTGATTCAAGTTTCTGTGATTAGAGTTGACAGCATAGTTTTATCTCTTGCCTTGCACAATATCTTTATGCCCTCAGAAGAGAACTGGCATTGCTTCCCCTAATTTAAATCCCAATGATCTATTGCTCTTTAATATTAACAGTCATTGCCAGGCTGCCTCTTGCAGAACAAGCAGCTTCAACTCCAAAATCTCAAGGTCTAAAGACCATAGTCATTTATCTAATGAGCCCCCGGAGGACCTAAGGTAGCTTAGCCCATTAAGTGAGCTGAGTCTCAAGCAAGGGCTGCTGAAAGTTGACCTGTAACTGCCAAAATCCTCCTTTGTGGAGTTTTGTTATGAGTCATAAAACTCATCTCCTCCATGGCAAATCCAACATATTTGTTCATTATGTCCCTGTGCCGTGCCATAAGCTTTACCTCGCCAGAGCATCTGCTTGGCCTCCACTCCACTGCTAATGATTATTCTTTGCTTTCCAGTCACTAATTTTTAAAAGGCATCAGCGTGATCTAGTGAAAATCCACTCTTAAAGATGCATCATGAAATTTGATTTCTATTCCCGTTTCTGAAAATAACTATCCAAGCAACATCAAGGAAGTCCTTTGTCCTCTCTGAACCTCAGTTTCCTCATCTGCAAAGCAGAGGTGGGGGCACTGGGTGGGAAGAATGCTCTAGATGACAGGAAGGTCCAGCCCCCGCCTCCACAGAATTTAAAATTCCAGCTATGTTCACATATAAAGAAAGGACTTTATTTCTACTATTTTTATATTACTTTTGGTGAATTGGGCAATTTTGCATGACTTAAAAGCATTATATATTCGGTTATCAGCTCTTAGGACAACTCTTTAAAACTGGAAGAAATCTTATACAAAAGAAAGTTTGAGTTTCATAGTTTATTAGTTGATATGATTGTCTAAAGGAACAAAAAATAATTTAAATCTTTATTAGTCACCTCTTAAACCTCTGGAGTTGCTAGAACTTGGTGTTCAGTTTAGCAGAGTTTCATTTTGTATGTTTTGCAACATCTCATCTACCTGAAGCGTGGTCTTTGTTTTCTAAACGTGGAGATTAAAACACAAATGGGGAATCTGTAGTCTCTTTTCAATCCTCTTTCCTGTGAGCTCTTTGCAGGATTCTATGTTGTCCTCTTCCCTCTTAAACACACTCTTCTCACTGGGCTTCTGTGACCCTGTATTTCAGCCTTTTCTCTCCCTCTATGACTGTTCCTTGACTTCTCACTGGATCGTCTTCCTCAGCTCACCTTATACAGGAGAGTTTTTCCCAGGTTTCATTCTCAGTCCTTGCATTTTAATTTCTGTGCATGTTCCATTAGTCATTATGTCTTGGAGAGAACAAGTTATGAACTAGGTAGAAAACAAATGTGTCCTTCAATTCTGACACTTACCATAATAATTAACACAATATACCATATATAATATGCCATATATATGTGCATGCATGCATGCTAAGTTGCTTCAGTCATGTCCAACTTTGTGTGACCCTGTGGACTGTAGCACGCCAGACTCCTCCATCCATGGGGATTCTCCAGGCAAGAATACTGGACTGAATTGCCATGCCCTCTTACAGGGGATCTTCCCAGCCCAAGGATCAAACCCACATCTCATGTCTTCTGCATTGGCAGGCCTGTTCTTTACTACTAGCACTACCTGGGAAGCTCACCGTATATATATCCAAATTTTATCAATTATAAGATTTCTTTATTTCTCATTTAACATAAGAGTCCAACAATCATCAGGAAGTCCTTTGTCCTCTCTGAACCTCAGTTTCCTCATCTGCAAAGCAGAGGTGGGGCACTGGGTGGGAAGAATGCTCTAGATGACAGGAAGGTCCAGCCCCCGCCTCCACAGAATTTAAAATTCCAGCTATGTTCACATATAAAGAAAGGACTTTATTTCTACTATTTTTATATTACTTTTGGTGAATTGGGCAATTTTGCATGACTTAAAAGCATTATATATTCGGTTATCAGCTCTTAGGACAACTCTTTAAAACTGGAAGAAATCTTATACAAAAAGAAAGTTTGAGTTTCATAGTTTATTAGTTGATATGATTGTCTAAAGGAACAAAAAATAATTTAAATCTTTATTAGTCACCTCTTAAACCTCTGGAGTTGCTAGAACTTGGTGTTCAGTTTAGCAGAGTTTCATTTTGTATGTTTTGCAACATCTCATCTACCTGAAGCGTGGTCTTTGTTTTCTAAACGTGGAGATTAAAACACAAATGGGGAATCTGTAGTCTCTTTTCAATCCTCTTTCCTGTGAGCTCTTTGCAGGATTCTATGTTGTCCTCTTCCCTCTTAAACACACTCTTCTCACTGGGCTTCTGTGACCCTGTATTTCAGCCTTTTCTCTCCCTCTATGACTGTTCCTTGACTTCTCACTGGATCGTCTTCCTCAGCTCACCTTATACAGGAGAGTTTTTCCCAGGTTTCATTCTCAGTCCTTGCATTTTAATTTCTGTGCATGTTCCATTAGTCATTATGTCTTGGAGAGAACAAGTTATGAACTAGGTAGAAAACAAATGTGTCCTTCAATTCTGACACTTACCATAATAATTAACACAATATACCATATATAATATGCCATATATATGTGCATGCATGCATGCTAAGTTGCTTCAGTCATGTCCAACTTTGTGTGACCCTGTGGACTGTAGCACGCCAGACTCCTCCATCCATGGGGATTCTCCAGGCAAGAATACTGGACTGAATTGCCATGCCCTCTTACAGGGGATCTTCCCAGCCCAAGGATCAAACCCACATCTCATGTCTTCTGCATTGGCAGGCCTGTTCTTTACTACTAGCACTACCTGGGAAGCTCACCGTATATATATCCAAATTTTATCAATTATAAGATTTCTTTATTTCTCATTTAACATAATTTTCTTTCGAGTCTACACATGGATGGAATCTACAGTAAAATGGATTAAGGTCTTCACTTCCATAAAGCCTGTGCATAATTAGTTTTTAGTTTTTATGGAGTTTGAGATCACTGGGGATAATAATTACCTTTTTGGTTACTTTTGCAGACTACAGATACCATAGCTCCAATATAACTGTGACTATAAATCTGTCCAAATGTCATGCTGAGAAGCTAATGTAAGCTATTTAGGAAAATTCTTCCTTAAGTTGAGTCTGAGGTAATTTATCTTGTCTATCATTAATTTGTAAGGTGTGTTTTTAAGAAACCATATAGTGATTTTAATACCTTTAGTTTAAAGTGGATAAATTTCAAACTATTTGAAATTGCACATTCATTGAGGTTTTTTATAAAAGATCTTAAGTTTGACTCTAAATATTTGGTTGAAGACATATACAAAGTGTAATTTAATGTGCAAATAGCATGAGAGCAGAACCCTACACGGTTACTACTTCTTATCCCCTTTTCAAATAGGTAAATCATTCTGGGGGATTTGACAATGCTCCTTGGTTATGATCAGACACTTGGGCACTCAGTCATCCAGCCTTCTGAAGACCTTGTTTCTAACTAACAATAGATAGCAAAAGTGTTTCCCTCCTTCTTATTAGCAATGGGATCTTTTACCTAGAGATTTCAGAACAAAAGGTAAGAAAGACAGTTAATTATAGCCCAGGCCTCACATGCAGAGTTAATGAATTTTAATGCACATCAATTAATAACTAATTGGGTTTTTTCCTGACTATAGATAGAGGTACTGGGTGATAAGAAGAAAAGAGGCCCCATTTTAATTGAAATACAACAGTCATTTTGCTATGGCTTTGTGTCCCTGGTTCTCCCTGTGTTTATGTCAAAATCAGAAATAAAAACCTGAAGCTTTGAAAGAAGTGCACATGACTTTTCATATAAGGCAAATACAAAATTCTTTATAATTCTGTGTGGAGCAACACTATTTCAAAGTGTGTTTACATTTTGTATAGGCAAGATGGATATTATACATTAATTTCTAAAATAAATAAAGGGGAAAGAAAAAATAAATGAAGAAAACAGAGAGAGAGAGAGAGAGAGAGAGAGAGAGACAGTAAAAGGTCTCAAAAGGTTTGAAAGTCTTGGTTTCATTTAATAGTTAGTGAAACTAAAACAGATACAAAACTCTGAGTCTTATGAATCTAACTCCAATTTCTCCTCACCACAACATAAAACACCATCCAACTTCAGTATGCCCTCAAAGAAGAATCAAGCTAGAGTAAGGACAGGCATACACATGTCCAAGTATAAAAAAGTGTTTATTTCAGTATCTACACTATCCTATACAACATGTCCAGCTATAACCATATGAGATTAAATGATATTTCAAACTATTTGAAATTGCACATTCATTGAGGTTTTTTATAAAAGATCTTAAGTTTGACTCTAAATATTTGGTTGAAGACATATACAAAGTGTAATTTAATGTGCAAATAGCATGAGAGCAGAACCCTACACGGTTACTACTTCTTATCCCCTTTTCAAATAGGTAAATCATTCTGGGGGATTTGACAATGCTCCTTGGTTATGATCAGACACTTGGGCACTCAGTCATCCAGCCTTCTGAAGACCTTGTTTCTAACTAACAATAGATAGCAAAAGTGTTTCCCTCCTTCTTATTAGCAATGGGATCTTTTACCTAGAGATTTCAGAACAAAAGGTAAGAAAGACAGTTAATTATAGCCCAGGCCTCACATGCAGAGTTAATGAATTTTAATGCACATCAATTAATAACTAATTGGGTTTTTTCCTGACTATAGATAGAGGTACTGGGTGATAAGAAGAAAAGAGGCCCCATTTTAATTGAAATACAACAGTCATTTTGCTATGGCTTTGTGTCCCTGGTTCTCCCTGTGTTTATGTCAAAATCAGAAATAAAAACCTGAAGCTTTGAAAGAAGTGCACATGACTTTTCATATAAGGCAAATACAAAATTCTTTATAATTCTGTGTGGAGCAACACTATTTCAAAGTGTGTTTACATTTTGTATAGGCAAGATGGATATTATACATTAATTTCTAAAATAAATAAAGGGGAAAGAAAAAATAAATGAAGAAAACAGAGAGAGAGAGAGAGAGAGAGAGAGAGAGACAGTAAAAGGTCTCAAAAGGTTTGAAAGTCTTGGTTTCATTTAATAGTTAGTGAAACTAAAACAGATACAAAACTCTGAGTCTTATGAATCTAACTCCAATTTCTCCTCACCACAACATAAAACACCATCCAACTTCAGTATGCCCTCAAAGAAGAATCAAGCTAGAGTAAGGACAGGCATACACATGTCCAAGTATAAAAAAGTGTTTATTTCAGTATCTACACTATCCTATACAACATGTCCAGCTATAACAGAAAAAATATAAAACATATGAAAATGCAAAAATTCTGAAATGAGAATAATTATCAAAACCAGAATTAAATAAGACATTAATGTTGGAAATATTTAAATATTTCCAAAGACAAAGAATTTAAAAGAACTGTAATTAATATATTATGGCTTTTAATGAAAAGATATACCACATGTAAGATCAGATAGATATCTTCATGAGAGAAAGAGAAACTACAATCAAACTAAAAAACAAATGGAACTGAAACTAAAATCAAATGGAAATGCTAGAAATATAAAATAAAAACAGAGATGAAGACTGCTTTCAACAGATTCATCAGTACACTTTACACAACCAAGGAAAAGATCAGTGAACTCATGGTAAGTCAATAAAAAGTACCCAATCTGAAACATAAAAAGAAAAAATTGAAAGTTGAGGGAGCCTCTATGAGTTGTGGGACAAAATCAAGTAGTATGACATATGTGAAATTGAAATCCTAGAAGGAAAAGAGAGTAAATGGGACCAAAGTATGACTCAAAAACGTAATGGCTGAGAATTTTCCAGAGTTAGCGGCATGACACTAAACCGGATTTAAAGAAGCTCAGAAAAGCATTTGGTTTAAGAGAAGAAAGGAAACACCTATAGATATCATATTTAGATTGCTAAAAAGCAGAGACAAAGAAGAAAATCTTGTAGAGAAAATAGATATATTACCTATAGAGGAAAAATAATAAGAATGACAGTAGACTTCGTATCAGAAATCATACAGGAAGACAAACCGTCAAGTGATACCTTTCAAAGACTGGAAGAAACAGGAAGACCATCCATAAAGAGTTCCATACCTAGTAGAATATAATCCAAAAAATAAAGAGAAATAATTTTCTCAAACAAGCAAATGATAGTGATTTTTCATTAAATTAGTGAATGTATTGCCAAAAGGCTATCTTGAAAAGAAATACTCAAGAAAGTTATTCAGGCAGACAGGATGTAAGAAATTTTCCATAAAATATGAAGAGCATTGGAAAGGAATAAATTAAATTTATATTTTCCTTACTGTTTATTGCTCCAAAAATAACCGTTGGGAGCAAACGATAACTGCATTTTTTATTCATAGCACAGATGAAACTTAAAATATATGACAGTATAACAAAGGATGTGAGGGAAGAATTGGGAATACACTATCCAAGGTCCTTACTATGTGTGTCATGCTATGCTCAGTTGCTCTGTTGTGTCTGATTCTTTGAGATTTTTTGGACTGTAGCCCACGAGGCTCCCCTAACCATTGGGATTTTTCAGGCTAGAATACCTGAATGAGTTGCCATTGCCTCCTCGAGGGGATCTTCCTGGTCCAGGGATCAAACCTGTATCTCTTGAGTCTCTTGCACTGCAGGCAGATTCTTTACACCATCAGGAAAACCCTACTATGCATGAGGGGAGTGTAATATTATGAATATTTGGACATAAACTCAGTCTCTGTCCAGATATGGAATACTCTCTGCTATGAAACAAACTTTACTGTAGATAAAAGAAAATAATTCATACAGAAATGTTCTAAGATCATAATGGATTTAAACTAGTTACAGAAAGATATCCAGAAAATTCTCCATGAGTAAATGGGAAAAACCAAAGTATGACTCAAAACGTAATGGCTGAGAATTTTCCAGAGTTAGCGGCATGACACTAAACCGGATTTAAAGAAGCTCAGAAAAGCATTTGGTTTAAGAGAAGAAAGGAAACACCTATAGATATCATATTTAGATTGCTAAAAAGCAGAGACAAAGAAGAAAATCTTGTAGAGAAAATAGATATATTACCTATAGAGGAAAAATAATAAGAATGACAGTAGACTTCGTATCAGAAATCATACAGGAAGACAAACCGTCAAGTGATACCTTTCAAAGACTGGAAGAAACAGGAAGACCATCCATAAAGAGTTCCATACCTAGTAGAATATAATCCAAAAAATAAAGAGAAATAATTTTCTCAAACAAGCAAATGATAGTGATTTTCATTAAATTAGTGAATGTATTGCCAAAAGGCTATCTTGAAAAGAAATACTCAAGAAAGTTATTCAGGCAGACAGGATGTAAGAAATTTTCCATAAAATATGAAGAGCATTGGAAAGGAATAAATTAAATTTATATTTTCCTTACTGTTTATTGCTCCAAAAATAACCGTTGGGAGCAAACGATAACTGCATTTTTTATTCATAGCACAGATGAAACTTAAAATATATGACAGTATAACAAAGGATGTGAGGGAAGAATTGGGAATACACTATCCAAGGTCCTTACTATGTGTGTCATGCTATGCTCAGTTGCTCTGTTGTGTCTGATTCTTTGAGACTTTTGGACTGTAGCCCACGAGGCTCCCCTAACCATTGGGATTTTTCAGGCTAGAATACCTGAATGAGTTGCCATTGCCTCCTCGAGGGGATCTTCCTGGTCCAGGGATCAAACCTGTATCTCTTGAGTCTCTTGCACTGCAGGCAGATTCTTTACACCATCAGGAAAACCCTACTATGCATGAGGGGAGTGTAATATTATGAATATTTGGACATAAACTCAGTCTCTGTCCAGATATGGAATACTCTCTGCTATGAAACAAACTTTACTGTAGATAAAAGAAAATAATTCATACAGAAATGTTCTAAGATCATAATGGATTTAAACTAGTTACAGAAAGATATCCAGAAAATTCTCCAATATTTGAAAAGTAAGCATCTTACTCTTGAAAGAAGGAAAACACAAAATGTTGGCAAGAGGGTAGAACAAATGAATCCCTTTTATATCCTGATGGTAAGCATGTAAACTGACCCAAACTTGAAGAATTGCTTGGCAGTTTCTTAACTATTTTTCATATGACCTGCCTGTTCAACTCCTAGTATTTACCTAAAGGAAATCAAAACATAAGTCCATGTAAAACTTGTGAAAGTATTTTTATTACAGCTTCATTAATAATAGTTCCAAACTGGCATGGGTGCTTAGTCATGACTCTTTACAACCTCATAGACTATAAGCCTACCATTCTTCTCTGTCCCAAACTGGAAGCAATCTAAATGTATACCAAAAGGAAGGAAGATAAATATGCTGCATCTCATACAAGGCAATACTATTAGATGATAAAAAAAAAAGTATTACCTACTGATACATGCAACTAGTGAGACAAATCTCAAAAATCTCTCAAAAAAAGACTAGCATAGGTAAACACGCAGGCCTTCCCTGGTGGCTCAGTGGTAAACAATCCTCCTGCAACTCAGGAGATGTACAGGTCTGGTGTCTGGGTCAGGAAGATCCCCTGGAGAAGGAAATTAGCAACCTACTCCAGTATTCTTGCCTGGGAAATCCCATGGATAGAGGAGCCTGACGGGCTACAGTCCATGGGATTACAAAGGAGTCAGACGTGGCTTAGCAACAAAAACAACAAGTAAACACTTAGTTCCATTTATCTGAAGTTTAAGAACATACTAAACTCTTAGTGATGGAAACAGATAAGTATTTGCCCATGAGTGAGAGAAACTGATGGGATGGAAAACGAGGAAACTTTCTGGGTTAGGGCAGTGTTCTTTGATTGGGGTATGAGCTATGTATTTGTGTGAATTTGTCAAACTCATTAAAGTACCCACTTACTAGCTATGCCTCTAACTCTGTGTAAACTTTACCTAAAATAATTCATACAGAAATGTTCTAAGATCATAATGGATTTAAACTAGTTACAGAAAGATATCCAGAAAATTCTCCAATATTTGAAAAGTAAGCATCTTACTCTTGAAAGAAGGAAAACACAAAATGTTGGCAAGAGGGTAGAACAAATGAATCCCTTTTATATCCTGATGGTAAGCATGTAAACTGACCCAAACTTGAAGAATTGCTTGGCAGTTTCTTAACTATTTTTCATATGACCTGCCTGTTCAACTCCTAGTATTTACCTAAAGGAAATCAAAACATAAGTCCATGTAAAACTTGTGAAAGTATTTTTATTACAGCTTCATTAATAATAGTTCCAAACTGGCATGGGTGCTTAGTCATGACTCTTTACAACCTCATAGACTATAAGCCTACCATTCTTCTCTGTCCCAAACTGGAAGCAATCTAAATGTATACCAAAAGGAAGGAAGATAAATATGCTGCATCTCATACAAGGCAATACTATTAGATGATAAAAAAAAAAGTATTACCTACTGATACATGCAACTAGTGAGACAAATCTCAAAAATCTCTCAAAAAAAGACTAGCATAGGTAAACACGCAGGCCTTCCCTGGTGGCTCAGTGGTAAACAATCCTCCTGCAACTCAGGAGATGTACAGGTCTGGTGTCTGGGTCAGGAAGATCCCCTGGAGAAGGAAATTAGCAACCTACTCCAGTATTCTTGCCTGGGAAATCCCATGGATAGAGGAGCCTGACGGGCTACAGTCCATGGGATTACAAAGGAGTCAGACGTGGCTTAGCAACAAAAACAACAAGTAAACACTTAGTTCCATTTATCTGAAGTTTAAGAACATACTAAACTCTTAGTGATGGAAACAGATAAGTATTTGCCCATGAGTGAGAGAAACTGATGGGATGGAAAACGAGGAAACTTTCTGGGTTAGGGCAGTGTTCTTTGATTGGGGTATGAGCTATGTATTTGTGTGAATTTGTCAAACTCATTAAAGTACCCACTTACTAGCTATGACTCTAACTCTGTGTAAACTTTACCTAAAATAATAGATGAATGTTTAAAATTTATTTAGCAGTAACATTACAGTATCAGTCAAATTTTAAAAATGAGACAATAAGTCTTACAACATACAAAAACAACTTAAAAAGAAACTAAAATTAATCATCAAGCTATTATATCCTTAAACAAATTAAACTTCCAAAGCAATGTAATTTAAAGTTTCTTAATACTCAAATTAGTTTAAAATCATAATGGATATCTGGCAAAATTTTAGAATTTAGGATGTTTAAGCAATGGACAAACATATAATTTAGCATCTTATATATATCAATTATCTATCTTCATTTGATGCTACAATTATTACCATAATTAATCAAGATTTACTTAAGTGTAAATAAAATTATGGCTTACACAAAACTTGCTTTTCAATTTCTATTCATTTTTAAAGAATACTCCTGGAAGAAGATATATAGCTTCATAATCTATTAAAAGCTGAATATTTATTTATGACTGCCAAGATTTATTCTTATAGCAGATTTTTGTCCATTCAATGCATTGTTTTTTAATGGAGCACTGTGTGATGGATATTAATTGTCATTTTAGAATTTTTTTTATTTGTGGCTATTCATTTGATCACAAGAAATCAGCTAACTTTCTTTCTGTAATACTTGATAGGGCACTGCTTCATGTATTAAAAATGGATGACTTCCCAAAGTGCAGTATGTCGTTACTTCTTGGCTAGTTTCCCATGTGGAAAAATAAGTGTTCATAATTATCTGAAGAAGAGTGTTTGCATATTACTCTTTAAGCATATAATTATCTCATATTTTGGGAAGCATTTTATGTGTAGGCCTACAGCATACTGTATGTTTTCTTTAAAAGGCAAAGTAGCTAAAAATGAACGCTTGGAAAATGTTTACAGTTTCCATTAACCATGCTAGCTAAATTTACTAGTGATGGAAACAGATAAGTATTTGCCCATGAGTGAGAGAAACTGATGGGATGGAAAACGAGGAAACTTTCTGGGTTAGGGCAGTGTTCTTTGATTGGGGTATGAGCTATGTATTTGTGTGAATTTGTCAAACTCATTAAAGTACCCACTTACTAGCTATGACTCTAACTCTGTGTAAACTTTACCTAAAATAATAGATGAATGTTTAAAATTTATTTAGCAGTAACATTACAGTATCAGTCAAATTTTAAAAATGAGACAATAAGTCTTACAACATACAAAAACAACTTAAAAAGAAACTAAAATTAATCATCAAGCTATTATATCCTTAAACAAATTAAACTTCCAAAGCAATGTAATTTAAAGTTTCTTAATACTCAAATTAGTTTAAAATCATAATGGATATCTGGCAAAATTTTAGAATTTAGGATGTTTAAGCAATGGACAAACATATAATTTAGCATCTTATATATATCAATTATCTATCTTCATTTGATGCTACAATTATTACCATAATTAATCAAGATTTACTTAAGTGTAAATAAAATTATGGCTTACACAAAACTTGCTTTTCAATTTCTATTCATTTTAAAGAATACTCCTGGAAGAAGATATATAGCTTCATAATCTATTAAAAGCTGAATATTTATTTATGACTGCCAAGATTTATTCTTATAGCAGATTTTTGTCCATTCAATGCATTGTTTTTTAATGGAGCACTGTGTGATGGATATTAATTGTCATTTTAGAATTTTTTTTATTTGTGGCTATTCATTTGATCACAAGAAATCAGCTAACTTTCTTTCTGTAATACTTGATAGGGCACTGCTTCATGTATTAAAAATGGATGACTTCCCAAAGTGCAGTATGTCGTTACTTCTTGGCTAGTTTCCCATGTGGAAAAATAAGTGTTCATAATTATCTGAAGAAGAGTGTTTGCATATTACTCTTTAAGCATATAATTATCTCATATTTTGGGAAGCATTTTATGTGTAGGCCTACAGCATACTGTATGTTTTCTTTAAAAGGCAAAGTAGCTAAAAATGAACGCTTGGAAAATGTGACAGTCATACCATGCTAGCTGTATTTGTTACTATGCCACTGTATGATTTAAAAGCCACTAATGCAAAAGGAAAGTGCACGGTACTTACTGTGTGTTTCTAATTGGCACAATTTGCTAATACAGTCCTTGACGCCAGAATTCTGTTGTTCACATATCTGACTTAATATAATTAAATGGCAGGCACTTTTTCCTTGCAATTTTGGAACACCAGAACAAACAGAAAGAAAGGCTATGCCCATGAATACTAATTAATAGCAGTTCTTGCTAAATATAAATTGTCTTCTTCAAAGGCAACTATGATAAAGATGCTATTAGAAATGAATACACAAAAAAGGCGTTTTCTAGAATAGAATTTTATCAAGATTTTCTCTGATTCTTTCAGCCCTCAAGAGTATAGAAGCTTGAGATTTGGAACTCTGATTAAATAACACCTTTTCTCATCCCTCACCTAATTCTACTCACAAGAATCAATATCCATGCTGACTTTTAATGATTGGGAAGCTGCTCAAGAAAGCAGGGGAAACCTGAACTCTGAGCTGAGACACACACCCCTGTATATAATGCTGTCTTTCCCCTTTTATTTTCTCTGCACCCAACAGCCTGACCCCAAACCCTTGATGACAAGGATTTTTCTTGATGACAAGACTCCTCAGTGCAACCCTAAATTCACTCATTCATTCACCAAAGACTTACTGAGAATCTGTGCAGGCTGCATGCTCAATTGTTTCAGTTGTGTCCAACTCTTTGCAACCCCATGGACTGCAGCCTCCAAGGCTCCTCTGTCCATGGGATTCTCTAAGCAAGCATACTGGAGTGGGTTGCCATGCCCTCCTCCAGATCTGACCCAGGAATCAAATCCACATCTCCTTCGTCTCCTGCATTGCCGGCAGATTCTTTATCCACTGGAGGTATCAAAGACCATGTTAAGTAATTGAAATAAAATATTAACCAAGATATTCCATATGTTTAGGGAGTTTATAGTTTCACAAGAAGAACTAAATCAATTATAACAGTACAGAATGAAAAGTGCCATACTGGGGTGCTATCAGACAACTTCGGGATAGCTAAAGAAATTTTCCTTTCAAAGATGAACTTTGTGATGAGCCTTAAAAAGAGTAGGAATTATTGAAACATAGGAAAGGAGAGTGTTTCTGGCAGAGAACTACCTACAAGTGAGGCGGGTGCTGCTGACTCTACCCTAAGCAACACTGTTTCGCAATAGTATATGTCTGTAGATGGATGTGAAAAGCTGGGGGAAACAATAACACTCACTTCTCCTGAAACTTCTAGGAAATTTCTATCTGAATAGCGCTGTAAGTCCATCTTTAACCTGTGTCTTGAGAACTGGCCTCTTCCTCGAAGAATTGTTTACCATATTACTTGCATAGTGGTGCTCTTTCTTTTCAGAAGATCTGATATACTTTCGTTTGTCATGGAATGAGAAAATTACACTCCCCTTTTTTGACTTGGCAATCTGCAAGAAGCTTTAAATAACACCTTTTCTCATCCCTCACCTAATTCTACTCACAAGAATCAATATCCATGCTGACTTTTAATGATTGGGAAGCTGCTCAAGAAAGCAGGGGAAACCTGAACTCTGAGCTGAGACACACACCCCTGTATATAATGCTGTCTTTCCCCTTTTATTTTCTCTGCACCCAACAGCCTGACCCCAAACCCTTGATGACAAGGATTTTTCTTGATGACAAGACTCCTCAGTGCAACCCTAAATTCACTCATTCATTCACCAAAGACTTACTGAGAATCTGTGCAGGCTGCATGCTCAATTGTTTCAGTTGTGTCCAACTCTTTGCAACCCCATGGACTGCAGCCTCCAAGGCTCCTCTGTCCATGGGATTCTCTAAGCAAGCATACTGGAGTGGGTTGCCATGCCCTCCTCCAGATCTGACCCAGGAATCAAATCCACATCTCCTTCGTCTCCTGCATTGCCGGCAGATTCTTTATCCACTGGAGGTATCAAAGACCATGTTAAGTAATTGAAATAAAATATTAACCAAGATATTCCATATGTTTAGGGAGTTTATAGTTTCACAAGAAGAACTAAATCAATTATAACAGTACAGAATGAAAAGTGCCATACTGGGGTGCTATCAGACAACTTCGGGATAGCTAAAGAAATTTTCCTTTCAAAGATGAACTTTGTGATGAGCCTTAAAAAGAGTAGGAATTATTGAAACATAGGAAAGGAGAGTGTTTCTGGCAGAGAACTACCTACAAGTGAGGCGGGTGCTGCTGACTCTACCCTAAGCAACACTGTTTCGCAATAGTATATGTCTGTAGATGGATGTGAAAAGCTGGGGGAAACAATAACACTCACTTCTCCTGAAACTTCTAGGAAATTTCTATCTGAATAGCGCTGTAAGTCCATCTTTAACCTGTGTCTTGAGAACTGGCCTCTTCCTCGAAGAATTGTTTACCATATTACTTGCATAGTGGTGCTCTTTCTTTTCAGAAGATCTGATATACTTTCGTTTGTCATGGAATGAGAAATACACTCTTATTTGACTTGGCAATCTGCAAGCCCAAAGCTATATTTAAAGCTAAGTCGTTGGACCTTGTCATATGTTCCTGTTATAATTTTTTTCATCAACCACAATTTGTTGAAGGATATGTTTTTTGATCTCTCTAACTTTATTTCCAACCATCCTGCTATGCTATGTGTCACCTCAGATCATTTTTTTCACAAGTAACATATATATATATATATATATATATATATATATATATATTTTATATATATGCTTTTTACAAGTATAAATATGTACATATTTTTAACATTTATTTCCATAGTATATTCTTACAAGATTTTCTCACTTGGCCCTTGATACAATGTTCCTGAGAATTACTTAATATATTTGAAATAAAATGTACATTCTCCTAATTATTCATTCTTAGTTTTCAAAAGTCACAAAGATAGCTTGTAAGAATGTAACATTCATAAAACACATAAGGCTGTTATTCTTTGCTTATCAAAAAACCAGCAATACTTATACTGATAGTCTTAAAAATCAGCCTACTGCATTCATGATGAAACTTGCTTTAGGAAAAATATAGTTTGCTAAAAAATCACTGTATATTTGTACAACAAAATTTGTTTCCATCCACACATTTATAGTGTTAATGCATGTCATGAATGAGTTGCCCATCAGTGTTAGGTTACATTTCATGATATATTTTCATTTCTAAAATAACAGAAATATTCAATATGAATTTTGAAAGGTGTCCCTCATCTTCTTTTTTCCCCACTTTTTTTTATTTGAAATGTACTTTTAAATAGTTTAAAACCTGGAGAAGTTAAAGGAGTATCCTTGAAATAAAGAATCAGTCTGTGCCACATCTTTCTGAGAATAAAATGTTCTAGGAAATGATAATGAAACAAAATGCTCACTGGAAGACAGCAATTATAGGACAAACAGTACATTCATCAGAGTGCTTGCTGCCACAAATAAATTGAAGGTCCAAATGGCATACAATCTAAAATTAAAGTGTTTTGAGAACTGGCCTCTTCCTCGAAGAATTGTTTACCATATTACTTGCATAGTGGTGCTCTTTCTTTTCAGAAGATCTGATATACTTTCGTTTGTCATGGAATGAGAAATACACTCTTATTTGACTTGGCAATCTGCAAGCCCAAAGCTATATTTAAAGCTAAGTCGTTGGACCTTGTCATATGTTCCTGTTATAATTTTTTTCATCAACCACAATTTGTTGAAGGATATGTTTTTTGATCTCTCTAACTTTATTTCCAACCATCCTGCTATGCTATGTGTCACCTCAGATCATTTTTTCACAAGTAACATATATATATATATATATATATATATATATATATATATTTTATATATATGCTTTTTACAAGTATAAATATGTACATATTTTTAACATTTATTTCCATAGTATATTCTTACAAGATTTTCTCACTTGGCCCTTGATACAATGTTCCTGAGAATTACTTAATATATTTGAAATAAAATGTACATTCTCCTAATTATTCATTCTTAGTTTTCAAAAGTCACAAAGATAGCTTGTAAGAATGTAACATTCATAAAACACATAAGGCTGTTATTCTTTGCTTATCAAAAAACCAGCAATACTTATACTGATAGTCTTAAAAATCAGCCTACTGCATTCATGATGAAACTTGCTTTAGGAAAAATATAGTTTGCTAAAAAATCACTGTATATTTGTACAACAAAATTTGTTTCCATCCACACATTTATAGTGTTAATGCATGTCATGAATGAGTTGCCCATCAGTGTTAGGTTACATTTCATGATATATTTTCATTTCTAAAATAACAGAAATATTCAATATGAATTTTGAAAGGTGTCCCTCATCTTCTTTTTTCCCCCACTTTTTATTATTTGAAATGTACTTTTAAATAGTTTAAAACCTGGAGAAGTTAAAGGAGTATCCTTGAAATAAAGAATCAGTCTGTGCCACATCTTTCTGAGAATAAAATGTTCTAGGAAATGATAATGAAACAAAATGCTCACTGGAAGACAGCAATTATAGGACAAACAGTACATTCATCAGAGTGCTTGCTGCCACAAATAAATTGAAGGTCCAAATGGCATACAATCTAAAATTAAAGTGTTTTCAAAATCATAATCTAAGAGAAGGAAGGAGGATACATATCTTGAAAGAATAAATGCAATATTTTGTTATCAACACTGAGAAAAAATACAGCTAGGTTCATGTTAAACAAACGGAACAGGACTAAAAGCCCTTGTATGCTTGAATCAGTTCTCATTACCCATTCACCATTCGTCGTTCACCCCCTCTTCTTCCCTCTTTCATTTTTTCCGTCCTTTTCTTTCATTCATTCTTGCCTTCTTTCCTTCTTCCTGCCCTCATTCTTAGGCATGTTGGATTTACAGAGACAATTCAGTAGTCAATGTCATGATGACTTCACATTTTGAACTGATTCTAGTGTGCCTGCTTTCTGTTTTTCTCTCATTAGATAAGGGTCAGATCCTTTCAGGTTTTATAAATTTATAACCACATCCACAGCAAAGACTTAACAGGCAGGTACAAATCAATTCTACTTAATACTGGAAATAAATACAGAGACTTCAGAGTTGCAAAAAAAGAAGTTAGGACAGTGTACTTACCCCCTTATTGATTTGATTCTATTAATTTTAACAAGAAGACATTATTTTCAGTGATTTGTTATTTTTTCAGATCCTCATTAGTAATGATGGAATGTTTATCTTTATTCCATAGCATTTGCCTTATTTACATGTTTCTGATTAATTTTCAAAGTTGCAGTAAAGATTTATTTTATTTTGTTATCCAGTGTTTCTAAAAATCACTGTATATTTGTACAACAAAATTTGTTTCCATCCACACATTTATAGTGTTAATGCATGTCATGAATGAGTTGCCCATCAGTGTTAGGTTACATTTCATGATATATTTTCATTTCTAAAATAACAGAAATATTCAATATGAATTTTGAAAGGTGTCCCTCATCTTCTTTTTTCCCCCACTTTTATTATTTGAAATGTACTTTTAAATAGTTTAAAACCTGGAGAAGTTAAAGGAGTATCCTTGAAATAAAGAATCAGTCTGTGCCACATCTTTCTGAGAATAAAATGTTCTAGGAAATGATAATGAAACAAAATGCTCACTGGAAGACAGCAATTATAGGACAAACAGTACATTCATCAGAGTGCTTGCTGCCACAAATAAATTGAAGGTCCAAATGGCATACAATCTAAAATTAAAGTGTTTTCAAAATCATAATCTAAGAGAAGGAAGGAGGATACATATCTTGAAAGAATAAATGCAATATTTTGTTATCAACACTGAGAAAAAATACAGCTAGGTTCATGTTAAACAAACGGAACAGGACTAAAAGCCCTTGTATGCTTGAATCAGTTCTCATTACCCATTCACCATTCGTCGTTCACCCCCTCTTCTTCCCTCTTTCATTTTTTCCGTCCTTTTCTTTCATTCATTCTTGCCTTCTTTCCTTCTTCCTGCCCTCATTCTTAGGCATGTTGGATTTACAGAGACAATTCAGTAGTCAATGTCATGATGACTTCACATTTTGAACTGATTCTAGTGTGCCTGCTTTCTGTTTTTCTCTCATTAGATAAGGGTCAGATCCTTTCAGGTTTTATAAATTTATAACCACATCCACAGCAAAGACTTAACAGGCAGGTACAAATCAATTCTACTTAATACTGGAAATAAATACAGAGACTTCAGAGTTGCAAAAAAAGAAGTTAGGACAGTGTACTTACCCCCTTATTGATTTGATTCTATTAATTTTAACAAGAAGACATTATTTTCAGTGATTTGTTATTTTTTCAGATCCTCATTAGTAATGATGGAATGTTTATCTTTATTCCATAGCATTTGCCTTATTTACATGTTTCTGATTAATTTTCAAAGTTGCAGTAAAGATTTATTTTATTTTGTTATGTTGACATGTAATTTTCTTTATCCTAATATCATAAAAAAAAACACTGGAAAATATGTTCAGTTGAAGTAGATGCCAATGGTCTTTATAGAGGTTGAAGAGAAAATTTATAGGCAGACTTTCCCATGTAATCTCTAAAACACAATTTATCAACAGTTTTACTGATCGACAAGCCAAAGGTTTATAAATCCCCATGCTATTAATTTTTAAGCACTGGAGGATAAAACAGTGATTGTATGAAAAAAAAAGAACTCATTAGTTTTTAATAGAGCACTGGACAGCACAGAATTTGCATCCAACTATTTATCCCGGGTTTCTCCCTACACTCTTCCAAACTGCTGCTCAATAAATAATAAAAGATTAAAACGTTAAACCTGGAAAACTTAGAAAAAAATATTAGAAAATTTTATTTGAGATTATAAAAATCCTCCAATGATTTACTTGAAGAGACACCTTCATTGCCTCCATGTGCGAGGACTAATGATGGCCGGGGCCTGGGATTGGAGCAGAGCTGTGCTTGGGAAACATAGTCAGAGGTAGGTGATAAAGCAGACGCTCTGCATGCCTCTCTCCCTGTCACCTGCATATCTTTTTACCATTTGTTACAAGAAAATGATAGTCCATATACATATTTATATACTTGGACTGTTATGATCCTGGTTTTATTTGTTTCTTTTTTCCAGGACAGGACTTTTTGTTCTAAGCAACTCGGTTTCTAGGCAGGGTGACTGCCATGAGTTTCATGTCTTGAGACAAAAGAAGATTGTAATTAAAGGACCTACTCTTAGGTTACTGACATCTTTAGCAGTAAGATTTCACAATCACTTTGGTTCTGTCTTTACCCACGCTGGTGTTCTATGCAGGCTCTTTTAATTAGGATATCCTGTCTTTAGTAACCTGACACTCATTTTTTCCTTCTCCTTCTAAAGGTAATGCATCTTTGGTGGTTGCTCAGATGCCTAAGCAACTGAGATGGGATATGCCTTCTCTGTTGAATAAAAGCAGAAGGCATATTTGCTATAGTCATCACCAGGTGAGGAAGACAAGGGCTGAGTTTCCACTGGGTCACTTTTACTCACTGAAATAGCAAAAAGTAAATATGGTTAAAGAATTATTGTCTGGAAAAATCTACAAAACCAGTAGGCTTCATGTATTCTTTATTAAGCAAGGTTGTTCACTAAATATTTCATAAATTTACATTTGATCTCACGAACAAGTATAAGGAAATGAGAAGCAGGAGGCAGAGAGATGGGAAAACCCTCTCTTTCCCAGGACTTAGCCCAGTTCCTCACTCACCACTGGACTGCACAATGTCATGATATTTTTAAATGCTTTGTAGTATTTGGAACTATTAATTAAATATAATTTTTCCACAAGAGTTAAATCTTGTTTCCAGGACCTGTCTCACAGTGGGGTAGGGTATAGGTGTTACTCTAGGTTCAAGACATCTCTGCCTTTAGGAATCTCATCACTAGTTTAACTAGCTTGTAATCTTACTCTCTCTGAGCCTCAGTTTCCTTCTTTGCAAATAGAGTAATTATAAGATTTAGCTCATAATCTGTGAAGAAAGGTAGAACATAAAGCCCTTAACATAATGTCTGGCATGCAGTGAACATGGGATAATTTCTATAAGATTATCACTGGTTATTGATCCTGTAAAATTTATTTTCTACTCACCAATAATGTTAATTGCATATCCATTCTGTCAAAGATTCCAAAGAATGTGAGACAGTAGTGAAGAAAAACTAAAGTAAATATTTTTTTTTATGATCTTCCTAAAGATAGCAGCAATAGAAAACCAGGGAAGGGCTTCCCTGGTGGTCCAGGGGGTAAAGAGTCTACCTTGCAGTGCAAGGGGCACCAGCTCAATCCCTGGCCGGGGAAGATCCCACATGCCACAGAGCAGCTGGACAAGTGTGTCCAATTACGAGCCGGCACCCTGGAGCACATGTGCCCAGAGCAGGTGCTCTGCAATGAACAGGCCAAAAGAATAAAGATTGATGGAAATAAATAAATAAAAAACAATAAAAGAGGCCAAAATTAAAATAAATAAAGGAAAGAAAACCAGGTAAAAGGAAAAAATTTCCCTGGCAATTACTTATGGGAAGAAAAGATACAATAAGGTAGGGGAGAGAAAAAGTAGTTAGGGAAGAAATCAGCATTTATCAATGGAATATATTCAAATAATGTTTTTTTAAAGTAGAGAAAGTTTGTACCTCTTCCAATTAAATATTTTTGAGATGTATGATTAGATTAGAAGATAAGTGTCATGGAAAAGTATTTATTCTTTTTTAACGACAAGGTCAATGACACATTCAGACTCTTAAATTGATATGTAGGAATGTGCTTATGGGAAATCCATAAAAATATTTTGATAAAAGATATAGAAGAAGACTAAATTCTAGGTTTTTATGCCATTAAAATTTTTCTGTGATGCCTTGTTCACCGCTCAGGCTTTTCCATCCATAGATCTGGCTAATGACATCAGCTGTGAACTCTAGAGGTTTACTTACTTCCTTGTTGTTTACTTGCTAAACAACAACTTCTGACTCTTCTGAGACCCAGTGGACTATAGCCAACCAGGCTCCTCTGTCCATGGGATTTCTTTGGCATTTTTGACAGAATGGATATGCAATTAACATTATTGGTGAGTAGAAGATATGTTTTACAGGATCGATAACCAGTGATAATCTTATAGAAATTATCCCATGTTCACTGCATACCCGACATTATGTTAAGGGCTTTATGTTCTACCTTTCTTCACAGATTATGAGCTAAATCTTATAACTGCCCTATTTGCAAGGAAGGAAACTGAGGCTCAGAGAGAGTAAGATTAGAACTAGTTAAACTAGTGATGAATACTAGAGTGGTTGCCATTTCCTTCTCTGGGAGATCTTGACAACCCAGGGATTGAACCTGCATCTCCTATACTGGGGGATTCTTTACCACTGAGCCACCAGAGAAACCTAGTTAATTCCTTAGCCAATATCTGAAAACTTGGCCTCTTCTTTGTGATCTGTATCATGTTTCAGAGGGATCAGTTTCACTATCTTTTTTGCCTTCACCTTTGGAGAACTGTACAATATGTATTACCCACTTTGGAGAATTTTTCCAAAACTCTCAAATCTGTTCTTCAGGCAATATGATGCACTGTTTTGTAGTTGGTATAGTTAGTTATTTTATTATTTATTTCACCTTTCTGAACATTGATTCTCTTCTCAAGGTTCAGTATTCTACATTTATCTGTACTAATCTCTGACTTTCACCTTTTTTTAGCCAGGTACACAGGTGACCCAACTTCTGCTTCCAACTGCACAGTTCTTTACTATTTACTGCTCTTTTGACTTTACTGTCATTTGCAATATCAGGTATCACTGCTGTGGCATTTTCCCTCTGAGTCGTAGTTTAAAGTCAATTCAGCATATAACATAAATCTCTCCAGGCTTGGGTCTCCTCTGATAGCTGTTGCATGTTTTTAAAAGATGAATTAGTTTATGTTGAGTATTTCTATCTTTGAAGATAAGGATGAACCTCTTTGGAACATAATTATTCCTGAATTTTCATTGTAGCCTAATATTAATCGTAGCCCTTTCCAGAATCTTTTAAAACCGATTAGTAGAACCCTTCTGCATCTTCAATCTATAAAACAATCAAACATTTGTGTCATTTATTTGTGCAAATGTAGATACCTTAGAAGGCCTAAACTTTCTTTTACCTTAGTATTTCATTTTTAAAAATCAATATCTAGCTAATATTAATAGCTCAAATCACCTGGTGATTTTAAATGGAAGGTCTTTAAATTTGGGAGAAGAAAGAATTTTAGGAAAGAGAAAGTTTTATATAGTACTAAATTTTCTGGTCATTGGTTAAGAGGAGAAACTAAACAAAAATTGTCAGGAATAGAAGTGGTAGGATTTTGACTACTTAATTTTTGACAGAGGTTCTGATGGTGTCTTAAGGAATAACAGACATGTTCAAGGGAAGAGAAGGAAAGGGTATAGAAAGAGCATAATTTTAGACATTTATAAGCCACTTTCTACCCCATTAACAATATTCATTAATACCCTATTAATATAGTATTCAGAAGTTGTAGTATCTGTAACCTTTAAAATATGTCACTATATTTTTTCAGTTCTTATTACAAGGAACCTCTAACCACTGCAGAAAATGAAGCGGTGACCAAGATTCTGAAAAATATTCAGTTAGTCTTAGGCGTGACTGAAATCAATATACAATATAACTTGAAGGAATGGGGATTCCAATTTTTCAAAACAAAACAAACAAATGATACAACAACAAAACCCTCTTCTTGGCCCTTTACTCCAATAGGCTGAATCATGTCTTTATTCCAGGGTTTAGAAACTCTTCTCAAGGTTCAGTATTCTTTCTGCTTCCAATTTTTGCAGGTACACAGGTGACCCAACTTCTGCTTCCAACTGCACAGTTCTTTACTATTTACTGCTCTTTTGACTTTACTGTCATTTGCAATATCAGGTATCACTGCTGTGGCATTTTCCCTCTGAGTCGTAGTTTAAAGTCAATTCAGCATATAACATAAATCTCTCCAGGCTTGGGTCTCCTCTGATAGCTGTTGCATGTTTTTAAAAGATGAATTAGTTTATGTTGAGTATTTCTATCTTTGAAGATAAGGATGAACCTCTTTGGAACATAATTATTCCTGAATTTTCATTGTAGCCTAATATTAATCGTAGCCCTTTCCAGAATCTTTTAAAACCGATTAGTAGAACCCTTCTGCATCTTCAATCTATAAAACAATCAAACATTTGTGTCATTTATTTGTGCAAATGTAGATACCTTAGAAGGCCTAAACTTTCTTTTACCTTAGTATTTCATTTTTAAAAATCAATATCTAGCTAATATTAATAGCTCAAATCACCTGGTGATTTTAAATGGAAGGTCTTTAAATTTGGGAGAAGAAAGAATTTTAGGAAAGAGAAAGTTTTATATAGTACTAAATTTTCTGGTCATTGGTTAAGAGGAGAAACTAAACAAAAATTGTCAGGAATAGAAGTGGTAGGATTTTGACTACTTAATTTTGACAGAGGTTCTGATGGTGTCTTAAGGAATAACAGACATGTTCAAGGGAAGAGAAGGAAAGGGTATAGAAAGAGCATAATTTTAGACATTTATAAGCCACTTTCTACCCCATTAACAATATTCATTAATACCCTATTAATATAGTATTCAGAAGTTGTAGTATCTGTAACCTTTAAAATATGTCACTATATTTTTTCAGTTCTTATTACAAGGAACCTCTAACCACTGCAGAAAATGAAGCGGTGACCAAGATTCTGAAAAATATTCAGTTAGTCTTAGGCGTGACTGAAATCAATATACAATATAACTTGAAGGAATGGGGATTCCAATTTTTCAAAACAAAACAAACAAATGATACAACAACAAAACCCTCTTCTTGGCCCTTTACTCCAATAGGCTGAATCATGTCTTTATTCCAGGGTTTAGAAATTCTCTTAACTCTCACTTAGAGTTCTTTATTTCCTTTATCTTCCCTCTTAAGGTGAGTGCATGGTCTTCAGTTTCTCTTTTGGGTCTCGCAGCCACAGTAACTTACACATTTCACATAGCCAACCTATGCTAACCCAGAGAGCAGGACCCCACCTTTGTACCAGACTTGTCCTGTCCTCTGGAATCTAGTCTACTTAGATTGTTTCATTCTGTGAGCTCAGCACTCACAAACAGAACTCCTCACTTCAGTTCCATTGTCAGGAAAGATTAAAGCTAAATGCCCACTTCTTAATCTTTAGTTTTATCTCTGCTGTTTCCTTATATTATATCTCCTTGTCAAAATAGATCACATATATTAACAAAGTCACAGTTTCCATTATTTGCAAGTTAATTTATTAGGTGGGTAAAGATTTGACATTACAAAAAAATGGATTTGTTTATAATTGGTGAAGAACATCTATTTTGAGGACTAAAGTTATTTTATAAAACTTTCTTCTGGGATATTTTACTAGTTTTTGGAGTTTCTCTTCATGCACTATTTAAGCAGCTCACAATTTAGAAAGAGATTTTCACTATTGCATTTTTGCTACCTTTCTCATGTATTTAATCTCTAGTTTATACATGTAGATCTGATACTGCCTCTTCAAATATATAGCTGCACTTCACTTAGAAGTGCTTGTCTGTTTATGGGAGTGTTTATCTGTCAGTCAGCTAGTATTTATTGAGGACCCACAGAGTATGTGCGTGTTTGTGAACATGAAGCTTGTAGATTATTTAATTTTAAAAATATTGTAAATGCCAGCCAACTAACTCCATAATGACGATAATATTCATTAATACCCTATTAATATAGTATTCAGAAGTTGTAGTATCTGTAACCTTTAAAATATGTCACTATATTTTTTCAGTTCTTATTACAAGGAACCTCTAACCACTGCAGAAAATGAAGCGGTGACCAAGATTCTGAAAAATATTCAGTTAGTCTTAGGCGTGACTGAAATCAATATACAATATAACTTGAAGGAATGGGGATTCCAATTTTTCAAAACAAAACAAACAAATGATACAACAACAAAACCCTCTTCTTGGCCCTTTACTCCAATAGGCTGAATCATGTCTTTATTCCAGGGTTTAGAAATTCTCTTAACTCTCACTTAGAGTTCTTTATTTCCTTTATCTTCCCTCTTAAGGTGAGTGCATGGTCTTCAGTTTCTCTTTTGGGTCTCGCAGCCACAGTAACTTACACATTTCACATAGCCAACCTATGCTAACCCAGAGAGCAGGACCCCACCTTTGTACCAGACTTGTCCTGTCCTCTGGAATCTAGTCTACTTAGATTGTTTCATTCTGTGAGCTCAGCACTCACAAACAGAACTCCTCACTTCAGTTCCATTGTCAGGAAAGATTAAAGCTAAATGCCCACTTCTTAATCTTTAGTTTTATCTCTGCTGTTTCCTTATATTATATCTCCTTGTCAAAATAGATCACATATATTAACAAAGTCACAGTTTCCATTATTTGCAAGTTAATTTATTAGGTGGGGTAAAGATTTGACATTACAAAAAAATGGATTTGTTTATAATTGGTGAAGAACATCTATTTTGAGGACTAAAGTTATTTTATAAAACTTTCTTCTGGGATATTTTACTAGTTTTTGGAGTTTCTCTTCATGCACTATTTAAGCAGCTCACAATTTAGAAAGAGATTTTCACTATTGCATTTTTGCTACCTTTCTCATGTATTTAATCTCTAGTTTATACATGTAGATCTGATACTGCCTCTTCAAATATATAGCTGCACTTCACTTAGAAGTGCTTGTCTGTTTATGGGAGTGTTTATCTGTCAGTCAGCTAGTATTTATTGAGGACCCACAGAGTATGTGCGTGTTTGTGAACATGAAGCTTGTAGATTATTTAATTTTAAAAAAAATGACATTTGTAAATGCCAGCCAACTAACTCCATAATGACGATAATATTGTTTCCCAAGACCTATTCTGTATAAATACTATTGTAACTGAGTCTTTTGACTGCCAATACATTAATCACAAGTATGTAGTATGACTCCCATGAGAGTGACCTAATCCACGGTTGCATTTTTTTGTTGTTAATAATCTTAATGTTTACTCTGTAACAGGACCACTCTGGCTAGATTTGTGTTGTGAGCTCATGCATTGCTCACTGTGGACATACTCATACTCTGGATATCAGAATGAGAATGAGATCTAGCCTAGAAACATCTATCTGTGTTTCTTTTTAACCATGTTAGAATATTCACTTAGCCTCAGAAAACTTCAGTCTCCTGATGGAAACATTAACAGTATCATTATATTCATATTAACAATGAACAACAGATAGTTGTTATATATTTACCATTTTCCATTCTTTGCTAAGAGCTTTAGATTATTTATTTTTAAAGAATTCTTGTAATAAACCTCATTTATAACATCACCATTATCTCCATACTCCATCTGACCCACACCTAACTTAAAATATTTTAGATGTTTCTCATTGCTTCAGGATAAACTAAAATCCTTTACATAGCCTACATATGTCTATACTTGTCACTGTTTTTCATTCCTGCTCCCTTTCACTCTCTTTTCATCAGCCATACCAAGCTTGCTTGTTTGCTTGCTTGCTTTTTTGATCATTTTTTTTTTTTGGATACATGGGGTTTACGTTCCTCCCAATGACTATACACAGAGGAAGAATATTTTCAATATATACAACAAAAGCTTCCCATAATTAGACAAAGCAGCTCCTTAAGTTACTCTGAGAAAGAATATTATCTCAGTAAAAAAAATTAAACAAATCACTACAAAGAGGCAATTCATAAACTAGGAAGCACAAATGGTAATAAATGGTAATGCTCCACTTTACTAGTTTTTAAGGAAATGCAAACTGAAGCAATGAAATGAAATATCTGCCCTTTAGGAGTTCCTAGCATTGATGATAAAGACAGGGAAAGAGAATTCTAATATCCTTCTCATCTACATGTAATACACTAAAATGCCAGCTGTATGTCTCACAGCATTATTTATGTATTGTAAGGAAGATCCATACCATTCACCTAAAAATAATATATGTATATACAGATATATGTATAGAGAGAGAGAGAGAGAGAGATACACACAAACACACATAAGAAAAAATCTGTGAATAACAGAATATTGATATATTGTTTCAAAGTATACTTGACAACAAAAGTAAACCTATAAAATCAGTACAACTCCAGTATTTCATATTTTTTATTGTACCAGAAGAATATAGAAAAACATATTTTCAATAAAGGTAGAAACCAGTCAGTGTCACAACAGTGTTTTGACCCAACACTTGAGATATTCTGCCTTCTAAAGAGAAGCATCAGATTGAATGCCATGCATTTGTCACTTAACAACAGGAGTCCACAATGCAGCTGATGCATTGATATGCCACCTGCAATTGCTTGTCAGAAGCCCAAGTACGTACAGCTTGTAAATAGCATCATTCATAGTAGAACTGCAAAAAACTTTTAAATGGAAGCAGTGAGGAAAACAGCTCACAGCTATTACACTAATTCAAGATTTTCTTTGCTAAGAGCTTTAGATTATTTATTTTTAAAGAATTCTTGTAATAAACCTCATTTATAACATCACCATTATCTCCATACTCCATCTGACCCACACCTAACTTAAAATATTTTAGATGTTTCTCATTGCTTCAGGATAAACTAAAATCCTTTACATAGCCTACATATGTCTATACTTGTCACTGTTTTTCATTCCTGCTCCCTTTCACTCTCTTTTCATCAGCCATACCAAGCTTGCTTGTTTGCTTGCTTGCTTTTTTGATCATTTTTTTTTTTTGGATACATGGGGTTTACGTTCCTCCCAATGACTATACACAGAGGAAGAATATTTTCAATATATACAACAAAAGCTTCCCATAATTAGACAAAGCAGCTCCTTAAGTTACTCTGAGAAAGAATATTATCTCAGTAAAAAAAATTAAACAAATCACTACAAAGAGGCAATTCATAAACTAGGAAGCACAAATGGTAATAAATGGTAATGCTCCACTTTACTAGTTTTTAAGGAAATGCAAACTGAAGCAATGAAATGAAATATCTGCCCTTTAGGAGTTCCTAGCATTGATGATAAAGACAGGGAAAGAGAATTCTAATATCCTTCTCATCTACATGTAATACACTAAAATGCCAGCTGTATGTCTCACAGCATTATTTATGTATTGTAAGGAAGATCCATACCATTCACCTAAAAATAATATATGTATATACAGATATATGTATAGAGAGAGAGAGAGAGAGAGATACACACAAACACACATAAGAAAAAATCTGTGAATAACAGAATATTGATATATTGTTTCAAAGTATACTTGACAACAAAAGTAAACCTATAAAATCAGTACAACTCCAGTATTTCATATTTTTTATTGTACCAGAAGAATATAGAAAAACATATTTTCAATAAAGGTAGAAACCAGTCAGTGTCACAACAGTGTTTTGACCCAACACTTGAGATATTCTGCCTTCTAAAGAGAAGCATCAGATTGAATGCCATGCATTTGTCACTTAACAACAGGAGTCCACAATGCAGCTGATGCATTGATATGCCACCTGCAATTGCTTGTCAGAAGCCCAAGTACGTACAGCTTGTAAATAGCATCATTCATAGTAGAACTGCAAAAAACTTTTAAATGGAAGCAGTGAGGAAAACAGCTCACAGCTATTACACTAATTCAAGATTAATTCTGCTCCATCATTTATATATATATATATATATATATATATATGTATTTGACCTCGAAATAATTGTAGATTCACAAAAAGTTGCACACATAGTGAGGAGGTCCTGTGTACCATTCATCCAGTAGCTTCAAATGATTATATCTCTCATAACAGTAGAAAACAGTAGAAAAATATTAACAGCAAATATGGATACAATGTATCTGAGTGCCATTGAAAATACGTATGTTATAGTGTGGATTCTTACAGCTACCAGCAGGTTCACAGTACAGAATGTGTTGCCACAATGATCTCTTATCTGTTTATAGTCACATCCTTCTCCCTCTTACAGCTCACGTCTAACCCTTAGTAACCTCTAATTTCTTCTCCTTCTTTACAATTTTGTCACTTTGATTTGCTCAATCATTTTTATATTTAGTTCCTTGGGTATTTGTAAATATGTATTTTTAAAGTAAACAGCACTTTCAAAAATATTTCAGTAATAAGCATCGCAGCTCTCAAACCTCAACAAGGTGACATTGTTAGATGAATTTGTAGGCAGTTGATCTAATTGTGGTAATTCTAAAACAATGGGCTCACCAGAAATATCTACTGAAAATGTTGACAGTGGTAACTAGAGTACTGACTAGATCTATATTCTCTTATTCAGCAACCCACTCCAGTATTCTTGCCTGGAAAATCCCATGGACAGAAGATCCTGTTGGGCTACAGCCCATGGGGTCACAAGGGGTCAGACATGACTTAGCAACTAAACAACATTCAGTTAGCAAACCTTATATAATGATGTAAATTTTCTAATGAATGAATTCTACACCTCACCTATTTCCTCCAAAGACTAACCAGTCATACATGCAAGTAAAACACATATTTAGCAACTACTGTGTATCTAATGGGCTTCCAAGGTGGCAGTAGTAGTGAAGACCCCAATGCCAATGCAGGAGACATGAAACGCAGGTTCAATCCCTGGATCGGGCAGATGCCCTCCAAGAAGGCATGGCAACCCACCCCAGTATTCTTGCCTGGAGATTCCCATGGACAGAGGATCCTGGAAGGCTATGGACCACAGAGTTGCAAAGAGTTGGACACAACTGAAGTGACTTAGCATGCACACACATGTACCTAATGTTGCATTAGTATTGTATGAATAAATAGCCTTGAGGAGTCTAAAATAGAGAGTAAGGTATTTTAAAATGTTATGTTTTATTTTTCTTAACCTCATTTACTGAGCACAAAATGACTAATGCAAAATTGTTATGGACCTGTTCATTTTAAATGTGAAAGTGCCATGGTTTTTGAATGACTGGTACAGTCAAAGGATGCCATGACTGCAAGCAGAAGTCTTCATTTGCCTCTGTTCATTAACTAAAGCTCAGACTATTTGTGTCCTATTTTGGACCAGAGTTCTATTCCAATTATCATTGGATTTGTAGTTCAATTAAACCTTTATAGGCTGATCCAGGGATGCATTCAATCATCCAGCACAGAAAGCTGAACTCATTTTTGCACATTCAGTACCAGATAATCCAGATTTTCTCCGTGTTAATAGATATTTGGGCATGGAGAGAAAACTGCTGCAATCTGTATTGGCCATATTAGTACAAAGTATCCAGTGCCAGGACTCATTTCCTATGTAGAGCTGGAGTATAAGGAAGGAAGTAACCATGAAACGAATGGGCTACTCAGAGTAGGGGCAATATGTCACTTTTGTAAGTGAAAAATGACACATAGTAATGACCATGATTTATATGCATTTGTTTTATTCTGAGTACATTTATGACTTAATATATATTGCAAGGATGTTAATGGAAGTAGAATATTCAGTAAAGGAAATGGTATTATGAGATAATGAGGTATGTTTTGTTGGTGTTGTAGTTTCTTGGTATTCTTGGTTTTACTTTTTTTCTTTTCTTCCAAAAATAATCTCTATAAGATAGTCATTGATAGACAAGAATTTGATGTCCAGTTCTAATATTTATCCCTTGTATAGTCTTTTTTAAAATTTTTTTTTGGTGGGGGGGATGGGTTGAGGAGGGAGAGGGGCAGGCAGGCCACTTCTATTGGTCTTTCATTTATCTATTTTCATCCATCTTTGTTGTTTGGCCCATGAGGACCTCCCATCGCGGTGGCCTCTGTTGTTGCAGAGCATTGGCTCTGGGCACATACACTCCAGAGCTCCAGCTCGGTAATTGGACATGTGGGTTCAGCCACTCCACGGCACGTGGGATCTTCCCAGGCCAGGAATCGAACCGGCACCCCTTGCACTGCAAGGTGGTGTCCTTACCCGCTGGACCACCAGGGAAGCCCCTTCTATAGTCTTGAATGAGTATTTCCACTTAGAACATTTAATACTATTATCTCTGTTTAGAGTGGTTATAAGAGTTAATGAGATTTTCATTATGAATACTTAGCACAATACGTGGCATAGTGTAAAAGTTCATCACATGTTAGTGGCTCTTGTTTTAATTAATTAAATGAGGAAAGCTTTAAAATTGATAGATGCAAAATTTCCATTAATATTCACGCTCAGCTTTGTGCCTTTTTCCAGAGTTCTATTCCAATTATCATTGGATTTGTAGTTCAATTAAACCTTTATAGGCTGATCCAGGGATGCATTCAATCATCCAGCACAGAAAGCTGAACTCATTTTTGCACATTCAGTACCAGATAATCCAGATTTTCTCCGTGTTAATAGATATTTGGGCATGGAGAGAAAACTGCTGCAATCTGTATTGGCCATATTAGTACAAAGTATCCAGTGCCAGGACTCATTTCCTATGTAGAGCTGGAGTATAAGGAAGGAAGTAACCATGAAACGAATGGGCTACTCAGAGTAGGGGCAATATGTCACTTTTGTAAGTGAAAAATGACACATAGTAATGACCATGATTTATATGCATTTGTTTTATTCTGAGTACATTTATGACTTAATATATATTGCAAGGATGTTAATGGAAGTAGAATATTCAGTAAAGGAAATGGTATTATGAGATAATGAGGTATGTTTTGTTGGTGTTGTAGTTTCTTGGTATTCTTGGTTTTACTTTTTTTCTTTTCTTCCAAAAATAATCTCTATAAGATAGTCATTGATAGACAAGAATTTGATGTCCAGTTCTAATATTTATCCCTTGTATAGTCTTTTTTAAAATTTTTTTTTGGTGGGGGGGATGGGTTGAGGAGGGAGAGGGGCAGGCAGGCCACTTCTATTGGTCTTTCATTTATCTATTTTCATCCATCTTTGTTGTTTGGCCCATGAGGACCTCCCATCGCGGTGGCCTCTGTTGTTGCAGAGCATTGGCTCTGGGCACATACACTCCAGAGCTCCAGCTCGGTAATTGGACATGTGGGTTCAGCCACTCCACGGCACGTGGGATCTTCCCAGGCCAGGAATCGAACCGGCACCCCTTGCACTGCAAGGTGGTGTCCTTACCCGCTGGACCACCAGGGAAGCCCCTTCTATAGTCTTGAATGAGTATTTCCACTTAGAACATTTAATACTATTATCTCTGTTTAGAGTGGTTATAAGAGTTAATGAGATTTTCATTATGAATACTTAGCACAATACGTGGCATAGTGTAAAAGTTCATCACATGTTAGTGGCTCTTGTTTTAATTATTATCATAATTAGTTCAGACAAACATTTTGAGGAAAGCTTTAAAAATTGATAGATGCAAAATTTCCATTAATATTCACAATTTTCTATTTGAAACTTCCCTAATATTTTTTTTTTTACTTTTACTTGCATTTATTTTTTGCAGCATTTGTTCCCAGGCCAGAAGTTTTTGTTTCTTCAGTTTCTTCTGGGGTATCTTTTTCTTCTGTGCAACCTCTTCTTCTGATTTAGAAACAATCTGTTCTTTCTCAGTAAGGATCATCTCAATGTGGCAAGGAGAGCTCATGTATAGGTTGATCCGACCATGAGCTCTGTAAGTTCTGCACCGCATCTTGGGGCCTTTTGGAGCTTCCCTAATAGTAACAATACCAATGAATAGCTTAGTTCATCTGTAATTAAAGACAATGTCCAAAGACAGGCATCCCATCCCACATTTTCAAAGCCAATGGAAAACAGAGGGGGAAACAACTGCAGTAAAGCCAGAAAAACACAGAGAAACCATAGACTAGGACTAAAAACTATCAAATCCAGTGAAATTCGTAGCAAATTAAGAAAGGTTTCTGAGAGGATACCTACTAATCTTTTCGTATTCAGTCTCCCTGAAATCAGTCAGGCCTGAAGGGCTCAAACCGTGACTCTGCTTACAATAAAAATGGAAGCAATGAAAAAGTATGTTGTTGTTCAGTTGCTCAGTTGTGTCCAACTCTTTGTAGCCCCATGGACTGCAGCCCACTAGGCTTCCCTGTCATTCACCATCTCCCAGAGTTTGCTGAAACTCATGTTCGTCGAGTCAGTGATGCCATCTAATCATACCATCCTCTGCTGTCCCTTCTCTTGCCTTCAATCTTTCCCAGCATCGAGGTCTTTTCCAATGAGCTGGTTCTTCATATCAGGTGGCCAAAGAATTGAAGCTTCAGCTTCAGCTTCAGCATCCAATGAGTATTCAGGATTGATTTGCTTTAGGATTAACTAGTGTAATCTCCTCGCAGTTCAAGGGGCTCTCAAAAGTCTTTTCCAACACCACAGTTCAAAAGCATCAATTCTTCAGGCCTCAGCCTTCTTTATAGTTCAACTCTCATATCCCATTCTTACATGACTACTGGAAAACCCATAGTTTTGACTACACGGACCTTTGTTGACAAAGTAATATCTCTGCTTTTGAATACACTGTCTAGGTTTGTCATAGCTTTTCTTCCAAAGAGCAAATGTCTTTTAATTGCATGACTTCAGTGACCATCCACAGTGATTTTGGAACCCAAGGAAATAATTTTCTTTGTTTCTCCATCTATTTGCCATGAAGTAATGAGACCAGATGCCATGTTCTTTGTTTTTTTGAATGTCAAGCATTAATCTAGCTTTTTCACTCTCCACTTTCACCTTCATCAAGAGGCTGCTTAGTTCCTCTCCACTTTCTGACATAAAGGTAGAGTCATCTGCATATCTGAGCATATTGATATTTCTCCCAGCAATCTTGATTCCAGCTTGTGCTTCATCCAGCCCAGCATTTCACATGATGTACTCTGCATGTAAGTTAAAAAAGCACGTACTCCTTTCCCAATTTGGAAGCAATCAGTTGTTCCATGCTTAGTTCTAACTGTTGCTTCTTGATCTGCATACAGGTTTCTCAGGAGGCAGGTAAGATGGTCTGGTATTCCCATCTCTTTCAGAATTTTCTGCAGTTTGTTGTGATCCACACAGTCAAAAGCTTTAGCATAGTCAATGAAGCAGAAGGAGATGTTTTTCTGGAATTTCTTGCTTTCTCTGTGATCCAACAAATATTGGCAACTTGATCTCTGGTTCCTCTGCTTTTTGTAAATCCAACTTCTACAACTGAAGTTTCTTGGTTCACCCACTGTTAAAAAAGTATGAGAGATTCTTTATAGCCTCTTTCCTACTAGAGAAATAGAAAAGGCAGAATGACAAATCAAGGAAACACCACAGTAACCCCATCTGAAATAGCAACCCACTCCACTATTCTTCCCTGGAAAATCCCATGGACAGAGGAGCCTGATGGGGTACAATCTAAATGGCTGCAAAAAGTCAGACACAACTGAGCACAATACCAGTCATTCATTCATTCATGAAAATTTATGCTCCTTGAAAAGTATAGAGCTGAAGTTGCTGTGGATATTCTATTATGGTATGGGGAATTCACCTGTTAGTCACTGAGAAAGATGGTTTTGTATAATTGCAGCACATCTGTATTCAGATATGAAGAAAGCTATACGTATGATTGGAAAGTCACTTAAACAACCCATTATAGGATCTGGGAAACTTTTATGGAACTGGGAGATCCATTGGCAAGATGAACTGCCAACAGAGTAGGGTAGATTCTGCTTTGACTACAGTTCTCTTCTTGAAGGAGTGTTTTCTTATAAGCTGAAATTTATAAGAGATGTATATGTCAACAAGGCTCTGGATGCATCCCACTAAAAGCTGAATACTTGAAAGATAGCCTAGGAATAGTATCAATGTGAGTGTAGCATTTGCCAACTTAAATCTCACCATTGAATAAACAGATGGAGAGAAAAATTATTGAACGGTATAAACGTCACCTTCACTTTTTAGATACAAGCAAAGAAATGTGTGCCTGCTTGCTTAGAAGATTTTTGCTGGACAGATGTATGCTCAGATTCAGCCTATTTATTAGAAAACAGTCTCAGCTCTCATTTTCCATTTTAATCACTGTGTCAATTTTAAAAGGGCAGTTCTCATTATATAAGCATTTGGAAGTTATAAAGCTGAAAGGTCAGGGTGCAGACAAGACAAAGATAACATGCCACCAGCTGGCACACACTTCCACGTGCAAAATCTTTCTCCCTTACTGCTCAACCCTCATATATGAATGTCCTAGAATGTAGGAATCATTGTTTACCTATTTTCTGTTTCTCCAGCCACATGACTTTACTTGTATGTGAAGAATTCCATACATCTTTCTCCCCGAGGATTATGAAAGATGGAAATCTACAATAAAACTTTATAACAAGTTCACAGTTTGATTCAGCCAGACATCTTTATGTAGAATAATAATCATAATTGCCACTGTTGGTTTAGCCACAATTATGTAACAATTATTTTCTTTCTGATATCTCATTTAAGTCCTACCACTGCACTATGAGGTGGGTCTAAATGGCTGCAAAAGTCAGACACAACTGAGCACAATACCAGTCATTCATTCATTCATGAAAATTTATGCTCCTTGAAAAGTATAGAGCTGAAGTTGCTGTGGATATTCTATTATGGTATGGGGAATTCACCTGTTAGTCACTGAGAAAGATGGTTTTGTATAATTGCAGCACATCTGTATTCAGATATGAAGAAAGCTATACGTATGATTGGAAAGTCACTTAAACAACCCATTATAGGATCTGGGAAACTTTTATGGAACTGGGAGATCCATTGGCAAGATGAACTGCCAACAGAGTAGGGTAGATTCTGCTTTGACTACAGTTCTCTTCTTGAAGGAGTGTTTTCTTATAAGCTGAAATTTATAAGAGATGTATATGTCAACAAGGCTCTGGATGCATCCCACTAAAAGCTGAATACTTGAAAGATAGCCTAGGAATAGTATCAATGTGAGTGTAGCATTTGCCAACTTAAATCTCACCATTGAATAAACAGATGGAGAGAAAAATTATTGAACGGTATAAACGTCACCTTCACTTTTTAGATACAAGCAAAGAAATGTGTGCCTGCTTGCTTAGAAGATTTTTGCTGGACAGATGTATGCTCAGATTCAGCCTATTTATTAGAAAACAGTCTCAGCTCTCATTTTCCATTTTAATCACTGTGTCAATTTTAAAAGGGCAGTTCTCATTATATAAGCATTTGGAAGTTATAAAGCTGAAAGGTCAGGGTGCAGACAAGACAAAGATAACATGCCACCAGCTGGCACACACTTCCACGTGCAAAATCTTTCTCCCTTACTGCTCAACCCTCATATATGAATGTCCTAGAATGTAGGAATCATTGTTTACCTATTTTCTGTTTCTCCAGCCACATGACTTTACTTGTATGTGAAGAATTCCATACATCTTTCTCCCCGAGGATTATGAAAGATGGAAATCTACAATAAAACTTTATAACAAGTTCACAGTTTGATTCAGCCAGACATCTTTATGTAGAATAATAATCATAATTGCCACTGTTGGTTTAGCCACAATTATGTAACAATTATTTTCTTTCTGATATCTCATTTAAGTCCTACCACTGCACTATGAGGTGGGTGTTTTCATTACCAACATACAGAAATAGAAATTAGGATTTAGAGAAATTAAGCAATTTTCTCAGCTATGTACAAGTCTGTGGTAGATCTAACACTTTAACGTAGGCTTGTGTAACTTCAAAATCATGATATTAACCTCTATACTACTCCATCTCCTTTAATAAGTATGACTTAAGTAGATGGTTTTATTCAAGATGCGGTAGAATTTGTATTCTAGGACTCAAGAAATTCTGAAACACCCGAAGCACAAAGGAAGCATCACAAATCATTGCCATCGCTTTATCACTTTTACCTAAAAGGTACCATATAACCAGGGAACTTCAGAAGTACTGACATAGCAGAATAAAGGTTTTTTCTAATGCATGAAAAATAATAAACACTTAAAATACAGAAAATCTAAAATTCAAAGCATACTTGTAAATTACTATAAAATCTGGGCAAAAATACATAAGAAAGATGAGATTTGACCAATTTTTTTTAATACTTAAAGAAGCATTATCATAAGTGACCTATACAAATATCTCTTGTTAGAAAGATAAGAACTAGGGGTATATGTGTATCATATGAAAAAATAAACGAGACCCTTTTAGAGACCTTGTGTGAGACCAAGGAATATGAAGGGAGGTGGAGCTAGAGGAGAAAAGGTGTTGATCACTTAATTGTACAAACATTACACTCCCCTTCTAGACCTAACACCAAAAAAAGAGGTCCTTTTCATCAAGGGGACTGTAATGCAAAAGTAGGAAGTCTAGAGATACTTGGAATAACAGGCAAGTTTGGTCTTGGAGTACAAAATGAAGCAGGGCAAAGGCTAAAAGAGTTTTCTGAAAAGAAAATATTGGTCATAGCAAACCCTCTCTTCCAACAACACAAGAGATTACTCTACCCATGGACATCACCAGATGGTCAATACTGAATAGGATAAAGGAGAAAAAGCATAAAGTGGTTGTCTGGTAGCAATACAGAGAGCTATGACCTAAAGACTTCCTCAATAACCCTCTTACACATTTACAACAACAACAACAGTGATAAGAAAGTTGTCCCCAAGGCAAGGAAATAGCAAATTTATTGAGTATATTTGTAACAGTAATTCTACAAAGAAGCTACCTGGTTTATTTCACTACTTCCATTTCTCCCCATATGATTATTTAACAAACAATTAGCTTCACTCAAAATAATAATAAGAAAAGCTATTAAGTTTAATTAGGTCCCATTTGTTCATTTTTGCTTGTTTTCTTTGCCTCAGAGAAACATCCAAGAAAATGTTGCTATGATTTATATCAGAGTATTTTGCACAGCAAAGGAAACTAATGAAAAGACAACCTACCAAAGAAGAAAACATTTGCAAATGAAGTTAATATGCAATATTGAGATTAAATACTAAAACATTAAATATCATATTTATTATTTACATAGTTTTAATATTAATATGGTGTTAATATATGAATGGCTCATAAAACTCAATATGAAAAAAATAGTAACTTGATTTTAAAAATGGGCAGACCTGAACAGTCTTCTAAAGAAGATGTACAGATGGCCAACAGGCACATGAAATGATGCTCAACATTGCTAATCATCAGAGAAATGCAAATCAAATCCACAGTGAGATATCACCTTACACCAGTCAGAATGGCTATCATCAAAAACTCTACAAATAACAAATGTTGACAAGGATATGGAGGAAAGGCAACTCTATCTAGTACACTGTTGGTCGGAATGTAAATTGATGCAACCACTGTGGAAAACAGTGTGGAGGTTCCTCATAAACCTTAAATTAGAATGACTATGTGATCCAGCAATTCCACTCTTAAGTATATATATCTGAAGAAAATGAAAATACTAATTCAAAACGGTAAATGGACCCCAATGTTCATAGCAGCATTATTTACAACAGTCAAGATATGAAAGCAGCTAGAGTCCACCAACAGATGAATGGATAAAGACTGTGAGTAAATATATATTCACACAACAGAACACTGCTCAGCCAAAGAAAAGAATTAAATTTTGCCATTTGCGACAACATGGATGGACCTGGAGGGTATTATGCTTAGTGAAATAGGTCAGAGAAAGACAAATACTCTATTTTATTAGTTATACGTGGAGTCTGAAAAACAAAACAGAAACTGACATTTAGATACAGAGAACAAACTATTACAAATAAGGAGAGGGAAGACTGGTAGGCTGCCATAATAGCAGAAGATTAAAAATGGAAAATATTATGTATAAAATAAATGGCTACAAATATATATTGTATAGCATGGAGCTATAACCAGTGTTCTATAATAACTTCAAATGGAGTATAATCTATAGAAATATTTAATCACAGATTGTCCATTTGAAACTAATGTCATATTGTCAGTCACCTAAGCTTCAATAAAAATAATATTTGTAATATATTTTTATTATTCATTAATGAAATCAGTATGAAACCTTTAGGTGGGCAAAGGAATAAAGGACTAGAACATTGGGTGAATGCAGATGAAAAGTACATATTACAAGAGTAAATATCTAAGGAAACAGAAAAGGAAATCATAAAAATAGCTTTTCACAGATATCATTGTATATTATACAGGGAAAAGTAACCGACAGATACTATAAAACTTTCAAAGATGAAATTATACAAAATCAAGAGATAAGGTTAGACCACAAGCTTTTAAACAAACTGTAAGAGAAAAGCATACATTTAGAGAAAAAAGTCAATTAAAAGCAGCAACACTAAAAGAATACAACATGTGATTAAAAACTTATTAGTTAGAAAAGAGAAAATTGCATAAAATGACACTCAAATAGATCATATAGCAAAGTGGTAGGCATAAATCTAACTAAATGAATTTTAAGAAAAAAAAAACGCCAAAATTAGTTCAGAAGTTCTAAAAAAGGAACACTGATACATGAGTTCAAGATCATCTTTATAGACAAACTGATAAGGGTACCAAAGGAAAAAAAATCACAGACACTTCTTTCTCATAATCATAAATGCAAAAATTTAAAACAAAATATTAGAAAATTGAATATAGCACTATAGGAAAAGGAGCTTACTACAGAATTTAAAGTTGGCTTAATATTAGAAAATAAATTAATAAACAGAAGGGCAATATTCATGGTATAATCTCAGTAGATATAAAAAAACCCACAATTAAATTTTGCCATTTGCGACAACATGGATGGACCTGGAGGGTATTATGCTTAGTGAAATAGGTCAGAGAAAGACAAATACTCTATTTTATTAGTTATACGTGGAGTCTGAAAAACAAAACAGAAACTGACATTTAGATACAGAGAACAAACTATTACAAATAAGGAGAGGGAAGACTGGTAGGCTGCCATAATAGCAGAAGATTAAAAATGGAAAATATTATGTATAAAATAAATGGCTACAAATATATATTGTATAGCATGGAGCTATAACCAGTGTTCTATAATAACTTCAAATGGAGTATAATCTATAGAAATATTTAATCACAGATTGTCCATTTGAAACTAATGTCATATTGTCAGTCACCTAAGCTTCAATAAAAATAATATTTGTAATATATTTTTATTATTCATTAATGAAATCAGTATGAAACCTTTAGGTGGGCAAAGGAATAAAGGACTAGAACATTGGGTGAATGCAGATGAAAAGTACATATTACAAGAGTAAATATCTAAGGAAACAGAAAAGGAAATCATAAAAATAGCTTTTCACAGATATCATTGTATATTATACAGGGAAAAGTAACCGACAGATACTATAAAACTTTCAAAGATGAAATTATACAAAATCAAGAGATAAGGTTAGACCACAAGCTTTTAAACAAACTGTAAGAGAAAAGCATACATTTAGAGAAAAAAGTCAATTAAAAGCAGCAACACTAAAAGAATACAACATGTGATTAAAAACTTATTAGTTAGAAAAGAGAAAATTGCATAAAATGACACTCAAATAGATCATATAGCAAAGTGGTAGGCATAAATCTAACTAAATGAATTTTAAGAAAAAAAAAACGCCAAAATTAGTTCAGAAGTTCTAAAAAAGGAACACTGATACATGAGTTCAAGATCATCTTTATAGACAAACTGATAAGGGTACCAAAGGAAAAAAAATCACAGACACTTCTTTCTCATAATCATAAATGCAAAAATTTAAAACAAAATATTAGAAAATTGAATATAGCACTATAGGAAAAGGAGCTTACTACAGAATTTAAAGTTGGCTTAATATTAGAAAATAAATTAATAAACAGAAGGGCAATATTCATGGTATAATCTCAGTAGATATAAAAAAACCCACAAAATTCAGCATTTATATAACAATAACTCAATCTTTGAAAGATTATATTTAAAAAATCTACTTAATAATAAATTATTGAAAGTTTTTCTCATAAGTTTTAGACTGAGATACAGATGCCTGTTACCATCCTTTTAGTACTGTTCAACATTGTACTGGTAGCCATAAATGCTGATAAAAATGACCAAAAAAGCAAAAGTTATAAATATTGGAATGGAAGAAATAAAACTGTAATTATTCAGAGATAACTTGATTGGCTATATAGAAAGTCTGAAAGAATCTATAGAAAATTACTTGAATTAATAGATAGCTAGAAATAAATACAGTAAAATGTGTAGCAGACCTTCCCCCTCAAAAAAGGAGTAAGAGGAATTAAGGAAGATTTAGCATATGCGAGGCTATTCCGTGGCCAAGGTTTGGAAAATTCAGAATTGTAAAAATACCCATTGTCATTCAGTTTATCCATAGATTTAATATACTGAACTGAGTGAAAATGAAGATGATCACAAAATTTATATGGAAATTTAAAGGCCCAAGAATGGCCAAAGCATTCTTAAAGAAGAACAAAACTGGAAGTTGCAATGTTAAATATCAATATATAACATATAGTACAAAGCTCTAATATGGTAATAAGAAAAAGAAGAAGAAATAGACTAATGGAGCAGAATTGAACATAAAGAATGAATCATTTCTTTTTATGATCTAGATATCTATTTAATGCATTGCTGAAAAGATGGATTTTCAATAAATGGTATTAGGGAAATTGAATGTTTGTATTAAACAGTGAATAATGACCACAACGTCACTTAATAACAGAAAATATAGTCAAAAACTGACTTTTTAAACAACAAAGATGACTTTGGAAAATTGAATATAGCACTATAGGAAAAGGAGCTTACTACAGAATTTAAAGTTGGCTTAATATTAGAAAATAAATTAATAAACAGAAGGGCAATATTCATGGTATAATCTCAGTAGATATAAAAAAACCCACAAAATTCAGCATTTATATAACAATAACTCAATCTTTGAAAGATTATATTTAAAAAATCTACTTAATAATAAATTATTGAAAGTTTTTCTCATAAGTTTTAGACTGAGATACAGATGCCTGTTACCATCCTTTTAGTACTGTTCAACATTGTACTGGTAGCCATAAATGCTGATAAAAATGACCAAAAAAGCAAAAGTTATAAATATTGGAATGGAAGAAATAAAACTGTAATTATTCAGAGATAACTTGATTGGCTATATAGAAAGTCTGAAAGAATCTATAGAAAATTACTTGAATTAATAGATAGCTAGAAATAAATACAGTAAAATGTGTAGCAGACCTTCCCCCTCAAAAAAGGAGTAAGAGGAATTAAGGAAGATTTAGCATATGCGAGGCTATTCCGTGGCCAAGGTTTGGAAAATTCAGAATTGTAAAAATACCCATTGTCATTCAGTTTATCCATAGATTTAATATACTGAACTGAGTGAAAATGAAGATGATCACAAAATTTATATGGAAATTTAAAGGCCCAAGAATGGCCAAAGCATTCTTAAAGAAGAACAAAACTGGAAGTTGCAATGTTAAATATCAATATATAACATATAGTACAAAGCTCTAATATGGTAATAAGAAAAAGAAGAAGAAATAGACTAATGGAGCAGAATTGAACATAAAGAATGAATCATTTCTTTTTATGATCTAGATATCTATTTAATGCATTGCTGAAAAGATGGATTTTCAATAAATGGTATTAGGGAAATTGAATGTTTGTATTAAACAGTGAATAATGACCACAACGTCACTTAATAACAGAAAATATAGTCAAAAACTGACTTTTTAAACAACAAAGATGACTTTGGAAAATATCTTCATGACACTATTTCCTAGGGGAGGCAGATAAACACAGAAAGTATTAGCCATAAAGAAAAAATAATAAATTAGACTATATTGTAATTAAGAACTTCTTTGCACAGAAAGACACCATTAAAAGAGTAAAAACACTAGAATATATTTGAAATATATGCATATTCAACAAATGATTATGATCCAAAGTATATAAAGAACATCAAAAAATCAATATGAAAAATGTATCTAGTGGTATACAACAGAAGGGAAAGTATGCAAAATACTGGATACACTTTATAAAAGAGAACATCCAAGTGGCCAATAAACATACAAACTGCATTCATTTTTCAATAACATTTAAGTTATAACTGTAATATGTTTTTATACCCACTAGAATGACTAAAATATAAAAGACTTTTTATGAAGCAGAGCTGCTCCATTGCTGATGAGACGGTAAATTCACAAAAGAATATTGGAAATTTGTTTGACAAAATTGATGAAAACTGAGCATGTGCATACTATATGGCCCAGCAGTTGCATTCCTGAAAGGCATGAATTAAATGTTTATTGAAAGACACATACAGCCATGCTTGTAATAACTTTTCTGTGATAACCCCATCAATGTAATGTCCATCTGTTGTGGAATGGATAAGTAAATTATGGTATAGTCGTCCAATGGAAAACTAAACAAGAATGAACAATCTACAACTATAAGAATAAGAAAGATGAATCTCACAACAAAATACTGAACCAAAAAGTCAGACTCCCCTAATGTTTTAAAGTCCATCTGTTGTGAGGAAATTTATGGCCAAAGCATTCTTAAAGAAGAACAAAAGGAAGTTGCAATGTTAAATACAATATATAACATATAGTACAAAGCTCTAATATGGTAATAAGAAAAAGAAGAAGAAATAGACTAATGGAGCAGAATTGAACATAAAGAATGAATCATTTCTTTTTATGATCTAGATATCTATTTAATGCATTGCTGAAAAGATGGATTTTCAATAAATGGTATTAGGGAAATTGAATGTTTGTATTAAACAGTGAATAATGACCACAACGTCACTTAATAACAGAAAATATAGTCAAAAACTGACTTTTTAAACAACAAAGATGACTTTGGAAAATATCTTCATGACACTATTTCCTAGGGGAGGCAGATAAACACAGAAAGTATTAGCCATAAAGAAAAAATAATAAATTAGACTATATTGTAATTAAGAACTTCTTTGCACAGAAAGACACCATTAAAAGAGTAAAAACACTAGAATATATTTGAAATATATGCATATTCAACAAATGATTATGATCCAAAGTATATAAAGAACATCAAAAAATCAATATGAAAAATGTATCTAGTGGTATACAACAGAAGGGAAAGTATGCAAAATACTGGATACACTTTATAAAAGAGAACATCCAAGTGGCCAATAAACATACAAACTGCATTCATTTTTCAATAACATTTAAGTTATAACTGTAATATGTTTTTATACCCACTAGAATGACTAAAATATAAAAGACTTTTTATGAAGCAGAGCTGCTCCATTGCTGATGAGACGGTAAATTCACAAAAGAATATTGGAAATTTGTTTGACAAAATTGATGAAAACTGAGCATGTGCATACTATATGGCCCAGCAGTTGCATTCCTGAAAGGCATGAATTAAATGTTTATTGAAAGACACATACAGCCATGCTTGTAATAACTTTTCTGTGATAACCCCATCAATGTAATGTCCATCTGTTGTGGAATGGATAAGTAAATTATGGTATAGTCGTGCAATGGAAAACTAAACAAGAATGAACAATCTACAACTATAAGAATAAGAAAGATGAATCTCACAACAAAATACTGAACCAAAAAAGTCAGACTCCCCCTAGTGTATAATGTAACTGATACTCAATTTAATCCAGGAAATGACCTAGGCTGTTAGAAATGAGGTTAGTGGTTATGTGTGGCCCCATGGAGGAGAGGATGGAAGGGAACAGTGTGAGTCTGAGTCTACTAGGAAGCAGAAGCTCAGATGGATTAGGACAACGTTAGGTTTCCTGAAAGGTAACACGTGAAAATATAAGTGGCTGGAAGCCTGGTTGAGCAGCGACAGTCTCTATACTCTTGCAGCTCTGGTGCCTGTGCAAGAAAACAAAATTGAACAAGAAAAACCTCAGAGTGGAACAAAGGCTTGACAAAGTCTCAGCCAATCTAATGGGAAGCTACACGCACACACACATACACACACACACACACACAAATTGCCAAGTAGAAGAGTTCTCTCAGTACATTGGGGTTTCCCTGGTTGCTCAGATGTTAAAAAAAAAAAAATCTGCCTGCAATGCAGGAGACTCAGGTTTGATCCCTTAGTCGGAAAGATCCCCTGAAGGTGGGAATGGCACTTCACTCCAGTATTCTTGCCTGAAGAGGTCCATGAATAGAGGAGCCTAGCAGGCTACAGTCCCTGGGGTCGCAAAAAGTCAGACACAACTGAGTGACTAACACTTTCACTTTCATTAGTACACCAGCCAGAAATGGTCAGGCTCTAACAGCCCCACTGTGTTCAGTTACTGACTGAGGTTTCCCCAGAAGATCTGAGCCTTGGTGGCCACAGGTACTCAGAGAGCTGCAGCTGCGGGCAGTCAGCTACTGGCACTTTGGGCTGCTGAAGAACAAGTCTTTTCTCAAGGACAGATGTGGGCCACACCCACAGAATAAAAATGCCATGCTTGTAATAAATTCACAAAAGAATATTGGAAATTTGTTTGACAAAATTGATGAAAACTGAGCATGTGCATACTATATGGCCCAGCAGTTGCATTCCTGAAAGGCATGAATTAAATGTTTATTGAAAGACACATACAGCCATGCTTGTAATAACTTTTCTGTGATAACCCCATCAATGTAATGTCCATCTGTTGTGGAATGGATAAGTAAATTATGGTATAGTCGTGCAATGGAAAACTAAACAAGAATGAACAATCTACAACTATAAGAATAAGAAAGATGAATCTCACAACAAAATACTGAACCAAAAAAGTCAGACTCCCCCTAGTGTATAATGTAACTGATACTCAATTTAATCCAGGAAATGACCTAGGCTGTTAGAAATGAGGTTAGTGGTTATGTGTGGCCCCATGGAGGAGAGGATGGAAGGGAACAGTGTGAGTCTGAGTCTACTAGGAAGCAGAAGCTCAGATGGATTAGGACAACGTTAGGTTTCCTGAAAGGTAACACGTGAAAATATAAGTGGCTGGAAGCCTGGTTGAGCAGCGACAGTCTCTATACTCTTGCAGCTCTGGTGCCTGTGCAAGAAAACAAAATTGAACAAGAAAAACCTCAGAGTGGAACAAAGGCTTGACAAAGTCTCAGCCAATCTAATGGGAAGCTACACGCACACACACATACACACACACACACACACACAAATTGCCAAGTAGAAGAGTTCTCTCAGTACATTGGGGTTTCCCTGGTTGCTCAGATGTTAAAAAAAAAAAAATCTGCCTGCAATGCAGGAGACTCAGGTTTGATCCCTTAGTCGGAAAGATCCCCTGAAGGTGGGAATGGCACTTCACTCCAGTATTCTTGCCTGAAGAGGTCCATGAATAGAGGAGCCTAGCAGGCTACAGTCCCTGGGGTCGCAAAAAGTCAGACACAACTGAGTGACTAACACTTTCACTTTCATTAGTACACCAGCCAGAAATGGTCAGGCTCTAACAGCCCCACTGTGTTCAGTTACTGACTGAGGTTTCCCCAGAAGATCTGAGCCTTGGTGGCCACAGGTACTCAGAGAGCTGCAGCTGCGGGCAGTCAGCTACTGGCACTTTGGGCTGCTGAAGAACAAGTCTTTTCTCAAGGACAGATGTGGGCCACACCTTCATGGCCGCCATGGGCAGAAGAGTGGCTTCTGAACTGAGCTAAGAATGTCCCTTTTCTTTACTCCAGTTCAGTCTATTCCTAAAATGAGGTCAGTTTGTGAACACATTTTGAGCTGTTTGCTCATGATTTGTGTATTTTCTTAGTATACTGTGCTTTAGAAAAAGAATTAACCTAAAAAAAATCACTCTTATCTTTTAATGTTTGTCATAATATTTAATTTTTGCTTGGTCCAGTTGTGGCCTATGACTTTTTGTTTAGCCCTGGATATAAGAATAGTTTGTAAATTCATAAAAGTTATAAAATACACCCGTCTTCTCCACAGAAAACAAAGAAACATGTGATGAAATAACCTATAAGAAAATTATTTATAAGAAAATGGTTCAACACATATTGGGCTAAGTGTGCTGTTTTCTCAGCAAGAAGGAAACGAGGAGGCATCACAGGAACTATGAAACTTTCCACAAACCACAAACGCATCTTCTACTTTAGAAAGGTATTTAAGCTTACTTGACACCATGTAATTCTTTTTTTTTTTTTTAAAGATTTATTTATTTATTTACTTTGGGCGGGGGTCGGGTTGGAGAGAGAGGGGAGCGGGCGGGCCTCTTCTATTGGTCTTTCATTTCTCTATTTTCATTCGTCTTCGTTCTTTGGCTCCTGTGGGCCTCCCATCGCGATGGCATCTGTCGTTGCAGAGCACTGGCTCTGGGCGCATGCGCTCCAGAGCTCCGGCTCGGTGATTGGACACATCAGTCCAGCCACTCCGCGGCACGTGGGATCTTCCCAGGCCAAGGATCGAACCGGCGCCCCTTGCACTGCAAGGTGGTGTCCTTATCCACTGGACCACCAGGGGAAGCCCCATGTAATTCTTTATTGCCAAATATCTTTTGATGATACCCAAGTTGAGTTCACAGAGCCTCTTCATGTTCCTCATAAAAATACACAGAGAAGTCAGAAGCATGGTAGAGTCAAGAGTAAGGGACCTTCCCGAGGACTTTTTTTGTGACCTCTCCCCTATGGAGAATTTACCATGAACTTGACAGGACTCTGATTCTGACTTCTTCCAAGTCTATTTCCTAAGGAAAAAATATTAACCACATAATCAAAACAATCTTTGTGTTAAGACATTTTCTGTTTCAAGTAAATTAAGCATTGCTATTAAGTCTTCATCTCTCTTTTGTAAAATGAAGTGAGGAGGCTTAGAGGATTCGTACTCATTTTCTATAACTGTATAATTAATTACCTACTACAAACGTAGGAACTTAACACAGATAATTCTCACTTTCTATGGATCACACATGACTGGTTTCAGAGTTTCGCCAGGTAAAACCTAGGTTTCAGCTACCTCTGTGGTTTCCATCTGGGGTTTAGGCTCCAGCAGTAAAGAATCTGCTTCCTGTACAGGAGACTCAGGAAATGCAGGTTCCGTTCCAGGATGGAGAAGATTCCCTGGCGGAGGAAATGGCAACCCACTTCAGTAATTTTTTCTGGAAAATCCCAATGGACAGAGAAGGCTGGTGGGTTACAGTCTATGCATCAAAAAAGTCAGTTACAACTGTGTGACTGAGCACAAGCACTCACAAGGCTCGTGGGCTGTTGGCAGAATGTATGTCCTTGCTGTTATTGTATTGAGTAGTTTGCTTTTCTATTACTGTAGGTGTAGGACCACTCTCTCTTTTTTTTTTTAAATTGGAGTATAATTGCTTTACAATGCTGTGTTAGTTACTTCTGTACCACAAAGTGAATAGATATATGAATACATATGTCCCTTCCCCCTTGAACTTCTCTTCCCCTCTCCACCCAACCATCTAAATCTTCACAGAGCACTGGCTAAGCTTCCTGCACTATGGAGCAGCTTTCTACTAGCAGTCTATTTTACCCATTGTAGTGTATTTATGTCAAACCTAATCTCCCAGTTCATCCCACCGTCTAAGTTCATCCACATCTCCAAAAATGACCCAATTTCACTTCTTTTGATGGCTGAGTCATATTCCATTATATAATATACCCCATCTTTTTAAGCCACTCATAAGTGAATGGATAACCACTCAATGCCTAGAGGGGGCCACTTTCTCTGACACCTGGTCCCTTCATCTGAAAAGCCAGCAATGGGAAAATCTCCATCATATCACATCTCTCTCTTGAATGAAGCCTCTGACTTCCTGCTTGCTCCATTTCTAGACTCATACTATTTATGGGGTCTGTCTGATTAGGTCTAACCACCTAGATAAGCTCACGTTCCTAAAGTCGATGGTGCTACACAACACAATCTAATTATCTTTGTAAAATCTACAAGATTCAGAGTCCCAGGGATAATGTACAAAAATGTCCATAGTTGTGGAGATCTGAGGCCTTTTTAGAATTCCACTTACTAGGGTTATTTTAAGGATTAAATAAGATAAGATGGAAAAACACTTACCTGAATATCTAGCCCTTAATAGGGGTCTAACAAACTGATTTATTCTGAATATGATATTGTGGAGGAAAAAAGACAAGTGAACTTCTAACTAGTCAGATGAATCATAGTAAATCACCACTTCTGTAGATCAATAATAATAATATATCAACAATTTTTTAAATCATTTTTTTTGGGGGGGGCACTTCTATTGGTCTTTCATTTGTCTGTTTTCATCCATCTTTGTTCTTGGACCCGTGTGGGCCTCCCATCGCAGCGGCCTCTGTCGCTGCAGAGCACCAATTGCTCCAGAGCTCCAGCTCGGTAATTGGACACATCGGTCCAGCCGCTCTGCAGCACATGGGATCTTCCCAGGCCAGGGATCGAACCAGCGCCAATTGCACTGCAAGGCAGTGTCCTTACCCAATGGACCACCACGGAAGCCCTATATCAGCAATTTTTATGACAAATTTTTTATCGTATCTACTCAATAGTATGTTTCACAAAACATTGAATAAACACCTCTAGGCTGACTTTTGGTCCATAATTCATTCATTCACTTCTTTCATTTACTGGTAGCAGTTTAGAACTTACAGAAAGGAACAAGATAACCATCCCTAACTCTTTTAAAACTGTAGGATCTAGTGGATTTGGGTCCTTATAGATTTTAACAGTGCAGTTGATATTAAACAAAGCTGCTTCTGACAGAGCTAAAAGAAGCAACACATATAGTAATTTCACGCATCTAACCTCACATTGTTTATAATCCTATGACAAAAACAAATGGAAACGATAAATTTAGACGAATCTCTGTACTACACAGGCTCTGTGACAAATGGAGTTTACAGTCTTGGCAAGCAGCCCCCAAGGTTTTCCAGCGTTAGCTGGCATCTTAGTTTGGAAATACCTTTCTTAGTTTCTCAGCAACAGTTAGGATATGACAAACAATCCCAGTGTCTCATCGACTATTATGGGGTCTGTCTGATTAGGTCTAACCACCTAGATAAGCTCACGTTCCTAAAGTCGATGGTGCTACACAACACAATCTAATTATCTTTGTAAAATCTACAAGATTCAGAGTCCCAGGGATAATGTACAAAATGTCCATAGTTGTGGAGATCTGAGGCCTTTTTAGAATTCCACTTACTAGGGTTATTTTAAGGATTAAATAAGATAAGATGGAAAAACACTTACCTGAATATCTAGCCCTTAATAGGGGTCTAACAAACTGATTTATTCTGAATATGATATTGTGGAGGAAAAAAGACAAGTGAACTTCTAACTAGTCAGATGAATCATAGTAAATCACCACTTCTGTAGATCAATAATAATAATATATCAACAATTTTTTAAATCATTTTTTTTGGGGGGGGCACTTCTATTGGTCTTTCATTTGTCTGTTTTCATCCATCTTTGTTCTTGGACCCGTGTGGGCCTCCCATCGCAGCGGCCTCTGTCGCTGCAGAGCACCAAGTGCTCCAGAGCTCCAGCTCGGTAATTGGACACATCGGTCCAGCCGCTCTGCAGCACATGGGATCTTCCCAGGCCAGGGATCGAACCAGCGCCAATTGCACTGCAAGGCAGTGTCCTTACCCAATGGACCACCACGGAAGCCCTATATCAGCAATTTTTATGACAAATTTTTTATCGTATCTACTCAATAGTATGTTTCACAAAACATTGAATAAACACCTCTAGGCTGACTTTTGGTCCATAATTCATTCATTCACTTCTTTCATTTACTGGTAGCAGTTTAGAACTTACAGAAAGGAACAAGATAACCATCCCTAACTCTTTTAAAACTGTAGGATCTAGTGGATTTGGGTCCTTATAGATTTTAACAGTGCAGTTGATATTAAACAAAGCTGCTTCTGACAGAGCTAAAAGAAGCAACACATATAGTAATTTCACGCATCTAACCTCACATTGTTTATAATCCTATGACAAAAACAAATGGAAACGATAAATTTAGACGAATCTCTGTACTACACAGGCTCTGTGACAAATGGAGTTTACAGTCTTGGCAAGCAGCCCCCAAGGTTTTCCAGCGTTAGCTGGCATCTTAGTTTGGAAATACCTTTCTTAGTTTCTCAGCAACAGTTAGGATATGACAAACAATCCCAGTGTCTCCTTTTTTGGCTTCAAATAAAACAGCATAAGCATATTTAAGCATCTATCTTCTTCTGGCTTCTAAAAATCCTCTTTCTCATGAGCACTTAATTCATGGCTCTGTGCAGTTTATAAAAGTCTCCCAAGGAGGGTCTTCCAAACTTTTCTGGAAACTTAAAAACTTCCTTTGTAACATGATTCAAAATTTTGTCATTTCCCAGTTTGTTCTCCATTATTTCATTGGTCAGGATGTGGGAAAATTTGCTGCAGATAAACTCATCCTTCTACTTTGCTGATGATAACTTACTTGAGTTATACTGTAATGTATTGATGGCTTCCAAATTATTATTAACTTCATTGTGTTGATTTCATTATAAGAATAAAGCATATGATAGAAAATATCTTGGACACAATCTCATCTAATCCTTATCAGACTTTGAATTCTTTTCTTTGTTATAATTTAACAATAATTAATAATACATTATAAATTAATAATAATTATCTTAGTATTAAGTCTCACTTTGAATTCTTATTGCAATATTTTCAAGCAGCTGCCATGCAATCTCTTCTTGAACACTGAGATAGAGAATTCACTAGCAAAGAAGTATTGTTCCTATTTTATTCTTAATTTCCGAGCTGAAAAAAATAGTGTGTTACAATCTTTATATCTGAGCTCACAGTCTTTTCTGTTGGGATTATAGATAAGAAACAATAGACTCCCCTACCCTTCTCATATACACACAGATTAGATTAAATCCCAAACTTAATTAGCCAAGGAAAGAAATAATTAACAGAACCAAAATTGACCAACCAAGTTAGAAACTGATGTAATTTATTTTGATGTGACTTTTCCTGGACCTCCAGTTCCCCCCAGGAGGCATTAACTGGTAACAGTTTGAACAGAACAGAATAATGCCGGATCTGAGAAAAGTCTGATTTTTCTTGCCACAAACCTTTTAAATATTTACTTATTTCCTTTCATCTCTGTAATTGGTTGTGCTTTTGTGGACCTCAACTGTGCAATACTGTGAGAATACTATGTTAGCTTTCTTTGAAACCTAGGAAGCCTAGAAACAAGCATAAAAGCAGCAGTGATATAGCTGGTATTGCTAAGAAATGCCAACTGTTGTACTGGACTGTACTTTTCAAGGTACTTTACGGTAAGATTAAAAATGTGGTTTATTTTTTGTGTTTGCTTTTTATGTGTATATTGTTCATGTGGAAAGTATTATAAAACTATTCAATACAGTACTCTATAGCCGATTGTGTTGGGTATCTAGGCGAACAATATTGAACTTCATGTTATGTGGCAGCCTGAATGGAAGGGGAGTTTGCAGGAAAGCGGATATGTGTATATGTAAGGCTGAATCCCTTTGCTGTCCACCTGCAATTATCACAACATTGTTAACTGACTATCCCCCAATGTAAAATACAAACTTTTTAAAGACAAATAGAAGTTACTCAGTAAACATTGTTCATTGTGTTGATTTCATTATAAGAATAAAGCATATGATAGAAAATATCTTGGACACAATCTCATCTAATCCTTATCAGACTTTGAATTCTTTTCTTTGTTATAATTTAACAATAATTAATAATACATTATAAATTAATAATAATTATCTTAGTATTAAGTCTCACTTTGAATTCTTATTGCAATATTTTCAAGCAGCTGCCATGCAATCTCTTCTTGAACACTGAGATAGAGAATTCACTAGCAAAGAAGTATTGTTCCTATTTTATTCTTAATTTCCGAGCTGAAAAAAATAGTGTGTTACAATCTTTATATCTGAGCTCACAGTCTTTTCTGTTGGGATTATAGATAAGAAACAATAGACTCCCCTACCCTTCTCATATACACACAGATTAGATTAAATCCCAAACTTAATTAGCCAAGGAAAGAAATAATTAACAGAACCAAAATTGACCAACCAAGTTAGAAACTGATGTAATTTATTTTGATGTGACTTTTCCTGGACCTCCAGTTCCCCCCAGGAGGCATTAACTGGTAACAGTTTGAACAGAACAGAATAATGCCGGATCTGAGAAAAGTCTGATTTTTCTTGCCACAAACCTTTTAAATATTTACTTATTTCCTTTCATCTCTGTAATTGGTTGTGCTTTTGTGGACCTCAACTGTGCAATACTGTGAGAATACTATGTTAGCTTTCTTTGAAACCTAGGAAGCCTAGAAACAAGCATAAAAGCAGCAGTGATATAGCTGGTATTGCTAAGAAATGCCAACTGTTGTACTGGACTGTACTTTTCAAGGTACTTTACGGTAAGATTAAAAATGTGGTTTATTTTTTGTGTTTGCTTTTTATGTGTATATTGTTCATGTGGAAAGTATTATAAAACTATTCAATACAGTACTCTATAGCCGATTGTGTTGGGTATCTAGGCGAACAATATTGAACTTCATGTTATGTGGCAGCCTGAATGGAAGGGGAGTTTGCAGGAAAGCGGATATGTGTATATGTAAGGCTGAATCCCTTTGCTGTCCACCTGCAATTATCACAACATTGTTAACTGACTATCCCCCAATGTAAAATACAAACTTTTTAAAGACAAATAGAAGTTACTCAGTAAACATTTATTGATTTGATGGAGAAAGGAAGGACAAAAGAAAGGGTAAGAGGGGGAAGGAAGTATTCTCCTGGTATCCTCACGTGAGCACACCACCTACATCCTTCCTTCTCCACTCCCGTCTCACACACATACTTCCAGATAATGCTTTGCCTTTTCTTTTTTCTTTTCTTTTTAGCTACATCTCTACCCTCCATATTTCCCTACATTTTCTCCACATCAAGTCTTGTCACAGGACAAGTCCCTTCTCATCTCAGTTTTGGCTGATTCTATGCCCCTTCCAACCAGAGACGTTTCTCATATCTGATGAGAAGTTAAATATCTGTCTCATTTTAAGTACCTGATTCCCTATTTGTTTATGCTGCCATCGAATTGTTTGAGTATTTGGTATTGTTTCTGCTAATAGACTACCTCCCGTGTTGTTCATCCTCTGCCTGTCTGCTTTCAGAGTCCTTCACCACTTCCTACTCTGCTCTGCATTGTGTTAACCTGCATTTCCCAGACTCCCTCCTCTCAACTTCCCAGTAAATTTAGCATTGGGAGAAACTCCCAGAAGATTAGGGAAAGAAGATTAGGAAGAAGAGGTGTGTTTCTGTTTCTAGTGACTATTCTTACAGATACTGTATTTTGTCCACAGCTTCAACTCCTGCAACGCAGCCCCTGCTGTGGTTCTAACTTCTTCAGATGACCTAGTTTCTGGATTCTAGTAACATCATTTCTCCCTCTGTTTTCATTCTCCATTGGGAAAGTAAGGGCTTTCCACTGTAGCTAATTTCTGGGTTACCCCAATTAAAACCAGTTTAGTTGTTTGTCTATTCATGCATCAGAAATTCCTTATACTGACTTTCTTATATTTGGAGGACTTTAAATAATTTCTTTTTTACAGGCAGGACCTTGACCGATATGCCTTCCTTATTTACTAGGGTATAAAATTTTCCTATATCCTTCCACAGCGGGTCATATAAATGTTGCTTTTTTTTTTTTTTTTTTTTTAATCAGCTTTACCTGTTTTTATCAGAAACAGTCACCTGGAAAACCCCACTGTCTTCTATAAACAAGATTCAAATACTGTACTCCCCCATTTCTTGGGGGAATGTGGTTTAGTTTCCTTCTGGGATAAATCATCTCAAACTTTGAGACAATTTTGACTAGCCCACAGACATCAAGGAAAATAAGTGTGTTCTCTTTGGTTAAATTACACATAAAATAGACTCTCTACTTTCCCTCTTTTTGTGCACTGAGCCACATCCCGATCATCTATAGAAAAAGGTGTTATTAATAGCTAAGACACTGCAGACAAAAATTAAACTGTGATTAAAATGGCAGTGTCTGCTTTTAAGCACAAGTTTAATCTGTGTGTCAATTAGTAAACAAGATTCATTTAAATTATTTTACCCTCTTCACTAGAAATGAAACAAAGATACACTTCCTCAAACATCGTTTAAAAGAATCTTTTTTTCATGCTTCATCCCACTACTGACTGAATCACATGAGACTATTTCCTACTGCCTTCTACTTCTGCCAGAGGACAGTATAGTATAGTTCATGACTGTGTATAAAACAGAGATGTGAAATCTCAGCAGAAAGTAAGACAAGGCTCTAAAAAGACTAGAGAAAAGAAAAAAAAGGTAAAAGAAAAGTAAAATAAGGCTCTAAAAAGACTGAAAAGAGTAGTAGAAAGACACTCATCCCAGGGCTACTCAGGACTAGAAGTATGGTCTTAATTAAATTAGTGAAATGCTTTATTTTCCTTCACTCTTCTTATCTTCTACGTTCAGGGCTGCATGGAGTGATTTATTAAAACTCTTAAGCTGAAAAAAATAGACATAAACAAAAAACCGACTGGTGACACTTCCTTTTTGATCCCAATACAAGAGCAGTCACACATCCCCTGTGAAACGAAGGAATATAGACATAGGAATACATAATAGGAGACGCCAACACAATGTTTGTAGTTTTGAAACCAATTCTTTTATAGACAATAAGACACTGAATAAACTGAGAAACAATCATATTTTGCATGGCAAGAGGTAAGCAAAGTTAGATACTCAAGATTGAAAAATGTAATGTTCATTTAATGCTATTGTATAATTTTAAAGCTCTAAGAGATTTTTTTTTTAACCTTTCAAAGGAAATCATTCTATCATTGAGAACTCATTGGAAAGTTACACAGTTTCTTTCTTGATTAAAACCTAAAAAAAGCTAACATGAACTGAGAAAACTGTACATGCAATTTCTGGCTGTTCATAAACCTCCTGAAGTCTATCCACATAACTCCTGACCAGGTCATCTTCCACCGTTTAACAAGTGAGAGATTGATAGTCAAAAACTTAAACAGAAAATCCAAAGACACCAGGATATTTGTAATGGAAAGTGTACTAAAATATATATCTCTCACTTAACTACTCTCTGTGTTTCAAATTGCCTCTTATTGGCTAGGAAATGTTGATAATTGATACCATTAACATAATAAAAATGATTATTAGTTAATGTTGTTGTTGTTATTGTTTAGACCCTAAGTCATGTCTGAAGTTTTTACAACCCCATGGACTGTAGCACGCCAGGCTCCTCTGTCCTCCAGCATCTCCTGGAGTTTGCTCAAACTGATGTCCATTGAGTTGGTGATACTATCTAGCCATCTCGTCCTCTGCTGCCCCCTCTTTGTTGTCCTTTCATCTTTCCCAACATCACAGTCTTTTCCAACCAGTTGGCTCTTTTTACATCAGGTGGCCAAAGTGTTGGAGTTTCAGCTGCAGCACGAGCATTAACATTATTGATGTAAAAACTATAAAGTGTCATTTGAACAATTTCAACAAAAGTGGTAAAATGTCTATAAGATGAAAAAAATCAATAATGAAAAACTCAAAGCGAATGTGAGAAAAGCTAGTAGAGAATATAGTGGATACTCTTTTCCTAAAAATAGTGTCACTCAGAAATCTTCCTATCAAATGAGCAGATCAGCAAATAAAAGGTACTTTCAAAATTTGTTCTCCTTTTCTTATGCAAATTGATTGAATATCCTGATGAAATTCCATAGTCACCCTACTTTAAGTCCTCTTTCCTCATGTACAACTTTTCTTAACTCCTAGACGTCAGATCCCCGGGGAAAGGGGCTCCTGCCTCTTGACCTCTTTTCTTTTCTTTCTGCATCACAAAAGCATACAAGCTCAGGAACTTCCTGGGATTTCAGAAGACGGTAAGAAACAGAGCGCATAAAATCAGTATGACATTTAGCAAAGAAAATTTCTATTGCTTGAAAGTTACACAGTTTCTTTCTTGATTAAAACCTAAAAAGCTAACATGAACTGAGAAAACTGTACATGCAATTTCTGGCTGTTCATAAACCTCCTGAAGTCTATCCACATAACTCCTGACCAGGTCATCTTCCACCGTTTAACAAGTGAGAGATTGATAGTCAAAAACTTAAACAGAAAATCCAAAGACACCAGGATATTTGTAATGGAAAGTGTACTAAAATATATATCTCTCACTTAACTACTCTCTGTGTTTCAAATTGCCTCTTATTGGCTAGGAAATGTTGATAATTGATACCATTAACATAATAAAAATGATTATTAGTTAATGTTGTTGTTGTTATTGTTTAGACCCTAAGTCATGTCTGAAGTTTTTACAACCCCATGGACTGTAGCACGCCAGGCTCCTCTGTCCTCCAGCATCTCCTGGAGTTTGCTCAAACTGATGTCCATTGAGTTGGTGATACTATCTAGCCATCTCGTCCTCTGCTGCCCCCTCTTTGTTGTCCTTTCATCTTTCCCAACATCACAGTCTTTTCCAACCAGTTGGCTCTTTTTACATCAGGTGGCCAAAGTGTTGGAGTTTCAGCTGCAGCACGAGCATTAACATTATTGATGTAAAAACTATAAAGTGTCATTTGAACAATTTCAACAAAAGTGGTAAAATGTCTATAAGATGAAAAAAATCAATAATGAAAAACTCAAAGCGAATGTGAGAAAAGCTAGTAGAGAATATAGTGGATACTCTTTTCCTAAAAATAGTGTCACTCAGAAATCTTCCTATCAAATGAGCAGATCAGCAAATAAAAGGTACTTTCAAAATTTGTTCTCCTTTTCTTATGCAAATTGATTGAATATCCTGATGAAATTCCATAGTCACCCTACTTTAAGTCCTCTTTCCTCATGTACAACTTTTCTTAACTCCTAGACGTCAGATCCCCGGGGAAAGGGGCTCCTGCCTCTTGACCTCTTTTCTTTTCTTTCTGCATCACAAAAGCATACAAGCTCAGGAACTTCCTGGGATTTCAGAAGACGGTAAGAAACAGAGCGCATAAAATCAGTATGACATTTAGCAAAGAGGGATTATGGAAAATACCAAGAGAACCATTATTCACTGCTTATGGATGTATTGCTTTGTTTTTCTGGAATTGAGTTAGCATCTGGAGTCTTCCTCAACCCAGCTCCTTTGTGCTGTTAATGGCAAATATATTACATTTCTCTATGTCATAGGCTCAATAATTCACTATATACATATTGTTTTATAGAACTGACTTTTAAATTAGTTAAGAGACAAGCAGAGATAAGAAATATACATGTATACTCCCTTTCACAGTTATGCTATGTAATTCCATAATTACAGACTCACTTTTACAGTGTTTGTTTTCTTGTGTGGATATGAAAGAATGAGATCATTTGCTTTTAGCCTGAAAAACTTTCTGTAGCTTTCTTAAAGATGGGTCTCTGTATAATGGATTCTTTCACTTTTAGTTTATCTTTTAATGTCTTTTCACTACTTTCATTTTTGAACCATAGCTTTGCTGCATTTAGGATTCTTGGTTGACAGTTATGACTTTGAGCATATTAGATGTGTTATCTCACTGATGTCTGACCTCCACTGTTTCTGATGAGAGTATACCTGTTTATTTTAGTGGGGTTCCTTGAAAGGAATGAGTTATTTTCCTCTTGCTGCTTTCAAGATTTTCTCCTTGCCTTTTTTTTTTCACCATTTTTCACTCTGATTTATCTGTTCGTGGATCACTCTGTGTTTATCCTTTGAGTTTGTTGAACTTCATGGATACATAATATTTTCTAATATATTTGGTGAATTTTCAGCTATTATTTCTTCATGCTTCTTTTGCTCTTCTTTTCTGGAATTCATTTTGTGTGTGCTGAACTACTTAGTGCTGTCGCATACTCCTCCGAGTGTCAATTTTTCTTCCTTCTTTTTTCTCTCAGCTGTTCAGATTGAACAACCTCTATCAATTTATTTTCAACTTGGATAGTTATCTCTTCTGCTTGCTTGAGTCTACTATTGAGCTCCTCCAATGAAATTTTCATTATAGTCATTGAAAATTTCAACTCCAAAATTTCCATTTAGTTCTTTTTTTTCATCATTTATGTCTCCTTGATAATTTCTGCTGTTGCTAAGTTGCTTCAGTCATATCCAACTCTTTTGACCCTACGGACTGTAGCCTACCAGGCTGCTCTGTCCCTGGGATTTCTCAGGCAAGAATACTGGCCATGCTCTCCTCCAGAGGATCTTCCTGGCCTTGTCTCTTATGTCTCCTGCATTGGCAAGCAGGTTCTATATCTCTAGCACCACCTGGGAACCCTTCTTGATACATTCTAATTGTTGCAACATTTGCCACGATGCCTTTCTTTACCTCTTTAACATAGCTTCCTTTTACTTCTGATAAGCACATTTATAATGCTACTTTGACATCTTTATCTATTAAATTTGATGTCTAGTCACTCACAGTCTACTTTTTTCCCAATGTGTGGGTAATATGTTCTTATTTCTTTGCAACTCTGGGAATTTTTTGTTGGAAATGACATTATAGATAATACATTAAAAGAATTCTGGTACTGGTTCTTCCCCTCCAGGGCTTGTTATTGTTATTGACAGTAATGTGTTTGTAAAGTCTATCACCCACCTCTCCCCCAGCCACCACTCTGGGAAGCCTCTGACACTGTTGTCCAGGCACACAGCCTTGGACAGCCCACATTATTCTCAGAGGACAGTGATCTGGCAGCACACTCTTGGACTGTCTCTTTCTCTACCTTCACCTACCTGTTAAACTAAAGAAATCGCCAGATAATTATTTTCAAAAATGTTCTGGGCATGAATTGTTCAACAGGCCAAGCTAATGAAATGTAAGGTGCTTCAAAGGGGCAGTTCCTAAGTTCATTGTTTGATGTTTGTCCTGCCTGACCCAAGGAGTATTCTTTCCAGCTGTCTCTTTCACTGGTTCTCCCTGGCAAACAGCTAGCCAACAGTTTTTCCTATATTCCCGATGAATCTACCAATGATTTAGCAAATGTTTGTTGCCACAACTCCTGCTGGTTTTGAGAACACCTTAGAGTTTACATATTTTGCACACTTTTGCAAAAGAAATCAGATCTTACTGGTGATAAAGAACCCAGTCACCAATGCAGGAGATGTAAGAGACATGAGTTACATCCCTAGGTTAGCATGATCTGCTGGAGGAGGGCATGGCAACCCACTCCAATTTTCTGGCATGAAAATCCCATGGACAGAAGAGCCTGGCTGGCTACAGTCCATGATGTCACAGAGTCAGATACAACTGAAGTGACTTAGCACACACAATATACAACCTAATTCTCCTTCTAGAAAAAAATATATCAGCCATGGCTGTGGAGGTGGGCATGAGGACAATGGTAAGACATAGTGTTGTGGAGCTGAACGCTAAGTGGAAGGAAGAGGGACAAACAGTAGCCTCAGTTTTCTCAGTTTGTGTTTCTCTGTATGGAATCTGCACCTTACAGTCAAGGAAAAGGACAGGCTTCCGTGTTCTCAGTGGTGCTTTACCTAAGGTAGGGTCTCTGCCACATGAGTCAGGGTTGAGTAGAAGAAAAGAGTTCCTACGTGTCAGTCAGACTTGCTCAGAACTTAGGTTCAGCAAGAGAAAACTGAGAACAGGGTGAGAAATGCTGCTGTCCTGCCTCTTCTAGGAGAGTTGCCCTCGGACCTGGAGCTTGAATGAGAAAGAGCCCTATGTTCTTGGTCTGCCAGGAGTGAAGTTGATATCTCACTAAGATGGGATAGCAGAGAAGGGAGTGAGCCTTGATTCAAACACCATTGACTCTTGCTGTTCTTGCCAAATTTTAGTATATTTTCTTGAATGAATATTCTTCATTTGCCATAGGCCCTTAGGTCCATTTCCAGAGACTTTAAATGGTTGTGCATGGGAGTGTTTACATATGTTATTAATTTTTGCTGGAAATCAAGTTCACACAGTCCCTGACACTGTCATACTGGAGGTAGAGTCTCCACATTACCTTTTTTGTGTGAAAATGTTGAAATAGTGTGAAAATAAAACTTCTGTGAATTAAATATTATCCTTATTTTATAAATAAATCACTCTTATTTCATATCACAATTCATCAGTGAACAAGGATTTGAATAGAGTTCTTTGAAACTCCTACTCTTATTATATTGCACTAATTAAATAGCAAAGAAAAAGATATAAAAGATATAAAGATAAAAAGATATAAAAGATAAATTATTACTTCAAGAAAACACATATTTTGAAATACAGAGACATATTACCTATTATAGTAGGCATTCTTTTTTTTTTTTTTTTAAATTTATCTTTTGGGGGGTGGGGTGGGGAGGGAGGGGAATGGGCGGGCCACTTCTATTGGTCTTTCATTTCTCTATTTTCATCCGTCTTTGTTCTTTGACTCCTGTGGGCCTCCCATCGAGGTCGCCTCTGTCGTCGCAGAGCGCCGGCTCTGGGCACACGTGCGCCAGAGCTCCGGCTCAGTAATTGGACAATTTGGTCCAGCTGCTCCGTGGCACGTGGGATCTTCCCAGGCCAGGGATCGAACCAGCGCCCCTTGCACTGCAAGGCAGTGTCCTTCCCCACTGGACCACCAGGGGAAGCCCTATAGTAGGCATTCTTAGTGAGATGCTACCTTGTATTATTTTGTATTCTGCGTACTGAGGGAGGGTCTGGTAAGTAGAAATTACATAATGAGTTTATTGCCAAGTTAATGCAAAAAAATGGATTGTGTTGAAGGATATTTTACTGACTTTGTCATTTTTAATTTCACCTTGTGATCATTTTAGGATATGATAAGACAGTTTTGTAGATTATGAGGATAAATTCTATGTAGAAACACTGGAGGTAAATAGTCTGGAAGATTATACAAGTAAAGATAAATCAGGTCCAAGAGCAGTTAGTCAATAAGATCACTCATAGGTTTTATATCAACCTCTGATATTTCAAGACAATGACAAACACATGAATAAATAGGCAATCAGCTTTCAGATACTGTACAACTGCTTAAACCTTGGCAAATTTTTATTATTTGCAAATAGTCATGAAATTTTTAATTAAGCTAGAGAGCAAATTAAATAAAACAATGATAAACATCTTAATGTACAGTTATAGCTATTATGTTTTCCAGATAATTGAGACATGGGTTTGATCCCTGGGTTGGGAAGATCCCCTGGAGAAGGAAATGGCAACCCACTCCAGTATTCTTGCCTGGAGAAATCCCATGGACAGAGGAGCCTGGTGGGCTACAGTCCATGGAGTTGCAAAGAGTCAGACAAAACTTAACACTTGTTTTCTAGATAATTATGTCACAAAATATATATTTTATATATTCTATTTTATGTAATAAAGTATATAACCACATACACTTATGATCTGTATTATAAAGAATGCATTCTGTGCTAAGGTTGTTGAATGCTGTAAATTTTGATGAATTGTATTTTAGTTTGTATTCGGTTTTACTTATTTTGAGCAATTTTTTTTTTTAAAGAGTATCAATGTATGTTGTATTTAAATAAAGTTTCTCTGTTTTAATAAAAAAATCCTAATTACAGAACAATAATAGATAAGGTCAAAATCAGTTATTTTAATACAATTTTTCATATTTTAAAGCATTCCCTTGTAGTAGTAACTTATTTTGACTTTAGAGTATGATTTGAGCAATGTTTTTAAAGTAAGAAAGGTGTTTTTAATTTTTTAAAGAACATATATACTTTCATATGGATGAGATCGACACACTTGAAAAGTGAACATGTTTGTTTCTCAGTCATGTCTAACTCTTTGTAGCCCCATGGACTGTAGCCCACCAGGCTCCTCTGTCCCTGGGATTCTCCGGGCAAGAATCCTGGAGTGGGTTGCCATTCCCTTCTTCATGAGATCTTCCCCAACCAGGAATCAAACCAGAGTCTCCTGCATTGCAGGTGGGTTCTTTACCATCTGAGCCACCAGGGAAACCTGACACAGTTAGCAACTTACAAAGGCATCCTACAACCTGATAGAAATTACTGAAATTACTGGGATTATAGTCCGGACAGCATTTATTCAAATATGATATTCAGGCCATCTGAAAAAGAAAGTCCTATAATCCTTCTTATCAGTGTAGATCTGTAAGCCCCACTCTGCATCATTCAGATCAACCTTTGGGGAGATGGCCCAGGAAAGTGCAGTTTTAATCATGTGCTCCTTGGGTGACTTTTCCACATATGAATACTCAAAAGTCAGAGATCAAACAAACCAAATCCTGTAAATGTACCCGAAACATCCAGCCTATTCCCCAAATATCAAATATCAAATATCATACAAGGATAAGTCAATGAGTCTCTGAAACAATCAATAGAGGTAAAAAGGTAACCACTGATGAAAGTTTCTTTGCGGGTATTTGGTGTTAATATGTAAAGAACTATATAGGCAAAGCAGGTTATAGAAGTGGAAAAGAGCTTTTATTTGGTATAAATAAATTGCAAACCATGTACATAGAACAAATAAAAAATATGTTTAGTATATGAATGAGAATAATTACAATCCCTCAATCAGTCTTGGCATGTGATACAGTAGTTTTAAGTTTGATCTTTCTGTTTTGACAGTAGACTTATAAAGGGAATAAAAGACAAAAAAGTCTGATTTCCCCCTTTTTTTTTAGTGTTAGGTTAAATGGGTAATGGCATATTGAAGAACTAGCATTTTATCAAAGGTCATTTAAAGCAAAGTGCTATAATTGTTCACTTTTTACAGATACTAATTATATTTTCACTCTTGCTTTTCAGTATTTCAAAATAAAATTGCTCTTCATTTTTATGCCAAAGCATCTTTACAAAAGTTGTTACTGATTATTTCCAGTACCTTTTGCTCAGCCATTTGGCATCATTGCTATTCAGGCAACAATGTTCATATGGTAATAGTTAAATTTGTTTTTCACTAGGGCCCTCTCATCCAAAATTTTCATTTCCAGCTCGCACATGTTGAACTGTAGAAAGTGTTTTAATTATTTTATTTAAATGTGGGTATTTCTAATTCAATTAATATAAAATATGTTGCTTCCTTCCTCTCCCTTTAAAAATTGGTCATTAATCTACAAAAAAAAAAAAAGGTTCATTAGATCTTACCTTTTAGGTTACATTTAGCCAAATAGACTTGATGTGACTTTCAACTCTGCCTGTTCTTAGCTGCATACCACTAGGAGAATGCTAGCCTCTTGGAAACTCACTTTTATCGCTTCAGTTTGCATCTGGAACTGCCCAGGTACACTTTGAAACTGTCCCCAGATAATCCTTCAAATTTGAGATATACGTAGTCCATGCTGTTTAGGTTCATTTTCTCTTAAGTTTTCATGCTTATATACTGGAGTATATAATATGCTCCACACGTGTATACACTTATATACTTCTTATTTTTATATATATATATAATTTATATATAAATTCTCTTAATATCTACATACATTGGTTAGATGTAGATATTAAGAGTTTCCACTTACATGCATCAAGTATTAAACTAGATTATTAAACGACTGGTATATCTTCTAGAGTATTAATTTTTTTTTTTTTTTTTGGACCACTTCTATTTATCTTGCATTTATTTATCTTTGTTCTTTGGCCTGTGTGGGCCTCCCATCGCAGCAGCCTCTCTTGTTGCAGAGTACCAGCTCTGGGCGCATGCACTCCAGAGCACTGGCTTGGTAGTTGGATACATCGGTCCAGCCGCTCCATGGCACATGGGATCTTCCCAGGCCAGGGATTGAACTGGCGCCCCTTGCATTCCCACTGGACCGCCATGGAAGCCCTCATTCTGCATTCTTCCCGTTCTTTTTTTTTTTTTTTTTTCTGGTACAAAATACTTTGCAGCTGGTGAGAAAGCCATAAAATGTTGCTTTTTGATCTCATGACTATTCTTACAAAACTCTGCAAATTCAGAATTTGAACCTTCATTTTCTTTTTCTAAATGACCCACAATACTTGAGCTTCATGAAGCTAAGACAGCTATTCCAGGGAGAAGGAAGGAGAGGAGAAGGTAGTAAACACCTAGGGATTTATATTTATCTTTGGATATCCACATACTTTGGGGCATTAGCCAGGCTTTTTCCGTAACCAAAACCTGGCTCCTCACCAGTCAAGAAGGCTATCTTACAAAAAAAATCCATATCCTGTGATCACCACTGACCATCATAACATGGGCGCAGTCCCTTGGATTTACTGAATGATTGACAGAAGGAACCTTGTTGCCCTTGTGGGTTGCCATTATTTAGATTATATGGAAAGCTGTATATGTATGTATCATATATTACTTGCCCTTTTTTGCCAGCTTTGTATTGAAAAGAAAAATTTTAATAGACCAATTTTACAGCTAAAGAGCCATAAAAATGGCTCCATATTCACAGGATCCATTAGACTTATTACACACCTCATCACTCAGAAGCACTTGGCCTGAGTCAAATAGCTGACTATAGAATCAGAATACTATTAGTAGGGATGACATCTAGTTAGGATGGCACGTAGGCTTCCAAAATGTGGTTGTTTTTCTGAACCCTGAGGAGAAGGGTCCAGTGTCACTTCATCTGACATACAACTTGACTGTCTTGCCAAATTTAAGAAAAATTCAAAATGGATAATAGAGGAGAGAAAATACTCCTTATGACTTTAGAACTAGTCACGGCAATGAGGACTGCAGCTCACTAGGCTAATCCTCTTTTTAAAAATTAATTCTTATTGGAGTGTAGTTGGTTTACAATGTTGTCCTAGTTTCTACTGTATAGCAAAATAATCTCCTATTTCATCCTACCCAGTTTTCCCTCTGATGTTCATACATTTGTTCTCTACATCTGTGTCTCTATTTCTTTTTTGCAAATAAGATCATCTACACCATAGTTCTAGATTCCACATATATGTGTTCATATACCATACGTGTTTTTCTCTTTCTGACTTACTTTCACTCCATATGGTCCTCTCTAGGTCCATCCACATCTCTACAAATAATGCAACATCATTCTATTTTTGTGGTTGAGTAATATTCCACTGCATATATGTACCCATCCTCTTTATTCATTCTTTCATTGATGGACACTTAAGTTGCTTCCAGGTCCTGACTAATAGTGCTGCAATTTAACATTGGGGTGTATGTGTCTTTTTAAATTGTATTTTCCTATGGGTATATATCCAGTAAATCCTTAAAAGTTTGGCTGCTACCTTGAAAGGGGCACTCTAAAGGGAATGAAACATACCTCTTAGAATCTACCAGTCAAGAAGGCTATCTTACAAAAAAAATCCATATCCTGTGATCACCACTGACCATCATAACATGGGCGCAGTCCCTTGGATTTACTGAATGATTGACAGAAGGAACCTTGTTGCCCTTGTGGGTTGCCATTATTTAGATTATATGGAAAGCTGTATATGTATGTATCATATATTACTTGCCCTTTTTTGCCAGCTTTGTATTGAAAAGAAAAATTTTAATAGACCAATTTTACAGCTAAAGAGCCATAAAAATGGCTCCATATTCACAGGATCCATTAGACTTATTACACACCTCATCACTCAGAAGCACTTGGCCTGAGTCAAATAGCTGACTATAGAATCAGAATACTATTAGTAGGGATGACATCTAGTTAGGATGGCACGTAGGCTTCCAAAATGTGGTTGTTTTTCTGAACCCTGAGGAGAAGGGTCCAGTGTCACTTCATCTGACATACAACTTGACTGTCTTGCCAAATTTAAGAAAAATTCAAAATGGATAATAGAGGAGAGAAAATACTCCTTATGACTTTAGAACTAGTCACGGCAATGAGGACTGCAGCTCACTAGGCTAATCCTCTTTTTAAAAATTAATTCTTATTGGAGTGTAGTTGGTTTACAATGTTGTCCTAGTTTCTACTGTATAGCAAAATAATCTCCTATTTCATCCTACCCAGTTTTCCCTCTGATGTTCATACATTTGTTCTCTACATCTGTGTCTCTATTTCTTTTTTGCAAATAAGATCATCTACACCATAGTTCTAGATTCCACATATATGTGTTCATATACCATACGTGTTTTTCTCTTTCTGACTTACTTTCACTCCATATGGTCCTCTCTAGGTCCATCCACATCTCTACAAATAATGCAACATCATTCTATTTTTGTGGTTGAGTAATATTCCACTGCATATATGTACCCATCCTCTTTATTCATTCTTTCATTGATGGACACTTAAGTTGCTTCCAGGTCCTGACTAATAGTGCTGCAATTTAACATTGGGGTGTATGTGTCTTTTTAAATTGTATTTTCCTATGGGTATATATCCAGTAAATCCTTAAAAGTTTGGCTGCTACCTTGAAAGGGGCACTCTAAAGGGAATGAAACATACCTCTTAGAATCTACCTCTCCACATCTCCTACTCCAACAGTGATCAGTTCTTTGAAGATTTCAGCCAGCTTCCCACCAGTGCAACCTGATAGCACGTGACTCAGGCTTGTGTTAATATCTCTCAATCCCTGTCTGGGTTTTTGCTTTATGGTTGGTTTTGGTTTCAATGCACTGGGAATAGGATGTCTATAAATATTTATGCGTCATTCTAAAGAGCTAGGGAGGGTCACTGAGGCTTCCTTTGACCAATCAGGGGTAGAACCTAAGGAATAGATGTTCCTTTGGATATTCAGTTGGTCAATTGTGAAACACACACCATAAGGCTCTTCAGAAGGAGCCACAGAACTGAATGTGACCAGCTCAGTCCCTGCATTGACTTTTCCTCCTTCCTGACCAACCATCATCGCTGCTTGCTTTCTAGAATCACTTGCTTCATGTTTTACAGTGATCCATGAATCAACTACCCTCACAGAAACTTTGGTCTTAAAGTCTGACTTTAGAGAATGTTTAAGACAAATTATTATTAGAAAAGCAGAAGCTGGGCTTCCCTGGTGGTCCAGTGGGTAAGGACACCGCCTTGCAGTGCAAGGGGCGCCGGTTCGATCCCTGGCCTGGGAAGATCCCACGTGCCGCGGAGCAGCTGGACTGATGTGTCCAACTACCCAGCCGGAGCTGTGGAGCGCATGCGCCAAGAGCCGGTGCTCTGCGACAACAGAGGCCACCGTGATGGGAGGCCCACGTGGGCCAAAGAACAAAGATGGATGAAAAATAGACAAATGAAAGACCAATAGAAGCGGCCCACCCGCCCCCACCAGCCCACCCCACCCCCCAAAAAAAATTAAAAAATGTTTGAATAAATGTTTAAATAAATAAATAAAAAGAAAAGCAGAGGCTATGGTAAGCCAGAATGGAAGAACTTAATGTGAACCACATGAAGGCCTTATATTTCTACACAGGAAGCTGGGAAACTATTATATCAGGACTTAGCTCAGTTAAATTAGATCTGAAGCTTTTAGAAAGCTATTGCATTGCTATTACATTTGATTCTAAGCCTGGAAACTATTCTCATGTGGAGGTCTAAAAAATACAGTACACGATGTCTCCAAGTCTGGAAGGATTTCAACCTGACACTACCATCCATGTCACTGGCATGTGTACATGAAGATCAAAAGACACGGCTTGGCTGGCCTTTATGCGCTGGGAGGTCTCTGTGCTATGGCTGATAAGCACTGAGGCACATCTTTTTTTGGATTTCAAAGCATGCTCAACTCATCTCTGAACATTTCTCAGTAAAGCTGGAGAATCTGCTGCCCTAAAATAGAACAAGCAGGATGGATCTGAGGTTCACAGCCATTGCTCCCAACGTCCTCTGCCTGACACGTTTTTATAAGCATTCTACATTGGTATACAAATGTTTGCATGTTTGCTTTGGATAAACAGATTTGGAAATATCAAAGACTCTATGCTGGTATATTAAAGATTAGATAAAATGTTTACTGCAAACATTATCAACAAATTTCAATCATTGGGGTTTTTAGATTGCTCACAAGTTGAACATCATCATGCCTGAAAGTTAAAACTGATGTATTTAAAATTTAAAAAGAATTTTAAAACCTCTCTCATTCAAATTATTATTAGAAAAGCAGAAGCTGGGCTTCCCTGGTGGTCCAGTGGGTAAGGACACCGCCTTGCAGTGCAAGGGGCGCCGGTTCGATCCCTGGCCTGGGAAGATCCCACGTGCCGCGGAGCAGCTGGACTGATGTGTCCAACTACCCAGCCGGAGCTGTGGAGCGCATGCGCCAAGAGCCGGTGCTCTGCGACAACAGAGGCCACCGTGATGGGAGGCCCACGTGGGCCAAAGAACAAAGATGGATGAAAAATAGACAAATGAAAGACCAATAGAAGCGGCCCACCCGCCCCCACCAGCCCACCCCACCCCCCAAAAAAAATTAAAAAATGTTTGAATAAATGTTTAAATAAATAAATAAAAAGAAAAGCAGAGGCTATGGTAAGCCAGAATGGAAGAACTTAATGTGAACCACATGAAGGCCTTATATTTCTACACAGGAAGCTGGGAAACTATTATATCAGGACTTAGCTCAGTTAAATTAGATCTGAAGCTTTTAGAAAGCTATTGCATTGCTATTACATTTGATTCTAAGCCTGGAAACTATTCTCATGTGGAGGTCTAAAAAATACAGTACACGATGTCTCCAAGTCTGGAAGGATTTCAACCTGACACTACCATCCATGTCACTGGCATGTGTACATGAAGATCAAAAGACACGGCTTGGCTGGCCTTTATGCGCTGGGAGGTCTCTGTGCTATGGCTGATAAGCACTGAGGCACATCTTTTTTTGGATTTCAAAGCATGCTCAACTCATCTCTGAACATTTCTCAGTAAAGCTGGAGAATCTGCTGCCCTAAAATAGAACAAGCAGGATGGATCTGAGGTTCACAGCCATTGCTCCCAACGTCCTCTGCCTGACACGTTTTTTATAAGCATTCTACATTGGTATACAAATGTTTGCATGTTTGCTTTGGATAAACAGATTTGGAAATATCAAAGACTCTATGCTGGTATATTAAAGATTAGATAAAATGTTTACTGCAAACATTATCAACAAATTTCAATCATTGGGGTTTTTAGATTGCTCACAAGTTGAACATCATCATGCCTGAAAATTAAAACTGATGTATTTAAAATTTAAAAAGAATTTTAAAAACCTCTCCCTCTGTGTATATGGCCCCTTTACCAAGCTATTTTGGAGGGTGCTAAAATTTTTGAACGTTTTCAAATTAAGCAGTAGTATGATTGCATTAAGTTAATAATTAGAAGTTATAAGCTGTCTTCAAATGTAAAATGTATCATTTCATAATTGCTGTATTAGCTGACTAACCTGAACCTGAATGAATAATGATGGAATAGTAAAGATTATTACTGCCAGACTTACTACACACTTTCTAGGTCCCAACATTTTGCTAAGCATTGCATATATTGTTCCACTTAATTCTCAAACAACTATGTCTGGTGGATTTTGATGATGTCGCCTTTTTGTAGTTGCAATTACACAGGCTTAGTGAGAATTAGAAGTTCCACAATCATACCTAGCTTATAAGTCATGAAACTGCAATGAAATGTGTTCAAATAACCAAACTACAGGGGTAAATGGCGTCATATCTGTCCAAGATATGCTTTAGTAATAGCGGCTTTCAATTGAGAGCAGTGAGGATAAGATTAAATGATAACAACTGATACTCACTTAAAATTACTTTGGTTCATGTTATGGATTCACTGACATTCAGAGTCATTTTAGAAACTGGCATTCTTTTTGAAATGAGTCATAATGTGTGCAGCAGCACTGAACAATTGAAAGGGGCTTTAAAATATGTATTTCAATTACGAAATACAGTAGGAGTTCCTGTATTTGGTGTGGGACTTTACACCCTATAGTTGGATCAGGAATGTCTGTTCCTAGGCTTTTGTGTGCATGAGCACATCTGTGTTCAAATGCTAAGACATATACCAAACTTTTAGCCTCTTGAGAAATTTTTTTTTGCCCTCAATACAGTCATGCCAATCAGCTGTGCTTGATGAATGTGCTCAGACTCCTTGCACGTCCTTAGTGGGGATTCTACATTTTAAGCATTCTACATTGGTATACAAATGTTTGCATGTTTGCTTTGGATAAACAGATTTGGAAATATCAAAGACTCTATGCTGGTATATTAAAGATTAGATAAAATGTTTACTGCAAACATTATCAACAAATTTCAATCATTGGGGTTTTTAGATTGCTCACAAGTTGAACATCATCATGCCTGAAAATTAAAACTGATGTATTTAAAATTTAAAAAGAATTTTAAAAACCTCTCCCTCTGTGTATATGGCCCCTTTACCAAGCTATTTTGGAGGGTGCTAAAATTTTTGAACGTTTTCAAATTAAGCAGTAGTATGATTGCATTAAGTTAATAATTAGAAGTTATAAGCTGTCTTCAAATGTAAAATGTATCATTTCATAATTGCTGTATTAGCTGACTAACCTGAACCTGAATGAATAATGATGGAATAGTAAAGATTATTACTGCCAGACTTACTACACACTTTCTAGGTCCCAACATTTTGCTAAGCATTGCATATATTGTTCCACTTAATTCTCAAACAACTATGTCTGGTGGATTTTGATGATGTCGCCTTTTTGTAGTTGCAATTACACAGGCTTAGTGAGAATTAGAAGTTCCACAATCATACCTAGCTTATAAGTCATGAAACTGCAATGAAATGTGTTCAAATAACCAAACTACGGGGGTAAATGGCGTCATATCTGTCCAAGATATGCTTTAGTAATAGCGGCTTTCAATTGAGAGCAGTGAGGATAAGATTAAATGATAACAACTGATACTCACTTAAAATTACTTTGGTTCATGTTATGGATTCACTGACATTCAGAGTCATTTTAGAAACTGGCATTCTTTTTGAAATGAGTCATAATGTGTGCAGCAGCACTGAACAATTGAAAGGGGCTTTAAAATATGTATTTCAATTACGAAATACAGTAGGAGTTCCTGTATTTGGTGTGGGACTTTACACCCTATAGTTGGATCAGGAATGTCTGTTCCTAGGCTTTTGTGTGCATGAGCACATCTGTGTTCAAATGCTAAGACATATACCAAACTTTTAGCCTCTTGAGAAATTTTTTTTTGCCCTCAATACAGTCATGCCAATCAGCTTGCGTTTTGTGTCTCTGTCTTCTCACACTGTCGTTGTGCTTGATGAATGTGCCCTCAGACTCCTTGCACGTCCTTAGTGGAGGGGATTTCTGGACCCTCTGTAGAATCTCGGGGCTTTTTACAATCATCCCTTCCCAGCTGTTCCCTATCCACTTGGCCTGGTTCCGAGGAGATGATGCAAGGCTGGACTGTGCTTGGGATCCAGCTGAGGGAAAAGTTTGCCAGAAAGGTCACAGAAACTTTCACATGAACAGAGCTGTGACTTGACCACATCTGGGCTGATGGGGTTAGAGGTTGTTCTTCCAGTGCGGGTACACCAACAGCGCTCCACACGTTCCGTTGCAGATCTGTTTCCCTGTCATTGATGTCACACTGGGAGGTGCCTTTGACCTCTTTTCCCCTCTCTTGGGACTATGATTCAATGTCTCATTATAAATTATTTCACCAATCGAGGGATCTTATTGCACTGTATTCAGAGTAGGCCCTCAACAAAATCATGGAGTGAGCCAGATGAATCTACTAAAGCCTCCTCCCTTTAATATCTTCAATCACTTTTCTTTTTCTGTTGGATTTGGGGCATCCTAGGACTGCCCTTGTCTGACGTCAGGGTGTCACACCTAAGTCTGCTTTCGCTGAATATTACCACAACCAAGATGGACTCACACACTGCCACTTTCTTATTATTCTGTCAGCTCACAACCTGTAGTCTTCAAGTGGTATGTGCATCTCAGTAGGAGTTCACATGTTAATGGGACTGAAATACTGGAAAGACCTCTAGAAATAATCTACTGTGCCAAAATCAAAACTAACAGGATTCAGTTATGTGCTGCACTCAGTCACTTCAGTCATTGCAGTTGCTTCAGTTCTATCCAACCATTTGTGTCCCTCTGGATCATAGCCTGCTAGGCTCCTCTGTCCACATTTGATTCTGGAGAGGACTCTATTTGAATACGTAGAACTTCTCTTGTCCCTTAGTCACCACTGCCCTCTCTGCTTTGTGCTTACGTCATTATATATTTTCACTACCCATGAAGAAGGTAAACACCATTTTTTAGAAACTTCTTAATGTGTAATTCTCTTTATGATGTGCAGTCATTTTGACTGTTGCTTAGAATTTCTGTTTTGAAGGAATTCCCAGGGCTTTCTAATCCAGGTCTTAGCCCTTCTAAGCCTTTACCAGTCTGTCCAATTTATTTGGTTCAACACCAGCTACAAGCCTTCCTCCAACTTCCTCTTTACCAAAATAAAAAATCAAAGTCAGGGTACGTAAGCGTAAAAGGTCACTGCAAAATAGAAATAAGTACTGTTCCTTCCAAAATTGTTGGCCCAAATAAAATTTCTGTGTTAAATACTAAGTTAAAATTATGGGTTTAATTAATAGCCTGAGTTACTCTAAGGGAGTATTTTGCATTAGCTGGAAATGATCAGTTATCCTATAACAAAAAATTTACCTGGCTCAGTGTTTTAAGTGGAGAGGACAATGTATGGAACCTGAAGTCAGAAAAAAATTAAGAAGGTTGTCTTGTTACCAGTTCTGCCATGTTTGCCTGTGTGGGCTTGACCACATTAGTTACCTCTCTGAGTCTGTTTTCTTGTGGGTGAAAGAGATAAAATAAATTTGCCAATTAAGATTGCTACAAAGTTTAATCATATTCTATGATATAGTGTGCATCAAGATGCTCTTTTGTAGCATTTGGGGCATCCTAGGACTGCCCTTGTCTGACGTCAGGGTGTCACACCTAAGTCTGCTTTCGCTGAATATTACCACAACCAAGATGGACTCACACACTGCCACTTTCTTATTATTCTGTCAGCTCACAACCTGTAGTCTTCAAGTGGTATGTGCATCTCAGTAGGAGTTCACATGTTAATGGGACTGAAATACTGGAAAGACCTCTAGAAATAATCTACTGTGCCAAAATCAAAACTAACAGGATTCAGTTATGTGCTGCACTCAGTCACTTCAGTCATTGCAGTTGCTTCAGTTCTATCCAACCATTTGTGTCCCTCTGGATCATAGCCTGCTAGGCTCCTCTGTCCACATTTGATTCTGGAGAGGACTCTATTTGAATACGTAGAACTTCTCTTGTCCCTTAGTCACCACTCCCCTCTCTGCTTTGTGCTTACGTCATTATATATTTTCACTACCCATGAAGAAGGTAAACACCATTTTTTAGAAACTTCTTAATGTGTAATTCTCTTTATGATGTGCAGTCATTTTGACTGTTGCTTAGAATTTCTGTTTTGAAGGAATTCCCAGGGCTTTCTAATCCAGGTCTTAGCCCTTCTAAGCCTTTACCAGTCTGTCCAATTTATTTGGTTCAACACCAGCTACAAGCCTTCCTCCAACTTCCTCTTTACCAAAATAAAAAATCAAAGTCAGGGTACGTAAGCGTAAAAGGTCACTGCAAAATAGAAATAAGTACTGTTCCTTCCAAAATTGTTGGCCCAAATAAAATTTCTGTGTTAAATACTAAGTTAAAATTATGGGTTTAATTAATAGCCTGAGTTACTCTAAGGGAGTATTTTGCATTAGCTGGAAATGATCAGTTATCCTATAACAAAAAATTTACCTGGCTCAGTGTTTTAAGTGGAGAGGACAATGTATGGAACCTGAAGTCAGAAAAAAATTAAGAAGGTTGTCTTGTTACCAGTTCTGCCATGTTTGCCTGTGTGGGCTTGACCACATTAGTTACCTCTCTGAGTCTGTTTTCTTGTGGGTGAAAGAGATAAAATAAATTTGCCAATTAAGATTGCTACAAAGTTTAATCATATTCTATGATATAGTGTGCATCAAGATGCTCTTTTGTAGCATATTCTTTTTTAAGAAAGAAAGCAGGAAAAAAAAAAATCAAAAAAGAGAGAGAGAATCAGCAATAAAGAGCCAGCTAGAGGGAAACAAATATGCGTTTTCAAGTGTTCTGTGATAAATGGCTTGTCCCTTACTGTGTGTCCCCTTGAGGAACACATGATCCTTCAGGAAAAGTCAAAGGTCTACCCATACAGTAGCAACACCTGGTGTGATCCAGTCTTATTTTTCTTCAGCTCTTGTCCCTAGGCCTTATCTCCACCTTAGGAAAATGTAAGACCAAACTGTCTTGACGTTCTGGATTCCCCTGCTATATCATGTCTCATTGCTTTAGCATAAGTCATTCCTTCCACCTAGAAAATATTTTTCCATCTTAATCTCCTAAAGAAACTAAGACATTTGCACTTGCACACACACACACACACACACGCACACGCACACACGTACTACATACACCCCAACTCACTCTTTCAGTTATGGCATGTATACCTCAATGATTCTAAAAATGGAGTAAACTCCTATGTGGATTTTTTATAAATGGCTTTTAGGAAATCAAATATCTCTTGAAATGACATGTGAACTTCAGCTGCTATATGCCTTGGCACATTTTTTATTTCCTAAAAATAGGATTTGCAGTTTTGATCACAGTCTGGTAAAAGTTTATGATGCAAAAACAATTGTTGCAGTACTGAGTGCAAATCACTCTGTACTGCAACATTTTGTTGGCAGCAATCAGGTCTTATCTACCTCTGTTTACCCAGCCTCTACTGTGTGCTAAGTTCAAAAGGCATCTGATGGATGATTAATTGCCTTTACTGGAGAGCACTTCCAGGGTGTTGGAAATTATGGTAACAGTACTGTACAAGGAAGAGAGACATTCATGAAACAGAAAAATCCATCTTTGCCCAGCTGCCATGAAGTAAAACTTGGTTGGTGAGGTTTACAATTTGCTAATTATTAGTGCTTTTCTACACACCAAATTAATTATAGCATAATAAAATCCAATAGCATTTGTTCTTAATTCTCCTCTGATCTGCATTCTGTTGTTTATTCTCATTTGTTCTGATAAGGTCCATTGTCTCTAATGTTGCCTCATAAAGGGTAAGAAATAAATCAATGGTATTTAGCTTTTCTAACCATCTGGTCTGGCAAACGTCCCAAAATTAATGTCTCTAATGCTTGCATCAAAAAAATGAGTGTTCTGTGATAAATGGCTTGTCCCTTACTGTGTGTCCCCTTGAGGAACACATGATCCTTCAGGAAAAGTCAAAGGTCTACCCATACAGTAGCAACACCTGGTGTGATCCAGTCTTATTTTTCTTCAGCTCTTGTCCCTAGGCCTTATCTCCACCTTAGGAAAATGTAAGACCAAACTGTCTTGACGTTCTGGATTCCCCTGCTATATCATGTCTCATTGCTTTAGCATAAGTCATTCCTTCCACCTAGAAAATATTTTTCCATCTTAATCTCCTAAAGAAACTAAGACATTTGCACTTGCACACACACACACACACACACACGCACACGCACACACGTACTACATACACCCCAACTCACTCTTTCAGTTATGGCATGTATACCTCAATGATTCTAAAAATGGAGTAAACTCCTATGTGGATTTTTTATAAATGGCTTTTAGGAAATCAAATATCTCTTGAAATGACATGTGAACTTCAGCTGCTATATGCCTTGGCACATTTTTTATTTCCTAAAAATAGGATTTGCAGTTTTGATCACAGTCTGGTAAAAGTTTATGATGCAAAAACAATTGTTGCAGTACTGAGTGCAAATCACTCTGTACTGCAACATTTTGTTGGCAGCAATCAGGTCTTATCTACCTCTGTTTACCCAGCCTCTACTGTGTGCTAAGTTCAAAAGGCATCTGATGGATGATTAATTGCCTTTACTGGAGAGCACTTCCAGGGTGTTGGAAATTATGGTAACAGTACTGTACAAGGAAGAGAGACATTCATGAAACAGAAAAATCCATCTTTGCCCAGCTGCCATGAAGTAAAACTTGGTTGGTGAGGTTTACAATTTGCTAATTATTAGTGCTTTTCTACACACCAAATTAATTATAGCATAATAAAATCCAATAGCATTTGTTCTTAATTCTCCTCTGATCTGCATTCTGTTGTTTATTCTCATTTGTTCTGATAAGGTCCATTGTCTCTAATGTTGCCTCATAAAGGGTAAGAAATAAATCAATGGTATTTAGCTTTTCTAACCATCTGGTCTGGCAAACGTCCCAAAATTAATGTTTAAATCTGGGTGCAGTTCATGTATTTTGTCTTGTCTTAGAGAGCATCTCTGGAGATAGGAAATGAGAGGTAAGGATGGACCTTTAATCTCACTGAGGAATTTGATCTTTAAGTAGATATTACTCTATAAATACTGTAGGTTTTCATTACGTGTTATGAGGTTCAGTTATAGAAGGCCAAGACTGGTCAGATGGAAAGTTCACCCTTAGGATACTCATGTGTATTTCGGATAAGAGGTTAGCAAATTTTTCCTCATAAAGAGCCAGATAGTGAGTAGTTGAGGCTTCAGAGGCCATACAGTTTCTGTTGCAATCATTTGGCACTGCTGATGTAGTGCAAAAAAACCATAGACAACATGTGAAGAAATGGATGTGACTGTGTTCCAACAAAAGCTATTTACAAGAACAGGTTAGCCTTTAACTCACATTTCTGAAGTTGGAACAGGAGCTGCAGCTGGAACAGAAGGAAAGAGGGCAGGACACCACAATTTAAAAGAATGATATGTCCATAGAACATGATAAAAACTTATTACAACCAACTAGGTTCAAGATGGCAGAATATTCAACTTACTCTTGAACTTGAGATTCAGTATATGTTCATTGTGATGCATTAGCATGCTAAATAGCACACTCACCAGCACCATGACAGTTCTGAGGTCAACTCAAAAAGAGAGTAGTGGCCCAATTCCTGGAAATCCCTGTTCCTTCTCCCAAATAACTGGAAAAATCCTCCCATTCATTAGCCTATAAAATTACCCAGTCCATAAAAATCAACCATGCCATATTTCGGTCTATGGCCTTCTGAAATGACTCACACTCCATCCGTGTAGTATATTTCTATCTAAATAAACCTACTTCTCTTGCTTAAAACTCAACATTCAAAAAACAAGGATCATGGTATCTAGTCCCATCATTTCATGCACGTAGATGGGGAAAAAGTGGAAACAGAGACAGATTTTAATCAATAGCATTTGTTCTTAATTCTCCTCTGATCTGCATTCTGTTGTTTATTCTCATTTGTTCTGATAAGGTCCATTGTCTCTAATGTTGCCTCATAAAGGGTAAGAAATAAATCAATGGTATTTAGCTTTTCTAACCATCTGGTCTGGCAAACGTCCCAAAATTAATGTTTAAATCTGGGTGCAGTTCATGTATTTTGTCTTGTCTTAGAGAGCATCTCTGGAGATAGGAAATGAGAGGTAAGGATGGACCTTTAATCTCACTGAGGAATTTGATCTTTAAGTAGATATTACTCTATAAATACTGTAGGTTTTCATTACGTGTTATGAGGTTCAGTTATAGAAGGCCAAGACTGGTCAGATGGAAAGTTCACCCTTAGGATACTCATGTGTATTTCGGATAAGAGGTTAGCAAATTTTTCCTCATAAAGAGCCAGATAGTGAGTAGTTGAGGCTTCAGAGGCCATACAGTTTCTGTTGCAATCATTTGGCACTGCTGATGTAGTGCAAAAAAACCATAGACAACATGTGAAGAAATGGATGTGACTGTGTTCCAACAAAAGCTATTTACAAGAACAGGTTAGCCTTTAACTCACATTTCTGAAGTTGGAACAGGAGCTGCAGCTGGAACAGAAGGAAAGAGGGCAGGACACCACAATTTAAAAGAATGATATGTCCATAGAACATGAAAAAAACTTATTACAACCAACTAGGTTCAAGATGGCAGAATATTCAACTTACTCTTGAACTTGAGATTCAGTATATGTTCATTGTGATGCATTAGCATGCTAAATAGCACACTCACCAGCACCATGACAGTTCTGAGGTCAACTCAAAAAGAGAGTAGTGGCCCAATTCCTGGAAATCCCTGTTCCTTCTCCCAAATAACTGGAAAAATCCTCCCATTCATTAGCCTATAAAATTACCCAGTCCATAAAAATCAACCATGCCATATTTCGGTCTATGGCCTTCTGAAATGACTCACACTCCATCCGTGTAGTATATTTCTATCTAAATAAACCTACTTCTCTTGCTTAAAACTCAACATTCAAAAAACAAGGATCATGGTATCTAGTCCCATCATTTCATGCACGTAGATGGGGAAAAAGTGGAAACAGAGACAGATTTTATTTTCGTGGGCTCCAAAATGGTGACTGCAGCCACAAAATTAAAAGATACTTGTTCACTGGAAGAAAAGTTGTGACAAACCTAGACAGTGTATTAAAAAGCAGAGATTTCACTTTGCCAACAAAAGTCTGTATAGTCAAAGTTATGGTTTTTCTAGTAGTCATGTATGGATGTGAGAGTTGAACCTTAATATATACATATGACTAATCTGGGAACATACATATCTGTAAACAACAAAACTCTATAAAATTTAAAAGTAAAATAAAAGTTTTTCTGAAAAAAAGAAGATTGAGCACTGAAGAACTGATGCTCTTGAACTGTGGTACTGGAGAAGACTCTTGGGAGTCCCTTGGACTGTAAGAAGATTAAACCAGTCAATCCTAAAGGAAATCAACCCTGAATATTCATTGGAAGGACTGATGCTGAAGCTCAAATACTTTGGCCACCTAGCAAAGAGTCAACTCATTGAAAAATACTCTGATGCTGGATAAGACTGAGGGCAAGAGGAAAAGAGATTGACAGAGGATGAGATGGTTGGGTGGCATCACTGAATCAATGGACATCAGCTTGAGCAAACTCTGGAAATTAGCGAAGAACATGGAAGCCTGGCATGCTATGGTTCCTGGAGTCATAAAGAGTTGGACACAACTTAAGGACTAAAAAACAACAACTTATTGCTTTGTCTTTCATTGAATTCTTTCTGTGACAACAGATCAAGAACCTCAAATTCACCAGGAATACTGCTTTTTCCTGATTCTCTTGGGATGGAGAATTTAATTAAGAATATAGTATTCTTTAACTTGGATTTCTAAACACTCCATATTCTGACACTAGACAACTTTCCCCACCTTACATTATCTCCCTTTTATGCATCATCAGATCTTAAACTCATCTTTTGTGACAGTGACACAGGTGGTGTGGAAGTGGTGTGGCAGTTGCTGCTTGGTGATTGACTGTATTTGCAGAATGAAAGGAAAGAAAACTCAAAAATGACTCCAAAATTTCCAAGTTGGATGAATAAGAGATGATACCCTTAGTAGAAAGGTTAAGGTTGATGAGAAAGAAAGCATGTGATAAAAAATAGTTATAGCTACAGTATAAGACCATTGCTAGGACTTTCCTCATGGTTCAGTGCTTAGGACATGCAATAAAGAGACTTGTTCACTGGAAGAAAAGTTGTGACAAACCTAGACAGTGTATTAAAAAGCAGAGATTTCACTTTGCCAACAAAAGTCTGTATAGTCAAAGTTATGGTTTTTCTAGTAGTCATGTATGGATGTGAGAGTTGAACCTTAATATATACATATGACTAATCTGGGAACATACATATCTGTAAACAACAAAACTCTATAAAATTTAAAAGTAAAATAAAAGTTTTTCTGAAAAAAAGAAGATTGAGCACTGAAGAACTGATGCTCTTGAACTGTGGTACTGGAGAAGACTCTTGGGAGTCCCTTGGACTGTAAGAAGATTAAACCAGTCAATCCTAAAGGAAATCAACCCTGAATATTCATTGGAAGGACTGATGCTGAAGCTCAAATACTTTGGCCACCTAGCAAAGAGTCAACTCATTGAAAAATACTCTGATGCTGGATAAGACTGAGGGCAAGAGGAAAAGAGATTGACAGAGGATGAGATGGTTGGGTGGCATCACTGAATCAATGGACATCAGCTTGAGCAAACTCTGGAAATTAGCGAAGAACATGGAAGCCTGGCATGCTATGGTTCCTGGAGTCATAAAGAGTTGGACACAACTTAAGGACTAAAAAACAACAACTTATTGCTTTGTCTTTCATTGAATTCTTTCTGTGACAACAGATCAAGAACCTCAAATTCACCAGGAATACTGCTTTTTCCTGATTCTCTTGGGATGGAGAATTTAATTAAGAATATAGTATTCTTTAACTTGGATTTCTAAACACTCCATATTCTGACACTAGACAACTTTCCCCACCTTACATTATCTCCCTTTTATGCATCATCAGATCTTAAACTCATCTTTTGTGACAGTGACACAGGTGGGGTGGAAGTGGTGTGGCAGTTGCTGCTTGGTGATTGACTGTATTTGCAGAATGAAAGGAAAGAAAACTCAAAAATGACTCCAAAATTTCCAAGTTGGATGAATAAGAGATGATACCCTTAGTAGAAAGGTTAAGGTTGATGAGAAAGAAAGCATGTGATAAAAAATAGTTATAGCTACAGTATAAGACCATTGCTAGGACTTTCCTCATGGTTCAGTGCTTAGGAATCCACCTTGCAATGCAGGGGACACCAGTTCGATTCCTGGGTCAGGAAATATTCCACATACCATGGGGCAACTAACCCATGCACCACAACTACTGAAACCCACATACCTAGAGCCTACACTCCATAAAAAAGGAAGCCACTGCAATGAGAAGCCTGTGCGCCACGACTAGAGAAAGTCCACATGCAGCAACAGAGACCCAGTGCAGCCAAAAATAAATATACAAAGTAATAATTTTTATACTTTAAGATACCTTTGCTATCATGAAATTCCTCCTGGGTGTATACCAGAAGTCCCATCCTTTCTCTCATTTTATCATATTAGACTGTGAAACCCTTTTCTGGTTAAATTCACCTCTCATGGCTCTCCACCTTCCCCCAGTTGAACATAACTGGTACACAATTTAAATGAACATGTCCCACTGTCATATTCCTAATCTAGCTCAGGAACAAAATATGTTTCCCTAATCTATTACCTCTTCCACACTTCCAGAGGACCATTTCAAATCTCCTCTCTTCTCATACTACACCCAGTACCTCCTCCTGACCACCAACTGTTGACCTTGTTTCCTATTTAACAGGAAAATAGCAGCAATGAGAAAACAACTCTCACAGCATGAAAGCTTGAATCATTGCACCTAACCACCTCTTGGCGTCTGTGCCCATGTATCTTTCCTTGCCTGCTTCCTGTTTTCTTGTCATTTTGTACAACTTGTGCTCCTGTTTAAGGGCCTTTGTACACAAAACTACATGACCTCTTGCTTGGTCCAGCAATTCTTTCTTTTCTCTTGTGTCATCAATTTTCCCCCTCTACCAAATAGCTTCTAACCCATCAATATATGTGTTATCATCTCTTCAACAGTAACAGGTCATCTGTTGACCTCACAGGTCCTTTCCAGCCATGATTCCACTCTGGGCTTCTCTTATAACATTGTTAGCCTTTACCTCAATGTCCACTCCTTCTCTGGTCCTTTGCAAACTTCTTCTTAGCTCACCAAACTCTACATATTAGAGTGATCCATAGTTCAGTCTGTAGATCTTTTCTCTCCCTGCACACCATACCTCCTTGATTTATCCAGTTTTGTGATTTTAAATACCATCTAGATCAGGGGTCTCCAGCCCCCAGGACCTAATGCCTGATTATCTGAGGTGAAATGGTTGTAATAAAATGTACAATAAAGTGCTTAGGAATCCACCTTGCAATGCAGGGGACACCAGTTCGATTCCTGGGTCAGGAAATATTCCACATACCATGGGGCAACTAACCCATGCACCACAACTACTGAAACCCACATACCTAGAGCCTACACTCCATAAAAAAGGAAGCCACTGCAATGAGAAGCCTGTGCGCCACGACTAGAGAAAGTCCACATGCAGCAACAGAGACCCAGTGCAGCCAAAAATAAATATACAAAGTAATAATTTTTATACTTTAAGATACCTTTGCTATCATGAAATTCCTCCTGGGTGTATACCAGAAGTCCCATCCTTTCTCTCATTTTATCATATTAGACTGTGAAACCCTTTTCTGGTTAAATTCACCTCTCATGGCTCTCCACCTTCCCCCAGTTGAACATAACTGGTACACAATTTAAATGAACATGTCCCACTGTCATATTCCTAATCTAGCTCAGGAACAAAATATGTTTCCCTAATCTATTACCTCTTCCACACTTCCAGAGGACCATTTCAAATCTCCTCTCTTCTCATACTACACCCAGTACCTCCTCCTGACCACCAACTGTTGACCTTGTTTCCTATTTAACAGGAAAATAGCAGCAATGAGAAAACAACTCTCACAGCATGAAAGCTTGAATCATTGCACCTAACCACCTCTTGGCGTCTGTGCCCATGTATCTTTCCTTGCCTGCTTCCTGTTTTCTTGTCATTTTGTACAACTTGTGCTCCTGTTTAAGGGCCTTTGTACACAAAACTACATGACCTCTTGCTTGGTCCAGCAATTCTTTCTTTTCTCTTGTGTCATCAATTTTCCCCCTCTACCAAATAGCTTCTAACCCATCAATATATGTGTTATCATCTCTTCAACAGTAACAGGTCATCTGTTGACCTCACAGGTCCTTTCCAGCCATGATTCCACTCTGGGCTTCTCTTATAACATTGTTAGCCTTTACCTCAATGTCCACTCCTTCTCTGGTCCTTTGCAAACTTCTTCTTAGCTCACCAAACTCTACATATTAGAGTGATCCATAGTTCAGTCTGTAGATCTTTTCTCTTCTCCCTGCACACCATACCTCCTTGATTTATCCAGTTTTGTGATTTTAAATACCATCTAGATCAGGGGTCTCCAGCCCCCAGGACCTAATGCCTGATTATCTGAGGTGAAATGGTTGTAATAAAATGTACAATAAATACAATGTGGTTGAATATCCTGAAACCATCCCCCCAAGTAACAAGAAAAAACTGTCTTCCATGGAACCAGTCTTCACTGCCAAAATGACTGGGAACTGCTGATCTAGATAAGGATAACTCTCCAATTCACAACTCATCCCAGGCACTCTCATGAGTTCCAGATACATACATGCAGCCTACTGCTTAATTTATGTTTCTATCTTGATGTCTAATAACTATATCAAGCTTATTGTACCCCAAAATTGTTCCCAAGTGCACCAACCAAGTCAAGGTCTCCCCAGTTTCAGTTAATAGCCATTTCTTCCTCCTGAATCTTAATTAAACCTTGAAATTACTCTTCACTCCTTTCCTCGTGCCTCATATCTTCCCTGTTAGCAAGCTCTACTGGTTCTACCTTCTAAATATATCTAGAATCTCACCACATGTTCCTGCATCTACCACTCCCAACTTTTGCAAAGCTGCTATGATCTCTCAGCTAAATGACTGCAAAAGTTTCCTAACAGATGTCTGTGCTTCCACACTCGCCCCTGCATTCTCTAGCCTAGTCTCAACACCAGACACAACACATCAGTTCCTCTCTCAAAACTTTCCATCGAGTTTCCATCCCATCAGAGTCCAAGCCATCATTTTTGGAGAGACCTATGAGGCTCTCAGTGTTCTGACACCACCACCTCCCACCTCAGCTCCTGCTTTTCTGCCTCTCTGCCTCATTTTCCAGGAATGCTGGCTTCCTGATTTCCTCATGAACCTTCCAGCCATGCTGTGGCCTTGGAGTTTCTGAACTCCATTTCCCTTGCCCACAAGGCCCCTTTTCCAGAGAAACTCACTCCCTCACTCCCTTCAGGTCTTTGTTATATCGTCTTCCCAGTGAGGTTTTCATTGACCACCTTACTAAAAATTGCAAACCACCCTGCCTCAATACACTAGCATGCTCTTGTGGTCCCATGCTCTGCTTTGCCCCATAGCACATGGTACCAGCTGGCATCATTTCCACCTTGTCCTATTCCATGGAGACATTGATATGGCTGTGCAACTGAGGTCAAGTCCTGTCCTATGAGGGCTGCATTCCACTGGTCACCGCAACAGTAGATGGAGTTAAAAGTGGCCCAGGAAGGTGTGAGGCAGCACATGTGATGCACCCAATACAGATGCGAACTGGCATAATCATACCAGAAGTCAGCCTGGGTTTTCCAATCTGTCTATTTAAAATTGTGTTTCTCTTCTTCTTCTTGAAGTGACTGTATGTAGACAGAGTTGAAATAGATTTCCATTCATTTATCTGCTTAACACCTTCATCCAGCTCTTTGATCTTCCATTCCCCATCTTTCTCTTATTAATTTTTGTTTAATTTATGCTCACTTTTTACTATACCTTCAGTACACATGTGAAAAATGTGCTTGACGTTATTGATGTGTCTCTCTTTCCCAACGCACCAGTTTGTTATGCCTCTGGTAAGGTGACCCTTTCTGTGAAGGAGCAAAAATGTTTTGTAATGCCTTTGTTGGGATGTCTTTATTGTGCCTCATATCTTCCCTGTTAGCAAGCTCTACTGGTTCTACCTTCTAAATATATCTAGAATCTCACCACATGTTCCTGCATCTACCACTCCCAACTTTTGCAAAGCTGCTATGATCTCTCAGCTAAATGACTGCAAAAGTTTCCTAACAGATGTCTGTGCTTCCACACTCGCCCCTGCATTCTCTAGCCTAGTCTCAACACCAGACACAACACATCAGTTCCTCTCTCAAAACTTTCCATCGAGTTTCCATCCCATCAGAGTCCAAGCCATCATTTTTGGAGAGACCTATGAGGCTCTCAGTGTTCTGACACCACCACCTCCCACCTCAGCTCCTGCTTTTCTGCCTCTCTGCCTCATTTTCCAGGAATGCTGGCTTCCTGATTTCCTCATGAACCTTCCAGCCATGCTGTGGCCTTGGAGTTTCTGAACTCCATTTCCCTTGCCCACAAGGCCCCTTTTCCAGAGAAACTCACTCCCTCACTCCCTTCAGGTCTTTGTTATATCGTCTTCCCAGTGAGGTTTTCATTGACCACCTTACTAAAAATTGCAAACCACCCTGCCTCAATACACTAGCATGCTCTTGTGGTCCCATGCTCTGCTTTGCCCCATAGCACATGGTACCAGCTGGCATCATTTCCACCTTGTCCTATTCCATGGAGACATTGATATGGCTGTGCAACTGAGGTCAAGTCCTGTCCTATGAGGGCTGCATTCCACTGGTCACCGCAACAGTAGATGGAGTTAAAAGTGGCCCAGGAAGGTGTGAGGCAGCACATGTGATGCACCCAATACAGATGCGAACTGGCATAATCATACCAGAAGTCAGCCTGGGTTTTCCAATCTGTCTATTTAAAATTGTGTTTCTCTTCTTCTTCTTGAAGTGACTGTATGTAGACAGAGTTGAAATAGATTTCCATTCATTTATCTGCTTAACACCTTCATCCAGCTCTTTGATCTTCCATTCCCCATCTTTCTCTTATTAATTTTTGTTTAATTTATGCTCACTTTTTACTATACCTTCAGTACACATGTGAAAAATGTGCTTGACGTTATTGATGTGTCTCTCTTTCCCAACGCACCAGTTTGTTATGCCTCTGGTAAGGTGACCCTTTCTGTGAAGGAGCATACATAATTTTGGTAGTATGTTTAGTAATGCCTTTGTTGGGATGTCTTAACAAATGGATTTTTTAACTCCTATTTTAACAACTTAGTATAACTAAGCAAATGTGAAAAATGTATTCCTCAATATGTGCATTTGCATATTTACATGGTTTTAAAAATACAGAGAAAATACATCATAGTTTGGAATGAGATAGGAAGATCATTTTCACAAGTTACAGATGTCCTGATAACTCATAAATGGTGAAACTATATAAGGTCATCTCTAATGAGTGAAAACATTTTTGATTTCACACTTCCCACATCTTGTACTCTGTTTATAAGTGTTACTTAAGTTGTTTGAAGATTTTAAGAATTTTTAAATGGTAATTTAGCTATCAAAACTAAATAAATACATCTTCATAGGGTTTGGTACTGCTAAGCTTTCATTGGACAAAAAGGGACTTTGAAATCCATTTAAGTTAATAGCTTCAAGACATTTCTCCTAACTCAGAGTCATCATAAATTCTATTTTGTTTTCTAATCACTGTAAATCAATCCACCTTACATCTTTTCCACATGAAAGAGATTTTTCGTTTGGTTTGAATGATATAATTTACCCTAGAACAAAAAGAATTCAGAAATGTATTCACTTAAAACAAATTGTTGATTTAATTTAATTTGGTTATGTGGAGTCTTCTTTATTGCACTCATGCTTTCTCTATTTACAGTGAGTGGGAATACTCTCTAGTTGCCATGTGTGGGATTCTCATTATGGTGGCTTCTCTTGTTGTGGAACATGGGACTCTGGGGCTCTCCAGCTTCGATAGTTGGGACGCATGGGCTTAGTTGCCCATCTTCCCAGACCAGGGATTGAACCTGTATCCCCTGCATTGACAGGTGGATTTTGAACCACAGGACCACCAAGGAAGTGCTGTATTTACTTTTTTCTACTATTTCATGGGCAGAGTTCAGTAGAGTAAAAATCACATTAATTTCAAAAAGAATTATTTCTCCACCTTTCAAAACACCAAAAATCATAAAGCAGGATCTTGAACTCACCTTTTCCCATAGGCATACCAAATCTACAGCCACATTTGAGAGAAACCCCCAGGTTAGCTGAGGAATTCCCATACGTTCAATGAACATGAAAAAGCCCACATCAAAATGAATAGAAGAGACTGAGACATAATCTCAGGGTAAGCACCACCACCCAGCACAGCCATCCACAGTCAGGAGGTAACTTACAGCCCCGAAATTCTCCTGAGGAGCTAGGGGTTTAAATCTAGAATCTGGTAGCTCAACTTATAAAATCAGCGCCTGAGAGATGGCTCCTGAACCATCTAGCTTTGGAAGTGAACGAGGTCTTGTGATACACATTTTTGATTTCACACTTCCCACATCTTGTACTCTGTTTATAAGTGTTACTTAAGTTGTTTGAAGATTTTAAGAATTTTTAAATGGTAATTTAGCTATCAAAACTAAATAAATACATCTTCATAGGGTTTGGTACTGCTAAGCTTTCATTGGACAAAAGGGACTTTGAAATCCATTTAAGTTAATAGCTTCAAGACATTTCTCCTAACTCAGAGTCATCATAAATTCTATTTTGTTTTCTAATCACTGTAAATCAATCCACCTTACATCTTTTCCACATGAAAGAGATTTTTCGTTTGGTTTGAATGATATAATTTACCCTAGAACAAAAGAATTCTGAAATGTATTCACTTAAAACAAATTGTTGATTTAATTTAATTTGGTTATGTGGAGTCTTCTTTATTGCACTCATGCTTTCTCTATTTACAGTGAGTGGGAATACTTTTAGTTGCCATGTGTGGGATTCTCATTATGGTGGCTTCTCTTGTTGTGGAACATGGGACTCTGGGGCTCTCCAGCTTCGATAGTTGGGACGCATGGGCTTAGTTGCCCATCTTCCCAGACCAGGGATTGAACCTGTATCCCCTGCATTGACAGGTGGATTTTGAACCACAGGACCACCAAGGAAGTGCTGTATTTACTTTTTTCTACTATTTCATGGGCAGAGTTCAGTAGAGTAAAAATCACATTAATTTCAAAAAGAATTATTTCTCCACCTTTCAAAACACCAAAAATCATAAAGCAGGATCTTGAACTCACCTTTTCCCATAGGCATACCAAATCTACAGCCACATTTGAGAGAAACCCCCAGGTTAGCTGAGGAATTCCCATACGTTCAATGAACATGAAAAAGCCCACATCAAAATGAATAGAAGAGACTGAGACATAATCTCAGGGTAAGCACCACCACCCAGCACAGCCATCCACAGTCAGGAGGTAACTTACAGCCCCGAAATTCTCCTGAGGAGCTAGGGGTTTAAATCTAGAATCTGGTAGCTCAACTTATAAAATCAGCGCCTGAGAGATGGCTCCTGAACCATCTAGCTTTGGAAGTGAACGAGGTCTGTGTCACAAGACCTACACAGTTATCCTGAACAGAGAATCCATTTTTAAACATCTCACAAGGACTCACTGAGACTACACCCCAGAGTCAAGCACAGAGGCAGTAATACCCAGTCTTCCTGAGAAAGAGGCCTGTTAAGCTTATCTTCACAACTGCAACCCGAGGAGTAAGGTTTCTATTTAAATATACATCTAAAAGCCCACTGTAATCCTCCCCGGAGACTTCAGAAGGCAGTTGCTGAATTCATGCTCTCTCTGTGTGTGATATATGTTTTGGTCTCTGCCTCTTATTCCTGCTAATATCTGGTCTTTGACTTTTCTTAAAGAGGAAATGGCAACCTATTCCAGTGTTCCTGCCTAAAAAGTCCTATGGACAGAGGAATCTGAGGGACTCTAGTCCAATGGGTTGCAAAGAATGGGAGATGACTGATTAACTGAGTATGCACACAGACCTCACACAGAACTCATAAAACCCCTGTGATTTCCCAAGTCATAAGAGCATCTCTTATTTTAATGAGGCGATTGTTGGTGGGTTCCTGAATGGAGGATGGTCACCAGAAAGACCAAGAAGTTTGGAACTTTCAGCTCCATTCCCCCATTTTTCAGAAAGGGAGAGGGGCTGGTAAATGAGTTAAGAATTAAATGAGTCTACAAAATAAAGCTGCTCTAAAGTTTTCTAAAGTACCATTGGTGAGCACTTGCACATTCCAGGAGGGTAGTGAATCCCAGCCTCAGTGAATGGAAGTTTTTTGGTCCTTTGTGACCCTCACCCTGTGTATCTTCTTCATCTGGCTGTTCATCTTTATCCTTTTGATTATATCCTCTGTTATATAAAAGCCAGCGACTGTAAGTAAATGATCTCCCAAACAACTTTGGGAGTTGTTTTAGCAAATGATCAGACTGGGACTTGGGATTGGCAAATGAAATCGGGGCTGTCTTGTGGGACTGAAACCTTTATCTTGTGTGATCTAATGATAACTCCAAGTAGATAATGTCAGAACTGAACTGAATTGTAGGACCAATCGTAGAATCTGGTAGCTCAACTTATAAAATCAGCGCCTGAGAGATGGCTCCTGAACCATCTAGCTTTGGAAGTGAACGAGGTCTGTGTCACAAGACCTACACAGTTATCCTGAACAGAGAATCCATTTTTAAACATCTCACAAGGACTCACTGAGACTACACCCCAGAGTCAAGCACAGAGGCAGTAATACCCAGTCTTCCTGAGAAAGAGGCCTGTTAAGCTTATCTTCACAACTGCAACCCGAGGAGTAAGGTTTCTATTTAAATATACATCTAAAAGCCCACTGTAATCCTCCCCGGAGACTTCAGAAGGCAGTTGCTGAATTCATGCTCTCTCTGTGTGTGATATATGTTTTGGTCTCTGCCTCTTATTCCTGCTAATATCTGGTCTTTGACTTTTCTTAAAGAGGAAATGGCAACCTATTCCAGTGTTCCTGCCTAAAAAGTCCTATGGACAGAGGAATCTGAGGGACTCTAGTCCAATGGGTTGCAAAGAATGGGAGATGACTGATTAACTGAGTATGCACACAGACCTCACACAGAACTCAAAAAACCCCCTGTGATTTCCCAAGTCATAAGAGCATCTCTTATTTTAATGAGGCGATTGTTGGTGGGTTCCTGAATGGAGGATGGTCACCAGAAAGACCAAGAAGTTTGGAACTTTCAGCTCCATTCCCCCATTTTTCAAAAAGGGGAGAGGGGCTGGTAAATGAGTTAAGAATTAAATGAGTCTACAAAATAAAGCTGCTCTAAAGTTTTCTAAAGTACCATTGGTGAGCACTTGCACATTCCAGGAGGGTAGTGAATCCCAGCCTCAGTGAATGGAAGTTTTTTGGTCCTTTGTGACCCTCACCCTGTGTATCTTCTTCATCTGGCTGTTCATCTTTATCCTTTTGATTATATCCTCTGTTATATAAAAGCCAGCGACTGTAAGTAAATGATCTCCCAAACAACTTTGGGAGTTGTTTTAGCAAATGATCAGACTGGGACTTGGGATTGGCAAATGAAATCGGGGCTGTCTTGTGGGACTGAAACCTTTATCTTGTGTGATCTAATGATAACTCCAAGTAGATAATGTCAGAACTGAACTGAATTGTAGGACACGCAACTCGTGTTAGAGAACTGATCACTGTTGAAATAAGCCCACACGTCTGGTGTCAAAAGTATTGTAACTGTGGTTGGAATATGAGAGTAAAGAAAAATCCAATGTATTTCCCCCCAGATCCAAAGTTTCAAGAGAGAGGAAGCCTTGGTTACACTGCTGGAAACATGAATCTTGCTTGTGCTGTAATAACAAAAATAGCAATAATTTCGTTTGCTTCTAATAGAAGTTGGAGTTAAGTTTGTGTCACTGTCGATGAAAAGAAACTTGACTGGGACAGTGTAAGAAGTCAGTGAAGTAATTAATTCATTCATTTATGTGTGATTAAGAAAGATATCAAGGAATATGAAAGGGATCTGAGTTGCTTTTTATTGTGTGATCGTCTACATAAGCTGTACTTTAATGTTAGACAAAAAAGAAAATATGGAAAATCCCCAAGAGAGTATGATCCCTTTCTGACTGCCAAGAGGAGACAGTCAATGATGTGAGTGATTCATTTTGAGCACATATCTTGGTATAGTTGATTGTAATACTGAACAATGCTGTTGCAACATAATTCCCTGTGTATCAGAAGAGGGGGTCGTTAGTGAAGGTAATTGCTTTTTTTTTTTTTTTTTTAATTTTATTTATTTATCTTTTGGAGGGTGGGGTGGGGGGGGGAGGGGATGGGCGGGTCACTTCTATTGGTCTTTCATCTCTCCATTTTCATCCATCTCCGTTCCTTGGCTCCTGTGGGCCCCCCATCACGGTGGCCACTGTCGTCGCAGAGCACTGACTCTGGGCGCACGCGCGCCAGAGCTCCAGCTCGGTAATTGAACACATCGGTCCAGCCGCTCCGCGGCACGTGGGATCTTCCCAGGCCAGGGATCGAACTGGCGCCCCTTGCACTGCAAGGCGGTGTCTTTACCCACTGGACCACCAGGGGAAGCCCGGTAATTGCTTTTTATAAAGTTTGCCGTAGTGACAGTCACATTCCTGAGGATCATGTGTGTCAGATAATTATTTGAAGGGTGGTCATGGAGAAAAACAGAACTGATATTTTTCTGTGCTGAGCTCCCAAAGACAGAACTATGAAAAATAGCTATAGGGTGTAAGATTCAAATTCAATTAAAAAATAAATGGCCCTCTAGCATTCCTCATCATAAGGAGTGTTCAAATAAGATTTTTCAGGGACAGTTAGAGAAGATTCTTGAACTGAGCAGAGAAAATTACAGAAGATTCCTCCATTGATTTGGGTGAGTTCTACATTGCTTCCAATCCTAAACTTCAGTATCCTACCCTCCAAAATCCACATATAACTAACCATTCAGTATGCAAATTATTTAATAATAACACAGATGTTTGAATAACTAGCATTTTCCTACTGTTTCATTTTTGTATGAAGCACTCTTAGTCATATGAATAATAATATACTTTAAATCAATATGCTTTATTGCTTTATCTATAAAGACACTATGTCAGATGTTTAAAACAAGTGGCTGTTATCAAGAAAATGGATCTCACAACACAATAAATAAATCACCATAACCTCCTTATTTGGGGAAAGTTTCTCTTGCAATAGAAAGGAAAAATGGGAGAGTGGGAAAGTATCTTCCAGAAAACTGTATTTTCCCAGAGGTTGTTTTAAATTTTAATAATTTAATCAACCATCTGATTCTGATTTCAAGTCAAGAGCCGTATAGGTTCATTTTATTATAAGCAGAAAAACCTACTGTCATTTAAACATTGATGATAGAGAATAACACCATTAACTGTGCTGGACAGGACACAGGAGCCAAGTGAAGGAGAAAGACACAATTTACCTCTTTTGCTAATTTTAGAGTTCTTCCCCGGCAGGACCATCCTAAAGCCAAAACTGGGGAAATTTTTCCTACTTTTGCACATAACAATCTCTGTTCCCTCCCTTACACGATCCGTAAGTCTCTGAAACTTGGTTTCTGTCTAAGTGTCTAAAGAAAGACCTTATTTGGTGAAATGCCTTTTCGGATTTCCGTAAAGGGGTCTGCTGCCCGACTGGCACCACCAGGGAAGCCCGGTAATTGCTTTTTATAAAGTTTGCCGTAGTGACAGTCACATTCCTGAGGATCATGTGTGTCAGATAATTATTTGAAGGGTGGTCATGGAGAAAAACAGAACTGATATTTTTCTGTGCTGAGCTCCCAAAGACAGAACTATGAAAAATAGCTATAGGGTGTAAGATTCAAATTCAATTAAAAAATAAATGGCCCTCTAGCATTCCTCATCATAAGGAGTGTTCAAATAAGATTTTTCAGGGACAGTTAGAGAAGATTCTTGAACTGAGCAGAGAAAATTACAGAAGATTCCTCCATTGATTTGGGTGAGTTCTACATTGCTTCCAATCCTAAACTTCAGTATCCTACCCTCCAAAATCCACATATAACTAACCATTCAGTATGCAAATTATTTAATAATAACACAGATGTTTGAATAACTAGCATTTTCCTACTGTTTCATTTTTGTATGAAGCACTCTTAGTCATATGAATAATAATATACTTTAAATCAATATGCTTTATTGCTTTATCTATAAAGACACTATGTCAGATGTTTAAAACAAGTGGCTGTTATCAAGAAAATGGATCTCACAACACAATAAATAAATCACCATAACCTCCTTATTTGGGGAAAGTTTCTCTTGCAATAGAAAGGAAAAATGGGAGAGTGGGAAAGTATCTTCCAGAAAACTGTATTTTCCCAGAGGTTGTTTTAAATTTTAATAATTTAATCAACCATCTGATTCTGATTTCAAGTCAAGAGCCGTATAGGTTCATTTTATTATAAGCAGAAAAACCTACTGTCATTTAAACATTGATGATAGAGAATAACACCATTAACTGTGCTGGACAGGACACAGGAGCCAAGTGAAGGAGAAAGACACAATTTACCTCTTTTGCTAATTTTAGAGTTCTTCCCCGGCAGGACCATCCTAAAGCCAAAACTGGGGAAATTTTTCCTACTTTTGCACATAACAATCTCTGTTCCCTCCCTTACACGATCCGTAAGTCTCTGAAACTTGGTTTCTGTCTAAGTGTCTAAAGAAAGACCTTATTTGGTGAAATGCCTTTTTGCGGGCATTCACGTGATCTCTGGGTTTTCAGTTTACCAATGACCTAAGTGCAATGTCTGTTGGTAATGGACAGAGAAGCGAAGATAGGAGAGCATGGGGCTGCTCTGCTGCCGTTGCTCTGTTCACAGTGAGGACTGAGCCATTTAATCCCCTTGGATTTTTTATCTACCAAAACAGCTTGGGCCCATCAGCAAATTGCAGTGGCATATGGTCCAGGTTTACGAGTAATCTGGCTCATGATTAAGACAAGGGGGATGTTATCCTTCAGCAAATACTGAAAATATTGTCAGAGAATTTGGTGGGGTTTTAAAAGTCAAATTGATAAAATTATAATTATTAAAAACTTCGAGAAATCAAGAATTTGAATTTTGTCAAATTAAATTTTTTTTTTCTTTAGATATAGGAAGTTACTTTAGAAAGGAAAAAATAAGAAAAATCAATGCCCCAAGTATTAAGAAGTAGTCATTCTGTTTATCTCTAGAAGAAATAGCTTGGATACTCATCTCCATGGGGCTACACACGAGCCTGGGTTAGCACCAGGACCAGGTTTCCACTTCCGTACAATCAATTCACCATTGTATCTACTATACAAAGGTTCCAGTGATGAAGGAAACAATTTCAAAGAGAGGTGTGACATGTAGATAGTAGCCAATATAACCATGAGAAACCATGTTTCTCAAATGGGCTAATTCTCCATGTGTAGCAGTAGATCTCATCCCTGGCTGAATACTAGGTTCAGCTGGGGAGATTAGAAAGCTCTTTCCTGGAGATTCAAATTTAATTGGGCTTCAATGAAGCACCAGCAATAGCATTTTCAAAAATGTGCCCTTGCGTTTATCCCATCATTGACTCAGAGCAGCAACCATTGAATTAGACAACACTCTGGTGTGCCCAGTGGTACCCCAAAGGACAGGATAAAAACTGAACACACCTTTCTAAAAGAAAAAGCCACATGAGATTTTCAGGTAAAATAGTGCTCCCAAGTCCTAAGAAGAATATTTTTATTCATTCATCTGTTCCTTCATTTTTCATTTTTGAAGAAGTAATATACATAAGATATTATACTTTCTTTGAGGTTACTTCAGTGCCTTAAATTTCTCTATTTATTTGCTCATATACAAAAATATAATAATGACACACCTAAATATTGGTCTAATCATCATTTTAGGAATATATGTGTGTCTGTATTTCTGTGTATGAGTTTATATTTCAATCAGTAAGAAAAAAAATTTGTAAGACTCCATTGTGCTAGATTACATCAGTGTCTGAACAAGTTTAACATTTACAGGGACAGTATATAAGCCTGAATTAGATTCTAATTCCCTCATAGATTATTTAGCGTTTATGATGGTAAAGATACTAAGTACCAAATTAAGCAGCAGAAAGAAAATAGGTAGGGCCTCCCTGGTGGTCCAGTTGGTAAAAGGGGCTGCCTTGCAGTGCAAGGGGCGCCAGTTAGATCCCTGGCCCAGGAAGATCCCACGTGCTGTGGAGTGGCTGGACCAGCATGTCCAATTACAAGCCAGCACTCTGGAGTGCATGCACCCAGAGTCAGTGCTCTGTGACAAGAGAGGTCACTGCAATGGGAGGCCCACACAGGCCAAAAAATAAAGATGGATGAAAATAAATGGATGAAGAATCAATAAAAGAGGCCAAAGGAAAAAAAGTTTAAAAAGAAAGAAAATAGGTAAAATGTTCATCTCATTTTGTTTAATGTCATAGTACACATTAGAGCCACAGCATAGCAGGAAGTAATTGTCATCTAGCAATCCCATGTTTCTCAAATGGGCTAATTCTCCATGTGTAGCAGTAGATCTCATCCTGGCTGAATACTAGGTTCAGCTGGGGAGATTAGAAAGCTCTTTCCTGGAGATTCAAATTTAATTGGGCTTCAATGAAGCACCAGCAATAGCATTTTCAAAAATGTGCCCTTGCGTTTATCCCATCATTGACTCAGAGCAGCAACCATTGAATTAGACAACACTCTGGTGTGCCCAGTGGTACCCCAAAGGACAGGATAAAAACTGAACACACCTTTCTAAAAGAAAAAGCCACATGAGATTTTCAGGTAAAATAGTGCTCCCAAGTCCTAAGAAGAATATTTTTATTCATTCATCTGTTCCTTCATTTTTCATTTTTGAAGAAGTAATATACATAAGATATTATACTTTCTTTGAGGTTACTTCAGTGCCTTAAATTTCTCTATTTATTTGCTCATATACAAAAATATAATAATGACACACCTAAATATTGGTCTAATCATCATTTTAGGAATATATGTGTGTCTGTATTTCTGTGTATGAGTTTATATTTCAATCAGTAAGAAAAAAAATTTGTAAGACTCCATTGTGCTAGATTACATCAGTGTCTGAACAAGTTTAACATTTACAGGGACAGTATATAAGCCTGAATTAGATTCTAATTCCCTCATAGATTATTTAGCGTTTATGATGGTAAAGATACTAAGTACCAAATTAAGCAGCAGAAAGAAAATAGGTAGGGCCTCCCTGGTGGTCCAGTTGGTAAAGGGTCTGCCTTGCAGTGCAAGGGGCGCCAGTTAGATCCCTGGCCCAGGAAGATCCCACGTGCTGTGGAGTGGCTGGACCAGCATGTCCAATTACAAGCCAGCACTCTGGAGTGCATGCACCCAGAGTCAGTGCTCTGTGACAAGAGAGGTCACTGCAATGGGAGGCCCACACAGGCCAAAAAATAAAGATGGATGAAAATAAATGGATGAAGAATCAATAAAAGAGGCCAAAGGAAAAAAAAAGTTTAAAAAGAAAGAAAATAGGTAAAATGTTCATCTCATTTTGTTTAATGTCATAGTACACATTAGAGCCACAGCATAGCAGGAAGTAATTGTCAGCTTCTCGGTTGTTCTGAGCATTGTATTCTTCTCCATCGAGTCATTTCTTATTGGATTAAAGCTAATTAGTCCTACAGAAATTCATGACCACATAATTCAATCTGTGTATAAAAGGAATTCAACTTCCCTGAACCTCTCTTCTGAGCACATACCATAAGAAAAACAAGCAAAGTTTAACTTAGTCTTTGATCTTCAAAACAATATGCTTGTTTCAACTGAGTTCCAGTAATTTCCCTCAGCAAAGGCCTTCTTTAAACGTGTCTCCCGTATTCGCTTCAGCATTAATTAAAGAAAATATATTTATTGATTGATCTTTACTATAGCTTCCAAGGGAGACAAAAATGAGTTTTGCTTGACTCTCATCAAAGTAATCTGCAAAAGCTCCTACTAGGTAAACCAACCAATGACCACTTGGCCAGCTACAGAATCACCATAGCAACAGAGTCACCTCACCAAATCAAGACCTCTGCACTGTCTCCGCGCTTAGGAGAGCTTTGTGTCCAGTAGCATGCACTGACAGAACAGCAGATGCGAGAGGTTCATGGCTCTAACTCTGTTTTTTTAAAAAATGAAAGTCTTGTGGTTTTGGCTCTTTCAAAAAACAAATACAAAAATCTCATGTTTTAATTTAAGGTAGTCATGCCAAATACTTACATTATTTGAAAAACGCCACAACGGTAAATCAGGGAAGCATCATGGAAATACTGGACTACATCCTTCGCATTGGAGCAAAATCTTGAGAAGGCTCCAAAGTTCACTATGAATTGGAGGAGAAATGAGAAAACTAGTGACACCAAAGTAGTTTCCAGCATTGGAAGGAAACTTTCCCCTCTGCTATTTGGGAAAATCAGGGTGAATTTTGATGACTTGCATGGAAAGTTGTTTAGATGGATGGGAGCTGTTTTACAGCCTGTGGATTTTTAGAGCAAAAGGATCATTACAGCATGAGGAAATGGCAGGCTGCACCAGAATCAATGTAGGAGGATTGGAAGTGATTTTCCTGGCTTCCTCTTGTGTCATGTACATTCTAAGGGTATTAGAGTGAGCTTTGAAGGAAGAAGGAAGGAGCTACTTATCCCCAGCAGAGCTGTTTCCAGGACTATAGAAAAGGAAATTAGAGTCCAAATAGAGAATCAAAAAAGTTAAGATGCAGCTAAGGCGCAAGACCTCATGTCAAACCCAGGAAAGGAATAAAATGTCAGATTTGGGTAAGAGAATTGTATTTGCTGGTGAAGATCATACCCAAATTCTCCACATGCCCATCTGATCCAGTATAATATGAGTTAAATGACTTAATTTTGTGTGAAGATTTCTATTTCATGACTCAGGATTTCTGGGAAAAGTGAATACTATAGTGAGTGATTAACATCAGAACTGAGGAGTTTACAAAATCAAAGAAAATCTAAGAAAGGCACAGACTAGCCATAAACCATAGTCACACCCTCATTCAAAATTTTACCTTCTTACATGGTAAGAGTAATTTGAAATAGGAGACATTACTGCATTTCACTGAGTTAAAGCATTCTTGTTATTCTGTCCGGAGAATCCATGTTTTAGTCAGGAATTTAGTATACCCAAAAGTACTTGTTCAGAGGAACTGGGTAGAAATTTTGTAGTTGTTAGTAAAGTAAAGGGAAGTTAGTAAAGTATATTCACTCTTTCTAATGGTTTAACTAACTCTTGAATTTGGCACACCCGTCCCAGGATTTCTTACCAATATTCTGCTTAAAAACTTAATTTTTGCAAATATAAACTTTTTTGGTTAAATTTTTAGTTGTGCTGGGTCTTCCTTCCAGTGCAGACTTCATTAGTATTCACATTCTGGCTTAGTTGCACCATGGTATGTGGGATCTTAGTTCTCCCTAGTTCTCCAACCAGGGATTGAGCCTGTGTTCCCTGAAGAGGAAGGTGGATTCCTCACCACTGGGCAACCCGGGAAGTCCCCCTTAGAAACCTAATTTTTAATCAGAGTTCTAGCTTCAAACAATGGTCATACAATCTTTCTTACCAACAAACAAAGCAGTTAAAAGTAATAATGGCAGCAATAGTTGCCCTTTATCAAGTGCTGACTAGGTGCCAGGTGCTTCTGAAAACTCTGATGCATAGTTTCCATATCCATGTGGAAACATCAATTAGACAGCATCTCTCTGCAACAGACACTCCCCTTGACCACCGCCCAGCACCTAGAGCTAACACACCTCTGAAATCTTAAAGTTTTATGTCCCCTCTCTAAGCATGGTTTCCTATTCTTTTTGCTTTCTTATTTGTTCTATTAACATCTTTGTCTCTAGTCCTTAACTAGACTTGAAATTTATTGACTGTTCCATCTTGCTCATCAATCAGCCTCTTCCAGTTCGTGATTTCCATTTGAGCAGTTATCCAGTATTTGAGTCAGTCCTCAGTGTCTTGATTCTTTGCTCCCTTCTGCTGTATCTGTCTGCCATAACCTCAATCTGGTCACTGCCACAGTCCTCACTACCTAAAATGGATGTGGATGGGAGAGAAAAAAACACAAAACTGCAGAGATCTGTGTCACTAAGTTAATGGTGTCCAGTTGGCCCTTAATAGTGGCTGAAAATCCTGTAGTGTGCTTCTTTTTATTTTTTTCACTATGATAGATTGTTTTATTATTTAATTAATTAATTGACTGTGCTGGGTCTTTATTGTTGCACATGGGCTTTTCCTTGTTGCGACCAGCTGGGGTTACTTTTCATTGTGCCGTGCAGGCTTATCATTGTGGTACCTTCTATTGTTGTAGACCATGAGCTTCAGTAGTTGCAACTAATAGGATTAGTTGCCCAGCAGCATGTGGGATCTTCCTGGACCAGGAATCGAACCCATGTCCCCTGCATTGGCAGGCAGATTCTTAACCTCTGAACCATCAGGGAAGTCCCCGTAGTATGTTTCTAGTCAGCCTATATCTCAGGATGCAGAACTTACCTGGCTTTCTTCAGCTCCCTATCCATAATTTCACCCTCTACTCTCAGTACAAGGTCTCCTCTCAAATTCTGCAAAGAAAACACAATCAAGTAAAAACTCTCTGATTTCACATGCACCCACCTACACATTTGGTATATTCACTTCCTGTGGATTTATTTTTTTCCTATTTCTCTAGAAAAGATACTCAATCCTCTTCTGCAGCTAATCCCGCCATCCTCTCCAGCTTTCATACAGAAGTTGGTCAACTATTTACTCTCTCTTACAGTAAGTCCTCTCTCTCTCTTCACTGACATCTTCTCCCTTGCATACAGGATTGCTCAAGCCTCTACCATGCAAAACATTCTCCTTTAACCCTCTAGCCACTACTAACTCTCATCCTGTCTCTCTCATTTAAATACAAGCCAGTGCAAATCCCATTGTGTACACAGATACTTAAATTTTCTCTCATTCACCTCACTCTTTAACTCTCGTCTTCCACAGACTCTATTCCCAACACTTCACTGAAATAATTCTTCAAAATGGAGGATGATCATGCATCCTACTTTGCCTGTAAAACTTCTAGTTTATATTTGTCTTAGCATAATTGCTAGTAACAATCCCCATATTAGTTATTCCAGAGAAACGTAACCAAATGATCATGTGGATAGATAAACAGATGATATGCATGCATGCTCAGCAGTGTCTGACTCTTTGCAACCCCATGATCAGTTTCTGGATATCCATGTAAGTGTGCTTCTTTTTATTTTTTTCACTATGATAGATTGTTTTATTATTTAATTAATTAATTGACTGTGCTGGGTCTTTATTGTTGCACATGGGCTTTTCCTTGTTGCGACCAGCTGGGGTTACTTTTCATTGTGCCGTGCAGGCTTATCATTGTGGTACCTTCTATTGTTGTAGACCATGAGCTTCAGTAGTTGCAACTAATAGGATTAGTTGCCCAGCAGCATGTGGGATCTTCCTGGACCAGGAATCGAACCCATGTCCCCTGCATTGGCAGGCAGATTCTTAACCTCTGAACCATCAGGGAAGTCCCCGTAGTATGTTTCTAGTCAGCCTATATCTCAGGATGCAGAACTTACCTGGCTTTCTTCAGCTCCCTATCCATAATTTCACCCTCTACTCTCAGTACAAGGTCTCCTCTCAAATTCTGCAAAGAAAACACAATCAAGTAAAAACTCTCTGATTTCACATGCACCCACCTACACATTTGGTATATTCACTTCCTGTGGATTTATTTTTCTCCTATTTCTCTAGAAAAGATACTCAATCCTCTTCTGCAGCTAATCCCGCCATCCTCTCCAGCTTTCATACAGAAGTTGGTCAACTATTTACTCTCTCTTACAGTAAGTCCTCTCTCTCTCTTCACTGACATCTTCTCCCTTGCATACAGGATTGCTCAAGCCTCTACCATGCAAAACATTCTCCTTTAACCCTCTAGCCACTACTAACTCTCATCCTGTCTCTCTCATTTAAATACAAGCCAGTGCAAAAACCCATTGTGTACACAGATACTTAAATTTTCTCTCATTCACCTCACTCTTTAACTCTCGTCTTCCACAGACTCTATTCCCAACACTTCACTGAAATAATTCTTCAAAATGGAGGATGATCATGCATCCTACTTTGCCTGTAAAACTTCTAGTTTATATTTGTCTTAGCATAATTGCTAGTAACAATCCCCATATTAGTTATTCCAGAGAAACGTAACCAAATGATCATGTGGATAGATAAACAGATGATATGCATGCATGCTCAGCAGTGTCTGACTCTTTGCAACCCCATAGACTATAGCCCACCAGGCTCCTCTGTCTAAGGAATTTTTTCAGGCAAGAATTTGATCAGAGTGGGTTGCCATTTCCTACTCCAAGGGATCTTCCCAACTCAGGGATCTTCCCAACCCAGGGATCCAGCTTGTGGCTCATGCATCTCCTGCATTGGCAGGCAGATTCTTTATCAACTGTTGCTGTGATAGATAGGTAGATAGATAATAGAAATAAAGAAATAAATTTATTATCAGGATTTAGCTATACGATTAAAGAGGCTTAAAAACTCTGTGTTTTGTAATTTGGAGAGTGAACAGAACTGGCTGTATAGTTTCAGTCCAAATTCAGCGTCCTGAAAACAGGAGAACTGATGGTGTAAATTACAATCCAAGTCTGTGATGTTGCAGCTCAAGTAACCAGGCAGCTAAGTTGCTACAGTTGTGTCTGCATCATAAGACGCTATGAACCTTAGCCCAACAGGTTCCTTTGTCCATAGAATTCTCCAGGCAAGAATACTGGAGTGGGTTGCCATGCCCTCCTCCAGGGGATCTTCCTGACCAAGGGATTGATCCCATGTCTCCTGCAGTGGCAGGTGGGTTCTTTACCACTAGAGCCACCTGGGAAAGAGAAAATTCTTCCTTCCTCTACCTTTTTGTTGTATTCAGGCTTTCAATTGATTGGATGATCCCCCCTGGTGAGAGCAATCACCTTTACTCAAGTCTCCAGATTCAAATGCTGATTTCATCTAGAAATACCTTCACAGACACATCCAGAACGGTTAACCAAAACACTGGGCACTGTCAAATTGACACATATAATCAATCATCATAATCCCTTTAATTCTTACATTCAAATCTATGTTGAATGATAGTTTATACCATCACTCTTTTTAGTTTGTAATCTTTAAGTCACTTGACAGTGCTGCTGTACTCCTCTTGTAACCCAGGATCTTTCTTTGAAGTTTTTTGACTCTAGAAAACAAATCTCACAAGGTCATACTTGGACTTCACCAACTGTTGCTTTTCAGTCTCTTATAATCACCATTTTCTTTTTCTGTTCCTTAAGTCAATCCTTTTGGATTGCATATTCATAATAACAGCATTGACTATTATTATTATTATTATACAATAACTCCCAATTATGCATCATCAAGCCCAGATTTCCCTCCTGATCTCTAGGCTTCATAAATAGCGCTTATGGGAATTTCCACTCGAATGCCAAAAAAAAAAACAAAACAAAACTGTAAGCCTGTGAGCAATCCATCTTAAACTGAGCCCATCAGTTTGCCTCCATATTTGTTTCTCTTCCCAGATTACCCTATCTTGTGAATTGTGCTCAGTCGCTCAGTAGTGTTCAACTCTTTGTGGCCTCATGGTGGTAGCCCTCCAGGATCCTCTGTGCATGGAATTTTCCAGGCAAGAATATTGGAGTGGGGAATGGCAAGACCCAAATCCATGGTTCATATCAGAGACTGAACATCGTCTTTGGCCCAACATGTTTTCTTATTCCTTTATCCTGTATCAAATTTGTCATCATTTTCACTTGATTCTACTTTTTAAATTTTTTCTCGAGCCTTGACATCTGCATATGTCAACTGTGATTACCGTGGTTTAGAACCTCATTAGTTCTCACGCTCTTTTCTATAATAGCCTTTTGTCTATCTTCACTTGTAATCCTTTTAACCAGCAAGCCACAGTAGCATCAGTTTGATCTTTCTAAAACCTGCAGTGAGACTCATCTAAGTTTACCTGACCAGTTTTTATACCTTTGTACCTTATATATACTGGTGCCCTCAAGTCAAAGTGACCTATTTGACACAGCATCCTTTGCTTATTTTATCACAGAACTCATCATCCTGTAGTGTAATTGTACAGTTGCTATTCATCTCTACTGCTGGACTATGAACTTTGAGATGTCTTTGCATCAGGTGTGCTTCACATGAGACATGACTGAATTACTGCTGGTGTTGTTGTTTCACTAAGTCATACCCAATTCTGTGAACACGTGAACTGTGGCATGCCAGGCTCCTCTGTCTTCCGCAATCTCCCAGAGTCAGCTAAAATCCATGTCCATGGTTTGCGACGCTATCTAACTGTTTCATCCTCTGTTCCCCCTTCTACTCATGCCTTCAATCTTTCCCAGCATCAGGGTCTTTTCCAATGAGTCAGCTCTTCCTATCAGGTGGCCAAAGTATTAGAGCTTCAGCTTTAGCATCAGTTCTTCCAATGAATATTCTGGGTTGGTATCCTTTGGGATTGATTGGTTTGATATCCTTGAAGTCCAAGGGACTCTGTTCTTGTGGTGTCGAACTCTCTTCTCCACCACCACAATTCAAAAGCATCAATTCTTTGATGCTCTCTCTTCAGCCTGACTGAATTAATGATTTTTTTTTTTTTTTTTAATGCATGCATAGTCACTCAGTCATGTCTAACTCTGTGAGACCTTTTGAACTGTAGCCTGCCATGCTCCTCTGTCCATGGGATTTCTCAGGTGAAAATATTAGGATGGGTTGCCATTTTCCTCCTGCAGGGGATTTTCTCAACCCAGGAATTAAATTTACATCTCCTGTGTCTCCTACATTGCAGATGGATTCTTAACCTGTTGAGCCATCAGGGAAGCCACAACCTATTAGAAATAATTCCTACCATAAGAGATAAAGTACATATGAATAAAACATTTTTAAAAGATATATTTATCCTCTTTAAAGGATTTTATTTCAATCTAGAGATCTTTATATCTTATAGAAGTGCTCAAATTACTTTGCTGAGTTCTGCTCCGTGGTTAAGGGTTCCATTTCATGCTTCACCATATAACACTTGTAGCTTTTTTCTTTTTTGCTATTTATTATTTGACCATTAAATCACACTCTCCTGTCTCTTGTGGTTATATTAAGGCTGTACTTGTGCAGTATTTCAAACTTCCAGATATGCAGACAAGTCATTATAAAAATTCTTTTCTTGTACAGCCACCTGCTTGCTGAGACATATGTTTCTCTCTCTTCTAACATTTGTGTTTCTGAAATACTTTCAAGCTAGACACTATTGTAAAGACTTTTAATATCAGATAATCATTCTTCTTTTACACCCAAAGAATGAGGAATAATTTCTTTTCTTCTTGGCTCATTTGTGAAATACTATTTTAAATTTTGTTTCAAATCAAAACAATAAAAGAAAAACTCAATAGGGATCTATGATACAAATGGGGAAAAGAAAAGCTTCCTGATTTACCCATGTCATCCCAACTGGAAAGTATGAAATAGTCAGTTATGAAGAATGGTCTGAACAAGCACCAGAGAGACTTGGTAGAATATTGGATAAAGAAATGTCTCATAATTATAACCATACAAGAAAAAATTCATGAAAACATGACATATTCAAGTTAGAAAATGAAAGAAGATATCACATATGGAAAACCTGACTCAGTTTACCCTTGAGAACAGTTTTGGGTGGAAGGAAAGTAAAATAAATATTTATTAGTCTACTCAGTTTCCATTGGTAAGTGGTAGAATATTTTCCCTAGCTCTCAATAGTCTTACAGTCTCTGAAACTCTACTCACTTAGAATTCTAATCTTTCTTCCTGTTTCAGACTCTACTCCATCCATACACAATGCTATAATTGGGGAGAAGGGAATCCTTTGTATAAAATTAAGTCAAATTTGAGACAATGAGAAATGACCTATACATATACATAAATATAATTTATTTGTATATAGTTGTTTTACAATATTGTGTTAGTTTCTGCTGTACAATGAAGACAATCATTTATGTGTTACTTGCTCAATTGTGTTCAACTCTTTGCAACCCCATGGACTATAATCTGCCAGCCTCTTCTGTCCATGGAGTTCTCCAGGCAAGAATACTGGAGTAGGTTGCCATTTCCTTCACCAGGGGATCTTCTGACCCAGGGATCAAACCTGGCTCTCCTGCATTGCAGGCAGATTTTTTACCATCTGAGCCACCAGGGAAGCTCCAAAATAGTAAGAATTGTTTACCAGGCCTATTTTCTTTTTAATCAAAGAGAAAATTATTGAAGGCAGAATAGAAGTACATGTCTTATTTTCTAGAACTTGGCAATATATGTTTGTGATTTCAAAGTGAAAGGTCTCAGTGAAAATACTGGGAAAAATGAAATAAAGAAAAGATTATAAAAGCTGTCAGAGAGACAAAAACAAGTCATATAACAAGGATCAGTAATCAGAACAATATCAGATTTCCCCACAGCAACACTGGGAAATAAAATAATAGATTATTTAAAAAAAAAAAAAAAGAATTTACAGCCTAGTATTCAAAAGTAGTAATGATTGAAAAAATATGAAGTATAAATGTTTTCAGACATGCAATGTTTCAAAACATCCATATCTTCAGCAATCTTTCTAAGAAAGCTACTAGAGGATCTAGTCCAGCAGAATGAGTGAGTGCAACATGAGACAGAACACATGAGAGGCACAGCCGTGTGGGATCTAAGACAGAAAAGGACAAAATACCAGTAAGTCTAGAGGCTGGCAGTCAAGATGGGAACAACAAAATTGAAAACTTCAGGAGAAACATAGATGACTAGAAAAAAAATAATTTAATTGATAACTTGTTTGATGTGTTTAGTCAGTTCTTTAATAGTTTTTATTAATTAATAATTTATAAGCAAATACATTCTAAAAGACAATTATTAACTCTAGAAAGAACAAAAATTATACAAGAATGGAAGGCTGTTTTATCAGGTGGCTCAGCAGTAGACATATTTGTGTAATAAGAACAATGCGAATACTGAATACTGACAAATAAAATGGTAGAACAGCTATATTAGAATGACAGAAGAAGGAAATGTGTATGTCTGTAACTTGAGGTGCCTGGATGGGGGGTAAATAGTTTGTTGTAAGGATGAAGACAATCATTTATGTGTTACTTGCTCAATTGTGTTCAACTCTTTGCAACCCCATGGACTATAATCTGCCAGCCTCTTCTGTCCATGGAGTTCTCCAGGCAAGAATACTGGAGTAGGTTGCCATTTCCTTCACCAGGGGATCTTCTGACCCAGGGATCAAACCTGGCTCTCCTGCATTGCAGGCAGATTTTTTACCATCTGAGCCACCAGGGAAGCTCCAAAATAGTAAGAATTGTTTACCAGGCCTATTTTCTTTTTAATCAAAGAGAAAATTATTGAAGGCAGAATAGAAGTACATGTCTTATTTTCTAGAACTTGGCAATATATGTTTGTGATTTCAAAGTGAAAGGTCTCAGTGAAAATACTGGGAAAAATGAAATAAAGAAAAGATTATAAAAGCTGTCAGAAGGAAAAAAACAAGTCATATAACAAGGATCAGTAATCAGAACAATATCAGATTTCCCCACAGCAACACTGGGAAATAAAATAATAGATTATTTAAAAAAAAAAAAAAAGAATTTACAGCCTAGTATTCAAAAGTAGTAATGATTGAAAAAATATGAAGTATAAATGTTTTCAGACATGCAATGTTTCAAAACATCCATATCTTCAGCAATCTTTCTAAGAAAGCTACTAGAGGATCTAGTCCAGCAGAATGAGTGAGTGCAACATGAGACAGAACACATGAGAGGCACAGCCGTGTGGGATCTAAGACAGAAAAGGACAAAATACCAGTAAGTCTAGAGGCTGGCAGTCAAGATGGGAACAACAAAATTGAAAACTTCAGGAGAAACATAGATGACTAGAAAAAAAATAATTTAATTGATAACTTGTTTGATGTGTTTAGTCAGTTCTTTAATAGTTTTTATTAATTAATAATTTATAAGCAAATACATTCTAAAAGACAATTATTAACTCTAGAAAGAACAAAAATTATACAAGAATGGAAGGCTGTTTTATCAGGTGGCTCAGCAGTAGACATATTTGTGTAATAAGAACAATGCGAATACTGAATACTGACAAATAAAATGGTAGAACAGCTATATTAGAATGACAGAAGAAGGAAATGTGTATGTCTGTAACTTGAGGTGCCTGGATGGGGGGTAAATAGTTTGTTGTAAGAAATAAAACAATAATCTCTCAAATCTTTAGCTTAAGAAATGACTGTTATTTTTCTATTTGGACAAATGTTGAGAAATTTCATAAGAAACAACTGAAAGAGTTCACGTTGAGAAGTAGAGCACAAGAATGGGGAATCGATGTGATAGGTGAACACTTTCATTTTGATTATAGTCTCTGTATATGCTTGAAATCAAATAAAACTAAGATGACTAGTTTAATGTATTAGAAGGAATATAAAACGTAAAACTCTAGTAACCCTCAAAATTTCCATCTTTGGGCCCCTGGTGGTCCAGTGGGTGAGGAGTCTGCCTTGCACTGCAAGGGGCGCTGGTTCGATCCCTGGCCTGGGAAGATCACATGTGCCGCTGAGTGGCTGGACCGATGTGTCCAATCATGAGCCAGTGCTCTGGAGCAAATGCGCCCAGAGCCGGTGCTCTGCAACTAGAGGCCACTGTGATGGGAGGCCCATGTAGGCCAAAGAATAAAGATGGATGAGAACAAATGAATAGAAAACCAAGAGAAAAAAAGCCCTCCCCCCCCCCCATTTCCATCTTCTTCATGCAATAGCTGCTTTTCCGCCAATGGCATAATTTCTGCCAACTCTGCTAGAGACAGAAAGAGTTTTCTTTGGCCCATTACTTGGAATCCTGCCCACCGTTCTCTTACTGGTTCTTAATCAAAGGTTTGACTCCTTAAAAAAAAAAAAAAAGGGTAATTCATTTACACAGTGACGAGCCTCATTGCTTTGGTCACTAATTTGACCAGCACAGGCAATCCTCTTGATGATTATTTTCTGTTTACAGTTCCAAATATCCACTGAGCCTCTTGCCTCTGTTCACTTGAGGCTTCCTCAGCTCAGAGTCACAGAATTAAACTCAGGTCTTTAACAATAGGTGCTATAGTCTGCAAATGCTGTCTTATACCAACCAGAGGAAGACCAGGTCTTTAGGATTGTACTCTCACCAGGAGAATCTTTGAAGCTTACCCCCTCACTAATAAGGAGGACTTCCAAATAGCAAGTTGTGAAATTCATCAATATACTTCTTAATCCTCTCCAATATTCATCCAGTTATCATTATACCCACAGCATTCCACCATGGCCAAGAGGAATAAAATCCACAGGTTAAAAAATCACTACCATACAAAAATCCTATTATAAGATCGGTTTGGTAATTCTTTGAAATAATTATGCCAGAGTACTCACTAGAATGTGTGACAAAATGTATTTCATAACAGTGCAATGAAGTATTTTTACTTTAAATCTAAACTCAGTGAGCCCTTGAAAGAGTTTTCTACCTGCAATAATTTGCTTCTTTGTGAGCATGTCTGTGGGAGTGTCTTGGTTTCTACTTAGATAATTTTCTCTTAGAATATGAGATCCAACCAGAACTAAAATGTTTTTGGTCCATTTTTGGGGGGAGGGAGTCTGCCTTGCACTGCAAGGCGCTGGTTCGATCCTGGCCCGAGAAGATCCCACGTGCCCCGGAGTGGCTGGACCGGTGTGTCCAATGACGAGTCAGCGCTCTGGAGCACATGCGCCCAGAGCCAGTGCTCTGCAACTAGAGGCCACTGTGATGGGAGGCCCATGTAGGCCAAAGAATAAAGATGGATGAGAACAAATGAATAGAAAACCAAGAGAAAAAAAGCCCCCCCCCCCCCCCCATTTCCATCTTCTTCATGCAATAGCTGCTTTTCCGCCAATGGCATAATTTCTGCCAACTCTGCTAGAGACAGAAAGAGTTTTCTTTGGCCCATTACTTGGAATCCTGCCCACCGTTCTCTTACTGGTTCTTAATCAAAGGTTTGACTCCTTAAAAAAAAAAAAAAAGGGTAATTCATTTACACAGTGACGAGCCTCATTGCTTTGGTCACTAATTTGACCAGCACAGGCAATCCTCTTGATGATTATTTTCTGTTTACAGTTCCAAATATCCACTGAGCCTCTTGCCTCTGTTCACTTGAGGCTTCCTCAGCTCAGAGTCACAGAATTAAACTCAGGTCTTTAACAATAGGTGCTATAGTCTGCAAATGCTGTCTTATACCAACCAGAGGAAGACCAGGTCTTTAGGATTGTACTCTCACCAGGAGAATCTTTGAAGCTTACCCCCTCACTAATAAGGAGGACTTCCAAATAGCAAGTTGTGAAATTCATCAATATACTTCTTAATCCTCTCCAATATTCATCCAGTTATCATTATACCCACAGCATTCCACCATGGCCAAGAGGAATAAAATCCACAGGTTAAAAAATCACTACCATACAAAAATCCTATTATAAGATCGGTTTGGTAATTCTTTGAAATAATTATGCCAGAGTACTCACTAGAATGTGTGACAAAAATGTATTTCATAACAGTGCAATGAAGTATTTTTACTTTAAATCTAAACTCAGTGAGCCCTTGAAAGAGTTTTCTACCTGCAATAATTTGCTTCTTTGTGAGCATGTCTGTGGGAGTGTCTTGGTTTCTACTTAGATAATTTTCTCTTAGAATATGAGATCCAACCAGAACTAAAAATGTCATTAAAAAATCCCTTGATGATGTTTATTTTCAGGAAGTTTCAAAATTAATCACAATTATATAAACAGCCTTTAAGAACCTCAGTGAGAGCAAGATGAAAGCCTTTCAGAAATATGAACCCAAATGCAATTCCAATAGATCTAGAGCCCCAAATCCATTTAGTAGCCCCATTAGTCCTTACAGAGTGAAGATGTAACCTATAAAGTACATTCCTCTCTAATTACAAAAAATCAGCTATCCATTCATGGGGCTGTAGTTTATGCTAGTCAACCCAGAAGCCACAAGGTCAAAGTCACCACTTTATTTTCTGAAATCTATTGCCATCTGGTGAATTTCCAGCAATTTTCAGGAACATTCTGTCCCTACTTAAGGAGGCTTAGACAACAGAAATCATTCATAGAGTCTCAAAAAGAAAAGCATATCTATGTCCAAGCCAGAAAAATGTCAGAACTCACAGAACCTACTCCTCCCAAGGCAAGCTCTTCTTATGCCTGAGAAGAGAGTCCAAGTTCATTCTCTATTTAAAGCATTCAAATAATTTAGCTTGATAGAAAAGTGAATTGTTACCTAATTAACTGTCACATGGACGTTTCTTTCCTTGTCAAACAAGCTCTCAATGCTGCTGATATGAATTACATTATAACTGTATTATAGCTAAGAAAAGACACAGACCTGTCGAGAGATGGTTCATCTCACTATTCAGAAAGTACAAAGGAGACAGCAAGAAGAAAATCGAAGAGCTAGAATCCAATCAGATTCATCATGTTTTCCAAAGGGGTTTTCATATGAATTAGTGACAACAAGAAAACTCTCACACTAAATATAATTTTCTATGACTTGTGACCAAAGACATTGAGAGCACAAGTAGCTGAGAAGTGGAAATTTTCCCCACAAGACCAAGAGCCCAGAGTCAGGGGCATATTCCATCTTTAGGTCCGGGAAGATTTCCATCATTCCAGCCACACAAGTCAGTGGCAGCATGCTTACTGGACCCTTCCACCAGCACCAGTTGGGTACAACTCACAAAGGTCTTGTCTGGCTTTTGTGGCTTCTTCTCATAAGACAGTTTTAAATTCCTCCAAATGCCTTAATTCGACTTCTTTTGGGATATTATGACTGATTTTCTGACTTTCTTCTTTTTGATTATAAATGATTCTTTATGTCCTCTCCCTGTGCAATGGTGGTCAGAACAAGGGGAAGTACCTTCACCCTCATTCAGGAATGGTCAGAACAAGGAAATATGAACCCAAATGCAATTCCAATAGATCTAGAGCCCCAAATCCATTTAGTAGCCCCATTAGTCCTTACAGAGTGAAGATGTAACCTATAAAGTACATTCCTCTCTAATTACAAAAAATCAGCTATCCATTCATGGGGCTGTAGTTTATGCTAGTCAACCCAGAAGCCACAAGGTCAAAGTCACCACTTTATTTTCTGAAATCTATTGCCATCTGGTGAATTTCCAGCAATTTTCAGGAACATTCTGTCCCTACTTAAGGAGGCTTAGACAACAGAAATCATTCATAGAGTCTCAAAAAGAAAAGCATATCTATGTCCAAGCCAGAAAAATGTCAGAACTCACAGAACCTACTCCTCCCAAGGCAAGCTCTTCTTATGCCTGAGAAGAGAGTCCAAGTTCATTCTCTATTTAAAGCATTCAAATAATTTAGCTTGATAGAAAAGTGAATTGTTACCTAATTAACTGTCACATGGACGTTTCTTTCCTTGTCAAACAAGCTCTCAATGCTGCTGATATGAATTACATTATAACTGTATTATAGCTAAGAAAAGACACAGACCTGTCGAGAGATGGTTCATCTCACTATTCAGAAAGTACAAAGGAGACAGCAAGAAGAAAATCGAAGAGCTAGAATCCAATCAGATTCATCATGTTTTCCAAAGGGGTTTTCATATGAATTAGTGACAACAAGAAAACTCTCACACTAAATATAATTTTCTATGACTTGTGACCAAAGACATTGAGAGCACAAGTAGCTGAGAAGTGGAAATTTTCCCCACAAGACCAAGAGCCCAGAGTCAGGGGCATATTCCATCTTTAGGTCCGGAAGATTTCCATCATTCCAGCCACACAAGTCAGTGGCAGCATGCTTACTGGACCCTTCCACCAGCACCAGTTGGGTACAACTCACAAAGGTCTTGTCTGGCTTTTGTGGCTTCTTCTCATAAGACAGTTTTAAATTCCTCCAAATGCCTTAATTCGACTTCTTTTGGGATATTATGACTGATTTTCTGACTTTCTTCTTTTTGATTATAAATGATTCTTTATGTCCTCTCCCTGTGCAATGGTGGTCAGAACAAGGGGAAGTACCTTCACCCTCATTCAGGGAATGGGGGTCAATGTATTCTTATCTTATTGCCAGCTGTCCTGTGGCCATGAAGTGGGAAATGTTGAGGGGCAACTACAACTCCTTTCTTCTGGCATCAGTCCCTCTTCACCACATTCACTATAGTGGGCTGGGAGGCTGGAGGCCCTAGGAACTGAGGTAAGGATGCTTCTTTAGGGAAAAAGGATTCTCCCCTATATCCCCACTGGCTGCCCCAGGATGAGTGTGAGGAGCTGTCAGTGAGGGCTGGAATGTGTCCAGATGTCTGTACCCACTGGGCAGTAGAGGCCATACAATGGCTCCAGCTTGAGGTTGCCCACAGAGATCCTCATTAGTGGGGACAGTGTGCCCCAAACATCTTGTCCAGATGGCACCCCCAGCAGCCATGACAGTCATGAAAACATGACTGATTACTTGACTTTTAACCATATTTGTGTATTGATTTATACTTTCTGAGTTTAAGACATGGCAGTTTGCTCAAAATAAATTATTCTCAGAAAGCATTTCAAAGGTAATATCATGTCAAATCACAAATTGATGCTTTAAGCCTCTATGGAACAACGAAGACAAGAAAGAAATATTGGATGTCTAATGAATATTGTAATCATAAAACTGTAATAATGAGTTCCTTTAGTTATTTCTGGATCCCTAGTCTAGTATCTTTCATTTTTTTACATGAATAAGTGAATGGTTAGGACTATGATGGTGTTTATTCATTAGCAATGAGTTACAACATCAAGGCTCTCCTATCTTAATCTCAACATTTTAGCTCTAGTTGGTTTTAAAATCAGACTTCAAACCTACCAGAGATGCTGGGAGGGCACAAACAGAACCTAGCTGGTTAGATTTGCCATAAAGTTTGTTGTTAGTTGTCAAGTCGTGGTCGTCTTTTATGACCCTTCCACCAGCACCAGTTGGGTACAACTCACAAAGGTCGGGCTTTTGTGGCTTCTTCTCATAAGACAGTTTTAAATTCCTCCAAATGCCTTAATTCGACTTCTTTTGGGATATTATGACTGATTTTCTGACTTTCTTCTTTTTGATTATAAATGATTCTTTATGTCCTCTCCCTGTGCAATGGTGGTCAGAACAAGGGGAAGTACCTTCACCCTCATTCAGGGAATGGGGGTCAATGTATTCTTATCTTATTGCCAGCTGTCCTGTGGCCATGAAGTGGGAAATGTTGAGGGGCAACTACAACTCCTTTCTTCTGGCATCAGTCCCTCTTCACCACATTCACTATAGTGGGCTGGGAGGCTGGAGGCCCTAGGAACTGAGGTAAGGATGCTTCTTTAGGGAAAAAGGATTCTCCCCTATATCCCCACTGGCTGCCCCAGGATGAGTGTGAGGAGCTGTCAGTGAGGGCTGGAATGTGTCCAGATGTCTGTACCCACTGGGCAGTAGAGGCCATACAATGGCTCCAGCTTGAGGTTGCCCACAGAGATCCTCATTAGTGGGGACAGTGTGCCCCAAACATCTTGTCCAGATGGCACCCCCAGCAGCCATGACAGTCATGAAAACATGACTGATTACTTGACTTTTAACCATATTTGTGTATTGATTTATACTTTCTGAGTTTAAGACATGGCAGTTTGCTCAAAATAAATTATTCTCAGAAAGCATTTCAAAGGTAATATCATGTCAAATCACAAATTGATGCTTTAAGCCTCTATGGAACAACGAAGACAAGAAAGAAATATTGGATGTCTAATGAATATTGTAATCATAAAACTGTAATAATGAGTTCCTTTAGTTATTTCTGGATCCCTAGTCTAGTATCTTTCATTTTTTTACATGAATAAGTGAATGGTTAGGACTATGATGGTGTTTATTCATTAGCAATGAGTTACAACATCAAGGCTCTCCTATCTTAATCTCAACATTTTAGCTCTAGTTGGTTTTAAAATCAGACTTCAAACCTACCAGAGATGCTGGGAGGGCACAAACAGAACCTAGCTGGTTAGATTTGCCATAAAGTTTGTTGTTAGTTGTCAAGTCGTGTTCGTCTTTTATGACCCCATGGACTGCAGCACTCCAGGCTTCCCTGTCCTTCACTAACTTCTGGAGTTTGCTCAAACTCATGTCCATTGAGTCAGTGATGCTATCCAACCATTTCATCCTCTGTCGCCCCCTTCTCCTTCTGTCCTCAATCTTTCCCAGCTTCAGGGTCTTTTCCAATGAGTTGGAAAGTATTGGAGCTTCATCATCAGTTCTTTCAATGAATATTCAGAGTTGATTTCCTTTAGGATTGACTGGTTTGATCTCCTTGCAGTCCAAGGGACTCTCATGATAAAGGTTGCAGATAACAATCTTAGTAATGCTAGACTGGAGTAATTCTAAGCACATTCTCACTTAGCTCACGTCTAAAGAAAGTGGACCTGAGGTCAAAGAAAACTTTGGGATTGACTAATCTTCTGAAATATACAAGAGATTTCTCATCCTGATTTATAAATTCACTGGCACCTGTGACTAACAGTTTGCTATAGAGCAAAATTCAGCATAAGGCAGGTCCATCTTGAACTCTTTCCAAAGGGGTTTAATTACTGAATCACACACAAAAAAAATCTTGTTATAAAATGGATTTACCCAAAAGGCAGCCAGATGGCCTAGTTCCAATGCATTAGTGAGGATAAAAGAACCACAAACATGTTGTTCCCCCACCTCCCAAGATGGTTATTGTGATGCTGAGAGGAGTCAAAAACCCAGGTAATAAGAAGTTAATGCCTGGAATGGGAGACAAAATAAGTTTTACAACATCCCTACAGCAACGGAATAAACTCCTTGACTTTAAGCCTGTATGGAACAACGAAGACAAGAAAGAAATATTGGATGTCTAATGAATATTGTAATCATAAAACTGTAATAATGAGTTCCTTTAGTTATTTCTGGATCCCTAGTCTAGTATCTTTCATTTTTTTACATGAATAAGTGAATGGTTAGGACTATGATGGTGTTTATTCATTAGCAATGAGTTACAACATCAAGGCTCTCCTATCTTAATCTCAACATTTTAGCTCTAGTTGGTTTTAAAATCAGACTTCAAACCTACCAGAGATGCTGGGAGGGCACAAACAGAACCTAGCTGGTTAGATTTGCCATAAAGTTTGTTGTTAGTTGTCAAGTCGTGTTCGTCTTTTTATGACCCCATGGACTGCAGCACTCCAGGCTTCCCTGTCCTTCACTAACTTCTGGAGTTTGCTCAAACTCATGTCCATTGAGTCAGTGATGCTATCCAACCATTTCATCCTCTGTCGCCCCCTTCTCCTTCTGTCCTCAATCTTTCCCAGCTTCAGGGTCTTTTCCAATGAGTTGGAAAGTATTGGAGCTTCATCATCAGTTCTTTCAATGAATATTCAGAGTTGATTTCCTTTAGGATTGACTGGTTTGATCTCCTTGCAGTCCAAGGGACTCTCATGATAAAGGTTGCAGATAACAATCTTAGTAATGCTAGACTGGAGTAATTCTAAGCACATTCTCACTTAGCTCACGTCTAAAGAAAGTGGACCTGAGGTCAAAGAAAACTTTGGGATTGACTAATCTTCTGAAATATACAAGAGATTTCTCATCCTGATTTATAAATTCACTGGCACCTGTGACTAACAGTTTGCTATAGAGCAAAATTCAGCATAAGGCAGGTCCATCTTGAACTCTTTCCAAAGGGGTTTAATTACTGAATCACACACAAAAAAAATCTTGTTATAAAATGGATTTACCCAAAAGGCAGCCAGATGGCCTAGTTCCAATGCATTAGTGAGGATAAAAAGAACCACAAACATGTTGTTCCCCCACCTCCCAAGATGGTTATTGTGATGCTGAGAGGAGTCAAAAACCCAGGTAATAAGAAGTTAATGCCTGGAATGGGAGACAAAATAAGTTTTACAACATCCCTACAGCAACGGAATAAACTCCCTTGACTGGGGTCTCAGTAGGTTTGAGGGGAAGATAGTTCTTCTAGACCAAGATCATTGTTTCCAAAAACTGTGGGTGCTACTTGCCTCCATAAGCAACTGTTTCTTAGGAACAGAAGTTTTAATTGACTGAAACCCACTGTGTGAAACTTAGAATGGAAATTGGGTTCTCCACCTCCGCAGCACCTTTATTTTGGGCTATGAAGCTTTGGAAGGACAGCAGGGAGTATAAACTGGCTAGTGGTTGTCTTCTGTATTATTCATTTATGTGCCACAAAAAAAAAAAGAAAAAGAAAAACCTTCTGGTCCTGAGGAAGTTGGACAAAAGGTAGGAATGTGTCTAGAATGACGTGTGCCTTATGGCTTATGAAATAAATGGACCTTTTTTATGTTTTTGTGATGAAAGGAAAAGCAGTTGTCATCTGTCATCTCTGGGAAGTTTATCACCCATGAGAATTTCATTAGCCTTCTGTATAGTTTCATCCAGTTCTAAGCATAGAAGGCAGGGGCTGTGTCTTATTTATCTTTATTTCACCGATGAGTCAACACAGTGCCTGGCACTTGATATGTTCTTAATAAACTTGGGAAGATGAAAAAAAGGTGAATACATGAAATAATGATGAATACATAAGATGATAACTTACACTTATATGTGTTTAACCTAGACAAATAGTACAGAGGAACTTCACTTGCAGGGTAGGAATAGAGACACAGACAGAGAGAATGGACATGTGGATGTGGTAGGGAAGCGGAAGATGGGCGAACCATGCTAAAAAAGGGAAAAAAGAGATTGGGACTGAACCTGTGACTAACAGTTTGCTATAGAGCAAAATTCAGCATAAGGCAGGTCCATCTTGAACTCTTTCCAAAGGGGTTTAATTACTGAATCACACACAAAAAAAATCTTGTTATAAAATGGATTTACCCAAAAGGCAGCCAGATGGCCTAGTTCCAATGCATTAGTGAGGATAAAAGAACCACAAACATGTTGTTCCCCCACCTCCCAAGATGGTTATTGTGATGCTGAGAGGAGTCAAAAACCCAGGTAATAAGAAGTTAATGCCTGGAATGGGAGACAAAATAAGTTTTACAACATCCCTACAGCAACGGAATAAACTCCCTTGACTGGGGTCTCAGTAGGTTTGAGGGGAAGATAGTTCTTCTAGACCAAGATCATTGTTTCCAAAAACTGTGGGTGCTACTTGCCTCCATAAGCAACTGTTTCTTAGGAACAGAAGTTTTAATTGACTGAAACCCACTGTGTGAAACTTAGAATGGAAATTGGGTTCTCCACCTCCGCAGCACCTTTATTTTGGGCTATGAAGCTTTGGAAGGACAGCAGGGAGTATAAACTGGCTAGTGGTTGTCTTCTGTATTATTCATTTATGTGCCACAAAAAAAAAAAGAAAAAGAAAAACCTTCTGGTCCTGAGGAAGTTGGACAAAAGGTAGGAATGTGTCTAGAATGACGTGTGCCTTATGGCTTATGAAATAAATGGACCTTTTTTATGTTTTTGTGATGAAAGGAAAAGCAGTTGTCATCTGTCATCTCTGGGAAGTTTATCACCCATGAGAATTTCATTAGCCTTCTGTATAGTTTCATCCAGTTCTAAGCATAGAAGGCAGGGGCTGTGTCTTATTTATCTTTATTTCACCGATGAGTCAACACAGTGCCTGGCACTTGATATGTTCTTAATAAACTTGGGAAGATGAAAAAAAGGTGAATACATGAAATAATGATGAATACATAAGATGATAACTTACACTTATATGTGTTTAACCTAGACAAATAGTACAGAGGAACTTCACTTGCAGGGTAGGAATAGAGACACAGACAGAGAGAATGGACATGTGGATGTGGTAGGGAAGCGGAAGATGGGGCGAACCATGCTGGGAGATTGGGATTGACATTCATACACGACCAGGTATAAAATAGATAACTAGCGAGAAGCTGCAGTTGAGCACAGGGAGCTCAGCTTGGCACTCTGTGGTGACCTGAAGGTGTAGGATTGGGAGTAGGTGGGAGGGAGGCCCACAAGAGAGGGAATCTCTGTATACATTGCGGACTATAAAATGAACAACTTGAGAGTTGTGGGTTAAGTTTTATTTGGGGAATAATTAGGACTGCAGCCCGGGAGGCAGCACCCCAGATAACTCTGAGACTGCTCCAAAGACATAGGAGAGGAAAGCCAATATAAGGATTTCAGTGTGGAGGAAATTCACATGCCATCAAAGACAGGGTTTTTTTCAAAGGCTTTTGTTTTACAAATGGCTTGTGTCTGACATGAGGATGTGATATCTTCATGAAGGATTTTAGCACTTTTCTCTTGTGAGGAGATGCAAGGATTGAGATAATAAAAGGTGTTCCTGAAAGTCATTTACCTATCTAAAGACCTGCTCCACCTGATTCCCCAAAGCAGAGAGTGCCTTGCCCCACCCTGATTTCCTTCAGAGGGTGTTGAAAAGTCAGCAGCTCCTAAGGCACAGTGTTCCACCCCTGCAGAGGCAGATGGCAAATGTCCTTGTTGTCCATTCTTTGTAGTTGACAACATATAGCTAACTCAGTCAGTTCTGCAGCAGAACTAACGAAACATCATAAAGTAATTATTATTTAACAAATAATTATTATCTGACAAAAAAGTATACTTAAAAACTAAAATTTCCTCATAAATGAAAAATGAATAAATAAAAGTATATAGATAAATAGCTAATTACGATATAGAGAACCAACCCGCATCTCCTGTTTTGCAGGCAGATTCTTTACTGCTGAGCCACCGGTATCTTACCTGGATGGTTAATCCCATTTTAGAGGCTATGGAATTTGAGGCAAGGTTCTTACTTTCTCTGTTCCTTTGTTTTTCCATCTGTAAATAAGGAATAATAACATTACAGACACTATAGCTTATAGATAAATTTAATGATATCCTAGAGGTAAAATGCCAGTCTAAGGGTTCAATAAATTGAGCTCTGAGCTGGAGGCACAGCAGGTGTGAATATCTGAGTAGATAGTAAGTGAATGGGAAGCAAGCACATCAAGGAAACAAGCAGAGGTAGAGGTAAAAGGGTCTTTAAAAGAAATGCTAATGGGTGTCAAGAAGAAAGTGCTTATTCAAATTTTTTTCTGAGCCTGTACAGAGTTAATTTTTATTTTCCCACATCTCTAGAAAAGCTGTAAACCCTTTAGTCCTGTGTCATGGACTGACCGATTTTGATTTGTCTCATTTTGATTTTGACCTTAAAGCTGGTATTCAACTACTGGCCCTCTGCATGTACTTAAAATTAACAAACAAGAGAATAAAATATTTGCATCCCCACCCTTCCCAGAGGGACTAAAGATGACAAAGCTGAAATATAAGGATTTCAGTGTGGAGGAAATTCACATGCCATCAAAGACAGGGTTTTTCAAAGGCTTTTGTTTTACAAATGGCTTGTGTCTGACATGAGGATGTGATATCTTCATGAAGGATTTTAGCACTTTTCTCTTGTGAGGAGATGCAAGGATTGAGATAATAAAAGGTGTTCCTGAAAGTCATTTACCTATCTAAAGACCTGCTCCACCTGATTCCCCAAAGCAGAGAGTGCCTTGCCCCACCCTGATTTCCTTCAGAGGGTGTTGAAAAGTCAGCAGCTCCTAAGGCACAGTGTTCCACCCCTGCAGAGGCAGATGGCAAATGTCCTTGTTGTCCATTCTTTGTAGTTGACAACATATAGCTAACTCAGTCAGTTCTGCAGCAGAACTAACGAAACATCATAAAGTAATTATTATTTAACAAATAATTATTATCTGACAAAAAAGTATACTTAAAAACTAAAATTTCCTCATAAATGAAAAATGAATAAATAAAAGTATATAGATAAATAGCTAATTACGATATAGAGAACCAACCCGCATCTCCTGTTTTGCAGGCAGATTCTTTACTGCTGAGCCACCGGTATCTTACCTGGATGGTTAATCCCATTTTAGAGGCTATGGAATTTGAGGCAAGGTTCTTACTTTCTCTGTTCCTTTGTTTTTCCATCTGTAAATAAGGAATAATAACATTACAGACACTATAGCTTATAGATAAATTTAATGATATCCTAGAGGTAAAATGCCAGTCTAAGGGTTCAATAAATTGAGCTCTGAGCTGGAGGCACAGCAGGTGTGAATATCTGAGTAGATAGTAAGTGAATGGGAAGCAAGCACATCAAGGAAACAAGCAGAGGTAGAGGTAAAAGGGTCTTTAAAAGAAATGCTAATGGGTGTCAAGAAGAAAGTGCTTATTCAAATTTTTTTCTGAGCCTGTACAGAGTTAATTTTTATTTTCCCACATCTCTCTAGAAAAGCTGTAAACCCTTTAGTCCTGTGTCATGGACTGACCGATTTTGATTTGTCTCATTTTGATTTTGACCTTAAAGCTGGTATTCAACTACTGGCCCTCTGCATGTACTTAAAATTAACAAACAAGAGAATAAAATATTTGCATCCCCACCCTTCCCAGAGGGACTAAAGATGACAAAGCTGAAACGCCCTTTCCTTAGTATTGAGACTGAACAGATGGGGCTTGCCCCATGTGCCCCAGAGGTTAGTACTCTTCAGGCTGCAACAGAATAATAACAGAAAAAAAAATCCTGACTAGAAACTTATTGCCTATCCCAAGGTTATGAAGATATTATCCTATATTTACTTCTAAAAGCTTTGCAGCTTTAGCGTTTACAGTTGGGTCTATGGTGTATCTCCAGTTAACTTTTGTATATGCTGAGAAAATGGAAGTGCAGTCAGTTGTACCTGACTTTTTGGGATCCCATGGACTGGGGCCCACCAGGCTCCTCCTGTCCATGGGATTCTCCAGGCAAGAATGCTGGAGTGGGCTGCCATTTCCTACTCCAGGGGATCTTCCCAATTCAGGGATCAGACCTGTGTCTCCTGCATGGCAGGCAGTTTATTTACCACCTGAGCCACCAGGGTATATGCTGAGAGATAGGGGTCAAAGTTGTCCCCAAGCCCTTTGTTGAAAAGTTTCTCCGTACTCATAAATTTGTTTTTCACTTGTTTGCTTCCTCAATTGTGAGGTCCTCCGAGGTCAGCTGTGATTGATGTATCCTCATAATCTTGAGCTTGGCCTAGTGTCTGACTTGTACAGGAGCTTAATAAATGTCCACTGAGTGAATACATTTAAGCTGAAAGAGAACTGAGTTAGTAGTTAAGATTTACCTGTTTGTATATGCTTTCCCTTTGATCTCTAAAGAAATTTAAATTCCTTAACAGACAGTGCATAATATAGTCCACTTTTCCTTCTACCTTTATTTTATAATATACTCTTGCCATGGATTGCACTTCACCATTGATATATTGTAGCTCCCACGCCCTAACCCTAGTCCCAGATAGGACTCTGAGGGTCATAAGGGTGGGGTCATAATCCAATAGGACCAGTACTCCTATCAGAAGAGAAAGAGAGAGAGATCCTCTTGCCCTCTTTATGCACATGTGCCAAGGAAAAGCAGCACAAAGACATAGCCACGAAGGCAATGAGAAGGCCAAATAAACCAGAAAGAGTACTTTCACCATAACTTGACCATGCTGGCTCCTTGACCTCAAATTCCATTACAGCAGAGTCCTCTTAGAAAGTATCTCTGAAGAACTCACAAGTTGCTTTAGGAGACAAAATATCCTTGAAATAACCTGAAGACAATCATCAGAAACAGGAGATGTGGGTTTGCTTCCTGGGTAGGAAAAAATCCCCTGGAGAAGGAAATGGCAACCCACTGCAGTATTCTTGCCTGGGAAATCCCATGGACATAGGGGCCTGGTGGGCTACAGTCCACAGGGTTACAAAGAATCAGACACAACTTAGTGATGAAACAACAGCAGCAGCAACATCACCTTCCAGGCAGCCAGGAGTCTCAATGGAATATGGTAGGTTCTCTAGAAAAGAAAGCAAAGTGCTTTGGAAGCACTATGGAGGGGTAGCAAGCCAAGTCTCTGGGAGCACTGAAGGAAGGCTACATTTAGGAAGTAATCTATGGATGAAAATGAAAAAAAAGGTAGAGATGAGCCAGAGTAGGAACACCATTTTTAAGCTATGGCAGAAACATGCAGAGATTCAAGAAGACAGGGGTATGTTGTATTGAATAATATTTCAGTTAGCTTGGAACTTTGAGTTTAAAGCAAGAGGTTTGGAGAGATGATGCTCTAGGGTAAAGCAAGAACCAGGTCAGAGAGTCACTGAAGTCCACTTTCAATTGTTTGGACTCAGAAAATATTAAAAGATTCTATCAAGGTTGAGACTATATCAGAGTTTCACTTGGTCCCCTCCCTTTCACCCCCTAGCTGCCTCTCCTTCTTACTACAATGTGGATTGGTGAGGAAAAAGGTAAGCAGGAGGTCAGCTAGGAGGCTAGGGTAGCACATTTAGATGAGTGACATGGTGGTCTGAATGCAAGTGGTCATCATGTAATAGAAGTGAAACAGTGGGGAAAGATGCTGGTATAGCCCAATGACAGGGCTATTGCTTGAATGTGAAGTTTGAAGGGAAGATGGTTCCCCCTTTGTTGCTGACTTGGGCAAGATGGGTCAGTTCAGTTTTGAATATGATGGGAAAAGCTTACTCCCAACCTTCCCAAAGGTTGGTAGGAGACAGTTGGGTGCCTGAGTCTGAAGCGTGAAGAGAGCGCACGCTGGAGGAAAAGATGTAAAACTCTAGCACATGAATGATATTGTAAAAACTTCCAGGAAGTATGTGGCTTAAGTCTTTTAGTATGTTTTTTCTTTCTTTACTTTCTATTTGGATTGCCGTATTTAAAATGTAGCAACTCAATTTTCTTGGTATTGTGGTAATTGCCATGGCATTGCTTGAGGAAACTTTCTTTTCATTTAACTCTTCTGTAAAGAAATGTCCAAGATTGTTTTATACATGAAAAACAAAATGGCTGTCACAATCTCAATCCTTCCATTTATTGTTTAATTTCTCTGGGGATAGTCCCAGAAATCTGTTATTCAATGTCAAAGGACCTCGATATTATTTTTGTGAAATAACCAGGCTTACAGTTGAGGAAGAGGCTTCCCAGGTGGTGCTACTGGTGAAAAAACCCACCTGCCAATGCAGAAGATTTAAGATAATGCAGGTTCAATCCCTGGCAGGCTACTGTCCATTAGAGTCACAAAGAGCCAAGCATGACTCAAGTGCACACATGATCTGCTCCTTGAAATAACCTTTTAAAACATTCTTTTTTGTGATATAAATTATTTTCATGTGTGCGAGAAGATTTTCTTAATCATAGAAAATGTTTTTGCTTCAATATACATTAGAATTCCACAGACATCCTAATTTATAAATTTGCATTCAATCCAAAGTGCTTTGTGAATAGAAAAAAAGTGAGAGTAAACATTCTAAAATGATATTAATCCTCTAAAATTGTGAAGGGTTTTCTTATACCCTAGCTGCCTCCTTCTTACTACAATGTGGATTGGTGAGGAAAAAGGTAAGCAGGAGGTCAGCTAGGAGGCTAGGGTAGCACATTTAGATGAGTGACATGGTGGTCTGAATGCAAGTGGTCATCATGTAATAGAAGTGAAACAGTGGGGAAAGATGCTGGTATAGCCCAATGACAGGGCTATTGCTTGAATGTGAAGTTTGAAGGGAAGATGGTTCCCCCTTTGTTGCTGACTTGGGCAAGATGGGTCAGTTCAGTTTTGAATATGATGGGAAAAGCTTACTCCCAACCTTCCCAAAGGTTGGTAGGAGACAGTTGGGTGCCTGAGTCTGAAGCGTGAAGAGAGCGCACGCTGGAGGAAAAGATGTAAAACTCTAGCACATGAATGATATTGTAAAAACTTCCAGGAAGTATGTGGCTTAAGTCTTTTAGTATGTTTTTTCTTTCTTTACTTTCTATTTGGATTGCCGTATTTAAAATGTAGCAACTCAATTTTCTTGGTATTGTGGTAATTGCCATGGCATTGCTTGAGGAAACTTTCTTTTCATTTAACTCTTCTGTAAAGAAATGTCCAAGATTGTTTTATACATGAAAAACAAAATGGCTGTCACAATCTCAATCCTTCCATTTATTGTTTAATTTCTCTGGGGATAGTCCCAGAAATCTGTTATTCAATGTCAAAGGACCTCGATATTATTTTTGTGAAATAACCAGGCTTACAGTTGAGGAAGAGGCTTCCCAGGTGGTGCTACTGGTGAAAAAACCCACCTGCCAATGCAGAAGATTTAAGATAATGCAGGTTCAATCCCTGGCAGGCTACTGTCCATTAGAGTCACAAAGAGCCAAGCATGACTCAAGTGCACACATGATCTGCTCCTTGAAATAACCTTTTAAAACATTCTTTTTTGTGATATAAATTATTTTCATGTGTGCGAGAAGATTTTCTTAATCATAGAAAATGTTTTTGCTTCAATATACATTAGAATTCCACAGACATCCTAATTTATAAATTTGCATTCAATCCAAAGTGCTTTGTGAATAGAAAAAAAGTGAGAGTAAACATTCTAAAATGATATTAATCCTCTAAAATTGTGAAGGGTTTTATCCTTTATATGTTTTTGTACTTTTATAACTTGTAAGTTTATTTTATAGCATTAAAATACTATTGCTGCAACGGTTGTACTATCATATTACATTGTACTCATACAAAATAATATTAGTGTTTGTATTGTTTTTAGTGCTTTGGATTGAATTATCCAACATTCTTTTAAATGTCTTTGTTACCTACAGACTCATTTTAATTTTATTGTAAGCGAAATATAGTACAGGTACAGATGGTTTAAAAGTGACTTAATAAGCAGCGAACAAATCCTTCAGCAATCTGGGTCTATATCCATCAAGAGATTGTAGTATCAGAAATGGTCTTTATCATGCAGATAAAGCTGAGAGAATCCGTGGCTTTACAAGCTGCCAGTTAGTGGGAAAAATGAGATCAAAACTTTAGTCCTTTGCACGGAAAACTAGGGAAAATCATTGCCACTTTATGTATTTTAAAAAGTCAACTCAATTGACCTTCCTTTTTCCAGACTCAGTACAATCGGCAAATCAGTATATCAACAGTAATTAAAACTGCCAGCAATATAAAAGAAATCAGCCTGATAAATTGTATACAATTAAACTCTTGTTTAAATGGTTCTCTCAAATTATCACAAATGATGGAACAAAAGTCAGGAACAACATTTTTCTGAAAGTGGAGCACGTGTTCCTTGTTGGTAAGACAAAAATGCCGAGAATGCATCTCTGTTTCTTCTCAATAAAATGCCATCATATTTGCCGTAAGAACTAAAATTAAGTGCCCACTACATACTTGGTATTTCACAACAGTATTTTTTTTTTCCTTTTTAAGAGAATAAAGAAGAGAAATAAATGTTCTATGAACTAGCCAATAGTGTCAGGGAGAATTGTGTTCAACAAAAATATCTTACTTTTTAAAATAACTGACTACTTAAATATGCTCTTGTAATGCAAGAGACCCCGATTCAATCCCTGGGAAGTTCACCTGGAGAAGGGATAGGCTACCCACTCCAGTATTCTTGGGCTTCTCTGGTTGCTCAAGTGGTAAAGAATCTGCCTGCAGTGTGGAAGGTCTGGATTCAATCTCTGGGTTGTGAAAATCCTCTGGAGAAGGGAAAAGCTACTCACTCCAGTATTCTTGCCTAGAGAATTCATGGTTCATCCATGTGTTGCAAAGAGCAACTTCACTGCTTGAGGAAACTTTCTTTTCCCTTTTTCTTTCTTTTCACTTGAATATTAATTATGTTACACATAAAGAAAATGCAGTCTCCCGTAGCAGTTACCTAATAACAGCTACAAGATTGTAAAAGGGCATGTAATTCATTTACTTTTAGTGATTCTTTTCTTAAAATTTAATTTTTATTGACGCATAGTTTATTTATAATGTCATGCCAATCTCTGCTGTACAGCAAAGTGACTCATACACATATATACATTCTTTTTTGGAATATCCTTTTCCTTTACAGTTTATCACAGGATATGGAATATAGTTTCCTGTGCTGTATGGTAGGACCCTGTGGTTTATCCATTCTAAATGTACTAGTTTGCATCTACAAACCCCTAGCTGCCAGAATATCCCCCTCACTTTCCCACCCCTGGCAACCACAAGTCTATTCTCTCTGTTGATAAATCTGCTTCCATTTTGTAGATAGATTCATTTGCACCATATTTTAATTCCACATAAGAGTGATACTGTATGGTATTTGTCTTTCACTTTCTGATTTACTTCACTTAGTATGATAATCTCTACTTGCATCTATGTTGCGGCAAATGGCATTGTTCCGTTATTTTTTATGGCTAAGTAGTATTCCATTGTATATATGTACCACCTTCTAAATATGTATACCTTCTTTAGCCATTCACCTGTTGATGGACATTGAGGTTGTTTCCATGTTTTGTTATGAGCATAGGTATGTGTTTATCTTTTTGAATTATAGTTTTGTCTGGGTATATTCCCGGGAGTGTGACTGCTAGATCAGATGCTACTTCTATTATTGATTTTCTGAGGAACCTGCATACTGTGTCCATAGTGGCTGTACCAACTTATATTCCCACCAACAGTGTAGGAGGGTTTCCTTCTTTCCACACCCTACTTTTAGTAATTCTTGAGTAAAAAAAACAGAGTGATGGTTCTTTTTATGCACTAAATCAATGGGAAGAAATTCATGATTGCAATATGTGATACCTAAAACAAATTTGTTTAGTTCATCTCATTTATATTAGCCTAGAGAATTCATGGTTCATCCATGTGTTGCAAAGAGCAACTTCACTGCTTGAGGAAACTTTCTTTTCCTTTTCTTTCTTTTCACTTGAATATTAATTATGTTACACATAAAGAAAATGCAGTCTCCCGTAGCAGTTACCTAATAACAGCTACAAGATTGTAAAAGGGCATGTAATTCATTTACTTTTAGTGATTCTTTTCTTAAAATTTAATTTTTATTGACGATAGTTTATTTATAATGTCATGCCAATCTCTGCTGTACAGCAAAGTGACTCATACACATATATACATTCTTTTTTGGAATATCCTTTTCCTTTACAGTTTATCACAGGATATGGAATATAGTTTCCTGTGCTGTATGGTAGGACCCTGTGGTTTATCCATTCTAAATGTACTAGTTTGCATCTACAAACCCCTAGCTGCCAGAATATCCCCCTCACTTTCCCACCCCTGGCAACCACAAGTCTATTCTCTCTGTTGATAAATCTGCTTCCATTTTGTAGATAGATTCATTTGCACCATATTTTAATTCCACATAAGAGTGATACTGTATGGTATTTGTCTTTCACTTTCTGATTTACTTCACTTAGTATGATAATCTCTACTTGCATCTATGTTGCGGCAAATGGCATTGTTCCGTTATTTTTTATGGCTAAGTAGTATTCCATTGTATATATGTACCACCTTCTAAATATGTATACCTTCTTTAGCCATTCACCTGTTGATGGACATTGAGGTTGTTTCCATGTTTTGTTATGAGCATAGGTATGTGTTTATCTTTTTGAATTATAGTTTTGTCTGGGTATATTCCCGGGAGTGTGACTGCTAGATCAGATGCTACTTCTATTATTGATTTTCTGAGGAACCTGCATACTGTGTCCATAGTGGCTGTACCAACTTATATTCCCACCAACAGTGTAGGAGGGTTTCCTTCTTTCCACACCCTACTTTTAGTAATTCTTGAGTAAAAAAAACAGAGTGATGGTTCTTTTTATGCACTAAATCAATGGGAAGAAATTCATGATTGCAATATGTGATACCTAAAACAAATTTGTTTAGTTCATCTCATTTATATTAGCCTAATTTTTTGTTCTGTTTTATTGTCTAATATAGTGTCAAATAACATAATTTCCTGTGTATTACTCATAACCCTCCTTTTTCCACTTAAAATGTGTGAGCAGATGTATAACCTATTGGACCTATTATTCATATTTTTGTCCTGGAACATTTTGGAGGCAGATGTGTTGGCTGTTTTCCAATTAAGTTTAGTATTTCCTGAAGGAGAAAATTAAATAAAAATCATTTTATTGTAGATGAATTCCAATGTTGACTGACTCTAGCCCTGGAAGATTACATTTTTCCAAAGGCAAGTGTATCTACTGTCCTTTTAATTTTATCTTCATGTTTAGAAGTTATAAGTCACAAATAAATATTTTCCTCTTGGGTATATTAGTCTTTGCATATATTTTTCTCACTTTGGCATGGGCTGATAAAGAGTACAAGATAGGTTAGAGATTGGAAACCTACAAGGAGGAGTGACTATTGAAAACCCCTGGGGGTAACCTTAAAGCTTCTTCTAAGATGTCCTTTGTGATGCAAGCAGGAGACAAAATACTCTTGAACTGCTATTTCCTCTTGAGTAGGTGATTAATGTTGTTGGTAGAAAGGCATGATCACAACATATAGCTCAGCAACTCAGTCTACTGTACCAGATTTATGAAGCCTGGGTCAATATAAATTGTTGTAGGAGAACTCACAACCTTGTAATTCACTAGGGAACAATGTTCTAAATGAAAACATGGCCTTGATGTTGTCTTTGCTCACTATTTTCATTGGCAGATGTATAATTGAGTAAAAAACGATCTTGGCATTTAATGAGCAAGTGAAATATGAAGAATAGGCCTCTTTGAATCTGGTCTTTAATCTTCAGTGATGGCTCAGGCATTAGAGACAAAGGTGAGATTTAAAGGGGCAGAGTTGACTCCTTAATCTCTCCAGTGGACTCAACCAATTTCCCTTGTTCAACTAAAGTATTTGTTTTTTGTATTTTTGCATTTCAAGTAAACAAACCCTTTTAAAGTAGGCATAAGTTGAGAAGAAATGTTGTATATGAAAACCATACCTTTCAAAAGTATATGATTTGACAACCCAACATAATACAGAACATTCTCTGACTTTGAAGTTTATTTTAAAGTCAAATGGAAACAGCCATGTATATATTGTCTCTATATAACATATCCATCCACCTAGATGATTTTTAAAGGACCTTTTCAACCATTAGACTAAAATAACAAAATAACTCATAAGCATACGGTCTTATTACCATGCACTAAAAGGCTCCTTCTTTTGGAGGCAGATGTGTTGGCTGTTTTCCAATTAAGTTTAGTATTTCCTGAAGGAGAAAATTAAATAAAAATCATTTTATTGTAGATGAATTCCAATGTTGACTGACTCTAGCCCTGGAAGATTACATTTTTCCAAAGGCAAGTGTATCTACTGTCCTTTTAATTTTATCTTCATGTTTAGAAGTTATAAGTCACAAATAAATATTTTCCTCTTGGGTATATTAGTCTTTGCATATATTTTTCTCACTTTGGCATGGGCTGATAAAGAGTACAAGATAGGTTAGAGATTGGAAACCTACAAGGAGGAGTGACTATTGAAAACCCCTGGGGGTAACCTTAAAGCTTCTTCTAAGATGTCCTTTGTGATGCAAGCAGGAGACAAAATACTCTTGAACTGCTATTTCCTCTTGAGTAGGTGATTAATGTTGTTGGTAGAAAGGCATGATCACAACATATAGCTCAGCAACTCAGTCTACTGTACCAGATTTATGAAGCCTGGGTCAATATAAATTGTTGTAGGAGAACTCACAACCTTGTAATTCACTAGGGAACAATGTTCTAAATGAAAACATGGCCTTGATGTTGTCTTTGCTCACTATTTTCATTGGCAGATGTATAATTGAGTAAAAATGATCTTGGCATTTAATGAGCAAGTGAAATATGAAGAATAGGCCTCTTTGAATCTGGTCTTTAATCTTCAGTGATGGCTCAGGCATTAGAGACAAAGGTGAGATTTAAAGGGGCAGAGTTGACTCCTTAATCTCTCCAGTGGACTCAACCAATTTCCCTTGTTCAACTAAAGTATTTGTTTTTTGTATTTTTGCATTTCAAGTAAACAAACCCTTTTAAAGTAGGCATAAGTTGAGAAGAAATGTTGTATATGAAAACCATACCTTTCAAAAGTATATGATTTGACAACCCAACATAATACAGAACATTCTCTGACTTTGAAGTTTATTTTAAAGTCAAATGGAAACAGCCATGTATATATTGTCTCTATATAACATATCCATCCACCTAGATGATTTTTAAAGGACCTTTTCAACCATTAGACTAAAATAACAAAATAACTCATAAGCATAGCGTCAAGGTCTTATTATCATCCCATTGTCATCTAAAAGGCTCCTTCTTTTGATTACATCTATTTCTTACATTATCCTCTTTAAAAAAAAAAAAAAAAAGCTTTTGTGCTTTAGCAAAATTGTTCTCATCTGTAAAAGCCTTGTCTGAATTACATGTTTCTTCAAATGTGATATTCACTCTTGGCAGCAGCTCTATGGAATCAACGCAGAATGAGCAGGCATTTATTTGTTTTTCTAAGAGGGACACACTGGATCCTGAATGAAATGAACAGTATTTAATTCTCATTGCAGTTAGTGAGAGGAAAGGAGTAGATGAACGAGTCTTAGATAAAACATCCAAGTGAAAACAAACTGGACATTCAGTAGAGAATGGTCATCATGTCAACTTAGCTTATTTACAACATGTCATATGATTTTTAATGTGTTGCTTTGTTTATCAAACAGTCTCCTGAATCTTGGTTTAAATTCTAATAAGACTATGTATATGTGACCTAAAAGTAAAGTAACATAATGCAAAATAAGTATTTCCAATTGGTTGGAAATGAAAAAGTTGGATGTCTAGAAACAAATTGAAGAGTGAATTTTTCACTTATCGTGTGAACTCAGTACCAAAAGTATGTAAATACATCATAATTTGAGTAGCATCAAAAGGATCCCTGTTCCGTTTTACTTCCAAATCAAATATTTCTGGAATTTGTGCAGTCATTTACTTTTTCAGAGGAAAGTATCAACAGTCCTTATTATTAAGATAAAAGAGTAATTCACTGAGCTACTAATAAGTCATGACAAATTAGTTTATAGATTAACTAAATAGTGATCTGACAGTAATAATATTACCTAACATCTATGATTATTGAAAATGAGCTTCCCAGGTGGCTCAATGGGAAAGAATCTGCCTGCCAATACTGGCAACGCCAGAGATGAAGATTCATTCCCTGAGTAGGGAAGATCCCCCTCAGAAGGAAATGGCAACCCACTCCAATATTCTTGTCTGGGAAATCTCATGGACAGAGGAGCCTGGCAGGCTACAGTCCCTGGGGTTACAAGGAGTTGGACACAACTGAGCACGCACACACACTGAAATCATAGTTAAGGACATGGGACATAGAAAATCCGATGTACAAGACAGACACTACAGGGTCAGTAGTATTAGAAGATGGAGTGGTTCCTCCCACATACATACCCACAAAGAAAAATCCAGTGCTTCACAGCTTGCCAAGGGTCAGTGGCATGTAGATAGATATGTAAAAAATGTGTTCATGCATGTACAAATACATTTATATATGCATATATTAAGGATATGTATATATACATATATGTATGCACATATGCATAATAAAGGTTTATATCAATGATGTGAATACAGTTGAGACATTGATGGCAATAAGGACTAAAAGAACAAGAGTTCTAAAACCTAAGACATGAATATCTATGACAAATTCATGACAAGTTCTAAGTATATCATTCACAAAAATTACATTTAATTAGATTTAAATAGGTATAGCTCATTTATAATATTTTTCAAGTTTTGCCTTTCTTTACAGTCATTTTATCATTAATTGTTATTTATTGAGTAAATGCATGCTTGTTTATTAAGGGACTGAATTAATTATTATTTATTGAGTGCTCACAATATGCCAAGGACGGCTGGCCGAGCATAAAGGGACACCATCCTGTCCTTGAAGAATTCATCAGGTAAAGAGAAGAGACAAATGCACTTGGACTTAGCCTTCAAATGAGGTTATTGTTGCTTCTGTTACACCAAGAGACTGTTCTTATGTATGTGAATATACATGTGCATGTGCGTGTGTCTAGCCAAAGAATGTATCTGACTTTACTTTTTCACTTGATCATCAATCCAAATAGGTTTGGCCCTCAAAAAGTTGAGATTAAAGTCACATGCACAGTTTATGTGATGTGCAATAAAGTGAAGGGCAACTTTAAAATGTAGAAAAGTGTCATATTTATGTTGGAGATTATTATCATTGGCCTTTTATAATTAGTAATGGTATCAGATAATATTTGTTTTTCTTTTAATCATTTAGTAGGAGTTTTTTCAAACATATGTCAACAAAAAAAGAAGCAATATAACAAACAGCAGATATAACAAACAGCAATATAACAAACATACACCAGAAAGAATAAACATATGTTTATACAGTGGATAAGAAGGTTGAATGAGAAAGTTGGGTCAATTCAATGGCTATGAATCTGAGAAAATTCTGGAAGATAGTGAAGGACAGGGAAGCCTGGAATGCTTCAGTTCATTGTGTTGCAAAGAGTTGGACACACCAAGTGACTGAACAACAACATTTTTTACTATTATATTAGCTAGCACCTATAGTATTTACACGTCAAACACAAGGCTTGACTCATTTGTCTCACAGAACCTCCATTCCTTCACATTTTATCAACTACCAGAGATAATTAAGTTGATATGTATGAGAATCATTCCCAGGAATGTTGTCATACTTTTACTCTCTATATTTATCTATGACATAAAATATATTACTGTTTTGTTTTTCTAATTGACATAAATTTTATCATATGGTAGATAATTTTGGCATTTTTTTTAATTTGATGCTTAATTCTTGGGATTGACCTATACTGATACACTTCTTTTAACTATATGAATGATCCACAGCTTGTTCGCCCAGTGGCTCACAAAAAGTCATTAGATAGTTTCCAATTCTTCAGAGGTAGTAATCTTTACTGACCATTCACAAACCAAGTTCCATCTCACCATCTGCCTCTGAGAAACCTGCCTTAGTAACCCAGGCTGTGACTCCCAGGCACTAGGAACAATTTGGTAACAAGTTGGTTTCTGATTCCTGAAACAGTTACCAGACTGTCATCACTCTCATCAAGCTACCCATTTTCATTTGTTTCTATGTGCCTCCTTCACATTCCTGCTACAGCAGCAACCACTAACTTTACCCTCTCACCTTTTTTTTTTCCTTACCACACACACCAAGAGAAAGCATATCTTTTAATGACAAGGCTTCTATCTGCATTCTGGATCTTGTTCTGCTCTTTAGGGGTTTAGTTAGTGTTAGAAATCTTCCCTCTTTGCTTTGTTCCCTTAATCCATGAGTAAATTTAAGTTACCTCACTTTAGAAGGAAGCGGTAACAAATATACAATCACTTCTGTAATCTTGATCCTACAAAGATCTATTTCTGAACTTTCCAGCTAACCTTTCTGCCTCCCTCTCTCTGCGTATACACACACACACACACACACACACACAATCACTCTTTCTTTGCTCTCAAAGTTCGGCTGTTAGTTTTTAGAATCATTTTTGGGCTCCCCATTCCATCAATATCTTCCTCCTGCAGATCTTCCCTACAAAAGACTCCCTGGAAAAGGTTCTGTCTTGGGCCCTCTTCTGTTTCCATTCTCCAAGCTTTCTTTGAGTTATTTTCTTCTATTCCCAAGGCTTCACAAATATCTCTTCTGAGATATAAACCATATATCTGAAACCCTACTGAAATTGCCATTTAAATAGTTTACATAAGTAAACTTAATAGGACCAGAACTAAGCTTGTATATTACTTTAGAGCAGACTATTATAATGGATAAGTTCATATTTCTCCTAGAATCCTGTACATAAAGTATGTCCATAAATACCCTTCCTTCTAAAGGTGGAGTCTTATACCCTCACGTTGAGCAGGAGCTGGACTTAGACAAGTACAGCTTTCAAGTAGGATATGGAGGAAGTGATAATATAGGACTTCCAAGACTAGGTGATAAAAAGCACCGTGTTCTACTTCTTTCTTTCTCATCATTTGCTTTGGTGGATGAAAACTTCTATGTCATGCAGACACTCAAGGAACTCTATCAAGAAATTTCTATGTCAAGGAACTGAAGCCTTCTGCCAACAAAGTGAGTTATCTTACACGCATGCATGGATGCTAAGTTGCTTCAGTTGTGTCTGATTCTGTGCAACCCTATGGTCGTAGCCTGCCAGGGATCCTCTGTCCATGGGATTTTCCAGGCAAGAATAGTGGAGTGGGTTCTCCAGGATCTTCCCTGCTGCAACCCTATGGGGGGTACAAGAGAAAGCATATCTTTTAATGACAAGGCTTCTATCTGCATTCTGGATCTTGTTCTGCTCTTTAGGGGTTTAGTTAGTGTTAGAAATCTTCCCTCTTTGCTTTGTTCCCTTAATCCATGAGTAAATTTAAGTTACCTCACTTTAGAAGGAAGCGGTAACAAATATACAATCACTTCTGTAATCTTGATCCTACAAAGATCTATTTCTGAACTTTCCAGCTAACCTTTCTGCCTCCCTCTCTCTGCGTATACACACACACACACACACACACACACACAATCACTCTTTCTTTGCTCTCAAAGTTCGGCTGTTAGTTTTTAGAATCATTTTTGGGCTCCCCATTCCATCAATATCTTCCTCCTGCAGATCTTCCCTACAAAAGACTCCCTGGAAAAGGTTCTGTCTTGGGCCCTCTTCTGTTTCCATTCTCCAAGCTTTCTTTGAGTTATTTTCTTCTATTCCCAAGGCTTCACAAATATCTCTTCTGAGATATAAACCATATATCTGAAACCCTACTGAAATTGCCATTTAAATAGTTTACATAAGTAAACTTAATAGGACCAGAACTAAGCTTGTATATTACTTTAGAGCAGACTATTATAATGGATAAGTTCATATTTCTCCTAGAATCCTGTACATAAAGTATGTCCATAAATACCCTTCCTTCTAAAGGTGGAGTCTTATACCCTCACGTTGAGCAGGAGCTGGACTTAGACAAGTACAGCTTTCAAGTAGGATATGGAGGAAGTGATAATATAGGACTTCCAAGACTAGGTGATAAAAAGCACCGTGTTCTACTTCTTTCTTTCTCATCATTTGCTTTGGTGGATGAAAACTTCTATGTCATGCAGACACTCAAGGAACTCTATCAAGAAATTTCTATGTCAAGGAACTGAAGCCTTCTGCCAACAAAGTGAGTTATCTTACACGCATGCATGGATGCTAAGTTGCTTCAGTTGTGTCTGATTCTGTGCAACCCTATGGTCGTAGCCTGCCAGGGATCCTCTGTCCATGGGATTTTCCAGGCAAGAATAGTGGAGTGGGTTGCCTCCAGGGGATCTTCCCCACCCAGGGCTGGAACCCACATCTCTTACGTCTAACCTGCATTGGCAGGTGGGTTCTTTACCACTAGCGTCACCTGGGAAGCCCCATGAGTTGCCTTGGCAATGACTTTTGCCAGGTCACAGCCTCCTACATGAATGAATGACACCACCAGTCCCTTGAAAGTCAAAAGTGTCAGAGTCAGAGACCTAGAGGGTATCTTGACTTCCTGACTATTTTCACCTCATTCAGGTAATTAGTCATTACATTTTGTTGAGTCTAACTGATAATATACTCTTTTTCTGAGACATTTTACTTTCTCTACTGCCATTACAGGATAAGATCATGGCAGCAACCTCCCAACTGAGTACCCCACAAATTTTGCACCCTCCAACCCATTCTCCATCCTGTATCTTATAACCTTTCTAGCAGGATATTTAATTATTTCTCTGTTTTGCTTGAAAATAAACAAATAAAAAACAAAGTAACCATGATACATAAGGAATATGTTCTAAGCACCTGAAAATGGAAAAAAAAAAGTTCAACATGACACTGGCGTCTTTGAGTAAGATTCTGAGCTCATCTCACAACACTTTCCTTTCTTCAGATTTCAGATTTCATCCACTCTGAATTTCTGTAATTTCCCCCCAAATGAACCATACTCTCTTTCACCTCATTAGCATTTTCATGCCTTTCTATCCACTCTTATTTTCTCTATATTCCTTACCCGTTAAATCTGACATCAAACACCACCTTCAAGACACCTTTTCTGAGCACCTAGTTGGCACTTATCCATTCTCTCACATCCTTTGCCCATACCTCTATTACTTTTTTCTAGACCTTGGAATTTGAACCTTCGCTATGCACAAGATGTTTTCCTTGAAAAGTATTTTTAAATGACTAAATTTGTATATGGATGAGTTGAGTTTATGAAGCCTTCAACCTGTTTCATCATTTGCTTTGGTGGATGAAAACTTCTATGTCATGCAGACACTCAAGGAACTCTATCAAGAAATTTCTATGTCAAGGAACTGAAGCCTTCTGCCAACAAAGTGAGTTATCTTACACGCATGCATGGATGCTAAGTTGCTTCAGTTGTGTCTGATTCTGTGCAACCCTATGGTCGTAGCCTGCCAGGGATCCTCTGTCCATGGGATTTTCCAGGCAAGAATAGTGGAGTGGGTTGCCTCCAGGGGATCTTCCCCACCCAGGGCTGGAACCCACATCTCTTACGTCTAACCTGCATTGGCAGGTGGGTTCTTTACCACTAGCGTCACCTGGGAAGCCCCATGAGTTGCCTTGGCAATGACTTTTGCCAGGTCACAGCCTCCTACATGAATGAATGACACCACCAGTCCCTTGAAAGTCAAAAGTGTCAGAGTCAGAGACCTAGAGGGTATCTTGACTTCCTGACTATTTTCACCTCATTCAGGTAATTAGTCATTACATTTTGTTGAGTCTAACTGATAATATACTCTTTTTCTGAGACATTTTACTTTCTCTACTGCCATTACAGGATAAGATCATGGCAGCAACCTCCCAACTGAGTACCCCACAAATTTTGCACCCTCCAACCCATTCTCCATCCTGTATCTTATAACCTTTCTAGCAGGATATTTAATTATTTCTCTGTTTTGCTTGAAAATAAACAAATAAAAAACAAAGTAACCATGATACATAAGGAATATGTTCTAAGCACCTGAAAATGGAAAAAAAAAAGTTCAACATGACACTGGCGTCTTTGAGTAAGATTCTGAGCTCATCTCACAACACTTTCCTTTCTTCAGATTTCAGATTTCATCCACTCTGAATTTCTGTAATTTCCCCCCAAATGAACCATACTCTCTTTCACCTCATTAGCATTTTCATGCCTTTCTATCCACTCTTATTTTCTCTATATTCCTTACCCGTTAAATCTGACATCAAACACCACCTTCAAGACACCTTTTCTGAGCACCTAGTTGGCACTTATCCATTCTCTCACATCCTTTGCCCATACCTCTATTACTTTTTTTTTCTAGACCTTGGAATTTGAACCTTCGCTATACTTGAGTGCACAAGATGTTTTCCTTGAAAAGTATTTTTAAATGACTAAATTTGTATATGGATGAGTTGAGTTTATGAAGCCTTCAACCTGTTTCATCCAATATAGTAGACACTAGTCATAGCCTGTAGATAAATTAGATTTGAATTAAATTAAAATCAGTAAAATCAAACAATTATTTTCTCAGTCTTTCTAGCTCTATTTCATGTATTCAATGGTCTCATGTGGCTAGTGGCTACCATGTTAAACAGTGCATATTCATAGACATTTTTCATAACTTCAGACAGATCTGTAGAAGAGGACTGCCTAACATTGAACTGACAGGAACAGGAGTAGCAAAGAAAAGAAAGCAAAAGCTAGTTCTAGTAAGAAATAGGAGAATAAAGAGAGGAGGGAATTGATTATGTTTTCTAGTTGTCGTGATTGATTGATGAATGATGACTATAGGAAATGCCAATGATGACTATAGGAAATGCCAAGCTATGCAGAGGTCAAGATGAGAGATTATTAATTGTTGTTGTTGCTTGATGATGTTGTTGAGTATGAGATGACAGTGGTACATCCTACTGGATGTTTCTAACTCACTGCTCACAGTTAGTATCAAAAACTTTGTTTCATACCTTGCTTTTATATCAGGAGATATTTCTTCAAATATTTTTCTGTTTCTGCAACTATTTAGAGAACCATTCTAAATAATGCTGGATTTCTTTAAGTGATCCTATATTTAAAATAAATGAGTTTTGTGAAAATCCATTGTTACCATGGATTTTTTTTTTTTTACCCATTCAAAAGTGGGTTTTTCCCCTGTGAATTAAATTTACCATTAAGAAAAGAACTCATAATGATAATGATATAGGAAGACATATAAAAAGTTATCAGTCATTTGATTTTTTCAAAAATTGCCCATAAAGATATCCAAGGATTTTTAAATTTTTGCCTTGAATGATATGACACTGACTCTCACTTTAATAACTCTACTCTTTAAATACTTCAATATGTGCAAGACTACTACACTTTATTCTATAAATAGTCATTTAGGGACTTGTACAAATATATATTAAGTATGACATTATGGTAGAGTTCATTTTTTGTCTATAATTGAGTACAGCTGTTAGCATTTGTCTAGTTGACTTGTTCAGGTCATCTGAATATAAAGATATTCTTCTTCCATACAAAAAAGTCTAGCTTTAATGCTAAAACCTTGAGCAGGATATTGAAGAAACCTCTTTAAGGGGTCTTTGATGTCTCATGTTCACTCAAGAGCATTAAATATTATATAAAATTCTGTCTAGTTAATTAAAACTGACTTGCATTTTTCTCTTTTACAATATTAACCCAATATCACATACAAATCAATAAATATTTCTGAACTATTTAGCCATTTCACTTTTCTTCAAGTTTGACTAAACTAGTCATAGAACATTACATTTCTCTAGCTTCAGATGGATATCTGCTTCTCTCTTATCACTTGTTTTTTCCTCACAAAACTTTATGCATTCTTTGGTAATTTTTTATGTTCTTATGGGATTTATATTGTTTGGTTGATTCTATTTTTTTTTTTAAAGATTTATTTATTTATTTTGGGTGGGGGTCTTGTTGGGGAGGGAGGGGGGCGGGCGGGCCACTTCTATGGGTCTTTCATTTCTCTATTTTCATCCGTCTTTGTTCTTCGGCTCCTGTGGGCCTCCCATCACGGTGGCCTCTGTCGTCGCAGAGCGCCAGCTCTGGGCGCATGCGTTTCAGAGCTCCAGCGCTCTGGCTCAGTAATTGGACACATCGGTCCAGCCGCTCTGCGGCACGTGGGATCTTCCCAGGCCAGGGATCGAACCGGCGCCCCTTGCACTGCAAGGCAGTGTCCTTACCCACTGCGCCACCAGGGGAAGCCCATGATTCTATTTTTATCTTATTTTTGTTTTCATCCCCAAATTCATGTCATTTGAGGGGGAGACAGTGAGTCTTTGACATTTTTAATGAGTATAATTTAATAAAATACAACAATTTCTAAATCTTGGTTGTATCAATGATTTGTTACACCTGTGCAAATACCACCAAAAACAAGGTACTGATTCTCAAATATCTGCATAAATCAAAAATCTCTGAGAGGGCTTATTAAAATACAGGTTGCTGGGCCCACTTTGAAAATTTCTATTTCTGTTTCAGTAGGTCTGTAGTGGGAACCAAGAATTTGCATGTTCAACTCAACCTTTTTGTTTACATCTATATTTATATCTAAAGTGTATATTTGTGAATCTCTTTGTACACTTATTCCTATTTTGTGATTTTGTTTTTATTATGAAAATTATAGTGTACTTACATTTTATGACAATGCTTTTCAACAAATATGTATATGTACATTTCCCGTTTGATCAAGTATTGTTCAATATATCATATGTACCAGAATTTATTTTACTAATATGGTATTATTATATTTAGGCAAGTTCCAATATTTTATTATTATTGATGGTTCCACAGTGTTCAGTCATATGTCTATGTATTTGTTCATACCTCTGACTGATATTTTAGGAAATAGAAAACAAACCTGAGTCTAGAGAATATGTACATGTAAGGATTTTATGTCAGATATCAAAATTGCCTTCTTGAAGACTTCTTTATTTTCAATTGCAGTAAAGTATATATAATATTGGCAACTTGTGGATATGTATGTATATAATACATATATGTGTATGTATATATATGTACATATATGTACATATATATATATATATATATATATATGGTGCCAGTTGGTTTCCTTCAGACTTGCAACAGGAGAATTGAAAGCTATAGTTTAGAATTAGGAATTTGTATGTTGAGTGTGGCCAACTGACTATAGACAAAGAATCTGAGAATGTTGAGCCTTTCAAAATTGCTAGAAAATATATGTCCATTGGGATAATGTAAAACAGAATTTTTCCACCTGGGTTTCAATAGATTGGATTTATTGTAAATTAACAGAAATTTTCAAATGCCAGTATGAGAATTATTGTAATTTTAAATTTAGTTCCTTTCTCATAGCATAGCGTATGAGTTTAAGATGTTACTTGAAATCAGTTTATTTTCACAGACCTAATTCTTAAATTCATTCTCTGTATTACTGAGGGAGACAGATTAGTACTCTCCTTATCCACAGATATCTGGGACTTTTGAAGATAAAACCTTACATGTCAAAACTTTTACAGATATCATTTTAACATTTAGATCCTTGAAATGAGATTATTTTGGATGATCTAGGTGGACCAGTCTAATTATTCATTAAAAGTGGAAGAGGAAGGTTAAAATCAGGTCAAGAGAATATCTGACCTGGCATTGCTGGCTTTGAAAATGAAAAAAAAGAATGTGGCACTCCATAGTAACTGTGAATGACAGTCAGCTGACAGCCAGGAACAGAGACCTCAGTTTTGTCACTTCAATGAAACGGATTCTCTCCTATAGTCTCCTTAAGGAATGCAATCAGACTTCTGACTCCCCCAAACAGTAAGATACTATTAATACATTTATGTTGCTTTAAGGCAAGAGAGTTATGGTGATTTTTTACAATAACATTAGAAAACTATTAAGATTGGAGATAAGAAGCTTCACAAGAGGTGAGGATAAAGTGTCTGTCTTTTCCTCTACTGTGAGTAACAGGCCAACAGATGCATGGTATATAGACAGTAGAAAACAAACCTGAGTCTAGAGAATATGTACATGTAAGGATTTTATGTCAGATATCAAAATTGCCTTCTTGAAGACTTCTTTATTTTCAATTGCAGTAAAGTATATATAATATTGGCAACTTGTGGATATGTATGTATATAATACATATATGTGTATGTATATATATGTACATATATGTACATATATATATATATATATATATATGGTGCCAGTTGGTTTCCTTCAGACTTGCAACAGGAGAATTGAAAGCTATAGTTTAGAATTAGGAATTTGTATGTTGAGTGTGGCCAACTGACTATAGACAAAGAATCTGAGAATGTTGAGCCTTTCAAAATTGCTAGAAAATATATGTCCATTGGGATAATGTAAAACAGAATTTTTCCACCTGGGTTTCAATAGATTGGATTTATTGTAAATTAACAGAAATTTTCAAATGCCAGTATGAGAATTATTGTAATTTTAAATTTAGTTCCTTTCTCATAGCATAGCGTATGAGTTTAAGATGTTACTTGAAATCAGTTTATTTTCACAGACCTAATTCTTAAATTCATTCTCTGTATTACTGAGGGAGACAGATTAGTACTCTCCTTATCCACAGATATCTGGGACTTTTGAAGATAAAACCTTACATGTCAAAACTTTTACAGATATCATTTTAACATTTAGATCCTTGAAATGAGATTATTTTGGATGATCTAGGTGGACCAGTCTAATTATTCATTAAAAGTGGAAGAGGAAGGTTAAAATCAGGTCAAGAGAATATCTGACCTGGCATTGCTGGCTTTGAAAATGAAAAAAGAGAATGTGGGCACTCCATAGTAACTGGGAATGACAGTCAGCTGACAGCCAGGAACAGAGACCTCAGTTTTGTCACTTCAAAGAAACGGATTCTCTCCTATAGTCTCCTTAAGGAATGCAATCAGACTTCTGACTCCCCCAAACAGTAAGATACTATTAATACATTTATGTTGCTTTAAGGCAAGAGAGTTATGGTGATTTTTTACAATAACATTAGAAAACTATTAAGATTGGAGATAAGAAGCTTCACAAGAGGTGAGGATAAAGTGTCTGTCTTTTCCTCTACTGTGAGTAACAGGCCAACAGATGCATGGTATATAGACAGTAGTCGATAAATATCTATAGATTTAACTAATTAACTAATTAAACCCCATGCATTGTTCTCATTTATTTTGGCTTTACTCAGTAGGGGAAATCATCTCACTAGATTTTAGGAGAGAAATAGATTATATTGATTAAATTCTGACTTCTAACAAACTTAAAAAATGCAAAGAAAATCTTGGAAAAAAAGTAATTTCTCATGTAATTAGCTAAATATAACTATGAATGGGGAGGTTGAACCTTCCAGTGTCATGCTTGATCTCATTTTATTTGATTAGGCAAATTATAGAATAACAGCGTGAAATGATTACTATTACTAATGGAGCCTTTTAACTGTGAATCTCATTGTACATATGGCCTCGAGATCTCTTAGTGTTGAACCTGAATGAACAAGTTAAAGTAGTTCAAAAGAATGTTCACACATGCACGCACACACACACACACACATGCCAAATGTGTTCATTATACTCTTTCACAGAGGAAAGCTTAGCCTTTGTGCTACCATCAGAAAAGAAGAAAGAAAGGGTCCATCAGTCAATTTGCAAAAATGCTTAAACTATCAAGCCACTTGAATGTTGCAGCAATTTCAAAAATGCTTAACTGTGTGATTTGGGAGATGGATGCTAGAGATGATATTATAAATCCATTTAATACCAGTGAATTATACACTTTAAAATGCTTAAGATACAGTTAATCTTGTTATATTTTACCACAATAAAAACATTGATAACATACATGGAATAGGGTACATGTAACCAGTCTCACAGGAGGACTCTTAAACAATTCTGTCCATTCCATTTTGGTATCCATGATGCCAAGGAAAATACAATGCAGTCAAGTCCTGGATGGAATAGCTCTTTACTCATTCAGAGAAGACAGAAAGCAAGGTCAGACTTGATAGAGGTGTGAGTCTCCCATAATGGTTGGTCTCTACCTGAGGCACCCTCTTTGGGATAGGGCAATATGGAAATCCAGGAGACTCACCTGCAGGTTTTTCAAGTTCTAAGCAGTCTGGTTTCTCCTTTCCACCTTTCAGATGCTTCCAATGTTGTTATTGTTGTTTGTTAGGTGCAGGGATTTTTAGTTGCAATAATGGTGACATGGGGAAAATGAGATCACTCACTCTTAGAGGAGGTAGAAGTCTGAACAATCCTTTTTAACTCATTAACAAATAGTCACGGAGAGCCTGTGTATGTGCCAGACACTCTGCTATTTTATGTTCGACTTAGGGTAGCTCAGACAGTAAAGAATCTGCCTTCAAGGCAGGAGATCCAAATTCAGTCTCCCTGGGTCAGGCAGATACCCTGGAGAAGGGAATGGCTACCCTCTCCCTTATTTTTGCCTGGAGAATTCCATGAACAGAGCAGCTGATGGGCTACAGTCTATGGGGTCGCAAAGAATCAGACATGACTGAGTGACGAATACTCAATGCTATGTTGCTAAGTGATTAGGACTGAAGAAGAAAGGAGAGAGAAAAGGAAGAAAGGTCAGGAAGAAGGAAGGGAGGAACAGAGGGAGAAAAGAAGGGAAAAAGGGAGGGAAGGAAGGAGGAAATACTACTCATCTTCCCAGTCTCTGCAAAAACTTCACAGATTGCGCTAATGACTCAGCCTAGGTTTGTTCTTGTTGTTTAGCCATTTCCAGCTCTTGTGACCCTGTGGACTGTAGCCCCCGAGGCTCCTCTGTCCCTGGGATTTCCCAGGCAAGAATACTGGAGTGTGTTGCCATTCCAACCTTGGTTGCCCCCTTCCCATTACAATTCTTATAGCACTTTATGTTGCTCCTTCACATGACTCATGATCTTGCATCCTCTTTTTCAGGTCTGTCTCCCTGGTCAACAAGACCACAATAAAAACATTGATAACATACATGGAATAGGGTACATGTAACCAGTCTCACAGGAGGACTCTTAAACAATTCTGTCCATTCCATTTTGGTATCCATGATGCCAAGGAAAATACAATGCAGTCAAGTCCTGGATGGAATAGCTCTTTACTCATTCAGAGAAGACAGAAAGCAAGGTCAGACTTGATAGAGGTGTGAGTCTCCCATAATGGTTGGTCTCTACCTGAGGCACCCTCTTTGGGATAGGGCAATATGGAAATCCAGGAGACTCACCTGCAGGTTTTTCAAGTTCTAAGCAGTCTGGTTTCTCCTTTCCACCTTTCAGATGCTTCCAATGTTGTTATTGTTGTTTGTTAGGTGCAGGGATTTTTAGTTGCAATAATGGTGACATGGGGAAAATGAGATCACTCACTCTTAGAGGAGGTAGAAGTCTGAACAATCCTTTTTAACTCATTAACAAATAGTCACGGAGAGCCTGTGTATGTGCCAGACACTCTGCTATTTTATGTTCGACTTAGGGTAGCTCAGACAGTAAAGAATCTGCCTTCAAGGCAGGAGATCCAAATTCAGTCTCCCTGGGTCAGGCAGATACCCTGGAGAAGGGAATGGCTACCCTCTCCCTTATTTTTGCCTGGAGAATTCCATGAACAGAGCAGCTGATGGGCTACAGTCTATGGGGTCGCAAAGAATCAGACATGACTGAGTGACGAATACTCAATGCTATGTTGCTAAGTGATTAGGACTGAAGAAGAAAGGAGAGAGAAAAGGAAGAAAGGTCAGGAAGAAGGAAGGGAGGAACAGAGGGAGAAAAGAAGGGAAAAAGGGAGGGAAGGAAGGAGGAAATACTACTCATCTTCCCAGTCTCTGCAAAAACTTCACAGATTGCGCTAATGACTCAGCCTAGGTTTGTTCTTGTTGTTTAGCCATTTCCAGCTCTTGTGACCCTGTGGACTGTAGCCCCCGAGGCTCCTCTGTCCCTGGGATTTCCCAGGCAAGAATACTGGAGTGTGTTGCCATTCCAACCTTGGTTGCCCCCTTCCCATTACAATTCTTATAGCACTTTATGTTGCTCCTTCACATGACTCATGATCTTGCATCCTCTTTTTCAGGTCTGTCTCCCCTGGTCAACAAGACTGCTGAGACCATTTGTCCTTCTTGCCGCAGTATCCCATTGCCTAGCACAGAGACCAGCACAAGGTAGGTACCTGCTCATCTTCATTAATTAAGGTAATGAATGTGCAATTTCTCTTCTCTCCGGCTTTGTTCTTACCATTGTTTTTCATCTCTGGTACAGTTTCTGTCTGGCTTCTGACTTTCTTGATCAGATTTTGGCTCCTTTCTCTTGGCAACAGTACAATCTCCTGACCTTAGGCATGGTTTCTCTCATTTGGCAAGGAATCGGGAGGGAGAGTCTCTACATTCCTGACTAGTCAGCACAGCTAACATTCTCTGGAGTCTCCCCCAGGACTCCACGCAGACATGTCATTTCTGCTATTCTCCAGGTGCTATCAGAAAATCAGGATGCTGTAGGTAGCTGAAAGTTTGTGGTGCCTGGCTTTACCCTAAACAGCACTGTTTATCTGTTTTGTATAGGTCAGTGGGTAAAATGAAGAGAAAAACACAGATGTTAAAATAGAATCAACACCTGGAACAGTTTCATTCTCGCAGAGTTAAAATGTAAAATATAAATCTAGTCGTTCAGTTTTTCATTGTGAAGGGTTGCTTCAACATATAATCTTTGAAAATTAAAACAAAGACTCTGAATTAATTATCCTTTCATTGCCTTGGGTTTTCTTTCCTTTCTTGTTCAACATTAACTGCCTCTGAAATTATGTTAAAGCAATGATCTCTATCATAGTGTCCTTCAATTGGCCCTGAAAATAGTGTCCTATGAAAACCTTTCCCCTGGTTCAACCTTCTTAACCAAAAGGGAAAAGGGAAGGAAGGAGAAAAAAAAAAAATACTACTCATCTTCCCAGTCTCTGCAAAAACTTCACAGATTGCGCTAATGACTCAGCCTAGGTTTGTTCTTGTTGTTTAGCCATTTCCAGCTCTTGTGACCCTGTGGACTGTAGCCCCCGAGGCTCCTCTGTCCCTGGGATTTCCCAGGCAAGAATACTGGAGTGTGTTGCCATTCCAACCTTGGTTGCCCCCTTCCCATTACAATTCTTATAGCACTTTATGTTGCTCCTTCACATGACTCATGATCTTGCATCCTCTTTTTCAGGTCTGTCTCCCCTGGTCAACAAGACTGCTGAGACCATTTGTCCTTCTTGCCGCAGTATCCCATTGCCTAGCACAGAGACCAGCACAAGGTAGGTACCTGCTCATCTTCATTAATTAAGGTAATGAATGTGCAATTTCTCTTCTCTCCGGCTTTGTTCTTACCATTGTTTTTCATCTCTGGTACAGTTTCTGTCTGGCTTCTGACTTTCTTGATCAGATTTTGGCTCCTTTCTCTTGGCAACAGTACAATCTCCTGACCTTAGGCATGGTTTCTCTCATTTGGCAAGGAATCGGGAGGGAGAGTCTCTACATTCCTGACTAGTCAGCACAGCTAACATTCTCTGGAGTCTCCCCCAGGACTCCACGCAGACATGTCATTTCTGCTATTCTCCAGGTGCTATCAGAAAATCAGGATGCTGTAGGTAGCTGAAAGTTTGTGGTGCCTGGCTTTACCCTAAACAGCACTGTTTATCTGTTTTGTATAGGTCAGTGGGTAAAATGAAGAGAAAAACACAGATGTTAAAATAGAATCAACACCTGGAACAGTTTCATTCTCGCAGAGTTAAAATGTAAAATATAAATCTAGTCGTTCAGTTTTTCATTGTGAAGGGTTGCTTCAACATATAATCTTTGAAAATTAAAACAAAGACTCTGAATTAATTATCCTTTCATTGCCTTGGGTTTTCTTTCCTTTCTTGTTCAACATTAACTGCCTCTGAAATTATGTTAAAGCAATGATCTCTATCATAGTGTCCTTCAATTGGCCCTGAAAATAGTGTCCTATGAAAACCTTTTTTTTTCCCCTTAGGAAGCATTTCAACCTTCTTAACCTCATCATTTATGTCATTTTGTTTTGTTTTGTTTATACATAGAGGATATTACATTTTTATGTAGCTTCACTTATCTGTGACTTAGACTAAAGTCATGTTTTGCAACAAATGGAATGATTTAAAAGTATTTTGCTCCCTCAGGAAGGCTGTTAATGTACATGGGAAATTGTGTGGCAGCAAAATGAGATACTCTCACTGGTACAGAGTTTATCTAGGGTTGCTCATATAAAACAGGCCTCATTTAGCATTAAATCTCATTTTATGTGATCAGGGTTTATTTTCCAATGGGCCACTCAGGATTCAGGCAGTAAGACTTTTTTACTGAGCATCCTGAGAAGGCTGTCTCTTTCACTCTCCACTCAGTCCTTTATACCTCAGTTTCACACTTAAATATGCCTAAGTTTGGCCCAATTAGCACTGAATATATAATATGCAACCAGTACCTATTTATTAAATAAAAACAATGAATAACATGTGTAAAAGTACATTGGAAAATTATAAAATAATAAGCACAAGTCATTAATGTCTATAGTGATTTGCCTGCTTATCTTTAAACATGCTGAAAAATCATTATTTTTGGATGTCATATTGCTTCACAGGAATAATCAAGCATATCTTTAGGACTATAAAGCACATGACTTCATATTATGAGTCATTTTTAGCATCTTTCCCTAGAAAGGATTGTGTGTGTTTGCGTATGCACATAGCTACGTAAAGTCACAAAAAATATAGGGAGCATGAACACGATTCCTAGTTAATATGGAGAATTTCATAATCCTTCCTAAAAACTCAAGATCGATTGGTATATAGTGCTGTATTTTAGGGGAAATCTAGCTGGAAAATCTGATTCCTTTTATTTCTAACATTTTAAAGTTTGTCAGTTTTATTGACGTCATATTCAAAATTACTACTCAAACAGTATTTTAAGATGTTAGTTTTATTAACATTAAAATCATCTCCTTTCTTTCAATTTTTTTTTCCTGTGGGAAAAATAAAACAACAGGTAAGGTAATCTTGCTGTTTAAGATCTGTATATATAGATTGGTGCAAACATAATTATGGTTTCAGACCATGACTTTTAAATCATTATAACTAAACTCAAACACATATTCATTAATCAAATATGAACCATTACAATCAACACATTTTTGCCACTGAGAAATAACTTTATTCCTGTAGCATAAAAATTCATGCTATGAGATTCAACAAACTCTTGGAAAGCATTTTCTGCATCCTGCTGGTTGTGGAGGTGATTTTCCCTGCAAAAAATTTTCAAGATGCTTGAAGAAGTGGTAGTTAGTTGGTGAGAAGTCAGGTGAATATGATGGATGAGACAAGACTTTGTAGCCAAATTCGTTCAACTTTTGAAGAGCTGGATATGCAACATGTGGTTGGGTGTTGTCATGGAGAAGAATTAGGCTTCTACTGACCAATGTTGGCTGCAGATGTTTCAGTTTTTGGTGCTGCATCAATTTGCTAAGCATGCTTCTCAGATGTAATGGTTTCACAAGGATTCAGAAAGCTGTAGCGGATCAGGCAGGCAGCAGATCACCAAACAATGATCTTTTTTTGGTGCAACTTTGGCTTTAGGAAGTGTTTTGGAACTCCTCAGTCCAACCACTGACCTAGATGTCATATAAAATCCACTTTTCACTGCATGTCACAATCTAATCAATCAAGAAATGGTTCACTGTTATTGCAATGAATAAGAGAAGACACTTCAAAACTGTGATTTTTTTTTTTTTTTTTTGATTTTTGGTCTGCTCATGATGCACCCACTTACCAAGCTTTTCACTTTTCCAATTTGCTTCAAATGCCGAATGACAGTAGAATGGTTGACACTGAGTTTTTCAGCAACTTCTCCTGTAGTTGTAAGAGAATCAGATTTGATGATGGAGATCAATTTGACATTGTCAATTTCCAATGGCTCATCACTACATTCATCTTCAAGGCTCTTTTCTTCTGTGCAAGACTTCTTGAACCACCAGTGCAGTGAATATTCATTAGAAGTTCCTGGGGCAAATGTGTTGTTGATGTTGCAAATTGTCTCCACTCCTTTATGATCCATTTTGAAGTAGAATTTAAAAAAAATCGCTGGAGTTAGCTTTTTGTCTAACATCATTTCCGTAGTCTAAAATAAATACAAAATCCTCAACAAGTAATAAGTTATTAACAAAAAACATAAGTCAAGAAGTGCACATTAAAATAATGTATAACATAACCACATTTACTGAAGAATGTATTCCAATATAAAAGGCAAATTTCAACAATGCAACACCTGCAATTACTTTTATACCAACCTAATACTATTACCTCAGATTCATTCATCAGTTTTGGAATGGCACTCCTCAATATTTACGTGATTTTTCAGAGAGGCTTGTTTTGTATATTAATTTGATGGACCATGTTGCTTTTCTTGAATTCAGCTAACTTCCTCAAGTGATAGAAAATGTGAGTTAGCAGACAGCTGAAATTATGAGGTGCAAGTATTTACATTGCAGGAATGCGTGCCATTAAAGTGGAATAGCAGACATTCTTTTTTTTCCCAGGCATTCTTAAAATAGCGTTTTTAAAAACACAAAAACTTGCTCTGTCATTTTCTCGACTGATGCTCTCACCTCCTATAATGTTGCTCACTCTCCTTTCTTCTTTTTTCTCTATTTTATTTTCCTTCAATTTGGGATGGGTAGGGTGAGGGGAGAATCCCTCCAAGATTTGTTTTATGCAGAGACAATCAATTTTATGCGATCCACTTCATATGGAGAAACTGAACTGAAGCTTTGACTAGAGGACTTGCAAGAGCCCCTTCTGGTTGAGTTACATTCTTAGACAAAGGCTGTCATGATCTTAAGTTCTCTACAAAGAGGAGGAGTGGAAAGGCAGTTTATTTTTCCAAATTACCCAAGTACCTAAACAAATGAGTACAAGATATATTTAATTTCCTAGTGTTTCTTTTAAGAATCGCATGATCAACTTAAAATATATCAATTCATTGGACATAAATTTTAGCAAACTCCAGGAGATAGTGGGGAGGGGACAGACGAGCCTTTTTTTTGAACCACCAGTGCAGTGAATATTCATTAGAAGTTCCTGGGGCAAATGTGTTGTTGATGTTGCAAATTGTCTCCACTCCTTTATGATCCATTTTGAAGTAGAATTTAAAAAAAATCGCTGGAGTTAGCTTTTTGTCTAACATCATTTCCGTAGTCTAAAATAAATACAAAATCCTCAACAAGTAATAAGTTATTAACAAAAAACATAAGTCAAGAAGTGCACATTAAAATAATGTATAACATAACCACATTTACTGAAGAATGTATTCCAATATAAAAGGCAAATTTCAACAATGCAACACCTGCAATTACTTTTATACCAACCTAATACTATTACCTCAGATTCATTCATCAGTTTTGGAATGGCACTCCTCAATATTTACGTGATTTTTCAGAGAGGCTTGTTTTGTATATTAATTTGATGGACCATGTTGCTTTTCTTGAATTCAGCTAACTTCCTCAAGTGATAGAAAATGTGAGTTAGCAGACAGCTGAAATTATGAGGTGCAAGTATTTACATTGCAGGAATGCGTGCCATTAAAGTGGAATAGCAGACATTCTTTTTTTTCCCAGGCATTCTTAAAATAGCGTTTTTAAAAACACAAAAACTTGCTCTGTCATTTTCTCGACTGATGCTCTCACCTCCTATAATGTTGCTCACTCTCCTTTCTTCTTTTTTCTCTATTTTATTTTCCTTCAATTTGGGATGGGTAGGGTGAGGGGAGAATCCCTCCAAGATTTGTTTTATGCAGAGACAATCAATTTTATGCGATCCACTTCATATGGAGAAACTGAACTGAAGCTTTGACTAGAGGACTTGCAAGAGCCCCTTCTGGTTGAGTTACATTCTTAGACAAAGGCTGTCATGATCTTAAGTTCTCTACAAAGAGGAGGAGTGGAAAGGCAGTTTATTTTTCCAAATTACCCAAGTACCTAAACAAATGAGTACAAGATATATTTAATTTCCTAGTGTTTCTTTTAAGAATCGCATGATCAACTTAAAATATATCAATTCATTGGACATAAATTTTAGCAAACTCCAGGAGATAGTGGAGGACAGACGAGCCTGTGTGCTGCAGTCCACAGATCTCAAAGAGCACACAACTTAGCAACTGAACAGCACTATTCATCACTGTTCTTTGAAACATATGTGAATAATCTTACATTTACACACATTAAAGAATAGAGAATCTTTCTGTACTCCACACCAGTCTCCCTGCTTCCATTTTGGCTTTATAATGCTTACTTTCCACCAAGAAGCTAGAGTCTTTTTTTGTTTTCAAGTATAAAGCAGCAGATAGCATTATTTTGCTCAAATACTCCAAAAGCTGGCTTTCTATCACAGAGTATAATCTTACCTCCTTACGTGAACTTCCAAGCACTGCATGCTCTCATTCCTACTCCCCATCTTCTTTCTCACACACTCTCTCATCAGCTCCTCTGCCTTTCTTCATTCAACTTCTTGTTCTTTGTTGTTTTTCAGTTGCTAAGTCATGGTAAACTCTTTGTGACCTCATGGACTTCAGCGTGTCATGCTTGCTGTCCTTCACTATCTCATGGACTTTGCTCAAATTCGTGTCCACTGAGTTGGACATGCTATATCTAACCATCTCGTCCTTCTTGTTCTTACCAAGCTCATTTTTGTCTCAGGACCTGGAAATGTTCACTTTCTTGTAACTGGAATCCTCGCCCCTCAGAGAGATCTTCAGTGACAACCTTAGCTGTAAATCTTTTAACTGTTTTTATGCCATTCTGTTTTATTTTTTTCCCAGCACATATGATATATATATATATATGGATATATACATATATATATATATATATATATATATATATATATATGGATATATACTTTATACTTTATTGAGAACATCTCTCTAGAAGTCCCCTTGTTTATTTTCTGTTTTCTCATTTGAATATAAAGCAGGAAACCTGTCTTAGCTTTTCTGCTGTGTCCCAGCAACCAGAATGTGGCTGGAATCAAACCCAGGTTTCCTGCATTGCAGGTAGACTCTTTCCCAGTTGAACTATCAGAGAAGCCCAGTAAAAGATAAATGGATCCATAATTAAAAGCAGTTTTGAACTATGACAAACTCAGAAATGTAGTACCTAGACAGTACACAATGATGTGATATTTGAGGCAATATGTCAAATTATTTGTGGTGCGCCCTTTCCTTTATGATCTCCTCTCTAATCTGTTGTTGTTTCAAATATTATTCTAATAATACATACTGCTTTTCTGCTTTAGAGCTTCATACCTTTGTTGAATGTCTTCTTTGTTTCAAATATCCTATTCTGTACTCACACACCAAAGTCTCCTGCTTCCATTTTGGCTTTATAATGCTTACTTTCCACCAAGAAGCTAGAGTCTTTTTTTGTTTTCAAGTATAAAGCAGCAGATAGCATTATTTTGCTCAAATACTCCAAAAGCTGGCTTTCTATCACAGAGTATAATCTTACCTCCTTACGTGAACTTCCAAGCACTGCATGCTCTCATTCCTACTCCCCATCTTCTTTCTCACACACTCTCTCATCAGCTCCTCTGCCTTTCTTCATTCAACTTCTTGTTCTTTGTTGTTTTTCAGTTGCTAAGTCATGGTAAACTCTTTGTGACCTCATGGACTTCAGCGTGTCATGCTTGCTGTCCTTCACTATCTCATGGACTTTGCTCAAATTCGTGTCCACTGAGTTGGACATGCTATATCTAACCATCTCGTCCTTCTTGTTCTTACCAAGCTCATTTTTGTCTCAGGACCTGGAAATGTTCACTTTCTTGTAACTGGAATCCTCGCCCCTCAGAGAGATCTTCAGTGACAACCTTAGCTGTAAATCTTTTTAACTGTTTTTATGCCATCCTGTTTTATTTTTTTCCCAGCACATATGATATATATATATATATGGATATATACATATATATATATATATATATATATATATATATATATGGATATATACTTTATACTTTATTGAGAACATCTCTCTAGAAGTCCCCTTGTTTATTTTCTGTTTTCTCATTTGAATATAAAGCAGGAAACCTGTCTTAGCTTTTCTGCTGTGTCCCAGCAACCAGAATGTGGCTGGAATCAAACCCAGGTTTCCTGCATTGCAGGTAGACTCTTTCCCAGTTGAACTATCAGAGAAGCCCAGTAAAAGATAAATGGATCCATAATTAAAAGCAGTTTTGAACTATGACAAACTCAGAAATGTAGTACCTAGACAGTACACAATGATGTGATATTTGAGGCAATATGTCAAATTATTTGTGGTGCGCCCTTTCCTTTATGATCTCCTCTCTAATCTGTTGTTGTTTCAAATATTATTCTAATAATACATACTGCTTTTCTGCTTTAGAGCTTCATACCTTTGTTGAATGTCTTCTTTTTGTCTTGAAGATAACAGTCAAAAATAGTGAGCATGGCCCTATACTTTCTGATTTCTTTCATTTTGTTTGGGTTTTAATTTTTACTGGAGTAAAGTTGCTTTACAATGTTGTGTTAGTTTCTACTGTGGATGAATGAATGAATCATTAAAATGAATTAGCCATACATATACATACATCCCCTCCCTTTTGGACTTCCTCCCATTTAGGTAACACAGTGCAATAAGTAGAGTTCCCTTTGTTACACAATATGTTAAATGAAGCAACTGACAAAGGATTAATCTCCAAGGTATACAAGCAGCTTATGCAGCTTGAGATAAACAAATAAAAAAAAAAAAAAACAAAACTTGGTGGAAGACCTAAACAGATATCACTCCAAAGAAGATACACAGATGGGCAGTAAATAAATGGAAAGATACTCAACATCACTTACTATTAGAGAAATGCAAATCTGATTTCTTTCTAAATCATCCTGCCTCATCTTTTCCCACTCTTCCTTGCTATCTATTTTGTAATTTCTGTCTCTCTAACCTCAACAATAGCCTCCGTATTTACTATTTCTCGGTCGTGCTTGTTCACTGTCTACAACATTCTTCTTTCCTCTTCCCTGTGTGTCTTTATCCTTCAAAGTTCTTGCTTCTTCCAGTTTTCCTCTGAAACCCTTGATCAAAGCTTATACACCTTCAAATTGCTTGTCCCACTTGTTAACCATATGTTTAAGGTATTTTTTATTTCCTCCACCAGAATGTGGCTGGAATCAAACCCAGGTTTCCTGCATTGCAGGTAGACTCTTTCCCAGTTGAACTATCAGAGAAGCCCAGTAAAAGATAAATGGATCCATAATTAAAAGCAGTTTTGAACTATGACAAACTCAGAAATGTAGTACCTAGACAGTACACAATGATGTGATATTTGAGGCAATATGTCAAATTATTTGTGGTGCGCCCTTTCCTTTATGATCTCCTCTCTAATCTGTTGTTGTTTCAAATATTATTCTAATAATACATACTGCTTTTCTGCTTTAGAGCTTCATACCTTTGTTGAATGTCTTCTTTTTGTCTTGAAGATAACAGTCAAAAATAGTGAGCATGGCCCTATACTTTCTGATTTCTTTCATTTTGTTTGGGTTTTAATTTTTACTGGAGTAAAGTTGCTTTACAATGTTGTGTTAGTTTCTACTGTGGATGAATGAATGAATCATTAAAATGAATTAGCCATACATATACATACATCCCCTCCCTTTTGGACTTCCTCCCATTTAGGTAACACAGTGCAATAAGTAGAGTTCCCTTTGTTACACAATATGTTAAATGAAGCAACTGACAAAGGATTAATCTCCAAGGTATACAAGCAGCTTATGCAGCTTGAGATAAACAAATAAAAAAAAAAAAAAACAAAACTTGGTGGAAGACCTAAACAGATATCACTCCAAAGAAGATACACAGATGGGCAGTAAATAAATGGAAAGATACTCAACATCACTTACTATTAGAGAAATGCAAATCTGATTTCTTTCTAAATCATCCTGCCTCATCTTTTCCCACTCTTCCTTGCTATCTATTTTGTAATTTCTGTCTCTCTAACCTCAACAATAGCCTCCGTATTTACTATTTCTCGGTCGTGCTTGTTCACTGTCTACAACATTCTTCTTTCCTCTTCCCTGTGTGTCTTTATCCTTCAAAGTTCTTGCTTCTTCCAGTTTTCCTCTGAAACCCTTGATCAAAGCTTATACACCTTCAAATTGCTTGTCCCACTTGTTAACCATATGTTTAAGGTATTTTTTATTTCCTCCACCAGAATGCGGGCTTAACTTGTTCCTTAACACTTCCCTACAAATCTGCATATTGCTTAGCCCTGATTTGTTGCTCACATTTTAGCATTAGAATGTCAACATATTTTTGGTTTTTTGCCTCTAGTGATCTTTCAATACCTTCTAAACTGATTTTCAGTCTGACAGCAGAGAGTATTACAGGGACTAAATCTAGGTTAACTTTGAGGCTTATTCAGATAGACCAGGTAAATGCTCCAGAGGCAACAAAAAAGTGCCCATATGCTCCTCAGCCTTGTGTGAGGTTTATCATCTGGCAAAAGTTTATCCCTTGGCATTTTTCCTTTTATGGGAGAAAATTCAAGTAAAATATGAAGCCATAGAATGAGGACAAGTGGAATTCCTCTAGAAAAAAAACCATTTGTAATAACAATGCCAAAAAAATTGGGGCAGGCAAAGATCTAATGTAGAAAGTTGTAGGCTTGACATATGTATACTACCATGTGTAAAATAGTGGGAAGTTGTTATACATCCCAGGAAACTCAGCCCAGGAAACTCAGTGCTCTGTGATGACCTAGAGGGATGGGATATGAGGGTGGAAGGGAAGTTCAAGAGGGAAGAGATATATGAGTACATATAGCTGAGTCACTTCATGGTACAGTAAAACTAACACAAACTTGTGAAGCAATTATCCCCCAATAAAAAAAATAAGACAAAAAACCCCCACCAAACTTGAACTCAAGTTGTATATTTTCTTATGGTGTCAAAAGAAAGAAAAATATTTAATGAAGGGAAAATTATGAGAATCTGTATGGTAAATAACAGCCTCCCAAGGTATCCATGGGAATAACTGCCCACTCCAATATTCTTCCTTGGAAAATCTCATAGAGAGAGGAGACTGATGGGCTACAGTCCATGGGGTCATAGAGTTAGACATGACTGAGAAAATAAGCACACAGAACAGGGTGTCCATGACCTATCCTCAGAACCTGTGGTTGTTTGCTTTTATGGCAAAAGAAACTCTGCAGATGTGACTATGTTAAGGATTTTGAGATGAGGAAGTTATCCGGATAATCCAGCTGGGTCCAATGTAGTCAGAACAGTCCTTTCAAAAAGGAGGAAGATCAGAGACAAAAGGTGCTGACTGAAGCAGGGGCTGCAATGATACACTTTGAAAATGAAAGAAAGGACCACAAGCCATGGAATTCAGGTAGTCACTCCAAACTTAGGATGGCAAGGAAACAGCCTCCAAAAGAACTAACCCTGATCAAACCTTAATTTTTTAGTTCAATGAATCTGACTTTGGACCTCCAGATTTGTCAGAGAATAAACCTGTATTTTTTTAAGCTAATACATTTGTGGTATTTGGCGACAGCAGCAATAGAAAACTAAATAAACCTTCTCCTCTCCATTTAGTTGAGATTAAAAGTGTCTTTTTCAAAGTTGGACATTATAAACCTATGCAGACCTTGGGTTGAGAATTATTGGATTTATTGTTGAAGAGGTTGAAGGAAATATTTTTAAAAGCAAAGTCAGGGGCTTTCTTGGTGACTCAGTGGTAAAGAACCTGCCTGCCAATGCAGGAGGCCCAGGTTCAATCCTTGGTCCAGGAAGATCCCACAAGCCAAGAAGCAACTAAGCTCGAGTACCAACTATTGAGCCTGTGCTCTAAAGCCCAGGAACTGCAACTGTTTTAGCCCATGTGTGCTCAACAATAAGAGAAACCACCACAGCAAGAAACCCACACGACCCAACTGGAGAGCAGCCCCAACTCGCCACAGCTAGAAAAAACACAACACCACAAGACTCAGGACAGCCAAAAATAGATAAATAAATAAAAAGCAGAGTCTTTTATCCATGATTATAAAGAAACAATTTGAGGAGTATACTATTGTTATTCTTCCAGATCAATAGATTTAATGGTTGTGAAATCACTTGTGAATTGGTCTTTGTGATTTTGAGTTAGAATTTTAAAAATCATTGTTACAAATACACAGTGTTAGTGCTTTCTGGGAATGACAGGAATACAGAGACACTGAGCATCTTCAATGCCAATATAATTTCCTCTTGTTTTCAGAGTGGTGTCCTATTATTCTAATCAAATCAATATTCCTTAAATTCAGAAAAAAATACAGACTATTCCAGGTCATCGCTTAATCTTTGAAATCCTTTATAAAGAGTATTCTAAATCTTCTCAAATTTTCTATCACACCCAGCCCCCTAGGAAGAGTCCCAAGATTTTAATTACAGAAACCCTGGAACTTTCTCCCATTTTCTTTTAAACATTAAGAATTTGTTGAAGTTTTTTACACTTGAACATATTGTTTAAAATATAATCTTTCTTCCCATGTGACAGCCTCACACAAACAAAGTATTTAAAGAAGATGAAGGTCTGTCATTGCTCTGTTTAATTAACAAGCAACTTTTAGAATTAGAGGATGTTAAAAAAAGAATGCAGAAGAAAACTCAGTGTGATAATGATAATCGTCTCATTTCACATCAGAATTTCAATTTGTAAAAGTTCTATTTACAGGTGTCATCTGCTCAAACTAGTCAATCTTCTTTCACAATGTGAGCTTTTCTTTCCCTGGTTACTTACACAAATCAGATGGTGGGGTACAAAAGGATGCGGAGAGGTGTAGCTCGGCTTCTAATTTAGCACGTGACACAACAACTTCCTTATTCTATTATCTATGACTTTGAAAGTTCTCAGCTCCATTGTTTTCAATCTGAATTGTTTAAGATCACCTTGCCTATTAGTGCATAAAGACCATGTATATCTTTTTGAATAGTCTACATTCTTGAAAATTAACTCAAGGTTTCTAAGCAAATCTACTTGAAAAATTTAGTCGAACCAACCCACAAAGCACCAGAAGACCCACACGACCCAACTGGAAAAGCCCCAACTGCCACAGCTAGAAAAACACAACACCACAAGACTCAAAAATAGATAATAAAAAAGCAGAGTCTTTTATCCATGATTATAAAGAAACAATTTGAGGAGTATACTATTGTTATTCTTCCAGATCAATAGATTTAATGGTTGTGAAATCACTTGTGAATTGGTCTTTGTGATTTTGAGTTAGAATTTTAAAAATCATTGTTACAAATACACAGTGTTAGTGCTTTCTGGGAATGACAGGAATACAGAGACACTGAGCATCTTCAATGCCAATATAATTTCCTCTTGTTTTCAGAGTGGTGTCCTATTATTCTAATCAAATCAATATTCCTTAAATTCAGAAAAAAATACAGACTATTCCAGGTCATCGCTTAATCTTTGAAATCCTTTATAAAGAGTATTCTAAATCTTCTCAAATTTTCTATCACACCCAGCCCCCTAGGAAGAGTCCCAAGATTTTAATTACAGAAACCCTGGAACTTTCTCCCATTTTCTTTTAAACATTAAGAATTTGTTGAAGTTTTTTACACTTGAACATATTGTTTAAAATATAATCTTTCTTCCCATGTGACAGCCTCACACAAACAAAGTATTTAAAGAAGATGAAGGTCTGTCATTGCTCTGTTTAATTAACAAGCAACTTTTAGAATTAGAGGATGTTAAAAAAAGAATGCAGAAGAAAACTCAGTGTGATAATGATAATCGTCTCATTTCACATCAGAATTTCAATTTGTAAAAGTTCTATTTACAGGTGTCATCTGCTCAAACTAGTCAATCTTCTTTCACAATGTGAGCTTTTCTTTCCCTGGTTACTTACACAAATCAGATGGTGGGGTACAAAAGGATGCGGAGAGGTGTAGCTCGGCTTCTAATTTAGCACGTGACACAACAACTTCCTTATTCTATTATCTATGACTTTGAAAGTTCTCAGCTCCATTGTTTTCAATCTGAATTGTTTAAGATCACCTTGCCTATTAGTGCATAAAGACCATGTATATCTTTTTGAATAGTCTACATTCTTGAAAATTAACTCAAGGTTTCTAAGCAAATCTACTTCAGGACACATTTCAATAATTTTTTCAGTTTAGTTTGGATTATCCAGTGACAGTTATGATCTTGAAAATACAATTCATCTAAGACAGAGATAACTTTATAGTAATTGGAAAAAACCCTGACACTGGGGACAACAGAAGGCAGAAGGAAAGGGGACGATAGAGGATGAGATGGTTGGATGGCATTACTGACTCAATGGACATGAGTTTGAACAAGCTCCAGGAGATGGTGAAGGACAGAGAAACCTAGCATGTGCAGTCCTTGGGGTCGCAAAGATTCAGACACAACTGAGTGACTTAACTGTATTAGGAGACAGTGTTAAGAGTCTATTTTTTCAAAAATTTAACTTTCATAGTTTTCTTTCATAATAAAACAGTGGTGACTTTGTGAAAGGTTAGCAATTTCAACACAGTACATATACTCTACTGTGCTCAATAAAATGTTTTCCAGTGAATACTTGATATAGTAAGCATGGGTATAGTTATTGTCAATTAAGATTTTTTCCCGTTTTGACTAAGGAAAGGAAAGTTTAATCATTTAGCTTCCTGCAGGGTATGAAGTACTTCAGTCATTAAAACTAGTAGCATAAATATCTTCTAAAATTTCTGTATATCTTTATATATGACTTTGAGACACTTGCTAAGACCGTAAAGCCTAAGTGAAATACATCAATATGTTTTTCCAGTGTTTTACTCAACTTCTGAGAGATTTCAGCATATATAAATTTTATTATCAGTTGCCTCTTTAACAAATCATGGTTATAAGAAATTTACTGAGAAATTACTCTATCATGGCTAATTATCAAATTATAGACTATGGTTAAATGTCTTTTTTTGTAATGAAATGGAAGCTTGCAGAGCTAATACTACTACCTTCTTCAAATGAACTAGTCATTAAAAATATGAGATGCATGTGTGCTAAGTTGCTTCAATCATGTCTAATTCTTGGTAACCCTATGGACCCTAGCCCACCAGGTTCCTCTGTCCATTAGATTTTCCAGGCAAGAATACTGGAGTGGGTTGCCATGCCCTTCTACGAGGGATCTTGCCAACCCAAGGATTAAACCCATGTCCCTTACATCTCCTGCATTGCAGGCAGATTCTTCACCACTAGCGCCACTTGGGAAGCCCATTAAAAATACATGATACATAAATACTAACACATCAAATAAGATTATATTCACAAAAAATGTTGTCAGAGCTGGAAGGAACATTAGGCACTTCCAGTTCATCCATCTCCAGCCTATGGTTGAGAAGCTTGCTTGTTCAGTTTCATCAAGCTACTTGTGACTAGGTCTAGGTCTAGAACCTCCATCATCTGATTCTTAAGCCAAGACAATTTGTAAGCTTATCCACCTGCAATGCGGGAATATGTAGGAGATGCAGGTTCTATCCCTGGGTGGGGAAGACCTCCTGGAGGAGGAAATGGCAACCCACACCAGCATTCTTGCCTGGAAAATCCAATGGACAGAGGAGCCTGGTGGGCGACAGAGTCGGACACGACTGAGCAACTTAGTTCACATGCACTCTGAGTCTATTTCCATCTCTCTTGGAAGTCTCTCTCTCCCTCCTCCCCCCGTTATGCACACACACACACACACACACACACACACTCTACCTTAATATAGTCCTTGCAAAGCAATCTAAACAAACACATTTTAATATAAATGTGCAAGTTTTACACTATACTTTCTTATCAGCATTTTCTTTTGGCAGAAAAGCCTCGAAATAGAGCACATTAAAAAACCCAGCATAGGGCTTCCTACATTATGAGAAAGAAAAGATGTTTTTCTTTTGTCAAAATGACTGAATTAGATCCTGATAAGTGTAGAAATATTCCCAAATTGAAGTGTTCTCAGAAATAAACCATAGGAATTCACTTAGTGAAATATTACTCTGACTCTGAGATTACACAGCTACACCCACTTCATCACCTGCAAATAGACAAACATTTTCCAGCGTTACCTGTTTCTTTCCTTAAACATACAACAGATGTACCTGAATTATTCTTTGATTCTAGAATATGTACTTTTTTCACATATATTTCTCTCCTGTGCACATGCACCTACCAGCATTCTCCACCAGCAATACAGAAGTGATCAACTTCCTAACATAATGTGATACTGTACAAAATCCAGTAAAAAATCAGTCATAAGGTTTTGTGATAAAGGAGGAAGCTACAATATTTATAAATGTTACTTGTTTATATTTTGCCCTCTTAACATTGAAAAATAATATATGCAAGCAGTTCAATTAAAAAACATTTTAGGTAGCTTCTGGCCATACAATAGGCTGTTTTAATTTTGAAAATAATCTAGTAAATTGCCTCTGAGAAGAAAACAATCGTCAGTGATACCTGTATAATAAAGTTCAGTTCACAGAGACATCCAAATCTTGTATCCACTAAGTATTTATTAGAAAAACAAATATTGAATAACTTATGTTTTAAAGTGGTTAGAATAAAATTCAGGAGAAATATAAGCAAATCATTTTCTTTCTAACAATTTTAAATATAGAAGGTTTAAACCTTATATATTTTTGCCAAAATAGTAATTATCCATAGATGACAGATGCTGCTCTCCACTTAATGGAGGGTCTCAAATTTTACTCTGCATCTCATTGGGAAAGAAATATAAAAATTTAAAATAGAATTAACTTGGGGAAAGGCATCAGTGCTGCAACTCTTAGCACCAAATGTTTCTTCTTGGAGCACCAAATGCTTTAAGGAAAACATTCCAAGTATCAAAGTTTTCAGATAGATAAATATTTATGGATCAAATCCATAAAGAACAGACATTGTTATGAAATATATATAGATGCCTTCAAAACTTTCTTTCCAGGCAGAGTAGGCACATAAGTTAGGAGTCATTTCCCACTTAATTGTTTTCGCAACCTTATGCAACACAAATGGATTGTGGATTAAGACTTAAACTGGCTTATTCACAGAAAGTAGATCTTGACTGACACTATGTCCAGAAAATTAAACAGGAACTGTTTCTCAATTTATAGAAATGGCTTTATCATTTTATTTTCTTAATTGAAAGGTATAGAAGTTTTCAGTTTAGTTCTTTGGTGAGAAAACAATAGTCTCTATAGCAAAATTTTCTAAATTTTCTAGTTAGCATATTCAGGGAAAATCATAACCTAGATCCAGTTTGTATCTTTAAGTGCAATAAAATTCCATCTGTCTTTGAACTTTATGATATGTTTTTAGTCTATATATAGACCATTGCCTCTTCCTCTTCACTAAGAGTTCTTCATAGTGGTGTTAGAACGGGAAATCCATTTTTGTTAAAATCTACAGAAACCTATTGCTCAGGTACAAGATAAAAGTGTCATAGAAATGCCATATGATACTAGATGAATTCAAAGAAACTACCCAAAAAGCATCCTTAGACTTCTTGAGTACTCTTGATGCTCTTAAATACTGTTTAGGGATATGCACTTATTGCCTCTGAGAAGAAAACAATCGTCAGTGATACCTGTATAATAAAGTTCAGTTCACAGAGACATCCAAATCTTGTATCCACTAAGTATTTATTAGAAAAACAAATATTGAATAACTTATGTTTTAAAGTGGTTAGAATAAAATTCAGGAGAAATATAAGCAAATCATTTTCTTTCTAACAATTTTAAATATAGAAGGTTTAAACCTTATATATTTTTGCCAAAATAGTAATTATCCATAGATGACAGATGCTGCTCTCCACTTAATGGAGGGTCTCAAATTTTACTCTGCATCTCATTGGGAAAGAAATATAAAAATTTAAAATAGAATTAACTTGGGGAAAGGCATCAGTGCTGCAACTCTTAGCACCAAATGTTTCTTCTTGGAGCACCAAATGCTTTAAGGAAAACATTCCAAGTATCAAAGTTTTCAGATAGATAAATATTTATGGATCAAATCCATAAAGAACAGACATTGTTATGAAATATATATAGATGCCTTCAAAACTTTCTTTCCAGGCAGAGTAGGCACATAAGTTAGGAGTCATTTCCCACTTAATTGTTTTTGCAACCTTATGCGACACAAATGGATTGTGGATAAAGACTTAACTAGTTTATTCACAGAAAGTAGATCTTTATTGACATCATGTCCAAAAAAATTAAACAGGAACTGTTTTTCAATTTATAGAAATGGCTTTATCATTTTATTTTCTTAATTGAAAGGTATAGAAGTTTTCAGTTTAGTTCTTTGGTGAGAAAACAATAGTCTCTATAGCAAAATTTTCTAAATTTTCTAGTTAGCATATTCAGGGAAAATCATAACCTAGATCCAGTTTGTATCTTTAAGTGCAATAAAATTCCATCTGTCTTTGAACTTTATGATATGTTTTTAGTCTATATATAGACCATTGCCTCTTCCTCTTCACTAAGAGTTCTTCATAGTGGTGTTAGAACGGGAAATCCATTTTTGTTAAAATCTACAGAAACCTATTGCTCAGGTACAAGATAAAAGTGTCATAGAAATGCCATATGATACTAGATGAATTCAAAGAAACTACCCAAAAAGCATCCTTAGACTTCTTGAGTACTCTTGATGCTCTTAAATACTGTTTAGGGATATGCACTTATCAGAAGGGTTTCTTCCCTGGTAGCTCAGTGGTAAAGAAGCTGCCTGCCAATGCAGCAGACACAGGTTTGTTTGCTCTCTGGGTGGGGAAGATCCCCTGGAGAAGGAAATGACAACCTTCTCCAACATTCTGGCCTGGGAAATCCCATGGATAGAGGAGCCTAATGGAGCCCAGTCCATGGGGTCGCAGAAGAATCAGACTTGACTTAGTGACAAAACAACAACTGAATTAAGTGCCAATTAAAGAAAATAGCAGATGCAAATGTAAGAACAATGGTTTACAATACCCTAATGGGTATTTATGTGGTTGCTAAGTCACACTTGTACACATGGATAATTACCACCAACAAACGGTATCATTTGTGAACATAAAGGACATTTTGGAACTGAATACAATTCTGTCCTGAAACTAACCAAGACAATAAAATATTCAACAAGCAAGGCTTGAGCGTAAGTGGGCTTAAAGAAAATGGGAGTCGAAGCACAGGTAAAATTTTATTTACGAATATGGAGACACATGACTTTGGATCCAGCCAGCCAGTGACATAAATAAACTTGAGCAAAAGATTCAAGCTAAAGGATATACATGTATATCTATATATAAAAATTTGTGTGTGTGTGAGTAAGGCTTCTTGGAGCAGTGCCACAAATCTGGACACCAACCATCAGAATCACTCCCGTCCTTTGAAATTTCCATTAAGAACACAATGGGGGTAATTATACGGGGATGCTCCAAATCGCTGTTTCCATCTTGTGCACTCACATGCCCGCCAAACATGAAATGTTCGCCTTCTCCCTTCCAATGTGATGGTTGTTGAACTTATTTTTAGTGTCATTTGATAAGCCTTTGTGCTCACGGAGAGACATCCCACTGACCCAGCCACTGGTCATTGTCTATACCAGTTCACATCAAAGCAGGCGCGCTTTGTCAGGTTTCCAGTCGAATATCCATTTCGCATCTGAAGTACAGTATCGAAAGTGACTAGATCATTTGAGCTTTTTTCTTCAGCTGCTGCTTCTTCCTCCCCCACAGTCTTTCTGCTCACGCTAACATAATTTGGCATCGTCAACGTGACACGATGGTGGTTTTTCTAAAAAAAAAATGATAATACATACATTTTCGATGTTTCATGGTGGTCGACCCTCCTGAAATTTTAATTTATAAATTGATGAGAGGGCATCTCTCTTTTTTTTCTCTCTCCTGAATCACAACCAAGGTAGAGCGCCCCTCAAAAATCCAAGTAATGCGCATACAGTAATAGGTCATTCAATGTCAAAAGGCATAAAAAAGATGAGCAAAATCTTCACAGGCTGCTGCTTGCTGTTGCCTTTAATTATATTAATTAAACTTTGAAATTTTCATGCAAAGAGAGTTGCTGGCTTGTGACGCTGAAGAGCCCTTGGAGACTTGCAGGAAGAAAAAACCCTGAGCGGAAGCTTTGTGGTTACTGCTTCCTTTAAATTAAAAGCAAAACAAACTCCTAGGTATGTTTACAGATATTAATACTTTATGCACTACTAAGCCCTCAACATAGCAAGAGGGGTAAATCTACCCATCACAGGCACAAGTTCTCAAATCACGGGTCCATCAAATGCCACTCAAGATCTCTGGTTAGAGGCTGTCTTCCTATGGAATAATACGCTATTAATTTTCTTCTTTTCCCAAGTGCATAATGAAAGAAAGGTGTCTTCAAAAACTAAATGGCAAAATCTTGCTTGCGACCAATACCTTGAGGCATCCTGTCTACATTTTGTCATGCGTGTGCACTTTTCAGTGTTAGAATGACAAGATTTTCCAGTCAGAAGCTTCCCGGAAGGCACACTGTGGTAGGGGGACTTGGAAGGCTTTTCTGATTTGACATAGCTGTAAGGCAGTAGATTCCTTTATTTGCTGAGCCTGGTGGGAGCTTTTGTACTCTGCCTTTGGCTAAGTATCTTGCCATGTAAACACATAAGTGCCATTTTTCCATGTAAAACGCTCCTTTCTCCATTCAAGATCCAACATGGCCAATTGTTTTGTGATCCCTATTTTGACATCAAGTTCATGCTTTAGTTTTCCCTTTTTCCTCTTCTACACATTCAAGCAGACTTTCTTTTGTAAACCACAGCATGCCCATTAATGCTCCTCTGTATTTGCAATGTCCTGAATCATGAGTTACCATTGAGTTTCATCAACTCCCATGTAGATGGAAGAACAAGTGTTTGAAAACATTTGGTGCAAGCAAAGCAGAAGGCAGAGAAAACATTTCCTGACTGAGAGGAATAAAGCTGCTCTTCCAAAAGCTTCTGAAATGCACTTTTTTTTTCATTTGGTTGGAAATGGGTGTTGTGAAGATGTACCATCTTCGTACCTCTTGGTCTCCTTGTTTTCTTTTTACTGAGATGGCACTCGAGAGAAGTTTATGCACCGGCCCTAAGAAAGAAACAAATATTTATTGAAATACTGAAATAATTAATTCAAAAGTCTTAGAATACCTAGTTTTCCTACTATGATATAGAACAACAATTACCCAAGGTAAGGTGGACATTAATATTAAATGATCATAAGTTCCCTCCCCCAGGTCAAAGCATGATGGTTTATTCAGATCTTTACCATAACAAGTTCACCTACACAATGGTATGATAAAATCAGAGTGAAAAATAAAACTATGGAAAGTAGAACTTTGGTATTGTTATTTAAAGTATAGCATTACTATCCTAGAAATAAAAATATCAAAGCCACAGGCCTGTATTTTCTATGATGAATTAAAATGGAAGTATCCCTTTAAGCAAACTGGTGCTTTGAAAGCTGATATAAAATTGGTGCTTCTACAACCTAGATGTCTATCAAAAAATGAATGGATAAAGAAGCTATGGTACATATATACAATGGAATATTTCTCAGCCATAAAAAGAAATGCAGAAGAATCAGTCCTAATGAGATGGATGAACCTAGAACCTATTATACAAAGTTACGTGAAAAAGAAAGTTATACTAACACACACACACACATATATATATATGGAATCTAGTAAGATAGTACTGATAAATATACGTGCAGAGCAGTGATGAAAAACTGACATAGAGAACAGACTTATGGACATTGGGGGGAGGGAAAAGTGGATGAAAGGTATGAAAAGAGTAACATGGAGCCCTATACTATCAAAGGTAAAAGAGATAACTATTGCCTTTTTCCTCTTCTACACATTCAAGCAGACTTTCTTTTGTAAACCACAGCATGCCCATTAATGCTCCTCTGTATTTGCAATGTCCTGAATCATGAGTTACCATTGAGTTTCATCAACTCCCATGTAGATGGAAGAACAAGTGTTTGAAAACATTTGGTGCAAGCAAAGCAGAAGGCAGAGAAAACATTTCCTGACTGAGAGGAATAAAGCTGCTCTTCCAAAAGCTTCTGAAATGCACTTTTTTTTTCATTTGGTTGGAAATGGGTGTTGTGAAGATGTACCATCTTCGTACCTCTTGGTCTCCTTGTTTTCTTTTTACTGAGATGGCACTCGAGAGAAGTTTATGCACCGGCCCTAAGAAAGAAACAAATATTTATTGAAATACTGAAATAATTAATTCAAAAGTCTTAGAATACCTAGTTTTCCTACTATGATATAGAACAACAATTACCCAAGGTAAGGTGGACATTAATATTAAATGATCATAAGTTCCCTCCCCCAGGTCAAAGCATGATGGTTTATTCAGATCTTTACCATAACAAGTTCACCTACACAATGGTATGATAAAATCAGAGTGAAAAATAAAACTATGGAAAGTAGAACTTTGGTATTGTTATTTAAAGTATAGCATTACTATCCTAGAAATAAAAATATCAAAGCCACAGGCCTGTATTTTCTATGATGAATTAAAATGGAAGTATCCCTTTAAGCAAACTGGTGCTTTGAAAGCTGATATAAAATTGGTGCTTCTACAACCTAGATGTCTATCAAAAAATGAATGGATAAAGAAGCTATGGTACATATATACAATGGAATATTTCTCAGCCATAAAAAGAAATGCAGAAGAATCAGTCCTAATGAGATGGATGAACCTAGAACCTATTATACAAAGTTACGTGAAAAAGAAAGTTATACTAACACACACACACACATATATATATATGGAATCTAGTAAGATAGTACTGATAAATATACGTGCAGAGCAGTGATGAAAAACTGACATAGAGAACAGACTTATGGACATTGGGGGGAGGGAAAAGTGGATGAAAGGTATGAAAAGAGTAACATGGAGCCCTATACTATCAAAGGTAAAAGAGATAACTATTGTCAATGTCCTGTGGGACTAAGCGACCTTACATGGGGGCTATATGACTGCCTGGAGGAGTGGGATGGTGGGGACTGGAAGGGGAGCACAAGAGGGAGGGGTCAGGGATATACATATGACTAATCCAGGATTATACATATCTGTAAACAACAAAACTTTGTAAAAGCAAACTAAAAATAATTAAGTAATCAAAAAAATAGACAAAAAAATTGGTGCTTCTAAAATGTATCCATAAGGAAGGTATTTAAGAGGCTAAGAATAAGAAGTCAGAGAGAAAGGAGAGATGTCATTTCTTTGTGATTCAATTTTCACAAGAGACTTACTGGCATTCATATCCACTAATGCCACCATTTCTCACAACTACACAACCACCATTATGTGGTCTCTACACATGGTGACTGTATTTGCGCTCATTTCCAAAGTGAGTCTGCCATTCCAATTCCTTAGCAGTTCACTGAAACTTGTGGAAACACACTGTTTTATATGTAATTATAAATAATCCAAGAATTAGTTGAAAATAAATTTCCAGTTAGTAATAAAAGACCTCCTTCTTCCCCTCTTGGATCTAAATTGGCACTATCTAAATTCTATTCAGATTCCTTGTTAGCCAAAAGCTACCATACTGCTTTCTAGTTTAGGGTCCAGATGATCGTCCTATTGAGATTTTCCTATTTCTCTTAATAGGAAAATCTATTTTCTCTATTTCTCTCCCTATTTCTATTTCTCTCCCTAACTTCATATTTTAGATCATTTCCCCCTAAATGTGAATAATGCATTTATTCCAAATGTACATCCAATGTACCTGGTACATTCTAAATGAACAACAACTATTGTTGGAGAAGGAAGCTTGGAATGTAGAAACAAGACTTTGGCCTGTTTTTCTCTCAAAAATGACTGTTCAACAAACTTGGAAATTTCAGAAATAAATGAAGAAAAGCATAAAAGTTACATGAAAAAGAAAGTTATACCCACACACTTTCACACATATAATGATATGGAATCTAGTAAGATAGTACTGATAAATATACGTGCAGAGCAGTGATGAAAAACTGACATAGAGAACAGACTTATGGACATTGGGGGGAGGGAAAAGTGGATGAAAGGTATGAAAAGAGTAACATGGAGCCCTATACTATCAAAGGTAAAAGAGATAACTATTGTCAATGTCCTGTGGGACTAAGCGACCTTACATGGGGGCTATATGACTGCCTGGAGGAGTGGGATGGTGGGGACTGGAAGGGGAGCACAAGAGGGAGGGGTCAGGGATATACATATGACTAATCCAGGATTATACATATCTGTAAACAACAAAACTTTGTAAAAGCAAACTAAAAATAATTAAGTAATCAAAAAAATAGACAAAAAAATTGGTGCTTCTAAAATGTATCCATAAGGAAGGTATTTAAGAGGCTAAGAATAAGAAGTCAGAGAGAAAGGGAGAGATGTCATTTCTTTGTGATTCAATTTTCACAAGAGACTTACTGGCATTCATATCCACTAATGCCACCATTTCTCACAACTACACAACCACCATTATGTGGTCTCTACACATGGTGACTGTATTTGCGCTCATTTCCAAAGTGAGTCTGCCATTCCAATTCCTTAGCAGTTCACTGAAACTTGTGGAAACACACTGTTTTATATGTAATTATAAATAATCCAAGAATTAGTTGAAAATAAATTTCCAGTTAGTAATAAAAGACCTCCTTCTTCCCCTCTTGGATCTAAATTGGCACTATCTAAATTCTATTCAGATTCCTTGTTAGCCAAAAGCTACCATACTGCTTTCTAGTTTAGGGTCCAGATGATCGTCCTATTGAGATTTTCCTATTTCTCTTAATAGGAAAATCTATTTTCTCTATTTCTCTCCCTATTTCTATTTCTCTCCCTAACTTCATATTTTAGATCATTTCCCCCTAAATGTGAATAATGCATTTATTCCAAATGTACATCCAATGTACCTGGTACATTCTAAATGAACAACAACTATTGTTGGAGAAGGAAGCTTGGAATGTAGAAACAAGACTTTGGCCTGTTTTTCTCTCAAAAATGACTGTTCAACAAACTTGGAAATTTCAGAAATTAATGAAGAAAAGCATAAAAGTAAGCTAGTTTACATTTGCTCTTATCTATGAGGCAAATATTCATCAAACCATCTGTCTTCTAAATAATTTTAGAGGTAAATTACCACATTGGTCAATTGTGTTCCTTACTTTGAGCCTAATGTCTACAAACAATATCTGTACAGAAGAAAGTAGGGGGAAAAGCATGGAGAAAAGAGTACCTTAGAATGAGGTCCAAATTCCTTGATAATGCAGTGGTCACAAGGTATGTACTTAGACTCTATTTCTTTATTATCTAGAACCCTCAAACATGACTTTTAGAATGCATATTAAGGGAAAAGATGCTCTTCTGCAGATTAGCTACATTTGGCATCAAATGCCAAGAAAACATTTTTAGATATTTTCATGATATATACCTTTTGAAAAAAACTTTCCAGGGGGGAGGTAGGGAAATGACATAACTAATAAATATTTGGGCAAAGCAGTAAATCAGTCCTTCTAAGCCATGACAGCATGATAGTATAACTATACATACAATGAGAAATAGATTTTCACTGTGCATATTAAAACAGTGATGAATATTAAAAATATTATCTTCTGGCAATTTTCCAGAACCAAATATATGAGGAAATATATGAGAAATGACATTCAAAGAGCAAAGATATGAATTAATGACATCTTTTCTTGTGTATTTATTATGGACCAAAAAAGTAAAAGGTTTTTCCCATCTATAATTTTGGAAAAGAAGTTATCATGATTCTCAACTTTTAATTGCATTTCATCATTCATTGACTAGATTTGGGTATAAGGTTCTTTTTCTGACCATTTCTGTTCTACATACCAGATTAATTTTAGTGACTCTGTTTCATTTAAGTAATTGAAGAGTTTAAAAAGTGAAATTCACAGTTCACTTGATTTTCATAATCCCTTTAACACCTAAACTGTTCCACACCCAAGTTATTTTCTATTTCAGTTTATGTGGTTTAATTAAAGACCTAGAAACTAAAACGAAGAAAGCCCTATTGATTTTTACCCTGAGGTCCTCACCTCAACTCTTCCAAAGCTTTGGATTAAGCACTGAGTTATCTATTGATTCAAGCACCTTCAAACCCTGAGGAATGCAATATATACCCCCAGCTTTTAGCATACGCATTGACAAAACCAACCAAATACCTCTCCCCTCTTAATCATGCTCTCAGTGTTTTTCACTTTTATCAAGATATGATCATGTTTTAATTTATAGGAATTTAGATCTTGGTAACTTAGAGCAGTTCTGTTCGGAAGTTACTTCCTCTAAGCCTTTCTCAGCTCACCCAATCATATAGCTCCTTCCCCGAAACTGCATCTCTACCCCTGCTGAACCACATTACTCCATAATAGCCTGCTCCAAGATCAAGAGGAAAGATAGTGCTCCAAACACTGAACATGTATCCCAGCTCTGTTACTGATTAACTGTGGGGTCATGAGCAACTTCTGGTTTCTTCATCAGAAAACCTATACACATTTTTAGGAATGCATTAAAGACTATTAAGTCTGTTAATATAGATCAATAAAGCACTTCAAATAATACCTGGCAATAGTAAACTCGCAATTTAAAAACAGATCATCATTATCCATCTCCCTTCTACAATGCCATTGCATCATAACTGACATAGAGCAGACATGTAATAAACAGTCGCTGAGAAACAAATGGACAGATGGATGGTGTATAAAAGAATGAATACATCATGACTAGCCCTCTACTGAGGGAGAAGCCATACCTTAAAATGGGACGGCAGAAACAACATGAATCTGAGAGAAGAAAATTAAAGAATTACAAAGAAGAAAAGTACAACAGTGGAAGAAGAGAGACAATAATATGGAGAAAATAGCAGAGGGTAGTTCTAAAAATAAAAGATAATCAAGAAAAAAAGAAATTTCTTATTGGCCAAAGGAAATTTAAGGTATCTTGCTCCCAGGGGATTATTTCATGCTAGCTGCTACCATCCACTTACCAGGGTATTCTAAAATTAAAGCAACATACTCTGGTTGCAGGTGGCTATAATTTGGAGCCTGTGGCCCTTTAAATATGATTCAATATTAAACTTACAAAACTCATCAATATCATGCTAATTATGTTTAAGGTCAAGAATGTTTGAGCTATCACTATAGTGATATAGGATCTAGGGCATATACAGGGTGTGTCAAAAGCTCTCATCAGGGATTGATTCAAGCACCTTCAAACCCTGAGGAATGCAATATATACCCCCAGCTTTTAGCATCATAAAACCAACCAAATACCTCTCCCCTCTTAATCATGCTCTCAGTGTTTTTCACTTTTATCAAGATATGATCATGTTTTAATTTATAGGAATTTAGATCTTGGTAACTTAGAGCAGTTCTGTTCGGAAGTTACTTCCTCTAAGCCTTTCTCAGCTCACCCAATCATATAGCTCCTTCCCCGAAACTGCATCTCTACCCCTGCTGAACCACATTACTCCATAATAGCCTGCTCCAAGATCAAGAGGAAAGATAGTGCTCCAAACACTGAACATGTATCCCAGCTCTGTTACTGATTAACTGTGGGGTCATGAGCAACTTCTGGTTTCTTCATCAGAAAACCTATACACATTTTTAGGAATGCATTAAAGACTATTAAGTCTGTTAATATAGATCAATAAAGCACTTCAAATAATACCTGGCAATAGTAAACTCGCAATTTAAAAACAGATCATCATTATCCATCTCCCTTCTACAATGCCATTGCATCATAACTGACATAGAGCAGACATGTAATAAACAGTCGCTGAGAAACAAATGGACAGATGGATGGTGTATAAAAGAATGAATACATCATGACTAGCCCTCTACTGAGGGAGAAGCCATACCTTAAAATGGGACGGCAGAAACAACATGAATCTGAGAGAAGAAAATTAAAGAATTACAAAGAAGAAAAGTACAACAGTGGAAGAAGAGAGACAATAATATGGAGAAAATAGCAGAGGGTAGTTCTAAAAATAAAAGATAATCAAGAAAAAAAGAAATTTCTTATTGGCCAAAGGAAATTTAAGGTATCTTGCTCCCAGGGGATTATTTCATGCTAGCTGCTACCATCCACTTACCAGGGTATTCTAAAATTAAAGCAACATACTCTGGTTGCAGGTGGCTATAATTTGGAGCCTGTGGCCCTTTAAATATGATTCAATATTAAACTTACAAAACTCATCAATATCATGCTAATTATGTTTAAGGTCAAGAATGTTTGAGCTATCACTATAGTGATATAGGATCTAGGGCATATACAGGGGTGTGTGCTCAGTCACTCAGTTGTGTCCAGCTCTTCTCCAATCCCAGGGATTGTAGCCCACTGGGCTCCTCTGTCCATGGGATATTCCACACGAGAATACTGGAGTGGGCTGACCTTTCCCCTTCTAGGGGAATCTTTATTCTTTTTTAATATTTATTTATTTATTTAGGCTGTGTTGGGTCTTAGTTGCATCCTCATGCAAGAATGCATGAGGATTCTTTTGTTGAATCCCATAGACTTAGTTGCTTCCCGTCATGTGGTATCTTAGTTCCCTGATGATGGATTGAACCCACATCCCCTGCATTCTAAGGCAGATTTTTAACTAGTCCAAATGATTTTTCTGACTCAGGGACTGAACCCATGTTTCCTGTGTATCCTGCTTTGGCAGGCAGATTATTTACCACTGAACCACCTGGGAAGCAAGGCAAGATATATATATATCTTCACTCAACAACATGGAATATTTATACTTCAGTCACTTATCAATAAGAACTTTGGAATCCTTTCTCTCAAGATCGGTAGGCAAAACCATCTTTGAAAGTGAGGCTCTAAGTGAAAATGCCAGTCATTGATTTCTCTAGGTCAGTGTTTTTTTCTCATACTGTAGTCCATGAAGTCCTGAGGGCCCTACCAGATGCTTCAGAGGCTGCTCTGGCTGGAATGGTGCACAAGAATGGAGCAAGCAGGCACATACATGACTCTTCTATTTTGAACCAAGAAGCTGCACTCTTATCTACACTTTAAAATTGCAATTTGGTATGAGATTTTGTTTTTACTTACACTAAAATTTTAGTGTGATAACTATTATTCAAGCTACTCACACCCATGTGAAACGAGATCACCAGTAAACTATCAATATGTCTGGATTTGGTTTCTTTACTTTACTTTAGGAATACCTTCCTAAATAAATCTATGACAATGTGACAGCATTATCCCTTTGATTTTTGGTCATATCAAGAACCCATATGAATTTAGGCCATAGAGACATTTGCACTTTTGAAAACTGCTTTTGAAGATGATGATGTTAAGGGATCAATTCTTGGAGTTCAGAGGTAGGTAGAAAAAGCTTGTCAATTCTGATAAGTTCATGTGCTTTGCTTGTGTCATGTAAGGCCAATTGCATAACTCAGCCTTTCTCTTTGTGCCTTGACTTTCGAAAAGCTCAGACTTACATCATGTCCAAAAGCATTGCTATTGTTACTGTACATTTTCTGGTATAGCTATTTAACTTTGTGTGGTCAGTAGCTCAGTCATGTCCAACTCTTTGGGACCAGGCTCCTCACTCCATGGAATTTTCCAAGCAAGATAGTGGAATGGGTCACCATTTCCTTCTCCAGGGGATCTTCCTGACTCAGGGACCGAATCTGGGTCTCTTATGTCTCCTGCATTGGCAGGTGGATTCTTTACCACTGTGCCACCTGGGAAGCCTATGATTATGTCTCTATTTTCGTTAAGTTTTATTGTACATTTTTCTCAATACTTCTTTATAAGTGGATTAGATATAAGTGTAAGCTAATATATTCTCTCTTAATTCCCAGCTTTCTTAATTATGAGAATGCCACACTCATCTAAACCTTTAAAACTCTCCAACAAAGTTATTAAACCTCAACCTCTGTCTTACACATAAGATCATATCTTGTCTAATTCCCTTCTTTGTTGCCTTTTCTTATTCTGGTAGAACTTACTGAAGTACCATGCAGATAGCTGATGTCAAATGATGAATACTTGAAGTTAGTTTCAGCTAACATGAATTTGAAGCTTATACATGGAAGCATGCTAAAATTATACTATTTCATAAAATCCCCAAAGTTCTGCAAAAATAAATTGCCTGGGTCTAAAGACTGAAAGCTTAACTTCATTTCCTTTGACTATTAGGAAAAATATATACAGTATGATTCTTCATAGACTATAAATTTATATAATTCATATCCAAATGTATCTCTTAGAGATGAGGTTTGTGCAGAGGCTTTACTCCACTACTCCCTTCCTAAATAAATCTATGACAATGTGACAGCATTATCCCTTTGATTTTTGGTCATATCAAGAACCCATATGAATTTAGGCCATAGAGACATTTGCACTTTTGAAAACTGCTTTTGAAGATGATGATGTTAAGGGATCAATTCTTGGAGTTCAGAGGTAGGTAGAAAAAGCTTGTCAATTCTGATAAGTTCATGTGCTTTGCTTGTGTCATGTAAGGCCAATTGCATAACTCAGCCTTTCTCTTTGTGCCTTGACTTTCGAAAAGCTCAGACTTACATCATGTCCAAAAGCATTGCTATTGTTACTGTACATTTTCTGGTATAGCTATTTAACTTTGTGTGGTCAGTAGCTCAGTCATGTCCAACTCTTTGGGACCAGGCTCCTCACTCCATGGAATTTTCCAAGCAAGATAGTGGAATGGGTCACCATTTCCTTCTCCAGGGGATCTTCCTGACTCAGGGACCGAATCTGGGTCTCTTATGTCTCCTGCATTGGCAGGTGGATTCTTTACCACTGTGCCACCTGGGAAGCCTATGATTATGTCTCTATTTTCGTTAAGTTTTATTGTACATTTTTCTCAATACTTCTTTATAAGTGGATTAGATATAAGTGTAAGCTAATATATTTCTCTCTTAATTCCCAGCTTTCTTAATTATGAGAATGCCACACTCATCTAAACCTTTAAAACTCTCCAACAAAGTTATTAAACCTCAACCTCTGTCTTACACATAAGATCATATCTTGTCTAATTCCCTTCTTTGTTGCCTTTTCTTATTCTGGTAGAACTTACTGAAGTACCATGCAGATAGCTGATGTCAAATGATGAATACTTGAAGTTAGTTTCAGCTAACATGAATTTGAAGCTTATACATGGAAGCATGCTAAAATTATACTATTTCATAAAATCCCCAAAGTTCTGCAAAAATAAATTGCCTGGGTCTAAAGACTGAAAGCTTAACTTCATTTCCTTTGACTATTAGGAAAAATATATACAGTATGATTCTTCATAGACTATAAATTTATATAATTCATATCCAAATGTATCTCTTAGAGATGAGGTTTGTGCAGAGGCTTTACTCCACTACTCCCTTTCCCTCAGTTTAAGAAAGAGCAGAATGTGCCAAGGAATATCACAAACAGATAAATCACTAATTTCACTTAGTTGATTTTATAGGTGATTTCACTATAATAGGTATTTTCCAAGTATCTATTATAATAAGAAGTTCATTGGCATTTCCTTGTTGCCAATACCTTCTTTGGGGTCTCATAATAAGTAGGAGTGGAAAGTTGATGACTGAAATAAAAATGTCCAGTTCTGTTACTGTTCTTCAGCTAACTAAACCCGGATATAAAAACTAGACAACAGTAGGAACCAAAATATTTACTATTGGTTAAGTGCATAGACTAGTTGCACTCTGTTGAAATATTTGAAAATTGATTTTGCCAATTCATTGTCACTGTGACCAGAGTAGCATTAACCAGAGGAAGTGCCACATTTCCCCTCTTGAGCATTAAAATTCTGCTGGCATTGACACTTGCAAGCTCCTTTACTAGCTATCTGCACAGGATATATTTCACTGCTATAACCATTATAGAATTATGCTCACCTCGTAAATATCCATTGACAAGCTGAAGCATACAACTGCACTTTAGACTTTTCAAACATAGATAGCTGATTTATTTATATCTCCACTTCAAAAAAGAGTTTCTTAAACCTTCATGCTTTGTGCAACAGTGAACAGTGGCTCAAATTTAAAATTGTATACAAAGCAGAGATACACAAGGAAACAGACCCAAGACAATTGAAGAGGTCCAGGAAATCACAAATATCAGGAAAGAATGTTGACTTGAGAACACAATAGGCTCTTTGAGTGAAAATTTCCTGCAGCAACAGAGATACAGAGTGAAGAAGTGTACCTACTATTCTCTCTCTGTGTCTAAATCTCAGAACTTCCTGAGAGGTTTACTTCATTTTTTCAGTAGAAGGGCAAGTTAGTGGTGCTTATGTATTTAATACTAATAGTATAATAAGACTACATTTAACAATCAGCTATATACATATGCTATATATATACATATACACACACATATGATAAAGATATACATACACATATATTATATAAGAATGTATATATAATTATATATGTAAATATATTGTTTACATATATGATAATATATATAAGAATCTGTGTTATTCTCTGCTTTAAAAAGAGCTGAAATATTTTGAGCCAAAATATAAATTCCATATACTTATACTTTTCTAACAGAAGGCCAACCTATAAATGTTCCACTTACAGTGGAGACAACACTCCATATGGATATTCATGAAGGGAATTTCCTGATAAATTCACCTTCAATTTTTTTTTCTCTTCATTCTCTTATGGCACCTGCAAAATGGTAGTGACTCTACACATATACATTTATTTTGCAAATATCTATGTATCTTTATTTTTCTGAGATTCAGGCAGTCATTGAAATATCTAATTTGCACCTCATAATAGTAAGATATGAAGGCTAAAATAGTCTTCACTAAATACAAGGCAGAACCCTACCAAAAGCTGGGGACTCACCAGGAAAGCTGAGAGAGACTCCTACATAGTACATGATATTTTCCTTGAAAGGGAAATAGTAGACAGAAGGCTAGGGAGAAAAATAAGAGGTAGTGAAATAATTACCTATTCAAAGAAACATAGTACCTTCCCTAAGAAAAAGGAAGTAGCCCTTGAAGGATTGAAGGTTTAGTGAACGGCAAAGTGAATGAGAAAAATAACCCTGAGGGACTTAGGGCCTTCTCGATCCACAAGGCAACAGCCTGTTGAAACCTGTGAGAACTGAGAAATTTCTTTCCAGGATTTATGGGGCCTTCTGTGCATGCAGGGCATAGGGCCAATCAAAGGATGTAGGCAGGGAATCAATATAGAAATGGGTCTATCAATGGGCATGGGGGTCAAGGAAGAGAGCTCTACTAAAGGAAAATCCTTGATCCTGCTTGCAAGTGCCTGGAAATCAGTAGTGCACTAAAACATAGATGGCAACAAATTGAGACCAGATCAACCCTGAATCAGCAACATTATGGAGGAAGTGTATACACATTTCCAGAGATAAAAATAATCCAGGTTAGTCTGTATTTTTTAATGACAATGTCCAGCATAAAATCTCAAATTATGGTATACACAAGGAAGTAGGACAATGTGACGCCAAAGCAACAGAAAATAGTTAATATATGCAAATGTATAGGTGATAGACAAGGATTTTAAAATATCTATTGTAAAATATTATTAACAATTTCTAATAAGAAAAGTAAATAGCATGTATAAAAACATGGTGAAATTTAGCAAAAAATATGCAATCTCTCAATAAGAGCAAAACAGAGAAACTAGAGGCAAAAAAAATCAATATTAAATGTAAAGAATGTTTTTGATTCATGTAAAAATAGACTGAGCATAGCAGAAGAAAAATGCATTGAACTTGAAGTGAAGAGAATAGACATTGTTCAAATTGAAAAACAAAGAGAAAAAAATAACTAAAGAGAATCTGAGACCACTGGGATAATATCTTATGGTCTGTCACATGAGTAATTTGTGTCTCAGATGCTAGAAGAAGAATGGGGTAGAAAAACTTGATTAAAAAATGGCAAAGAAATTCCTAGATTTAATGAAAGGCATAAGCCTACAGATCAAAGAAACTCAGTGATCTTCAAGCAGAATAAGTACAGAGAAACCTTACCAGTGAACATATAATAAAACATATGAAAATCAAGGAATATCAAAACAGTATACCTCTCTGTCCCTCATCATCTCCCAGACAAGAGAAATGCAAATCAAAACTACAATGAGATATCACCTCACACCCGTCAGAATGGCCGTCATCCATAAATCGACAGACAGTAAATGCTGGAGAGGCTGCAGAGAAAAGGGAACACTCCTGCATTGCTGGTGGGAGTGTAAATTGATACAGCCTCTATGGAAGACAGTCTGGAGATTTCTTAAAAAACTAAAAATAGAAGCACCTTATGACCCAGCCATCCCACTCTTAGGCTTATATCCTGATGAAATCAAATCTGAAAGAAGCACCTGTATCCCAATGTTCATTGCAGCTCTCTATACAATAGCTAGAACATGGAAGGAACCTAGATGCCCATCGACGAACGAATGGATCCAAAAGCTCTGGTACATATATACAATGGAATACTACACAGCTATAAAGAGAAATGCAGAAGAATCAACCCTAATGAGGTGGCTGGATCTAGAACGTATCATAAAAAGTGAAGTCAGTCAGAAAGAGAAAGACAAATACAGTATATTAACACATATACATGGAATCTAGTAGGATGGTGATGATGGCACACGCAGTGAAGCGACGGAAAGACAGACATGGACAGTGGACATATGGTCATTGTGGGGAAGGAACAGAAGGTGGGAGGCGTAAAGGAAGTAGCATGAAGGCCTGTACTATCATAAGTGAAGAAAATAGCTCTAGTCATTGCTCTGTGAGAAAAGGGGATCCTTCAGGGGTGCTGTGTGATGGTCGGGAGGGGTGGAAAGGGGGGGATATACATATGACTAATCTGGGAACATGCATATCTGTAAACAACAAAACTCTGTAAAAGTTAAAAGCAAAATAAAGGTTTTTTTAAAAAAAGATATTCTATATAGAGAAAACAATTTTAAGCACGACAGCCAACTTTTTATCAGAAACAATGGAAAACATTAGACAGTGGAATTCTCTCAAATGTTAAATGGAGAGGAAAAAAGTCAACCTCAGGAAGGTAAGCAAAATGAAGACATTTTAAGACAAGTAAAATCTGCATAATTTATCTACAACAGACTGCAACAACCATAAGTGCTAAATTAATTCTTGAAACTGATAGAGAAGATACTACACAGAAGTTTGGATGTTCAGGAAAAAGTAAAGAGAAACAGAAGTAAGCATGTGCATAAATCTGAAAAAAAGAGATCAAATTTTATGACACTATTGATTACTTAAAGCAAAAAAATAATAACATTGAATTAACAACTTCTGCCAAAACACAATAAATGACAATAAGTGCACATAGAAATAGAAGTTAATAAATGAAAGTTACGCCATGTTAATGTTTATATATTATTTTAAATGTGTATACTATTATTTGACTATAGATTGTGAAAAGTTATCTCTACTGCATCCACTGAGAAACAGCACAGAGATACCTTAAAAAGGGGATGAGATAAATTACATAAAATACTATATTAATCTAAAATAGGACAGAAAAAGAGAAATAAGAATAAAGAATGGATAAGACAAATAGAAATAAAATACAGTAGATGCAATAACTGAAAATAAATGGAAACAAATGAACTGGATACATAACCACATCTACAAAAGAAAAATTTCAGGTGACTTAACACAGTGTTTTGTTTGTGTACCAACCACAGAGTATAACCTAAGAATAAACAGACCAACAAAAAAATGTTTATTTCATTCATTAGTCTTAATTTTGCTAATGCTATTTTATTATTAATTTGTAGTTAATCCATATGACAGCATAGGGCAGATAAATATTTTAATATTGGTAAGGTCAAGGTTCTTATAAGAAAAAGAAGTACAACTATGAATTTAAAAATAATCAGTAAGAGCCTTCAGGTCTAAATTAGAATTGAAAATATAGCATAAACCCATAGTTTTTTCTAAACTTGAATTTTCTAGTTCTACTTGCTGAAAATGCTGAGAAGCAATGATAATCCAATAAAACTAACACCACCCCTTGTATCCCAAAGTGCTATCTGAATACTATTATCTATTAAAACATCTTAGTCTCATTGGAATTGAATGGTTATTCCAGTTTTGAAACAAAAATATAAAAGATGTGTATGGAACATATGACAAAACTACAGAAAATTTAACAAAAACTAATGTGTGCCATGTCAAAAACACATAATAATCAATGTGATGAATCAGGTTTTTGCAGTATGATTTTTCTGAGCAACCTTCTCATCACAAATAGTAGAATAATTGATGTTATGCATAACTAAGTGCACAGCACCACTTACTAATAACCCATGCCATAAAAACATAATCTGAATGAGAGTAAGGCATTACAGAATGTCAATATTTATAAGCATGTGTGTTACAGACCAATGCTGGAAGAGTTGTGACTTTATAGAAATGTTCAGGTGGCACTTGGACACTGATTCTAAGAAAGTCAATGATGGCATGGCTATCTGGGAAATAATAATTCTGATAGAGAAATCAACTAGTGCAAAGTGTAATAGGCCCATCTATAGAGAAGTAATACAGACAGTGTGGCAGGAGCAGACAGAACAATGAAGAGTGAAAGATAAGGTCAGAGAGGAAGCAGAGACTCTCTGATACAAAGTCCTATAGCAATAATGTTATAAAATCTCTTTTTTAAAAGCCAGGTTACTAATTATACAAAGTTAACATCTATATTCCTCCTCATCTCTTTAATAAGAAACTGAGTTAAGATGATAAGCGATTTACTTTTCAAAGTTTTTAAGACTAATACACACATAATCAAAATGAAATGAATATTACATCACTACTGTTCAATCAGGAGGGAAGTAGAATAAATTAATTCACTCTGTAGAAGAGTGATGTATGAAAATATTAATTTTCACCTGAGTATTTCTAGACTTAAAATTTTAACCTCTAGTTAATATCACAGAGTAAAAATTTTACATGAAATTCATGTATTTCTTCCCAGAAAATTAGGCATCAAGGTAATTCACTTGTCTTATCAAACTGATTTTGACACATTAAAAGAGAAACTCCAAGTGTTTATAGACCATTGTCACTGAAAAACATTCACTGGGAGATTTCAAAAATGTATACAATTCTAGGAATACAATGATTTCTTCCTAGCTAAGTTTAGTTTCTAAGAATCAAATCTTCACTTTTGGGACAGTATATGTTGTCCCAGTTTTAAAAAATCAATAACTAAAAATGTATTGATGAATTCAGCCCACACATGATTTCATTAGCTGACTATGCCTAAAAGTATTCACAGCTCTTTGAGTCACTTATCATAAAGCTAAATTCCCAGCTAGTTAGAGACAAACACCAATCATTAAACAGGCTCTTTCAGAGAAAAACAAATATTAAAAACTTCACTTTAAGTTTTAAAATCAATATTTCATGGATAGTACCAATTAAAAATACCTTAAAATTTACAGTTTTTAGCTTCACTTTGAAGGGAAATTATAAATTACTTTCTAGGTTATAAATGAAAATATTTTATAGAAAAGTCTGTCTAAAGTTTTAGCTAGAAAATTTATCACTCTCTTGCTCTTTTCCTTCAGCAGAAAAGTACGTACTGAACTCATTCCAGATATTCAATCCTAATAGAAGATGTATGTATATATTCAATTTAGGGACAAATTTATGCTTTAGACATTTATTACATTTGGGAAGAACAATTTTGAACAATTGCTCAAATCATTTTTATATTTAATAATGGCATCCAAATCTCCAAAGTCAAGATTTCATTTTGAATATTACCAACTAATACTAAGATATGAAATGATATATGCTCTTTTATAACACATAAGTAACGTGGATTAAAATTCTTCACATTACACCTCTACATTCTAAACTGCTAGAGCAGCAGCTAAATGATTACATTTATTGCTAAATTTATACCAGGGGAGAACAAAACTTCAAGCAGCCCCTTAAATCGTTTATATGAAAGCTAGGTTGATAACAGTTTGAAGACTATCCCCACCTTTCTGTGCAGATGTGAAGATGTGAGTCTGAACACACCTATCAGATAAGCCACAGGGACTCATATTGCAAAGGTAGATTCCACTGTGACCTGGGTATCACTTCATTTATCACTAAGTATGCAATGGCACTTAATGGGAATCCCTGGCTTATCACACTCTGAAAAGAAACTAAATATGAATTTTTTCCCTTGATTAATACAGGCACTCATGGCCTAATACATCAGCTAACAAGACTGACTCTTAAAATATTTGAGATAATATTAAACCATCTCTAGAGATGTAACCTCCCTCAGACAGAAAGAATAAATTTTCAAAGTTTAAATGTTTATACAAAGAGGAGCATATAGTTACATTCAAATAAGTAGATATACGTGATTGTGATAGTCTTTCAGAATACTAATTACTTATTCATGTGTAATAAGTTACCTCTATATATACAAAAGATATTTGTACTATCAGCCATAGAACTCATAAATGCTGAAGACATGTACATTTGAGTCAAATAATATAAGTGATTATCTTTGAATATTTATCGTTAGATGTAATTAATCAACATAAATCCCAGAACCAGAAACTGGAGTTTAGGTCTATCTACAAGTCAAACATTGGGTCTAGTGACAGTGTAAATAGATGATTTACAGATGGACAGATGGATGAATGGATACACAAAAAGACAGATATTGACACACATATAGATCAATAAATAGACAGGAAGATATATTGGTAGACAGATGTGAATATAAAAAACAATTTTCAGTTAGTTCAGAGAAACAAATTCTGATATTCAAAGCCAAAATGATTTTCTAAACCAAAAATAATTGGCCTAATATCCTACTACAAATAATATAATTAGATTCCAGATGATAGCAAAGCTTGTTCAGTATAACAACTCTTCTAATTTTTTTAACAAAAAAAATTTTTTTTAACTCTATCTTCTTTCCCAGACTAGTTCCATGATCATTTTTTCACTACCATTTTGTAAATACTTACTGTTTACCCTATAGTCTTTAAGCATATGTATTGAATTAATGATAACTACTGTGTATGAAATATGAAATTTGACCTATGCAGCTAATATATCTAAAACATGTAATAGATATTCATATGAATATGGAGACAGTGCAATATAACCACACAATAATTAGAAAACTATAAAAGACAGTGTACACTTGCCTACATATACAAACACAACTATGCAACTACAATACAATTTTTGCTGACTTATAATTAAACAGTAGTGGCAATCGTTCGATGGTCAAAGTCTTTCTGGCTTTTTTTGTGACATGGGTATTCAAATAAGTACAAGAGGTTTCCTTTCATATGGGTCAACCCAATGTTAGGCGAGATAGGGAAATAGCTGAACTGGAGGATATAAGTATTCTGAGCTGGAAAACAAGTAGGCATCAGGGAGGAACTGAACTTGATGTCAATTTTAAACAGAGAGCAGATGGTAGGAAGTGAGGTCTGCTTCAGGCTTGGAACCACCAACAGACAGAGAAGATAATAGTACATATTCCAAATTCATTATGATTCTTCAATCTAAATACAACACATGTTTGACAAGCAGGAAGTGGTCATTACGGGTAACGTAACCACATGTAAACATGTCATGAAGTACTGAAATATTAAATCTGTGCACAATTAATTAATTAATTTTGTGGGTGTTTATTTTCCTTTATGACTGTGTTATTTCCTGTCAAAGAAATCAATATTTGAAGAAACATGGTGATTCTTCACATAGGTAGCATATCTTACGCGTCAATAAAAATTTCAGAGGCCAAGTTATGCATCAGAAGAAAATATTTTGTATTTTATATTGCTAACATCATGATATTTGAAAACAATATAGCATAACTCATGCAGATTTCCCAAAACACGTATTTTCCAAAACTTTTAAAATTAATGACATTTGCTGACAAATGGGAAAGTTCAATATTTAACCTATACTGAACATTATCAACAAGTGAAGATTTGAGCTTAAGAAGAATGAAAACATGCTCTAAAAGAATAAAATGTAACTTGATAAATGAATTTTGGTGACCACTTATTTAAAATGAATGAGACAGTCTTTAGTCTACAAGGCATTATGGGAGTTTTTCTTCTTTTGGTAAGAGATTATTAGAAAAGTATTAATTCTATGGCAGGACTGTAGTCAGAACATTCTTCAGACCCAGGAACATGAAAGGAAAAGCCAAGAAACTGCCTTTTGCAATTGAAAATAAAAACTTAAAAGACAGTGTACACTTGCCTACATATACAAACACAACTATGCAACTACAATACAATTTTTGCTGACTTATAATTAAACAGTAGTGGCAATCGTTCGATGGTCAAAGTCTTTCTGGCTTTTTTTGTGACATGGGTATTCAAATAAGTACAAGAGGTTTCCTTTCATATGGGTCAACCCAATGTTAGGCGAGATAGGGAAATAGCTGAACTGGAGGATATAAGTATTCTGAGCTGGAAAACAAGTAGGCATCAGGGAGGAACTGAACTTGATGTCAATTTTAAACAGAGAGCAGATGGTAGGAAGTGAGGTCTGCTTCAGGCTTGGAACCACCAACAGACAGAGAAGATAATAGTACATATTCCAAATTCATTATGATTCTTCAATCTAAATACAACACATGTTTGACAAGCAGGAAGTGGTCATTACGGGTAACGTAACCACATGTAAACATGTCATGAAGTACTGAAATATTAAATCTGTGCACAATTAATTAATTAATTTTGTGGGTGTTTATTTTCCTTTATGACTGTGTTATTTCCTGTCAAAGAAATCAATATTTGAAGAAACATGGTGATTCTTCACATAGGTAGCATATCTTACGCGTCAATAAAAATTTCAGAGGCCAAGTTATGCATCAGAAGAAAATATTTTGTATTTTATATTGCTAACATCATGATATTTGAAAACAATATAGCATAACTCATGCAGATTTCCCAAAACACGTATTTTCCAAAACTTTTAAAATTAATGACATTTGCTGACAAATGGGAAAGTTCAATATTTAACCTATACTGAACATTATCAACAAGTGAAGATTTGAGCTTAAGAAGAATGAAAACATGCTCTAAAAGAATAAAATGTAACTTGATAAATGAATTTTGGTGACCACTTATTTAAAATGAATGAGACAGTCTTTAGTCTACAAGGCATTATGGGAGTTTTTCTTCTTTTGGTAAGAGATTATTAGAAAAGTATTAATTCTATGGCAGGACTGTAGTCAGAACATTCTTCAGACCCAGGAACATGAAAGGAAAAGCCAAGAAACTGCCTTTTGCAATTGAAAAAAAAAAATCTATTTATAAACCTTGCTTTCTTTGAGCTGGCTTTGTCACACTTTTAAAATATGACAATGAAAATTCAATTCCAAAAACTTGCCACTGGGAAATGTCTCTTTGAAATGAAAGAGAGGTGCTGGTAGTCATGCATCAGTACAACGCCACAGTAAAGGCTCTGCCCGAGCTGTCACATTCTAACCTAGCATCCCATCACCACCGATAGAAAGGCTATGTGAAATGACAGTGTAATGTGTGGTTTGAATGGCATCCCTGAGAAAAATCCAACTGCAGCAGCACATTTTTAGATTTAAATATGGAAGATGGGTCATTCTAAATATATATCATTGTATTTTTTCATCAAAGTCAACATCTATCTTTGGAACTTAGAGAAGATTGAATGAATAAAATATGCTTGTACTGGCAAACTGCAAACCTGGACAATTGTATCAGCATTTTTATTCAGTCTCTTCTGACAACATCAGTGCACCTTGCACAATGAAAGCCAGATGTTCCTTCTATTCAGTGCTATTAAAATCTGTTTTAGAGACTTCAATTATATTCACTGTTTCTCTTTTTTTCCCAATGATGATGGCATTGAAGCCTTGGATAATGAAGAAAACATATTTTTATGTGGGTTTTTTAGTACTCTTAACTTTAAATATACAACTTAACATATGCTTAAGACACGGCATATGGAAATAAGAAAAAGCAAATATGAAATCCAGGCACAAATATTACTTTATAGTCACTTCAAATCATAGAGGTTATTGAGATTCAGAAATAACAAAAATATAATCTCTCTGCTATAATCACACTAACCTTCAGGATGTAAAATTTTCATGGTTAATATTTCATTGTTCAGGTTCTACAGAATTCATCCCAGATTTTAAAAGAAGGAAGCCAAGAAACTTTTTGCTTTCTTGTTACTTGGGGTCATTTCTTATTGAGCAATATTAAAACTAACACCTTTACAAATCGCCTGTGAGTAAATTAATTAGCAATACCCAGAAAGTACTTCTAGTGTAACAACTTCAGTCTATCCACTTAACTGCATTATTATAGAGGCGATACCTATGAAGAAAGCAGTGGAAAATGTACAAAGAATAAGACATGAAGCAGGGCCATCACTTTGCCAACAAAGGTATGTATAATCGAAGCTATGGTGTTTCCAGTAGTCATGGATGGTTGTGAGAACTGGACCATAAAGAAGACTGAGCACCAGAGTACCGATGCTTTCAAATTGTGGTGATGGAGACAACTCTTCAGAGTCCCTTGGACTGCAAGGAGATCATACCAGTCAATCCTAAAGGAAATCAACCCTGAATATTCATTGGAAGGACCAATGCTAAAGCTGTGATACTCCAGTGACCTGATGTGAAGAGCCAACTCATTGGAAAAGACCCTGATGCTGGGAAAGAGTGAAGGCAAAAGAAGGTGGTGACAGAGGATGAGATGGTTAGAGAGCATCACTGACTCAATGGACATGAATTTTGAGCAAACTCTGGGGGATAGCAAAGGACAGAGGAGCCTGGTATACTGAAATCACGGGTTGCAAAGAGTTGGACACAAGTTAGCGACTGAACATTAAAAACATTGTCTGATTTCACTTTTATATGGTATCTAAAATAGTCAAGATAGAAAAATAATGGTTAACAGAGGTAAGGGAAAAGAAGAATGGAGAATTATTTAATAGGCACACAGTTTCAATGTGGTGTGTTGAGTTCTAGAGATGAACAGTGGTGATGGCTGAAAAACCAAGTCAGTGCACTTCATGTTACTGAACTGGACACTTAAAAATGGTTACAACTCTAGATCTTATGTGATATGTATCTTATCACAATAAAGAATGATTATTTACAGTCACTTCAAATCATAGAGGTTATTGAGATTCAGAAATAACAAAAATATAATCTCTCTGCTATAATCACACTAACCTTCAGGATGTAAAATTTTCATGGTTAATATTTCATTGTTCAGGTTCTACAGAATTCATCCCAGATTTTAAAAGAAGGAAGCCAAGAAACTTTTTGCTTTCTTGTTACTTGGGGTCATTTCTTATTGAGCAATATTAAAACTAACACCTTTACAAATCGCCTGTGAGTAAATTAATTAGCAATACCCAGAAAGTACTTCTAGTGTAACAACTTCAGTCTATCCACTTAACTGCATTATTATAGAGGCGATACCTATGAAGAAAGCAGTGGAAAATGTACAAAGAAAAATACATGAAGCAGGGCCATCACTTTGCCAACAAAGGTATGTATAATCGAAGCTATGGTGTTTCCAGTAGTCATGGATGGTTGTGAGAACTGGACCATAAAGAAGACTGAGCACCAGAGTACCGATGCTTTCAAATTGTGGTGATGGAGACAACTCTTCAGAGTCCCTTGGACTGCAAGGAGATCATACCAGTCAATCCTAAAGGAAATCAACCCTGAATATTCATTGGAAGGACCAATGCTAAAGCTGTGATACTCCAGTGACCTGATGTGAAGAGCCAACTCATTGGAAAAGACCCTGATGCTGGGAAAGAGTGAAGGCAAAAGAAGGTGGTGACAGAGGATGAGATGGTTAGAGAGCATCACTGACTCAATGGACATGAATTTTGAGCAAACTCTGGGGGATAGCAAAGGACAGAGGAGCCTGGTATACTGAAATCACGGGTTGCAAAGAGTTGGACACAAGTTAGCGACTGAACATTAAAAACATTGTCTGATTTCACTTTTATATGGTATCTAAAATAGTCAAGATAGAAAAATAATGGTTAACAGAGGTAAGGGAAAAGAAGAATGGAGAATTATTTAATAGGCACACAGTTTCAATGTGGTGTGTTGAGTTCTAGAGATGAACAGTGGTGATGGCTGAAAAACCAAGTCAGTGCACTTCATGTTACTGAACTGGACACTTAAAAATGGTTACAACTCTAGATCTTATGTGATATGTATCTTATCACAATAAAGAATGATTATTTACAGGATTTAAAAGTCAACTGAGATATTACCATAATTTACAGATTAGTTAAATTGTAGAATTTAATTCATGATAGATGGATTTAAGATCTAAAAATACAAAAGTTCTCATCAACCAGTAATAACTAAGCTAGGAATATTTTTAAAGATACATTATATTTAAATAAAAATCTTCATTAACTTATGCTAGAAAATACAGCAGTCTTATACACTACTCATATGTGGTTATCTATATTAATCATAATGATTTATGTCATGATACTCAATTCATTTCCATGTAATAAAACAGTGATGGCATGAAAATAATAATTACTGCTTAATAAGTATTTTTGTAAGACATATAGCCAAGAAAATATTTGACATTTCAAAGGTTCACTCAAGATTCTATTTTAGATACATTATTTGATTATCTTAATCTCAATAAAATGCTAACAGAGTCAGATTAAGTCTTGACTCTATGTAAGAGTTGGGAATAAGTGATTCAGAGTGGAATAATTATTGTGATAATTGAAAATGGAAGCCAACAATGCTGCTGGTTTTCCCCAGTCTCTATTCTATTCCCTCAGTCATTCAAGTGGACCATAACAGGGGTCTTCTCCCCTATTTGTCTATTATCTGGTAGACACAGGTGATAACCATTGGGCTCACAGACTCAGCCAATCAAAGACAAAATTGTAAAGATTCTAACTAATAACGGAAGAATACAGTTTTCATGAGTGGTCCCTTCATGTTGCTGCCACCACGAGTTTCTCCAAATGAGACAGTACCCAGGGACTAGAACAAGAGCACACACTTTGGCATTTCTCTCTCCTAGTGCTAATTTGCAATATCACTGTGATTCTGAAAACCTTTCCAAACTGATACATGTTTAAGCATATGTAAAACAGTTAATCAGAGAAACCAGTTCCAATCACTTTTAAATATACAATTTGAGCTATATCCGACTATATTCCACATGGATATAACCAATAGCTTTCTGACAACAACAGCAATGATAATTATGACCAACCACTATACAATTTAGTCCTTATATATCAAGTGCTTTACTAAGGGCTATGTAAGGACTGGAGCTATTTTACCCATCACTTCTATATGGTGAGTATTAATACCTTGACTTTATAGATGAGGAAACTGATGCTTGGAGAAGGCAAATCCTTTACTCAACAGTTCGTCACAAGTAAGCAGCAGCTACAAGATTTAGGTCCAGGAGAGTCAATCTCCAATACCTGTAATCATCACCACTAGTGAACGAATAAAATTCCGTATCTTGTATATATGTACAGATATTGTAAAATTACATTAAAGATGATGAAATACAACTGGATGGGAATGTAGGAAAATGCCTATACATGGCACTAGTATTAAAGAACCCATTTGCCAATGCAGGAGACATAAGAGACATGGGTGCAATCCTGGGTCAGGAAGATCCCCTGGAGGAGGGCATGGCAACCCACTCCAGTATTCTTGCCTGGAGAATTCCATGGACAGAGGAGCTTAATGGGCTACAGTTCATAGGGTAGCAAAGAAATTGGACATGACTGAAATGACAGCATGCAAGAAGCTTAAATCCAGTGAGAATTCAGAAATTATTAAATACATTATAAATTAAATCTGAAGAATGCTATGAAAAGAATTATAAAAGTTATAAAGGGAACTTACATGAGAGAGACCTTTGCTATTTACAACCATAGAAAATGAACTCAGATCTCTAGCACTTGCACATACAAACTAGTATGTAAGAATAGGTGTGGATTTACTACATCATCTCCGAACTTCACATACTTTACAAAGACAAAAAATTGTAAAGATTCTAACTAATAACGGAAGAATACAGTTTTCATGAGTGGTCCCTTCATGTTGCTGCCACCACGAGTTTCTCCAAATGAGACAGTACCCAGGGACTAGAACAAGAGCACACACTTTGGCATTTCTCTCTCCTAGTGCTAATTTGCAATATCACTGTGATTCTGAAAACCTTTCCAAACTGATACATGTTTAAGCATATGTAAAACAGTTAATCAGAGAAACCAGTTCCAATCACTTTTAAATATACAATTTGAGCTATATCCGACTATATTCCACATGGATATAACCAATAGCTTTCTGACAACAACAGCAATGATAATTATGACCAACCACTATACAATTTAGTCCTTATATATCAAGTGCTTTACTAAGGGCTATGTAAGGACTGGAGCTATTTTACCCATCACTTCTATATGGTGAGTATTAATACCTTGACTTTATAGATGAGGAAACTGATGCTTGGAGAAGGCAAATCCTTTACTCAACAGTTCGTCACAAGTAAGCAGCAGCTACAAGATTTAGGTCCAGGAGAGTCAATCTCCAATACCTGTAATCATCACCACTAGTGAACGAATAAAATTCCGTATCTTGTATATATGTACAGATATTGTAAAATTACATTAAAGATGATGAAATACAACTGGATGGGAATGTAGGAAAATGCCTATACATGGCACTAGTATTAAAGAACCCATTTGCCAATGCAGGAGACATAAGAGACATGGGTGCAATCCTGGGTCAGGAAGATCCCCTGGAGGAGGGCATGGCAACCCACTCCAGTATTCTTGCCTGGAGAATTCCATGGACAGAGGAGCTTAATGGGCTACAGTTCATAGGGTAGCAAAGAAATTGGACATGACTGAAATGACAGCATGCAAGAAGCTTAAATCCAGTGAGAATTCAGAAATTATTAAATACATTATAAATTAAATCTGAAGAATGCTATGAAAAGAATTATAAAAGTTATAAAGGGAACTTACATGAGAGAGACCTTTGCTATTTACAACCATAGAAAATGAACTCAGATCTCTAGCACTTGCACATACAAACTAGTATGTAAGAATAGGTGTGGATTTACTACATCATCTCCGAACTTCACATACTTTCCATTTAGGATGGAACTTATTTCAATAACATACTCACATTCTATCTTCCTATAGTCAGGTGTCTGCACATGTTCGCATATCCAAGGTAAAGCTTTGCAATGATGGATATTGATAATTATACCAGGATGTAGTCCAGCCAGGTCCTTAGGGCATTCTGGGGAATATGAAGTTTCTTCTAATGTTAAACAACTCTACACTGCAGCATCTGTCTGAATCTCATGTCCATCCCTTTCTGCATTCTCTTTCTTGTAACTCTTACCTCTCATTACTGTGAGGTATCCATCTTTGCAGCTCCCACCCCTCTGCCCCAATGTTATTATACTGATTCTAATTTGCCATAGGTATGGAAACCAGGATGACCAACTCCAATAAAAGTGGTATAAGATAAAAGTAGGTAATAGTGTAAATAAGCTGGGACTCTTCAAGATTTGTTTTGACTAACTGAAAAAATATTTATTTATTTCCATTTATAACTCTACAGTATGTTTTAGGTATGAAAGTTGCTGATCTATTTTGCAATACTGTATATTTTAAAATACATCATTTCACAAAGATTCCACAGAATAAATTCAGTACCCTGATTAAATGTTCACCATACAACCATACTTTGCCTGCATATGACTATATTTTTAAGTCTCAATTTCAACACGCTTACCAAAATAGAGTTCAATTCAAGCAGTCTACCAAATCTAATCAACAAAACCAAACTTACTTTATGTATATTCACTGTCATAAAAGAAGTGCACATATATTCAAATTGTACATAATTTTTCTCAACTTGAAAATTTTGCAAATGTGCTTTGTTATATTTCCTTATTGAAATCCTTAGTTTTAACCTCGTTTGCATATTACAGGCTGAAAGTAAATAGCTATTTCATATATCTATATAATACATACATATATGTATATACACATATATACATCTTTTTAAGAGAAAGTAAATTAATAGAGTTAATTTTATAAGGGTTGAAGTCAGGGACACCAGTTGTAAATATTTTATCCTTTTCTAAATTGTATTTGTGCCAACAGTGAGTAAAATAAATGCTCTAGGATTTCTCTCTCTCTTCTCCCTCTCTCTTCCTCTTTCTCTCTCTCCCTCTCTCCAGTTTCAGATAAATGCCAGTCATTTGGCCAGGGCTCACTCACAGAAGGTGCAGCAGGCACAGATGGCACTAATGCATAAATGTAATCTAGCAAAAGAATACCAATGCCAACCCAGAAAAGGTTCCAAATAACTGCAGTGCACTTACAGGAAGTCTGTGATTGGCAAGGTTAAAGCTGCCACTGTGAGAGATCACTATTTGTTCCCAGATCAGCCATAGATACTCTTGAGCAAATGAGCATATTTAATTTGTTTTATTTGCCACCAATGTATTAATTTAGATGGTATTTAGATAAGTGATATAGCCTTAGAAATAACACTAAATGAGGATCATCTAATTCCTGCTACTGAACACATTCACAAATCCATGTACATCTGAGGTTCTGCAGAATCTTTCCAGCCATTCTCCATGTCCTCAACTCATTTTGTTTTCTTTCTGGTTCTGGCTACCTGAAGTTCTCTTTTGCCTGTTAAAATACCAATACATGCCTCCCCTAATGTTACTCTCCACAGCATTCTTCAAAGGACTTCAAATTCCATAGCTATTTGAAATATGTATTATCTGTTTCCTGAGGTGAACTCAATCAGAAGAGAGTCTTGATCTATCTTTACTTGTCTCAGTGCAAAGTAAAAAACTGTTGATTGAATGAATATTAAAGAAAAAGGGATAAATAAAGGCACTTGAGTGTAACATGTCTACAACAAAACCAAACTTACTTTATGTATATTCACTGTCATAAAAGAAGTGCACATATATTCAAATTGTACATAATTTTTCTCAACTTGAAAATTTTGCAAATGTGCTTTGTTATATTTCCTTATTGAAATCCTTAGTTTTAACCTCGTTTGCATATTACAGGCTGAAAGTAAATAGCTATTTCATATATCTATATAATACATACATATATGTATATACACATATATACATCTTTTTAAGAGAAAGTAAATTAATAGAGTTAATTTTATAAGGGTTGAAGTCAGGGACACCAGTTGTAAATATTTTATCCTTTTCTAAATTGTATTTGTGCCAACAGTGAGTAAAATAAATGCTCTAGGATTTCTCTTTCTCTCTCTTCTCCCTCTCTCTTCCTCTTTCTCTCTCTCCCTCTCTCCAGTTTCAGATAAATGCCAGTCATTTGGCCAGGGCTCACTCACAGAAGGTGCAGCAGGCACAGATGGCACTAATGCATAAATGTAATCTAGCAAAAGAATACCAATGCCAACCCAGAAAAGGTTCCAAATAACTGCAGTGCACTTACAGGAAGTCTGTGATTGGCAAGGTTAAAGCTGCCACTGTGAGAGATCACTATTTGTTCCCAGATCAGCCATAGATACTCTTGAGCAAATGAGCATATTTAATTTGTTTTATTTGCCACCAATGTATTAATTTAGATGGTATTTAGATAAGTGATATAGCCTTAGAAATAACACTAAATGAGGATCATCTAATTCCTGCTACTGAACACATTCACAAATCCATGTACATCTGAGGTTCTGCAGAATCTTTCCAGCCATTCTCCATGTCCTCAACTCATTTTGTTTTCTTTCTGGTTCTGGCTACCTGAAGTTCTCTTTTGCCTGTTAAAATACCAATACATGCCTCCCCTAATGTTACTCTCCACAGCATTCTTCAAAGGACTTCAAATTCCATAGCTATTTGAAATATGTATTATCTGTTTCCTGAGGTGAACTCAATCAGAAGAGAGTCTTGATCTATCTTTACTTGTCTCAGTGCAAAGTAAAAAACTGTTGATTGAATGAATATTAAAGAAAAAAGGGATAAATAAAGGCACTTGAGTGTAACATATGTCTACATGTTCATTAACAGTAACTAATGTCCATTCAAACTTGTCTACTCCAGGGAAAGCAAGAAGATAGTAAGGGAGACATTCCAGGAGAACAGCAACATTAGGGCAGAAAGGATTTCCTTGCATCATGGTTTAAATGGTTCATAACAATCCTAATGGCAATAAAGGAATGATGCATTTTCCTTGGCAAAAGATATTCCTTCCTAGTTCTTTACTATTAACCTATTTATTTTCTCCTCAAAAATACCCTGCTTGCAATAAAAGTAATTACTGCTGTACTAGTTATAATGCGACCATTTCCACCATGAAAAACTCCCTGGTAGCTCAGCTGGTAAAGAATCCACCTGAAATGCAGGAGACCCCAGTTTGATTCCTGGGTTGGGAAGATCTCCTGGAGAAGGGACAGGCTACTCACTCCAGGATTCTTGGGTTTCCCAGGAGGCTCAGATGATAAAGAATCTGCCTGCAATGTGGGAGATTTGGGTTCGATTTCTGGGTTGGGAAGATTCCCTGAAGAAGGGATAGACTACCCACGCCAGTATTCTTGCCTCTAGAATTCCATGACTCGGCCATAGGGTCACAAAGAGTAGGACATGACTGAAGAACTTGACTTTGACTCTTGATGCAAACTCGGGATGGCATACACTGACCATATTAAAATGCTTGGTAGAATGTTATGTGAATGTTATCACAAAAACTATGTAACAATATAAAAAGCAAGAGTGATATAATTTTAAAATGGGATGGAAATTAGTTTTTATAGAGTATGATTTCAATTATATTTAAGAAACAAGTTCAGAAAATTTTTGAAGTCATACTTCCTTTAATAGTTACGGTTTGTGTGATATTTATAAGAAGATACTCTTTTCTCCTCCGTTCTAAAACTTTTACAGTTTTTCTTTAATAATTGCTTGTTTTATAAACTCTTTATAACAAAGAGTTGAAAGAAAACTTACCACCTTAGTTATTTATGCATCTCATCCCCCCATTACACACACACACTCACACACATACAAATTGAAGTTAACTTTTTCTAAACTGGAATCTCACCACTGAATTCATATTATTTGAAAAAATTAAGTAACTGTTAATATTTTGAGTTTTCTCTCAGCTATGAACTGCAGCATATGAAAAATGTATATGAAAAACACTAGAATAGAATTTTTGTAACAAGTGTATCAGTAAATGACCATCAGTGGATTGGAATAAGACAAAAGAAGCATGTGGGCTCTTTCCATCTTTGAAAACCAAGTCTACCATTTGAGAATCACTTGACTTGGAGCAATGTATCTTTCCCACTATATTTTCCTTGTCTATAAATGTGGACAATAGCCCTGCCTCATGGGGTAAGTGGGAGAACTGTGGGCATGCCGGTAAAGTTCAATGCCTGACAGAGCGATGAACACTAATAAATGCCATGTGTTCCTACCAGTGTTTCTGTGTGAGAGGAACTGGCAAATAGTCTGGTGCAAAGAATCTTTTTAAATAAAACTTCAAAGCAGATATTGGAGCAAAAAAAAAGCCTTCAGAGTCAAGTTCCAGTCCAAAGAAATCCTGTCTCTTCAGCAGTTCTTTCAGGAAGGAGACCCACTAGTCATCAGAATGGGGTCTTGTGTGCTTTTAGAGGATTGACTCTGGACATTCTATTAGGAAAACAGGTATATAGTGCCAGCCATAGCTAATAATAGATAGGTTTGTAACATGGTCCTAAAATTAAGACACATGCCCTCCACCAATGTAGAGAGTTTAAAAATTATATATGCCTTTTAAAAAATAAAGGCGCTATTATCAGCCAGTCAAAAGAAGCACCCTTTCCTCAAGGCTAACCCAGCTACTCAGCACAAAGTGGGCTGGATCTCAGTGACCACCCTCTGTTCCTCCCTCGGTCTTCACCTTTACACAGGATATAATTTAGTGATGGTGGTTTAGTTGCTAAGTCGTGTCTGACTCTTGCAACCCCAAGGACTGTAGGCCACCAGGTTGCTCTGTTCATAGGATTTCTCAGGCAAGAATACTGAAGTGGGTTGCCATTTCCTCCTCCAGAGAATCTTCCTGACCCAGAGACAGTACCTTGCATTGCAGGTGGATTCTTTACTGACTGGGGCGTCCCAAGGACATAATTTACTCAACTAGAAACAGCATTGCAGAAGTTATCTGTAACCCATGGTGGCACAGCATGAACCACAAATGTAAAAATGAAGTAGTGACAAATGACACTGTAGGGGGCACACTGTTTCGGGAACACAAAAAGAGAAGCTCAAAGGCCAACTGGACAGAAAAGAAGAGGACCTAAAACTGGGAGAAATGCCAGAAGGAACAGTGACTTGGGTGAGACCTAGGTCAAACACAAATACGAGGAAGCCAAGTAGAAACCAAAGAGCAAGACAGCACACTGATGCTGAGGCTTACATGCCTATGAGGTGTAGTACCAAAGTGGAAGGAAGTCTTATTTCCCTTGGCTGTAGAAATTGTAATATGAAGAAATTTCAAGATGTTTGCAATTCAGTCAAAGGACGAGCATCTGAGGGGACCTGAAGATGCTGTGTCCACCTTTGTGTGGTGTTGGCCACTTGTTTTTGGAAGGAACATTTACTATTTCCATATTCACTGCACTAATAGGTAGTGCGTTTCCATTTGCTGTCTAGTTGTTGTGGCGCCACATTGAAGAGTTACACTTGAGTTAATCTGCTCTCAGGAGATGACAGCTTCCAGTGGAATCTATCTTCTGGAAATGATAAGTTCCTGTTTTAAAAAAATAAAGCACCAAGAACTATGACCTCATTCTAAAGTTGTAAGAAAATGGGATTTATCAGTATTCTGACATACATACAACTTGAATATGGGCCTCCTAGGTGGCACTAGTGGTATCTTCCAATGCAGGAGAGGTTCAATCCCTGGGTTAGGAAGATCCCCTAGAAGAGGGCACGGCAACCCACTCCAGTATTCTTGTCTGGACAGAAGAGATTCCTGGGCTAAGCCCATGGTGTTGTCAAGAGTTGGGCATGACTGAAGTGATGCATGCATTCTAATACTAAAGTATTATTCCTAGTCATAAATGGAGGGAGTAATCATACCATTGCCAGAATCATTATGATGCCCTTCTTTAAAAGACTTTAAAGTTGTTTCAGTCATTGCTCTTAAACAAGTATACAATAAATGATCTAATTATTTAGTCAGAGGCGCATTCTTTCGCCGGATTTAAAATCGATCTCCATTCAGATTCATTTTTAAGTGACACAGTGCTATTCAACTGCTACTTTCAAATCCTCCCTCATCAAAACTTGGCCATTCTCTTTCAAAACTCCTAAATTAGCACTATAATTGGGAGCACTGTACTCAACCCTCCCTACCCACAAGTTCCCATATCCGTGGGTTCTGCAAAGGCAAAGTCAACCAACCTCAGATTGAAAATATTAAAGACAAAATCCAGAGATTTCCAAAAAAAGAGAAACTTGAATTTGCCATGCACTGGCAACAATTTACACAGCATTTACATTGTATTAGGTGTAACTAGGAACCTGGAGGTTATTTAAGATATACAGGAGGATGTGTGTAGGCTATATGCAAATATTGCTGCTGCTGCTGTTGCTTGGTCGCTTTAGTCTTTTCTGACTCTATGAGACCCTATTGTAGCCTGCCAGGTTCTTCTAGCCATGGAATTCTCCAGGCAGGAATATTGGAGGGGGTTGCCATGTCCTCCTCCCAGGAGATCTTTCCAACCCAGGGACTGAACCCTGGTCACCTGTATCGGAGGCAGATTCTTTACCTCTGAGCCACTAGGGAAGCACCATATGCAAATACTACCACCATTTTAAATAAGGGACTTGAGCCTGCACAGATCTGGGGATCTGCAGGGAGTGTGAGTGTGTTCTGGAACCAATCCTCTGTGGATACTGGATACTGGAGGACAAATGTACCTCAACGTCCTGCTTCGAGGATTCCCACACAAGAAGTTTTCCCCTTAATCAAACATCAAAAACTTAAACAAGCAATCAAAATGTCCTCACATTTTCCTAATTCTGTCAAAGTTTCTTTTTCTTTTAATTTATTTCCTTGTAAAGGTTCAAGCATAACTGCTGATGGAAAGAAATAGTGAAATATTTCAACAGTACTCAAGTTGGTCTCAGGGATTAGAGAATGATGCAAAAGAAATAAAAATCTCTTATTAAACGTAAAAGATAGTGAAGGAGAAAAAAATAACATGTGAAACAAGCAGTGAGCAATTAATTGAAAAATTATTGCACAATATTTAAAATAAGTCACTTTAAGCTCTGGTTAGTTATTGCACTCTGGAGTACGAGGACTTCTGCACTTACAAGCATGCCTACTGAGTACTATACAAGAATTAGAACTACTTTTCTATTTTCTATTTTTCTCTCTCTTACACATTTCTAGACACGAAGTCAGCAAATAATGAATCATTTCACCATGCAGTCATTCAATCATTTGGAGGCATTTCTTATTTTATTATCTTTGTTATAAAGAAGAAAAAGTATATTGGTGATCATTTTTTTCTTTATTCTTAAAAATTAATAAACGAAGGAGCCCTAATTTTATAAAGCTTAAAAACATCCATACATTTAATTAAACTTTTAGTTCAGTGATAAAGAACGGGAGTCAATCACTTAAGTCTAAACAGTGGCATTAAGAAAACAAGGTGCCCATTTCAGTTCCTTAATGAGGCAATTACCAGTAATAGGAAAACCTCAGAAGATTCAGATTTGGCTCAATTAAATTCCTTGAAAAGCAATCTCATATAACCATCTAAAATGGCACAAAATAAGGCAGAAGAAGAAATTCTCTGAAAGATTGTTAGGAATAGCCTAAACTTCAATGGCAGCCAGTTTCTGAGTATGTGCATTCAGACATATCTTTATGAAAATTCTCCCTATAGTAAATTCATAGAAAATTATCTCTCTGCAAGTGACTTTCTGCCACTCACTTGGGCCACTTTTTTCTAAATCTAATTTGAAACTTGTCTCTACCCTGATAGATATACTGCCTGGATTGTTCCATGCTCAAACACATTTCTGTTTCATTATCTAAAACCAGAAATAAAGTAGTCATAAAATCACTGACAAAGTACAACTTGAGCCATTAAGTATCTATTAAACCAAATATTTGTACCGAGCATCAACGATGCTGCCTAGCCTTGTGTTGGTGTTTCAAAAATGCCCTAGTATTTTTTAATACATTTGAGTGAAAACAAGAAATGATATTTTGACATCAGGTTACTATTCCCTGGTGCCTCAAATGGTAAAGAATCTGCCCAAGATACAGGAGACCCAGGCTCAATCCCTGCATCAGAAAGATCCCCTAGAGAAATGGCAAACCCATTCCAGTATTCCTGCCTGGAGAATTCCATGGACATAGTATCTTGGCAGGCTACAGTCTGCAGGGCCACAAAGAGTTGGACACAACTGAGCAACTAACACTTCCACACTATTTTATTCTAGTTTTCACTAATCAATGACTGCCTTATCCATTCCTCATATTTAGGAATTTGTTGTTTCAATTCTTTGCAAAAACATTTCATGAGGTTGTAATAAGCAATACTGCTGTCCATTTAGATAGATAGTCAGAAGGAAAGAACACTGAATGAAATGGCAAGTTCTCTTGCTAAGTCTGAAGGCAGAGGGTCATTCACTTCTGAGTTTGAATCAAGTTAATTAAAACCTGCCAATGGCTTTGCAAAGCCTAACACCACTGGTAGTGCTACTCATACAAATTGCAAAATATTTTACTCCAGAGGATATCTGTGTGAGTCATAGAACAGTAACAGAAAAGCAGGAAAGAGAAGGAAGGCCTAGAATTCCAGCTCATTAAACGTATCCAAAATGCTTCTGCCTTTTCATGCCAAACTCTCTACAAGCAATTCAGTCCCTACAGAAAAATTCGAATGATGCTGAAAAAGGAGAACATTTCCTTAAGTATTGCTATTTTGTTATCCATGGTGGTTAATAAATTGTATTATATAGAGGAATAATTACTACTGTTATACTCATTAAAAACCACTAAATCACAAGACCATTTTAAACTGCTGCAGTAGGAGAAAAATGTTCAGATTTTTATAGTATCACATTCTGGCACCACACCAAAAAAATGATGTATTGTACCATTTGGGAAAAAAAAATGTGAACATGAGTTCTTATACTCATGCGTCTATTTCTAATTTGTGGACAAATAAAAGGTATTTCTCTCAGCTTTCAGAATTAAAAGGTCCTACTCTATGCCTGTCACAATAGAAAAGCAACCCACTGGCCTAAGCTAGAGCCCATATGGTTGTTACATATACATTTGTGAGTTGGGTACAATGTGCTTTGTGTTGGCAATTTTAATTTCAATGGCCTATTAATCTTTTAAATACATTAAGCATGTCCACCCCTGCTGCCGGGGCATCCTGCCCTTCTGATTCTCCTTCCTTCTAGCTCAGAAGGAGAACTGAGTTTGAGTTTCAGCAGAGTGACTCCTGCCAACAGGAAGGCAGAGAAGTTTAGTTCAAATTACAGAGCTATTCTGTAATTGCCTAGTGAGACTATAATTTTCTATTCTTAAACTTCATAAAACGAAGCCTAAGTGCTTTTCAGACAGATAATTCTTGTTTTTACAAACACGACTTGAATTATTCAACTCAAATCTAGGCTTAGTTTTGAGCAGCTTCGCTGGAGACCGATACGTCCACACTAGAGCTACTTCAGCGATGCATGTGGGGTTTCCTCAGACCCTGTCATGTTTCTCCTACAGAGGATTACTCACGGAAAGGAAAGATGGGAAAGCCAATAGGTGGAGATTTCATGCCCAAAGAGAAGACAACTCAGTATGTTAAGAAATATGTACCAAAGTCCAGTACAGAAATCCTTTCTTTAGTAATATGCCCCAAATTTCTTTATATAGCCATTGTTAACCTCAATATGGAACAATCATATTCCTCAAAATTCCCAGTACAGTTTCAACTTCCAGATTTGTAAGTCAACCATCATCCATTCTATATCATTTTACTGGAAGCAGTATATTGATTTCCTGTGTACTGCTACTGTTAGTAAGGGCTCAAATATTTGCTAGCATTGATTGAGCATTTACTCTATGCCAGACAATGTTATAGGCACTTCACAGGTAGTAACTCACAGTCTTCACAAAAATTAAGCAGGGCATTTATATGACTTAAAGTCGTGCCATGGATGCCATTTATGCATTCTTTTTTATGCAGAATGCAAAAAAAGGCAGAAACTTTTTTCAGCATTTGAGAAATACTAAATTTGATGGGCTTTCCTGGTGACTCAAATGGAACCTGCCTGCAATGCAGGAGACCTGGGTTAAATCCCTGGGTCAGGAAAAACCTCTGGAGAAGGAAATGGCTACCCACTCCAGTATTCTTTCCTGGAGAATCCCATTAACAGAGGAGCCTGGCAGGCTACAGTTCATGGAGTCACAAACAGTTGGACACAACTGAGTGACTAACATACTACCTCTGCTACTAATTTGAATGTAATACAGATAAATATTTTGGATTCATTAGAAATTCATCTTCTAGGCATATACTATACATTGGATTATAGATTTTTTTAAAGGCCAAGAAAGAAGTGTTTAAGTCCTTCTGCTTATTCATCTAGCAAATCAAAATATAATTTAATATATGACTATTTGATAGTATTTACTATAAGAAAATTTACCATCTGTATTCTATAATGATATTTAAAATACAGAATAATTTTAATACTGATATCTTTAATGTTTGGAACATATTTTTTAGGGGAGAGTTATTTTTATTTTGTTTTGCTTTTCAAAATTTTATGCTATATTGGAGTATAGATGTTTTTCATTTTAATAAATCTACTGTCTGCTGATTTGAGATTCTCAATACAAGTTGAAGTTAAAATACTCTGCTTTCACTAGACCCTTTTGAATCACAGCCATTCAGACTCGCTTTGTGCAGCTCACTTGGCACACTTCCAGGAGGCTTAGCTGTCAAATTTCTGATAGAAAGAGAATAAGAGAAAGAGCCCCATGCAGTTAGAAAGGTCTGAATTATACCAACTAGAGCTTAATTTGGGGGCGGTTATCACAAATAGTCCCAATCTTACTATATTTGTTCTTACATATAAATATATACCCCAGATTTACTCACTTAAAATTTTAAAAATAAAAATTTTAAACACAGAAAGCAGGAAAAGTAAACTTTTCTGGAGCAGAATATATAAAGTGGTAAAAATACTGAAGGAGAATGAAACTGAAAAGCAGAGGCTCCCTGCTTTGGAAATATAATAAGTATATAATAGGAAATATTTATTAAGGACTTCCTGGATTTCAGTCCTGGGCTATGTGCTTTTCTATCTCATCTAATCGTCAGTAACCAGGAAATAATTTTCATTTTGGTGGTGGTGGTTTAGTTGCTGAAGTCATGTCTGACTCTTTGGGACCCCTTGGACTGTAGCCCACCAGGCTCCTATGCCCCTGAGATTTTCCAGGCAAGAATACTGGAGTAGGTTGTCATGCCCTTCTCCAGGGGTTCTTCCCGACCCAGGGATCAAACCTAAGTCTCCTGCATTGCGGGCAGATTCTTTACCAACTGAGCCACCAGGGAAGTGCTATTATAAGATAATTTTTGTTCTAAACATTTTTAAAAAGGAAAACGAGCTTCAGAGAGCCTGAAAATGTGCTTAAGGGCACCGGGTAAACTGCGCCATCAGGAATGGAACCCAGATAGCCTATGTCAGTTAAGTCATACGCTCCTGTGAACAGATTAAGATGAACATTTGGGTGTAAAATGTATCCTGATGAGTGCTTGTTTCTGTGAAGAAAGTAGGATTGGACAAAGAGAGAATTTGTTTTGTGATGCAGTTTCAACAAAGGCCTCAACTATGGAGATCTCTGGAGCTTCAACTTAAAAGACTTTGCATGTCCACATCATTGAATGTGGGTTATCCTATTCTGCTTTCACTAGGAATCACAGCCATTCAGACTCGCTTTGTGCAGCTCACTTGGCACACTTCCAGGAGGCTTAGCTGTCAAATTTCTGATAGAAAGAGAATAAGAGAAAGAGCCCCATGCAGTTAGAAAGGTCTGAATTATACCAACTAGAGCTTAATTTGGGGGCGGTTATCACAAATAGTCCCAATCTTACTATATTTGTTCTTACATATAAATATATACCCCAGATTTACTCACTTAAAATTTTAAAAATAAAAATTTTAAACACAGAAAGCAGGAAAAGTAAACTTTTCTGGAGCAGAATATATAAAGTGGTAAAAATACTGAAGGAGAATGAAACTGAAAAGCAGAGGCTCCCTGCTTTGGAAATATAATAAGTATATAATAGGAAATATTTATTAAGGACTTCCTGGATTTCAGTCCTGGGCTATGTGCTTTTCTATCTCATCTAATCGTCAGTAACCAGGAAATAATTTTCATTTTGGTGGTGGTGGTTTAGTTGCTGAAGTCATGTCTGACTCTTTGGGACCCCTTGGACTGTAGCCCACCAGGCTCCTATGCCCCTGAGATTTTCCAGGCAAGAATACTGGAGTAGGTTGTCATGCCCTTCTCCAGGGGTTCTTCCCGACCCAGGGATCAAACCTAAGTCTCCTGCATTGCGGGCAGATTCTTTACCAACTGAGCCACCAGGGAAGTGCTATTATAAGATAATTTTTGTTCTAAACATTTTTAAAAAGGAAAACGAGCTTCAGAGAGCCTGAAAATGTGCTTAAGGGCACCGGGTAAACTGCGCCATCAGGAATGGAACCCAGATAGCCTATGTCAGTTAAGTCATACGCTCCTGTGAACAGATTAAGATGAACATTTGGGTGTAAAATGTATCCTGATGAGTGCTTGTTTCTGTGAAGAAAGTAGGATTGGACAAAGAGAGAATTTGTTTTGTGATGCAGTTTCAACAAAGGCCTCAACTATGGAGATCTCTGGAGCTTCAACTTAAAAGACTTTGCATGTCCACATCATTGAATGTGGGTTATCCTATTCTGTTCCTATGGAAACTTAGGAAATAGAGGAAATAGAGTTCTCATCAACTATCCATCAGTTCTTTAGAAAAAAAAAAAAAAAAAAAAGAGGGACTTCCCCAGTGGTCCAGTGGTTAATAATTTGTCAGCCAATGCAAGGGATGTGAGTTCCATCTCTGGTCTGGGAAGACTCCACATGCCTTGGAGCAGCTAAGCCTGGGAGTCACAATTACTGAAGCCTGCATGCCCAGAACCTATGTTCTGCAAAGAGAGAAGGCACCACAATAACAGAAAGTCCTGAGCAGCAACGAAGATCCAATGTAGTAAAGAAAGAAAGGAAAGAAAGAAGGAAGGGAGGGAAGGAGGGAGGAAGGGAGGAAAGAAGGAAGGAAGAGGCAATAAGCATAAAGCCCCCATTTTCATTTTTTAATTGAAGGTACTGCTTTCTTAGAATTATTAATGCTATCTGAAGATCTATAATGGAAAGTTTATGTACTATCAGCTAAGGACCTTACCCCCAAACCTCAGGATCTAGATATCATATAAAATTTTCAAAAGGCACAATGCTTTGTGTCTTTTCTCAGTAAAGGGAAGATTTATATAGCCCTGTAAGACAGTATTTCAAATCGCTGAGCCTCTTCTATATGCAAGATGCATACTTCTGTCAGAAGCAAATAGGAATCAACTATAACTGAATTGTATTCTCAGCCAGCTGGAGCCATTTTATGACTAGTGAGAATGGCCACCATAATGTAGAGCGATTCTTCCCATTAGAATTATTCTCCTCTCTCCATATTTCAGGCTAAGTGGATTATTCACATTTGTCTTAGTTTTATTTAAAATCTTTGACTGAAGTATAGTCAATGTATAATACGCTGCAGGTTAGTTTGTGAATGGAACCCAGATAGCCTATGTCAGTTAAGTCATACGCTCCTGTGAACAGATTAAGATGAACATTTGGGTGTAAAATGTATCCTGATGAGTGCTTGTTTCTGTGAAGAAAGTAGGATTGGACAAAGAGAGAATTTGTTTTGTGATGCAGTTTCAACAAAGGCCTCAACTATGGAGATCTCTGGAGCTTCAACTTAAAAGACTTTGCATGTCCACATCATTGAATGTGGGTTATCCTATTCTGTTCCTATGGAAACTTAGGAAATAGAGGAAATAGAGTTCTCATCAACTATCCATCAGTTCTTTAGAAAAAAAAAAAAAAAAAAAAGAGGGACTTCCCCAGTGGTCCAGTGGTTAATAATTTGTCAGCCAATGCAAGGGATGTGAGTTCCATCTCTGGTCTGGGAAGACTCCACATGCCTTGGAGCAGCTAAGCCTGGGAGTCACAATTACTGAAGCCTGCATGCCCAGAACCTATGTTCTGCAAAGAGAGAAGGCACCACAATAACAGAAAGTCCTGAGCAGCAACGAAGATCCAATGTAGTAAAGAAAGAAAGGAAAGAAAGAAGGAAGGGAGGGAAGGAGGGAGGAAGGGAGGAAAGAAGGAAGGAAGAGGCAATAAGCATAAAGCCCCCATTTTCATTTTTTAATTGAAGGTACTGCTTTCTTAGAATTATTAATGCTATCTGAAGATCTATAATGGAAAGTTTATGTACTATCAGCTAAGGACCTTACCCCCAAACCTCAGGATCTAGATATCATATAAAATTTTCAAAAGGCACAATGCTTTGTGTCTTTTCTCAGTAAAGGGAAGATTTATATAGCCCTGTAAGACAGTATTTCAAATCGCTGAGCCTCTTCTATATGCAAGATGCATACTTCTGTCAGAAGCAAATAGGAATCAACTATAACTGAATTGTATTCTCAGCCAGCTGGAGCCATTTTATGACTAGTGAGAATGGCCACCATAATGTAGAGCGATTCTTCCCATTAGAATTATTCTCCTCTCTCCATATTTCAGGCTAAGTGGATTATTCACATTTGTCTTAGTTTTATTTAAAAATCTTTGACTGAAGTATAGTCAATGTATAATACGCTGCAGGTGTGTAAAATACAGCAATTCACAATGTTTAACATTATTCAGTTCCTTTACACTTGTTATAAAATGTTGTACACTATATCTTTATATCTTATTTTATACATAGTAGCTTGCACCTCTTAATTTCCTTTGCCTGTATTGCCCTTTCCACCCCACCACTGGAACCACTTGTTTGTTCTCTATATCTGAGTCTGCTTCTTTTATTATATTCACTAGGTTGTTGTATATTTTACATCCCACATATAAGTAATATCACACAGTATTTGTTTTCTCTGACTTATTTCACTTAGCATAATACCCTTCCAAGTTCCTGCATGTTGCTGCATATGGCAAAATTCCATTCTTTGGCTGAGTAGTATTCCAATCACTTGTCAATGGACATTTAGGTTGCTTCCACATCTTAGTGATTGTAAACAGTGCTTCTATGAACACTTGGGTGCATGTATCTTTTCAAATTAGTTTTTGGTTTATTTTCAGATATATACCTGACAGTGGGATTGCTGGGTCATATGGTAGTTCTATTTTTCATCTTTTGAGAAATTTCCATACTTTTTTCTACAGTGGCTACACCGATTTATGTTTCTACCAACACTGCACAAGGGCTCCTTTTTCCTACATCCTCACCAATGTTTGTTTTTTGTAACCTTTTCAATGATGGCTATTCTGACAGGTGTGATGTGATATGTCATTGTGGTTTTGATTTGCATTTCCCTGTTGATTAGTGACAATGAGTATCTTTTCATGTGCCTGTTGTCTGCATTTCCTCTTTGGAAAAATGTCTCCTTAGTTCTTCTGTCCATTTTTAATTGGGCTGTTTGGGTTTTTTTTTTTTTTTTTTTTTGATATTGGGTTGTTTGTTTATATGTTTGATACTAACCCCTTATTTGTCATATCATTTGCACATACTTTCTCCCATTCAGTCAGCTGCCTTTTCATTTTATTGATGGCCTCCTTTGCTGTGCAAAAGTTTTTAAGTATAATTAGGTCCATTTGTTTATTTTTGCTTTTATGTACTTTGCTTTAGGAGACAGATCAAAAAATATCGCTACAGTTTATGCCAAAGTGTATTCTATGTTTTCCTCTAGGAGTTTCATGGTTTCTAGTCTTTTTTGTATAGGATGTTAGAGAATGCTGTAATTTCCTTCTTTTACATGCAGCTCTCCATATTTGTCTTACTTTAAACTAGCATATGTAAAGAGGGAAGAACAGGCTCATAAGAAAAATATGAAATTGGAAGAAGAAATAATAACTATGCTGGTCTGCATTGCTACCTCCTTTCATAACCAACTCTGCTCTTGCATATTGGTTTGATTAGGTAAATCGTATTATGTGGGTAGCAAGGTCCTATTTACAACAAGGACTGGTTTTTGCATGACCGTCATTCAGTGCTGCAGAGACTAAATAGCAAGACAAGCTCATCATCAAAACAATGACATAAAAATGTTTATTATTGCACTCCAGCAGAACATTTTCTAACCTGCAGCTTCCAGTCACCTTTTACTTTGGGCGATGTCAAAAACACTTACTGCACAAGCAGAGATCTGTGTTTCCTTTGCCACAGACAATAAATCTTTAGTGCCTGCTTCCGATGCGCCTCACTCCACTTGCTCTCAAGAGGCGCCGGATGTGTCTCTTGCCTTCTCCCTTACCTAACAAGGTCACTTGTGAGTGATGATACAACTCACTACAAAAATGTATAGGCATGCACAACAATTATTTAAATACCCTATGAGTATATATTACAAATGTCTAAACACTGTTGCTTTCCAAACTTAATATAATACAGATATCACATACTGTATATAATGTTATTAATAGGACATTAGTATCACAGATGTAAATTTGAATAAGACCATCTAAAATCTGCCCTGTCTTCTATGTTCATTATAATTTATCCAGAAGGTATATATATATTTTTTTTTCAGAAGGTATATATTTGAGAAATTATTTTTAGTTTCAGTGAAATCTCCTCTTCGTTGAGTAGTAATCTGGGAACTAAAGAAAATAAATTGCTACTTGACTGCCTTCGCCTCTAGCTTACAAAGCCAAAGCTTTATCTCAATTAATGAGAAAAATAGTGGCCAAATACATTGAGTGGAATTTCTTTTATCCTCATTAGTCATTCTTAACCATGGTTCTGTGAGTGCATGAAGATCTTTGGAAGCATCTATTGTATAGGATAACCCAACTTTTCACCCAAGCCTGATGCAAGTGATATAGCATTCTTGGAAGAGTGAGAAAATAATTCCTTAAATTACTTTCTCTATGCTTTGATTTGGATAAAAAGCCTCAGTTGAAAAATTCTGTTAATATAATGTTCAGAGAGGTTCTAAAACTTGCTCGGGGCCAATCAGCTGGTACATTCAAAAACTGACATTTGAACCTGGTCTTTTGATGATAAGCTGGGGTATATCACATAATGAACACAAGGCATGCATTATTCTGGATTTCGGGCAAGACATTTTGTTTTCTTGAAGTGTCAAATTAAGATACACAAAACTTCAGAACCCCATTTTAGGTGAACTCTCCTAAGTAAAATAAAGCAAAACAGATGCCTATGAGTCTAAAGCAAGACAAAGATAATACAAGTTGAAAAAAGAAAGTCACAGTCTTCAGTCTCCAAGACAAAGGAATTTTTAAAATGCATTCAGATAAATGTGTCATAATATGATGACTTAAAAATCATAAAGGAAGGCCTTTCCATGTCAGTGAGTTAGTGAATCTCCCGCCTGTCTCTCAAACTAAATGCACACACAAAAGGGAGGAAATTGTCCTTAGAAGCAACTCGGATCTTTAAATTAAAACAAAGTCTTTAATATAGGCACTATCACACCTTCTGTACATGATTTAGATCCTTTAAATTTGCTCCTCATCTCTTGAGTCAGCACTACCAGTCCTTTCTCCGATTTCTCCTCTAGCCCTCTGCTATCTTTAGTAAGACAAATAGAGACTCTACATCCCTTGGTCATGTTTTATGCTCAGGAAATATTCTCCTTCCATAAAAGTCTGGCTAGTATGCAAAAACTAAGATGAATCCTTTCCATATGAGCGACAGAATGAAAACACTTCAATTTAGGTGTAACGTCTATTTGAATATCAGGAGAAAAAAACGAAGGACGGAGGACACAGGTATCCTCAAACAGGATGAGAACACGGGAGCTCAGACGGGTTTGGTATGTTATCACGTGACACTTAACATGTCTGGGAAGACTAAGTGCTGTCTGTTCAATAGAGGATGACAGGCAGTAATTATTCTAATGCAATACATTGTACACGAAACAAGGATGGCTGGGATAAGTGTCAAATGCAGGTCATTAATGATGACAAGGGCTGGATTCAGCCGCAGCAGCTGTCACTGTCCCAGGTGAGTGACCATACTGCCATAATCTCTATCTCTATGCAGGGCTGTTCTGGGCAAATGCAAGTCATACACAGGTCCAAAGGTGTACCTAACAATCTATGCAGTAACACGCACACAAACTCTCAGTGTTCTCCGTACCCCAAGAATTTGCTTGTTGGTAGATTATACCTCTGCAAGTCACCAACACCAGTGTAACTGACATGAGAGCTTTGATACTATCAAACTCTGAGTTTAAGCATTACCACTGGCCTGCTGTTTAATCTTTTTTGAACATCCTGTGGGCGTAATGGAGAATTTACTTGTTAGGAGGACTACAGTGAAAGATGAATGTAACATAGCTGGCACCCACAAGGTACAGGATAGGTGTTAGTTACCTCTAAAAAAGTCAATTTTTAAAATGCATTCAGATAAATGTGTCATAATATGATGACTTAAAAATCATAAAGGAAGGCCTTTCCATGTCAGTGAGTTAGTGAATCTCCCGCCTGTCTCTCAAACTAAATGCACACACAAAAGGGAGGAAATTGTCCTTAGAAGCAACTCGGATCTTTAAATTAAAACAAAGTCTTTAATATAGGCACTATCACACCTTCTGTACATGATTTAGATCCTTTAAATTTGCTCCTCATCTCTTGAGTCAGCACTACCAGTCCTTTCTCCGATTTCTCCTCTAGCCCTCTGCTATCTTTAGTAAGACAAATAGAGACTCTACATCCCTTGGTCATGTTTTATGCTCAGGAAATATTCTCCTTCCATAAAAGTCTGGCTAGTATGCAAAAACTAAGATGAATCCTTTCCATATGAGCGACAGAATGAAAACACTTCAATTTAGGTGTAACGTCTATTTGAATATCAGGAGAAAAAAACGAAGGACGGAGGACACAGGTATCCTCAAACAGGATGAGAACACGGGAGCTCAGACGGGTTTGGTATGTTATCACGTGACACTTAACATGTCTGGGAAGACTAAGTGCTGTCTGTTCAATAGAGGATGACAGGCAGTAATTATTCTAATGCAATACATTGTACACGAAACAAGGATGGCTGGGATAAGTGTCAAATGCAGGTCATTAATGATGACAAGGGCTGGATTCAGCCGCAGCAGCTGTCACTGTCCCAGGTGAGTGACCATACTGCCATAATCTCTATCTCTATGCAGGGCTGTTCTGGGCAAATGCAAGTCATACACAGGTCCAAAGGTGTACCTAACAATCTATGCAGTAACACGCACACAAACTCTCAGTGTTCTCCGTACCCCAAGAATTTGCTTGTTGGTAGATTATACCTCTGCAAGTCACCAACACCAGTGTAACTGACATGAGAGCTTTGATACTATCAAACTCTGAGTTTAAGCATTACCACTGGCCTGCTGTTTAATCTTTTTTTTTTTGAACATCCTGTGGGCGTAATGGAGAATTTACTTGTTAGGAGGACTACAGTGAAAGATGAATGTAACATAGCTGGCACCCACAAGGTACAGGATAGGTGTTAGTTACCTCCTAAGAAACTGAAAAAGTTGGTCAAATCTAAATTGCTTTTTTTTTAGTGAACATGCATCATTTCTACCAAGATTTAATGAAAATAAATCAATTTACAAACACTTACTTTATGAATGACAGTCTTATATTTTAAAAATAGGGCACAAAATGATTATAGTCAAAATTTTAAAGTAAGGAAAGGACCAGAACAGCTGTCATATCCCTGCTGTCCTCTGAATATGTGTGATTCCAACTAAGTCTGTAAAACTGCTAGAAGACTTCCATTATTAAAGAATTCACTCGATTTTCATTACTTTATTCCATATCTCTTCACATTCTTTTAAGCTAAATGACCATCCTAAGACTCTCTGTTGGATCATCAATCTTAGAAACAATTGTAGAAAACAGCCAAAACTTTCTTTATAGCATCTTCATTCATACTCTTTCCCTACTCTGTTTAAGACTTCAGAAGTTACTGTCTTCAAAACATCCATTATCATCACTCCCATCATTTTTTAACACTATTTTCAGATACAGGGGTTTACAAGAACCCACAGACCCTCATCTCTCAGTTATTTCTTTGTTGATTGATGAAACTCCCACTGCTTCAAGAGAAAAAGGGTTATATCTCCAGCAGTTCCAAATCTATTGATATACCTCTGCATGACTAATGAGGACACAGTGCGTATCACAGGGAGCTCTACTTAATGCACTGTGGTGACCTGAATGGGAAGACCAAAACAGTATGCGCATGGCTGATTCATTTTGCTAATACAGTAGAAACTAACACAACATTGTAAAGCAACTATACTCCAATAAAAAATAAATAAGAATCAAGAACTAAGCTGGTGAAACTAGCTGGAGGAAATTAATAGCTTCAGAATTTTACAAAGAAAACCTCGTATTTCTTCTTCTCCTTTTCCCCTCACTCTCTCTGCTGACCCACCCTCCACTGCAGATTATTTCAATAGTACTTCAGTTTCTATTTCATATTATCAAAAATGGCAAAGAATTTGAACACCTATGGCAAGGAGAGGTTGCAGTGCTAATTCTAAGTTTTAAAAGTTAAATCAGATACCAGTTTTGACCCACAAGAAGGAAAATATCCAATATTAAAGTAGAAGAAAACTGATCCTCAGTCTTTTAAACACAGTTTCAGCTATCTAAGAAGCCCTTCCAATTCCCTTGCCCAGGTCTGACTTTTTTCCCCAAACCAATCTTTCTAATTTTCTAATAAGCATTTTCAATGTTTTATTTGAGTTCCATTCCACAACACCACCCTCAGGGCCTCTGTCTTCTCTTTGATCTTTCTGCCATACACCTAGCTCCCTTGACTGATCAAGTCCCGTTATTTTCAGTCACTAAGCCATGCCCAACTCTTTGCAACCCCATGGACTGCAGCACACCAGGCTTCCCTATCTTCCTTCACTTTCTCCTGGAGTTTGCTCATACTCATGTCCATTGAACCGATGATGCCATCCGACCACCTCATCCTTGGTCGCCTCCTTCTCCTCCTGCCCTCGATGTTTCCTAGCATCAGGATCTTTTCCAATGAGTCGGTGGCCAAAGTGTTGGAGCTTCAGCATCAGCATCAGTCCTTCCTGTGAGTATTCAGGGTTGAATTCCTTCCGGACTGACAGGTTTGATCTCCTCGCTGCCCGAGGCCTCTCAAGAATCTTCTGCAGCACATTTCCCACTTTTTATGTTCCATACCGACAGAATCCCACTGTCCCTTGCCCTGGGTGGTGCCCTCACTCAGTGGTTTCTACATGAGTTCAGCCTCCTGTTCTTTCCTCCAGTCCTTCCAGAAGTATCTGCCTGTCACAAACCTAATACTCTTTTTTTTTCCTTTTAAGATTTTTGGAAAATAATCACTTTAAAATGTTGTCTTAGTTTCCGCTGTACAATGAAGTGAATCATATGTATACATATGTGCCCTCACGCCTGGGCCTCCTTCTCACCCCCAGCTCCTGATCCTACCCCTGTAGGTTATCAAAGAGTACTGAGCTGGGCTTCCTCTGCTACACAGCAGCTTCCCATTAGTCATCTATTTACACATGGTGACGTATATATGCCAATCCATTCTCCCAGTTCATCCCACCCCCCCTTTGACCCGTGCCTACACTTCAGTTCTCTATGTCTGTATTTCTGTTCCTACACTGCAAATAAGTTCGTCTGTACCATTTTTCTAGATTCCGTATGTATGTGTTAATATATGATATTTGTTTTTCTCTTTCTTACTTCTCTGGGCCCATCCACTTCACTACAAATGACCCAATTTTGTTCCTTTTTATGGCTGAGTAATATTCCATTATATATGTGCCACGTCTTTATCCATTCATCTGTCAACGGACATTTAGGTTGTGAAGTTAATACTCTTTAAAAATTGTTTTCCTGAGGTCCTAATACAAAACCAGAAAGCAAAATTCAATAAAAAGTTTTCCTCTGATGGGCCAAAACTTTAAAAAACTTACAGAGACTTCTCTGACAGTCCAGAGATTAAGACTTCACCTTCCAATGCAGGAAGTGTTGGTTTGATCCCTGGTTCAGGAGCTAAAATTGTCTATGCCTTTTGGTAAAAAAATCAAAACAGAAAAATGAAGCAGTATTGTGAAAAACATCAACAGACTTTTAAAAAGTGTGTATGTATGTGTGTGTCCATCTGTGTTCAGTCGTGTCTGACCCTTTGCAAACCCAGGGACTGTAGCCCCACAGGCTCCTCTGCCATGGGATTTCATATGGCCCACATAAAAAAATATAAAACATTTTTTAATAAAAAGCTTGAGAAACAGTACAATGAAATATTTGCTGGATATTAAGTGCTAAGTGTTAGTCTAATATACTGGGCCCCCTAGAAATGGATGTGATGTACACTTTCACCCCATTATTTCCTCACATGTAACTTGGAAGTGACTAAAGCATATAGTTGAGTCACTGTTTTGGAACACATGTGAACTTTTCTGCCTTCTCCACCTGCACAAATCCTTCAAGGTTAATTCAAATCTTTCTTCCTTTATAAACTGTCATCTTACTTCCTCGTCTGAAGTTCTCTTCCCTGATAACTCAAATAGCAATTAAAGTGTAGACCATTCATTTGGAAATTAATTAGGCAACACATTCGCTACATCTCTTGTTACTGCCTTGAATTGATATTTTATTTTCTCTTTATATATTTTTGGACCTTAGAACAGATCAAAAATTTATTGAGGACTATGTACCAGATATTTTGGGATCTCAGAGACTGCTTAAAAACACAAAGTGCTCAAGAGAAAATTATTATTTTTTATGCCTCTAACATCCTAATTCTAGCTCGTTTTCTCAAGCTACCATTTTTTGATATGAAATTATAATTGTGGAGATATATAAATTATATATATTTACACCTTTGTTATTTTAATATATAGTATAAATTATATGTAATACCTTTGTGTATGTATTACTAAAAATTAAATCAAAATATTAATTCTTCAGATTTTTGAGGCTTTACTTTATCCTCTGTCCCCAATAGATTATAAATTTCTAGAAGGTTAGGGACACTCTAGTAGTCATCTTTAACTTTTTAAAAATGTTTCTCTAATAAAGATAAAAGGGTCTATTGACAAGATTATAGTTCATTTTCCTTTCACTCTAATTCTACTGGAAAAGCATTTTAATCAAAAGTTCAGAAAAGACAAAAAGTAAGAAATGTGTTTAAATGCATGTTTTCTAACACATAGAAAGGAAAACTTATAGCATTAATAATTTTTAAATTCAGAGATATTCACCTGCAATCTTATAGACCAAATATATTTCATTTATTCCATTAATTATTTCATTGCTTTCCCCATCTCTTATTCTTAAAAGAGATTTCAGAAACCAATCAGTAAATGTTTATAAAGAATCAGAAGAATTATTTACTATAAATGTAGTAACTTAGGCTTTAGAATATAGTTTACATGGACATTGTGCTTATGACTTCAGCTACATAAATTATCATTACTATTCATTTTGATATTAGCATTTTTATATGAGAGGGAGCACATAGAATGATATCTCGGAAATAAGAGAAACATTAATTCTTACAATTGGCAAAAAATTATTTTCTCAGCGAAACAACAACAGTAGTGACCATATTATCAGCATGCCATGTCACGAACATCTTTCAAGATGCCTCATCGAACACAGCTTTATGATAAGGAAACCCTGGCCTTCCCATTAAGGGCCACTCATACCATTACACCATAGCCATCAACCTGCAAACGTCAACCTTCAGTTCGTGCTATTTACACGCTAGGATTTGTCTTAAAAGTAATGAGGACTATGTACCAGATATTTTGGGATCTCAGAGACTGTTTAAAAAACACAAAGTGCTCAAGAGAAAATTATTATTTTTATGCCTAATCTAATTCTACTCTTTTCTAGCTACATTCATTTTTTTTTGATATGAAATTATAATTGTGGAGATATATAAATTATATATATTTACACCTTTGTTATTTTAATATATAGTATAAATTATATGTAATACCTTTGTGTATGTATTACTAAAAATTAAATCAAAATATTAATTCTTCAGATTTTTGAGGCTTTACTTTATCCTCTGTCCCCAATAGATTATAAATTTCTAGAAGGTTAGGGACACTCTAGTAGTCATCTTTAATTTTTTAAAAAATGTTTCTCTAATAAAGATAAAAGGGTCTATTGACAAGATTATAGTTCATTTTCCTTTCACTCTAATTCTACTGGAAAAGCATTTTAATCAAAAGTTCAGAAAAGACAAAAAGTAAGAAATGTGTTTAAATGCATGTTTTCTAACACATAGAAAGGAAAACTTATAGCATTAATAATTTTTAAATTCAGAGATATTCACCTGCAATCTTATAGACCAAATATATTTCATTTATTCCATTAATTATTTCATTGCTTTCCCCATCTCTTATTCTTAAAAGAGATTTCAGAAACCAATCAGTAAATGTTTATAAAGAATCAGAAGAATTATTTACTATAAATGTAGTAACTTAGGCTTTAGAATATAGTTTACATGGACATTGTGCTTATGACTTCAGCTACATAAATTATCATTACTATTCATTTTGATATTAGCATTTTTATATGAGAGGGAGCACATAGAATGATATCTCGGAAATAAGAGAAACATTAATTCTTACAATTGGCAAAAAATTATTTTCTCAGCGAAACAACAACAGTAGTGACCATATTATCAGCATGCCATGTCACGAACATCTTTCAAGATGCCTCATCGAACACAGCTTTATGATAAGGAAACCCTGGCCTTCCCATTAAGGGCCACTCATACCATTACACCATAGCCATCAACCTGCAAACGTCAACCTTCAGTTCCTGCTATTTACACGCTAGGGATTTGTCTTAAAAAGTAATGACTGGCAGCCTGTTTGTTTCAATTATCACTAATGTACCTTAGAAGACACTTTAAAAACCATTTCAGTGGGCTCTTTTAGGATGATTTGGGGCATGCTATTTGTAGCTAGATCAAGGGATAAATTTGACAAGTGGAATCAGTTGCTCCATAGATCAAAATGAGAGCTCAAGCAAGAGAGAATGATTGAGGAAATAAACAGTAAATTCAATATAAATTTAACTGAAGTCGAAAATGATGATGAAATATTTTGAAAATGAGATTTTAAGAGGGATTCTAGACAATAAATCATACGACTGTATGCAGTATCCTCAACTAAAAATTACAGCCTTTCTTTTGTGAATATGAGTTTTGATACGAAGCACATTTGGAAAACATAATTTGGAATTGTGTCATACTCTATAGATGAAACTTTTTAGTTTGATTTTGTAGATCAGAAATAGCCATTGGTTTTAAAAGTTTAATATTAAGAGTAACCTGTCATGTCTTTTCTACCACAAATTATATCTCATTTCTCTTTAAGAACAAAATACATGTTTTATAATTGCTCCTAATTCTTGGTCCCACCATAATGCCTACAACTGCCCCCAAATAAATGTACAGATAATTTTCTGATGCCAATATTTACACAAATGTGATTAAAATACTTAACATTTACATCTTGGGTATACTGTATTTAAATAGTCACTAGGGTTCCCAATGTTGTTTCAATACTTGACTAATAATTCACTTCATCAATTCAATGCATGGGCCTATAGATTGCAACTGAAAAGAACACTGGATGCTGAACTGGGGTACATACCCATCTATATAATTGGCCAGTTAACTTTAAAACATAAAACAGATTTAAATGGTACACACTAACTTTTCCAACAATCTAAAATTCAAAGAAAGTTAATACCCCTCACTCACCACTCCTCTGTGTGATGCTAACAACTCACCTGACCTTTCTGATTCTCAGTTTTCTTTCTTTTTTTTTTTTTAAATTTTGGCCTCTTTTATTGGTTTTGTATTTATTTCTCTTAATCCGTTTTTATTCCTTGGCCTGTGTGGGCCTCCCACTGCAGTGGCCTCTCTCACAACAGAGCACCAGCCCTGGGCACATGCGCTCCAGAGTGCTGGCTGGTAATCAGACACACCAGTCCGGCCATTCTGCAGCACGTGGAATCCTCCTGGGCCAAGGATCGAACTGGTGCCCCCTGCACTGCAAGGTGGACTTCTTACACACTGGACCACCAGGGAAGCCCTATAGCTGCTGCTGCTCTATAGATTACGACTATTTTTCATCACTGAGGATGATATTAGTAATGATGTCAGTGTACTGACTTCCATAGAACTATCTTCTTAATTTTTGTATATTCTTCACATTTTGACTTTCTATACCGGCCATCAGTTTTAGATCCTGACACCATTCCAACAACAATATGTCACACATTGAGATCTTTCCTGATTTTTCATCTTTTATAGTTAAAAAAATGAAATTAAAAATAAAATTACTGTGCTTCCTTCCTAGTATTTCCCAATAACATATTGCTATTTATATCCACATTGTATTCATAATGAGATATTTCTGACATAGACTTGAAATAGTAAAGGTCTAAGAATTTGTGGTTAAAATAATATTAATTCAGAATTTTTTATAAATAATATCTAAGAATACTTTAATCCATAGTAAGATAATTCTAATATAAGAATAAAACTATGACCCAACCATTGTCCTTAGAGATTCAGTTAAAAGTGTTCAAAGGCTAGAGGTCACCATCAACGTTATTTGTCATCTACTTAGCTGTAGGTTAAAAAGACCACTTAATAAAATGAGTGTATTTAGCTGATTTAAATCAAAGTGATTGATTTTCATTTAACATTTGTCCACTACTGTTAGCCCAAAGTGGCCAGTTAACAAAAAGGATGCTGAACTGGGGTACATACCCATCTATATAATTGGCCAGTTAACTTTAAAACATAAAACAGATTTAAATGGTACACACTAACTTTTCCAACAATCTAAAATTCAAAGAAAGTTAATACCCTCACTCACCACTCCTCTGTGTGATGCTAACAACTCACCTGACCTTTCTGATTCTCAGTTTTCTTTCTTTTTTTTTTTTTAAATTTTGGCCTCTTTTATTGGTTTTGTATTTATTTCTCTTAATCCGTTTTTATTCCTTGGCCTGTGTGGGCCTCCCACTGCAGTGGCCTCTCTCACAACAGAGCACCAGCCCTGGGCACATGCGCTCCAGAGTGCTGGCTGGTAATCAGACACACCAGTCCGGCCATTCTGCAGCACGTGGAATCCTCCTGGGCCAAGGATCGAACTGGTGCCCCCTGCACTGCAAGGTGGACTTCTTACACACTGGACCACCAGGGAAGCCCTATAGCTGCTGCTGCTCTATAGATTACGACTATTTTTCATCACTGAGGATGATATTAGTAATGATGTCAGTGTACTGACTTCCATAGAACTATCTTCTTAATTTTTGTATATTCTTCACATTTTGACTTTCTATACCGGCCATCAGTTTTAGATCCTGACACCATTCCAACAACAATATGTCACACATTGAGATCTTTCCTGATTTTTCATCTTTTATAGTTAAAAAAATGAAATTAAAAATAAAATTACTGTGCTTCCTTCCTAGTATTTCCCAATAACATATTGCTATTTATATCCACATTGTATTCATAATGAGATATTTCTGACATAGACTTGAAATAGTAAAGGTCTAAGAATTTGTGGTTAAAATAATATTAATTCAGAATTTTTTATAAATAATATCTAAGAATACTTTAATCCATAGTAAGATAATTCTAATATAAGAATAAAACTATGACCCAACCATTGTCCTTAGAGATTCAGTTAAAAGTGTTCAAAGGCTAGAGGTCACCATCAACGTTATTTGTCATCTACTTAGCTGTAGGTTAAAAAGACCACTTAATAAAATGAGTGTATTTAGCTGATTTAAATCAAAGTGATTGATTTTCATTTAACATTTGTCCACTACTGTTAGCCCAAAGTGGAAAATCAATTTCAGAATGACCCAATGGGAGAACATTTCCATGTAGCTATATATATTTAATGACAGGAACACATTAGTACTTCAATGCTTATAATAGCATTAAATAAAAGAAACTTTGTGTTTAAATTATTTTGCAGTTGTGACACAAGACAGCAAATTGCTACATATCAAAATGACAATGGAGATAATCCAAACACACTTCTCTTGTTTTGAAAAAAGCAGCAAGAAATAGATGTCTTATGTAAAGACACAAAACTAGCAAAAATTTAAATACACTGCTCTCTTAAATCTGTAACCTCTTTACCTTTTTCCATGTACCATTATTTTCAATGTATTTAAAGCATAATAGTAGTAAAATAAAGTGTGTATCTAGAATCATAGCATTGTGTATCTAGAATCATAGCATTGGTTATAACTATCGAGTGTATTTCCAAAAAGTGAAATAAATCTGTCATTTTTTATTCTCTGAGTAAGCATTTATATATTATATAAGAATATAATTGAGTAAAAATATATATGTAATATATATTGAGTAAAAATTTACATGGTGGGCTTCCCTGATGGTCCAGTGGGTAGGGACACCGCCTTGCAGTGCAAGGGGCGCCGCTTCGATCCCTGGCCTGGGAAGATCCCACGTGCCGCGGAGCAGCTGGATTGATGTGTCCAATTACCGAGCCAGACCTCTGGAGCGCATGCGCCCAGAGCCGGTGCTCTGCGACAACGGAGGCCACCGCGATGGGAGGCCCACACGTGCCAAAGAACAAAGACGGATGAAAATGGACAAATGAAAGACCAATAGAAGTAGCCCGCCTGCTCCCCTCCCTCCCCCCACCAAATAAATAAATAAATCTTTAAAAAAAAAAAAAAAGAATTTACGTGGTTATATGTATTCATTATTGATGGCCCCAAGAAATGTCTAGTTACTAAAAAAAAAGTATGGATGAATTTAAACAGCTTCATAAACAATGAACCAAACATTCTACCTACATAAATTCTTTCATTCCTCAAAGAGTATTAAAGCCTACTGTCTGAGAACCAATGCACGAGGTCCTGGGGCTATCCTAGTGAGCACGACAAGACAAGTCCCATGCTCATGGGGAGATGGCGTGGTTGCAGTTAGATAAAAAGACAGAATTTTGAGAATTCAAAGATACCTTTGTTATCGTTTATTTCTCTAATTAAAAATGAAAAAAACTGAGGACCAGAGAGATGAGGAAATTTGTGCCAGGCTTCAAGACAATCAACGGCAGGATACAGATCCTATGTCCTCTGACTCCTAACATAGTAATCTTTCCAATATGACATTAAGGCCTTTGGGAATTGCTGTAATTCTGCCTTCCTCTCATAACTTCTCTCTCCAACTCTCAGTTTGTTGCTCCAGACAGGAAACTACTTGCAGTTCCTGGGATATAAACTTTATTTCATCCCTCATGTGCCTTTGAACATGCTTTTCCTTTTGGAGCCCAGAACAGAGGTGGCGGTGGAAGTCGCAGTATAAGAAAGTGTTAAATTATGTAACTTCTGAGTTCTTTATGAAGCAAAAGTTCCTTATTCCATGCAGTTCATGAACTTTATGTACAATTATAAATAATTGTATAATTTAATAGTATAATTGTAAATAATTATATAATTGAATAATATTTATATCTTCTAAATATTATCTTTTGCTTATAGATGTATGCAAAGTTAAACTCTTTTTTAAATTATATTCATATAATAGAGTCATATGCATGCTGAATACAGTTGTCTCTCGGTCCTCAGTATACACACAGAATTGGTTCCTAAACCCCTGAGGATACCACAATCCACTGATGCACAAATTCTTCATCTGATACAGTGTATTAGTTGGTCCTTTCTCCCCACACTTTCCAAATCTGCAGATGCAACCAATCACAGATTGAATTTCAACTCTACATTGCTTTAACACTGCACCAAGGAAGCACCTAAGACATAGTAAGTGCTCAATGATTAGCTGAATTTGAATCCTATATTCTTCCCATGAGGAGAAAGTGTTCCTGCTTTCTTGAAATTATGAGTGCCCTTGACAACTATAGTACCCTGTTGTCACCCCATCAGATACTTAAACACCCTCTAATGCATGCCTGCATGCACATATGAATAAATTCATGCATTCATGCATGTCTGTATTGCCACTTGGAGCTTCAATTATCTATCTAAATATTACTAAGAAGCAAGGAAGAGCTTTAGACCTCTGACAAATCAGGGAAAATGCATGAAGCCACGAATCTCTGACATTTTTTTAGCTAATGAACCTAAGTTGGTATTCAACAAAATTGGGATTTCTATTAGAAAAAAGTGTTATTTTATCCAAGAGATCACTGAACCACTTGCCAACCCATCAGGGCTTCTATATCATAATTTTCATGTGATTTTTTTTTTCCCACTTCACAATATAAGACTGCACATAAATATAAAAGCACTGATAATGGATTAAACTGTCAAAAAAATAAAAATAAAACCCACATTATCCCCAATTCATCTGACAGATTTCATTTGGTCATGTTACTAGCCAGCTCCAATACTTTACTGGCTCTCCACTGACTATAAATTGAAATCTAAACTCCTGACACTTACAGATTTTTGCACTGTCTCTCCAATAATTAGTGTACAAAATAAATAGGTAGATATATAACTACTGTTTCATTTTCATGTTTTATCTTATTTATATTTAAAGTTAATCACAAAAGGGAGAAAATGCTGCTGTAAAGCATAAACATAATATATCTCTAAACCAAATCTATGATTTTAAATTTATGGACAACAGTCAAGTCATTGGCTATAAACTGCTACTGAAAATCAGTTCACAGTCATCAGAAGCAACATATACGTGCAAAAATTAAATTAGTTTAGTGTGCTACACAGTCTCATTAAAACTTTTCATTTGTACAAATACATGGACAATTTGAATATAACCCTGAAATCATAATCCAGAAGCTTTAAGCCATATCTGCTTTTTGATGATTTTCCCTTAAAGAACTGCAATCCATATTCTATAGCCTCCCTAACCAAAATACTCACAACTAACACCGGTCAGTTGCAATTTCACACTGAAAAGTATCATGGAATAACAATGGATATTTAATAGTAAAGGAGGGTAAACCTGACAAAACACAAGTGGAACAGTTACGGTGGGGAGGAAAAAAGGAATTTTAAGGAAAGGCTACTCAGTCATTTCAAGGTTCAATCTGTTTCATTCGGAATGATTAGGGCTGCCATAGAGAAATATGGAACCATATAAACATATAATTTGCAGTTTACTATTTAAATAAACACTTAATTCTCCTATTGCCTGTAAGTTTTTCAGAAGAAAAATCTCTTTCTCATTCTTTTTTTTTTTTTTTTTCACTTGTTTCTTTTCTCCTCTCTGATCATGATCCTCCCTCTTTCTATTTCAGTCCATAATCTGACATTTCCTCTTCAGTGGAGTATTTTGTATGCTGGTAAACATGAAAGTGATGTTATTCAGATTTACTGCTGTTGCTATGCCTAGGAATTTTATTTGGATTTATTGTTATTTGTCTATAATTCCTAACTGCCCTACAGTAACTGTCAAAAGGTGAAGGCCGGAATATTAACCCAGGGAAATCTTTGAAAGATGTAAATGAAAGATGTAAATGAAAATATTTATGTAAGATACACACAAGCACACACACTCTTCTCTCCTTCCTAAACCTCTCATCTTATAAAAGAGCATCCGATGCTGAAGCACGGACAGTGTATTAAAGGCTTACCTTCAGTATTAATAACTCAGATTTAAAACTCTTGGCAATTAATTAAGATTAATGACAGAAGTCATCCCCTTTTCCCCGATGTAACACTTCCTCCCGTCTCTTCAATTCCCCACTCCATTGACCCTTCCATGCTCATTTCGGGCTGTGAATACCTCAGGTCCTGAAACTCTGATCCTGTTATCTGCCGCCTTTTGTATCTGAGATTAACAAAGTCGGCATTAGAAAATTTACAACCAACATCTCAGACAGCTGCCCTACTTTAAGCAGTTAATGGAAAAGGAACTAATCTAGTTAAGAGCATAGGACTAGTACATAAACCTGGATTCAGAGGACAGATAAAGCCATCATGCTTCTTCTGGGGAGCAGGGACTGAGTTCAGCTGCCAGCTTTCTGGTCACTTTGTTGAGAAGAGCCAGTGTTTCTATAAAGAGCCTAGGAAGACACTCAAAACTGGCATAAGCCACATGTATGCCTGCACAGAAGATGATAATGCAAGAGATGGATATTATAATATATGATTTCACTGGTATAAATACACATCTTATAAGAATTTCAGTCATTGAAAATTTCTCTTGGATCAAATATGAAACAAAGGTTAAGTCTGTTTAAAAAAGAAACAGAAGAATGCAACTGCGAGAAAATAATAAACATATCTTGATAAAGAGAATTAATAAAAATTATAAGCCTTCATCTATTCAGAAATCAACCTAAGGAGAAATAATTGTGTCATGCTCTTATAACTCAGAAAATGTGCAACAGATTTAATTATAAATTAAAAATTAATCATGGTCCTCAAATGATAAATCTTAGCTCCACAGAAATAACATTTTTATGTATCAGCATCCTCAGTCATACCATTATACCAGATAATTCATATTTGTCAAGTTTAAGAATTGCTCTGATGTCATAATTTTCTCAGTAGCTCAGATTCAGGGTGGAGACATGAAGGTAAAATTACATGAAGGTAAGTCCTGATAACAAACTGGAAAGTTCCACAAAGTCAAAATGATGTATCTCTTAAGAGTCAGTAGAGTTTACTACATAAATTCATCAAGACCTCATGTTAATCAATCATGACAAAGCTAAAAGGGACATTAATACACATAATTCTGTTCAGTGAATCAATACCTTGTACGTATTATAGGGAAATATTGTGATTTTGGGCATAGGACATCACACTCAGAATTAACTTAAGGTCTTATCTCTTGAATTGCATGAACCATGAGGTCTATTCAGCCTTAGCTTAATGCATTAGGGGGAGGGTAGTTAGAATAACTTACAGTAAAGTTAAAATATGAAAGACATACATGAGGCATATGTTAATCCAGTTAAGCACAGCTAAGGTGATAACAATACAGCACCTAAGAGGAAAATTCATGTTTTCTTTCAGAGACATGCAAGTGGAATTGAAGGAGGACAGAATTGTCTAAAAACTGTGTATCATGATAAGAGCAAAGCAGTGAAAGTCTACACAGTCTCTAGAGAAGGCAGGGTAAGAGAGAACTCAAGGTTAAGGATTAAACTGCAGCAATCAACCTCCGTTAGGAGATAGGAGAAGGGAAAGCAATGAAAGTGTTAGAGAACGATAATTGCTCCTTACTATCAACTTCTTATCTGTTTATTATGCACATAGATATGCTATTTGAATTTTTTATTGAAGTATGTTTTACAGATTGACTAACTCTATCAATTAAGACAGGATATGATGTGACATGTGCATGCTTGCTCAGTCACATCAGTTGTGTCCAACTCTTTGTGACCCTATGGACGGTAGCTCTCCAGGCTACTCTATCTGTGGGATTCTCCAAACAAGAGTACTGGAGGGGGTTGTCATTTCCATCTCTAGGGGACCTTCCCAAGCCAGGGATAGAACCCAGGACTCCTGCATTGCAAGCGGATTCTTTACCATCTGAGACACCAAGGAAGCCCATGATGTAATATGATATGATACATGCGTTTGTGTCATTGCAAAGTGTGCTTAATAGTGGATAGGATTATGAAAAATACATTGTATGTATTGTTTTCAATGCACTAACGTCCTTTTGAAGAACCATTATGGGAATCTAAAGTTTAGGAAATTAGAACCACCTTATCCACTCATATTTTTTAAGTGAAACGAATTTTGTAGGGTGAGAGATATGAGGTATACCAGTGAATAAAACTACTTTTAAATGGGAAAGAGTCTGTAAACTATTCCAATTTCGTTAACTTAGAAAAGCATTAGGAGAAAAAAATTCTTATAAGTCTTTGAAATAAAAAGAGTTAATTTTAAATTCAAAGTCAGACAAATAAAAATGGTAAACAAGTAAATGTCCACTGGCATTCTTAAACATAATTTGTTGCAAAATCTGAACAGTAAATCATTTTTATTTTCTACCTCAAAGTTTATAATAGTTTCAAATTTCTCAAATGTGATTTGATTCAGAGTGAAATTAGGGGAGAATATAACATTATGTGAAGTAACTTTAAAGATGATTTACTTAGATTATAAGAGTATATTATAAAAATTATACTGTTTTATTTAGAAGTAGAAAAAGAAATGAAAGCTATTTAGCCAAAAAGTCACTTATTTCTCCTTAAGAGTATACATACATACATACATACATATATATATATATATAATATTAGTATAAATTCATTTTTTAAAATAAGGGGACAGTAAAAGTTTCCTACTCAGGCCAATTTCCGTAACTGAGTTATGAAGTTTTCCTTAAACTAGACGTTTAAATAGGGGCCTGGTAGACATAAAGGCACCATCATTCAGCACTCCGTCAAAGTAATAAGCTGTCTACAAAATAATGTATGTTTTTCCCTCATTGGGATATATATATAAGATACATGGAATAACAAATTTCTGTAAATTATAGAAATTATAAAATGACTTATTTAAATAAACATAAATTTAATCTATTTTAATTAAAATTACATAAAGGCTATACAAAAAATACTCAAACACAGAAAAAGAAAGGTTAAAATTCTATCTTTGCTGACATTTCTACTCCCAATTGGATGATTTAATGAATATCCTTAAGGCTCTAAACATCAAAACTGAATATTGAGCCTAAGAAAATAACGTATTTAGCCACAGACAACCAATATTAACAATACTGAGGGCTTCCCTGGTAGCTCAGTGTTTAAGAGTTCTAATTATGAAATTTTTATGTATTGTTTTCAATGCACTAACGTCCTTTTGAAGAACCATTATGGGATCTAAAGTTTAGGAAATTAGAACCACCTTATCCACTCATATTTTTTAAGTGAAACGAATTTTGTAGGGTGAGAGATATGAGGTATACCAGTGAATAAAACTACTTTTAAATGGGAAAGAGTCTGTAAACTATTCCAATTTCGTTAACTTAGAAAAGCATTAGGAGAAAAAAATTCTTATAAGTCTTTGAAATAAAAAGAGTTAATTTTAAATTCAAAGTCAGACAAATAAAAATGGTAAACAAGTAAATGTCCACTGGCATTCTTAAACATAATTTGTTGCAAAATCTGAACAGTAAATCATTTTTATTTTCTACCTCAAAGTTTATAATAGTTTCAAATTTCTCAAATGTGATTTGATTCAGAGTGAAATTAGGGGAGAATATAACATTATGTGAAGTAACTTTAAAGATGATTTACTTAGATTATAAGAGTATATTATAAAAATTATACTGTTTTATTTAGAAGTAGAAAAAGAAATGAAAGCTATTTAGCCAAAAAGTCACTTATTTCTCCTTAAGAGTATACATACATACATACATACATATATATATATATATAATATTAGTATAAATTCATTTTTAAAATAAGGGGACAGTAAAAGTTTCCTACTCAGGCCAATTTCCGTAACTGAGTTATGAAGTTTTCCTTAAACTAGACGTTTAAATAGGGGCCTGGTAGACATAAAGGCACCATCATTCAGCACTCCGTCAAAGTAATAAGCTGTCTACAAAATAATGTATGTTTTTCCCTCATTGGGATATATATATAAGATACATGGAATAACAAATTTCTGTAAATTATAGAAATTATAAAATGACTTATTTAAATAAACATAAATTTAATCTATTTTAATTAAAATTACATAAAGGCTATACAAAAAATACTCAAACACAGAAAAAGAAAGGTTAAAATTCTATCTTTGCTGACATTTCTACTCCCAATTGGATGATTTAATGAATATCCTTAAGGCTCTAAACATCAAAACTGAATATTGAGCCTAAGAAAATAACGTATTTAGCCACAGACAACCAATATTAACAATACTGAGGGCTTCCCTGGTAGCTCAGTGTTTAAGAGTTCTGCCAGCCAATGCAGGAGACATGGGTTCAATTCCTGATCTGGGAAGATCCCAATGCTGTGAAGCAGCTAAGCCTGTGAGCCACAACTATTGAGCCGGCTTTAGAGCCTCGGAGCCACAACTATTGAGCCCATGTGCCCTAGAGCCTGAGTTTCACAAGAGAAGTTAACAAGAAGTCTGCAACAAAAAGCCTGCTTACCTCAACTGAAGAGTAGCCCCCACTCCCTGCAACTAGAGGCAAGCTTGAGGCAGCAGAGAAAACCAGAATAGCCAAAAATGAATAAATAAATAAAATTTAAAAAGCAAAAAAAGAATTCCAGTGTGTGCTTGCAGCTTTTAAAAAAATATTGACATTTTTAAAGTATTCTTCTAGTGTGTCAAAGCTCACTGATGATTAAAAAAAAAAGGGCTAATTTCTAAACTCAGTGCATTCATTTGAGATGAGGGTATTTACAGTAATTTAATCATTGTCTTATGATTTCCAAAATTTTAACCAAGGATCAATTTTAACCAAGAAATGCCTCTGTCTAAACTTACAACTGAATACACAACACATATATAAGGCCACTAAATACAAGCTCTTTTGGATCAAAGGGATAAAAAGTCAATTAAATATCTAAGTTCTATTTATACTTTCTATGAAAAAGTAAAGCCTTTTTCATACTCGAAATTATCAAAATTTGCATATTTTGTATTTCACTTTAGGAAACCAAACTAAGTGATCACTTCTGCCAGCTTATATGCATAATTAAGCAATAATTTTATTTAAGCTATGAAAGGGTATCAAGAAAGCACTCTATTTCCTGAATCTGTTATTTTCCCCTGAAACAGACATTAGTCAAAGACATACACACTGAGAAAATATGTTCTGTAGGATTATCTATACACATATTTTTATATTAAGCATTATACACACACATATATACACACACACACTCATAAATCAGACAGCGGAATTATAACCGTGGCGTGTTCATGACATGAGTTATTCTAGTAAAAATTTGTCTTTCAAATATGTGTAAACCAAAAGTAATTTTCTGCTAATTTAAATGAGATACTTAATCTATTGTAAGGATGCCCTGAAATATAACAAGAGGTAATAAGAACTGAGGCTTTCCTGGTGGTGCAGTGGTTAAGACATTTTGATGCAGGATTAAGAGTCCAACCCCTAGTCGGAGAATTAAGATGCCAGATGCCATGTGGTAGAGCTAAAAGATGAAGTAAATAAATAAATCTGCCTACTCAGGCTGTTTGGTAAAAAAAAAAAAAAAAAAAAAAACTAGAAAAGAGAGAGGGCTTCCCTGGTGGTCCAGTGGGTAGAGTCCACCTTGCAGTGCAAGGGGCATGAGTTCGATCCCTGGCCCAGAAGGATGCCACATGTCGTGGAGTGGCTGGACCAGTGCATCCAGTTATGAGCCAGCGCTGAGCCCAGGGCTGGAGCTCTGGAACGAGAGAGGCCACTGCAATGGGAGGCCCACACAGGCCAAAGAATAAAAGATGGATGAAAATAAATAAATAAAAAAACAATAAAAGAGGCCAAAATTGAAAAAAAAGAGAGAGAGAGAGAGAGAGAGAGAAAGGGAAAGACAGTAAAATGGAAAGATACTGGTGGTAACAAAAAGGATAGAAAAGACTACCGCACTCTCTTCCAGTGCTGCTGTATCATAACTGGCCTAATCACTGTCCCTTCAGTTGTGTCCAGCTCTGTATGACCCTGCGGCCTGTAGTCCATTCCCCAGCCATGCATACTGGAGTGGGTTGCCATGCCCTCCTCCAGAGATCTTCCCAGCTCAGGGACAGAACCCACATTTCTCACATCTCCTGCAGCAGCAGCCAGGCTCTGTACCACTAGCGCCACCTGGGTAGCTCTAAAGGAGCAGACAGAATTTCAGGTCTCATAGAAACAAAACGTAAGCACTCACTTTACAGTTTTTAAAAAATGCGGATATTTGTCTCTACTCTTTCATTTAAGTATGAAAAAGGAGAGGTGAAACCACTGTGGGCATTTTGGGTTTGGTAGGACTGACTAAAGGCTAAAATACAGTCCTTAAAATCTACAAAGTGTGGCTATCGACACAAAATATCACAAAGTAATAACCGTGGCGTGTTCATGACATGAGTTATTCTAGTAAAAATTTGTCTTTCAAATATGTGTAAACCAAAAGTAATTTTCTGCTAATTTAAATGAGATACTTAATCTATTGTAAGGATGCCCTGAAATATAACAAGAGGTAATAAGAACTGAGGCTTTCCTGGTGGTGCAGTGGTTAAGACATTTTGATGCAGGATTAAGAGTCCAACCCCTAGTCGGAGAATTAAGATGCCAGATGCCATGTGGTAGAGCTAAAAGATGAAGTAAATAAATAAATCTGCCTACTCAGGCTGTTTGGTAAAAAAAAAAAAAAAAAAAAAAAAACTAGAAAAGAGAGAGGGCTTCCCTGGTGGTCCAGTGGGTAGAGTCCACCTTGCAGTGCAAGGGGCATGAGTTCGATCCCTGGCCCAGAAGGATGCCACATGTCGTGGAGTGGCTGGACCAGTGCATCCAGTTATGAGCCAGCGCTGAGCCCAGGGCTGGAGCTCTGGAACGAGAGAGGCCACTGCAATGGGAGGCCCACACAGGCCAAAGAATAAAAGATGGATGAAAATAAATAAATAAAAAAACAATAAAAGAGGCCAAAATTGAAAAAAAAGAGAGAGAGAGAGAGAGAGAAAGGGAAAGACAGTAAAATGGAAAGATACTGGTGGTAACAAAAAGGATAGAAAAGACTACCGCACTCTCTTCCAGTGCTGCTGTATCATAACTGGCCTAATCACTGTCCCTTCAGTTGTGTCCAGCTCTGTATGACCCTGCGGCCTGTAGTCCATTCCCCAGCCATGCATACTGGAGTGGGTTGCCATGCCCTCCTCCAGAGATCTTCCCAGCTCAGGGACAGAACCCACATTTCTCACATCTCCTGCAGCAGCAGCCAGGCTCTGTACCACTAGCGCCACCTGGGTAGCTCTAAAGGAGCAGACAGAATTTCAGGTCTCATAGAAACAAAACGTAAGCACTCACTTTACAGTTTTTAAAAAATGCGGATATTTGTCTCTACTCTTTCATTTAAGTATGAAAAAGGAGAGGTGAAACCACTGTGGGCATTTTGGGTTTGGTAGGACTGACTAAAGGCTAAAATACAGTCCTTAAAATCTACAAAGTGTGGCTATACGACACAAAATATAGTCCAAGAAGCAGTCATTAGCAGCATAATTCCAAGCGCTGAAGACATCTGACATATCAAACGGTCTGAGTGAAGGTTTCAATCTGGTCAGAAACACCCACAGGTGGTTTATGTCTTACAAATGTGATGGGGAATTTAAAGGCAGCATGGTATGAAATCTTTGCCTTCCTAGATGCTTCTTCAGTCTGAAGATGAAGTGGTTTGATGGCACAGAGCACTGATTTGTAAGCAAGACAGAGTTCAGAATGAGTCTTGTAAGAATCCTTGAAGAAGCTGCCGTTGGAGAGGGTGAGGCGGTTAGGATGGAGTGGGAGAATTCAGAAGCAGGACTGACAGAACAGTGAACCTAAATCAAGACCTGGAGGTGGAAGTCAGAGGTCCAGGCTGAATCATGTGCCCCTGAGGTTCTCGGGCTTTTCTGGTGCCTTTTAAATGAACCCACACTACCTATGTTCTCAGATTGGGTTTTCGTGGTGATGGGTTTTTTTTTTTTTTCCTGTAGATTTTTTAAAAATCAGAGGACTAGCATGCGTTCTGTTTCACTGAACTTTAAAGCAGCTACCACCAATCATTTTTTAAAATTAAAATATCTGCACAGTTAATGTACGTCCTCTCCACGTAATGAGCTTAGCCTAACTGGAAACTCGCTATGCACTTGATGTCGCTCATTTCACCACTGACTGGGGGAAACTTAGGCAGGTGCCGGTGTCTCTCCTCTGCTCATCGCTACCCCCACTCCTAAGGCCACCTTGGATCAGCTCCTTACTTTAGCTCAGAGGTGGCCCAGCTAGTTCCTCAGGTGAGGCCACCTAAATATTATTAACAGTAACAGTTTATGTTACCATAGAATTTTCATTACCTTACCATACCCTGTCATACCGTGTCAGACCAATATTTTAACCAGGTCTGTTATGGCAATACACATAATTTTAATGTGTGTGTGTGCACAATTAAAAGCTTTTGCAATAGTCTCAGAAAAGTATACAAATCCTTAAATATTTTTCTGCTGAATCGGAGAGGTGAAACCACTGTGGGCATTTTGGGTTTGGTAGGACTGACTAAAGGCTAAAATACAGTCCTTAAAATCTACAAAGTGTGGCTATACGACACAAAATATAGTCCAAGAAGCAGTCATTAGCAGCATAATTCCAAGCGCTGAAGACATCTGACATATCAAACGGTCTGAGTGAAGGTTTCAATCTGGTCAGAAACACCCACAGGTGGTTTATGTCTTACAAATGTGATGGGGAATTTAAAGGCAGCATGGTATGAAATCTTTGCCTTCCTAGATGCTTCTTCAGTCTGAAGATGAAGTGGTTTGATGGCACAGAGCACTGATTTGTAAGCAAGACAGAGTTCAGAATGAGTCTTGTAAGAATCCTTGAAGAAGCTGCCGTTGGAGAGGGTGAGGCGGTTAGGATGGAGTGGGAGAATTCAGAAGCAGGACTGACAGAACAGTGAACCTAAATCAAGACCTGGAGGTGGAAGTCAGAGGTCCAGGCTGAATCATGTGCCCCTGAGGTTCTCGGGCTTTTCTGGTGCCTTTTAAATGAACCCACACTACCTATGTTCTCAGATTGGGTTTTCGTGGTGATGGGTTTTTTTTTTTTTTCCTGTAGATTTTTTAAAAATCAGAGGACTAGCATGCGTTCTGTTTCACTGAACTTTAAAGCAGCTACCACCAATCATTTTTTAAAATTAAAATATCTGCACAGTTAATGTACGTCCTCTCCACGTAATGAGCTTAGCCTAACTGGAAACTCGCTATGCACTTGATGTCGCTCATTTCACCACTGACTGGGGGAAACTTAGGCAGGTGCCGGTGTCTCTCCTCTGCTCATCGCTACCCCCACTCCTAAGGCCACCTTGGATCAGCTCCTTACTTTAGCTCAGAGGTGGCCCAGCTAGTTCCTCAGGTGAGGCCACCTAAATATTATTAACAGTAACAGTTTATGTTACCATAGAATTTTCATTACCTTACCATACCCTGTCATACCGTGTCAGACCAATATTTTAACCAGGTCTGTTATGGCAATACACATAATTTTAATTGTGTGTGTGTGCACAATTAAAAGCTTTTGCAATAGTCTCAGAAAAGTATACAAATCCTTAAATATTTTTTCTGCTGAATCTAGGTGATGGAGGAGAAACCTTCCTCAAAAGAGAAAAACCGCTTCCATTAGCATATAACTCTTACTTTTGACTTTTAATGTCCAACTATCCATATGCATTCCTTCTAAATGGAAAGAAAATGAAAATCAGTGCAACTTTCTCAATTTTGTCTGCCTAAAAAAATAACTACGTCTGGCAAAAATAAATAAATAAATAAATAAACTAATTCCCTTTCATCCCTGAGTAATTAAAAAAAAAAAAAAAAAAACCCTGTAAGTTTAAACACAAAGGCATAGTAGGCGTACTTCACGAGTATTACTATCTCCAGCATTCTTTTCTGGCCACATTTCAATTTCTGTCTGCTCACTCGTAAACCTGGGACGGCGGCCTGAAGGTTAACACAACCTCGACGACAGACAAGAAGCTCCTTGGAGATTGGTTCGGTTTGTGGAACAACTCCCAAACTAACGCTGCGCTTTCTTCTTTCTTTCTGCTGCTTCTCTAACTCTCTTTTCAAATAGAAAAACAACAACACAAAAGAGCGCCTGCTAATGCATCATTTATAAATTACCTTGTTATGGCCAAAAAACAAAACACCGCTTTGAAACCCAAACCAACGCCTGCTGCGGACTCCAGCCTGTTTGATGGAGGCCCTTCAAAAGAGTCCCCGGCTTAATGGAGGCTGTGTCTGTGCAGCCTCCGATCGGTACCTGCTGTCCCTCGTCACTCCCTGGAAACTTGGCGGCAGATGTTGCGGCGTTAAGTTGCCTCTGAAGTGGCTTTCTGTCCTCGTCTCCCCACCGCCGCGGAGTCAAACTGCATTAGATCTCTTTATTTGCGCCTAAGGCAAGTTTGGGAGCGCAGCTGGGTCCTCCCCGGCTCCTACCTTTGGTGTTTCTGGCCTCCAGGCAGCGAGAGGGAGACCAAAAACGGTCCTGCCGCTCTCAACTACCTCCGCGGACAAGCCGGCCGCTCGCCGGGGGCTGGGGAGGCCGCTGCCGCCGCGGCGAGCAGATGTCGGCGACAACCTGCTAGTTCACACCTTTTGCAATAGTCTCAAAAGACAAATCCTTTAACCATCTGTTCGGGCTAACATATTTTAATTGTGTGTGTGAAAAACAATTAAAAGCTTTGCAATTTAGAAAATATACAACTTTATTTTTGACTTATTAACCGCTTCCATTAGCATATAACTCTTACTTTTGACTTTTAATGTCCAACTATCCATATGCATTCCTTCTAAATGGAAAGAAAATGAAAATCAGTGCAACTTTCTCAATTTTGTCTGCCTAAAAAAATAACTACGTCTGGCAAAAATAAATAAATAAATAAATAAACTAATTCCCTTTCATCCCTGAGTAATTAAAAAAAAAAAAAAAAAAACCCTGTAAGTTTAAACACAAAGGCATAGTAGGCGTACTTCACGAGTATTACTATCTCCAGCATTCTTTTCTGGCCACATTTCAATTTCTGTCTGCTCACTCGTAAACCTGGGACGGCGGCCTGAAGGTTAACACAACCTCGACGACAGACAAGAAGCTCCTTGGAGATTGGTTCGGTTTGTGGAACAACTCCCAAACTAACGCTCGCTTTCTTCTTTCTTTCTGCTGCTTCTCTAACTCTCTTTTCAAATAGAAAAACAACAACACAAAAGAGCGCCTGCTAATGCATCATTTATAAATTACCTTGTTATGGCCAAAAAACAAAACACCGCTTTGAAACCCAAACCAACGCCTGCTGCGGACTCCAGCCTGTTTGATGGAGGCCCTTCAAAAGAGTCCCCGGCTTAATGGAGGCTGTGTCTGTGCAGCCTCCGATCGGTACCTGCTGTCCCTCGTCACTCCCTGGAAACTTGGCGGCAGATGTTGCGGCGTTAAGTTGCCTCTGAAGTGGCTTTCTGTCCTCGTCTCCCCACCGCCGCGGAGTCAAACTGCATTAGATCTCTTTATTTGCGCCTAAGGCAAGTTTGGGAGCGCAGCTGGGTCCTCCCCGGCTCCTACCTTTGGTGTTTCTGGCCTCCAGGCAGCGAGAGGGAGACCAAAAACGGTCCTGCCGCTCTCAACTACCTCCGCGGACAAGCCGGCCGCTCGCCGGGGGCTGGGGAGGCCGCTGCCGCCGCGGCGAGCAGATGTCGGCGACAACCTGCTAGTTCACACCTGGACGCGCTGCCCTCCTCGCGCCCGCGCGCTGAAACATTCATGACCCCGAGGACCGGCGGCCGCCTTCAAAGCCCGCGGACCCGGCGGGGGCTGGCGGCGCGCACAGGTAGCCCGAGCTCGGCGGGGCGAGCGGCGTCGGGCGCCGCTTTGATACTTGACGCCGGCACTCCAGTCCCTTGATCAAGGACTCCGGTGCAGCCGCGGAGGCTGCCAACGCGCCCGCTGCGGCCTCGGAGCCATGAAAGGAGAGCCTTTGGCTGGAAAGTCAGCCGGACGGGCCTTGCCGGGGAAATGTGCGGGACTCCGAACGCCGGTCTGTTTATGAAATTCAGCGCTCAAGAAGCAAGCATCTGCAGTAAACAATGTATAAATCCAGGACGAGATAGGTTTGCGAGCTAGAAAATGCACTGTTCACTAAGCGGAGGTGGTGTTATTCTGGAGGCATCGGCCACAATCTGAAAACAACGGTGTTTTCCTGTCTCTCAAGCAGTTTGTTGTGCCTCTCTTTTTTCCTTGGTAAAAAAAAAGGCCGTGACTAATACTTTTCTTTAAAATTAAGAAATGAGAAAGCATTCTCATTTGTTTCTTGATAATATAAAACAAACTGCATCCATATCCAACGAAATGATGTTTCCAAAGTCCTTCTAATCTCTACCATGTACAAATCGCTTTAAACACACACACACACCTTTTATACCATTATACACACATGTCACAAGAAGTATAATCAACAGTAAACACACTCAAACTTTTATAAGCCTGAGTCGTCTGAGTGGTGTGAGATCTGTATTTTAGTTTAATCACATACTTGGTTTCAAGAACTGACATCACGATTGGTTTCAGGGGAGTAACGTTGAAGACAGAATTTACCCTTCCTTATGCTGGTGGAACCTATTCATAGGTAGGTCTAGTTATCTAAGGACGTCAAAAAAAAAAAAATCCAAGACTAATTTTCTCATTTATTGATTATGCCCTGCCTTGCCTATAAAATTCAAAACAAAGAATAGTCAGATAACTAGAAGACACGGCTACTTGGATATCTGAGTCACCTAAATTTCAGTTTTTTCTCTACCCTATGTAATCCTATGAGGCTAACCATGTCTATATAAACTAAATTGATAAGAACCATAGAGTTCAGGTGGTTTAATTTTTTAGACCTTAGCTAACTAGCCACAATAAACAGAAGCTAACAGTGAGCCATGGTCTTCTCATGCATAAAGAATGACCAAAGCAAAGCATCCCGTCCTAATATCAGACATCAAAATTAGCTGTGCCAAATATGTTCTAAATCTCTTACTCTCTTCCTGCCTATGGGTCCTCAATTTTGTACTAGGTAAATTAAGTTTCTCAAATGAAAGCTATGGGATTTTAAAAAATTATATGATGTTTTTAAGACATAAAACTGGTGGATGCTAAAGTGTCCATGCAGACTATGACATGCACTATGCAAACATGATTTTATTTAGACAAATAATTAAATATTACTTTTGGATAATAACATTCAATGTATCCCATAACATTTTTAAAATTAAAGTCCACCAAACTAAGATGAAGTATCCTATGATTACTGCAGATTCTCTGGGGTATAAGTACCACATAGTGACATGGGCTGGCCCTGACCATTACAAGATTTACTGTGCTCATGAGGAAAAGAAGAGAGCAATTAAAACACTTCATTCAAAAGAAGAAAAAAGCCAGAAAGAAAATCAGCAAACTGTATAAGAAATGTATACACTGGTATAGGAAATTAGCAACTGTGAAAATGAAGGCATAGTGGAGATGACTGTGTTTGAGAAGAAAAAAAATCAGATGGAGGAATGCAAGGGAGGGACAGAGGCAGGGAGGGAGGCAGGAGGCAAGAAAGAAGGAAAGGAGATCATGAGAGCAAAGCAGTAGGACTGCTTCCTAAAACATCATGTAAACATATATAAAATAAGTCAGGACTCTTCAGTTGTCCTAATAAAATAAAGAACACTAATTCTACCAAAGGGTATTAGAATGGTTCTTGCTGTGTAATTCTATAATTTAATCTTTGAAAAACTACAGGTTGTAGTCATGTATGCATGGAGGATGGGAAGCATATACTGGAATTAATTCTATCAAATCTGGTAGATGATACCAAATGGACAGAAACTCAGATATTCATTTTTGGGGGGGAGGTGGGTTGGGGAGGGATAGGGGTGGGCGGGCCACTTCTATTGGTCTTTCGTTTGTCTATTTTCATCCATCTTTGTTCTTTGGCCCGTGTGGGCCTCCCATCACAGTGGCCTCTGTTGTCTCAGAGCACCAGCTATGGGCGCATGCGCTCCAGAGCTCCAGCTTGGTAGTTGGACACATCGGTCCAGCCACTCCACAGCACGTGGGATCTTCCCAGGCCAGGGATCCAACCAGCGCCCTTTGCACTGCAAGGCGGTGTCCTTACCCACTCCACTGGACCACCAGGGAAGCCCTCAGATATTCTTAATAAGCTTTGTGATTCATGAAAAATTTGGAGATGAGAGATAAAAAAGAAGGGAGGGCAAAGATTTCCCAGGTTGTCTAAAGGGAAAAGGTTACATGCTGATAACTACAGATGTGACATCAAACTCCAGTCTAAACAAATAATGAATATTATAAAGGACCAGAGCAAGAATAAGAAGTGAAAGAGAAAATCACATCATGCTTATCTGATTTCTATGATCATATAATTTTTCATCATTGATTTGATTGAATGGGGAAATACATAAATATACATTATACCATAATTCATTATACCATTAATTTGTAATTCAGAAAACTAATAAAATGTATTAAATATCCTTGTGAATAAGATGGCACGCTGAGTTCATACTACTGGTAGACTTCTACTTATACCATAATAATTTCAATTAATTATGTAAAGTGTCAACCTGTCTGAGAAGGCAATCATGGAATACTGAATACTTGAGGTCTGAATTTGAACTAAGTGACAAAAACTTGCAGTTGACAAAATTTTTAGAAACAGCAAAGCCATGGATAGGTATTATGAAGAAAGATTAAGTCAAACTGTAAGATACACATAGAATAATAAATATTTGATGGAAAAGCAAATCAATTAACTGAACCAACAATTGATGCTTACTAAGCTTAAAATCCTGCATTTTAATAAAAACAAATTAAAAATCATAAATCATGTATATTGGTGAAGAGTGAAAAGACTGGTAAACAATAATAGTTTACTATCTTTTGTCTGTATTTTTAAAATACAAAGGTTTAAAAACTGAAAGTTTTGTGTTTGTCACCAAAATTCACTTAAAAGCAAAACCTGACCTGAACTAACTTCAGAGTATCTATGGTCTATTCTTATCCACTTGGAGTAATTAATACTTCAGAATATCTCAACACTGAGTTCAGGAGGTGATGCTTTCCATGGTGTACAAACAGACAGGTGGATGGTATCAGATTCCTAAAATCTGAAAAATTCTGAATTTTGGAACAATTTAACCTCAAGAGATAGAATAAAAGACTCTGGGATCCAACCAGCGCCTTTGCACTGCAAGGCGGTGTCCTTACCACTCCACTGGACCACCAGGGAAGCCCTCAGATATTCTTAATAAGCTTTGTGATTCATGAAAAATTTGGAGATGAGAGATAAAAAAGAAGGGAGGGCAAAGATTTCCCAGGTTGTCTAAAGGGAAAAGGTTACATGCTGATAACTACAGATGTGACATCAAACTCCAGTCTAAACAAATAATGAATATTATAAAGGACCAGAGCAAGAATAAGAAGTGAAAGAGAAAATCACATCATGCTTATCTGATTTCTATGATCATATAATTTTTCATCATTGATTTGATTGAATGGGGAAATACATAAATATACATTATACCATAATTCATTATACCATTAATTTGTAATTCAGAAAACTAATAAAATGTATTAAATATCCTTGTGAATAAGATGGCACGCTGAGTTCATACTACTGGTAGACTTCTACTTATACCATAATAATTTCAATTAATTATGTAAAGTGTCAACCTGTCTGAGAAGGCAATCATGGAATACTGAATACTTGAGGTCTGAATTTGAACTAAGTGACAAAAACTTGCAGTTGACAAAATTTTTAGAAACAGCAAAGCCATGGATAGGTATTATGAAGAAAGATTAAGTCAAACTGTAAGATACACATAGAATAATAAATATTTGATGGAAAAGCAAATCAATTAACTGAACCAACAATTGATGCTTACTAAGCTTAAAATCCTGCATTTTAATAAAAACAAATTAAAAATCATAAATCATGTATATTGGTGAAGAGTGAAAAGACTGGTAAACAATAATAGTTTACTATCTTTTGTCTGTATTTTTGAAATACAAAAGGTTTAAAAACTGAAAGTTTTGTGTTTGTCACCAAAATTCACTTAAAAGCAAAACCTGACCTGAACTAACTTCAGAGTATCTATGGTCTATTCTTATCCACTTGGAGTAATTAATACTTCAGAATATCTCAACACTGAGTTCAGGAGGTGATGCTTTCCATGGTGTACAAACAGACAGGTGGATGGTATCAGATTCCTAAAATCTGAAAAATTCTGAATTTTGGAACAATTTAACCTCAAGAGTTAGAATAAAAGACTCTAGGATTATATTAACAGAAGTGTGAGCAAATTATCAAAAACAAAGCAAATTTTGGTCAAAATAATGGAAACATCAAATCATGGAAAAATAAATGATGCTTTAACCTGTTAGGGTAACAGGTAAATATTCTAGCACTATCAGAATTTTAGATTTACTTGGAATCTAACAAAGTGCTTGGTACACATTAGAACTAGATAGATGTTTGTTTGAATGAAAAAATGATTATAATGCATCATTCAAAAGCACAAATATATCAATTGATCCAAACTCAAAGATTTCTTCTCCTCTCTTCCCAATTCATCATTCTGGTTTTCATACCTAAGTTCCTGGTCTTGTAATCCACACATCATTGTTCTTGGCTGCCTTGGAGGTTTCGCTTATGATGCTTCATCTGTGGAAATATTCATTCCACCTGACTCCACCTGATGAAGCCTTACGCATCTGCAAAGCTAGAAAGTCTGGTTTTGAAGAAGCAGTCCCAGATCCCTCCAGGAGGAGTTCATGTCTCTCTATGTACTCCAGGAGTACTCAAATAGGCTGTCTCAATAGGGCAAATGATATACAAATGCATATATTGTATATGCATGCATGTATTCTGATGCATAAGTGACAGAGTCCCTCACCATTGCAGATTTCCATGATACTTTGTCATTTTAAAGGCACTTTCATATTTTCAAGAAATTAGATTAAATCAATTTTGGAAACAGGAAAATATTTATTTATACATAAAACAGGAGCTTCCCAGGTGGCACTAGTGGTAAAGAACCCACCTGCCAATGCAGGAGACTTAAGAGATATGGGTAAGAGACGTGGGTTTGATCCCTGGGTTGCAAAGATCCCCCGAGAAAGAAATGGCAACCCATTTCAGTATTTTTGACAGGAAAACTTCCTGGTCAGAGGAGACTGACAGGCTACAGTCCATGGGGCTGCAAAGAGTCAGACACGACTGAGCAGGCACACAGCCCCCACCATACACACACACACACACACACACACACACACACACACAGGGGACCTTACTTTTTACGTTAATTGAAAAGGGCCTTGTGTTAAACCACAGCTGGAAGACATATTCTAGCAACAGCTAATCATATACCCCCGCATAATTGGAACTTTCATGATACAGTATTAATTCCTTCCTTACCTGTAATGAGAGCTTTAGATTTTTCTGATTATTCTTTCTTTCCCTTCTTTATACAGACCTAAGCAGTCAGGTTTTTTCCCCCAACACTTCCCAAGTACAAACCTCATCTCCTTCCTGAGGTCGCATCAAGGAAACTCGGTCATACTGCCTCCTCAGCAAAGCCCAGAGCGCGTCCAGCCGACCCTACAGGGAAACGTCAGCTGTAAATCTCTGAGGAATGCACTCCATCTCTGCTTGCTAGATAAATGAGTTAAAAAGAAGAAGATAGAGTCTTTTCCTCTATTCTCATTTCTTCCATAAATTAAATGAGTAAATACGTAACAAAAACGGAGTTTCTTGTTGGTGAAGAAATGACTCCGTTGTAAGAAGGTACATTGAATGTCTGCTGTTTGATGCATCTTGGTCTTCCTTCAGATAGATGCGGGTGGGGGTGGGGAAGACTACAAGGATTACAGTTTCTCCAGGAAGTTGCAGCTAAAGCCCACAGAGTTTGAGCAGTCACCTTAATTGGCGTGTACCACTTTGTCTGAGGAGGCTGGTGTGTAGGTTTGGGTCGAGGTGGTCTGGGCCTGACGGGCTCCTCGGGCTCTTCAGGAAGGGTCACCACAGCATTTTTGGCTTTCTCTAGCCTTGCACCTTCTTCTGTAGATCCTTTGTCACCCCATCGAACCTTTAAAACAAAGGGAAAGACTGCTGTCAGACACAGTGGCCTAGACGAACAGGGTCTTATTTAGCTGGTTCTGGCTTTACCAGCTCAGAGTCCAAAGATAAGTAGGTAACCTAACTCCAAATTTCTCCTCTTCGGAGATTTAATAGGTTTCTCACCACTCTTTATGCATTTAATATCAAAACCTAGAAATATAGACCCTTTATAAAAATCTGGCATCAATTAAAGTTGATGCAATCATTTCTCCATTGTTTCAGACAAGGAGTTAATTCGTGTTTTATATACAAAATCCCTGACAGCGTGTTGCATTTTCTCCAGGTTTGTTCTCCTTCTAGCTAATCACACACTCCATACACTGATGACACCTGTTGAAATAGATGGGTAACGATGATGATATTTGGCATTTGTTGAATACTTATTATGTGCCAAGCTGCATTTAAGCCATACAAAAATGCAGTGAGGTAGATGTGGTTTTTGCTTCCCATTGAGGAAACCAAAACACAGAGAGATTAAGCGATGAGCCCAATGCTACACAGGAAGTAGCAGGACAGGGATTTGAACATATTCGTCTGAAGTGGGCAATACATTTCAACTAGGTTTGAATTTTACAAATATATTTTATACAAAGGAATTAACGTGTCCTTCCAAACTTTCCATCAAGCTTGACTAAGAAATAAAGTATGGTTTAAACTTTTGGCTTTAGAAGTAAAGTGATTATATATTTTTTTCTTCATTTTGTAAAGCTCAACTTCGTAAAGCAGCTCTCAGTCTTTAGTAACTCAGTTCATATGAGTATGGTTATTTGACATCTAAATTTTTTACTATGGAAAACAAGTCTGAAAAGACTCTGAAGAGAAAAATTCAGAGACATCAGAGAATTCCACAAATTTAGGGGAATTCCTTTCTCTGAAACCCTTGGACTTTGAAAAAACTCACAAGGTCAAATGATGTTTTCTTTATTTTTCAGTGAAAATTGGCTAAATCAGCCAAATTCGTTTTTCATGTGTGGGGCATGTGAAGAGCATGTGGCCCCTGGAGGAAGGTTCTGTCCAATCAAGAGCAGTAGAGAAGTCTTAAAGAACAAAACAAGGACATTATCAAAGAAGACAAAGATAAGTGAAGCTCTAAAAAGAAACTGGAAGGCCTGTCCAGGGCACATGGTGACTCACCAGAGTTAAGTAATTCCTACAGAGAAAAAATGATTAAATGCTTTTTTAAAGCATTTTAATGACCTGAATTAGTGGGTAGGAATACAGATGATTACTGTTCGTAAAGAGATCTGTTCATAGCTTTTTGATAAGGCTTACTTAGATGTTTTCACCTTTTTTTAGTACAATTTTAGAATAGGTTTTCAACTTCAAGTGGGCCCTGCTGAGTCATTAAAATGTATCTGTATCTTTCAATGTGATCAGTGGTACTAGAATGTTCTTTATGAGGTTGTTAAAATTGTTTTAAACACCATTAAACCTTTAGAGCTAGATAGTTGACTTTCCTTCCAGAGAAATGACCTTCTCTTTCAAATCACAGTGTCTTCACCTAGATGAATTAAAACTTTAAATATCTTTAGATATATCTAAATTGCCATACAAAATGCAGTGAACTATGAGGAAACCAAAACACAGAGAGATTAAGCGATGAGCCCAATGCTACACAGGAAGTAGCAGGACAGGGATTTGAACATATTCGTCTGAAGTGGGCAATACATTTCAACTAGGTTTGAATTTTACAAATATATTTTATACAAAGGAATTAACGTGTCCTTCCAAACTTTCCATCAAGCTTGACTAAGAAATAAAGTATGGTTTAAACTTTTGGCTTTAGAAGTAAAGTGATTATATATTTTTTTCTTCATTTTGTAAAGCTCAACTTCGTAAAGCAGCTCTCAGTCTTTAGTAACTCAGTTCATATGAGTATGGTTATTTGACATCTAAATTTTTTACTATGGAAAACAAGTCTGAAAAGACTCTGAAGAGAAAAATTCAGAGACATCAGAGAATTCCACAAATTTAGAATTCCTTTCTCTGAAACCCTTGGACTTTGAAAAAACTCACAAGGTCAAATGATGTTTTCTTTATTTTTCAGTGAAAATTGGCTAAATCAGCCAAATTCGTTTTTCATGTGTGGGGCATGTGAAGAGCATGTGGCCCCTGGAGGAAGGTTCTGTCCAATCAAGAGCAGTAGAGAAGTCTTAAAGAACAAAACAAGGACATTATCAAAGAAGACAAAGATAAGTGAAGCTCTAAAAAGAAACTGGAAGGCCTGTCCAGGGCACATGGTGACTCACCAGAGTTAAGTAATTCCTACAGAGAAAAAATGATTAAATGCTTTTTTAAAGCATTTTAATGACCTGAATTAGTGGGTAGGAATACAGATGATTACTGTTCGTAAAGAGATCTGTTCATAGCTTTTTGATAAGGCTTACTTAGATGTTTTCACCTTTTTTTAGTACAATTTTAGAATAGGTTTTCAACTTCAAGTGGGCCCTGCTGAGTCATTAAAATGTATCTGTATCTTTCAATGTGATCAGTGGTACTAGAATGTTCTTTATGAGGTTGTTAAAATTGTTTTAAACACCATTAAACCTTTAGAGCTAGATAGTTGACTTTCCTTCCAGAGAAATGACCTTCTCTTTCAAATCACAGTGTCTTCACCTAGATGAATTAAAACTTTAAATATCTTTAGATATATCTAAATTGAACTAAAAACCTCTAAAACCAGGACACATCTCCTATGGTTGTAAAGTCTCAATTTTAAAGGAAAACAAAATAAGATACATAGTCAAATATGAGTATCATAACACAGAAGTAATTCAGAGTGGAAGTGTAAGTAGGTAAAGTTTATATCCATTCAGAAATTATACACTTTTTTGGGGGGGAGCATTTCTATTGATCTCTCATTTACCTGTTTCCACCCATCTTTGTTCCTTGGCCTGCGTGGGCTTCCCATCGCAGTGGTCTCTCTCTTCGCAGAGCACCGGCTCTGGGCACACGTGCTCCAGAGCTCCAGGTTGGTAGTTGTACACATCGGTCCAGCCACTTTGCAGCACGTGGGATCTCCCCAGGCCAGGGATCAAACTGGCGCCCCTTGTGCTACAAGGTGGTGTCCTTACCCACTGGACCACCAGGGAAGCCCCTATACATTTTAACTTAGTATTAACTAGCCCAACCTTCATGGTTGATAACACAGTGGTAATGGTAATCTTCCTCCAAGTAACACTGGCACCATTCTCACATAAAAAGCACAAAGATAGCTGAACTAGACTTTTCACCGATTGTGGCATTTCTAACAACGCAGCTATTAAACAACCAAGCACATGATACTAGGCTGGTGAAAAAATACATTTTATAACATCTTGTGGAAAAACATGAACAAACTTTTTGGCCAACCCAATATATAGTTGTTGTTGCTGTTCTTTAGTTGCTAAGTTGTGTCCGACTCTTTGCAACCCCATAGACTGTAGCCCACCTCTGTCCCTGGATTCTCCAGGCCTTTATGGGTAGGAATACAGATTTTCAAAGAGATCTGTTCATAGCTTTTTGATAAGGCTTACTTAGATGTTTTCACCTTTTTTTAGTACAATTTTAGAATAGGTTTTCAACTTCAAGTGGGCCCTGCTGAGTCATTAAAATGTATCTGTATCTTTCAATGTGATCAGTGGTACTAGAATGTTCTTTATGAGGTTGTTAAAATTGTTTTAAACACCATTAAACCTTTAGAGCTAGATAGTTGACTTTCCTTCCAGAGAAATGACCTTCTCTTTCAAATCACAGTGTCTTCACCTAGATGAATTAAAACTTTAAATATCTTTAGATATATCTAAATTGAACTAAAAACCTCTAAAACCAGGACACATCTCCTATGGTTGTAAAGTCTCAATTTTAAAGGAAAACAAAATAAGATACATAGTCAAATATGAGTATCATAACACAGAAGTAATTCAGAGTGGAAGTGTAAGTAGGTAAAGTTTATATCCATTCAGAAATTATACACTTTTTTGGGGGGGAGCATTTCTATTGATCTCTCATTTACCTGTTTCCACCCATCTTTGTTCCTTGGCCTGCGTGGGCTTCCCATCGCAGTGGTCTCTCTCTTCGCAGAGCACCGGCTCTGGGCACACGTGCTCCAGAGCTCCAGGTTGGTAGTTGTACACATCGGTCCAGCCACTTTGCAGCACGTGGGATCTCCCCAGGCCAGGGATCAAACTGGCGCCCCTTGTGCTACAAGGTGGTGTCCTTACCCACTGGACCACCAGGGAAGCCCCTATACATTTTTAACTTAGTATTAACTAGCCCAACCTTCATGGTTGATAACACAGTGGTAATGGTAATCTTCCTCCAAGTAACACTGGCACCATTCTCACATAAAAAGCACAAAGATAGCTGAACTAGACTTTTCACCGATTGTGGCATTTCTAACAACGCAGCTATTAAACAACCAAGCACATGATACTAGGCTGGTGAAAAAATACATTTTATAACATCTTGTGGAAAAACATGAACAAACTTTTTGGCCAACCCAATATATAGTTGTTGTTGCTGTTCTTTAGTTGCTAAGTTGTGTCCGACTCTTTTGCAACCCCATAGACTGTAGCCCACCTCTGTCCCTGGGATTCTCCAGGCAAGAATAATAGAGGGGATAGACATTTTCTTCTCCAGGGGATCCTCCCGACCCAGGAATTGAGCCTGTGTCTCCTGTATTGACAGGCAGATATTTTACCCCTGAGCTACCAGGAAAGCCCCACTATATAGTTGCAGATGTCTAAAATAAACGCATTAAATAAATCCGTTATTGTTCGCTCACCAAAGCTGTTTAAACATGATCACCATCACCACAAACAATACCATTATCAATTCCAACTCCATCTCAAATTCTAAAGCTAGGAAATACCATATAGAGTTTTCCTAAAACTCTTTTAAAAATTAAATATGTATACACACTTATATGTATAAATGTTAATATTTAGTTTGACCACATTGAGATAGTCAAAAGGATAAAAGAAAAATAAGAATAGATCCCTAAAGGTAGCCTTAACAAAATTGATATATCTAACATTTGCCTATTTTAAAAAAAGAAGTGCAAGCTAAAGCTAAATTCTTCCAATTCTATTTGGCTTTCATGATAGACAATGAAATCCTATAATTTCCAGAGCATATTCAGAGATTGTATTAGAAAGGAGCAATTTCAGAATTGAGAAGAAAAACAAAAACAGTTTTGAAAGGGTTTTACCTCGATTTGAGACTTAAACCCAGGGCCCAGACCTGATCGAACCCTGCTTGGGACTTGAACCCACGTGGCTGGAGCTTGAATTCTAGCCAAAACCCAGTTTGGGACTCAAACCCATGTGGCTAAGGCTTAACCCCAGCCAAAATCCTGCCTGGGACTTGAACCCACGTAGTCAGGACTCAATCCCTGCCAAAACCCTGTCTGGGACTCGAACCTACACGGCCAGGACTTAATCCAGCACTCACCCGACATCTGGACCCACTGAAGCTCAGGTTCTTCGTACCTCAACACAGAAGGAATTCAGCGAGAGGCAGGGTGATAGGCAAGAAGAGGATTTATTAGGATAGGGTACTTGTAAGAGGTGCAAGAGAGGAAGCAGGAAAGCTCTGCTCTGCTGTCTCTTCGATTGAGTGGGCAGCCATATATATAGGATGGTAGAAGACCGCCCCTCCCTCAAGTAGACACAGATGCAAGGCATACATCATTAGTTCCTTCTTCGCCAACTCCTCCTTCATCAGCTGTTTATACTCAGTCAAGCCTGCTTTACTGAACAAGGAGCAGCTCTCCTGAGTTATCATCAACTCACTGGCCTCCCAACCTTTCTCAGGTTTCACCTTTCTACCTACCGTCCCCTACTAGGACTCTACAACCACCTACCTATTCCACTCTGTCCCTATCAGTTTCACACTGAATTGCCAGAAACACACATTTGAAATCATCAAGTACTATGGATCACTTGTGCTAACAGCTGTTACTGACATCAGCTCAGCTCCAGCTTTCTGCAAATTGCCATTACCATAGTGTTTAAATATTTAACGTAAAGGAGTAGGAAGAAAGAATTTCTAAGTAAAATTCCTATACTGGCATAAAATCACATTTAGCTATGAAGACTTATCCTTTAATTCAAATGTGCTCATGATTTCTATAATTCCATTTACTTTCCCCAGTTTAAGGAATTTTTTGTTTAAGGAAAATACTTTCCAGGTTTGATAGCTATGGTTTAAAAAATGTATCTATTTTCTATTTTTCCTCTCCAAGGTTAAATAATGGATGTTTGAAAAAATCTAATGATGCTCAATCCTCAGTTTATCTTTCATTGTGTATTTTTTATGTACTATGATTCCTTCTGTGATGCCCACATTTACTTTCTCATTTTTTTTCTTCATCCTCATCCCCATTTCCATATCATTGACAGAGCAGTCCCTAAAATGTAGCCCAAATTATCCATGGCTAGGGGTCTGTGGCGGTTTAGTGGCTAAGACCTCTCCTTCCAGTGCAGGAGGTGTGGATTTGATCCTTAATGGAGAATTTAAGATCCCATATGACTTGTGGCCAAAAGAAACAAAACGTAAAATAAAAACAAACACTTTTGTTTCAAAAAAAAGTAAAATAGAAATAATATTGAACAAATTCAATAAAGACTTTAAAAACAGTCTACATTCAAAAAATCTTAAAATATTATCAATGGCTAAAATGGACTCTGACTTATTAAAAGTTGCAGAGTCCTTCTCATAAATTTTCTTCAGCTAAAAAGGGAAGGCAAAGTAATTTCACATTAGTAAGTCAAAAACTAAATAAAACACAAATAAATGCATTTCAATTAAATTAAATTTTAAATAAAAGAATCAATAGCTCTTAAAACTTGAAATGTGCGTTACTCAAGAATGTTCATGGGTTCTTAGCTCTCTTGACCACATTCCAATAATATGCAATAATATGCCTTTTAAGCTGGAACCCATTCAGGAGCTCATACATAGGCTTTTCTGTAGGAAGAGATCTTTATCTTTGGAACACGGTAATACAGAGTAACAAAAATCTGCCACAGTACCTTGTGTATCGTGTTTTCAGTAAGACAAATACACCAGGTGTCTCAGATGGTAAAGAATCTTCCTGCGATGCAGGAGACCTGGGTTTGATCGCTGAGTCTGGAAGCTCCCCTGGAGGAGGGAGTGGCTAGATAATCCCACTGACAGAGGCACCTGGCGGGCTACAGTCCATAGGTCTCGAAGAGCCAGACCCGACTGAACAGCGAAGCACGGACACACTGTATCTGGATGTCAATCTCATGTGGTATTTCATATGTGTAGATTTCAAAATGAACTAAGTGTATTATTCTGAATATAGATGAGCAGTGGTTTAAAAATGTATCTATTTTCTATTTTTCCTCTCAAGGTTAAATAATGGATGTTTGAAAAAATCTAATGATGCTCAATCCTCAGTTTATCTTTCATTGTGTATTTTTTATGTACTATGATTCCTTCTGTGATGCCCACATTTACTTTCTCATTTTTTTTCTTCATCCTCATCCCCATTTCCATATCATTGACAGAGCAGTCCCTAAAATGTAGCCCAAATTATCCATGGCTAGGGGTCTGTGGCGGTTTAGTGGCTAAGACCTCTCCTTCCAGTGCAGGAGGTGTGGATTTGATCCTTAATGGAGAATTTAAGATCCCATATGACTTGTGGCCAAAAGAAACAAAACGTAAAATAAAAACAAACACTTTTGTTTCAAAAAAAAGTAAAATAGAAATAATATTGAACAAATTCAATAAAGACTTTAAAAACAGTCTACATTCAAAAAATCTTAAAATATTATCAATGGCTAAAATGGACTCTGACTTATTAAAAGTTGCAGAGTCCTTCTCATAAATTTTCTTCAGCTAAAAAGGGAAGGCAAAGTAATTTCACATTAGTAAGTCAAAAACTAAATAAAACACAAATAAATGCATTTCAATTAAATTAAATTTTAAATAAAAGAATCAATAGCTCTTAAAACTTGAAATGTGCGTTACTCAAGAATGTTCATGGGTTCTTAGCTCTCTTGACCACATTCCAATAATATGCAATAATATGCCTTTTAAGCTGGAACCCATTCAGGAGCTCATACATAGGCTTTTCTGTAGGAAGAGATCTTTATCTTTGGAACACGGTAATACAGAGTAACAAAAATCTGCCACAGTACCTTGTGTATCGTGTTTTCAGTAAGACAAATACACCAGGTGTCTCAGATGGTAAAGAATCTTCCTGCGATGCAGAAGACCTGGGTTTGATCGCTGAGTCTGGAAGCTCCCCTGGAGGAGGGAGTGGCTAGATAATCCCACTGACAGAGGCACCTGGCGGGCTACAGTCCATAGGTCTCGAAGAGCCAGACCCGACTGAACAGCGAAGCACGGACACACTGTATCTGGATGTCAATCTCATGTGGTATTTCATATGTGTAGATTTCAAAATGAACTAAGTGTATTATTCTGAATATAGATCATGAGGACATGCTCACTGACAAATAGGTTGTGAACAAACAGGGAAACATATAACACAAGTTGAAAAATCATTCTATTCAGAGAAAATTACTAACATGTTGTGCTATTTCCTGTCAAACCCTTTTCCCCCTGCATATATCTTTTTATACACACACTTTGGAACAAGACTAAATAAACGAAAACTAAGTTGGGACAGATCATATTTGGGTATTCATATGTAATGATTTTATTTACAAATTTTTTTTACATACATAGAACTATCTAATCCACTCTCCCCACACCTCCAAGCCTAGAATGACACAACATGGCAAATGGAAGGAAAATGACCTTCCTTCTGTGTCCAGCAACAGCCTCACCACGTTCTCCTCGATATTCTCAACTACCCACCTAAAACACATAAGCAGTATCTTCTGCAAAAGACAAATTTAATAGGTTCCAGAACCTGCCTTTTCCATGGCTTATTGGCAATGAGGTACGCATCTCAGAGGATATATCAGCAATCCAGTGGCAAGCTCTTAGGAAAATGTGCATTAAGAGGTCAAGAAAGTAAGAATCAATATCGGATGACTAAGATAACCACTCTGGTAATGACAGCCTTGTTAAGTAAGTCCAGGTTTCTTTAAGTGAATATTGAAATTTATTCCACAAATAGGAAACTCTCCTTGGGAATCTTTAAAAAGTGAAAATTTAACAGCTGTGAGGTTGTTAATTAGCTTATTGATTTTTGCTGGCAGTAATGGGACAAAGCAGATATGACAGTAGAAGACATGTGCAATGACTGCAAAACACAAGAAACACCTTATCAAGAAATAAATTAAAGAATAACTAATAGGAAGGAAATGCCAGGACCTGTATTTAATAGTAAAGTCACAATGTCAATGAGAAAATCCCTCCAGTGCTCCCTGGAATGGGATGCTGGCTTACCTATTTGTTGTTAAGGGGGTCAGTGCTGACAGGGCTTGCTTATTATTGATTATTCCATCAGTTTGAAAAATATGTCTGTGGTGGTAAGAAGACCTCATTTGATGTTCAAGATATTAATATTTGAGTTCAGTTTTAATTCACACTTTTTTCCAGTCTAAACATTCACTATATTATATAAATGATATTTAATATTAATTATGATTATCTATAAGTGGTAACTAAAGCCTATTTTCAAAAAACATTAAAGATACTTCCTCTACATTTACAATAAGGTCATATCCACTCTATTGAATATTTTAACATTTTTCTTCCCAAAAAGCATTTAACTATTGGATCTTTTCAAAGAGAAGCATTGTTGTCATTTAACATGGCTGGCTTCTTCAAAGCTGATGCTCTCTGTAGTCATTTTTCCCAAACAGTGAGGAAAAGTCCTAATTTTGTTTTGCCCTCTGGGTTTCAGACATCGTATCAATTCCCGACTAATGACACAACATGGCAAATGGAAGGAAAATGACCTTCCTTCTGTGTCCAGCAACAGCCTCACCACGTTCTCCTCGATATTCTCAACTACCCACCTAAAACACATAAGCAGTATCTTCTGCAAAAGACAAATTTAATAGGTTCCAGAACCTGCCTTTTCCATGGCTTATTGGCAATGAGGTACGCATCTCAGAGGATATATCAGCAATCCAGTGGCAAGCTCTTAGGAAAATGTGCATTAAGAGGTCAAGAAAGTAAGAATCAATATCGGATGACTAAGATAACCACTCTGGTAATGACAGCCTTGTTAAGTAAGTCCAGGTTTCTTTAAGTGAATATTGAAATTTATTCCACAAATAGGAAACTCTCCTTGGGAATCTTTAAAAAGTGAAAATTTAACAGCTGTGAGGTTGTTAATTAGCTTATTGATTTTTGCTGGCAGTAATGGGACAAAGCAGATATGACAGTAGAAGACATGTGCAATGACTGCAAAACACATAAAAACACCTTATCAAGAAATAAATTAAAGAATAACTAATAGGAAGGAAATGCCAGGACCTGTATTTAATAGTAAAGTCACAATGTCAATGAGAAAATCCCTCCAGTGCTCCCTGGAATGGGATGCTGGCTTACCTATTTGTTGTTAAGGGGGTCAGTGCTGACAGGGCTTGCTTATTATTGATTATTCCATCAGTTTGAAAAATATGTCTGTGGTGGTAAGAAGACCTCATTTGATGTTCAAGATATTAATATTTGAGTTCAGTTTTAATTCACACTTTTTTCCAGTCTAAACATTCACTATATTATATAAATGATATTTAATATTAATTATGATTATCTATAAGTGGTAACTAAAGCCTATTTTCAAAAAACATTAAAGATACTTCCTCTACATTTACAATAAGGTCATATCCACTCTATTGAATATTTTAACATTTTTCTTCCCAAAAAGCATTTAACTATTGGATCTTTTCAAAGAGAAGCATTGTTGTCATTTAACATGGCTGGCTTCTTCAAAGCTGATGCTCTCTGTAGTCATTTTTTCCCAAACAGTGAGGAAAAGTCCTAATTTTGTTTTGCCCTCTGGGTTTCAGACATCGTATCAATGCAACCCATTGACTAATGAAGTGAGTTCTTCTTGCACAGTTTTGAAATGCCTAGAATTAGCCCATGGAAAAAAATTGTCCCCCAAAAGACCACATGATAAGTAAAAATGGATGATATTAGGAAATCGAGTTGTGAACAGTAGTAGTTTATAAAGCTTAATAATTATAAAAATATATATTCCAGATTAGCACCTTCTATTATTTTTAAAGATATACCAACCTCCATTCTTTTAATTCCTCCAACCCCTCGACCACCATAATAGGAAGCATCCACAGTTGGCCATTTCTTGGTAGGCAGAGGTTCTTCTTCTTCCTATGTAGATACAAGTTTTTAAAAATGGGTTTAATTAATTTCTTCAGGGCTTCCCAGGTGGCGCTAGTGGTAAAGAACTAGCCTGGATGCAGGGGATATAAAACGTATTTTTATGAATAACACCACTGATAAGGAAGAAATATAGTAAAAATTACATATAGCAGATGTGGATGTACTTCTGCTTACATGCATAAATTTCAAGTGAAGTTCTACTATAGTTACTAGTATACTATAGGAATACAGTGTATATTGTACTACTATAATATATAGTAATGATGTAAATGTAATAATCATTTTGAAGAAAGTAATATCTTTAAATCTGCCAACTTTTTGTAAATAAGTAACAGCAGAATTATTCATATATTGCTATAAAAAGTAAAACAAATTTCTCTGTACTATTGATCCTGATGGCCAGTCCATGTTTATTCACATGTGAAGCTGCCATCCTCTCACATGTATGTGAAGGAAAGCATAAGATAATGAAAACTCACAATTGATATTCATAAATTCAAAAGTCAATACACAGGTATCAGAGTTACCTAATAACAATGTAATTGATCAGAACTGGGGATAATACCCAAATATAGAAAAAAATACCTACATCACTTATAAAGCTCACATTTACCTCTTTTGGTGCAGAAGGTGGTGGTGGAGGAGGATCCTTGATAACCTGTACAAAAAAAATTAAAAGTAGAAACTTCAGTGACATAGAGCAGAGACACAATAAGGATGCATAAAAATAATTCAATTAGTTAAATACTGTGGTGGTGCCAAAGATGTTCCTGAGCAATTTAGCATCTCAACACTTATGTCACTCTCACCCTTTGACACTGGGCTTTTTAAACTAGCTTTTGACTAACAAGCAACTACTAGTAGGTTTTTGTTGTCATTGTTGTTATTTTGTACTAACTAGCTTTGGATTGCAAGGATCAAACCAGTCAATCTTAAAGGAAATCAACCCTGAATATTCACTGAAAGGACTGACGCTGAAGCTGAAGCTCCAATACTTTGGCCACCTGATGCAAAGAGCTGACTGGTTGGAAAAGACCCTGATGCTGGGAAACAAAGAAGGCAGAAGGAGAAGACGACGACAGAGGATGAGATAGTTGGAAGGCACCACTGAGTCAATGGACATAAGTTTGAGCAAGCTCCAGGAGATGGTGAACGATAGAGGAGCCTGGGGTCCTGCAGTCCATAGGGCTGCAAAGGGTCAAACACAACTGAGCAACTGAACTGAATTAACCAACACATTCAGTCATTTTATCTTGATGATATAGATACATTATAGCTTCATTTTCAGGTGAATAGCATGAAAATTGTCAGATACCTTGGTGAAACTAGGTTTTTCTTTTAATGTTAAAATACAAAATTATTCATATATTGCTATAAAAAGTAAAACAAATTTCTCTGTACTATTGATCCTGATGGCCAGTCCATGTTTATTCACATGTGAAGCTGCCATCCTCTCACATGTATGTGAAGGAAAGCATAAGATAATGAAAACTCACAATTGATATTCATAAATTCAAAAGTCAATACACAGGTATCAGAGTTACCTAATAACAATGTAATTGATCAGAACTGGGGATAATACCCAAATATAGAAAAAAATACCTACATCACTTATAAAGCTCACATTTACCTCTTTTGGTGCAGAAGGTGGTGGTGGAGGAGGATCCTTGATAACCTGTACAAAAAAAATTAAAAGTAGAAACTTCAGTGACATAGAGCAGAGACACAATAAGGATGCATAAAAATAATTCAATTAGTTAAATACTGTGGTGGTGCCAAAGATGTTCCTGAGCAATTTAGCATCTCAACACTTATGTCACTCTCACCCTTTGACACTGGGCTTTTTAAACTAGCTTTTGACTAACAAGCAACTACTAGTAGGTTTTTGTTGTCATTGTTGTTATTTTGTACTAACTAGCTTTGGATTGCAAGGGGATCAAACAAGTCAATCTTAAAGGAAATCAACCCTGAATATTCACTGAAAGGACTGACGCTGAAGCTGAAGCTCCAATACTTTGGCCACCTGATGCAAAGAGCTGACTGGTTGGAAAAGACCCTGATGCTGGGAAACAAAGAAGGCAGAAGGAGAAGACGACGACAGAGGATGAGATAGTTGGAAGGCACCACTGAGTCAATGGACATAAGTTTGAGCAAGCTCCAGGAGATGGTGAACGATAGAGGAGCCTGGGGTCCTGCAGTCCATAGGGCTGCAAAGGGTCAAACACAACTGAGCAACTGAACTGAATTAACCAACACATTCAGTCATTTTATCTTGATGATATAGATACATTATAGCTTCATTTTCAGGTGAATAGCATGAAAATTGTCAGATACCTTGGTGAAACTAGGTTTTTCTTTTAATGTTAAAATACAAAATTTTCCAATGCATTACAGCTTGTCCCCTCAAATGGAGAGGGAATTTACTAGCAGAGTCTTCCTGATATGATTCACTGACTTTTTCACAAATTGACAGTAAAAGTTATCTTGCTTTGAATGAGATAATGGAACTTAACATACTCTCTTTTCTCACCTTTTAATCTGGAAACAGATCAACTTCTTAGACAAGACTCCTGTCCTGTGAATCATTTCTCAATAGATTATTTCATGAAGTCTGATGGGGTTAATTCTTTTCTTTTTTTTTTTTTTTAGTTTATTTTGGCGGGGGTGGGGAGGGAGGGGGTGGGCGGGCCACTTCCACTGGTCTTTTGTTTGTCAAGTTTCATCCATCTTTTGTTCTTTGGCCCGTGTGGGCCTCCCGTCACGGTGGCATCTGTTGTCGCAGAGCGCCGGCTCTGGGCGCAGGCACTCCAGAGCTCCGGCTCGGTAATTGGACACATCAGTCCAGCCGCTCCACAGCACGTGGGATCTTCCCAGGCCAGGGATCGAACCAGCGCCCCTTGCACTGCAAGGTGGTGTCCTTACCCACTGGACCACTAGGGAAGCCCGGGTTAATTCTTTATGTGAGAGAAATATAGACTGAAATCTGATTTAAATGATCTTCACTGGTATTGATGTGTCTGGACTTTCATACCTTCCTGATAGATGTATGTACTTGATGTATTCCTTTTCCAACTTGGAACCAGTCTGTCATAAAATGTCTGGTTCTAACTGTTGCTTCTTGTCCTGCATATAGGTTTCTCAGGAGGCAGGTAAGGTAGTCTAATATTTCCGTTTCTTTCTACAGTTAGTTGTGATCCACACAGTCAAAGGCTTTAGCATAGTCAATGAAGTGGAAGTAGATGTTTTTCTGGAATTCTCTTGCTTTTTCTATGATCCAACAGACATTGGCAATTTGATCTCTGGTTCCTCTGTCTTTTCTAATGAACATATCCTTTTAGTTCTCCCCTATCGCTGATCAGAGTTGATAACGTTAACCAACTCCAAAACACTATAACTTCTATGAGGGTGAATTTTATGTCTGCTTTGTTCCTAATTATATTCCCAGTACTTAGTAAGATGCCTAGCATTAAAAAAGTGAAAATAGGAAGTTAGGAAGAGATAAACAGGAGTAAGCAGGGAAAGAGAAAAAAAGATAGAGGGAAGGAAAAAGGGGGAGAAGCAGGAAGGAAGAAGGGAAGAATAAGAAAGGAAGGAACAAGAGAAGACAGAGGAAGGGTGAGAAGAAGGACAGAGGTGGGGAGGAAGACAGAGAGGGGAAAGGAAGGAAGGAGGGAGGAGAGGAAGATGAAGGAGTGTTCCATTCCCACTATCACTACCTAAAATCATGAACTCGAGAGTCTTTGGACCTTAAAAATATCTAGTACAGTATTTTTCAACTTCTCCAATGTACATTCAACCAAAACTTTATTATTCTGAAAAATCCCCACTTAGTTGTCCTCCAACTATGTTTGAATTCCTTCAATAAAAAGAAATTCACTACTTCACTAAGCAATTCATTCCACTGGCAAGAAACTCACATCATTTGAAAAATTTTCCCCTAAATGAAGCCAAAACCTCCCTCTTCGAAATTTCCACTCTTTAGTCCTGATCCTACAGTGTGAAATACACACATGGAGACAACTATTTTTAATTCCTGAAGAGAGGGGTTCCTATTTTTGAATACTGGAATAATAATCACATATGATCTGAAAGCTAAACCTCACAATCACTTTTCATACAATGGTCTGAGTTATTGGGTCATCTTGGTCAGTTTCCTTAGTATATATTCATGTGATCAATATCTCAAAGTGTGGTTTCCAGAATTGATATATAGCATTCTAAGTGTGGCCAAGCCATTAATTAAAAGCATGGTGCACAGGCAAAACAGATGCACCCATGGCAGTCCTCACTTTCACTCTATGCATTTTAATTAATAACATATTGATAACTAGGATTGATAGTCTATAATTACCATAGCTTTATTTTGGCATCAATGCCTACATGCTTTACTTGTAGCTAAATTAGACATGCAGCTTGCTTCTCATCCTTCCTTCTAACCCTATGCAGCCAGGTCAATATTTTTCTATCAGAAGCTTGTTGTTGGTGTTGTGTTCCAACCTTTGCAACCCCATGGACTGAAGCACTCCAGGCTCCTTTGTCTTGCACTATCTCCCAGATTTGCTTAGATTCATGTCCATTGAGTCAGTGTTGCTATCCAATCAACTCATCTTCTGCTGCCAGCTTTTCCTCTTGCCTTCACTCTTTCCTAGCATCAAGGTCTTGTCCAGTGAGTTGGCTCTTAGCATCCCATGGCCAAAGTATTGGAGCTTCAACTTCAGCATCAGTCTTTCCATTGAATATTCAAGGTTGATTTCCTTTAGAATTGACTGGTTTGATCTCCTTTCTGTCCAAGGGTCTCTCAAGAAGCTTAACTGCTTAGAATAGAAGCCTAACTGCTCATTTCTCTAGTCAAAATGGATCAGAGGTTCCAGTGACCACAAGTGAAATCAAGGAATTACTGAATTTTTGGAAGAACCTTACACATCATGCTTCCACTCAGTGTTAAAATTTACCATAAAGTGCTCTAGAGTTCTCCCACTAGAAAGTGGCCAAGGTACCTCCTTCATTCCATCAAGTCTGAATATAATATACCCAAACTCATTTTCACTCTTTAGTCCTGATCCTACAGTGTGAAATACACACATGGAGACAACTATTTAATTCCTGAAGAGAGGTTCCTATTTGAATACTGGAATAATAATCACATATGATCTGAAAGCTAAACCTCACAATCACTTTTCATACAATGGTCTGAGTTATTGGGTCATCTTGGTCAGTTTCCTTAGTATATATTCATGTGATCAATATCTCAAAGTGTGGTTTCCAGAATTGATATATAGCATTCTAAGTGTGGCCAAGCCATTAATTAAAAGCATGGTGCACAGGCAAAACAGATGCACCCATGGCAGTCCTCACTTTCACTCTATGCATTTTAATTAATAACATATTGATAACTAGGATTGATAGTCTATAATTACCATAGCTTTATTTTGGCATCAATGCCTACATGCTTTACTTGTAGCTAAATTAGACATGCAGCTTGCTTCTCATCCTTCCTTCTAACCCTATGCAGCCAGGTCAATATTTTTCTATCAGAAGCTTGTTGTTGGTGTTGTGTTCCAACCTTTGCAACCCCATGGACTGAAGCACTCCAGGCTCCTTTGTCTTGCACTATCTCCCAGATTTGCTTAGATTCATGTCCATTGAGTCAGTGTTGCTATCCAATCAACTCATCTTCTGCTGCCAGCTTTTCCTCTTGCCTTCACTCTTTCCTAGCATCAAGGTCTTGTCCAGTGAGTTGGCTCTTAGCATCCCATGGCCAAAGTATTGGAGCTTCAACTTCAGCATCAGTCTTTCCATTGAATATTCAAGGTTGATTTCCTTTAGAATTGACTGGTTTGATCTCCTTTCTGTCCAAGGGTCTCTCAAGAAGCTTAACTGCTTAGAATAGAAGCCTAACTGCTCATTTCTCTAGTCAAAATGGATCAGAGGTTCCAGTGACCACAAGTGAAATCAAGGAATTACTGAATTTTTGGAAGAACCTTACACATCATGCTTCCACTCAGTGTTAAAATTTACCATAAAGTGCTCTAGAGTTCTCCCACTAGAAAGTGGCCAAGGTACCTCCTTCATTCCATCAAGTCTGAATATAATATACCCAAACTCATTTTCATTTCCTTGTGATGACTTCAAATTTACCATGCTTACTACATATATATCTTGTGAAAGTGCAAGTGTTAGTCATTCAGTCGTGTCCGACTCTTTATGACCCTATGGAATGTAGCCCACCAAGCTCCTCTGTCCATGGGATTTTTTCCAGGCATGAATACTGGAGTGAGTTGCCATTTCCTTCTCCAAGTATATAAATTTCTGAGAATTTATAAAGTATCTACAGTCCTATACTATACTGTGTGTGTGTGTGTGTGTGTGTGTGTGTGTGTGTGTGCATGCTCAGTCTTTACAGTCATGCTTGATTCCTTGTGGTCCTACGGACTATAGCCCAGCAGCTTCCTCTATCCATGGATTCTCTAAGCAAGAATACTGGAGTGGGTTGCCATTTCCTCCTCCAGGGGATCTTCCTGACACAGGAATCGAACCTGCATGTCAGGTCTCCTGCACTGGCGAGCAGGTTCTTTGTCACTAGCACCACCTATGTCCTCTTGAGAATTACTGAACAACCCCCCTGTAACACCTCCCTTTTTATGTCATATTTATCATACTCCTTATCCTGCATAGCATCAAGTTTTAGCATTGATATGGGCAAATGGAGCTTCAGTTTAAAATCCTCATATGACCACTCCTAACAACCTCACAATAGTATGAGAGGCATCTTTGCCTTCCTTATCAGAGACTCTGTATCTGTTATCATAAGCCACAATGTGGAAACCAAAAAGTCCTTTTTCAATGCACAAACCACCGTTCAAATGCACTCTTATCGTTCAAAGGCCTCAAGGTGGCCTTCAGTTCAGCGCTAACTCTCGACCTAGACCTCCTCAAAACTACCAATAACAGGTGCTTTTAAAAGTTGCTCATTTCTCTAGTCAAAATGGATCAGAGGTTCCAGTGACCACAAGTGAAATCAAGGAATTACTGAATTTTTGGAAGAACCTTACACATCATGCTTCCACTCAGTGTTAAAATTTACCATAAAGTGCTCTAGAGTTCTCCCACTAGAAAGTGGCCAAGGTACCTCCTTCATTCCATCAAGTCTGAATATAATATACCCAAACTCATTTTCATTTCCTTGTGATGACTTCAAATTTACCATGCTTACTACATATATATCTTGTGAAAGTGCAAGTGTTAGTCATTCAGTCGTGTCCGACTCTTTATGACCCTATGGAATGTAGCCCACCAAGCTCCTCTGTCCATGGGATTTTTTCCAGGCATGAATACTGGAGTGAGTTGCCATTTCCTTCTCCAAGTATATAAATTTCTGAGAATTTATAAAGTATCTACAGTCCTATACTATACTGTGTGTGTGTGTGTGTGTGTGTGTGTGTGTGTGTGTGCATGCTCAGTCTTTACAGTCATGCTTGATTCCTTGTGGTCCTACGGACTATAGCCCAGCAGCTTCCTCTATCCATGGATTCTCTAAGCAAGAATACTGGAGTGGGTTGCCATTTCCTCCTCCAGGGGATCTTCCTGACACAGGAATCGAACCTGCATGTCAGGTCTCCTGCACTGGCGAGCAGGTTCTTTGTCACTAGCACCACCTATGTCCTCTTGAGAATTACTGAACAACCCCCCTGTAACACCTCCCTTTTTATGTCATATTTATCATACTCCTTATCCTGCATAGCATCAAGTTTTAGCATTGATATGGGCAAATGGAGCTTCAGTTTAAAATCCTCATATGACCACTCCTAACAACCTCACAATAGTATGAGAGGCATCTTTGCCTTCCTTATCAGAGACTCTGTATCTGTTATCATAAGCCACAATGTGGAAACCAAAAAGTCCTTTTTCAATGCACAAACCACCGTTCAAATGCACTCTTATCGTTCAAAGGCCTCAAGGTGGCCTTCAGTTCAGCGCTAACTCTCGACCTACCACCATCTCCATACCTCTAACTCCAGGCTGACTGAGGATCCCTCAGCTACCCCAGATAAAGTGACCATTTCTATATTAAGTCCCATCCATCCATCAGAGAGTGGTATATCAACTTTGTATTATGCTATCTAGAAGCTTTAAAACTTCTAACAACATACATTACTGCACAGCTGAACTATTCATGCTTCATGAATTTGGGTTTATATGTTTATTTTGGAATTTTTCAATTACCCCTCAGAAGCATGTTGATTTCTTAGGGGCAGTATCATTTCTCCCTCTTTAAAAAGTATCATAGTGCCTAGTAAAGTGCTCTTCAAACAACAGATACGAAAAATATGATTGAAAGTGAGCTGAAAGAACTAGCTGAGAATGCTCACAAAGGCTCATAGCCCACCACTAAATTTACTTTAAAAAAAAAAAAAAACAAGAAAGAAGTATGGAGAAAAAGAAGATGCAAATGATAACAGGTAAAGATTTCCATGAGAATAAAATATTGCTAGTTCTGAAGAAAATGATGTATCAAATTTCTCTTTCAACCAATAAAGTCAGAGAGCTAATGAACTCAAAGACAGATGGGAAAATGTAAGCCCATGCTAAGTTTCTTCATCTGGCAAATAAATCTGATTCACTCTCAGTCCTTTCCAAAGTGAAAATTCTAATAGAATGATAAAACAAAATATATATCACAATATTTCCATCAGGTCTTTTGCTTCTATGCCTTTACATAATTAACTAGGCCATATGTCTCCACGCATTTGTATTCACCTTATTCCAGAAAAGAACATTACGGTTTGTTTTTTCAATAATGTGTAATTAATCTTATGTATGACTAAATGCATGACTTATTATAAATTTAAATTGATTCTGAAATCCTGGCAAGTATATTTTTTACATTGTCAAAAATGAAAATAAAACCCTTAAGACTCTACCTAAATCAAAGTTTGATGTCATTGATTAAGAGACAGAACCACCACCACCACAAATAATAGTGCTTTCAGAGACTGAAGCAGACCCATGGCTCATCTACGTTCTACTGATACTACTAACAATAGCCACATTTTATTGGTGCTACCATATGCCACACACTCTCTATTGCTCTCATTTTCCTAATAAGGCTATGCAGTTACTATGCTTATTGTAAACACAAGGAGAGGGAGGCTCTGAATTCAGTAACTTGTCCAAGGATACACAGAGAACACATAAGAATTAGTATTCAAACCCAGAACACTGGTCCATCTACCTCCAAACTCTAGGCTTAACTTCCTCTGGCACATGATATTCTCTTAAAATCAGGTTTGGACTGCACAGGGAAAGGGTGCAAGAGAGAAGGTTTAAGATGTGTTGAACAGCTGAGGACCTCCTGGAATGGATGGATGAATGGTTAGACAGATGAATAGATAGATAAGGCAGACAGATATAGCTCAATATTTATGATATCTGTATGAGACAGACGCTATCTTCCCCATTTTATAGGGACATAACATATTCATTCATATGCCCAACATCATTGCCCTAGAAATGTTGGAACAGGAAATAAATTTGGTGTGTGTCTGATTCTAAATGTTCCCTCTCTCCATTATACCACACAGCCTCACAAGTAACAAAGGAGAGTGAAAATAATCCAAAGTCACTCAGTCCAAAAGCCAAAATCTGGCCAGCATGTGTCCAATGATGCCCCTACATTTCAGTAAAATCAGTGCAGGAGAAAAGGAAACCTGACTGTTGGTCCAAATACATTAAAAATAACAGTCATGCAAATTCCATTCTTGTATTAAATTGTGCAAGAACACATTCATCTCAGAAAAGGATGTATTCATATGCACCATATTTTATGAGAATTTGCAGATTTTAAAAGGCATAATATTGCCTAGTTGCCAGAATTTTTTCTACTTAGCATCCTTCAACTCGGTATTGAAGATTCTGGAAAACACTTTCACCACTTTATGAACCATATGCAGAGTTTGATTCTTCTCCAATTTTTTTTTTCATTTGTTATTATCATCATCAGAGAGGATTACATCTCATCTACTTAGCTGCTAGAATGAAGATTTCAGTTTGGAGGAGAGCCGATTTCTTTAAAAAAAAAAAAAAGTTAACTGCTTCAGGCAACAGTCCTTTTGATCTGCTCATTAACACTTTTCAAATGTTCGAGTGACGTGGGCATTCTTTGCGCTAGAAAATGTCAGCACTGGAGCCTGCAGCCAGCTTGATGCAATCATATGTTCCGATATTCAGAAAAGAGTGAAAAGAACTGTCAACAGTGAACTGCCTTGAATTTAAAAAAAAAAAAAATGATACCATGTAACGACTGTAGATCAAGTAGTATTTCAGCACCGACTCTTGCCAGTGACAGAAACAAATGCCCAGTTTATCAGCAATGTCATCTAAGCACCTAAGAATCCACAGACTTTGAGAATTTATTCTTAGTGTTTACAAAACTTATTTAAAATATATGTGGGATTTCCTTTCATTCTTCCCTTTCTTTTTGATAAGATCAGAGAACAAGCACAACGCGTTTCCCCTCATAAACACAAAGTCCTCTGGCATTAGTGTTTGGGAAGTCCTTTTCTAAATCCCACGAAGAAAGATGTTTTCAACATCCAGACCAAGATATGGTTGAGTCATCTGCCTACCCCCTTCCCTTTCCTTTTTGACAGAGTCATCAATGTTCAAAGAGTCTGCTTTGAACAGATAAATAACTAGTGGGAAGTCTGGACAATAAGTATAATCTTAAATGCTAAATGAGGACTGGGAAGAACTGTGTGAGAGTGTGCATTGAAGGGGTGGGTGTGTGCGTGCTCAGTTGTGTCCAGCTCTGTGACTCTGTGGAATGTAGCCCGCTAGGCTCTTCTGTCTGTGGGATTCTCCAGACAAGAATACTGGAGCTTATTGTCATTTCCTCTTCTAGGGAATCCTCCTGACCTGGGGATCGAACTGGAGTCTCCTGCATTGGCAGGTGGATTCTTTACCACTGAGTCACTTAGCATGCCCTCTGAGAGTGTATTCTTCCTAAGTTAAGTAAAGGCACAGTCAACAAGGCAAAGGTATTTGCCATCAAATAAACTAAGACAGGAAGAGTTTGATACCCAAAAGTCGGAAATAAGGCTAACTACTAACATCATTAACGAATGAAGATTTCAGTTTGGAGGAGAGCCGATTTCTTTAAAAAAAAAGTTAACTGCTTCAGGCAACAGTCCTTTTGATCTGCTCATTAACACTTTTCAAATGTTCGAGTGGCGTGGGCATTCTTTGCGCTAGAAAATGTCAGCACTGGAGCCTGCAGCCAGCTTGATGCAATCATATGTTCCGATATTCAGAAAAGAGTGAAAAGAACTGTCAACAGTGAACTGCCTTGAATTTAAAAAAAAAAAAAATGATACCATGTAACGACTGTAGATCAAGTAGTATTTCAGCACCGACTCTTGCCAGTGACAGAAACAAATGCCCAGTTTATCAGCAATGTCATCTAAGCACCTAAGAATCCACAGACTTTGAGAATTTATTCTTAGTGTTTACAAAACTTATTTAAAATATATGTGGGATTTCCTTTCATTCTTCCCTTTCTTTTGATAAGATCAGAGAACAAGCACAACGCTTTCCCTCATAAACACAAAGTCCTCTGGCATTAGTGTTTGGGCAGTCCTTTTCTAAATCCCACGAAGAAAGATGTTTTCAACATCCAGACCAAGATATGGTTGAGTCATCTGCCTACCCCCTTCCCTTTCCTTTTTGACAGAGTCATCAATGTTCAAAGAGTCTGCTTTGAACAGATAAATAACTAGTGGGAAGTCTGGACAATAAGTATAATCTTAAATGCTAAATGAGGACTGGGAAGAACTGTGTGAGAGTGTGCATTGAAGGGGTGGGTGTGTGCGTGCTCAGTTGTGTCCAGCTCTGTGACTCTGTGGAATGTAGCCCGCTAGGCTCTTCTGTCTGTGGGATTCTCCAGACAAGAATACTGGAGCTTATTGTCATTTCCTCTTCTAGGGAATCCTCCTGACCTGGGGATCGAACTGGAGTCTCCTGCATTGGCAGGTGGATTCTTTACCACTGAGTCACTTAGCATGCCCTCTGAGAGTGTATTCTTCCTAAGTTAAGTAAAGGCACAGTCAACAAGGCAAAGGTATTTGCCATCAAATAAACTAAGACAGGAAGAGTTTGATACCCTGTTTAGTAAATGATGCTCTGTTGGAAAACATCACCATGGAAGCAATAACTACTAACATCATACTCTATTTCAAAGAGACAACCAAACATAAATCATTTTAATTAATGGTGCAACGAAGGCATGTTAAAATTTAAATTACTTCTGTTAATATTATTGTGCATTCTTAAAAAAATCAGGCTGCTCTCAAAGTAACTCAATAAAGGCACCAAGAGCCCACCTCAACAATAAAACACAAGTGCAATGTAGAAGCATTATTACTATTTAGAAAGAACAGCACAGCTGTAGTTGGCTAAGAAAATGATTCTACAGAGCTCCAGTCAGATATAGCGTTATCATGAAAGCTCAACTTACTTATAAGCAAATTGGGCTTTACAAAGGTAGCTTTTTAAAATGGTGGTTTAAAAGAAGATTGATGAGATCTTTATGCAATGTCTTAAATGCACTAAGGAAAAAAATGAGCTTGCAGTTTTCCCTTACGAGTGGAGAACTCTGGCCAAGGACACTAGAGCAAAGTAAGCATTTATCATTTCCAGCATATCAGATATTTATTTGCAGCTGGATAGCACACTGTAATTGACAACACTCCAGAAAGCCTTTATCTGCCACCTCATTAGCCTTACATCTGTAATTCTGCAGAATGCCTGGTTCCTCCAAGTGATGCAGCCGTAGGATGGTCAGTTCTGCCACCGTGAGAGTAAAACAGACCTGGCATACATTCAGCATACCTTCTGAGCTAACCAGTGATGAAAAGAGCCATATATACTGATATCTCATTCATGATTCAACATGTGATTTTTTTAACCTGCCGTCCTTTTGTAATTTAAGGAAAAAGGAGGGATGCTGCTAATGTCTTTATTACAGAAAAGCAGTTGTAAAGTATGCATGTGAGTACTCAATGAGTAAGACACAGAATCATAAACAGGTGGTGAGAAACAACTTTACACAAAAATGAGAATTCCCTCCCTCCCAACTGGAATACTTTGCAAACTGAACATACTCTGTAGTTCCCTTATGAGGATTCTACAATTACTACTACCACTACTACTACTACTACTACTACTATTACTACTACTACTACTGCTACTACTACTACTACTACTACTACGAGATAAAGTTCTCCAGATATCATTGGTTTAGATCTTATTTGCCATGGAAAAACAGGCACACCGAAGACCCAATTCTACAATGTTTAAATGATGCCGTCTCTCTATTTTATCCTTGAATAGTCTCATTGAAATAAATTGAAAGATTTAACATTTTAAAACCGTCTCAGATTAAAAAGGCTGCTCTCAAAGTAACTCAATAAAGGCACCAAGAGCCCACCTCAACAATAAAACACAAGTGCAATGTAGAAGCATTATTACTATTTAGAAAGAACAGCACAGCTGTAGTTGGCTAAGAAAATGATTCTACAGAGCTCCAGTCAGATATAGCGTTATCATGAAAGCTCAACTTACTTATAAGCAAATTGGGCTTTACAAAGGTAGCTTTTTAAAATGGTGGTTTAAAAGAAGATTGATGAGATCTTTATGCAATGTCTTAAATGCACTAAGGAAAAAAATGAGCTTGCAGTTTTCCCTTACGAGTGGAGAACTCTGGCCAAGGACACTAGAGCAAAGTAAGCATTTATCATTTCCAGCATATCAGATATTTATTTGCAGCTGGATAGCACACTGTAATTGACAACACTCCAGAAAGCCTTTATCTGCCACCTCATTAGCCTTACATCTGTAATTCTGCAGAATGCCTGGTTCCTCCAAGTGATGCAGCCGTAGGATGGTCAGTTCTGCCACCGTGAGAGTAAAACAGACCTGGCATACATTCAGCATACCTTCTGAGCTAACCAGTGATGAAAAGAGCCATATATACTGATATCTCATTCATGATTCAACATGTGATTTTTTTAACCTGCCGTCCTTTTGTAATTTAAGGAAAAAGGAGGGATGCTGCTAATGTCTTTATTACAGAAAAGCAGTTGTAAAGTATGCATGTGAGTACTCAATGAGTAAGACACAGAATCATAAACAGGTGGTGAGAAACAACTTTACACAAAAATGAGAATTCCCTCCCTCCCAACTGGAATACTTTGCAAACTGAACATACTCTGTAGTTCCCTTATGAGGATTCTACAATTACTACTACCACTACTACTACTACTACTACTACTACTATTACTACTACTACTACTGCTACTACTACTACTACTACTACTACGAGATAAAGTTCTCCAGATATCATTGGTTTAGATCTTATTTGCCATGGAAAAACAGGCACACCGAAGACCCAATTCTACAATGTTTAAATGATGCCGTCTCTCTATTTTATCCTTGAATAGTCTCATTGAAATAAATTGAAAGATTTAACATTTTAAAACCGTCTCAGATTAAAAACATCATTGGTAGCCAGATAGTCTATTTCAGGAGTTTTCCTCTAACTTTTTTATTCCCCTTTATGTTCCTCTTTAGCAATCTGATTATAGAGGACCTATGAACCCCTTCCTAGACTAAATAAGCTAAATTAAAATATACAGGATTAAAAGGAACCCAACTGTATTGAAATATAACTGTCAAATCTACTTTTAAAAACAAGAAACCTGGTCTGTAAAACAGAAATATCATGTTCTTCTTTATTAATTCATTAAATAATGAAATATAATAGTAGGTCTAGGAACCATTGTAATTTCTTGAAGTTTAATTGACTTACAATATTATATTAGTTTGGGGTGTACAACACAGTGATGCAATATTTTTATACCATATGAAGTTACAATAATATTACTGACTATTTTCTCTGTGCTGTACATTACATCCCCATGAATAATTTATCTTATGGCTTGTAGTCTGGACCTCTTAACTCCCTCCACTCATTTCACCCCTCCCCCACCCCTTCCCTCTGGCAACCACTTGTTCCTTCTCTGATTCCATGTCTGTTTCTGTTTTGTTATATTTGTCCCTTTGTTGTTGTTGTTTTTTAGGTTGCACATATAAGTGAAGACATACGGTATCTGTCTTTCTCTGTCATCATTTTGAGTAGTGGAACATATCTGAATATGAATGGGATTGTACTGGCTTCTATCAGCACAGAACAAGTACCCTGTGAAAGCTGACCATAGATTTTTGCTTTCAATGGGTTCTAATAACATATATGCCTTGGATACTTCTGGAAATAAGAAAGCTGTTTCTTCAGCAAATCCCTTGTCATTCTGAAACAGTGAGTCAATTCTATCCAGTATGTAAAGCATTAGGTATATTTACCCAACAATCAGCCCCAAACAAAACAGAATGGTAATTCTAATTTTAAAGAAGGCACATGGGCTTTAACTGCCACAGAATCACAGTAAACATTTTAAGGATATTCCCTTATCACGCATCTGACAACCTCTTCTACTCCATAGACCAAATTTGATCCAAAAACATATTACATAGAGATCCCAACATCAATAGCCCTGAGCAGGGATCCCCAGCTCTGGTGAACATCAGAATCATCTAGGGACTCCATTAGTTTCTTAATACTGCTGAAACAAATCACCATGAACTTAGTGGCTTAAATATATATACCTATATTTTTACAGTTCTGGATGCCAGGAGTCCAAACTGAATCTAAAGCTATAATCAGGTGTCATAGGAGCCGTTTCCTCCTGCAGGCTCCAGGGTGTATCTCCTTGCCCCTCCCAGCTGCTAGTGATTGTCAAGCATCTCCTGCCTAGAAGTGGCATCACTGCAGTCTCTGCCTCCATGGGCACACTGCCTTCTCCCCTTCTGTAGTCTTATCTCCTCGGCCTCCTTCGTATGGGGGCACTGCAATGGTATTTAGAGCCAGCAAGGTCATTCTGGATGATCTCTCTGTTTCAAGATCCTGAATTTAATCGTGTCTGCAAAGTCTCTTTTGCCATAAGACAACATTTGCAGTTTCCAGGAATTAAGACCTGTAGATCTTCAGGGATCATTATTGAGCCTACCACAGGTGCGTTCCTAAATCGTACTGATCTCTGGAGATGTCTCACCCAATCACCCTTTCCTCTTAGAGACACCACTGATGGAAATCTGACAGCAACTACTCTGAGAGACTTGCAGTTACTAGGAGCAGAAAAAAAACTCTGAGAACCACTATCTAAGACATAAGTAACACTGTCAACTGAGTCATTAATTAGATATCTGTGAAATTTTAATCTCTGAACAATGAACGGTTATTTCATAAGATATAGTTTAGAAATATGAAATGATTGAATGAAGAATGTGTGACAGATATGGGTGCCTCTGTTCAAGGTTGTTGTTTTGTTTTTGTTTTTTTTTCCCCTAGGATTTCTATCTCAGTAAGATCCCCTGAGCATATGATTCTCAAGGAGGTTGATTGCTGACATAGTCTAAATGTGCCTGAAAACAGACATTTTAAGCTGTTTAATCATGTTTCACTTGAAAGACTAAATATTTGCCTCAGTACTTGAAAGCCACTCAAACAAAAGAAATGTATACAACACCAAGCTGAATTAAGGGCTTGCCTGGTGGTTCAGACAGTAAAGAATCTGCCCACAGTGCTGGAGACTCAGGTTCCATTCTGGGTTGGGAAGATTCCCTGGGGAAGAGAATGGCTACCCACTCCAGTATTCTTGCCTGGAGAATTCCATGGACAGAAGCTACAGTTCATTGGGTCGCAAAGTCAGACACAATTGAGCGACTAACACTAAGCTGAAATAAATGCATTGTACTTCCTATTAAAAAGTAATATGGGGCTTCCCCTTTTGGTCCAGTGGGTGGGGACACCGCCTTGCAGTGCAAGGGGCGCCGGTTCGATCCCTGGCCTGGGAAGATCCCACGTGCCGCGGAGCGGCTAGACTGATGTGTCCAGTTACTGAGCCAGAGCTCTGGAGCGCATGCGCCCAGAGCCGGTGCTCTGCGACAACAGACGCCACCGCGATGGGAGGCCCACAGGAGCCAGGGAACGGAGACAGATGAAAATGGAGAAATGAAAGACCAATAGAGGTGGCCCGCCCACTCCCCTCCCTCCCCAACCCGACCCCCGCCCAAAATAAATAATATACATCTCTCTAAAAAAAAAAAAAAAAGTAATATGACTGGTAACAACTGGTAGTCAAAGTCCAAAACAAATATTCTAATAATGGAATCTTGTTAACAATTACATTAAAAAAAATTAACTGTTCAGCTGTGTCTGACTTTCTGTCAGCCCATGAACTATAGACCACCATGCTCCAATTAAGTAACCATATTCTAATACCAGCTTTGCAGAAATATGTTCTCTAAACATAATCAGATAAATATCCTTCAGTTGTGCTATTGTAGTACACCTCTGCTATACTCAAATCTTTCCTTTCACAAGGCTATGATCTCCTTTGGTCCTTCTTTCCACATCACCTCCTCATCTTTAGCTCACTTAGCTTTCTTGTTCTATTCCAACTCTCTACACTTTATTAGAGATACTTTGCTCAGGACATTTTTTTATACAAATGTTAAAGGTTACACTCCATTTACTCCATTTATCACAAAATAGTAGTCATACTCCCTGTGGTGTGAATACATCCACGTAGCCTATCTTAGACCCAATAGTTTGTACTCCCCACTCCCCCATCCCTACGTTGCCCGTCCCCTTCACACTGCCATAACTAAGGTGCACTGTCTGTCACTGGCTTGTATTTCCATTGCTGATGGAATTCAGTTGGATAAGACTTAATCTTCCCCCCAGGACCAGACCTCAGCACTATGAACAGCAAGCAAAGCTTCTTTCAGGGGACTACAATGATCAGATCTTTCCAGTGGCTTCTCTTCATCCCTGGGGTGAGTTCAAACTTCCTCAAAGACACAGGAGGTTCATGCCTAAATCTTAAGCCATCTTCCACCACTCCTTTCCCCGGCACGCGAGATCTCAGCCTAGGACATTCCAAAGCACTCCCAAACAACTTGTTAATTCCACACACACTTCATGGGAAACATCCCTCATCGAATGCCAGCATCTTAGTCAATATGCAAACTCAGTTTGGACTCAGTAGCTCCATCCAGTTTCCCTGAAATAACCCCTCAATTCTGGCAAATCCCTCCCTCCTTTGTGTTCTTGACCCGTGTTGCCACTGGGGTGCTCACGAGCCTCCATTCTCACTTAGCCGACGATTCTGTTTCGTGTTAAAATATGAGCTTCAATATCATATGATAGTCACTTCTGAATCCCTAATTCCAAGTCCATCACTGGTACATATTAGACTGTTAAGGGCTGAATGCAGAATTTTGCCTCTACCTTCTCTCTGCTTTTAAACCTACTTGAGGGAACGTTTGTTCTGATTCATGTATGTGCTTTGTCACTTAATCATATCTGATTCTTTGTGGTCTAACTGTAGCCTGTCAAGCTCCTTCATGACTTTTCCAGGCAAAATGGATCTTACTAACCACTTAGCTTAATCAGATAAATATCCTTCAGTTGTGCTATTGTAGTACACCTCTGCTATACTCAAATCTTTCCTTTCACAAGGCTATGATCTCCTTTGGTCCTTCTTTCCACATCACCTCCTCATCTTTAGCTCACTTAGCTTTCTTGTTCTATTCCAACTCTCTACACTTTATTAGAGATACTTTGCTCAGGACATTTTTTTATACAAATGTTAAAGGTTACACTCCATTTACTCCATTTATCACAAAATAGTAGTCATACTCCCTGTGGTGTGAATACATCCACGTAGCCTATCTTAGACCCAATAGTTTGTACTCCCCACTCCCCCATCCCTACGTTGCCCGTCCCCTTCACACTGCCATAACTAAGGTGCACTGTCTGTCACTGGCTTGTATTTCCATTGCTGATGGAATTCAGTTGGATAAGACTTAATCTTCCCCCCAGGACCAGACCTCAGCACTATGAACAGCAAGCAAAGCTTCTTTCAGGGGACTACAATGATCAGATCTTTCCAGTGGCTTCTCTTCATCCCTGGGGTGAGTTCAAACTTCCTCAAAGACACAGGAGGTTCATGCCTAAATCTTAAGCCATCTTCCACCACTCCTTTCCCCGGCACGCGAGATCTCAGCCTAGGACATTCCAAAGCACTCCCAAACAACTTGTTAATTCCACACACACTTCATGGGAAACATCCCTCATCGAATGCCAGCATCTTAGTCAATATGCAAACTCAGTTTGGACTCAGTAGCTCCATCCAGTTTCCCTGAAATAACCCCTCAATTCTGGCAAATCCCTCCCTCCTTTGTGTTCTTGACCCGTGTTGCCACTGGGGTGCTCACGAGCCTCCATTCTCACTTAGCCGACGATTCTGTTTCGTGTTAAAATATGAGCTTCAATATCATATGATAGTCACTTCTGAATCCCTAATTCCAAGTCCATCACTGGTACATATTAGACTGTTAAGGGCTGAATGCAGAATTTTGCCTCTACCTTCTCTCTGCTTTTAAACCTACTTGAGGGAACGTTTGTTCTGATTCATGTATGTGCTTTGTCACTTAATCATATCTGATTCTTTGTGGTCCCATGAACTGTAGCCTGTCAAGCTCCTCTGTCCATGGACTTTTCCAGGCAAGAATAATGGAGTAGGTTGCCATTTCTTACATTTTCTTCCCGACCCAGGGATCAAACCAGCATTTCTTATATCTCCTGTATTGGCAGGAAGGTTCTTTATGACTAGCGCCACCTGGGAAGCCCGGTTCATTTATTCCTAGATCTAAATACAAGTTCATACTCAGGGATAACTGCCATCTAGTCTATATTTCTAAATGTCAAATAAAGATAGTTCTCTCTGTTAAGTAGGTTGCAGAAATTAGTAAGATTTCATGATGTTTCTGAAACTAGGAAGTCCTGACATCCTGAAAACACACCTTAATGGTGTCCCTCTGTGCCTTGCATAAAGAAATATAATTCCTGATTCCCAGTCTTCAGAGTTCCAGGGATGGAAATGGATCTATTCTCACTATCTGATGATTGAATCCTATCTATAATATCCCCTATGAAGTGAAGACTTCATTTGCGCACATCAAGCATCGTGATAAAGAATCTGCCTGCCAAACAGGAGACTCGGGTTTGATCCCTGGGTTAGAAACGTCCTCTTGAGAAGGAAATGGCAGCCCACTCCAGTGTTCTTGCCTGGGAAATCCCGTGGACAGAAGGGATCGGTGGGCTACACGCCATGGGGTCACAAAGGAGTCAGACAACTCAGCAACAGAGCACACATGCAGCAGCCTTACAAAGAAGCCCAGTTCAGTCTTCACAAGCGTCCTTTTAGAAAACAGTACACTTTGACACTTTTGAACCCTCTGGTCAATATTAAATGAAATTACAAACTAACAAAAGAAGGAAAACCATCACTGTGAATTTTAAATTAAAAAAGAAAGGAGCACAGATCACATGAAGGCAGCTTTTTGCTTTTTAATTTGAGACTCAAGAAAGCTAGCAAGGCTAAAATCACCATATCTAAGATAATCAAGATTACAACAGGAAACTGAGCATACATTGCTACCGCAGGAAACTGATTAGTTCAGCAAAGAGACAGGATGCTTCTTGTTTCTACTGTTGTCTAAGTTAATTCTGTGTCTCTTCCATGGGCCAACTGCTCTGAGATAAAGGATTGCAAAGTTGTCTCATAAAAGCAGACGGAAGTACAATGAACAATAAATGCGGGAGTAATACAAAGCACTGCCTCAAGTTGTCAGGAAGTGGAAATCAGTCAGCAAGGGTGAGAGGGGAAAAGAGCCGGTCTAGTAATATTATGTAAAACACTACTGTGATCCACAAAATATAAGGTTCTATATAACGTGCTGATAAGAAAAAGAATCTTAAAATAGGCAGAGGCATGCTGTAAAGGAGCGCTTCTTCAGAATAACCTTCTCTATAGGGCTGAAGAATCCAACTTGTATTGCTTCTGCCTTATTACAAATGAAATAAAGATTTTGAATGGTTGCAGAAATTAGTAAGATTTCATGATGTTTCTGAAACTAGGAAGTCCTGACATCCTGAAAACACACCTTAATGGTGTCCCTCTGTGCCTTGCATAAAGAAATATAATTCCTGATTCCCAGTCTTCAGAGTTCCAGGGATGGAAATGGATCTATTCTCACTATCTGATGATTGAATCCTATCTATAATATCCCCTATGAAGTGAAGACTTCATTTGCGCACATCAAGCATCGTGATAAAGAATCTGCCTGCCAAACAGGAGACTCGGGTTTGATCCCTGGGTTAGAAACGTCCTCTTGAGAAGGAAATGGCAGCCCACTCCAGTGTTCTTGCCTGGGAAATCCCGTGGACAGAAGGGATCGGTGGGCTACACGCCATGGGGTCACAAAGGAGTCAGACAACTCAGCAACAGAGCACACATGCAGCAGCCTTACAAAGAAGCCCAGTTCAGTCTTCACAAGCGTCCTTTTAGAAAACAGTACACTTTGACACTTTTGAACCCTCTGGTCAATATTAAATGAAATTACAAACTAACAAAAGAAGGAAAACCATCACTGTGAATTTTAAATTAAAAAAGAAAGGAGCACAGATCACATGAAGGCAGCTTTTGCTTTTAATTTGAGACTCAAGAAAGCTAGCAAGGCTAAAATCACCATATCTAAGATAATCAAGATTACAACAGGAAACTGAGCATACATTGCTACCGCAGGAAACTGATTAGTTCAGCAAAGAGACAGGATGCTTCTTGTTTCTACTGTTGTCTAAGTTAATTCTGTGTCTCTTCCATGGGCCAACTGCTCTGAGATAAAGGATTGCAAAGTTGTCTCATAAAAGCAGACGGAAGTACAATGAACAATAAATGCGGGAGTAATACAAAGCACTGCCTCAAGTTGTCAGGAAGTGGAAATCAGTCAGCAAGGGTGAGAGGGGAAAAGAGCCGGTCTAGTAATATTATGTAAAACACTACTGTGATCCACAAAATATAAGGTTCTATATAACGTGCTGATAAGAAAAAGAATCTTAAAATAGGCAGAGGCATGCTGTAAAGGAGCGCTTCTTCAGAATAACCTTCTCTATAGGGCTGAAGAATCCAACTTGTATTGCTTGAGGTGTGCTGCTGTTTGTTAACCAATTTCCACCTTGTGACAGGAAGAATAATTGTCCCATAAAGATGTTCGCCTGCCAATGCAGGAGATGTAAGGGGCACAGGTTTGATCCCAAGGTTGGGAAATTCCCTGGAGGAGGAAATGGTAACCCACTCCAGTATTCGCGACTGAGCACACACACACACAAAGATGTCCATACCTAACTCCCTGGAACTGTGAGTAAACTGCCTTCCAGGACTAAAGAGATTTTGCAGATGGAATTAACATAACGGATCTTGAGATGGGAGATTATCTTGGATTATCCACGCATGCATGCATGCATCCAGGTGGGTCCAACTTAATCACATGGTTCCTTAACACTGGAGGGCCTTTCCCAACTGGGTTCAGAGTCAGAGAGAAATGTGACTATAGAAGAATGTTAACAAAGATGCAATGTGCCCGGCTCTAGAGGTGGAGAAGGGATTTAGGAGACAAGGCATGGACGGAGCCCCTACTAGCTGGAAAAGGCAAGAGAGCAGATGCTCATCTAGATCACTGAGGGAGGGATGTACCACTGTTGATACCCACCAGCCTCACTCAGCCCAGTGAGACCCATGTTGGATCTGTGATTACATAACCATTAAGTAATACATTTGTGTTGCTTTAAGTCACCAAATGTGTGGCAATTTGGTACAGTAGCACTACAAAGTTTGTGTATACCCATTCAAACATGAAAAGTGGCACAACCTCAAACCAACTGTTAGAACTTCAAAGTGACTGTTTCACAGATACTCTAACATTTGCATGTGACTGATTTTTAAAATGTTTTTCCAAGAGGCAAACAGAAAAACGTCCTGAAATAGTAGCTCTGTCAAAGAGGTAATGAAACATTCAATAAGCAATGAAAATAAAAGAAAACAAACAAACAAAAAAGGCAAAGCCTGACAGATCATCAACCTCTTTCAATGAGTCCAGTAGAAATTATCATTTAATTTACTTGAAGTTCTTCTGTACTCGAGTGGGAAACCCTGTATCCCTATAATCACTCCTACCCATTTTTCTTTAACTTCCTGCTGATAAGAAAAAGAATCTTAAAATAGGCAGAGGCATGCTGTAAAGGAGCGCTTCTTCAGAATAACCTTCTCTATAGGGCTGAAGAATCCAACTTGTATTGCTTGAGGTGTGCTGCTGTTTGTTAACCAATTTCCACCTTGTGACAGGAAGAATAATTGTCCCATAAAGATGTTCGCCTGCCAATGCAGGAGATGTAAGGGGCACAGGTTTGATCCCAAGGTTGGGAAATTCCTGGAGGAGGAAATGGTAACCCACTCCAGTATTCGCGACTGAGCACACACACACACAAAGATGTCCATACCTAACTCCCTGGAACTGTGAGTAAACTGCCTTCCAGGACTAAAGAGATTTTGCAGATGGAATTAACATAACGGATCTTGAGATGGGAGATTATCTTGGATTATCCACGCATGCATGCATGCATCCAGGTGGGTCCAACTTAATCACATGGTTCCTTAACACTGGAGGGCCTTTCCCAACTGGGTTCAGAGTCAGAGAGAAATGTGACTATAGAAGAATGTTAACAAAGATGCAATGTGCCCGGCTCTAGAGGTGGAGAAGGGATTTAGGAGACAAGGCATGGACGGAGCCCCTACTAGCTGGAAAAGGCAAGAGAGCAGATGCTCATCTAGATCACTGAGGGAGGGATGTACCACTGTTGATACCCACCAGCCTCACTCAGCCCAGTGAGACCCATGTTGGATCTGTGATTACATAACCATTAAGTAATACATTTGTGTTGCTTTAAGTCACCAAATGTGTGGCAATTTGGTACAGTAGCACTACAAAGTTTGTGTATACCCATTCAAACATGAAAAGTGGCACAACCTCAAACCAACTGTTAGAACTTCAAAGTGACTGTTTCACAGATACTCTAACATTTGCATGTGACTGATTTTTAAAATGTTTTTCCAAGAGGCAAACAGAAAAACGTCCTGAAATAGTAGCTCTGTCAAAGAGGTAATGAAACATTCAATAAGCAATGAAAATAAAAGAAAACAAACAAACAAAAAAGGCAAAGCCTGACAGATCATCAACCTCTTTCAATGAGTCCAGTAGAAATTATCATTTAATTTACTTGAAGTTCTTCTGTACTCGAGTGGGAAACCCTGTATCCCTATAATCACTCCTACCTTCTTCTCTGATTCTTTCCCTTAAACCTGATTTTGAAGTGCTTCTCAGATTAAGTTTTATAACAAACATTTGTTAGCATGCATGAGTAGAATTTATTATAATGATTAAACTATCTAACTACATGCTACTTGAAACATTGCTGCTGTTGAGCAATGTGGCCCTGATTCATAGTTCAGACTTACTTTACACCTTGAGGTTTAAAAAAAAAGGAGTGAAAATCCTTCTTACTCACCACTTTGCAGCAAAGGGGCCAAAACCACCACATCAATCCGATGCCCAAGAGGAGCAGCAACACCAAAATAGCAATGAGGGCTCCAATTCCACTAGACTGGAGGAAGCCAAAAACAAGACAGAGCCGTCAGCAAAGTTGACAGTCACATCCCAAGCACATACTTTTTAAAGGAAACACCAGAAAAAACTACAGAAAGCATCATAATGTTAAACTAGATTTCTAATATGTTCCTTTAAATTCTTTAAAGTGCATCAATCATCTTATATACTACTTACATTATATTCCATTTTCGTATATTTATATAATATACTGTGTGTATGCTAAGTTGCTTCAGTCGTGTCATACTCTGTGTGACCCCATGGACTGCGGCCTGCCAGGCTCCTCTGTCCATAGGATTCTCCAGGCAAGAATACTAGAGTGGGCTGTCATGCCCTCCTCCAGGGGATCTTCCTGACCAAGAGATACAACATGTGTCTCTTAACATCTATCTACTTTGGCAGGTAGGTGGGATCTTCAACACGAGTGCCATCTGGGAAGCCCTATATAATATACTAATCTATTTGTATTGAATTTTCTTATATTATACTTTATATATATTAAGACAGGCAATGATAAATCTAAAAATCTCTCAAAGTGTTTGAAATTATGCCTTAAAGAAAAATAGGAAAAATCACACTTCGCGGTTGTATGAATGATCTGTATGGTTCCTATCATTTCTCTTTGGGAATAGATTGTTCTGGTTACAAGGATTATCTCTAGGCAGGATTTAGGCAGAATTTTTTCAGACTTTTGGATAATGGAGCATTGTTTCTTCATATAGTTGAATGGTAGCACAAGATGAATATCAAAAATCACCAAAAGGGCTTCCCTGGTGGTCCAGTGGGTAAGGACACCGCCTTGCAGGGCAAAAGGGTGCCGGTTCGATCCCTGACCTGGGAAGATCCCACGTGCCATGGAGCAGCTGGACTGATGTGTCCAATTACTGAGCCGGAGCTCTAGCACGCATGCGCCCAGAGCTGGTGCTCTGCGACAAGAGAGGCCACCACGATGGGAGGCCTACACAGGCCAAAGAACAAAGATGGATGAAACTAGATAAATGAAAGACCAATAGAAGTGGCCCGCCTGCTTCCCTCCCTCCCCACCCCACCCCCAACAAAATAAATAAATAAATAAATCTTTAAAAAAAAATCACCAAAAAATGAGAAACCAACAACAATGATTCTTGTTGGCAAGTGATACACATGTATCAAGAATGCAACTTGATACATTCATCTATCACAAGATCTCTTCTGGCAGCTCAGGTGCTACCCACTCAGGAACCACACTGGTGTTCTTGCACTTCCTAATGACAAGTCCCTCCAGCCCTAACACCTCTGCTGCCCTAACACCTCTGCTCTGGGCTCAGCCTCCACCCTGTTCACCTACCAGATACCTGTTCATTCTACAGGCCTTAGCTAAAGCCACTTCCTCAGGAAGCCTTCCTTGTACCTTCTGGCTAGAAATTGCACCACCACCACCCCCCACATACTGTACAAGGCATAGTTCTCTGGACCTTAAATTTTTAGCATTTATCACAATTGATTTATTTGCTTATTTATATATGATGAACTACAATTATTTTAGTCTTTTCTATATTCGCTATGAGCTCCAGGAAAACAGGACTTATTCCTACCCTTGTTACCCAGTTATACTCTAGGCCTGGCTCTTAAACCTATTTACTGAGAGAATGAAGTCCAAATAATAAGATGGCAAGAGCCACAAACACAAGCTTACTGAATTTTTAGTGCAGAGATCAACTTTCCAAGAGAATATGTGTCTCTTTCAAATGCTTTTTCTCTGGGATCCCTAGTAGCCATGTTCTCTTTGGGAATAGATTGTTCTGGTTACAAGGATTATCTCTAGGCAGGATTTAGGCAGAATTTTTTCAGACTTTTGGATAATGGAGCATTGTTTCTTCATATAGTTGAATGGTAGCACAAGATGAATATCAAAAATCACCAAAAGGGCTTCCCTGGTGGTCCAGTGGGTAAGGACACCGCCTTGCAGGGCAAAAGGGTGCCGGTTCGATCCCTGACCTGGGAAGATCCCACGTGCCATGGAGCAGCTGGACTGATGTGTCCAATTACTGAGCCGGAGCTCTAGCACGCATGCGCCCAGAGCTGGTGCTCTGCGACAAGAGAGGCCACCACGATGGGAGGCCTACACAGGCCAAAGAACAAAGATGGATGAAACTAGATAAATGAAAGACCAATAGAAGTGGCCCGCCTGCTTCCCTCCCTCCCACCCCACCCCCAACAAAATAAATAAATAAATAAATCTTTAAAAAAAAATCACCAAAAAATGAGAAACCAACAACAATGATTCTTGTTGGCAAGTGATACACATGTATCAAGAATGCAACTTGATACATTCATCTATCACAAGATCTCTTCTGGCAGCTCAGGTGCTACCCACTCAGGAACCACACTGGTGTTCTTGCACTTCCTAATGACAAGTCCCTCCAGCCCTAACACCTCTGCTGCCCTAACACCTCTGCTCTGGGCTCAGCCTCCACCCTGTTCACCTACCAGATACCTGTTCATTCTACAGGCCTTAGCTAAAGCCACTTCCTCAGGAAGCCTTCCTTGTACCTTCTGGCTAGAAATTGCACCACCACCACCCCCCACATACTGTACAAGGCATAGTTCTCTGGACCTTAAATTTTTAGCATTTATCACAATTGATTTATTTGCTTATTTATATATGATGAACTACAATTATTTTAGTCTTTTCTATATTCGCTATGAGCTCCAGGAAAACAGGACTTATTCCTACCCTTGTTACCCAGTTATACTCTAGGCCTGGCTCTTAAACCTATTTACTGAGAGAATGAAGTCCAAATAATAAGATGGCAAGAGCCACAAACACAAGCTTACTGAATTTTTAGTGCAGAGATCAACTTTCCAAGAGAATATGTGTCTCTTTCAAATGCTTTTTCTCTGGGATCCCTAGTAGCCATGTTCTACTTGTGATATTTGTTTGCTTTAAGGAAGAAATTTCAAGGAAGGAGAAAAAATTGTAAATAAATCAATATGTTCTGTCTGGGTGGAAATTTGGACCTTTATAAGGCAGCTTTTCAAAGATACACTTCCTATCATTCCAAACAAATGAGAAGTACAAGCCCAGAAACCAAGACAAGAGCCACATTTATGCCAAGAGTTGATAGGCAGAGAAGCTAGGGTCGAATAGGAAGAACCACCTTAGAATGGCACTGTTAGTCTGGAGGTCTAACTTTAAGCAAGTTTTTTAATTTTTAGGGGACTTGTTTTCTAATCTACACCATAATAAAGTCAGTGTTCCCAAAGCATGAAACTCTCTGTAGCTAAGTGATAACCAGGATATCTCTCTTAGAAAAGCACTGTGCACATTAACATATTTTTAAAGCTCTGAACAATTTTATGGTTGGAAATAAAAAGTCCAACTTATATCAGCATAGATCAATTTTGTTCTCATAACATTATCAATATCCTACAGAAGTGGGATTCCCTAGCATCCATTTTGGAGAATGTTAGGATTAATCAAAGTGAAAAGACTTCTGGATATTGAAGCAACAACAGTGGCAGTCTTTTACAATATTTTATGATGGAATTTGAATTGTAATACATAATAACCTACACACAAAGAGATGATCTTTATGTTGACTTGCGTGCACAGCTCACTCTCTCAGTCCTTTCTGACTCTCTACAACTGCATTAACTGTAGCCTTCCAGCTCCTCTGTGCATGGAATTTTCCAGGCAAGAATACTGGAGTGGGGGCTTCCCTGGTGGTCCAGTGGGTAAAGAGTCTGCCTTGCAGTGCAAAGGGCACCAGTTCGATCCTTGGCCCAAGAAGATCCCACATGCAAGGGAATGGCTGGGCTGGTGTGTCCAATTACAAGCCAGTGCTCTGAAGCACATGCACACAGAGCCAGTGCTCTGTGACAAGAGGGGTCACTATGATGGGATGCCCACACAGGCCAAAGAATAAAGATAGATGAAAAATAAAATGAAAGAAAAAAAAAAAAAACAGAATACTGGAGTGGGTTGCCATTTCCTACTCCAGGGGATCTTCTCAACCCAGGGATTAAACCTGTGCCTCCTGCACTGGCAGGTGGATTCATTACTACCGAGCCACGACAGAAGCCATTTTATATAGATAATTATTTGTATACAACTGAAAAACAGAAGGTAGTTTTCAAAAGTATTTGTTTAGGGAGCACTAGCTAGCAAAGTATTCTTGTTACAGCTAATCAGAAAAATCTTGACATGTGAGTCATAGTTTCCCTGTATTATCTGTTAGTATGACAGTTGAAAAAAAAAAAAAAGAAAGAAAAAGACTACCACACAGTGACTTGGAAACTATCTTAAAACAAATCAATTTTCAAAGACAGTGCTTACTAACAGCATTTCAATTTTAATAAATCCATTAAAAATAACTTCTAAAATAATTCTCAGAGCAGCATAGCTCATAAAACATGCACAAACGTCAGAAGTTTTAGAACAGATTAAGAGTCAAGTATATATATGAAGAATGAGGGTTATCCTTTGATTTCTAATTTGGCATCTGGATGTAAGAGGGAATAACCATACAAGCTATTTATATAACTAATGTTAGTTTGCAAATTAACCAAAACAGACACCACCAAAATATCACCTAGGATCCTTGATCATATCTTGTAATTTATTTTTCAGAAGATTATGAAAATAACTATAGAAACTTTGCAGAGAGACACACACTCTTCATAAATCTCTACTATTTACCATTAGACCATCCTTAAGTTACTTGAAGATGCTACCACATGGCATTTAGTATAAAAAAGTCAATCTAAATTTTAAGAAATGAAAAGGCATGTAGTCATGTAGCAACTTTTTAATGTACAGTTTTGTAGAATGAAAGTGTAAGATCAACTTGTATTTATTGATATCCTAAATGTTTAAGTCTATTATCTTGCTGACAGAAATTCCTGTGTGCATGTGCATGTGTGAAAGAGAGAGAGAGAGGGGAGAGATAAATACTTTATAGAAAAATTTCAGGTAGATATCTAAGTTCTTTCCCCACCAAACCAAAGAAAGTAACTCAGAACACACATCAGGATACTTATGCAAACACTCAAAGTACATCTTTCTACACAGAATTCTAAATGTTCATGAACAAATCATGCAATGATTACACTAAGCTCTGAAAGCTAGATAAATAAGAATATAACAGGAAAAGAATGTCAAAGAAATGCATAGATAACTATGATATCTTATGGGAGAAATGTTGTTAAATGTGTAAATTCATGATTCCACATTCAGATATGAGGTCTTACATAAGACACCCCCGTCTGTGACTGTTCATGCATGGAGTGAACATCCCATCCCCCCAGACCTTTCCCACATGAGGATCGAGCCACAGCATCCATGGAAATGGCTCACCATTTGGCTGTGCTCACAACTTCCAAAAGGGTTCTAAGAACATTTGTTTTCCCCTTTTCTTGAAATTCAAATCCTATGTTCAGAAATAAAGACATGAAACTGGAGAGTGTGAATATGCTACAAGTTTAGTGGTAATTTTTTTTTCTACAAATGTGTCATGAGCAGGAAATTCGGAACATTGTACTGACAGAATATAAAGTAGATGGGCTGCCCATGACAGGCAGTCAAAATTCTTGCATTTTCTCTCAAAAATGTCCTTGTGGGGAACACGAGCCAAACACTGTGCACATCCAGATGTAAATACCATTTCATACAACAATTTCTCATCTCAACTGATTCTGAAGATTAGTCTACAAGAAAAGTATGAAAATACACCCTTTCTACAGACCTACAGACTTAATCTTTATCATACTTAAAATAAGCGTGATGGAAAACAGGTCACAGGAAGCAAAGAATTTAATGCAACCAGAACTTGCCATAAACACAGCCCTGGATGCCCCAGTCGCAGACATTAGCTCAGTTAACTGGATACAACTCCAGGTTTTCACAGTTCCTTTGTTTTGATTTTCCAGAGCCATTATCAGAACATGAAAGATCTCAGCCATGAAAGGGAAATAATTTCATTGTTCAGATAATTTTATAAACAAATTAAGAAAAGGTCAAACACATAGACTTCAGTTCTGTGAGCAGACACTGTGCTGCAAACTGCAGACCCATGAGTCAGATGAAAGCAGATCTCACTACACAGAGATCTGTATCAAAGGGGAAGTGAAAAGGCTCTCACCGCTGTTTAGGTGTGATGCTCTCTAAATGCTAGGCAATTAAAAACCTGCCCAAGCGATAATGTTGCACAAGTCTTCATGAAACCCATAGGTTAGTTGGAGGAACAACTCTTGAACACAGAATCACTGATGTGAGGATGATGGAAGGAGAGTATAAGATAAACAGGGAAAAGCAATAACCAGCCTGGACTGGGGTTCTCAGAGGAACTTCTGAGGAAGTTTAAGAAAGCTCGAGAAGGGAGTGGGGGTCTAGTGAGTGGCTTCTTGCAAGAATAAGAAAGGACAACTTTGACTGGAAAACAGAATTGGAGTGGATTTGCTAGTACCTGAAGCAACTGAAGAAAATAATGAAACACACATTTCTAGCAAGCAGGAATCCTCTTTACTACAGACAGAATTGGCCACTTGTTGGGTTATTAGCCATTTGTTGGATGATCTTCCAACTGGCCACTTGTTGGATTGATTCTTCCTAACTATAGTTCTGAACAAGGGCATTTTCAGATGTCTACGAAGACAAATTAGCTGAGGAGACCAGTTAGAGACTTAGTACTGAGGTGTTGGTCAAGGCTTTGAAGCCAAAACTTTTTAACAATTAAATTGGAGATAGAACCTTGACCTTGATTTGAGGGTAAAAGGAATATATTGTCTAGTTGTCCAGGAACATTCATCTCAACTGATTCTGAAGATTAGTCTACAAGAAAAGTATGAAAATACACCCTTTCTACAGACCTACAGACTTAATCTTTATCATACTTAAAATAAGCGTGATGGAAAACAGGTCACAGGAAGCAAAGAATTTAATGCAACCAGAACTTGCCATAAACACAGCCCTGGATGCCCCAGTCGCAGACATTAGCTCAGTTAACTGGATACAACTCCAGGTTTTCACAGTTCCTTTGTTTTGATTTTCCAGAGCCATTATCAGAACATGAAAGATCTCAGCCATGAAAGGGAAATAATTTCATTGTTCAGATAATTTTATAAACAAATTAAGAAAAGGTCAAACACATAGACTTCAGTTCTGTGAGCAGACACTGTGCTGCAAACTGCAGACCCATGAGTCAGATGAAAGCAGATCTCACTACACAGAGATCTGTATCAAAGGGGAAGTGAAAAGGCTCTCACCGCTGTTTAGGTGTGATGCTCTCTAAATGCTAGGCAATTAAAAACCTGCCCAAGCGATAATGTTGCACAAGTCTTCATGAAACCCATAGGTTAGTTGGAGGAACAACTCTTGAACACAGAATCACTGATGTGAGGATGATGGAAGGAGAGTATAAGATAAACAGGGAAAAGCAATAACCAGCCTGGACTGGGGTTCTCAGAGGAACTTCTGAGGAAGTTTAAGAAAGCTCGAGAAGGGAGTGGGGGTCTAGTGAGTGGCTTCTTGCAAGAATAAGAAAGGACAACTTTGACTGGAAAACAGAATTGGAGTGGATTTGCTAGTACCTGAAGCAACTGAAGAAAATAATGAAACACACATTTCTAGCAAGCAGGAATCCTCTTTACTACAGACAGAATTGGCCACTTGTTGGGTTATTAGCCATTTGTTGGATGATCTTCCAACTGGCCACTTGTTGGATTGATTCTTCCTAACTATAGTTCTGAACAAGGGCATTTTCAGATGTCTACGAAGACAAATTAGCTGAGGAGACCAGTTAGAGACTTAGTACTGAGGTGTTGGTCAAGGCTTTGAAGCCAAAACTTTTTAACAATTAAATTGGAGATAGAACCTTGACCTTGATTTGAGGGTAAAAGGAATATATTGTCTAGTTGTCCAGGACACATTCAATCTTTGAACTTCATCTGCCTCTAATTTCCTTTTCTTCATTCAAAGCAAGTTATACCATACAATGAAAAACTCTACTCTGCCAAATTGAACTGAAATTCTAGTCATTAAAGAAGTACAAAAGCAAATCACAGTTACTACTGTGCTTGCAAAATAACTAAGGGAAAAGAGAAATCACTCAAAAATTTCAAAACTTGGTGAATAGTATGTTGCAATTTATCTAGAAAATAATTAATCACAGCAACTACATTAAAATAAAACAAGCACAGAGAAGGGGAACTAGATCTCCACAGTTTCATTGCTGTGAGTTTAGAGCTTGGGAAAGAAGAAAAGAATCATAAAGAATATGGGCCTCCCATGGTGGGCCAGTGGGTAAGGACGCCGCCTTGCAGTGCAAAGGGTGCCGGTTCCATCCCTGGCCTTGGAAGATTCCATGTGCCACGGTGCGGCTGGACTGATGTGTTCAACTACAGAGCTGGAGCTCTGGAGCGCATGCGCTGGGAGCCAGTGCTCCCTGATGAGAGAGGCCACTGCGATGGGGGACCCACACAGGCCAAAGAATAAAGATAGATGAAAATAAATGAAAGACCAATAGAAGTGGCCAAAAAAAAAAAAAAAGTTTATAAAAAAAATCTTTAAAAAAAATTGAAAAAGGAATATGATGATTTCATTTAATGAATTCTTTTGAAATATTATATATCAAGAATTAGCAAACTATGGCCCAAAGGCCAGATCAGCTCATCAGTTTCATAAGATCCCTGGAAAGCTAAAAACAATTTTTTACATTATTACATAGCTGAAAAAAATGAAAGAAAAGTATATTACAGGGCTTCCCCGGTGGTCCAGTGGGTAAGGACACCGCCTTGCAGGGCAAGGGGTGCAGGTTCGATCCCTGGCCTGAGAAGATCCCACGTGCCATGGAGAGGCTGTACTGATGTGTTCAACTACAGAGCTGGAGCTCTGGAGCGCATGCGCTGGGAGCCAGTGCTCCCTGATGAGAGAGGCCACTGCGATGGGGGACCCACACAGGCCAAAGAATAAAGATAGATGAAAATAAATGAAAGACCAATAGAAGTGGCCAAAAAAAAAAAAAAAAGTTTATAAAAAAAATCTTTAAAAAAAATTGAAAAAGGAATATGATGATTTCATTTAATGAATTCTTTTGAAATATTATATATCAAGAATTAGCAAACTATGGCCCAAAGGCCAGATCAGCTCATCAGTTTCATAAGATCCCTGGAAAGCTAAAAACAATTTTTTACATTATTACATAGCTGAAAAAAATGAAAGAAAAGTATATTACAGGGCTTCCCCGGTGGTCCAGTGGGTAAGGACACCGCCTTGCAGGGCAAGGGGTGCAGGTTCGATCCCTGGCCTGAGAAGATCCCACGTGCCATGGAGCAGCTGGACTGATGTGTCCAATTACCAAGCCGGAGCTCTGGAGCGCATGTGCCCAGAGCCGGCACTCTGTAACAACAGAGGCCACTGTGATGGGAGGCCCACATGGGCCAAAGAACAAAGATGGATGAAAATGGACAAATGAAAGACCAATAGAAGTGGCCTGCCTGCTCCGCTCCCTCCCCACCCCCGCCAAAATAAATAAATAAATCTTAAAAAAAAAAAGTATATTACATGAAATGCAAATGTTAGTGTACACAGTTAGTTGAACACAGCCATGCTTATTTATTTATATGTCTATGGCTATCTTTGTGCTACAATGGCAGAGATGAGTAGTATAACCATATAGCCCCCAAAGGCTAAAATAATTACTATCTGACCCTTTACAGGAAAAAATTTGCCTACCTCTGTCTTATATAGATCAAATTAGGACCTGGTAACAAATGGAAGATTGTGCAATCATGCAGGTCAGGAAAAGACAGAATTGGGTTAAATTCTTAATTCTAGCACTTAACTATGAAACAGAGCGAAGAATTTAACCTCCACAGCCCCCAGGCCCCAAGTCTCCCATTTCTTGGGGGGCAGTGAAAGCTGAAATCAGTTAATTTTCTGCGCATCAAGCTGTGTGTACCCTACTGAGAGCTGGATACACTTATGAGAGGAAGCAGCTTCTAATGTGTTTGCATATATATGCGCTAAAGACTGGACGTGGCTCTCTATTCCTCAGTTTTCTCATCTGTAAAATCAAGCTCTTAGTAACAGCCTTCTCTTCAGCGGTGAGACTTAAATGAAATCATAAGGTGCTGAGCACATGTGCAGGGCTTCGCACAGTGTCTAGAACTTAACTCCTGCTCAGAAAATACATTCTTAGTATATTATTCTAAAAGAATCAGAAGAGCAGTGGTTCCAAAGGGAAAAAGAGACATCTTTCTCCAAATTTTTAAAAATAGAGACACATTTAGAAGATCTTCTGAGACAAATGAATATAATGGACTGCCTAGGGGCTTCCTGGCAGTTCAGTGTTTAAGATTCTGTGCTTTCAATGTAGGAGCCAAGGGTTCAGTCCCTGGTCAGGGGAACGAAGATCCCATATGCACGTACAACAAACTAAAAAGGAGAGAGAGAGAACAGATTGCCTAAGTCTAAGCCCTCTGTAGACTCTAATCTTAAATCTCTTAAATCTAAACCTTAGTTTCCCCACTTAGAATGTACAGGTACTGTCATTCATTCCATTAACAAATAATTTTGGAGTACCTGCCTTGTGAAAGCACCAGGCACCAGGAGGGAGGCAGTAGCAAGGCAGAGACTGCAGAGAGAGGCAGAGAAGTAAACAGAAAATTACAGCCCAGTGACGTGAGTGCCTTAATAGGACTGAGTCCGGATGCCCCTGCAGAACAGAGGTCTTCTATGGCAGAGATGAGTAGTATAACCATATAGCCCCAAAGGCTAAAATAATTACTATCTGACCCTTTACAGGAAAAAATTTGCCTACCTCTGTCTTATATAGATCAAATTAGGACCTGGTAACAAATGGAAGATTGTGCAATCATGCAGGTCAGGAAAAGACAGAATTGGGTTAAATTCTTAATTCTAGCACTTAACTATGAAACAGAGCGAAGAATTTAACCTCCACAGCCCCCAGGCCCCAAGTCTCCCATTTCTTGGGGGGCAGTGAAAGCTGAAATCAGTTAATTTTCTGCGCATCAAGCTGTGTGTACCCTACTGAGAGCTGGATACACTTATGAGAGGAAGCAGCTTCTAATGTGTTTGCATATATATGCGCTAAAGACTGGACGTGGCTCTCTATTCCTCAGTTTTCTCATCTGTAAAATCAAGCTCTTAGTAACAGCCTTCTCTTCAGCGGTGAGACTTAAATGAAATCATAAGGTGCTGAGCACATGTGCAGGGCTTCGCACAGTGTCTAGAACTTAACTCCTGCTCAGAAAATACATTCTTAGTATATTATTCTAAAAGAATCAGAAGAGCAGTGGTTCCAAAGGGAAAAAGAGACATCTTTCTCCAAATTTTTAAAAATAGAGACACATTTAGAAGATCTTCTGAGACAAATGAATATAATGGACTGCCTAGGGGCTTCCTGGCAGTTCAGTGTTTAAGATTCTGTGCTTTCAATGTAGGAGACAAGGGTTCAGTCCCTGGTCAGGGAACGAAGATCCCATATGCACGTACAACAAACTAAAAAGGAGAGAGAGAGAACAGATTGCCTAAGTCTAAGCCCTCTGTAGACTCTAATCTTAAATCTCTTAAATCTAAACCTTAGTTTCCCCACTTAGAATGTACAGGTACTGTCATTCATTCCATTAACAAATAATTTTGGAGTACCTGCCTTGTGAAAGCACCAGGCACCAGGAGGGAGGCAGTAGCAAGGCAGAGACTGCAGAGAGAGGCAGAGAAGTAAACAGAAAATTACAGCCCAGTGACGTGAGTGCCTTAATAGGACTGAGTCCGGATGCCCCTGCAGAACAGAGGTCTTCTTTATCTGTGGGATCTCCATGTGGATTAATCAATTGCTAAGTATTTTATTTGGTGTGATTTTCAAATGCCTATGGAGAGCCAAACATAAGTATCATCCTAGAATGAGTAAGATTACTAACCACATCTCCCCTAATGATCATATCTGAATATGCCTGAAAGCATGTGAATACACTGCCTACTATTTATTTATTTTTTTTATAAATTGTTTTTTGGGGGGGGGCGTGAATTGGGGAAGGAGGAGGGCGGGCGGGCCACTTCTACTGCTCTTTCATTTATCTAGTTTCATCCATCTTTGTTCTTTGGCCCGTGTGGGCCTCCCATCGCAGTGACCTCTGTTGTCACAGAGCTCCAGCTCTGGGTGCATGCGCCCCACAGCTCCGGCTCGGTAATTGGACACATCGGTCCAGCCGCTCCGCGGCACGTGGGATCTTCCCAGGCCAGGGATCGAATCGGCGCCCCTTGCACTGCAAGGCGGTGTCCTTACCCACTGGACCACCAGGGAAGCCCGGCCTAGTATTTATTATATCATAATATTACCCACTGTCCTCTTCTCTTCTGAGTAGAGATGTAATGCACACATCCACAGGTACTTTCTCATCAGCTCCAATCTCACTTTCCATATCGATAAAACGGTAATATTACTACCACGCAAAAGGAGGAAAGCAGAAGAGGGTGGCAGACAATGGGATGGTTAGATAGCATCACCCACTCAATGAACATGAATTTGATAAAACTCTGGGAGATAGTGAAGGACAGGGATGCCTGGCCTGCTGCAGTCCACAAGGTCACAAAGAGTTAGACATGACTTGGTGACTGAACAAGAACAACCAGACATATTTCATCTTGAATTAAAATAATGGTTAAATCGAATGAGAAAAAAAAGAATCATCCCATGGTTATGTAAGTCAGCTAGCCTGCTGCAGTCAAATGTACAGGTACTGTCATTCATTCCATTAACAAATAATTTTGGAGTACCTGCCTTGTGAAAGCACCAGGCACCAGGAGGGAGGCAGTAGCAAGGCAGAGACTGCAGAGAGAGGCAGAGAAGTAAACAGAAAATTACAGCCCAGTGACGTGAGTGCCTTAATAGGACTGAGTCCGGATGCCCCTGCAGAACAGAGGTCTTCTTTATCTGTGGGATCTCCATGTGGATTAATCAATTGCTAAGTATTTTATTTGGTGTGATTTTCAAATGCCTATGGAGAGCCAAACATAAGTATCATCCTAGAATGAGTAAGATTACTAACCACATCTCCCCTAATGATCATATCTGAATATGCCTGAAAGCATGTGAATACACTGCCTACTATTTATTTATTTTTTTTATAAATTGTTTTTTGGGGGGGGGCGTGAATTGGGGAAGGAGGAGGGCGGGCGGGCCACTTCTACTGCTCTTTCATTTATCTAGTTTCATCCATCTTTGTTCTTTGGCCCGTGTGGGCCTCCCATCGCAGTGACCTCTGTTGTCACAGAGCTCCAGCTCTGGGTGCATGCGCCCCACAGCTCCGGCTCGGTAATTGGACACATCGGTCCAGCCGCTCCGCGGCACGTGGGATCTTCCCAGGCCAGGGATCGAATCGGCGCCCCTTGCACTGCAAGGCGGTGTCCTTACCCACTGGACCACCAGGGAAGCCCGGCCTAGTATTTATTATATCATAATATTACCCACTGTCCTCTTCTCTTCTGAGTAGAGATGTAATGCACACATCCACAGGTACTTTCTCATCAGCTCCAATCTCACTTTCCATATCGATAAAACGGTAATATTACTACCACGCAAAAGGAGGAAAGCAGAAGAGGGTGGCAGACAATGGGATGGTTAGATAGCATCACCCACTCAATGAACATGAATTTGATAAAACTCTGGGAGATAGTGAAGGACAGGGATGCCTGGCCTGCTGCAGTCCACAAGGTCACAAAGAGTTAGACATGACTTGGTGACTGAACAAGAACAACCAGACATATTTCATCTTGAATTAAAATAATGGTTAAATCGAATGAGAAAAAAAAGAATCATCCCATGGTTATGTAAGTCAGCTAGTCATGCTGTATATCTTAAATGTATACAGCACTATGTCAATTATATATAAAAAGAAAAAGAAAACTGGAAGGAAAAAAAAACCTCTCTAACCCTATGTCTCTGAAGAGTTGAGCTCAAGCTCTAATGATTGTGCAAGATTTTCTTCCCTTCATTATTTCTTTTTTTTTTGCCTGTAAGTCATCATTTATTCTTCACCGATCTTTACTCTGTGGCATGTGTGGGCCTCCCATTGCAATGGCCTCTCTCGTTACAGAGCTCCAACTCTGGGCACACGCAGTGCAGAGTGCTGGCTCTTAATTGGACACACCAGCCCAGCCGCTCCTCGGTATGTGGGGCCTTCCTGGGCCAGGGATCGAACCGGTGCCCCTTGCACTGCAAGGCAGACTCTTTACCCACTGGACCACCAGGAAAGTTCTCCCTTCATTAGTTTTTAACAGTGACATTTCCGAAGTTAAGGAACCACAGACTTGTAAGAGGAACTCTAAACATTATTTTTTTAGGCTATTGTTAATCTGATCTAAATTTTCTATTTCCAAGTTTTCCTTCCACTATGTTTACTCCAACCCAAAAAGTCTACTTTCAATGTCTTTAATTAATTAATTTTTAATTAAAGTACAGTTGCTTTACAATATTGTGTTAGTTTCTGGTATACAGCATAGTGATTCAGTATTTTTGCAGCTCATATTTCTTTAAAGATTTTATAAGAGAGCAGGTATATTTCCCTGTGCTGTAGTTCTTTAGTATTAAATAATTTTACAGTTCCCACTACCATCGCTCCAATCTCACTTTCCATATCGATAAACGGTAATATTACTACCACGCAAAAGGAGGAAAGCAGAAGAGGGTGGCAGACAATGGGATGGTTAGATAGCATCACCCACTCAATGAACATGAATTTGATAAAACTCTGGGAGATAGTGAAGGACAGGGATGCCTGGCCTGCTGCAGTCCACAAGGTCACAAAGAGTTAGACATGACTTGGTGACTGAACAAGAACAACCAGACATATTTCATCTTGAATTAAAATAATGGTTAAATCGAATGAGAAAAAAAAGAATCATCCCATGGTTATGTAAGTCAGCTAGTCATGCTGTATATCTTAAATGTATACAGCACTATGTCAATTATATATAAAAAGAAAAAGAAAACTGGAAGGAAAAAAAAACCTCTCTAACCCTATGTCTCTGAAGAGTTGAGCTCAAGCTCTAATGATTGTGCAAGATTTTCTTCCCTTCATTATTTCTTTTTTTTTTGCCTGTAAGTCATCATTTATTCTTCACCGATCTTTACTCTGTGGCATGTGTGGGCCTCCCATTGCAATGGCCTCTCTCGTTACAGAGCTCCAACTCTGGGCACACGCAGTGCAGAGTGCTGGCTCTTAATTGGACACACCAGCCCAGCCGCTCCTCGGTATGTGGGGCCTTCCTGGGCCAGGGATCGAACCGGTGCCCCTTGCACTGCAAGGCAGACTCTTTACCCACTGGACCACCAGGAAAGTTCTCCCTTCATTAGTTTTTAACAGTGACATTTCCGAAGTTAAGGAACCACAGACTTGTAAGAGGAACTCTAAACATTATTTTTTTAGGCTATTGTTAATCTGATCTAAATTTTCTATTTCCAAGTTTTCCTTCCACTATGTTTACTCCAACCCAAAAAGTCTACTTTCAATGTCTTTAATTAATTAATTTTTAATTAAAGTACAGTTGCTTTACAATATTGTGTTAGTTTCTGGTATACAGCATAGTGATTCAGTATTTTTGCAGCTCATATTTCTTTAAAGATTTTATAAGAGAGCAGGTATATTTCCCTGTGCTGTAGTAAATCCTTTTACTTGTCTATTCAACATATAATGGTTTACATCTGTTAATCCCATACCCCTAGTTTGTCTCTCCCCACTTCAGTTTGCTTGCTATTTAACTGTAAAATGCTTCCCTGCTTCTCTCTCCTTTCAAGACACATTTATCTAGGTTCCTCCAAAAAATAAAAACCTTCGTCTAGTTTTCTGCCCTTTCTTGATCTACCTCTTAAAAACTTCTTTTTTTGTTGTTGTTAAAAATCATGTACACTTTGGTGAACTCTTTCATTCCATATAACAGTTCCCAAATATGCACCTCCAATCCAGACCTCTTTCTAGAGCTTTAGACTCATGCACTCAATATCTTTTCTGATACTTCCAGTGAGATGAAGAAATGGACATGTCTTCCACTCACCATTCCCAAACAGACCTCGTCATTTTATTTTTCCAAAAACAGCTCTACCTTATGACAACTTCTCTTTCTAGCTGTTCAGGTGAAAAAGCTTGGAACTGTCCTTATTGTCTTTCTCTCACACCACATCTCATCTGTCTAGGCATCCCATAGACTCCACCTTTAACATATGTTCAGATCTAACTGCTTCTCACCATCTCCACTGCCCTCTTCCTAGCAGTGAGCCACCCTCCCCTTGCCTAGATGACTGGACTAGCCACAGAACTGGTCTCCAGGTCTCCACTGTGGCCCCTATCTGGCCACGTCTATTTTTGTACAGCAACCAGAATGATCCTGAGGTAGGATAGAACCCAAGAGCCTTTGCTGCAGTGCTGCAATGCTTGTACCTAAGCCTCTCCTCCTGCAACAAAATACAAAGAACTATAACAAACTAAAAATCACTGTGCACATATGCACTTAGGGCAAATTCTGGACAAAAGATACAAAGAGACCAAATACCCAACTGCCACGGTACTGCCCGTGCCCCCTACACAAACCACCACCTAAGGGATGGGCAAACCATGTAAGCCACTGCTCTGGCACGACCCCTGGACACACCACTACCCTCACTCCATACAAGAAACAAACTCCCCATCCATGGACCCAGCATGGAGAGGAACTTGTTTATTCTCATTTCCCTCGCTGCAACAGGAGCCTCAATAAAACCTTGCCTGAATTTCTTTTCTAGTCTCTTATCAACTTCTATTGATGAAGAAGCCTGAAACCCCTGATCAGTAATAATCCTTTTAAAACACAGTCATTCTAGGTCATCCCTGCAGATGGTGACCACAGCCATGAAGTCAGAAGATGATTGCTTCATGGCAAGAAAGCTATGACAAACCTAGACAGTGTATTAAAAAGCAGAGACATGACTTTGTCCACAAAGGTCCATATATTCAAAGCTATGGTCTTTGCAGTAGTCATGTATGGATGTGAGAGTTGGGTCATAAAGAAGGCAGAGCACTGAAGAATTGATGATTTTGCACTGTGGTGCTAGGAAAGACTTGAGAGTCCCTCACACAGCAAGATCAAACCGGTCAATCCTAAAGATCAGCCCTGAATACTCATTGGAAGGACTGATGCTGAAACTGAAGCTCCAATACTTCAGTTACCTGATGTGAACAGTCAACTCTTTGGGGAAAACAAAACCTGATGCTGGGAAAGACTGATGGCAGAAGGGGGAGAGGGCAACAGAGGATGAGACGGTTGGATGGCATTACCGATTCAATGAACATAAACTTGGGCAAACTCCAGGAGATGGTGAGGGACAGGGAGGCCTGGTGTGTGCAGTCCATGGGGTTGCAAAAGGTCAGATACAGCTTAGTAAGTGAACAACAAACGACTAGCATGTCACCTTCCAATGGCTCCCTGTTTCATTGAGAAGAAAAACTCAAGTCTTTACAGTGACTTATAAAACCCACTCTGAACTCTCCCCTCCCTGTACTCTCTCCTGCTCACCTCAAGCCTCCTGCTCCCCCAACTGCCTTCACCCTGCCCTCTGACTGCCTTGTTCCTCTTTAAGCCATCCAGATGCAGTCCCTCCTCAGGCTGTTTCAGCTCCTCTCTCTGTATGAACATTCTTGCGCGGCATGGTCTTCTGGACTCACTCCCTCACCTTCTTTGAGTCTTCGCTCAGATCTCTTCTCAATGGAAATGACTTTGATCCCTTGTTTAATATTATGACACATTCTCACACTCTTCTCCATCTTTGATACAACTAACGTCCCTTTTTCTAAAATCATCTTACTCTTAAACCACATCTAGTCACATTTACACTCCCCTGAGAACTAGCAAGACCTAGAAAGGCTTCCTCTTTCTAGGAACACACAACGTGTATATTCCAAATGGGTCATTTTACTTCAACATCTCTGCACACGGAAACTGTGTGGTTATAGAAGCCAGATAAATATTTTGTTTTCCTGCTTGTGTGGAAGAGAGGTAAAAAAAAAAAAAGATGGCTGGAGGTGCAGAATAATAAGTATGGAGGAAGAATGGCATTTCAGTGACAGAACATTGAGAAACCATATACCACAAATGTTTGTAACCTTAACCACATCCTGAGGGATCAGAAAATCTACAAATTGCAACATCTATAAAATCTACAAATTGCAACATGAACTGAACATAAAAAGGTGGGGAGGGAAAATAGACTTGGCTATTTTAAAAATAAAAACAGGTGTTGACAAAGAGTTATCTAGGGAATTCAATAACGACCCAAGAGTCCACAGAGATGCTGTTTTTCCTGCAATGTTTTCTTACAACAAGAAACTATCTCTATACAGATAATACTGACCTGCTTTATTTATTTTTCTGGAGGAAGGATGTCTCTCAAAGTAAAACATAAAAGTGTACAACCAGGAAATCATGATATGTGAGAAAATGTTTAGGTTTGAGATTTTGGTCTTTTGAAGGACATGAATTTTTTACTTTACTGCTCTGGTTTATTTATTTTTTTACCAAGAAAATGCAATCATAAGACTAACAGCCATGTGATCAGTTGCTTTTGTTGGTTTGTGCTTTCATGTTCAACAATCCAATATCCAGACAATCCAATATCAAGACTTAAACCAAAAAATTTAACTCTAAGGAAAATGTTGTCATATCAATGGAGTTTACATGTCAAAATATTATATCTTAGGTAATACAAATCTATCACCTCAAAGAAATTATAGATTCAGAAAGTTTCAAATCAAGATATTATCAAACTCTCAAAATCAAATTCCTTCCTCATGAGATAACACCAATATTAAAATGGACAAAATAATAGGCTTACTCATTAAGATGTACTAATCACATCAAAACATGATAAATGTCTTAGATACTACAGTGCAACCCTTATTAAGAGAAGGACATTACTTCTTTTACATAGTTAATGTTTTAAGAAAAAATTGCTCCATTTGGAAATCATTCTACCTTATTCTGGTATAACTTTTCAATTTTATAAATATCAAAATACAATGTATATGCGATTAAAATCTCTTTTAAAAGGAGACTAAAGGAAAAAGCTAAACAAGCCACAAGAAATTCTATACAGATGTTTCCTTATAATGGTCTCCAGTGTTATTGATTGTACTTCACTGCAGTATGGAACACTGAAAGACCATAAAGTATTTCTAGATAGAGTTATTTTTAAAAGGTAAGTTTATGCAAACTGTGACTTACACATTCTGTGGCTGTGACTATTAGTGAGCTCGAGATGACAGACTTTCCTCCATTAAAACTTACTGCAACATGCAGAGTTCTGAAATTAAAAAAAGAAAAGAAAAGAAAATTAACAATAAATTAAAAACTGGAGTTCTGTGGGAGGTTTTTCTTTCCTTAAATAATTCAAAACTAGCCAGAAGAGTCAAGTGCTTGATCAGTTCATCTTAGCTATTTCTTTCTTAGTTCCAGCCCTTACTCAAAAGCTAGAGGCAAATTCTTTAAGTGATTGAATTGCTTTTAAATGAGGATCTAATGTAAATAGAAACATGAAAAATTCCCATGATTGTCATTGCTGTAGATTAAAATAATGTATTTTTAGAAAAACAATTTAACTTAAAAGAATCCCTTAACCCAGAAAAAATGCAGATATTGTTTCAGGTTCACAAATCTATCACCTCAACTAAATTATAGCTTTAGTGTAGTTTCAATCCAAGATATGACCAAGCTCTTATCAAAGATACTATCAAACTTTGAAAAATGGAGACAAATCCTTCCATCCCATTTAGCTTTTCCCTGTCTTTAAACATTACAGTTCACACAAGATCATTGCTTACGAATACAAAAATAACAAACCATTCAATGATAAAACAGAAAAAGTGATAATGAAAGACAGAGCTAAACTGAATGGAAAAAAAGAACACTATTTACATATCTGTAGGCATTTGTTGTAAATGCCTAGGGCTTTTATATATCCTGAAAAAGGTAGAGAAAATAGAGTACAGTTTTGGATCATTGCTGAAAAATATTGTAATTAAAATACAACTCTCATTTTGAAAATATGATTTTAAATTATGACATAATTTAAAATAACTAAAATTTCATTAATTCAGATTCTATTACAGGAATTCATTATTTGGGATCAGTTGGTCATTTTCTTTCATAGCTGTAAGAAGACAGCAACCCACTCCAGTATTCTTGCCTAAGAAGATCCCATGGACTGAGAAGCCTGGTAGGCTACAGTCCGTGGGGTAGCAAGAGTGCGAGAGCTTCTATACAGATGTTTCCTTATAATGGTCTCCAGTGTTATTGATTGTACTTCACTGCAGTATGGAACACTGAAAGACCATAAAGTATTTCTAGATAGAGTTATTTTTAAAAGGTAAGTTTATGCAAACTGTGACTTACACATTCTGTGGCTGTGACTATTAGTGAGCTCGAGATGACAGACTTTCCTCCATTAAAACTTACTGCAACATGCAGAGTTCTGAAATTAAAAAAAGAAAAGAAAAGAAAATTAACAATAAATTAAAAACTGGAGTTCTGTGGGAGGTTTTTCTTTCCTTAAATAATTCAAAACTAGCCAGAAGAGTCAAGTGCTTGATCAGTTCATCTTAGCTATTTCTTTCTTAGTTCCAGCCCTTACTCAAAAGCTAGAGGCAAATTCTTTAAGTGATTGAATTGCTTTTAAATGAGGATCTAATGTAAATAGAAACATGAAAAATTCCCATGATTGTCATTGCTGTAGATTAAAATAATGTATTTTTAGAAAAACAATTTAACTTAAAAGAATCCCTTAACCCAGAAAAAATGCAGATATTGTTTCAGGTTCACAAATCTATCACCTCAACTAAATTATAGCTTTAGTGTAGTTTCAATCCAAGATATGACCAAGCTCTTATCAAAGATACTATCAAACTTTGAAAAATGGAGACAAATCCTTCCATCCCATTTAGCTTTTCCCTGTCTTTAAACATTACAGTTCACACAAGATCATTGCTTACGAATACAAAAATAACAAACCATTCAATGATAAAACAGAAAAAGTGATAATGAAAGACAGAGCTAAACTGAATGGAAAAAAAGAACACTATTTACATGCCTGTAGGAGTTTGGTGTAAATGCCTAGGGTTTTAATATATCCTGAAAGAGGTAGAGAAAATAGAGTACAGTTTTGGATCATTGCTGAAAAATATTGTAATTAAAATACAACTCTCATTTTGAAAATATGATTTTAAATTATGACATAATTTAAAATAACTAAAATTTCATTAATTCAGATTCTATTACAGGAATTCATTATTTGGGATCAGTTGGTCATTTTCTTTCATAGCTGTAAGAAGACAGCAACCCACTCCAGTATTCTTGCCTAAGAAGATCCCATGGACTGAGAAGCCTGGTAGGCTACAGTCCGTGGGGTAGCAAGAGTCGGACATGACTGAAGCAACTAAACCACCACAAGAAGATATCAAATCGGGAGTAAAGACCAGGAGATTTTAAAGGAAATGCTCTTCTCCAAAAAAGTTACAAAGTATATTGCCTATAATAATCAGTATACCAAGAAAACAAAGTTACCCATTCATTAAAGTGAAGGTAATAGGTAACATTTTGTTAATTTAGCTTCTATACATTATGCCCCCATGCTCAAAAAATAATCTAAATTCCAATAAATAGCCAGAAACTTTGCCTTAATTACTCTGGAATAGTAAAATTTTGTTAAACTTATTAGAGTTATACCCTATGCCTTGAACTGTGTGTCAAATAGGATTAGTTTTAGAGAGCTGGGGTAAAACGGAAGCAATCTCAAGCCTATGGTAAGATTTTCAATAATGATGACAGGCAGAGGAGATGACAAATACAGTTCAATTCCCACCACGTGCCAGATGCTATTCTAGGCATTTCACAATATTATCTCATTTAATCCTTATAAGAACTCTTAAAGTAGGAAGTTTCACAGTTTTATAGATGGGGCACATAAGGTCTCGAAATGTTAATTACTTTGCCCAAAGTGGTAAAGAAAGGATTCTCACAAATTTTGAATTCTTCCTATTATACAACTGAGACTTGAAGAATGAAAGTTCTTAATGTGTTTTTTTTTTAATTTCCTCAAGATGATATTTAGGTTCTATTTTTACAGCACTAGAGTCTTCAGTAACCCCAGATAACCTCTAATAACTTCCTGCAACCTCAGATATGCAGGCGCACCATTCTTAAGGCAGAAAGCAAAGAGGAACTTGAGAGCCTAGTGATAAAGGCTGAGAGAGGAGAGTGAAAAAGCATGGCATCTGGTCCCACCACTTCATGGTAAATAGATGGGGAGAAAATGGAAAACAGTGACAGACTTAATTTTCTTGGGCTCCAAAATCATTGTGGATGGTGACTGCAGCCATGAAATTCAAAGATGCTTGCTCCTTACAAGGAAAACTATGACAAACCTAGACAGCATATTAAAAACCAGAGACATCACTTTGCCGAAAAAAGTCCATATAGTCAAAGCTATGGTTATTCCAGTAGTTGTGTATGGATGTGAGAGTTGACGGTAAAGATGGCTGAGAGCCAAAGAATTGATGCCTTACAACGGCGGTGTTGGAGAAGACCCAACCTTGAGAGTCAGGCAATCCTAAAGGAAATCAAACCCTGAATATTCATTTGAAGGAATGATGCTGAAGCTGAAGCTCCAATACTTTGACCACCTGTTGCAAAGAAATGAATCACAGGAAAAGACCCGGATGCTAGGAAAGATTGCAGGCAAGAGGAGAAGGGGATGACAGAAGATGAGATGGCTGGGTGGCATTATTGACTCTATGAACATAAGTTTGAGCAAGTTCCAGGAGATAGTGAAGGACAGGGAAGCCTGGTGTGCTGAAGTCCACAGGGTCACAAAGAATTGGACATGACTGACCGAACAACAGCAAAGAATCTCCAGGAAAGACAGAATTAGAAAACATCTAGCCAAATTCTTCTTCAAAATTCAGGATTACTCCTATTAAAATATTCCTTGTAAATAATTTTTTTTAAGTTGAGCTAAATCTAGAGAAGAGCAAGAACTTGTGGTGTTTATGTCAACCTCACTGAACTTCTGAACTACTGCAACACAGAATGACAAGTGGCTTATTTAAGAAAGTAAGCTTAAACCTACTTGCTTATTCTGCAGAATTATATGCCTTGTTTTGTTTTGCTTTTTGAAAACTAAATTTAATTTGTCATCTCATGACTTAAACAGTCAATTTCCTCAAGATGTTTTTAAAAAAAAACCCCCCCCAACCTCAGATATGCAGGCGCACCATTCTTAAGGCAGAAAGCAAAGAGGAACTTGAGAGCCTAGTGATAAAGGCTGAGAGAGGAGAGTGAAAAAGCATGGCATCTGGTCCCACCACTTCATGGTAAATAGATGGGGAGAAAATGGAAAACAGTGACAGACTTAATTTTCTTGGGCTCCAAAATCATTGTGGATGGTGACTGCAGCCATGAAATTCAAAGATGCTTGCTCCTTACAAGGAAAACTATGACAAACCTAGACAGCATATTAAAAACCAGAGACATCACTTTGCCGAAAAAAGTCCATATAGTCAAAGCTATGGTTATTCCAGTAGTTGTGTATGGATGTGAGAGTTGACGGTAAAGATGGCTGAGAGCCAAAGAATTGATGCCTTACAACGGCGGTGTTGGAGAAGACCCAACCTTGAGAGTCAGGCAATCCTAAAGGAAATCAAACCCTGAATATTCATTTGAAGGAATGATGCTGAAGCTGAAGCTCCAATACTTTGACCACCTGTTGCAAAGAAATGAATCACAGGAAAAGACCCGGATGCTAGGAAAGATTGCAGGCAAGAGGAGAAGGGGATGACAGAAGATGAGATGGCTGGGTGGCATTATTGACTCTATGAACATAAGTTTGAGCAAGTTCCAGGAGATAGTGAAGGACAGGGAAGCCTGGTGTGCTGAAGTCCACAGGGTCACAAAGAATTGGACATGACTGACCGAACAACAGCAAAGAATCTCCAGGAAAGACAGAATTAGAAAACATCTAGCCAAATTCTTCTTCAAAATTCAGGATTACTCCTATTAAAATATTCCTTGTAAATAATTTTTTTTAAGTTGAGCTAAATCTAGAGAAGAGCAAGAACTTGTGGTGTTTATGTCAACCTCACTGAACTTCTGAACTACTGCAACACAGAATGACAAGTGGCTTATTTAAGAAAGTAAGCTTAAACCTACTTGCTTATTCTGCAGAATTATATGCCTTGTTTTGTTTTGCTTTTTTTGAAAACTAAGCACAGTTGAATCCAAAAATAATCTTTCCCAGATCTTATTTCCTTTAAAACATGTAGCCAAGGCATATGACACAGAAGGCATGGTTTTGTTTTTAGGGAAAATTATCTGAGTCATAATAATGCATGATTATTGCAGGTAATCTTATTGATTCAACTTTTAAAGGATCAGTAGGCATTGACCTAGATTGTTTATAGTCTGGCAGATAGAACCCACCAGACATGAACCAGTTCTCTAATTAATAAAAGAAACATTCAAAACGTTTAATGTTTACCCAAATGAAATAAAAACAGAAAATAAATTTTACAACAAAGTTCACTCTTTTCTGTAATTTCCCATAGCATGTTGATGAGCTCTTGTAGGTAACCAAACAATTGCACATTATTCCTAAAATTTCAGTTTAATATAATATGGTTGGTGAAATAAAACTGAATTAAGTCTCCACAGACACGGAAAGTCACATGGAAAGCCAGATGGTTCTCTGGACACCTGTTGAAACAATATAATCATCCCCTTCCTGAGAGCAGTAGTAGCATTATCAAACCATTACCATTAACAATACTAATAATGACTGCATTTATTGATTCCTTACTATGAATCCAAACTCATAAACTCATCTTCTTATTTAATTCTCACAACAACCCACTGAGGGAGGCTGTAGCATTATCTGCATTTTCCAAATAAGGAACCTAAAGCTTAAAAATGTAACCTGCCCCAAAGTGGACTTCTCTGATTATCTGTGCTAAGTCACTTCAGTCATGTCCAACTCTTTGTGACCCTCTGGAGCGTAGCCCTCCAGGTGCCTCTGTCTAGGGAAATCTCCACACAGGAATACTGAGGAGGGTTGCCATTTCCTACACCTTCACTTCTGTTACCACACACCTTAATCCTTGTAAATAATTTTTTTTAAGTTGAGCTAAATCTAGAGAAGAGCAAGAACTTGTGGTGTTTATGTCAACCTCACTGAACTTCTGAACTACTGCAACACAGAATGACAAGTGGCTTATTTAAGAAAGTAAGCTTAAACCTACTTGCTTATTCTGCAGAATTATATGCCTTGTTTTGTTTTGCTTTTTTTGAAAACTAAGCACAGTTGAATCCAAAAATAATCTTTCCCAGATCTTATTTCCTTTAAAACATGTAGCCAAGGCATATGACACAGAAGGCATGGTTTTGTTTTTAGGGAAAATTATCTGAGTCATAATAATGCATGATTATTGCAGGTAATCTTATTGATTCAACTTTTAAAGGATCAGTAGGCATTGACCTAGATTGTTTATAGTCTGGCAGATAGAACCCACCAGACATGAACCAGTTCTCTAATTAATAAAAGAAACATTCAAAACGTTTAATGTTTACCCAAATGAAATAAAAACAGAAAATAAATTTTACAACAAAGTTCACTCTTTTCTGTAATTTCCCATAGCATGTTGATGAGCTCTTGTAGGTAACCAAACAATTGCACATTATTCCTAAAATTTCAGTTTAATATAATATGGTTGGTGAAATAAAACTGAATTAAGTCTCCACAGACACGGAAAGTCACATGGAAAGCCAGATGGTTCTCTGGACACCTGTTGAAACAATATAATCATCCCCTTCCTGAGAGCAGTAGTAGCATTATCAAACCATTACCATTAACAATACTAATAATGACTGCATTTATTGATTCCTTACTATGAATCCAAACTCATAAACTCATCTTCTTATTTAATTCTCACAACAACCCACTGAGGGAGGCTGTAGCATTATCTGCATTTTCCAAATAAGGAACCTAAAGCTTAAAAATGTAACCTGCCCCAAAGTGGACTTCTCTGATTATCTGTGCTAAGTCACTTCAGTCATGTCCAACTCTTTGTGACCCTCTGGACCGTAGCCCTCCAGGTTCCTCTGTCCATGGAAATCTCCACACAAGAATACTGGAGTGGGTTGCCATTTCCTACACCTTCACTTCTGTTACCACACACCTTAATCCTTGACAAATGCTTTAGGATCTGGTGTCACTGGCAAAATTTTATATCACTCCTCCAATTTTGTTACAATATTCACATTTTTCTCATGGTTAATCATAATGGATTTCTCATTCTGATTGCTGGTTAGTATATTTACAAAGTAGAACCCATACTCTCAATTACAGAAACTTTACTATAGACAAAAATGCATTAAAACCACATTGTTTTCATGTAATTCCAGACATCAGTAAGAGGTGAGTGAAGAATTCATCTTTATTTGTCTTAAGAATAAAATAAAATTGAAAAAGTGGGTAGATTCTGCCCACATGTTGGGCCATCAGGAGTTCTAGGTTTAATCCTAGTCACTATACTCTCAATCTTGCATTCCTTAATCTGTAAAATGGAGATAATTGTACTGACTTGAGAGTCTGGGGGACGAGGGCTTGATAAAATAATGTGTCCATAAAGTGACCAACATAGTGCTTAGAATACAGCAGATACTCTATAAATTACTGTCATGTTGACTATTTGTCAAAATTTATTCAGAATATAACGATACTTTTATACCAAGCTAAAAAACAGCACAGACAACACAGAAGAGTGTACTGCAGCAATGAGATAATTGCCTATACTTTTTTGTGTAAAGAATTTCTCTTCTACTTACTTCCATATAAAAACAAAGAAAGCTAAAATGGTTTACAACACCTAGTATATAAGGTCAGGCAAGTTCACGTAAAGAAAATTTTCAAAGCTACTTCCTTCCTGTTACAAAATGCTATCTTGATAAAACCCAACATTACAACTGTGTTGAGCTGTGTGCTTGAAGCTAACACCTTAAGACTGCACTCCAAATTTGTTTCTGAATGTCTGCCAATAAGGTCAATCAATCACTCAATCAGTCTATTACTCCAATATTTATAAATTGCCTACAACAGGCCAAGCTAGGCTGTGCTTGGCAGAAGGGCTGCAATAACATATAAAATACAGCATTACAACATAATTGAAAGGAAACCACATAAAACAATTACAGTAGAACGTGGTATTAACTAAAATAGGTACAAGTAGAAACATACTAGAGATACAACTACTTGGCCTTGCATGAATCCTAAAGAATGATCAATAATTCATTAAGAAAACTTAGAAAGGAGTCCAAAAAGATGGAGCACTGTTTGACAAGCTGGACGATAAGAAAGGCACAAAACAGTCAAGGAACTGAAAGTCATTCAATATGACAGCAACACAGAATGTGAAAGTGAGACTATATGATTTGAGGCGGAAAAGGAGACTAGAGTAAGACTCATGATGTTTAGGACTAGACCTGTGAGCTTTTAAGCCAGGTAAACATATGGTGATAATTGTGCTTTACAAATATCACATTTGCTGCATTGTAGAGCAGGGATTGGAAGAGTAATTTCTAGAGTAGAAAACCAGTGAAGAATGTAATAGTGCATTTCACCCTTGGTAAGAATGTAACTTAGTGTAGCTATGAAAAACAGTACAGAGGTTCTTCAGAACATTACGAATGGAACTATCATATAATCCAGTTATTCTACCTCTTGGTATTTATCTGAAGACTACAAAAACACTCATTCAAAAGATATATGCACCCTGATGTCACTGCAGCATTATTTACAATCATCAATATATGGAAGCTACCTAAGTGTCACTGATAGATGAATGGCTAAAAAGATGTGCATATATATATATATATATACATATATATATATATATATGACGTACAATGGAATACTACTCAGCCATAAAAGATAGAATCTTGCCATCTGTGACAACATGGATAGATCTTGAGGGTACTAGGTGATGAAATAAGTCAGATGTAGAAAGACAAATACATGTGATTTCACTCATGTGGAATATAAACAAAAACAAACAAAGAGAAACAAGCACATAGATACAGAGAACAGATTGGTGGGTCCCAGAGGGGAAGAAGGGGAGGGTGAAATGGGCAAATGGATGAGTTGTATGTTAACAGATGGAAACTAGACTTTTGGTGGTTATCTTATGAGTGTTATCTTAATTTTTTAAAAAATAAAGAATTTCTCAGTGCATTTCAAATAAAAACCAAAGTAGAATTGAGTGTAGCTCCACTGGTAAAGAATCTGCCTGCAATGCAAGAGACTCCAGTTCGATTCTTGGGTCAGGAAGATCCCCTGGAGGAGGGATAGGCTAGCCACTCCAGTATTCCTCAGCTTCTCTGGTGGCTCAGATGGTAAAGAATCTGCTTTCAATTCAAGAGACCTGGGTTCGATCCCTGCATTAAGAAAATCCCCTGGAGAAGGGAAAGGCTATCCACTCCAGTACTCTCGCCTAGAGAATTCCACCGCTTGTCCATGGGTCACAAAGAGTTGGACATGATGGAGCAACTTTCACATGAGACATGAGAATTGAGTCGGAAAAGGAGACTAGAGTAAGACTCATGATGTTTAGGACTAGACCTGTGAGCTTTTAAGCCAGGTAAACATATGGTGATAATTGTGCTTTACAAATATCACATTTGCTGCATTGTAGAGCAGGGATTGGAAGAGTAATTTCTAGAGTAGAAAACCAGTGAAGAATGTAATAGTGCATTTCACCCTTGGTAAGAATGTAACTTAGTGTAGCTATGAAAAACAGTACAGAGGTTCTTCAGAACATTACGAATGGAACTATCATATAATCCAGTTATTCTACCTCTTGGTATTTATCTGAAGACTACAAAAACACTCATTCAAAAGATATATGCACCCTGATGTCACTGCAGCATTATTTACAATCATCAATATATGGAAGCTACCTAAGTGTCACTGATAGATGAATGGCTAAAAAGATGTGCATATATATATACATATATATACATATATATATATATATATGTACGTACAATGGAATACTACTCAGCCATAAAAGATAGAATCTTGCCATCTGTGACAACATGGATAGATCTTGAGGGTACTAGGTGATGAAATAAGTCAGATGTAGAAAGACAAATACATGTGATTTCACTCATGTGGAATATAAACAAAAACAAACAAAGAGAAACAAGCACATAGATACAGAGAACAGATTGGTGGGTCCCAGAGGGGAAGAAGGGGAGGGTGAAATGGGCAAATGGATGAGTTGTATGTTAACAGATGGAAACTAGACTTTTGGTGGTTATCTTATGAGTGTTATCTTAATTTTTTAAAAAATAAAGAATTTCTCAGTGCATTTCAAATAAAAACCAAAGTAGAATTGAGTGTAGCTCCACTGGTAAAGAATCTGCCTGCAATGCAAGAGACTCCAGTTCGATTCTTGGGTCAGGAAGATCCCCTGGAGGAGGGATAGGCTAGCCACTCCAGTATTCCTCAGCTTCTCTGGTGGCTCAGATGGTAAAGAATCTGCTTTCAATTCAAGAGACCTGGGTTCGATCCCTGCATTAAGAAAATCCCCTGGAGAAGGGAAAGGCTATCCACTCCAGTACTCTCGCCTAGAGAATTCCACCGCTTGTCCATGGGTCACAAAGAGTTGGACATGATGGAGCAACTTTCACATGAGACATGAGAATTGAGTCAAATAGTGTCAATGGAGATAGTGTGAAAACTGAGAGATATTGAAGAGTTAAAATAGAAAGAACTTGGTGATTTATAGGATGCAGGAAGTGAGGCAGAGTAGTTAATGATGACTTCAGAGTTGCTATCTTGCACAGGAAGTTGGGTAATGAACAGGAAACACTAAAGGAATAGGTTTGAATGAAGTACGTCAGTTTAATTTGGGAACTTCGGCTTTAAGGTGCCGAGGGGAAATCCAAGTGAGTTAGTTGACGTCAGAATAGTGGACATTTGAATAGCTGGTTTAAAGCTAAGGGAAAGATCTTGCTAGGAGACCGGGAGCAAGAAAAGGAAGCCTTAGAAAAGGCAAGCTTATGGGTCAGGAATACAGCTATGGTGAAAATTGACAAGGGGCCATAAGAAGAAGAGCCAAAGGGAGGCTCTTCATAAGAAGAAAGTCAGGGAGGCGGGACTATGAAGTCAGGAAAGACAACATATAATCTTCTCAGACAGCACCAGCCCACAGTGCGGCTAATTCTGGGTGTTCAGGGAAGGTGAGGCTCAGAACCGAGGCCTTTTTCAACTTTGTTTTCTACAAATTGGTGCTACATTGTTTAGCATTATATACAAATATGTTTGCTCTTTGTTCCATCCTCAGAATATTTTTTTAAGTAGAAGGATAGAAGAAACCTAAACACCTTCAAAGAAACACTGCTGGAAGGGCATTTCTCAATTCACAGCGATAAAACTAAATTCAAATGTACAAAATCCATTTCACATGAGAAATTACCCAATAATGTTGTGATATTTAATTAAGTGAATAAAATTCAAAGTCCTAATGGTCACCGTGCTTTTATTTAATGTTTAAAGATGTATGAAAATTCCAAAACAGGAGAACAGCTCAGTGCCATATGTTATGGCTACTCTGATCTGATAAATTTCATACTCCGTGAAATATGGTTGACATTTCAATCCACAGTCACCTGTTTGCAAAGTATTCATTTGCTGCTGACTTTATGCATAACCAATAAAAGACTGCCATTTTATGATCCATTAAAAAAAAGATGAAAAAATTAAATAAATTTGTGAAAGGCATTTGCTGGAAGTAATAAATAATTTACCTCCAATTTGCACATACTGAAAGGCCCATTTGCTGGAAGTAATTTATAGGATGAAAACTGAGAGATATTGAAGAGTTAAAATAGAAAGAACTTGGTGATTTATAGGATGCAGGAAGTGGGGGTTAATGATGACTTCAGAGTTGCTATCTTGCACAGGAAGTTGGGTAATGAACAGGAAACACTAAAGGAATAGGTTTGAATGAAGTACGTCAGTTTAATTTGGGAACTTCGGCTTTAAGGTGCCGAGGGGAAATCCAAGTGAGTTAGTTGACGTCAGAATAGTGGACATTTGAATAGCTGGTTTAAAGCTAAGGGAAAGATCTTGCTAGGAGACCGGGAGCAAGAAAAGGAAGCCTTAGAAAAGGCAAGCTTATGGGTCAGGAATACAGCTATGGTGAAAATTGACAAGGGGCCATAAGAAGAAGAGCCAAAGGGAGGCTCTTCATAAGAAGAAAGTCAGGGAGGCGGGACTATGAAGTCAGGAAAGACAACATATAATCTTCTCAGACAGCACCAGCCCACAGTGCGGCTAATTCTGGGTGTTCAGGGAAGGTGAGGCTCAGAACCGAGGCCTTTTTCAACTTTGTTTTCTACAAATTGGTGCTACATTGTTTAGCATTATATACAAATATGTTTGCTCTTTGTTCCATCCTCAGAATATTTTTTTAAGTAGAAGGATAGAAGAAACCTAAACACCTTCAAAGAAACACTGCTGGAAGGGCATTTCTCAATTCACAGCGATAAAACTAAATTCAAATGTACAAAATCCATTTCACATGAGAAATTACCCAATAATGTTGTGATATTTAATTAAGTGAATAAAATTCAAAGTCCTAATGGTCACCGTGCTTTTATTTAATGTTTAAAGATGTATGAAAATTCCAAAACAGGAGAACAGCTCAGTGCCATATGTTATGGCTACTCTGATCTGATAAATTTCATACTCCGTGAAATATGGTTGACATTTCAATCCACAGTCACCTGTTTGCAAAGTATTCATTTGCTGCTGACTTTATGCATAACCAATAAAAGACTGCCATTTTATGATCCATTAAAAAAAAGATGAAAAAATTAAATAAATTTGTGAAAGGCATTTGCTGGAAGTAATAAATAATTTACCTCCAATTTGCACATACTGAAAATTAAACTGGCAACTACTCAAAAAGTTATTAAAATTATGTCAACATAAGATATTTTGAAATCACATGCTACAATACTCCACAGAGCTTTTTAAAAGTAAGCTGTGTGTATTAATAAATTATGGGTTGAAAATCAAATTTCATATTAGTGAATAAAGATTTGATTTCTAGTTATGAATACAGATATAAATTAATGTTTTGTCTGAGGATGTTTTCTTCAAAGGGTAAAAGGATAAAATAATTAAATAAAAGAATTTATACTCATATATTTATATAAAACTGAAAAAAAGCATTGTAGTCAAGAAGATTGCTAGATTTTATAAGGAAAAATGCTATGTCAGAGATGTACTAGATATCACACCTAAACTTGTACTGCAAATGTTTTCAGTATTACACTGAAAATAAGCCCCTTTTAACTGCATTGTATATTTTTTAAAAGTACTCAAAGGATACTTAGAAAAGATCACTCTATTTTTAGTGCCTTTCATCCAAAAATATCAAATGTCTTATAATAGCAAAAACTTTAAAAATATAAAACGAAGAAGCAAATACATAAGAGGGTTTAAATATATATTTACTTCCCTGGTGGCTTAATCAGTAAAGAATCTGCCTACAATGCAGCAGACCCAGGTTCAATCCCTGGGTCGGGAAGATCCCCTGGAGAAGGGAATGGTAATCCACTCCAGTATTCTTGCCTGAAGAATTCCATGGACAGAGAAGCCTGGAGGGCTACAGTCCATGGGATCTCAAGAGTCAGACACAACTTGGTCTGTTGTGTGGTCCACCACCACATCTTCCATATCATCACATAGCTGTCTCTCCTTGAACACTTCTAGTTACCAAAACACTCCCTAAATGCTTCTAATTTTTATAAAACTCCTCCTTATATCTGGCTGAAATGTGCCTCCCTTTACCTTCCACTCTTTTCTTGTTCTTGGAGCAACAAAGAATAAGTCAAATCTACCTTACCCCCGACAGATTTGACTTTTGCAGAAAGCTGAGGTGTCATGGGGGGCCCCCCCATTAAAAAAGATGAAAAAATTAAATAAATTTGTGAAAGGCATTTGCTGGAAGTAATAAATAATTTACCTCCAATTTGCACATACTGAAAATTAAACTGGCAACTACTCAAAAGTTATTAAAATTATGTCAACATAAGATATTTTGAAATCACATGCTACAATACTCCACAGAGCTTTTTAAAAGTAAGCTGTGTGTATTAATAAATTATGGGTTGAAAATCAAATTTCATATTAGTGAATAAAGATTTGATTTCTAGTTATGAATACAGATATAAATTAATGTTTTGTCTGAGGATGTTTTCTTCAAAGGGTAAAAGGATAAAATAATTAAATAAAAGAATTTATACTCATATATTTATATAAAACTGAAAAAAAGCATTGTAGTCAAGAAGATTGCTAGATTTTATAAGGAAAAATGCTATGTCAGAGATGTACTAGATATCACACCTAAACTTGTACTGCAAATGTTTTCAGTATTACACTGAAAATAAGCCCCTTTTAACTGCATTGTATATTTTTTAAAAGTACTCAAAGGATACTTAGAAAAGATCACTCTATTTTTAGTGCCTTTCATCCAAAAATATCAAATGTCTTATAATAGCAAAAATTTTAAAAAATATAAAACGAAGAAGCAAATACATAAGAGGGTTTAAATATATATTTACTTCCCTGGTGGCTTAATCAGTAAAGAATCTGCCTACAATGCAGCAGACCCAGGTTCAATCCCTGGGTCGGGAAGATCCCCTGGAGAAGGGAATGGTAATCCACTCCAGTATTCTTGCCTGAAGAATTCCATGGACAGAGAAGCCTGGAGGGCTACAGTCCATGGGATCTCAAGAGTCAGACACAACTTGGTCTGTTGTGTGGTCCACCACCACATCTTCCATATCATCACATAGCTGTCTCTCCTTGAACACTTCTAGTTACCAAAACACTCCCTAAATGCTTCTAATTTTTATAAAACTCCTCCTTATATCTGGCTGAAATGTGCCTCCCTTTACCTTCCACTCTTTTCTTGTTCTTGGAGCAACAAAGAATAAGTCAAATCTACCTTTCACACGACAGATTTGACTTTTGAAGAAAGCTGAGGTGTCACGTCTGGGTTATGTCTTTTTCCGTATTTTAATTGCATCCTATTTAATATTTTAATACTTATTCTGTTGGCCACCCACTACTGGATATACTTGAATAATTACTGTTCCTCTTAAAAGGTAGTTTCCAGTACTGAATATAATATTCAGGATTGAGATACAATGCAGATTAGGGAAACATTTTAGGGCTTCCCTGTGGCATAGCCTTGAAGAAGTCACCTGCCAATGCAGGAGATATGGGTTTTATACCTGGGTCAGGAAGATCCCCTGGAGAAGGAAATAGCGAGCCTCCAGTAGTCTTGCCTGAGAAGACCTTTGGACAGAGGAGCCTGACAGGCTACAGTCCATGGCGTCTCAAAGAAGTCAGATATGACTTAGCGACTAAACAACAACAACAATGCACATAAAGATGTACATTTGGTCACCGTGTGGCCTAGTGCTCCTGGAATGGGTAGCTGGGTTCCCCTGCAGACATTAATCCAATGTCAAGGGGCTATTGAGGCTGTATAACTTGATGTACCTGACAGTCCAATGTCCTAGCAACAAGACTGATGGAAACATTCACATCTAGAATGTCTGCTTTGGGGCCTGACTGCTGTGGTTGCTTCCAGGCATGCTTCGTTCTCTGTTCGCCTCACCTGATAGCTTTTTTTTTTTTTTTTTTTTTTTTTTTTTCTGATAGGTAAGAAATGGATTTATTCAGATTCAGAGAAAGCACACTCCACAGACAGAGTGTGGGCCACGGCAGAGCAAATCCAGTGGCCACCTTATAAAGAGCTTATAAAGCTCTTCTCAGGCCATGGCTTTGCCCAGAACCAGCTTGTCATTTGGAAATACCCAATCATGGGCTTCCCTGGTGGCTCAGATGGTAAAGAACTGCCAGCAATCTTCCATATCATCACATAGCTGTCTCTCCTTGAACACTTCTAGTTACCAAAACACTCCCTAAATGCTTCTAATTTCATAAAACTCCTCCTTATATCTGGCTGAAATGTGCCTCCCTTTACCTTCCACTCTTTTCTTGTTCTTGGAGCAACAAAGAATAAGTCAAATCTACCTTTCACACGACAGATTTGACTTTTGAAGAAAGCTGAGGTGTCACGTCTGGGTTATGTCTTTTTCCGTATTTTAATTGCATCCTATTTAATATTTTAATACTTATTCTGTTGGCCACCCACTACTGGATATACTTGAATAATTACTGTTCCTCTTAAAAGGTAGTTTCCAGTACTGAATATAATATTCAGGATTGAGATACAATGCAGATTAGGGAAACATTTTAGGGCTTCCCTGTGGCATAGCCTTGAAGAAGTCACCTGCCAATGCAGGAGATATGGGTTTTATACCTGGGTCAGGAAGATCCCCTGGAGAAGGAAATAGCGAGCCTCCAGTAGTCTTGCCTGAGAAGACCTTTGGACAGAGGAGCCTGACAGGCTACAGTCCATGGCGTCTCAAAGAAGTCAGATATGACTTAGCGACTAAACAACAACAACAATGCACATAAAGATGTACATTTGGTCACCGTGTGGCCTAGTGCTCCTGGAATGGGTAGCTGGGTTCCCCTGCAGACATTAATCCAATGTCAAGGGGCTATTGAGGCTGTATAACTTGATGTACCTGACAGTCCAATGTCCTAGCAACAAGACTGATGGAAACATTCACATCTAGAATGTCTGCTTTGGGGCCTGACTGCTGTGGTTGCTTCCAGGCATGCTTCGTTCTCTGTTCGCCTCACCTGATAGCTTCTTTTTTTTTTTTTTTTTTTTTTTTTTGATAGGTAAGAAATGGATTTATTCAGATTCAGAGAAAGCACACTCCACAGACAGAGTGTGGGCCACGGCAGAGCAAATCCAGTGGCCACCTTATAAAGAGCTTATAAAGCTCTTCTCAGGCCATGGCTTTGCCCAGAACCAGCTTGTCATTTGGAAATACCCAATCATGGGCTTCCCTGGTGGCTCAGATGGTAAAGAACTGCCAGCAATGCAGGAGACGCGGGTTCAATCTCTGGGTCAGGAAGATCCCCTAGAGAAGGGAATGGCTACCCACTCTAGCACTCTTGCCTGGAAAAATCCCACGGACAGAGAAGCCTGCTGGGCTACAGTCCACAGGGTCTCAGAGTCAGACATGACTGAAGTGACTAAGCACACATACTGAGGACAACCACGACCAAGGTGGCTAACCTCAGAGGTCACACAGTACAGGTCTCGGTCCAACCATGAGCCCATGAGGGCCCGGAAGCTATGTCACGGCTCTGACTGGACCCTGAACAAGGGAGGAAGTGGGAAACCAGTGCAGCCAAAGCAGCCTCATCCACCACGTCTGTGGAGGACCAATTCATCACCCCAGTTTTCAGGTGTTTTTTAAAGAATTTTTCTAATAAAAATATTTTTGTAATGTCTCACTCACAGAAAAAAATTGATGAAATTAAATTCATCCAATCATACATATATATTAAAACTGTTCATGTGAGCTGTAATAAAGCCAGTATTTGTCAAACCAAAAGGGGGAATGGAATTAATTTCATTCCAGGCAAAATTAATTATACTGAGAAAATAACAATGAAGAAAATAAGATTCTATCACTAAGTCAGGGTCTGATCCCAAGTCTGCTCCACGTGCATCTCTGTGGTCCTTCAGCACAATGCTTCAAATTTGCCACATATCCTGATGTCCCGCCACCTCTTGTCATCTGTCTTTCTGCACTGCCTTTTGAGAGAACTATTTTTTTTTTTAAAGATTTATTTATTTATTTACTTTGGGCGGGGGTCGGTTTGGGGAGGGAGGGGAGTGGGCGGGCCACTTCTATTCGTCTTCCATTTCTCTATTTTCATCCGTCTTTGTTCTTTGGCTCCTGCGGGCCTCCCATCGCGGTGGCGTCTGTCATTGCAGAGCGTCGTCTCTGGGCGCATGCGCTCCAGAGCTCCAGCTCGGTAATTGGACACATCAGTCCAGCCGCTCCGCGGCACGTGGGATCTTCCCAGGCCAGGGCTCGAACCGGCGCCCTTTGCACTGCAAGGCGGTGTCCTTACCCACTGGACCACCAGGGGAAGCCCTGAGAGAACTATTACTATAAGTTTCATCTGATTTAGATATTTATTTCATATTTGCCAGAAGACTCTGGCCAATGTTTTTGAAAGCACGTTTAACTATACCATATGCCTCCTTAAATCATCTCTATCAAACAAAGCTCTGGATAAAGCTCTGGTTCATTCTGTTCTGTTTTTCTTTCTTCACAATATTTACCCAATTTTCTCTGTTCTTCTTGCCAAATTACAGGTTTGAGATCTCAACTATTGCAGAGCAGCTGTGCTATTGTTGATGTCTCGCTAAACAAGGGTCAGAGAATATGCCCATTTTGACACCTACACATGCCACCAGGAGGCACTGCCCTTGAAAGGGTGGGATCGTAGAACAACACAGAGTCCTTCCTACTTAAGACATTGTGGTACAAATAAACCCATGACAGAAATTACCTTCCGAACCATCTACACATCTTTCTAGGTAAGACACAAGTGTTTAACCATATGACGTTATTTAATTAAATTGTGTCCAATGGAAAAAAAAAAATAGAAAAGAACTATCTTAGTGCTACCTCCTTTATATCCTTTGTTTAATGGCTAAGAATCTGTGCATTTGGGTATAAAATTCTATACCAGATAAAGAAATTTAATGCATAGAGCTTCTCCACAAAGCAAGGACCCCAAAGACCCATTCCAGGAAGGCGAAGCAATGATATACTTGGATAAGATTTGTCCAGACAGCTTTAACTTTTGGTTCTCTACGACATCAATTTCCAAATGCAAACCTATGTCCTAGCTATCCTGCTGCCTTCTTAGTGCCCATCTCCAAGTAAACACCTTCATGGGAAACCTGTTTCACACCAATATTCATGAGCTCTGGATTTTTAAAGGAATCATCCTCAAAGAAAATAGAATTCAGGAAGTAACATAAAGAAAAGAAAGGAACTGAGAGAGCACGCTAATGAGATGAGGCACATGTCCATGGCTCCAGCTCTGAGACTGTGCATCTGGCTTTGAGGCCGTCTGTCTAGGGTTACTTCACCAGCACGTTGTTAATTATTTAAGGGAGAGAACAGGGGGATCCGTCACCACATCTGTCACCTTCACACAGGAAAACCTTCATTCTTTGTTGGGCCAGATGTGTTTATTTGAAACATAGACTAACTAGCGACTTAATGGGTTTGACTATACCATATGCCTCCTTAAATCATCTCTATCAAACAAAGCTCTGGATAAAGCTCTGGTTCATTCTGTTCTGTTTTTCTTTCTTCACAATATTTACCCAATTTTCTCTGTTCTTCTTGCCAAATTACAGGTTTGAGATCTCAACTATTGCAGAGCAGCTGTGCTATTGTTGATGTCTCGCTAAACAAGGGTCAGAGAATATGCCCATTTTGACACCTACACATGCCACCAGGAGGCACTGCCCTTGAAAGGGTGGGATCGTAGAACAACACAGAGTCCTTCCTACTTAAGACATTGTGGTACAAATAAACCCATGACAGAAATTACCTTCCGAACCATCTACACATCTTTCTAGGTAAGACACAAGTGTTTAACCATATGACGTTATTTAATTAAATTGTGTCCAATGGAAAAAAAAAAATAGAAAAGAACTATCTTAGTGCTACCTCCTTTATATCCTTTGTTTAATGGCTAAGAATCTGTGCATTTGGGTATAAAATTCTATACCAGATAAAGAAATTTAATGCATAGAGCTTCTCCACAAAGCAAGGACCCCAAAGACCCATTCCAGGAAGGCGAAGCAATGATATACTTGGATAAGATTTGTCCAGACAGCTTTAACTTTTGGTTCTCTACGACATCAATTTCCAAATGCAAACCTATGTCCTAGCTATCCTGCTGCCTTCTTAGTGCCCATCTCCAAGTAAACACCTTCATGGGAAACCTGTTTCACACCAATATTCATGAGCTCTGGATTTTTAAAGGAATCATCCTCAAAGAAAATAGAATTCAGGAAGTAACATAAAGAAAAGAAAGGAACTGAGAGAGCACGCTAATGAGATGAGGCACATGTCCATGGCTCCAGCTCTGAGACTGTGCATCTGGCTTTGAGGCCGTCTGTCTAGGGTTACTTCACCAGCACGTTGTTAATTATTTAAGGGAGAGAACAGGGGGATCCGTCACCACATCTGTCACCTTCACACAGGAAAAACCTTCATTCTTTGTTGGGCCAGATGTGTTTATTTGAAACATAGACTAACTAGCGACTTAATGGGTTTGAATCCATAGCCAAAAGCTAATTAGACAAACATATCAAGCATCAGTCACTTTAGAAGGCTAAACTGTTTCAGTTGTGTTGATTTTAATCCAATCTCATAAGAGAGCTCATCGCCTACAAATGTACCTGAAGGAAATGTGAGGCAGAGGAAAGGTCCATTTGGACTTCCAACATACTTAGTAGAACAAACAATGGTGTCTCCAAATGTCCAATACAGTCAAAAACAAAATCTTCCCCAGTTTTTCCCTAGTGGCATCGTGTACTTGATACAAAAAAAGAAAAGCAAAATTATTTTAGACAGATCTCCTTCCAAAACATTCTCAACTTGCTTGTAGGTGAAATATTAACATCAAAAGTCAAACAAATGATGATTTCCTGTGCCTGATATTTTAAAAAGTCATATAGGATGTAGTAAATATCAGGCACAAGAAACTATCACTTGCCTAGCTTTTGACAGTAATGTTTCACCTACAAGCAATCTGAGAAGGGGATCTGTCTACAAAACCCTAAGATGGCAGCAGTCTCTAGGCCAGTGTCTTCAAAAGGAGACTGTGCCTCAAGGCGGGTTCTAGAGAAAACAAATTTAGTGCTGGACAGAACAGGCATATTGTGTGTTATAACTACCCTGGAGAAGAAAATCAGCTGTCTTCCCTAACTAGTCATTACCTTGAAGAATCCAAGATAATTTTCTTCTCTTAAGTGGTATGTAACCCAAAACAGAATTCTAATCATCTTTCTTCTGTTTGAAATACACAGTAATCGAATGCACTATTTTAGTCCATATATAAATAATAAATCAAAATGTTTGAGAAACATGTATTCATTCTTTCAGGCAATAAACCCTTCGTGAATCTGTTAACTGTCCAGCATCATGTCCAGCAAGAAACAAAACAAATTCATTCTAGCAGGAAGGAGACATAATAACAAGCAAATGCTTTGAAGAAAAAGTAAACCATGAAAAGGAAATAGAGTGTGAAAGAGCATGTTAAAGAGAGTGTTAAAGAGTGGGAAGATTGTAGGATTAAATAGGGTGTCTGGGAAGGGCTTACTTATAATGGGATAGGCGAACAAAACTTGAAGTGAGTGAGACAAGAATGGAGAAGTCTTTCAAACAGAGAGAACGGAAGTGCAAAAGATGCTGGAATGGGACTAAGGTCATGTGGCCAAGGAAGAACAAAGGCCAGTGTGCCCATACAGAAGGGGCAAATGAGGATGAGATCAGAGATGCAGTGAGGGCCAGATCCTATAGAATGCTGGAGAACACTGCAATGAGTAGATGCTAAGTGTGATGGAGTGTGATGGAGAATTCATTAACAAGGATAAGTAGAAGGGTGATACAAATTGATCTGTTTTAATAGAATCACTTTTGCCAAAGACAGAAGCAGGAGTATTTGAGAGACTAATAATCTAAGCAGGAACTGACAGTAGCTTGGTCCGAGAGGTGTCAGTGGAGGTGGTGTGGAAGGACTGGATTCTGAATATACTTTGAAATCAGAGCTGAGATTTGCTGATGGGCAACATACAAGAGATCAATAATGACTCAAAGGTTTTCTACCTGAACAACAAAAAGGATGGAGCTGCCAATGACTAAGATAGAGAAGACAACTCTGAAAACGGATTGGGGGAACAATCAGGAGACTCAACATCGAGTCATAGACTCAATAAAATAAGACCAAGCTTTAAGTCAATAGATTTACCATTGTTGATACAAAACACTATTATTCAGAAAGCTACTGAGCCCCACTGTGCCCTTGGGGCGAAGATGGCTCAATATAAAATGGATTGGCCGTAAATCTCAAGGCCAGTCTAATCTGGCATAGGCATGTTATCAATAATGCTGGATTAGCATATGACAAAGAAAATAAATACTTTTTTAAGAGAAAGGAAAAAATTGTGACAGTCTTGTTTTTATAAGTTATATAGCCCTTTGTAACCAATTTAAAATGGAAAGCTGATACCACTCCAGTTTACTCAGATGACCAGATGTGATATCCATAAATATCCTGCATATTTCAGCACACATAAAACTTAAGTGTTCAAGTCAACTTTAGACTGTTAAAATGATTTTCTTAGGTTCCAAAAACACCCCCGAGCTTTGAAGAAAAAGTAAACCATAAAAATAGAGTAAAGTGTTAAATTAAGAGTGGGAAGATTGTAGGATTAAATAGGGTGTCTGGGAAGGGCTTACTTATAATGGGATAGGCGAACAAAACTTGAAGTGAGTGAGACAAGAATGGAGAAGTCTTTCAAACAGAGAGAACGGAAGTGCAAAAGATGCTGGAATGGGACTAAGGTCATGTGGCCAAGGAAGAACAAAGGCCAGTGTGCCCATACAGAAGGGGCAAATGAGGATGAGATCAGAGATGCAGTGAGGGCCAGATCCTATAGAATGCTGGAGAACACTGCAATGAGTAGATGCTAAGTGTGATGGAGTGTGATGGAGAATTCATTAACAAGGATAAGTAGAAGGGTGATACAAATTGATCTGTTTTAATAGAATCACTTTTGCCAAAGACAGAAGCAGGAGTATTTGAGAGACTAATAATCTAAGCAGGAACTGACAGTAGCTTGGTCCGAGAGGTGTCAGTGGAGGTGGTGTGGAAGGACTGGATTCTGAATATACTTTGAAATCAGAGCTGAGATTTGCTGATGGGCAACATACAAGAGATCAATAATGACTCAAAGGTTTTCTACCTGAACAACAAAAAGGATGGAGCTGCCAATGACTAAGATAGAGAAGACAACTCTGAAAACGGATTGGGGGAACAATCAGGAGACTCAACATCGAGTCATAGACTCAATAAAATAAGACCAAGCTTTAAGTCAATAGATTTACCATTGTTGATACAAAACACTATTATTCAGAAAGCTACTGAGCCCCACTGTGCCCTTGGGGCGAAGATGGCTCAATATAAAATGGATTGGCCGTAAATCTCAAGGCCAGTCTAATCTGGCATAGGCATGTTATCAATAATGCTGGATTAGCATATGACAAAGAAAATAAATACTTTTTTAAGAGAAAGGAAAAAATTGTGACAGTCTTGTTTTTATAAGTTATATAGCCCTTTGTAACCAATTTAAAATGGAAAGCTGATACCACTCCAGTTTACTCAGATGACCAGATGTGATATCCATAAATATCCTGCATATTTCAGCACACATAAAACTTAAGTGTTCAAGTCAACTTTAGACTGTTAAAATGATTTTCTTAGGTTCCACAAAGGAAAATACAATCTTCCCTCTCTGAGCTGTATCCTATTCATTATCCTAACTATATCGCATCCACTGCTGTTGAACAAGAGAATGTCTGAACTATTCGTAGTCATTTTCTGCACAATAAAGAGGGAATGGGGAAAAGCCACAGATGAAAATGTTATGTAGCTGATGAAATTCTCCGTGTACTTTAAAAGTCCTTCCTCCAAACTGAATATCTCTTAGTTTATACAGGTTATCATGGCTTACTGAAATACCAAGGAACATGAGAATCGAGACCCGGGACACAAATTAAAGCACAAATATTTCTTGGACTAAGTTGTGCTTTACTGAGTCACATTCCTTTTGCTCTTCAATCTTAATATTTAAATACTTAGGCCACCTGATGCAAAGAGCCGACTCATTGAAAAGACTCTGATGCTAGGAAAGATAGAAGGCAGAAAGAGAAGGGACCAGCAGAGGACAAGATGGATAGACAGCATCACTGAATCAACGGATATGAATTCAAACAAATTCTGGGAGATAGTGAAGGACAGGAAAACCTGGTGTGTTGCAGTCCATGGGGTCATAAAAAGTCGGACATGACTGAGTGAATAAACAACAAAAACATAGTGACTAGTCAAAATCCCACTTTGAAACTCGTGTGTGTGTGTGTGTGTGTGCAAATTCAATACATAAAAACTGAAATTAATGGCTACAGCTTTGTTATTTTAAGGCTCTAACAACCTGATATACCCAGATAAATATTTATAGTCTTTTAATCAATATTTAAGAAACAAGATAAAACAGACTTTACCTTTCTCAATGTACTGAGAATATATATAAAGTACTAGCCAGAGTGATTTGCCTAGGGTTTAATATATCATGTTCAATCTGTATATCAGCAGTAGAAAAAAAATAAAACTACTTTAAATTGTAGCTAAATTTTTAAATGTTTTTAAAAGTTATATAGCCCTTTGTAACCAATTTAAAATGGAAAGCTGATACCACTCCAGTTTACTCAGATGACCAGATGTGATATCCATAAATATCCTGCATATTTCAGCACACATAAAACTTAAGTGTTCAAGTCAACTTTAGACTGTTAAAATGATTTTCTTAGGTTCCACAAAGGAAAATACAATCTTCCCTCTCTGAGCTGTATCCTATTCATTATCCTAACTATATCGCATCCACTGCTGTTGAACAAGAGAATGTCTGAACTATTCGTAGTCATTTTCTGCACAATAAAGAGGGAATGGGGAAAAGCCACAGATGAAAATGTTATGTAGCTGATGAAATTCTCCGTGTACTTTAAAAGTCCTTCCTCCAAACTGAATATCTCTTAGTTTATACAGGTTATCATGGCTTACTGAAATACCAAGGAACATGAGAATCGAGACCCGGGACACAAATTAAAGCACAAATATTTCTTGGACTAAGTTGTGCTTTACTGAGTCACATTCCTTTTGCTCTTCAATCTTAATATTTAAATACTTAGGCCACCTGATGCAAAGAGCCGACTCATTGAAAAAGACTCTGATGCTAGGAAAGATAGAAGGCAGAAAGAGAAGGGACCAGCAGAGGACAAGATGGATAGACAGCATCACTGAATCAACGGATATGAATTCAAACAAATTCTGGGAGATAGTGAAGGACAGGAAAACCTGGTGTGTTGCAGTCCATGGGGTCATAAAAAGTCGGACATGACTGAGTGAATAAACAACAAAAACATAGTGACTAGTCAAAATCCCACTTTGAAACTCGTGTGTGTGTGTGTGTGTGTGCAAATTCAATACATAAAAACTGAAATTAATGGCTACAGCTTTGTTATTTTAAGGCTCTAACAACCTGATATACCCAGATAAATATTTATAGTCTTTTAATCAATATTTAAGAAACAAGATAAAACAGACTTTACCTTTCTCAATGTACTGAGAATATATATAAAGTACTAGCCAGAGTGATTTGCCTAGGGTTTAATATATCATGTTCAATCTGTATATCAGCAGTAGATAAAATAAAACTACTAATGCATATTTTGCTACCAGTTCCTTATAATTTGTAGCTAAATTTTTTTAAATGTTTTTAATGAAGTACTTACTCTCCAACTTCATGCAGGGCAGGCGCAGGACAAAGCATAGAATTCTTTTCCACACTTACTGGCTCCACATCTAAAAAATAAGACACCACTGAATAAATAAAGAGCTTTATGTATTTCAAGCAGTTTAGTTAATTATATGAAGAGATGTAGCAATCAATGTTCAAGTATGGGGCATCTGATATATTAGCATGAAAAAAATAAAAAGATACTCATCTGAAGAAAGAAGAGAAGGAACACAGAATGAAAAATAGAAAGAGATTATATGCCTCATTGATATACAGAACTGGTAAAGCATAAATTATGATTTTTTGATATAGAGTAAGTTCACATATATTTGTAGATACTATAAAATTATCACCTTTTTCCCCTCAACTTTGGTTATATTAGATTTTCAATAAAAATTCTATATATTGTAAAAGTAGAATTTAAAAGTGATAAAGACACCAAATGTTCAAAGGATAATATAATAAATTCATTTCAAGTGTTTAATAGAATAATTGAGTCTATAATATATAAACAGGCTTCCTAGGTGGCTCAGTGGTAAAAACATTCCACCTGCCAATGCAGTGGATGAGGATTCTATCCCTGTATCAGGAAGATCTCTGTTCTTGCCTTGAAAATCCCATGGTCAGAGAAGCCTGATGGGCTATAGTCCATCAAGATGCAAAACAGTCGGACAAGACTTAGCAACTAAACAATAAATAACATATAAATACCTTTTATAGAATACTTAAGTTTCCTTGCAATTTTAATAGATATGAGAAAAATGATCTAGATGACAAATATTCAGAAAAGCTACATAATCAGATGGATAATCTTAGAATGTAAATGATGAAAATACAGTCTTACTCAGTTTATGTGAAATGTACTTTGATGAATTTAATCCTAATAGCTAAGTATAAAATATGTTTATATTATAATGAACAATCTGTATATCAGCAGTAGATAAAATAAAANTACTAATGCATATTTTGCTACCAGTTCCTTATAATTTGTAGCTAAATTTTTTTAAATGTTTTTAATGAAGTACTTACTCTCCAACTTCATGCAGGGCAGGCGCAGGACAAAGCATAGAATTCTTTTCCACACTTACTGGCTCCACATCTAAAAAATAAGACACCACTGAATAAATAAAGAGCTTTATGTATTTCAAGCAGTTTAGTTAATTATATGAAGAGATGTAGCAATCAATGTTCAAGTATGGGGCATCTGATATATTAGCATGAAAAAAATAAAAAGATACTCATCTGAAGAAAGAAGAGAAGGAACACAGAATGAAAAATAGAAAGAGATTATATGCCTCATTGATATACAGAACTGGTAAAGCATAAATTATGATTTTTTGATATAGAGTAAGTTCACATATATTTGTAGATACTATAAAATTATCACCTTTTTCCCCTCAACTTTGGTTATATTAGATTTTCAATAAAAATTCTATATATTGTAAAAGTAGAATTTAAAAGTGATAAAGACACCAAATGTTCAAAGGATAATATAATAAATTCATTTCAAGTGTTTAATAGAATAATTGAGTCTATAATATATAAACAGGCTTCCTAGGTGGCTCAGTGGTAAAAAAAAAATCCACCTGCCAATGCAGTGGATGAGGATTCTATCCCTGTATCAGGAAGATCTCTGTTCTTGCCTTGAAAATCCCATGGTCAGAGAAGCCTGATGGGCTATAGTCCATCAAGATGCAAAACAGTCGGACAAGACTTAGCAACTAAACAATAAATAACATATAAATACCTTTTATAGAATACTTAAGTTTCCTTGCAATTTTAATAGATATGAGAAAAATGATCTAGATGACAAATATTCAGAAAAGCTACATAATCAGATGGATAATCTTAGAATGTAAATGATGAAAATACAGTCTTACTCAGTTTATGTGAAATGTACTTTGATGAATTTAATCCTAATAGCTAAGTATAAAATATGTTTATATTATAATGAACCCAAATCTGTAATCAAAAGAAGTTAGGTAAAGCTAATGCTTAGATACAGAGGACTACGAAATAAAAATACTAAAATTATTTTGTCTTTCTCAAGTTGTAGAACCTACCTGGAAGAGAGTTTGTTACAAATATTATAGTTTTTCCTTACCAAAATGATAATCTTAATAGAAAAAATAGGAATTAATTGACGGTGTTTACCAGGCAGAGACTTTTAACACTTTAATTACATAAACATATTGAGCAGTTACTTTCCATGCAGCCCCAGTGGCTCAGTGGGTAAAGAATCTGCCTGACATGCAGGAGACACTGGAGATGCAGGTTTGATCCCTGGGTTGGGAAGATGCCCTGCAGAAGGAAATGGCAACCCACTCCAGTATTCTTGCCTGGAGAATCCCATGGACAGAGGAGCCTGGTGGGCCACAGTCCATAGGGTTGCAAAGAGTCAGACATGACTAAGACTCAGTACACACACAAAGCTGTGCTAAGCTGAGAGTTTAGAATCATCAAATAAATAACAAAATTGTAGATAAACATTTCAAACAATAATTCTACCAGAGTGCACAGAGTTGCAACATCTGCCTTACAGTACAAATTTCAGAAGACAATATAATCACCAATGAGGAGAAAAGTCTTAAAAGAGACCCCAAATACTCAGAACATTAAGATCTATTTATTTAAAGCAAAGTATTTCTCAGAATGAAGATTAAAAATATTACATTTATCTGCTTTTTTGAAAGCCAAGCTAGAGAAAGTGAAACCTAATTCCTTAAATATGATAATTATCAACAAACACTGTGGCAGGGGACATTGGAGACATCCCTATAAGGCAAGAAGCCTGTCTTCAGGACTCTAGCTGACAACTTATTTGGAAATGAGGCAAAAACAACAAGTGACAATAAAATGAGGTAATATATAGTAGAGTAGTCCAAGATCATTAGACTTTCAGACAAGAGTGACAAGAAACAAATCTGGACAAAGAGGCAATTAAATCAGGGGGTGAGTATAGGCTGTACAGAATTCAGTCAGGAAAACTGGGTTCAACTTTCAGCTCTGCCCATTGTTAGTTGTGTCACCAAAGGCAAGTTATTTGACTCTTTCAGTCACGAGGCAATCATTCGTATAATGAGGCTACCTTGAATAGGGTCCAGCATTTAATAAGTTATGAACAACCATTGCCACTATTAAATAACTATTAAGTAATTATGATTACTACTTGCACGTCCTTTCTTTTCTCTCTGATTAAAGAAATGTAGCACTGCTGGCTGCAGTTGAGGAAAACACTTCATGCCAAGAAATACTGCACAGATATTAAAGCAAGACTGAAATGATAGAGACATACTCTTTGTGTATGTTTCATTTACAGTGTAAGTACAGAGAACACTGCTGCTTCGACTGTCCAGGTTGAATCCTCTTCCATTCAAAACAATTTGAAATTCCTCTAGAAGTAAAAGGAAGAATAAAAAATGTAATCACCACTTAACAAAAGCAACAACAAAAAGCATCACTTGAAACAAAAGTATCAAAGTACAAAGAATGAATTTTCTCATACTATTCAGCTGACAATATCAATGAAGACATGGTCTCGCTTTCTAGACCTTCTAAGGAAATACAGTGAAGATACTCTTCACTGCCTTGTAGAGCTACATTAGTTTACTTTTTGAACAAAATGTTTTCCAATAGTGACCAAGAAGAGATGAAGCATAACTGACCAACAGAATTGAAGCATCATGGTCATCCCACACAGGTACTGTACAAATTTGTGCAAATTCTATCCGGGGAAAATATTAGCAGGAAAGAAAACCCTTTGTTTTCCTCTTATCTTCGGTACTAAAGTATGAGAATGTAAAGAAGTTAATGTATCATATTACCTTGTTTTTAGAATGGTCATATGTTATATTTTCTTTAATCTCTGACACCCCATACAGAGTTCTTCTTTAACACATCTTCATATTCCTAATCCTAGCTTTATTTTCCACTGCATACAGATTTATAATTTATCAAAAGTCATGCATTTTGGACTAATAATACTCTATGGCCATCTGCCAGTGCAGGAGACAAAAAAGAGGCAAGTTTTTCATTTATTTTTTTTCTTTTCGATTCCTGGGTCAGAATGATTCCCCAGAGAAGGATTCTTGCCTGGAGAATCCCATGTACCGAGAGCCTGGCAGGCTTCAGTACATGGGGTCATAAGAGTCAGATACAACTTAGTGACTAAACTACCAAACAAATTAGTAAAAGAAGTTGATTTAACTCATACTCTATGTAAAGGCTTTCCTGGTGGCTCAGATGGTAAAGGATCTGCCTCCAATGCTGGAGACCTGGTTCACTCCCTGGATGGGGAGGATCCCCTCGAGAAGAGCAAAACAACCCCCTCCAGCATTCTTGCCTGGGGAATTCCATGGACAGAGGTGCTTGGTGGGCTACAGTCCAGGGGTCACAAAGAGTCGGACATGACTGAGCAACTAACACTTTCTCTGTGGAAGAGGAGTGGTCACTAAATGTTAGAGAGTGAAATAATATGCTAGAAAAAAAATTTTAATGATTGTTGCTTAGCTGCAAGAAGATATGTCAACTCTCAGTAGTGACTAACTTTCAGTCCTGTCAGGGCTTGCCTATCCAAGATGAACTAACAATAATTAGCTGTGGGAAAAAAACACTGCATGCCACTCTCCATTCACTGTGTTACCACAGGAATTTTCATATAAGTTACAGTAAAGTGCAGGTGAAACTTGAAGTGTGACTCAGAAAAAGAACATGAGCTTTCAGAGTCAAACAAACAAGAGTCTAACAGGGTGTTTACTAATAGCAACTACTGAATATATCTCTGTCTCAGTTTTCTCATCTGTGAATCAGGATTATAAAACTGTCAAATAGTGTTGTTATAAGAATTAGATCAAATTAAAATGCAAAGAACACCATATTGCTCTAGAATGCTCAAATGCACTATTCCTCTTAAACATCTCAATAACCATCAATGGGAGCGTCTAACAGATGCAGAATTTCATCCCATGTCCAGCAGGTGGGAGGCCACCAGACTCAATATTTTTCCTTTGAAAGAAAAGTTGGGTAAAAATGAACTCCAGGTTAGGACTTGAAGAAGAATCGATATAGGCCACAGAGAATCCCACTCTCTTTGAGTTGGATGGCTTGAAAGTGCTAAAACCTGTCTGTGTTTTTAGCACCAGCTGATGAAGCCACCTGCTTCTTTCCTGCCATCCACCCTGAGTTGGCAGAGACGTACTTTGGCCAGGCCATCAAGGCATGATGCTCAAAGTCTACAGGTACATGATTGCTTGTATAATCAGTTAAAAGAGAAAATTTTCTATTTTATTTTACTGTCATAAGAAAGGTCTCAAACATGAACTAAATATACAGAAGATTTTAAAAGCCTGTCACACAATATGTTCATTATTTAAAATAACACTCCAATCTTAAAAATTTGAATTTAAAATAGAAATATTTCAAGGAATTATTTAAAAATTCTTACAGAAAGATGCCAAAAAATTAATTTTGCTATTCTCTTTCCAACATGAGTTTCAAACCATATATTTTAACTAGGGGAAAAAAGTACAATTTTCTTACAAGGTATTTTTAAAAGCTAACTACTTACGCCCCACACAGACACTTGAGGGCCGCAATTCCAGGATTTCAGTGCATGACTGAGCTAGTATCTAAAAAGGAAAAAAAAAAAAGAAGACTAAGATATGTAACTAAATCATAACATGCAAAGTGAATCATAAGATTACTAATAATCTGTGGTCCTCCCTTTAACTTCAATAAATGGTGAAGAAAATTTATTAGCACATATACAGCTACCAAGCTCTAATGAAATTTCTGTGTCGCCTTTGAGTATATATTCCAAGAATGTAGTCTGTAGGGATCCTTATTTGATTAGGATAAATATAGATAAACATAGATAAAATGAGTCACTGCCTCCAAGCCTTGGGGCCTTGGATATGAAGAGAGAACTAAAATTTCTCAGTAGCCATAAAATCAATGCTGATGTTCCCATCAAGCAAAAACAAGACAGCAAAATCAGATCTCCTATTTAAGTATGCTAATTCAATATTTTCTATTAAAAGATTCAACATAACATCAATCAATAAGTACTTCTTTATTTGACTCTGGCATTTCTATTCAATTTCTCTGCCTCAATTCCCATAGATGCTAATCTTCCTTATATGCAGCAAACATTACACTTGCAGAACACAGGCTGCTTGTTGAGCCAAATATTCTCAAGAGCACAGACTCTCTGCTCCAGCGTTCCCCGCGCACAGGAACAGAACAGCTCTTCTTAGCTTGTTCTGGGAGACAGAAACCACCATACAAGGCACAAGGCTACAAGGGAAAAACAACAATGATGAAATAAGCTGCTCCTAATGGACTCAACAATCCTGTCTTTATTTTTAGAACTGTTCTGCACTACATTAACAAGGCAGACAAGTTCCAGATGATCTTTGAAAGACATTCCTTTCTGGATGGAAGGGGTTTTTTCTTTTTTCCTTTTTAAATTTTTTTGTGTGTGTTTTTTTTTTCATTTTTTCTTTCTTTATTTTCTTTATAGTTTCTTTTTTTCTTTCTTTCTTTCTTGGATGGAAGTTAAAGACAGACAACATACAGTAGTTTCTAGCTTCTCCTGCTCACAACTAAAATAGGAAGGAAGGACTGTAGCAAGATATAGAAATGCTTTTCGTGCTTAGTGTAACAACAATGGACATATAAATGTTCAGACTCTAAAACTCAGCTGGGTCAAATCATGGCATTTTTGTTGCCCCCTCTGAAAGACGTCACAGTGGCACTTTTTAGGGTCATTTCCCAGTGAATCCACTTTTCACACAGTGATTGAGGCTTTAGTAATTTGGAAACAGTAAAATATTTTATCTAAGAAATCCCAAATGAGATCTGTTTAAACTCACAAATGATCAAAGAGATTCAACAGTCACCCAAAGAGTGTCAGGGTCTCAAGACTCCTAGGTATGCTATTTTATCACCGATAATCAACACTCACTCCTTTGAAGAGTGAGTATCTTTGTTCATTTAAGAATTGAGGATCATTGTCAAAGGTTAATATGCCCTCTTGGAAAGGAAGCATGTCAAATCACTAAGATCTTTAAATAGTTTGACATAATTCAGATAAGAAGACTCTGAAGAAGACAGAATACAAATGTTTTGCCAAAGGACTAAGATGCTAAAAAGACTGCTCTAGGTTTGACCAATTATAGATAAAAGTGAGAACTGAGCCACAAAAATGGAAGGTCAAAGGAAAGCGTAAAGCCCCCAAGTCTATTTCACCTGGGAAGAATTCTTGAAAAAATTTATTTTAAAATAAATCCTATCAGGTAGACGGACTGATCTTGGAATAGCAAACATTACACTTGCAGAACACAGGCTGCTTGTTGAGCCAAATATTCTCAAGAGCACAGACTCTCTGCTCCAGCGTTCCCCGCGCACAGGAACAGAACAGCTCTTCTTAGCTTGTTCTGGGAGACAGAAACCACCATACAAGGCACAAGGCTACAAGGGAAAAACAACAATGATGAAATAAGCTGCTCCTAATGGACTCAACAATCCTGTCTTTATTTTTAGAACTGTTCTGCACTACATTAACAAGGCAGACAAGTTCCAGATGATCTTTGAAAGACATTCCTTTCTGGATGGAAGGGGATTTTTCTTTTTTCCTTTTTAAATTTTTTTGTGTGTGTTTTTTTTTTCATTTTTTCTTTCTTTATTTTCTTTATAGTTTCTTTTTTTCTTTCTTTCTTTCTTGGATGGAAGTTAAAGACAGACAACATACAGTAGTTTCTAGCTTCTCCTGCTCACAACTAAAATAGGAAGGAAGGACTGTAGCAAGATATAGAAATGCTTTTCGTGCTTAGTGTAACAACAATGGACATATAAATGTTCAGACTCTAAAACTCAGCTGGGTCAAATCATGGCATTTTTGTTGCCCCCTCTGAAAGACGTCACAGTGGCACTTTTTAGGGTCATTTCCCAGTGAATCCACTTTTCACACAGTGATTGAGGCTTTAGTAATTTGGAAACAGTAAAATATTTTATCTAAGAAATCCCAAATGAGATCTGTTTAAACTCACAAATGATCAAAGAGATTCAACAGTCACCCAAAGAGTGTCAGGGTCTCAAGACTCCTAGGTATGCTATTTTATCACCGATAATCAACACTCACTCCTTTGAAGAGTGAGTATCTTTGTTCATTTAAGAATTGAGGATCATTGTCAAAGGTTAATATGCCCTCTTGGAAAGGAAGCATGTCAAATCACTAAGATCTTTAAATAGTTTGACATAATTCAGATAAGAAGACTCTGAAGAAGACAGAATACAAATGTTTTGCCAAAGGACTAAGATGCTAAAAAGATTGCTCTAGGTTTGACCAATTATAGATAAAAGTGAGAACTGAGCCACAAAAATGGAAGGTCAAAGGAAAGCGTAAAGCCCCCAAGTCTATTTCACCTGGGAAGAATTCTTGAAAAAATTTATTTTAAAATAAATCCTATCAGGTAGACGGACTGATCTTGGAGCTGATAATCCTTTTACTATTACAGCTATTTTAGGCAGACCTTTATCAGCATTACAGAAGAATGTTTGGAGTGTTGAATCACCTCCTCTAGTAGAAGACAAACTTGGAGCATAGAGATGGGATACTGCTTTGTGCAAGCCTTCTGGGAGGAGCACATTGTTTTGTACTTGGTACAACAACAACAACAAAATGCTTGGAGAATAGGACCAAATGCACTAATTAATGAGAATATTTAAAATGTCTAGTAAGCAAATCAACAATCATAAAAGGACTAAGGTAAAGCAGAATAAAACTAATTTATATTTTTACATAGATGAGATACCAACATTGGAAAATAGTGTCTCTGCCCCCATTGCCTTCCTGATGGAAGTCTGTCCCTCTGTCGCTCTTTTTCCTAGTTTCTTGCCTTCCCACATTTGTGAACCACAGAGTTGTTAAAGGTTTTGATCTATAGTTGCACCCTCAGGGCACAGGCTGGGTAGGAGATACAAGTGTGAACTTCTGGTGAGGGAGAGGTGTAGGCAGAGTTAGTTGATGGTATACACAAGACCATCTGCAAGACCTGTGTTTATAACCCAGTAAAAATCTATAATAGAAAAAGAGGCTAAAATATAAAGAATTGTAATTCTGGGCTTCCCTAGTGATCCAGTGGGCAAAGAGTCTGCCTTGCAGTGCAAAAGTCACCGGTTCGATCTCTGGCCCGGGAAGATCCCACATGCCGAGGAACGGCTGGGCGGGTGTGTCCAATGGGGAGCCGGCGCTCTGGAGCACATGCGCCCAGAGCCGGTGCTCTGCAACGAGAGAGGCCACAGCAATGGGAGGCCTGCAAAGGCCAAAAAATAAAGATGGATGAAAATAAATTGATTAATTAAAAAATTAAATGTTTAAAAAAAGAATTCTAAATTCTGTTACTTTATGTAAAAGGTCTATATTGCAGCTCATTGTCCCAAATTGTGAGTTAAATGCCTAAAGATGGTTTTATATATTTAATCTCTATAAACAACAGTCACAGTTCTTTCTCATTATCAAAACTTTCTGTCCTATTTCAAATGCATTTGTTTTGAAGACCTCCTTTAAAATATATGATAGCCCTGTCCAGTGATGGGGACAGAGGTTTGAACCCTGGTTCGGAAGAGTCCACATGCCGTGGAGCAACTACACCAGTATGCCACAACTATTGAGCACATGCCATAGAGTCTGAAAGCCGCAAACACTGAGCCCATGTTCTGCAATTACTGAAGCCCGTGCACCTGGACCCCATACTGCACTATGAGAGAAGCCACCACCATGAGAAGCCCGTGCACTGTAACAAAGTAAGCCTCCACTTACTGCAACTACAAAAAGCCCTCACGCAGCAACAAAGACCTAGAATAACCTAAAATAAATTTTTAAAAAATATTTTTAAATGAATGATAAAAATCCTGAAACACATCATTACAAGAAAGTGAAAATCCAAGTATTGCCTTCCTGATGGAAGTCTGTCCCTCTGTCGCTCTTTTTCCTAGTTTCTTGCCTTCCCACATTTGTGAACCACAGAGTTGTTAAAGGTTTTGATCTATAGTTGCACCCTCAGGGCACAGGCTGGGTAGGAGATACAAGTGTGAACTTCTGGTGAGGGAGAGGTGTAGGCAGAGTTAGTTGATGGTATACACAAGACCATCTGCAAGACCTGTGTTTATAACCCAGTAAAAATCTATAATAGAAAAAGAGGCTAAAATATAAAGAATTGTAATTCTGGGCTTCCCTAGTGATCCAGTGGGCAAAGAGTCTGCCTTGCAGTGCAAAAGTCACCGGTTCGATCTCTGGCCGGGAAGATCCCACATGCCGAGGAACGGCTGGGCGGGTGTGTCCAATGGGGAGCCGGCGCTCTGGAGCACATGCGCCCAGAGCCGGTGCTCTGCAACGAGAGAGGCCACAGCAATGGGAGGCCTGCAAAGGCCAAAAAATAAAGATGGATGAAAATAAATTGATTAATTAAAAAATTAAATGTTTAAAAAAAGAATTCTAAATTCTGTTACTTTATGTAAAAGGTCTATATTGCAGCTCATTGTCCCAAATTGTGAGTTAAATGCCTAAAGATGGTTTTATATATTTAATCTCTATAAACAACAGTCACAGTTCTTTCTCATTATCAAAACTTTCTGTCCTATTTCAAATGCATTTGTTTTGAAGACCTCCTTTAAAATATATGATAGCCCTGTCCAGTGATGGGGACAGAGGTTTGAACCCTGGTTCGGAAGAGTCCACATGCCGTGGAGCAACTACACCAGTATGCCACAACTATTGAGCACATGCCATAGAGTCTGAAAGCCGCAAACACTGAGCCCATGTTCTGCAATTACTGAAGCCCGTGCACCTGGACCCCATACTGCACTATGAGAGAAGCCACCACCATGAGAAGCCCGTGCACTGTAACAAAGTAAGCCTCCACTTACTGCAACTACAAAAAGCCCTCACGCAGCAACAAAGACCTAGAATAACCTAAAATAAATTTTTAAAAAATATTTTTAAATGAATGATAAAAATCCTGAAACACATCATTACAAGAAAGTGAAAATCCAAGTACTTTCCCTCTTCTGAGTTGTTTGGGGTAAGAGATGAGACTGCAGGTGGAACAATAGCATTCATCTTTACAAACTATAACAATTTCTTTTCTGTTGCTTCTAACTGGTTGTATAAAATTTTAATATGCTATTTGTACAATTTAGCTCATCAGAATACTCTCAGTAGTTCAGTGAACTCTGTAAAAATGGATTTCATGGAATTTCTCTATTTGGCAAGGGCGTGGAGTAGGATAAGATAAGGTTTATGCCCTACTCTGGGTTAGTTTTGGTTAGCCAAAAGACCCAAGACAGCCTTAGCAGTCAGCTCTGACCATACAGCCAGCTGGTCTCTTACAGATGTTTGGCAGGAGATGAAAGTAGATACCATAGTGCTGTCCCTTGCTTGAAGTTCAACTTGAATCAAGTATCAGAATGGTGTTTCATCCTCAGTATTCCAGGCATGATCCAAATTCATTTCAATTGAGCCTGCATCTAGCGTCATGTGTTTAGGTTGCAGTATTTCACTAAAGCCCAGATAAGCATGCCAAACAACAAGGGGAAGACATGGACTTTGGAGTCAGAATTGGCAAGATTTACTATGGTGTGAGAGCCACTGATAAGTCAGACAATTGACTTATCAGTCAGTCACACAATTCTTCCAAGAATTCCAGTGACTACAAAAGCAATTTCTCATCCTGCTTGTCTATAGGGTTAGGATCGTTGTTAAATTGCTAAGCCATGTCCGATTCTGCACCTCTGTGAACTATAGCCCACCAGGTGCCTCTGTCTGTGGAATTTTCCAGGCAGGAATACTGGAATGGATTACCATTTCCTTCTCTAAGGGATCTTCCCGACCCAGGGATCAAACCTACCTCTTTTGTCTCCTGCACTGGCAGACAGATTCCTTACCACTAGTGTCAGCTGGGTTAGGATCAGAGCTTTAAAATTATTGACTAATAGTCAGGTAAAGTAACAGTATTAATCAAGGAAACATCTACAGCAGAAATAACCAGATAGCATCTGACTTGATTTCTTCTCTTAGCTATTTTAAGATACATTTGAAACAATTTTGACTTAGATCTTATAAGTTCCTGAATATATTTACATAATGGACACATGCTACAATAACAAATACTGAACACATAGGAAGTAGTAAAAGCCATCTCATAGCCTTACAAGTGCATACAATGAATACAGCTGTAGCCATTGTCTTCTGGTATTGAAGATTAAATGGGATTAATGAGTGGAGAATTATAGTTGGGCTGTATCCAAGATACAGTTTAGCATGGAATTAGTTAAGGTGAGGTGATGAACTCAAAACATTGGGACCTACGGTGTCTTGGAAATTTATACTGAATTTGGGAGCAATATCTATGTCTTATGATTTGAAGATCAAACATCCAGTTTAAATAAACAAACAAAAGCCTACAACTAATATAAACCAAGCCAGATTTTTAAAATCTGTATCTTTCCATTTTCTAAATGGTGTTGGTACAGATACCAAGAGCCCATTCCACATGAAATTAGGTGAATACTTTTTAATGAATGATAATACATCATATTTAAAACCAATCTAATATAAAAAGTATATAGCACAATGCTATAAACAGCAGCTTATCAGTTAAACATTTATTGAATTAATTGACGAGGAAATGGAAAACTTTCTAGTGAGCCCAGATAAGCATGCCAAACAACAAGGGGAAGACATGGACTTTGGAGTCAGAATTGGCAAGATTTACTATGGTGTGAGAGCCACTGATAAGTCAGACAATTGACTTATCAGTCAGTCACACAATTCTTCCAAGAATTCCAGTGACTACAAAAGCAATTTCTCATCCTGCTTGTCTATAGGGTTAGGATCGTTGTTAAATTGCTAAGCCATGTCCGATTCTGCACCTCTGTGAACTATAGCCCACCAGGTGCCTCTGTCTGTGGAATTTTCCAGGCAGGAATACTGGAATGGATTACCATTTCCTTCTCTAAGGGATCTTCCCGACCCAGGGATCAAACCTACCTCTTTTGTCTCCTGCACTGGCAGACAGATTCCTTACCACTAGTGTCAGCTGGGTTAGGATCAGAGCTTTAAAATTATTGACTAATAGTCAGGTAAAGTAACAGTATTAATCAAGGAAACATCTACAGCAGAAATAACCAGATAGCATCTGACTTGATTTCTTCTCTTAGCTATTTTAAGATACATTTGAAACAATTTTGACTTAGATCTTATAAGTTCCTGAATATATTTACATAATGGACACATGCTACAATAACAAATACTGAACACATAGGAAGTAGTAAAAGCCATCTCATAGCCTTACAAGTGCATACAATGAATACAGCTGTAGCCATTGTCTTCTGGTATTGAAGATTAAATGGGATTAATGAGTGGAGAATTATAGTTGGGCTGTATCCAAGATACAGTTTAGCATGGAATTAGTTAAGGTGAGGTGATGAACTCAAAACATTGGGACCTACGGTGTCTTGGAAATTTATACTGAATTTGGGAGCAATATCTATGTCTTATGATTTGAAGATCAAACATCCAGTTTAAATAAACAAACAAAAGCCTACAACTAATATAAACCAAGCCAGATTTTTAAAATCTGTATCTTTCCATTTTCTAAATGGTGTTGGTACAGATACCAAGAGCCCATTCCACATGAAATTAGGTGAATACTTTTTAATGAATGATAATACATCATATTTAAAACCAATCTAATATAAAAAGTATATAGCACAATGCTATAAACAGCAGCTTATCAGTTAAACATTTATTGAATTAATTGACGAGGAAATGGAAAACTTTCTAGTGAAAAACATAAACATTTTGACTATAAGAAATAAATAAATAGGGTGTGTAACAATGAACAGTTAAGCATATTTTAAATTACAGAGGTTAATTCAAGAGGGGCTACTTGAATTAGTCAAATGACATCTTTGGTCACACACAGTGAAAGGAAAACTTATTTGTATAGTTCAAATTTTGGTAACTAATAGCACTAATAAGGCATTGAGCCAAGTCCCCTCCCCCTAAAAAAAAGGTTTAACCAAAAGAAAAAGATGGCAGCCAATTAAGCCAACTGTGCTCTTTTCCCCATGGGGTCCCAGTGTGCAACAGCTGCAAACAGCAGCCTCCTTGGTTGTATAGGCAGACTGTTGCCTGTACAGGTTGCCCTGAGGGGTCCTGGAGACAATGCCCAATGGAAATTCATGACTGGCACACTGTTTCCACTCTAGGCTCCAGACAGGTATGTGAGGTGCCTTTGGGAAGCCCAAGGGCACCGTGGCCAGGGGTCACATCGGCCAAGTCATAATGTCTATTCACACCAAGCTGCAGAATAAGGAGCATGTGATTGAGGCCCTCAGCAGAGCCAAGTTCAAGTTCCCCGGCCGCCAGAAGATCCACATCTCTAAGAAGTGGGGATTTGCTAAGTTTAATGCGGATGAATTTGAAAACACGGGGGCCAAAAAGTGGCCCTCATTCCATGAAGTGGAGAATTATAGTTGGGCTGTATCCAAGATACAGTTTAGCATGGAATTAGTTAAGGTGAGGTGATGAACTCAAAACATTGGGACCTACGGTGTCTTGGAAATTTATACTGAATTTGGGAGCAATATCTATGTCTTATGATTTGAAGATCAAACATCCAGTTTAAATAAACAAACAAAAGCCTACAACTAATATAAACCAAGCCAGATTTTTAAAATCTGTATCTTTCCATTTTCTAAATGGTGTTGGTACAGATACCAAGAGCCCATTCCACATGAAATTAGGTGAATACTTTTTAATGAATGATAATACATCATATTTAAAACCAATCTAATATAAAAAGTATATAGCACAATGCTATAAACAGCAGCTTATCAGTTAAACATTTATTGAATTAATTGACGAGGAAATGGAAAACTTTCTAGTGAAAAACATAAACATTTTGACTATAAGAAATAAATAAATAGGGTGTGTAACAATGAACAGTTAAGCATATTTTAAATTACAGAGGTTAATTCAAGAGGGGCTACTTGAATTAGTCAAATGACATCTTTGGTCACACACAGTGAAAGGAAAACTTATTTGTATAGTTCAAATTTTGGTAACTAATAGCACTAATAAGGCATTGAGCCAAGTCCCCTCCCCCTAAAAAAAAGGTTTAACCAAAAGAAAAAGATGGCAGCCAATTAAGCCAACTGTGCTCTTTTCCCCATGGGGTCCCAGTGTGCAACAGCTGCAAACAGCAGCCTCCTTGGTTGTATAGGCAGACTGTTGCCTGTACAGGTTGCCCTGAGGGGTCCTGGAGACAATGCCCAATGGAAATTCATGACTGGCACACTGTTTCCACTCTAGGCTCCAGACAGGTATGTGAGGTGCCTTTGGGAAGCCCAAGGGCACCGTGGCCAGGGGTCACATCGGCCAAGTCATAATGTCTATTCACACCAAGCTGCAGAATAAGGAGCATGTGATTGAGGCCCTCAGCAGAGCCAAGTTCAAGTTCCCCGGCCGCCAGAAGATCCACATCTCTAAGAAGTGGGGATTTGCTAAGTTTAATGCGGATGAATTTGAAAACACGGTGGCCAAAAAGTGGCTCATCCCAGATGGCTGTGGAGTCAAATACATCCCTAATCATGGTCCCCCTGGACCAATGGCAGGCCCTGCACTCATGACAGCCTTGGTGCTGTCCCCTCATTGATCGTATCTAACAATAAATTCTGCTATCCTGTCAAAAAAAAAAGAAAAGAAAAGAAAAAGAGACAACATGAAAAGAAACAAACTTAAGATATGTGTTTTCTTTTTTTTTTTAAAAAAAGGGTTAACGCTCAATAGGATATCTGAAAGAGCAAAGGGACATTAAATCCCATTAAATGATTTCCTCTGTGACCTCCTTTTTTTTAGGGTCAATTCTAAAAAAAAAAAATTTCCCCATACCAGATTATTTCTTCACACTCAAATTCAATATGCTACCCAAATATCTCCAACATTGTTTAATTTATTCAAAATTCAAAATTCAAAATACTCACCCTAGCAATAACTTTCTAACACTGACTTTGAGTAAATATTATCACGTACAACAGAACATTATAGATAATTTGCAAGTACCCTCAGTGTATCCTTAATAAATGGAAACCGCTAATTTCCATCACATACAGCATGTGAGAAAGCATCAGTAAGAATAATAGAAAGGTCTAAAAAAGTAAGTTATTTTTATCTGGCTCACCGATAATCTTTAAGCACTACAGGAGTCCATCCCAAATATAAAGGATTGCAAGTTTAAATCTCATGAGGAAACATCACTGAACGACATTAGTTCCCAAAAAAAGTTGCCCACAAAATAAACCTTTAGTAATTATCTACACACGTACATAAAATAAGCAACTAAAACAACTGGAAAGACATTTCTCACAATCGGTTTGCTCTTGACCTTTTAATATTCAGACATGATTTTTATTTTCTCTCTAGTTGTGAAACATCCTACCAAATATATTTTTCTTTCAGAGGTCATATTTCAATGAAAACAATTATAATTTGTAGTCATATGTTTTGGTTGTGTTTGGTTTTTTAAAAAATGCTTGGAGCTTCAAAATGTCAGTTGCTCAATACAGCATGACCTATTTCTAAATATGGATTCTTTCTCTTTTTGAGTAGTATAAGCACAAGTGATAAATTCTAAACAAACTTCTACTCTAATAAATCTAGGGAAGAAGGGAAGTTATAATCATTGACTTCTACACTTCTCTGCTCCAAAAATAACAGATGAGCAGTTCAGATTATACTGTTAGTGAAATTATACCCATACTACAAATTGTGAAACAAAATATTGAAATGATATTTAAGTTCTTCCTCATGTTATAATTATAATTTTCATAGAAAATCATATTAGCAGGTCTTCCTTCTTCATTATAATATAGAAATATGCCCCAAACTGGAACAAAAGTTTATATGCCTCTCATTTTTTTTTTCTTTTGTTCACCACAAACTCAGAACAATCATGGATTGCTTCCTTAAAGGATGAACAGACTTTCCATGAAAAGTGCACTGAAATTATGGGGTTTACACTGATGGCACAATTAGTCATCAGTCTTAACCATCTTATCACCCTTTTCAATGTCCTACTCAACTGAATTTGTTTTCCAAAACAAGTGAACGTCTACAGGTTATCTCATTTTGTAGCCCAACAGATTATAGTTATGTAAATATTTGGCACTGAACTTTGGTGATGTAACCTAATACCACCACTTTAGTTTTCTCACAATTATCACAAAGCTCTATTTATTTATCAAAAATGGATTTGATTTCCTTATACTACAATCCAAACCAAATGAAAAAGAAAAGAATAAAGTTATTATTAAGTAAAATTATCATGCAAATGCAAATAGACTATTGGAAAAAAGAATGTCAAGACTATAAAATTTCAGTAAATTAAATGAATATTTTCAAGTAAATTTTCTATTTGTACTTTTTGGTTAATTGGAATTAAGAAGAAATGGAGTACCTTATTAGAATATGTCAAAAATATTTTAAATCTATTTTAATATAGTGGACTGTAATAGCTATTGATTTTTCTTCCCTATCCATAACCATTTTTCATCCTTACATGTCTATAAACAGAGTTCCCTTTCTCTTGGGTAAATTGTTCTCTATTCCATGTGGTCCTAGTGATGCAAACAATCATGACACCTTCTCCCTCTCCACCTTGCTCCCAACTTTCCACCATGGGGGTGAGCATGTTACTCATGTTGGTCTAAATACATTCATTGACTATGTAATTGTTATAAAAATGAGCACCTGACCCAACTGAGTCAATCAGAGTCCTTAACTGGGAGAGAATATACTGATGCTGAGACAATGAGTTTGCTAATTGGGACCCATGTAAGCTTGAAATCCTTGGCAACTGACTTTCCTCTGAAACAAGGACAGGTTGAGGCAAATAGAATCATAGGCAAAACCTAGAAAGAGAGAAGACCTTAAGAGTGAGGGTTTGGTCAAACTGACTTTCCTCTGAAACAAGCCCCAAACTGGAACAAAAGTTTATATGCCTCTCATTTTTTTTTTCTTTTGTTCACCACAAACTCAGAACAATCATGGATTGCTTCCTTAAAGGATGAACAGACTTTCCATGAAAAGTGCACTGAAATTATGGGGTTTACACTGATGGCACAATTAGTCATCAGTCTTAACCATCTTATCACCCTTTTCAATGTCCTACTCAACTGAATTTGTTTTCCAAAACAAGTGAACGTCTACAGGTTATCTCATTTTGTAGCCCAACAGATTATAGTTATGTAAATATTTGGCACTGAACTTTGGTGATGTAACCTAATACCACCACTTTAGTTTTCTCACAATTATCACAAAGCTCTATTTATTTATCAAAAATGGATTTGATTTCCTTATACTACAATCCAAACCAAATGAAAAAGAAAAGAATAAAGTTATTATTAAGTAAAATTATCATGCAAATGCAAATAGACTATTGGAAAAAAGAATGTCAAGACTATAAAATTTCAGTAAATTAAATGAATATTTTCAAGTAAATTTTCTATTTGTACTTTTTGGTTAATTGGAATTAAGAAGAAATGGAGTACCTTATTAGAATATGTCAAAAATATTTTAAATCTATTTTAATATAGTGGACTGTAATAGCTATTGATTTTTCTTCCCTATCCATAACCATTTTTCATCCTTACATGTCTATAAACAGAGTTCCCTTTCTCTTGGGTAAATTGTTCTCTATTCCATGTGGTCCTAGTGATGCAAACAATCATGACACCTTCTCCCTCTCCACCTTGCTCCCAACTTTCCACCATGGGGGTGAGCATGTTACTCATGTTGGTCTAAATACATTCATTGACTATGTAATTGTTATAAAAATGAGCACCTGACCCAACTGAGTCAATCAGAGTCCTTAACTGGGAGAGAATATACTGATGCTGAGACAATGAGTTTGCTAATTGGGACCCATGTAAGCTTGAAATCCTTGGCAACTGACTTTCCTCTGAAACAAGGACAGGTTGAGGCAAATAGAATCATAGGCAAAACCTAGAAAGAGAGAAGACCTTAAGAGTGAGTTGGTACCCTGGATCAAACTGTACCTGAGATCATTTCCTCCTCTGGACCATCCAGTTAGTTAGACAAGCCAACAACTTTATTTTTCTTTCCCTTAAGCTACTATGAACTTGTTTTTTGTTGTTGTTGTTGTTACCTGTAGCCATAAGTCTTAATACAGTGGAATATAAACAAGAGGATGAAATCAAAGTAATATGGAATTAAAAGTCAATTCAAAATAAGTATTTTCTGACTAAAAGAAAAAGATGAGTTGATTCTGTTAATGCTTAAAAACACCATAACTATATTATGAAAATATTTTCAAGGAGCAAAGATTTTATTTGTTTGTTCATTGATAAATGGGAATTGGGGAATGATTACTTACCTGAAACTGTTTTAGACACTAGGCAAAAAATAAATAAATTTTTAAAAAAGGAGGTGGAAGGAAATACAGTCCCAACCTTCCTACCATTAATGTGAAGGATATTAAGAAAAAAGACAGGCTTCCTCTGGTGGTCCAGTGGGTAAGGACACCACCTTGCAGTGCAAGGGGCAGCGGTTCGATCCCTGGCCTGGGAAGATCCCATGTGCCGCGGAGCGGCTGGACTGATGTGTCCAATTACCGAACTGGAGCTCTGGGGCGCATGCGCCCAGAGCCGGTGCTCTGCAAAAACAGAGGCGCACCGCGATGGGAGGCCACAGGAGCCAAAGAACAAAGACGGGTGAAAATGGATAAATGAAAGACCAATAGAAGTGGCCCGCCCATCCCCTTCCCTCCCCACCTCACCCCCTAAAAGATAAATAAATTTTAAAAATTAAATTAAAAAAAAAAAAAGACACCTCATCTACATTCAGTAATAATGATTCTTGAATAAGCAGAAGCCCAGGAGAATCTGACATACAGTGGCTTTCACATCACGGCCTGTCCTCTTTAAAAGAAACTGATTTCCAATTTTGAGTAAGTTGTACCAGTTCAGGGGTTTTTTCTTATGAATATATCTTCATAATTCGCTCAGACTTTAGGTTTTTCATCAAACCATGATTTTATAGAGATTTCCACCACTAAGGAGTCAACATTTGTAGCAGAACCTGCCAAAAGCATTTCAGCTAAACTCTTATCGGAGTGTTTATTAGGTGCCCTCATCTGCAAAAATAACTTTCCTGTAGAGAAAATGATTTCACAATGTCCTCTCATTCCATTCAAACATAGTTTAGGCACTTTTCTTAGATACTTTTTAAAAATAATAATAACAACAATAGGTATTACTGAGAAAAACAACTTGGCTCGAAAGGTCAAATGAAGCTTCTATTTCCAACACTGTGAATGAAGTCACTTTTTGAAAGGTGTATTGTACATTTTTCCCCTTGTAAACAATATATTACGCTTTGATTTAAATTTCCTACATGTTTGAGTGATCATTCCCTTATCCCCATCAGGCACTTAGGAACTCCAGTATTTGCTGCCATCACCTAGGATATAGCACTCTTAATTCTTTTGGATCAGGGATATTTATAAAGCCAGTTTCACAACTGATTCACCTCTTCTGCTTAATACTTTCTGAGATTACTTTATCAAAAAAAAAAAAAAAACTGCAAAGAGTAAAACATCTCATAGCCTTGTTTATAGAGAAAAAAAAATTAAAGAGGGAGGGAGGTTTGGCACAGATCATTTTGCTTTTTATTCTTCCCCTACTATTTACTAATCATAGTTTTGTTCTATTTTTAATGTTCTCTTCCCCAGCGCTGTATTATGAAACACTGCACTGATAGGCACATGGTACTCACAGACTAGTCTGTCCTATCCTAGCTTGAATAAAATTTCCTCTTCAAATAAAAGTTCTATAATTACCTTTCCAAGAAACCAAAAATAAGCATTTAACATTCTGAGATTTTAAAGCTTAGATCAGCTGGAAAACAGAGCTAATTCCTTGTGTTTGTGGGCAATGGGAAAGGAGAAAGAACGAGAGGGTAGAGAATGACTCAGTTCTGCTGTGTCCTGGCTTGAACATTTCTCTGCATCTCTGCTTCCTTAAGTGACCCTTCCACCTTCCCATGGGATTTTTTCCCAGGCCCAGTTCCACTCTGTTCTCTTAACACTCTGGCCATTCTGTGAAAACAATTTTCACTCTCAATGCTTCTAGATACCAGGTCATATTATCAGGGGTGGAAGTTACATCTGATTTCCCTCTCTGTCTTTTTCATCCTATATCCAGTGAGCTTCCAGGTTCTATTAATTTTTTAAAGCTTCCCACATTTTTACTTTTTTATTTTCAGTTTCACTGCATCATAATTTTAACATCAGAAATTGATATTGGCCAGGTAGCATTTGCTGAAGCCTGGCTTCCTTCAGAGCCTGGCTCAGAAAGATCAGTTTTATACCTAGAGGTTCAGTCCTACCTTGTTCCTGACATAGTTCTGACCAGGGTAGAGAATTTATTAAGCACTTCCTTTGACATCCTTGACCTAGTTTTATTGTGAAAGACCTAGAATCTCAGTGTCTCAAGGAAGCCCTAAGGACCTATGAACCACTGGGATGGGGTTTCCACTTAATAAAATAAGGTTTCTACTCTGAATCTCTAATTACCACTATGAGCTCCTCAACAACAAAAGAAGGATCTTAAAATTCTACATAACTTTTCTCATGGGAATTCTGTACCTACTTTTTCAGTTGTTTGCTGGACTCTAAACCTGTGCTCAGTCAGTCACTCAGTCATGTCCATTTCTTTGTGCCCCATGGACTGTGGCCCACCAGGCTCCTCTGCTCATGAGATTTCCCAGGCAAGAGTACTGGAGTGTGGTGTGGTGCCATTTCTTATTCCAGGGGATCTTCCCAACTCAGGGATCAAACCTGAGTTTCTTGCTATTTCTGCATTGGCAGGTGAGTTCTTTACCACGAACACCACCTGGGAAACCCTAGACCTAAGTCCTAAGAATTTAGAACTTATAATACAACTATTCATCTTCCAAATCATTCCATATGCTACAGTAGGAATATCCTAGCTGAATTTCCACTACTTTCTTATAAATTTCAGGCTCTAAATTTATTTTCCATGATTCTTCAATTATTTACGCAAAAAAAAAAAAAAAAAATGCCAATTCACCATCCAAACATTGGAGGGTCTCCATAATCTGGATCCAGCCTACCTACCAGTGCTTATCCCTCACTTCACTCCACAATCCAAGCCAAATCTTCCTGTGCTTCAGACCCTCAGCCAGGCTGTTTTTGAGGTTCTGTGTTCCCTGTTTCTAATCAAATCTATCCCAATTGTCAGAGCACAATTCAGATTCCACCACAAAAAGCCTTCTGTGACTCTACATAGCCCACCTTCTTCCACCTTTCTGTCAACTTTAGTCATATTGGCATTTTAACACATACTGAATTATAGGGTCCCTTTTATCATACAGGGTGACTCACTGGAGTTTCCCTTTTCCAAATTCTCACACTCCGTAATTCTTGGAGGGTGCCATCATAATCCTAAATCTAAAGTGTCACTTCCCAGCCTCTTTAGACCAGAGAATTTGTCTTATTAAATTTGTGTCCCTCTTCCAAGCTTAACATAATAACCTAACACAGTAAGAGCTCACTAAGTGAATAAATGAAAGAATACATTAGGTATTGGGAAGAGAAGGGTAAAAAAGAGAAAATTTTTTGCATTAGTACAGCCTTGAGATAATGAATTCTAAACCTAACTAATTAATATGCTAATTTAACAGTGGAGGTTAAGCCAGTGGTATAAAAAAATGTTACATTATCATGTTTCCCAGGATGGAAATCTAAAAATTTTGATGATACATTTTTCTCCAAATTAAAATATAGCATTAAAATTATTTTCTGAATCAAATAAATTTTAGAAAAGGTATGAATTTTTAATATATTCATAACAAAGGCCTTTTACAGTTCCTTGTTTTTGAAGTTATACAAGTTAGAACTACTACAATGTTTCTTCTTTTTATAGAAACTCTAATGAAAACTGTTAGAACTTTTTCCAGAGTTACTACATGGTCAGAGTCCCTCCAATAATACATGAGACTCCCTATTCTACAACCTCACTCACATTTGCGTTGTTAATCTTTAAATTTTATCCATTTTGGTGGAAATCTAGTGGTATCTTCTTGTGATTTAAACTACATTTACTTGATGACTAATGATGTTAAAAGAAATTTTCTGATGTACACATTACCAAAACTAAACATATGTCTACCCTCTAGGCCAGAAATTTCACTCCTAGGTATTTACCTGAGAGAAATGAAAATACATATTCACAAAAAAGAATTCTACACGAATGTCTTCAGTAGCTTTATTCACAATATCCCCCAAATAGAAACAGTTTAGGTTTCTATCAATTGGAGAATGGCTTAGGAAACTGTGCTCTAGTCATACAGTGGAATAGTACCCAGCAACAAAAAACAACAACCTGCAAGTACAAATAACAGGGTTAATGAATCTCAGAAATACTCTGCTAAGTGAAAGGAGCCTTATACAGAAGAGTACAGACTATGATTTCACTTCTGTGAAGTTCTACAACAGGCTTAATTAAGCTTTGGTGGAAAAAAAATCAGAACAGTAGCTGCCTCTGGGTTGGAGAGGGCAAAGACTGACTAAGAAGAGCAACAAAGGAACTTTCTAGGGTGAAAGTAATGTTTTGTATCTTAATCGGATTTTTGAATACAAGTACATGCCTTTGCAGAACTACTGAATGCATAATAAAGATTTGTGTAGTTTGGTTCATGTAACTGTTTTTTTTTTTTCTCTCTGTATATAAATTTCACATTAAAAACTGTACACAGGGCTTCCCTGGTGGTCCACCGGGCAAAGAGTCTGCCTTGCAGTGCAAGGGGCACTGGTTCAATCCCTGGCCCAGGAGGATCCCATGTGCTGTGGAGCTGCTGGGCTGGTGTGTCCAATCAGGAGCCAATGCAACAGGAGGCCCACACATGCCAAAGAATAAAAAAGATGGATGAAAAATAAATAGCGACTTAGAAGCACAAAAAAAATTAAAAAAGAAAAAACTGTAGACAAATGAAAATAATAAAAACTATAATGAAGAAGGTCTTCATAATTAAACTCCTATCCTTGCTGATGACGAAGTCAATTCTAAACAAGTTATTTATTTAAAAAAGGTGCTATCTTATACACTAAAGGGACCACAACAACTAGGTTACTGGATTTTAGTGGGCAGGGGAGGAAAGATAAAATAAACAAGGAATCCGTGTTACCAATTTTTCTCACTTAAAGATTAAGTTCATGGAAATTAATGTACTGACAATAAGGCCAGATGGATTTATACCAGAAAAATTAATCATCAGTCCATTCAGCAAATATTTTCCCTTCAATGTACCAACCATCTAAAAAACTGAAATGTTCTGATTTCTTCCATTTGCTTAGCTTTGTATAAATACTTTCCAGAGTATGGTGTAAACCATACAGAACAGACAAGAGATTCTCTTCTTTCTGTTCTTACCCTGAAATAGATACACTGTATTTGTTTTAAATACCATAAATAATTTTTAAAGATAAAAATTATTTTAGTTTTATCTTTATTATTTTAATTATTGTAATTAAATTTATTAATTCAATTAATTAATTAATTTTAATTATTTTATTTTATCTTTATCTATATTATTCTGTAAATATAAAGGGTAATTCAAATTCAAAGCAGAAGTACAGCTTTTGTATATTATCAGAGGTGGGGCAACCTCTGCCTTGAAGAGAAAGGGCTTGAATTGCTTTAAATCTCCACAAAATGGGCAGAAGTCCCAAGCTATCATTATGTGGATAAAAATATCGACCATTGATATGATCGCTTTGATTGGAATGCTTCTTGTCTATCTGCTCTCTCTGCCACGTTACTGCCCATATTTCCCCAGAGACTGGATGGCCTAAGGATCATTTACTCCTTATGACAAAATAGTTGAAGCTTAACTAGAATGAAATGACACCTATGCCTATCAGCCCCCTCCATATGAAAATCAAGAGACTTTGATCATAACTATTGGCTAAAATAACCCAATTTTTCTAACTTCATACTAAATCTTTTGACATAAATTACTTGAACTAAAGTTCAATAAGAACTTCAGGCAAGAAATATTGTATTCAGAAATTCTATTCTAAGGTTGTCATCAATGTGGTTGTTGTTCAGTCGATAAATTGTGTCTGACTCTTTGGGACTCCCGTGGACACCAGGCTTCGCTGTCCTCCACTACCTCCTGGAGTTTGCTCAAAGTCACGTCCACGGAGTCAGTGATGCTATTTCGCCATCTCATCCTCTGTCTCCCCCTTCTCCTTTTGCCTTCAGTCCTTTCCAGCAACAGGATCTTTTCCAGTTGAGTCAGTTCTTCACATCAGGTGGTCAGAGTATTGCAGCTTTAGCTTTACCATCATTTCTTCAAATGAATATTCAGGGTTGATTTCCTTTAGGATTAACTAGTTTGATCTCCTTGCTGTCCAAGGGACTCTCAAGAGTCTTCTCCAGCATCACAGTTTGAAGGCATCAATTCTTTGGCACTCAGTCTCCAGCTTCTTCTTTATGATCCAGTTCTCACATCCATTCATGACTGCTAGAAAAACCATAGCTTTGACTGTACAAACCTTTGTTGGCTAAATGATGTCTCTGCTTTTTAAGATGCTGTCTAAGGGGCTTCCCTGGTGGTCCAGTGGGTAAAGAGTTCATCTTGTTGTGCAAGGGGCACTGGTTCGATCCCTGGCCGGGGGAGATCCCACATGCCTGAGGAACGGCTAGGCGGGTGTGTCCAATTACGAGCCAGCACTCTGGAGCACGTGTGCCCAGAGCCAGTGCTCTGCAACTAGAGAGACCACTGTGATGGGAGGCCCACACATGCCAAAGAAGAAAGATGGATAAAAATAAAAACGATGACTTAAAGGCAAAAAGACAAATAAGTTATAAGATGCTGCCTAGGTTTGTTACAGCTATCCTTCCAAGAAGCAAACTACTTTTAACTTCAATACAGTCACGTCTGCAGTGACTTTGGAGTCCAAGGACACAAAGTCTGTCACTGTTGCCACTTTTTCCCTTCTAATTGCCATGAAGTGATGGGACCAGATGCTATAATCTTAGTATTTTGAATGTTGACTTTTTTTTTTTAATTTTGGCCTCTCTTATTGGTTTTTTATTTATTTATTTTCATCCATCTTTATTCTTTGGCCTGTGTGGGCCTCCCATCACAGTGGCCTCTCTTGCTGCAGAGCATCAGCTCTGGGCGCATGCACCCCAGAGTGCCAACTCTTAATTGGACACACTGGTCCCAGCCACTCCAAGGCACGCAGGATCTTCTGAAATTGTGTCTGACTCTTTGGGACTCCCGTGGACACCAGGCTTCGCTGTCCTCCACTACCTCCTGGAGTTTGCTCAAAGTCACGTCCACGGAGTCAGTGATGCTATTTCGCCATCTCATCCTCTGTCTCCCCCTTCTCCTTTTGCCTTCAGTCCTTTCCAGCAACAGGATCTTTTCCAGTTGAGTCAGTTCTTCACATCAGGTGGTCAGAGTATTGCAGCTTTAGCTTTACCATCATTTCTTCAAATGAATATTCAGGGTTGATTTCCTTTAGGATTAACTAGTTTGATCTCCTTGCTGTCCAAGGGACTCTCAAGAGTCTTCTCCAGCATCACAGTTTGAAGGCATCAATTCTTTGGCACTCAGTCTCCAGCTTCTTCTTTATGATCCAGTTCTCACATCCATTCATGACTGCTAGAAAAACCATAGCTTTGACTGTACAAACCTTTGTTGGCTAAATGATGTCTCTGCTTTTAAGATGCTGTCTAAGGGCTTCCTGGTGGTCCAGTGGGTAAAGAGTTCATCTTGTTGTGCAAGGGGCACTGGTTCGATCCCTGGCCGGGGGAGATCCCACATGCCTGAGGAACGGCTAGGCGGGTGTGTCCAATTACGAGCCAGCACTCTGGAGCACGTGTGCCCAGAGCCAGTGCTCTGCAACTAGAGAGACCACTGTGATGGGAGGCCCACACATGCCAAAGAAGAAAGATGGATAAAAATAAAAACGATGACTTAAAGGCAAAAAGACAAATAAGTTATAAGATGCTGCCTAGGTTTGTTACAGCTATCCTTCCAAGAAGCAAACTACTTTTAACTTCAATACAGTCACGTCTGCAGTGACTTTGGAGTCCAAGGACACAAAGTCTGTCACTGTTGCCACTTTTTCCCTTCTAATTGCCATGAAGTGATGGGACCAGATGCTATAATCTTAGTATTTTGAATGTTGACTTTTTTTTTTTAATTTTGGCCTCTCTTATTGGTTTTTTATTTATTTATTTTCATCCATCTTTATTCTTTGGCCTGTGTGGGCCTCCCATCACAGTGGCCTCTCTTGCTGCAGAGCATCAGCTCTGGGCGCATGCACCCCAGAGTGCCAACTCTTAATTGGACACACTGGTCCCAGCCACTCCAAGGCACGCAGGATCTTCTGGGGCCAGGGATTGAACCGGTGCCCCTTACACTGCAAGATGGACCCTTTACCCACTGGACCACCAGGGAAGCCCTGAATGTTAACTTTTAAGACAGCTTTTTCCTCTCCTTTTTCACCTTCAACAAAAGGCTCTTTAGTTACTCTTCACTTTCTGCTATTAGAATGGTATCATCTGCTTATATGAGGTTATTGGTATTTCTCCTGTCAATCTTGATTCCAGCCTGTGATTCATCTAGCCTGGCATTGTGCATGATGTACTCTGCATTGAAGTTAAATAAATAGGGTGACAATATGCAGCCATGTCGTACTCATTTCTGAAGTCTGAATCACTCAGTTGGTCCATGTTTGGTTTGAACTGTTGCTTCTTGACCTGCATACAGGTTTCTTGGAAGGCAAGTAAGGTGGTCTGGTATTCCCATTTCTTTAAGAATTTTCCACAGTTGTGATTTACGCAGTCAAAGGATTTAGTGTAGCCAATAAATCAGAGGTAGATGTTCTTTCTGGAATTCCTTTGCTTTCTCTATGGTCCAATGAATGTTGGCAATTTCATCTCTGTCCATAGCTCAGACACTCTGTCTATCAGATCTAATCCCTTGCATATATTTGTCACCTCCACTGTATAATCATAAGGGATTTGATTCAGGTCATACCTGAATAGCCTAGTGGTTTTCCTTACTTCCTTAAATTTAAGCCTAAATTTTGCAATATGGAGCTCATGATCTGAGCCACAGACAGCTCCAGATATTGTTTTCTCTGACTGTACAGAGTTCTCCATCTTCAGCTACAAAGAACATAATCATGGCAACCCACTCCAGTATTCTTGCCTGGAGAACCCCATTCTAGTTACCTTAATACAAATGTGGAAAGTGAAACTGAATAAATAAAAATAACAATTAATTTATCTCCTCCAATAGTCAAATTATCCTCCCAATACGTTTTCCTATATTTTAAAACAAATCACAGTTGTGCAGTATATACCTTGAATCTACCTCTAAAACTATTTGCTACTTTTACATAGAAATTTTTTCCTAAAACTAAATACAGATATAAACTCCTGAAATAATTCTATCTCTGCTTCATTTTGCTCTTAGGTTTAGCCTGTTCACTAGCCATACTGATATGTGATAGAGCTAAATTCCATGGTTTCCCTGAAAATCCCCATTTACTATGAGGAAAAAAAGGCAACATGCTACCAAAAACAAACTAAAAAAAAACTTCACCCTATGCTTCTGAAAAAAAAATTACCTGATCTTCAAAAAGAAATTTCAAATGCCAATACCAAATGTCAGGGGGAAAAAATGAGACTTTTTTTTCCTTCAATAAATAAGATTAAAGGAAAAGCTTTGGTTTAGAGAACATATATTATTCCCTTCCATTTTAGGAGGCTGTTTACCAAAATATCATAAATACTTAATAGCAACTGTTCCTAGTGCTTCTAGCAAAAGGCAGTAAAATGAAACATAAACCTCAGCTGTGAAAGCCCAGGAGTTTCACTTCGCATTTCATCACTCCACTTTCCTTTCCCCTGTTTAGGATGGCCCGGATTCTAATGATCACCAGAGGCAGCTCAACTGAATTCCAAACAGAAATGTTATGAGCTCCAGTGAAACTATTAATCATTAAAATGGAAAGAACAACAACCACAGTCAAATACTCAGCCGATGGTTTGAGTTGCATGACTGATAGCTAAGAAATACCCATATTTGCAGGAGGAAGCAATCAGACATTCCAATCCAAATTTTTATTTTACACTTCTGTAAAGCCTATAAAACTTTCAAGACAGCAACTTGGTGAGGAACTCCATGCCCAAAGGGTGCTCTGAGACTGTTGATGACAGTCTTAAACTTGAAATCACAAACCCAGGCTCACAGAGCTCAGTTTGCAAGAATTAATACCAAATCTCACTTACAAACAAAATCCAGAGCTCTGGAATTTCCCTACATGTGCAATAATCAACAAGCCTCCTTGCCAAATTCTCCCTTCAAAATAATGATCTATGGAACTGGATATCAAGATTACTTCCTGTAGTTTAAAATATATCTAAGGGATGGCCCTTACATGTAGACTAAATCACAGTTGTGCAGTATATACCTTGAATCTACCTCTAAAACTATTTGCTACTTTTACATAGAAATTTTTTCCTAAAACTAAATACAGATATAAACTCCTGAAATAATTCTATCTCTGCTTCATTTTGCTCTTAGGTTTAGCCTGTTCACTAGCCATACTGATATGTGATAGAGCTAAATTCCATGGTTTCCCTGAAAATCCCCATTTACTATGAGGAAAAAAAGGCAACATGCTACCAAAACAAACTAAAAAAAAACTTCACCCTATGCTTCTGAAAAAAAAATTACCTGATCTTCAAAAAGAAATTTCAAATGCCAATACCAAATGTCAGGGGGAAAAAATGAGACTTTTTTTTCCTTCAATAAATAAGATTAAAGGAAAAGCTTTGGTTTAGAGAACATATATTATTCCCTTCCATTTTAGGAGGCTGTTTACCAAAATATCATAAATACTTAATAGCAACTGTTCCTAGTGCTTCTAGCAAAAGGCAGTAAAATGAAACATAAACCTCAGCTGTGAAAGCCCAGGAGTTTCACTTCGCATTTCATCACTCCACTTTCCTTTCCCCTGTTTAGGATGGCCCGGATTCTAATGATCACCAGAGGCAGCTCAACTGAATTCCAAACAGAAATGTTATGAGCTCCAGTGAAACTATTAATCATTAAAATGGAAAGAACAACAACCACAGTCAAATACTCAGCCGATGGTTTGAGTTGCATGACTGATAGCTAAGAAATACCCATATTTGCAGGAGGAAGCAATCAGACATTCCAATCCAAATTTTTATTTTACACTTCTGTAAAGCCTATAAAACTTTCAAGACAGCAACTTGGTGAGGAACTCCATGCCCAAAGGGTGCTCTGAGACTGTTGATGACAGTCTTAAACTTGAAATCACAAACCCAGGCTCACAGAGCTCAGTTTGCAAGAATTAATACCAAATCTCACTTACAAACAAAATCCAGAGCTCTGGAATTTCCCTACATGTGCAATAATCAACAAGCCTCCTTGCCAAATTCTCCCTTCAAAATAATGATCTATGGAACTGGATATCAAGATTACTTCCTGTAGTTTAAAATATATCTAAGGGATGGCCCCTTACATGTAGACTCTAACAAGAAATGACACAAATGAACTTACAAAAGAGACTCATAGACTTAGAGAACGAACTGGGGCAACTTTTGTCAGGGCAAAGAATGGGGAGAAGGGATGGTTAGGGAGGTTGGGGCTGATAAATACACACTGCTGTATTTAAAATGGATGACCAATGAGGACCTGCTGTATAGCACAGGGAACGCTGCTCAGGGTTCTGAGGCAGTCTGGGTGGGAGGGGAGTTGGAGGGAGGATGAATTAATGGATATGTATGGCTGAGTCCCTTCACTGTTCGCCTGAAACTATCAGAGCGTTGTTCATTGACTATACCCCAAAACAAAATTAAAAGTTTAAACAATTATATTACTTGAAAGTATGTCTAAAATGATGAGCCTTTCCTGCCCCCAGAGAAATACTCACAGAATTAATTATTCCTTTCAGAGCCTGAAATCCACCTTTGACAGGGAAGACTTTTTCCTTGGAATCAGCAATTCTTTCGAGCTTTAGAAAAAGGAGGAAAAATTCATTGAGAGGTGGTTGAGAGATACAACACTCTATACACTTCATTACACGTCAGTTACATTCATCTGAAAAATTACACCAGAGTCTTAACTCCCTGTCAGGAACTGACTGGAGTAACCAGTGTTACTCTAAATGCATCGCAACAAAATGACCTGAGATCAGGCACAGCCCCTTACACGGGCCTCAAGTTTCAATTTCAAAACAGCACAGAGCTCTACAAGCTATAAATGTCACGGGCCACAGGAGCTTCAGTCATATTCAATCAAATATTTAAATATAAAAAACATCTTGTGAGTGGGAAAACAATTTTTATACACAAATCCTCAAAACTCCATGAAAAAAAAAATTGGTTTTTTAAGGAAAATCATTTCAAGATTTCCCTTAACAGACTTCCCAAATCCTTAAGCTCCTAAGAGGCAAGTTTTCAATCAACTACAATATGTAAATAAGACTTGTCATGATAACCTTGGCAGGGGATTAAACAAAAGAGGGATGCATATTATTTTAATAATGTTCAAGAAAAGTAGAGTTTTGCGCTCAGTTTAATTAAGTAATGCAACCTATCAAACTCAGACATTATTAACATAGAGCTCAAGACATGGAGCCATTGTATAGAAAATCTTTAACAATTGATAGGGCTTCCCTAGTGGCTCAGACAAGAAAGGATTCACCTGCAATGCAGGAGACTGAGGTTTGGTCCCTGCGTGGGGAAGATCCCCTTGAGAAAGAAATGGCTACCACTCCAGTATTCTTTCCTGGAGAATCCCATGGTCAGAGGAACCTGACAGGCTATACAGTCCGTGGAGTCACAAAAAATCAGAAACAACTGAAGCAACTTATCCATTCTCTGTTCTGTGCTGTGCTTGTCAGGTACGACTCATTGCAACCCTATGGACTGCAGGCCGCTGGAATCTTCTGTCCATTGGATTCTCCTGCCAAGAATACTGGAGTGGGTGGTCATGGCCTTCTCCAGGGGAATCTTCCAACCCAGGAAGCCCCTAGTGAACCTGGGTCTTTAGGCAGATTCTTTACTGTCTGAGCCACCAGGAAGCACCCATGCAAGCCAGATTCTTTCGAGCTTTAGAAAAAGGAGGAAAAATTCATTGAGAGGTGGTTGAGAGATACAACACTCTATACACTTCATTACACGTCAGTTACATTCATCTGAAAAATTACACCAGAGTCTTAACTCCTGTCAGGAACTGACTGGAGTAACCAGTGTTACTCTAAATGCATCGCAACAAAATGACCTGAGATCAGGCACAGCCCCTTACACGGGCCTCAAGTTTCAATTTCAAAACAGCACAGAGCTCTACAAGCTATAAATGTCACGGGCCACAGGAGCTTCAGTCATATTCAATCAAATATTTAAATATAAAAAACATCTTGTGAGTGGGAAAACAATTTTTATACACAAATCCTCAAAACTCCATGAAAAAAAAAATTGGTTTTTTAAGGAAAATCATTTCAAGATTTCCCTTAACAGACTTCCCAAATCCTTAAGCTCCTAAGAGGCAAGTTTTCAATCAACTACAATATGTAAATAAGACTTGTCATGATAACCTTGGCAGGGGATTAAACAAAAGAGGGATGCATATTATTTTAATAATGTTCAAGAAAAGTAGAGTTTTGCGCTCAGTTTAATTAAGTAATGCAACCTATCAAACTCAGACATTATTAACATAGAGCTCAAGACATGGAGCCATTGTATAGAAAATCTTTAACAATTGATAGGGCTTCCCTAGTGGCTCAGACAAGAAAGGATTCACCTGCAATGCAGGAGACTGAGGTTTGGTCCCTGCGTGGGGAAGATCCCCTTGAGAAAGAAATGGCTACCACTCCAGTATTCTTTCCTGGAGAATCCCATGGTCAGAGGAACCTGACAGGCTATACAGTCCGTGGAGTCACAAAAAATCAGAAACAACTGAAGCAACTTATCCATTCTCTGTTCTGTGCTGTGCTTGTCAGGTACGACTCATTGCAACCCTATGGACTGCAGGCCGCTGGAATCTTCTGTCCATTGGATTCTCCTGCCAAGAATACTGGAGTGGGTGGTCATGGCCTTCTCCAGGGGAATTTTCCAACCCAGGAAGCCCCTAGTGAACCTGGGTCTCACACCTTTCAGGCAGATTCTTTACTGTCTGAGCCACCAGGGAAGCACCCATGCAAGTCACCTTTAAAAAAATCTGATAAGCTCTCCTTAAGACAATTATGTGGTGTAGATTCAAGGCTGAAAATCTGCTGGACTTACCTGAGCTTGTTCAAAGTCAAGGACACCAACACAATAAACTCTAGCCCCAAGTAACCTGGATTTATCTGCCTATTGAGAGAAAGAGAGAGGGACAGAAAGAGGGAGACAGAGAGGTGAATTATTCAAATACCAGGCTACACACACACAGAGACATAAAATAAAATACACTGGGATGTAGAGAACAGTTTCAGTTCAACACTCACCTCTTTCTCTGCATATGATGGCACCAGACCGTCCAACTTTCCATCTGTCAGAGCTATTATGATACTGGAGGATTTTAAGCCTCTTGCTTTCTCAATTTGTTCATTTGCCTGAAAATGAAGAATGATTGTTCAACTCATAAGTTAATCTTAACTTTTAACCAGAATGTTCCAACAAGCTGAATTTTAAGACTGGCAAAATCAAAATATTTTGGACTGACTTTTAAAACAGGGTATTTCATGTTAACCAGTTTAATCTGAAATATACATATATTCACACTATAGAGTAGTTGCTATTGGGTTTACATGATAAATGTTTTTACCCTTGGCTGACTATAACCACAGAGAAAATGTGGTTCTCTGAATATAGTCACAGAGAGAATGGGAAATTCCTTAAAAGGCAAAATGTCATGCAAACTTTTCTTATCACCATGGTAAATATTTTTTTATCAGTCTTATCCCTAAATCAACTAAAAGCTTTTTTTTAATTTTAAGGTAAACATGAAATGCAGTCTTTGAGTTTTACTAGGCAGTTATAATTTATTTCATTAAAGAGCAAGGAAACATCCTCTCCCATACTCAAAGTGTAAAAGAACTTACTAGTTAGCTCAAATTTTTAACCTATGGACTGGGGGAATCTTCTGTCCATTGGATTCTCCTGCCAAGAATACTGGAGTGGGTGGTCATGGCCTTCTCCAGGGGAATTTTCCAACCCAGGAAGCCCCTAGTGAACCTGGGTCTCACACCTTTCAGGCAGATTCTTTACTGTCTGAGCCACCAGGGAAGCACCCATGCAAGTCACCTTTAAAAAAATCTGATAAGCTCTCCTTAAGACAATTATGTGGTGTAGATTCAAGGCTGAAAATCTGCTGGACTTACCTGAGCTTGTTCAAAGTCAAGGACACCAACACAATAAACTCTAGCCCCAAGTAACCTGGATTTATCTGCCTATTGAGAGAAAGAGAGAGGGACAGAAAGAGGGAGACAGAGAGGTGAATTATTCAAATACCAGGCTACACACACACAGAGACATAAAATAAAATACACTGGGATGTAGAGAACAGTTTCAGTTCAACACTCACCTCTTTCTCTGCATATGATGGCACCAGACCGTCCAACTTTCCATCTGTCAGAGCTATTATGATACTGGAGGATTTTAAGCCTCTTGCTTTCTCAATTTGTTCATTTGCCTGAAAATGAAGAATGATTGTTCAACTCATAAGTTAATCTTAACTTTTAACCAGAATGTTCCAACAAGCTGAATTTTAAGACTGGCAAAATCAAAATATTTTGGACTGACTTTTAAAACAGGGTATTTCATGTTAACCAGTTTAATCTGAAATATACATATATTCACACTATAGAGTAGTTGCTATTGGGTTTACATGATAAATGTTTTTACCCTTGGCTGACTATAACCACAGAGAAAATGTGGTTCTCTGAATATAGTCACAGAGAGAATGGGAAATTCCTTAAAAGGCAAAATGTCATGCAAACTTTTCTTATCACCATGGTAAATATTTTTTTATCAGTCTTATCCCTAAATCAACTAAAAGCTTTTTTTTTTTAATTTTAAGGTAAACATGAAATGCAGTCTTTGAGTTTTACTAGGCAGTTATAATTTATTTCATTAAAGAGCAAGGAAACATCCTCTCCCATACTCAAAGTGTAAAAGAACTTACTAGCTTTAGTCCTTCATGGATGTATGTCTCTCCTACGGGATTAACACGTTTCAAATTTTCCAAGCCTTCACTGATTTTGCCTCTGAAAATAATACAGTATAAAATTAAACAAAAGAAAAATGAGGAAAGACCACAATAAGCACTTTTCAAAAACTGTGGCAGTTTTCTTAACTAAAGCAGTTTTGTCCTGGGTTTTGAGAGCAGATAACTCCTCAAACTGTCATATTAATGAGTATTTAACAATGTCTGTATTTTAACCATAAAATCATTCACCAGAGCCTCACCCATATTTAAAAATAACATGGGTTCTGTTTTAATATTGTAATGAAAATTACCAGACAAGTTCTCCATCTCAAGAAGTTTCCAGAAAACACAAGTATAACTTGTATAACTTTCAAAGTATAATCCTAATCTTTCTCCTTCCTAACTCAGTCATCTCTACCAACCCATGTCGATTGTCTCTTTTAATACCTGATTTAAAATCTACCTATTCTGAACCTAACTAACTTCAGTGTAGTCCTTTTTCTAAGATGCCCCAAATATATTCATGTTTCATTTTTACCACGATGAATACTTCTGTTTCTTAAAAAAAAATTCTACTTTAAAATAATTTCACAGATTTAATTTAACATTTTCACTTCTTAACTAGACTGGAAGCTTACTGAGGGATCTCCCCATGCCTATTATTCATAAAGTAATCCCCCAACTTTGCACTAATTACTATTATCCTGCCTTTTACAAAGTAACTGTTCAATAAATTTTTCAGTCTACCATGGGAGAAAAATTCCTAGTTCCACAGATGATGGAGTAAATTACATAATTTATGAACTTGTTTTATCTAAATATTTTTTTATCAGTCTTATCCCTAAATCAACTAAAAGCTTTTTTTTTTTAATTTTAAGGTAAACATGAAATGCAGTCTTTGAGTTTTACTAGGCAGTTATAATTTATTTCATTAAAGAGCAAGGAAACATCCTCTCCCATACTCAAAGTGTAAAAGAACTTACTAGCTTTAGTCCTTCATGGATGTATGTCTCTCCTACGGGATTAACACGTTTCAAATTTTCCAAGCCTTCACTGATTTTGCCTCTGAAAATAATACAGTATAAAATTAAACAAAAGAAAAATGAGGAAAGACCACAATAAGCACTTTTCAAAAACTGTGGCAGTTTTCTTAACTAAAGCAGTTTTGTCCTGGGTTTTGAGAGCAGATAACTCCTCAAACTGTCATATTAATGAGTATTTAACAATGTCTGTATTTTAACCATAAAATCATTCACCAGAGCCTCACCCATATTTAAAAATAACATGGGTTCTGTTTTAATATTGTAATGAAAATTACCAGACAAGTTCTCCATCTCAAGAAGTTTCCAGAAAACACAAGTATAACTTGTATAACTTTCAAAGTATAATCCTAATCTTTCTCCTTCCTAACTCAGTCATCTCTACCAACCCATGTCGATTGTCTCTTTTAATACCTGATTTAAAATCTACCTATTCTGAACCTAACTAACTTCAGTGTAGTCCTTTTTCTAAGATGCCCCAAATATATTCATGTTTCATTTTTACCACGATGAATACTTCTGTTTCTTAAAAAAAAATTCTACTTTAAAATAATTTCACAGATTTAATTTAACATTTTCACTTCTTAACTAGACTGGAAGCTTACTGAGGGATCTCCCCATGCCTATTATTCATAAAGTAATCCCCCAACTTTGCACTAATTACTATTATCCTGCCTTTTTACAAAGTAACTGTTCAATAAATTTTTCAGTCTACCATGGGAGAAAAATTCCTAGTTCCACAGATGATGGAGTAAATTACATAATTTATGAACTTGTTTTATCTAAATATTTATGTTTTAATATCTACAGAAACAACTTGAAACTGACTCAGTCTGAATGCAGATAAAAACCAAATATTTGGTGCTTCCCAGAAATGAGTGGCAGCGTGTCCTCAAGCATTAATGTTTGCTGCCAAAAGAAAAATGAAAAAGACAACTGAAATGCAAGTTTACACAAACAGATTTTGCCTGGTAAAAAATCGCCTTCTCCATTTAGTTCTGATTCTGATCATCATTGCTTCTGAGACTAGACGACACTAGTTGAAGACTAAGCTGAAAGAACTTGTCAAATGTGGGATTCAGAGTGGGGAGGTAGGTCTCTGCTTGATTATTTTGGTAGGAGAAGCAGAACACTCTTGCCCATACCTGTATCTGCCACTATAACTTTCTAAGTTGTTCTGAACTGCATCATTTCGTATGCAGATGCAGGGTCATAAGAGGAAAACTGTTCCTTGCCCACACCCAACAACATCAAGATACAAGAGCCCTGCTCTGTTACTTTCAAGAGTAACTACATAATCTGTCAGCCTTTCCTCTATCAACACCTATCACTCGGATTTCCCAAGTGGTCCAGTGGTAAAGAATCCACCTTCCAATACACGGCATGCTGGTTTGATTCCTGGTCAGGGTACTAAGGTCCCACATGGCATAGGGCAACTAAGCCCATACACCACAGCTAATAAGACCTGATGTAACCAGATACATTAAATTTTTTAATTAAAAAATAGTGTCACCAGATGGGAAATGGAAACCAAAACAGGATAGGGCCTTTGAAGGATCCCAAGTAACTAAAAGAAGTTCCAAATTTCTCTACTAGTGAACTGAGGGAAATATTATGTAGCAGGTAAAAAAACACAACTAAAAAGCAGGAAAATTTGAAAAGACAAGAAATGTGTCTGTTATGAAGATTCAACATTTTCACTTCTTAACTAGACTGGAAGCTTACTGAGGATCTCCCATGCCTATTATTCATAAAGTAATCCCCAACTTTGCACTTATTACTATTATCCTGCCTTTTTACAAAGTAACTGTTCAATAAATTTTTCAGTCTACCATGGGAGAAAAATTCCTAGTTCCACAGATGATGGAGTAAATTACATAATTTATGAACTTGTTTTATCTAAATATTTATGTTTTAATATCTACAGAAACAACTTGAAACTGACTCAGTCTGAATGCAGATAAAAACCAAATATTTGGTGCTTCCCAGAAATGAGTGGCAGCGTGTCCTCAAGCATTAATGTTTGCTGCCAAAAGAAAAATGAAAAAGACAACTGAAATGCAAGTTTACACAAACAGATTTTGCCTGGTAAAAAATCGCCTTCTCCATTTAGTTCTGATTCTGATCATCATTGCTTCTGAGACTAGACGACACTAGTTGAAGACTAAGCTGAAAGAACTTGTCAAATGTGGGATTCAGAGTGGGGAGGTAGGTCTCTGCTTGATTATTTTGGTAGGAGAAGCAGAACACTCTTGCCCATACCTGTATCTGCCACTATAACTTTCTAAGTTGTTCTGAACTGCATCATTTCGTATGCAGATGCAGGGTCATAAGAGGAAAACTGTTCCTTGCCCACACCCAACAACATCAAGATACAAGAGCCCTGCTCTGTTACTTTCAAGAGTAACTACATAATCTGTCAGCCTTTCCTCTATCAACACCTATCACTCGGATTTCCCAAGTGGTCCAGTGGTAAAGAATCCACCTTCCAATACACGGCATGCTGGTTTGATTCCTGGTCAGGGTACTAAGGTCCCACATGGCATAGGGCAACTAAGCCCATACACCACAGCTAATAAGACCTGATGTAACCAGATACATTAAATTTTTTAATTAAAAAATAGTGTCACCAGATGGGAAATGGAAACCAAAACAGGATAGGGCCTTTGAAGGATCCCAAGTAACTAAAAAGAAGTTCCAAATTTCTCTACTAGTGAACTGAGGGGGAAATATTATGTAGCAGGTAAAAAACACAACTCATCCATTCATACTGTGACTTAAGATTCTAAAAGAAAGCAAGGGAGAAAATGTTAAAAAAAGAAAAGACAAGAAATGTGTCTGTTATGAAGATCAACTCAAATCCAACATCATTTTAGAAGATCAGCTTCACTGAGTTTGGCTTTAACATTATGTCTTCAGCTACAAAGAACAGCAGTACGGAAACTCCTTCGGTGTTTGTTGTGACACTGTAGTCAAGGACGCTGCTATCAAGACACACAAAGTCCCCTACGAGCTCACACAGCAGAAGTTTCTTTGCCATCCCTGAGTAATCACTACACACTTCCTCCTTCTGCTAACTACAACTATTTCTTGCCCTGACCACCAAAAACCCCACGGTAAACATCTTCCTTATTCAAAAAGTTCTTTAAAGTTCATACGGTTTACCATATCGCTAGATCCTCTTTCTAAGATCTTAACTTCTCTTTTTAGATGGTACTCATGCAATGATATCATCTTGTGTGTGACTTCAAACACTTTTTGGAAAAAGGAAGAATTTAAACAAATAAAATGGAATATGAAACCTGTTTGGTGCTGTTGCTGCTGTGATTTTTACTGTTGTTCAGCATCAGGGTACCAAAATCCATGATCAACTCTTAGTTCTTGACTTTATAGCTATGTTGATTGAAAAGAGGGAATATGGCAGAGAGGTAGGGGTGGCAGAGGCAAAAACACATTGACTCATTTTTTTCATCTATAAAATGAACACTCACAGCTCTGTTGGTATCCTTCAAATGTCTGTGCTGAGTATAAAAAAGAAGAGCTAAGAAAAGGAAGAGAAATGAAAAGCAGACAAGAGAAGGGAAGGGCAGGAAACGTAGTAACTACAACTACTATGCATTGCGCCACATCGATGGCTTTTCTCCATCCATAGAACACTTGGGACTGTGGAGGGTTTGCATGATGTTGTAACTAAGCATAATAAAATAGTTGGCAGAAAATTCTAACTTGCCCAACTACCACAATTCAGGCATAATATTAAGCCCCTTCTACTTGTGCCTAAGAAATGTATATCTGTGTACTTAACATGAACCTTTCAATATGTATCGTCCTAACTTTCCAGATTTCAAAGCTCTTCCTAGGTTTCAGTCAATTGATCGTCACACATTGACTGAGCACCCACACATGTGAACACATCCTGTGAATAAGAGAACAACTCACGCCTAGTCTGCATCTACACTCTCACCCATTAATAGGTGCAGTGCTGTTCTCCAACCTGGCTGGACACTGGGATCGCCTGAGAGGCTTTTTTAAAAGTCTCTTTTGGACTCTAATGGAAGAGATTATAATTTACTTGAGGTACACTGGAGTCAGGGGTATTTCTTGGAAATTCTCCAGAGTATTCTACCGTGTGGCCAAGATTTATGAAACTCTGATCTAATCTAATTCTAAAGCCTTTCCATGTTGCTGGAATGCCCTTTGCCTTAACTATTTTGTCAGTCAGTTCTTCCCCTGAAAGGGTTTTGGAGGTAAGTAGGATAATCTTTTAAAGTGTAAGATATAGTTTCTGGGATATAGCTTACAGCCAGAGAGAATACGAATTAATTTCAAACCCAATCTCATTCTCTCATGTATAAAACAAAGAGAAAGACATCTATGCCATGCGGCCACCGGGAGGTTTAAATGGTACATAGTAAGTACTGAGTTAGGGGCCTTCCCTGGCTGCCCCATGGTTAAGACTCTACTCCCAATGCAGGGGGTGAGAGTTCAATCCTTGGCTGGGAAATTAAGATCCTATAGACTGTGCAGAATGAACAAGAAAAAATAAAAAATACTGAGCCAGTTGTAGCTTATGGTTGTTAATGTTGACACTGATCATTCCCCTCTTGGTAGCATTTTGTTGACCCAGTTTACTTTCTTCTTGATTCTAAGGAGAGCTCACTCAACAAACTGAGGGTTGAAAAAATGTGATATAAACCCAGAAAGGAGGAAAAGAAATAGAGGAAAGAAAGTTTTATACTGAGGCTTTAGTGAGGAGAATATTTTCCAGAAATAAATTATATGAAAGCTATAGAACAAGAGGAAGACTCAGGGATTGGAGGTTCTGCAACTAACAAGCTGTGTAACTACTGGTAGTTGTTAAATTTCCTGGAGCTCAGTTCTACTTGTGCCTAAGAAATGTATATCTGTGTACTTAACATGAACCTTTCAATATGTATCGTCCTAACTTTCCAGATTTCAAAGCTCTTCCTAGGTTTCAGTCAATTGATCGTCACACATTGACTGAGCACCACACACGTGAACACCTCCTGTGAATAAGAGAACAACTCACGCCTAGTCTGCATCTACACTCTCACCCATTAATAGGTGCAGTGCTGTTCTCCAACCTGGCTGGACACTGGGATCGCCTGAGAGGCTTTTTTAAAAGTCTCTTTTGGACTCTAATGGAAGAGATTATAATTTACTTGAGGTACACTGGAGTCAGGGGTATTTCTTGGAAATTCTCCAGAGTATTCTACCGTGTGGCCAAGATTTATGAAACTCTGATCTAATCTAATTCTAAAGCCTTTCCATGTTGCTGGAATGCCCTTTGCCTTAACTATTTTGTCAGTCAGTTCTTCCCCTGAAAGGGTTTTGGAGGTAAGTAGGATAATCTTTTAAAGTGTAAGATATAGTTTCTGGGATATAGCTTACAGCCAGAGAGAATACGAATTAATTTCAAACCCAATCTCATTCTCTCATGTATAAAACAAAGAGAAAGACATCTATGCCATGCGGCCACCGGGAGGTTTAAATGGTACATAGTAAGTACTGAGTTAGGGGCCTTCCCTGGCTGCCCCATGGTTAAGACTCTACTCCCAATGCAGGGGGTGAGAGTTCAATCCTTGGCTGGGAAATTAAGATCCTATAGACTGTGCAGAATGAACAAGAAAAAATAAAAAATACTGAGCCAGTTGTAGCTTATGGTTGTTAATGTTGACACTGATCATTCCCCTCTTGGTAGCATTTTGTTGACCCAGTTTACTTTCTTCTTGATTCTAAGGAGAGCTCACTCAACAAACTGAGGGTTGAAAAAATGTGATATAAACCCAGAAAGGAGGAAAAGAAATAGAGGAAAGAAAGTTTTATACTGAGGCTTTAGTGAGGAGAATATTTTCCAGAAATAAATTATATGAAAGCTATAGAACAAGAGGAAGACTCAGGGATTGGAGGTTCTGCAACTAACAAGCTGTGTAACTACTGGTAGTTGTTAAATTTCCTGGAGCTCAGTTTCCATAACTATAAAATGTAAATAAGAATGGCTGCTCTGATAAACTCTTCATTCACTCATTCCAGAGACATTTATTGAGTGACCACTCTCAAGTTTATTAAAGTGAAACTGTTAGTTGCTCAGTGACCCCTTGGACTATAGCCTGCCAAGTTCTTTGTTCATAGAATTCTCCAGGCAAGAATACTGGAGTGGGTAGCCATTCCCTTCTCCAGGGGATCTTTCGACTCAAGGACTGAACCTGGGTCTCTCGCAGAGCAGGCAGATTCTTTACTGTCTGAGCCACCAGGGAAGCCTGTCATCCTTATAATATAATGTTATTACATTTAGCATCTTTGAACATTCAGAAAGTAGTGGGCATCTGGATAGAAGAGCTATTAGAGGAGATAGACAAGAGAAAGGTGCCCCAAACAAACCCTCTCCCTTACAGTTTCTCCTCTGTATGGCTATGCTGGTCTTCTAGAAAACCTACAAATGGTGTCAGGCTGAATTTGAGGTGACAGATGGCACAACGGATAGGACTCCAGGCTCTGGAGCCAGACTGCTCCAGCCAGTTGTCTACCACCGCATCCTTCAGTTGTTTCATGTTAAGCAAAAGTAACAGCAACGCTAACTCCACAGGGCTGCTGTGACAATCAAAGGAGCTGATGCATATAAAACGTTCGGTATAAAGTGAGCGTCACATGGACATTAGTTATGACTCTTTTATCACATGAAGTGTTAGGAGCTGAGCAGAATGAACAAGAAAAAATAAAAAATACTGAGCCAGTTGTAGCTTATGGTTGTTAATGTTGACACTGATCATTCCCCTCTTGGTAGCATTTTGTTGACCCAGTTTACTTTCTTCTTGATTCTAAGGAGAGCTCACTCAACAAACTGAGGGTTGAAAAAATGTGATATAAACCCAGAAAGGAGGAAAAGAAATAGAGGAAAGAAAGTTTTATACTGAGGCTTTAGTGAGGAGAATATTTTCCAGAAATAAATTATATGAAAGCTATAGAACAAGAGGAAGACTCAGGGATTGGAGGTTCTGCAACTAACAAGCTGTGTAACTACTGGTAGTTGTTAAATTTCCTGGAGCTCAGTTTCCATAACTATAAAATGTAAATAAGAATGGCTGCTCTGATAAACTCTTCATTCACTCATTCCAGAGACATTTATTGAGTGACCACTCTCAAGTTTATTAAAGTGAAACTGTTAGTTGCTCAGTGACCCCTTGGACTATAGCCTGCCAAGTTCTTTGTTCATAGAATTCTCCAGGCAAGAATACTGGAGTGGGTAGCCATTCCCTTCTCCAGGGGATCTTTCGACTCAAGGACTGAACCTGGGTCTCTCGCAGAGCAGGCAGATTCTTTACTGTCTGAGCCACCAGGGAAGCCTGTCATCCTTATAATATAATGTTATTACATTTAGCATCTTTGAACATTCAGAAAGTAGTGGGCATCTGGATAGAAGAGCTATTAGAGGAGATAGACAAGAGAAAGGTGCCCCAAACAAACCCTCTCCCTTACAGTTTCTCCTCTGTATGGCTATGCTGGTCTTCTAGAAAACCTACAAATGGTGTCAGGCTGAATTTGAGGTGACAGATGGCACAACGGATAGGACTCCAGGCTCTGGAGCCAGACTGCTCCAGCCAGTTGTCTACCACCGCATCCTTCAGTTGTTTCATGTTAAGCAAAAGTAACAGCAACGCTAACTCCACAGGGCTGCTGTGACAATCAAAGGAGCTGATGCATATAAAACGTTCGGTATAAAGTGAGCGTCACATGGACATTAGTTATGACTCTTTTATCACATGAAGTGTTAGGAGCTGAGCAAGGCCACCTGCCCTCCAACCCTCAGTTCTTTCATTATGCAACCTTGCACCACACTAGGAACACAACCCATAGGTCAAATATGGTGCCTGGGCCACCTTAATTCCCAGCTCTAACGCTCAGTAGCCTTAGTAACTTGGTGACTTTGCTAAGCTGAGTGTCCTCTCTGAACCTCCTTTCTCCCCTGTGAAAATGGGAATATTGACAATACTTGCATAGCAGAGTTGTTACAAAAATTAAAGGAGCTATTTATTACCAGTATATAGTACACTGCATGACACCAGGGTCAATAATCAATACCAACTGTTTATATCATTTCACTGGGCCTGCATGCTAAGCCACTTCAATCATTTCCAACTCTTTGTGACCTCATGGACTGTAGCCCGCCAGGTTCCTCTAGTCACTTCAATCATTTCCAACTCTTTGTGACCTAATGGACTGTAGCCCGCCAGGTTCCTCTAGTCACTTCAATCATTCCCAACTCTTTGTGACCTCATGGACGGTAGCCCACCAGGCTCCTCTCTCCATGGGATTCCCAAGGAAACAATCCTGGAGTGGGTTGCCACGCCCTCCTCCAGGGGATCTTTCTGACTCAGGGATCAAACCCCTGTCTCCTGTGGCACCTGCACTGGATTCTTTACATTCTGATCAACAATCCTAGCTGAGCTCCTAGACAGCAGCCAGCACTAGTACCAAATTACAAACCATGTGGGTGAGGTCATTTCACACTTCTGGCCATTCCAACAGGTGATAACAGGTGAAGCATAACAACTGCCCATTCAATGCACGGTCTCATGAGGAGTGATCAATTGTATTTACATCACTAATTTTGGAGCAGTTTATTATGCAGCAATAGATAATCAAAACGTAAGTTGTGACTAAAGGAAAAGCTAAATGATCTTGTAGAGATTGATAGTAAAGACTGGAAAGGCAGTGAGCAAATTGTTGCTGGAGGCTCAGCTTCATGTTCATGTCTTCTTCATGTCACTATTCCATTGGATAAAATGAGCCATGGACCCAGCCCAGATTTTTTAATTATATATTTAAATAAAAAGACTTATATACACACACACACACACACACACATATATATATATATTATACCTATTACACATATAATCATATTTGGTTCAGTGCAAAGAATCCACCTATCAGTACAGGAAATGTTGGAGACTAGGATTATATCCCTGGGTCAGGAAGATCTCCTAGAGAAGGAAAGAGCAACCCACTCCAGTATTCTTGCCTGGAAAATCCCTTGGACAGAGGAACCTAAAGACCTACAGTCCATGGGGTCCAAAGAGTCAGACACGACTGAGTACACAAATACATACACATATATGTTGTATGTGTTCTGTTTCATTGGAAGTCACAAAAGAGCAATCTATCACAAAAACTAAAAGCCTCATACATCTGTGCTACCAAATGCCAATGTAGATAACTGTATTAACATAAATGTTACAGGTATTTATATCATAGTTCAGTTCTGTTCTTTATTCTCAAGAAATTATTAGTCAGGGATATGAAGTGAACAAAACTGCAAACAAAATGTAGGAATACACAGGAACTTTATAATGACTAGCCAGTTACATAACATAATTAAATATTTCTCTTGAAAGATAAAATTTAGTAGATAGAGTTGAATATGAAACAAAACAATATTCTCAAGATGTTGCTCATGTCTACACAAAATCACTAATGATTTATAATCTACTTAGCATGGTACTTTGCATGAGTAATTACATATAAAGCATTTAGAAAAATGTCTGATACATAGTAAGGGCTCAATAAACTTTACTACTTCTGTCTCCTTCCATTCATAAACCACAACATTATATAATCAGTCTGACAAAATTAGAAAAATTACATGAGGAGAAATCTGCTCATTCATTCAAATATACCCATCCTAGCTATCTATTTAACTGCCAGTATATACAGCTACACCTGGGGCTTCCCTGGTGGCTCAGCAGTAAAGAATCTGCCTGCAACATGGGAGAAGCAGGTTCAATCCCTGGGTCAGGAAGATTCCCTGGAGGAGGGCACAGCAACCCTCTCTAGTATACTTGTCTGGAGAATTCCATGGGCAGAGGAGCCTTGCAGGGCTATAGTCCAATAGGTCACAAAGAGTCAGACTGAAGTGACTGAGCAGCAGCAGCATACTGCTATACGGCATACAGTGTGAAGGATAAATTGCAAAAAAAAAAAAAAAAAATTGTTCCCTACTAGCTCCTCAACTTAAAATTTTTTTAAAGATTTCAAAAGAGTGAAAGATGATTTTCCAGACACAAACATTGCTAATCTATTCCCTTAGGAACTCATACTTTACATAAAAACTTGCTCACTATTTAACATGTCACTCTAAGGCCAATATAAGGTCTCTGTAGTCCAGATTCTGGATCAGTGACTCGAGGTCAGGATCCTAGATTCAAAATACTTGCTTACAAAAACTAAAAGCCTCATACATCTGTGCTACCAAATGCCAATGTAGATAACTGTATTAACATAAATGTTACAGGTATTTATATCATAGTTCAGTTCTGTTCTTTATTCTCAAGAAATTATTAGTCAGGGATATGAAGTGAACAAAACTGCAAACAAAATGTAGGAATACACAGGAACTTTATAATGACTAGCCAGTTACATAACATAATTAAATATTTCTCTTGAAAGATAAAATTTAGTAGATAGAGTTGAATATGAAACAAAACAATATTCTCAAGATGTTGCTCATGTCTACACAAAATCACTAATGATTTATAATCTACTTAGCATGGTACTTTGCATGAGTAATTACATATAAAGCATTTAGAAAAATGTCTGATACATAGTAAGGGCTCAATAAACTTTACTACTTCTGTCTCCTTCCATTCATAAACCACAACATTATATAATCAGTCTGACAAAATTAGAAAAATTACATGAGGAGAAATCTGCTCATTCATTCAAATATACCCATCCTAGCTATCTATTTAACTGCCAGTATATACAGCTACACCTGGGGCTTCCCTGGTGGCTCAGCAGTAAAGAATCTGCCTGCAACATGGGAGAAGCAGGTTCAATCCCTGGGTCAGGAAGATTCCCTGGAGGAGGGCACAGCAACCCTCTCTAGTATACTTGTCTGGAGAATTCCATGGGCAGAGGAGCCTTGCAGGGCTATAGTCCAATAGGTCACAAAGAGTCAGACTGAAGTGACTGAGCAGCAGCAGCATACTGCTATACGGCATACAGTGTGAAGGATAAATTGCAAAAAAAAAAAAAAAAAATTGTTCCCTACTAGCTCCTCAACTTAAAATTTTTTTAAAGATTTCAAAAGAGTGAAAGATGATTTTCCAGACACAAACATTGCTAATCTATTCCCTTAGGAACTCATACTTTACATAAAAACTTGCTCACTATTTAACATGTCACTCTAAGGCCAATATAAGGTCTCTGTAGTCCAGATTCTGGATCAGTGACTCCGAGGTCAGGATCCTAGATTCAAAAATACTTGCTTACAAAATGCCCCATAAATTTGGGTTTGTGAACATTCGTCTCCAATTTAGTCTACACTTATCAAAGTGGAGTACCCAGATGACACCTAAAGTCTCTATTTGCTGTATCTTGCATGTTTATATCCCATTTCCCTAATCCATGCCTTACAGGGCCATGAGAAAATGGCCTCTGCATTATGGTATGCCAGATCTGTCTTCCAGGCATAAGTAACAATGTATTTAATTTTCTAGAACACACTCATAAAGCAAATAGGAGACTTCCCTGAAAGTAGCTATTCACATATCCACAAGGAGAATCTGAGTTGCTGCCAGGGTCAGACCTCTCAGGATTAGCACAATGTGTGACCAGCGCTGACTTTTCTAAACAAGAGAAATTACTTCCCTATTAGAATCTAAACAAAAACAACTAGTCACTTCCTCTCACTACATCACTAGTTTGTAAGAAAAGAATACATTTACAGGATATGCCTCTGCATTGTGACAATTCTGACTAATTGTGAAAACTGGAGAAGGGGGAACAGAAAGATTCTGAGGCAGAGCAGCAGTTAGGAGCTCAAGTTCAGGAGCCACACCTGCGGTGAATTCTGGCTCTGACTCCTTAGCTGTGCCACTATGAGCTAAGTCGCTGACTTCTCCAAACTTCTGCTAGAATCCTGGCACATAATACTGATGATGCGGTACAATGACACGCCAAAAATCCCACCTCACACTCAGCCTCCTTCCTACCCAGTCATCAGTAAGGCCTTACTTGAATTATATGCATTTAATCACCCCAACATTTCTACATGGAAGGAATGACTGTTTCCTTAAAGTAGACAAGGGAATTGGGTAGCAAGAGATGAAATAATGTGTCTGATGTCACACAGCTAGTATAGAACTCCTATGTTTTTCTGACCCAAAGACCAATTCTGGCATTTGCATTTTAACAAGACACCTTCAGAACTCCCCAAGTTAACAGGTGAATATGCTCTATTCCTATTCAGGAATTCAACCCTAAATAGTCATTGGAAAGACTGTTGCTCACTATTTAACATGTCACTCTAAGGCCAATATAAGGTCTCTGAGTCCAGATTCTGGATCAGTGACTCGAGGTCAGGATCCTAGATTCAAAAATACTTGCTTACAAAATGCCCCATAAATTTGGGTTTGTGAACATTCGTCTCCAATTTAGTCTACACTTATCAAAGTGGAGTACCCAGATGACACCTAAAGTCTCTATTTGCTGTATCTTGCATGTTTATATCCCATTTCCCTAATCCATGCCTTACAGGGCCATGAGAAAATGGCCTCTGCATTATGGTATGCCAGATCTGTCTTCCAGGCATAAGTAACAATGTATTTAATTTTCTAGAACACACTCATAAAGCAAATAGGAGACTTCCCTGAAAGTAGCTATTCACATATCCACAAGGAGAATCTGAGTTGCTGCCAGGGTCAGACCTCTCAGGATTAGCACAATGTGTGACCAGCGCTGACTTTTCTAAACAAGAGAAATTACTTCCCTATTAGAATCTAAACAAAAACAACTAGTCACTTCCTCTCACTACATCACTAGTTTGTAAGAAAAGAATACATTTACAGGATATGCCTCTGCATTGTGACAATTCTGACTAATTGTGAAAACTGGAGAAGGGGGAACAGAAAGATTCTGAGGCAGAGCAGCAGTTAGGAGCTCAAGTTCAGGAGCCACACCTGCGGTGAATTCTGGCTCTGACTCCTTAGCTGTGCCACTATGAGCTAAGTCGCTGACTTCTCCAAACTTCTGCTAGAATCCTGGCACATAATACTGATGATGCGGTACAATGACACGCCAAAAATCCCACCTCACACTCAGCCTCCTTCCTACCCAGTCATCAGTAAGGCCTTACTTGAATTATATGCATTTAATCACCCCAACATTTCTACATGGAAGGAATGACTGTTTCCTTAAAGTAGACAAGGGAATTGGGTAGCAAGAGATGAAATAATGTGTCTGATGTCACACAGCTAGTATAGAACTCCTATGTTTTTCTGACCCAAAGACCAATTCTGGCATTTGCATTTTAACAAGACACCTTCAGAACTCCCCAAGTTAACAGGTGAATATGCTCTATTCCTATTCAGGAATTCAACCCTAAATAGTCATTGGAAAGACTGTTGCTGAAACTGAAGCTCCAATAGTTTGGCCACCTGACATGAAGAGTCGACTCATTGGAAAAGACTCCGATGCTGGGAAAGATTGAAGGCAGAAGAAGCCGTGGCAGAAGATGAGACAGTTAGACGGCATCACTGACTCAATAGACATGAATTTGAGCAAGCTGTGGGAGATAGTGGAGGAGCCTGGTGGGCATGCTACAGTCCATGGGGTCAACGAAGAGTCGGACACAACTTAGCCACTGAACAACAACAATGCTCTATTCCTAATGTTTACACTTTCCAACCCCTGAGCTCCGTTCTGATCCCAAGAGAGCCATCTCTGGCTATAGAAGTCAGTAACATTTCTTTAAACCTAAGCACTTGTTTAATTTTTTACAAATAGTATATTAATATTGAAATAAAATTGAATAACCTAGGTGTACAGCAATTAAAAACAAGAAGGAACTCCACCCTGAATCTCACTGCTAAGACAATATTGTTGTTAGCAATTTGTTGCTTGTCTTCCAGACTTTTTTTCCACGCATTCATTATCATAAAACACAGCATAAATAAAAACAGTTCAAAATTTTTGTTTTCATTTATCATCTTTAACAGTGTTCTGCAACTTGCTTTTCTCAATTAGTATATTTTAGATATATCTTCATAGCAGTATATACGGATTTTCCAATTCTTTGAATGACTATATAGTATCCCATTCTATGCAGCTAAGTCGCTGACTTCTCCAAACTTCTGCTAGAATCCTGGCACATAATACTGATGATGCGGTACAATGACACGCCAAAAATCCCACCTCACACTCAGCCTCCTTCCTACCCAGTCATCAGTAAGGCCTTACTTGAATTATATGCATTTAATCACCCCAACATTTCTACATGGAAGGAATGACTGTTTCCTTAAAGTAGACAAGGGAATTGGGTAGCAAGAGATGAAATAATGTGTCTGATGTCACACAGCTAGTATAGAACTCCTATGTTTTTCTGACCCAAAGACCAATTCTGGCATTTGCATTTTAACAAGACACCTTCAGAACTCCCCAAGTTAACAGGTGAATATGCTCTATTCCTATTCAGGAATTCAACCCTAAATAGTCATTGGAAAGACTGTTGCTGAAACTGAAGCTCCAATAGTTTGGCCACCTGACATGAAGAGTCGACTCATTGGAAAAGACTCCGATGCTGGGAAAGATTGAAGGCAGAAGAAGCCGTGGCAGAAGATGAGACAGTTAGACGGCATCACTGACTCAATAGACATGAATTTGAGCAAGCTGTGGGAGATAGTGGAGGAGCCTGGTGGGCATGCTACAGTCCATGGGGTCAACGAAGAGTCGGACACAACTTAGCCACTGAACAACAACAATGCTCTATTCCTAATGTTTACACTTTCCAACCCCTGAGCTCCGTTCTGATCCCAAGAGAGCCATCTCTGGCTATAGAAGTCAGTAACATTTCTTTAAACCTAAGCACTTGTTTAATTTTTTACAAATAGTATATTAATATTGAAATAAAATTGAATAACCTAGGTGTACAGCAATTAAAAACAAGAAGGAACTCCACCCTGAATCTCACTGCTAAGACAATATTGTTGTTAGCAATTTGTTGCTTGTCTTCCAGACTTTTTTTCCACGCATTCATTATCATACACACACAGCATAAATAAAAACAGTTCAAAATTTTTGTTTTCATTTATCATCTTTAACAGTGTTCTGCAACTTGCTTTTCTCAATTAGTATATTTTAGATATATCTTCATAGCAGTATATACGGATTTTCCAATTCTTTGAATGACTATATAGTATCCCATTCTATGCATATACTCTAATTTAATTATAGCATCATCAACTGATGAGCATTTAGATTTGCTACAATTTGCACTATTATGAACAATGCTTCAGGGTTTAATCTTGCACATACCTGTCTCTATACACTGGTGCTACTATTTCCATAGGACATAGTCCTAAAAACTAAAATTGCTTTTAGGAGACTTCTAAACTTTTGCAGATACTGACGAATTTTCCTGCAAAATGAATGAACCAATTTATAAATTACCAACTATCTTTTCACAAGGAAATTTTTAATTTAGATTTAAAGAGATTAGAAGAAATCCTTTCAAATAATGGAAACATATATGCTACTTACACTTTTTATATAAGCTTAATCAAATGACTTGTCTTTGATTTCCTAGAAGTTTGCTTATGGAATATCTTTTCCTAAGTAACTGATTATTTTTTTCAGGCCAAACAATTATATGACTTTTTCATTTCAATAATATACTTTTTCATGTATATCAAAAAGAGAGCTGGAAATGATAACAACAGGGATGAGAAAATTAGCAAATATAAGTCATCATTTATCATTCCTCAAAGAGAGAAAATATTTGACAGCAGTTAATAACTCAGATTCTAGAGTCAAACCAACCCAATCATTCATTCAACAAATATTTCCTGAGCATCTACTATGTGGCAAGCCCTGTTCTAGATGTTAGATATACAGATGAAGGTGAACAAGACAAAGAGAACCCCTCTGCTCTCCTGCAGTTTACATTAGGGTTATGGAGATAAAATAAATTGATTAATTGACAGAATAATTTCAAAAAGTGACAACCAGTAGGAGAATGGTGAGACGTTACTAGGGAAGTGAGGCAGGATTCTTTTCTACCTGATGGTGAGGCAAGGCCTCTGACAAGAAGTGACACGTGGGTTAGGGCCTCAATAACAAGGATGAGCTAGCTGGGGATGATGTGGGAAAGACAGAGCAAAACTGCTAGTGCGGAAACACGCTTGGCCCATTCAGGGAATGGAAAGGCGGCCAGTGGACAAGACTGTGGTGTACAGTGTTAGCAGGGGATTGGGTGAGTCATCAGGTGGGGCTTTGAAGCCATTGGGAAAATGTGTGCTTTCTATTCCAAGCTATCAGATTGCCTGAAGAGCAAGAGTGGCATGATCTACCTTACACTTCAAGAGACCATTCTGGCTAATATACTCCTTACCACTGATTAACTGTGTGTCCTTGGACAAGCTACATTACCTTTCTCAGCTTCAGTTTCCTCATTTATAAAGTTGAGATAATAGTATCTGTGACAAGGAGTTGATACAAGGGTTAAGTGAAGTAATGAATGGAAAGAGAGCATTTGGCACAATATCTAGCACATAAAAACTGTTCACTAAATGTTTCCAGCTACATTGCTTTGATATCATTAAGATTACATTGAACAGAACTAAGTATAATTCACTATCCCAAATTATGCAACACAATAACTAAATATATCCTTTAAAATTTAGTCTTGATTCAAATTCTCTAATATTGAAAGGCTGGATATTTCCGTATTGAATCAGCACTCAGCACTTTTCTCCTACCAGGTAATACAATACAGCCCTCAGCTATATGTATTTTTGTGTTCGTGTAGACTTCTTACTATCATACACCAGATTATTCATCCTCGTGTTACCTCGGGAGCCCACGATCCTCAAAACACAGTATATAGGGTGGGCAAAGCAAGTGAGTGGGTGGGGTGAATGGAGGGATTATCAGATATATAGAGGACAAAGAAGACTCTTGAGAATCCCTTGGACTGCAAGGAGATCAAACCAGTCAATCCTAAGGGAAATCAACCCTGAATATTCATTGGAAGGACTGACTGAAGCTGAAGCTCCAAAACTTTGGCCACCATGAACAAAGTTGATTCACTGGAAAAGACCCTAGCTGAAAAGACTGAAGGCGAAAGAAGCCAGAAGCAGAGGATGAGATGGTTAGACAACATTACTGACTCAGTGGACATGAATCTGAGCAGGAGACAGTGAAGGACAGAAGAGCCTGGCGTGCTACAGTCCTTGGGGTCTCACAAAGTCAGACAGGACTTTGCAACTGAACAGCAACAACAGTAGAGGATAAAAAATCATGAGAAAAAAGAAGAGAATATTTCCAATTGAAATATTCAAAATAATAATGTATTTGGACTCCCCTTGTGGTCTAGCAGTTAAGAATCTGCCTGCCAATGCAGGGGTCAGAGATTTGACCCTGATCCGGGAAGATTGCACATGCTGCAGAGCAACTCAGCCCGTGCACACAACTACTGAGCTTGAGTGCTCTAGAACCCATGCTCCACGCTGAGAAAAGCCACTGCAGTGAGAAGCCTTCACACCGCAACTAGAGAGTAGCCCCCACTCCCCTCATCTAGAGAAAGCCTCACACAGGAAGGAAAACATAGCGCAGTCCATAAATAAATAAAAATATTTTAAAAATAATGGCTTGAATTATGAGTATAGAGAATGGATAACTGATCATTTCTTGCCATGTCTATTATTCTTTACATAGTACCAGACTCATGATGAAACCCTAACAGAATACAGGGCCCTGTTGGACTTACTGCCTTCTAATCTTGCTTCATCTCAACTGAAAATATTGAGCAACACTTTGAAACATGGAAGAGGTACTTCTCATATTTACCACGGTACAGAAGAATTATGAGTAACAGAACCAAAATTGTGAAACACGCTGTATTTGATCTTTTGCATTTTCCATGAGCTCAGACCTCTGAGTGTGACATCAAGAAAGTTTATATGAAGAATTCCCCTTTCGAGGGATTAAAACATGAATCCCCAGTAGCTGTAGCAACATCTGTTCAATGATCTTATATTTAAATATGTGAATGGTTTCTACACACTTAAAAGGCAAGAATAGACACAGATGTAGAAAATGAATGTGTGGACACTGGGGTGGGGGAGGGTGGCTTGAAATGACAAATTTGGCTTGACATAAATACAATACCCATGTGTATAATAGATAGCTAGTGGGAAGCTACTGTATAGTGCACAGAGCTCAGCTAGAGCTCTGTGGTGACCTAGAAGGGTGGGATGCTGGGTTGGGTGGGAGGCAGAAAGGGAAAGAGGTTGTAAGGGGCGGGAGCTCCCAGAGGGAGGGGTCATATGTGTATATATATCTGATTCACTTTGCTGTAGAGCAGTAAGACACAACACTGTAAAGCAATAATCCCCCCCCCAGTTGTTTTTTACCAAAAAAAGGGGTATAATGAATGAAAAGTGACCTTATATCCAAATACAGAGAACTATAAACATTTGAAAAGTTACTAATTTAATTAAATAAAATTAATAAAAGAACAACCAGGTTCAGAAAATGATCCTTTAGTGGAGACTGTTATGTGATATAAAAAATGCTTTTCTATGCATTGTCTTATATGTGATCTCCACAAATCTCTGAAGAAAAGACAATAGAAAAAATAAAAGAAAAAAAACACAGTAGATTACGTCTGTAGTTTACAGACATGAACAATGACACAATGAGAAAATGATTTATCCCAAGTCTCTAACCAGTAACTAGCAAAACTGGAACTCTAACCCAGGCCTTCAGGGTATGTATTCTGCTATCCCAAATTAATGCAATATGGCAAACATGACAATTTGTTAAAACTGAAGTTATTTCTATTTAAAAAGAGATGGAAGAGCCAACTATATTTTTTTTAAATTGCAAGTAGCATTATATTAGAATTCCCCCTATACTATTATAAATCCTTTCAAGCAGGACAATAATCCCTTTATATAAGCATAATTCCTCCATCATTAGAATACTACATACTCCCTAGCTGCAGATAATAATAATAACAAAGCTCTCATTTCTTCACACATGTATGCTAGACTATGTCCTACGTTCTCCACATTCACTGGCTTCAGCATTTTTCTTTTTTTGGGCCACTTCTATTGGTCTTTCATTTATCTATTTTCATCCATCTTTGTTCTTTGGCTCCTGTGGGCCTCCCATCGCAGCAGCCTCTGTCGCTGCAGTGCATTGGCTCTGGGCGCATACGCTCCGGAGCTCTGGCTCAGTAGTTGGACACATCGGTCCAGCCGCTCCGTGGCACGTGGGATCTTCCCAGGCTAGGGATCGAACCAGCACCCCCTGCACTGCAGTGCAGTGCCTTTATCCACTGGACCATCAGGGAAGCCCTGACTTCGGCTTTTATGGCAATCTTACGAGATAGGCATTATTATTATGACCACCATCATCATCATTATACAGATGGAATAAAAGTGAAGCATAAAGAGGTTAACTAACTTGTCCATGACCATTTCGCTAGGAAATTGGTTCAGCAACTTTCAGCTGCAACATTATCTTGCTTGTTGAAACAGAAGCCTCTTTACCCCAACATCGGCACTATCGGATTCAACCAATGATAAGGGAAGAATCTCTAGTTGAGATTAACACAATTTAAACGCTTTCCATGCCTGCTGATTACACTTTATCAAAGTGCTGGAGAACACACATATAAAGTACCTAACAGAGAACCTGGCACAAGGTGTGTAGTTAACAACTACTGAGAGTTTACTGTGTGTCTGGCATAATTCTAAATGCTTTTTTCTTTATATGCACTCCATATAAAGAGTGTTTCTCTTTTTGTCCTAATGGATGTGCTATATTTATTATGCTCAGTTACTCAGTCATGTCCAACTCTTTGCAGCCCCAAGGACTGTAGCCCACCAGGCTCATCTGTCTATCGGATTTTCCAGGCAAGAATGCTGGAGTGAGTTGCCATTTCCTCCTCCAGGGAATCTTCCCGACCCAGTGACCAAACTTGAATTTCGTGCAGCTCCTGCACTGGCAGGCAGATACTTTACCACTGAGGGACCTGGAGTGAATCAAAAGCCATTTCTTTGGAAATGAAGCTGGGCAATGGAAAAAGCTTCTTTTCACGAAGGCAAGGACTGTTATATCAATGCGAATAAACAGCTGTTGTATACGGGTTGTTAGGGACTACTGTTGCTCTGGCCCTTGATGAGACCCAGATGCACACACGAAAGTATGAAAGGAAGTATCAGTGAGGAGACTGAGATCATAAGCTGGACTCCCCACCTACACAGAGATTTCCTCTCCAGGAAAAGTAAAACTTAAGTACAAATACATTTAGAAGTTTGCTGGATTTTCCAAATCAATTCTGGGAATTTTAAATAAGTTACCTCCCTTAGTTCTTTTAATATTATTTCTTGACATTTTTAAAGGAAAAAATACTTTATTTAAAGAATCATAAACATGAAATTTTCAGAAATCCACATATTATGCAGAACAAGGTACAACAGCCTCCCTTGTAAAACTACAGTTTGGAGAAATTTGGTTTCATAATCACACTAACCCACTCATTTATTCAACAAGAATTGAATCAGAACTGTCCTACATACTTCATGTCATATGAAATAGACATGAAAATGAAGCAGAAAATCTCCCGCGATAGAAAGAATCATTCTTTCAAATGTCAATGACTACTTCTTTTTTTTAAGTTTTTATTCTATAATGGAGTATAGCTGACTAATCATGTTGTGATAGTTTCATAGGGACAACAAAGGGACCCAGCCATACGTACATGTGTATCCATTCTCCCCCAGGCTCCCCACCCATCCAGGCCGCCATATAGCATCAATGACTGCTTATAACTTGCCACAATGTTGGATTCAAATGACACCAAAATGGTCATATAAAACACTATGACACTGGTGTGGGGCAAAATTATATATGTGTGTGTGTGTGTGTGTGTGTGTGTTTGTGTGTGTACATATATATATATATGTTAAATTCAAATTCATATATATATATATATATATATATATATGAAATTAAAAGCAAGATCTTTTATAAAGGCAAATATATTCAGCATCAGTGGACCTCAGAGTAAGACAAGAGATCCAGGATGTCTGCTCAAGCTAGTAAATTATCCAAATAGATCTGTATCTTTCTCCTCCTTAATGTTCTTCAAATTCCTTGTTGATTAATATATTAAATCTAAACAAGAAAGATGTAGAACTACTTACAGTAACAGAGAGGGTGAAAGGTGGGAGACAGTAAACTAAGGCAGAGACCTGGGTCTCACTGTACATTCTACAGCCAATATGAATGATATTGATTTTCAGATTATCTGCTCTTTTATATTATTCATACCTCCTTTCCTCTCTATTAGTGAAGAGAACTAAATTGTCTGTGCACTTGCTTGATTCCACTGAGAGGCCTGAATCACCACTTGGAAATATCAATCATTCCTTTAAGATTAGTCTCTACTAAAAGCCTGCAGCGAAATGATAATGCACTAACCTGTCTCCAGTTAATGGCAAAATAATGGTGGCTTGAGAAGAAAATACAATGAAAGATAATCTCATTTGAGGGCTGCAAAATAAGAAAAGAGGCAGTTAAAACACTTTTAAAAGAAATATTGATACAATACAGATATATAGCTAGGGAGTCTCATTTAAAATCAGTCTCACTGAATGGTCCAGGCTTCTTTTAAATGGAACCCCTAAGTAGATACACGAACTCTGCTCAACATTATCATGATCACATAAGTCATTCTGGATTTAGTCAGTGCTTCTCAGCACTCAGGCATTCCTCCCTGACCCAGAGGACCACTTAGGAAGAAACTAACTAGAAAGATAAACTCCAGGTCAATGGAACATTTTTTGTAGAAAGTAATTCTTCCTTTGCTATTCCGTCTCCTCTCCTTCAAGGAGGCCAATCCCTTCAGAATGATTATCATAGTAAGTTTAAGGTTGGAGGACTCCCAGTTTGATTTAATTATAATTATGAGAGAAGTTCATACAAGTGATCATGAAGTCGGATTAGGTCTAGAGGGTCATGAACAACGTGAAAGAGAACAAATCACATTTTGATTAGACATTTGCAACTCTCTAAGTCTTAAGCATCACACTTCCTTCCGACTGACAACAAGTGCCTTTTTAAGGTTAGCTACACCTTTTGCACTCTAAGCCTTGATCTCACAGAATGGTTCCTGTTTCAAAGACACTCTGTGCAACGTTTATTAAGATCTGACCCTGAAGCTGTGACACCAAGCTCTATAAACTGAACAGCAGAATGCTGTCCAAGAGTTACACATATTTGAGAAGTCATTCTCTTCAGCAGTCATGCTTTAGTCACGTCCTACAATGTATTATGGCTTAGTAATAACTGAACAGTCAAACTCGTGCCAGATAAACTATGTATTACAGAATTCCAATTTCCAAACCAGACCAAAATGACCCATTGCTTTTGATCAAAGTCTATGAGACACTCGGCACACTCTTGGATTAAATCAGAAAATTTATAAACAACTCTCTCTTCTGCCTTTGACACTTAAGGATATAGGGCCTTGTTTATTTTTTCTTTCCTAGACAAGTTTCTTTCCTAGACAACCTTAGACCCTGTCCAGAAATGAGTGTTATACTAGGTTTCTTAAGCAGGAGACTGATGACTGAACATGGACAAGCATACATTTTTATGGGGATAAGCTTACTGCTGCCAATAACTGAAAGCAAGGATTTCCTAGGCCTCTACAGATTGTTTGAAGTTACTTGCAACATGACTTTCAAAATGTTTTGATCATCCAAGCCTGTTTTAAAGAAAACATTTGGGCTAACAAGACTGAAAGAAGCAATATTTAATGATACAGTTCTTTTTCATGTCCTTTCCATTATCTTGATAAACTTGCATTTGCTCATTGCATTTTTTTCCTCTTAAAAAAAAAAAAGGAATAAAAAAAAGCCTCAAAAGCCTAGTGTCCTAGGGATACTTTTAAATACGGAAGCCACTAATTCCTGGTTACCTCTAAATAAGAGGGTAAGCTGGATATCATAGCAGTTATGCTTTTTATAGGACACAAAACGATCTTTCCTAGTAAGGCTTATTGCATATATAGAACAGTTAAATTTTAAACCAGCCACACACCCACACATTGTGTAAACACGAGTCATTTCTTTAAACACACACACAAGTGCTTTTTCTGGTAGTGGGTTATTAACACATGCTCATTTGAAGTTTACCAACACTTTTTTTTTCTTAATGAGGACCTCAACAATGCTAAAAATTGTGCGGAGTGGAAAATACATTATGGGTACTATTAGCATATATTTTTAATGTGATAAATTATGAGAAAGCATAACTGAAATTCAAAACAGTTGAAAACTCAGAAAGGCAAAGACATTTGGAATCATATCTGAAGATACTTTCCCGGAGACTGAGCCAAGTTTCCCGGTTCCAGGTGAAATAAACCCTCAGCAACTGAAGGGTTATCCTAATAACAGCAGGTGTGTGTGATAAGACCCTGAGGCACTTACAATCAACATTTCAGTAAAGACTTTTCCTGTAAATGGTTTCCAAAACAAAAAGGACACCCTACCTACCCTTTGGTCTACTTCCCTCCACTTCAAAGTCCCCTGCTTAGAAAAGGAAAGTACTGAGAAATTACCTTACAAATCTCTCTGTAAGTTGCTGGACAAAATTGTAAATTTCAATCCAGTTATTTGCCACACTGCCAGACCTGAAAAAGGAAGTTGAACGAATTAGAAAAACAGCGCATTTACAGGGGCGTGACCTGACCTCTTCTTCAAGCCAAGTTAAAGTGTAGCTGAAAGGTAGATGGGGCGTAGGCCTCTACAGATTGTTTGAAGTTACTTGCAACATGACTTTCAAAATGTTTTGATCATCCAAGCCTGTTTTAAAGAAAACATTTGGGCTAACAAGACTGAAAGAAGCAATATTTAATGATACAGTTCTTTTTCATGTCCTTTCCATTATCTTGATAAACTTGCATTTGCTCATTGCATTTTTTTCCTCTTAAAAAAAAAAAAGGAATAAAAAAAAGCCTCAAAAGCCTAGTGTCCTAGGGATACTTTTAAATACAGAAGCCACTAATTCCTGGTTACCTCTAAATAAGAGGGTAAGCTGGATATCATAGCAGTTATGCTTTTTATAGGACACAAAACGATCTTTCCTAGTAAGGCTTATTGCATATATAGAACAGTTAAATTTTAAACCAGCCACACACCCACACATTGTGTAAACACGAGTCATTTCTTTAAACACACACACAAGTGCTTTTTCTGGTAGTGGGTTATTAACACATGCTCATTTGAAGTTTACCAACACTTTTTTTTTCTTAATGAGGACCTCAACAATGCTAAAAATTGTGCGGAGTGGAAAATACATTATGGGTACTATTAGCATATATTTTTAATGTGATAAATTATGAGAAAGCATAACTGAAATTCAAAACAGTTGAAAACTCAGAAAGGCAAAGACATTTGGAATCATATCTGAAGATACTTTCCCGGAGACTGAGCCAAGTTTCCCGGTTCCAGGTGAAATAAACCCTCAGCAACTGAAGGGTTATCCTAATAACAGCAGGTGTGTGTGATAAGACCCTGAGGCACTTACAATCAACATTTCAGTAAAGACTTTTCCTGTAAATGGTTTCCAAAACAAAAAGGACACCCTACCTACCCTTTGGTCTACTTCCCTCCACTTCAAAGTCCCCTGCTTAGAAAAGGAAAGTACTGAGAAATTACCTTACAAATCTCTCTGTAAGTTGCTGGACAAAATTGTAAATTTCAATCCAGTTATTTGCCACACTGCCAGACCTGAAAAAGGAAGTTGAACGAATTAGAAAAACAGCGCATTTACAGGGGCGTGACCTGACCTCTTCTTCAAGCCAAGTTAAAGTGTCAGCAGCTGAAAGGTAGATGGCTACAAGAACCCAGGATGCCAACCCATCCTCAGGCACCACCTGCCTGCTAAGGGTCTAAACGCAGCCTTCCTTAGAAGGAAATGCAAACCACACTGGGCACGTTAACTTAAGATTGTGCCTGGCTACAAGGAAAGTTTTATCCTGCGATCAGGATAAAATCCGGCAAACTTTGGCCAGCGTGAGGCGGTGAGGACTGAAGGACCCAGAAAGAATCTTATCTGGGTACCAGGGTCGCCCAAGGCGACCCCAAGGGCCCGCACTCCCATTTCCGAAGAAACCCCACGACTGGACCGCAGGGCCACCGGTTGCCCTAGAGAGCCTCGCGAGCAGCTCCGGGCTCCTCCTATCACCCCGCAGCCCGCACAGATCCGAAAGCGCTCGCCTTTGGGAGGCAGAAAGCAACAGGGCGCCCATCACCTGGTGTCCCTCATCCCTCCCCAGGTCGCACCGACATCTCAGCCCGCCCGACCACAGCTCGCCCCCCGGCGCCCCTCTCATCAGAAGACCCCGGATCTCCCTCCCGCACTCACTTGTCCAGGACGAAGTAGAGATCAAAGGCTCCGTGGCAGGAGGGCTGCTCCTGGGCGCTCAGCAGCCCCCCGGGGCCGCCGAGAGCCAGCAGCCACAGCCGCGGCAGCAGCCAGCGCCCGGGACCGCGGGCCGGGGAGAGCCCCGCCACCATCCTGCGGCCGGGGCTCCGCGGCTGCCTCCTGCGCGCAGCCCCCTCGGCCCCGCGCGAGGCTGGTGGCAGTGACCGGGACGCCCCCCGGAGGTGGGAGACCGCGAGCCGCGAGGGCGCCGCGCCTGGGTCGGCGAGACCCACTCGCGGACAGAGGGAGGGAGCCGGGAAAGGAGGGAGGTCCTAGGAGGACAAAGGGAGACTCTGCAAGCGCCGCAGCTGCAGCCGGAACTCTTGACGAATCCCAATGGAAGGGCGCTCCGGTCCTCCCCCTCCCGATTCCGGAGAGTTCCTACAGACAATAAAGGGCCCGCGGCGGCCGCTGGCGAGAGAAGTTCCTCCCCGGGCCGCGGATCGAGCCTCGGGCGTCCGCTCGGGAGCCGGGCCGAGAGCTCCGGTCCTCCGGGAGGGCCCGAGGCCAGGCGCTGCGGGGCAGGCCCCCCCGGGACGCGGCCGCCGCCGTGCAAACTTGGGAGCGGAGACCCCTCTCTTCGGGTGGCCCGGCCTCGGGCGGCCCGCCTCCGCCCGGCACTGCAAGCTTTCCTCCACCTACTCGGCTCTGGCCCCGCGCGGCCGGGCGGTCCCTTTAGAGGGAGGAGGCTCAGCGGCTCCCGAGAAGCCAGTCGCGCCGGGCCGCCGACCCGCGGGGTCAGCGAGCGCCCGGGGCGGGGCCTGGGCCGAGCCACACGCACACTTGTGGGTTGGTGCCAAGCTGAGATGACTAACGCTTGCCAGCTCTTGGAAAGGAGAGAAGTCGTTTAGAAAAGCAGATGTCCTGTAGAAACTCAACATCCCCCTGAAGCCTGCAGGCTGGGCCTATTTCAGCAGCTGTGCGGAGCAGCCCTGGGCGGGGATGGGAGACTGGGGTCCAGGCGTCTCAAGAGAGGGCGTGCCCCCCGCGATCTGCCCCACCCCCACGACCACAAGCGCACTGGCTGCTCCCCTACCTAAGGAAGGTAACTTCCTCTTTTTTAAAGCAAACTTACTGCATTGTTTCACCTCGACGAGCCTGCAAACCTCGCAGTGGGAGGAATGTGGGGGGAGGGGAGGGGCGGGGGTGGAAACTGAACTCTTCAGAATGGACAGCTGTACCTCAAAATAGATCATCCCACCGTCATTCATCTCAAGCTCCAGATAGTAGAATTTCATCTAGGAGCAAGCTGGCAGTGACCGGGACGCCCCCCGGAGGTGGGAGACCGCGAGCCGCGAGGGCGCCGCGCCTGGGTCGGCGAGACCCACTCGCGGACAGAGGGAGGGAGCCGGGAAAGGAGGGAGGTCCTAGGAGGACAAAGGGAGACTCTGCAAGCGCCGCAGCTGCAGCCGGAACTCTTGACGAATCCCAATGGAAGGGCGCTCCGGTCCTCCCCCTCCCGATTCCGGAGAGTTCCTACAGACAATAAAGGGCCCGCGGCGGCCGCTGGCGAGAGAAGTTCCTCCCCGGGCCGCGGATCGAGCCTCGGGCGTCCGCTCGGGAGCCGGGCCGAGAGCTCCGGTCCTCCGGGAGGGCCCGAGGCCAGGCGCTGCGGGGCAGGCCCCCCCGGGACGCGGCCGCCGCCGTGCAAACTTGGGAGCGGAGACCCCGCTCTTCGGGTGGCCCGGCCTCGGGCGGCCCGCCTCCGCCCGGCACTGCAAGCTTTCCTCCACCTACTCGGCTCTGGCCCCGCGCGGCCGGGCGGTCCCTTTAGAGGGAGGAGGCTCAGCGGCTCCCGAGAAGCCAGTCGCGCCGGGCCGCCGACCCGCGGGGTCAGCGAGCGCCCGGGGCGGGGCCTGGGCCGAGCCACACGCACACTTGTGGGTTGGTGCCAAGCTGAGATGACTAACGCTTGCCAGCTCTTGGAAAGGAGAGAAGTCGTTTAGAAAAGCAGATGTCCTGTAGAAACTCAACATCCCCCTGAAGCCTGCAGGCTGGGCCTATTTCAGCAGCTGTGCGGAGCAGCCCTGGGCGGGGATGGGAGACTGGGGTCCAGGCGTCTCAAGAGAGGGCGTGCCCCCCGCGATCTGCCCCACCCCCACGACCACAAGCGCACTGGCTGCTCCCCTACCTAAGGAAGGTAACTTCCTCTTTTTTAAAGCAAACTTACTGCATTGTTTCACCTCGACGAGCCTGCAAACCTCGCAGTGGGAGGAATGTGGGGGGAGGGGAGGGGCGGGGGTGGAAACTGAACTCTTCAGAATGGACAGCTGTACCTCAAAATAGATCATCCCACCGTCATTCATCTCAAGCTCCAGATAGTAAGAATTTCATCTAGGAGCAAGCTGGGCCACGCTGACCAAGCTTGCGCAGGAGCAAAAGTTTGCAGGCATTTGGATTCGCTGCTTATGCATTCTGGACTCCCTCTCTCTTCTCTGCCCCCACCCAACCTGGATCTGCGACCTCTGCCTTCCCCTGGAGGAAACTGGCTTTTAGAATCTAACCATCTCACAGGCATACACACCAGTGATGGACAGTAATGCGAAGTGCCACTTTCGCCTTTTCATTTGAATGAAATTAAGACTTTATGATAAAAAGTTCATATAATTCATCACATGCTGTTTTAGCAATCCTACTGATCATGGTACATATTTAACTTTTCATGTACATTATCTTCAACATACAACCAGATTTGCAAGCTCTATTTGCAAGCTGTTTGAAGATAGAAATCCACTTCTTTATCTACTTAGGTAAAGAATCTGCCTACCAATGCAGACGCAGGTTCCATCCCTGGGTTACCAGAGAAGGAAATGACAACCCACTCCAGTATTTTTGCCTGGGAAATCCCTGGACAGAGGAACCTGATGGGCTGCATCCATGGGGGTCACAAATGAGTTGGACGACTTGATGATTAAAAACAATGTGCTACGGACTGTTCTAGGACCTGGAAATTAAGCCCCAGTTTCCATAAGGCTTGAAGTCTGGTTGAGGAGGGAAAAACAGACAAAAATACACAAGTAAATGTCCATATAGAAGGTACTTTACAGAGATTTAAAATATGGTCATATCATAATGACCAACTAGATGACTAACCAAGAACGCAGGCATTCTAAGAGCTAGAGGAAGAAACATTCCCAGTAACTGCAACTTTCCAGAAGTATTAGCTTAAATGTTCAAGAAACAGAAAGAAAAACATTGCAACTGGAGGTTTCTGAGAAAGAGGAAGTAAGAGGGCTGGGCAGGGGCTAGCGTGTGTGCTTTGTAAACTGGTGGTAAAGAATTCAGGGGCGGGCTTCCCCTGGTGGCCCAGTGGGTAAGGACACCGTCTTGCAGGGCAACGGCCGCCGGTTCGATCCCTGGCCTGGGAAGATCCCACGTGCCGCGGAGCGGCTGGACTGATGTGTCCAATCACCGAGCAGGAGCTCTGCAGCGCATGCGCCCAGAGCTTGCGCTCTGCGACAACAGACGCCACCGCGAGGCCCACAGGAGTCAACGAATAAAGACGGATGAAAATAGAGAAATGAAAGACCAATAGAAGTGGCCCGCCCGCTCCCCTCCCTCCCCAACCCGACCCCCGCCCAAAATAAATAAATAAATCTTAAAAAAAAAGATAAAAAGAATTCAGGGGCTTCCCTGGTAGCTCAGTGGTAAAGAGTTCGCCTGCCAATGCAGGAGACACGAGTTCAATCCCTGAGCCGGGAAGATGCCACATGCTGTGGAGCAACTAAGCCTGTGAGCCACAACTAGAGAGTAGCCCCCACTCCCTGTAACTAGAGAAGAGCCTGCAGCAGCAGTGAAGACCAAGAATAACCAAAAATTAAATAAATAAATAAAACACATTAAAAAATAAAATAAAATAAATAAAAAGCCAAAAAAGAAAAAAAAAGAATTCAGGAATTTTATATTGTGAGATGAAGCCCATTAAAGGAGTCCCAGGGGGGAGACAGAGGTAAATTGACATGATCGATTTTTTTTTTTAAGATCGTTATAATTGATATGACACAATGAATTTCGAGACAGCAAGAAGCGAAAGCAGGAAAACCAGTTGGGAAACTACAGTGGTGCCAGGGCACAATAAAATGGTGCCTGGGACCATCATCCCTGACTGAATAGTGGCTGAACAGAGAGATACTGATGGGTGAGAGCTCCAGTGAATACAGGTAGATCCCCAGTTTGGACATATCTCCAGCTCCAGATGGAAATTCCACTATCAGTCACTGCACCCACTGCTTCTTACCTGATAAGAAGGGCACAGACAGGTAGGTGGGTGATTGAATGAAAGACAATTCACACTTTTGTCAGAAAGAAATTGCAAATCCTCCATTGTTTACAAGTAACTGAGCTTCAGAAAAAAAAAGTCCATGAAAGGGATGGCTGTTATTAGCATCCTAACTCTGGGCTCCTTGGTCTCATCTTTCCTTAAGGTTCTGAAACTCTGGTTCTTCTGCAGCCGTAAGGCCTCCAGGGATATGTTGCCACCTCTCATTTCAAATTTCGGCCCAGCTATGGGATTACATTAATCTCTTTGACTTCCCATAGCAAAACTAGAACAGGCTGATATTTTCAGGAAACTTGTATTAACAGCTTATTAAAGTTTTCTTTTTTCTTTTTCCCCCAAGGTTTTTATTATTTACTGTTGGTCAAAACTGTTCTCCATTTTCAACTTAATTTTTAATCAAGACAGAATCCAAGATAGCATATAACTTTAGCAATGAATATCATATCAGTACGTGACTGAATAAAATCTGGTGCAAGGGGAGGAAGTCACCGAAAAGCAATGATAATCACTTTCAAGTTAGGAGGGGAAAGAAGGTAAAGAAATATGAGACACAATGTTAGCTACTTACTCTAGCCTCATGACGAAGTATTTTGAATTCACATGTATTGGCTTTCTCTTCCCCAAACTTCTTGACTCATTTTCTGCTCAACTTCTGGAACTCTACAATCTAGTTTAAGGATCCATCTTGTGTTAGTACAAACTAAAGCAAAATACTTTGAAATTAAAACTACTCTTCCTCCAAATTCCTAGGCCTTCCATGGCTTTTCTCATTCAATTCTTCTTCCCTGATCAAGAAGGAACGATTAGTCCTTGTTGATTTGTTTGGGTAATTAAACCAGGCCAGTTCTGAAACTTTTATTATTTCAGCAGGGATGTGACCTTACGTAGCACAGGCCAATAATTAATCAAATCATTTTCATCTAATATAAATAAGTGGAAAGGTCATTAATTACTTGGGCAACAAGCTGTCCCTATTTGTCCCAGACTGAAGGGTGTCCAGGGACATGCAACTTTCAGTGCTGAGACTGGGCAGACATAGTCCCTAAAGAGGGGTCTTAATCACACTATTTTCAAGGACAATGAGGTAAGATGAAAGAAGACAGACTTAGGAACTCATGAGAAGGAGGGCACAGACAGGTAGGTGGGTGATTGAATGAAAGACAATTCACACTTTTGTCAGAAAGAAATTGCAAATCCTCCATTGTTTACAAGTAACTGAGCTTCAGAAAAAAGTCCATGAAAGGGATGGCTGTTATTAGCATCCTAACTCTGGGCTCCTTGGTCTCATCTTTCCTTAAGGTTCTGAAACTCTGGTTCTTCTGCAGCCGTAAGGCCTCCAGGGATATGTTGCCACCTCTCATTTCAAATTTCGGCCCAGCTATGGGATTACATTAATCTCTTTGACTTCCCATAGCAAAACTAGAACAGGCTGATATTTTCAGGAAACTTGTATTAACAGCTTATTAAAGTTTTCTTTTTTCTTTTTCCCCCAAGGTTTTTATTATTTACTGTTGGTCAAAACTGTTCTCCATTTTCAACTTAATTTTTAATCAAGACAGAATCCAAGATAGCATATAACTTTAGCAATGAATATCATATCAGTACGTGACTGAATAAAATCTGGTGCAAGGGGAGGAAGTCACCGAAAAGCAATGATAATCACTTTCAAGTTAGGAGGGGAAAGAAGGTAAAGAAATATGAGACACAATGTTAGCTACTTACTCTAGCCTCATGACGAAGTATTTTGAATTCACATGTATTGGCTTTCTCTTCCCCAAACTTCTTGACTCATTTTCTGCTCAACTTCTGGAACTCTACAATCTAGTTTAAGGATCCATCTTGTGTTAGTACAAACTAAAGCAAAATACTTTGAAATTAAAACTACTCTTCCTCCAAATTCCTAGGCCTTCCATGGCTTTTCTCATTCAATTCTTCTTCCCTGATCAAGAAGGAACGATTAGTCCTTGTTGATTTGTTTGGGTAATTAAACCAGGCCAGTTCTGAAACTTTTATTATTTCAGCAGGGATGTGACCTTACGTAGCACAGGCCAATAATTAATCAAATCATTTTCATCTAATATAAATAAGTGGAAAGGTCATTAATTACTTGGGCAACAAGCTGTCCCTATTTGTCCCAGACTGAAGGGTGTCCAGGGACATGCAACTTTCAGTGCTGAGACTGGGCAGACATAGTCCCTAAAGAGGGGTCTTAATCACACTATTTTCAAGGACAATGAGGTAAGATGAAAGAGAAGACAGACTTAGGAATCTCAACAAGCCATGAGAAGGAGTGGTCGCAAGCCATGAAGAAGGAATAGTCTCTTAGGGAAAAGGACTTGGGCCAGTGTCAGCTGGACACTAGCCGGCTAGGGCTTCAAATTCATTTGTTAACAATTACAAACATTCTGAAACACTATTTATCTTTCTACTCTAAATCGAGAATGGGATAAGAAATGCAGATTTTTAGCAGAGGGGCACAGTTCAACTGAATGACTTTGATGGATCTAAAGTATTTCTCTTGGATCAAATTATCTGCATTTCTGCTAAAGTATTTTGCTTCATAGTCCATACAAGACCCTACTCTTTGAAAGTTATTTTTTTATCAAAATTCTAGTTCAACATTAGACTTTATTACCTTATTATATAAAACTTACTAATAAATCCAAGAACACTTTAAACTCTTTTAAACAGTTTAATGCATTTAGAATAATGACATTGACACCTGATGATTAAAAGTGTCCATTAGGCCCTCTTTCATTGCCCATCTCTTGTACCCACATATCTCCTATTGGGTTTCATGTCAAATTTTATTTATTTATTTATTTATTTTTATGTAACAAGTATTTATCAATGCCTACTAGGTATCTGATAATATTCTAACATATAATTATATATAACTGCTTTCAGGAGTTCATCTTTCCAGTATCCTATCATTAAGTTATTTCTGAATCTTTTGACCCCAACAAAAAATAAACAGGAATAAGAGACAAATAAGTTATAATAATAAACAGAGGAAAACAGAAATGAACCTATTCTTTATGTGTATAAAGTCATATAATCTATGTTATTTACAAGTAGATAACTTCCTATGACATCCATAATGACAAATGTGATACTCCTGGAAGTAAAGTACCACACCGGAAGTGACTCATATTTACATTACCTGTAGAGTGATTCATTATATAACTACCGTGATTCACAGGAAGAAAAAAAGTACCTAAGATGATAAATCTTATTTAAATTTTGGTCAGTATAGTCACTAAAGAACCAGCTTTCCCCCATGTCTGAACTAGTTCCTGACAGTGAAAGAAATGTTTTTTGATAGTACGATTACTTCTGCAAAGAGTCGAACACAACTGAGCAACTGGACTGAACTGAACTGAGGACAATAGGGAATATCAACCAATAGCAGAAAGTGGATCCTAACACCTGCATTGGGGATGGGATAAATCCAGTTTCCAAAACAACCCAGAGACTCTGGGATTTGACTGCAGGAGGTATATTGGGTCATGTGCTCTGGAAGAAAACCTGTAAGAGTGAAGAAAGCAAAATGGTCAAAGGGAAAGTGAAACATGACACACTTGCCGAGGAAGTCTATTTACATTCAACATTTGAAAGTGGGATAAGAAATGCAGATTTTTAGCAGAGGCACAGTTCAACTGAATGACTTTGATGGATCTAAAGTATTTCTCTTGGATCAAATTATCTGCATTTCTGCTAAAGTATTTTGCTCCATACTCCATACAAGACCCTACTCTTTGAATTCTCCTCTTCTACCCAAATTCTAGTCCAACATTAGACTTTATTACCTTATTATATAAAACTTACTAATAAATCCAAGAACACTTTAAACTCTTTTAAACAGTTTAATGCATTTAGAATAATGACATTGACACCTGATGATTAAAAGTGTCCATTAGGCCCTCTTTCATTGCCCATCTCTTGTACCCACATATCTCCTATTGGGTTTCATGTCAAATTTTATTTATTTATTTATTTATTTTTATGTAACAAGTATTTATCAATGCCTACTAGGTATCTGATAATATTCTAACATATAATTATATATAACTGCTTTCAGGAGTTCATCTTTCCAGTATCCTATCATTAAGTTATTTCTGAATCTTTTGACCCCAACAAAAAATAAACAGGAATAAGAGACAAATAAGTTATAATAATAAACAGAGGAAAACAGAAATGAACCTATTCTTTATGTGTATAAAGTCATATAATCTATGTTATTTACAAGTAGATAACTTCCTATGACATCCATAATGACAAATGTGATACTCCTGGAAGTAAAGTACCACACCGGAAGTGACTCATATTTACATTACCTGTAGAGTGATTCATTATATAACTACCGTGATTCACAGGAAGAAAAAAAGTACCTAAGATGATAAATCTTATTTAAATTTTGGTCAGTATAGTCACTAAAGAACCAGCTTTCCCCCATGTCTGAACTAGTTCCTGACAGTGAAAGAAATGTTTTTTGATAGTACGATTACTTCTGCAAAGAGTCGAACACAACTGAGCAACTGGACTGAACTGAACTGAGGACAATAGGGAATATCAACCAATAGCAGAAAGTGGATCCTAACACCTGCATTGGGGATGGGATAAATCCAGTTTCCAAAAACAACCCAGAGACTCTGGGATTTGACTGCAGGAGGTATATTGGGTCATGTGCTCTGGAAGAAAACCTGTAAAGAGTGAAGAAAGCAAAAATGGTCAAAGGGAAAGTTGAAACATGACACACTTGCCGAGGAAGTCTCAACCCACCCCAGCGGTAGTCTGGAGCTGGAATGGCCTTTCACAGTTGTCCTGAATTGAATGAGGGCAGAGTTTTGGGTCTCTATGGACCAGTCATTAAATAGGGCCACTCTAAAAAAAAAAAAGAGAGAGAAAAGAAAAAGAAAAGAAAGTGTAACCTTGGACAACCCAGCTTCCTCTGGCTTAGGACAATTTTTTTTTTTTTTTTAAGATTTATTTATTTATTTATTTTGGTGGGGTGGGTTGGGTTGGGGAGGGAGAGGAGCGAGCGGGCCACTTCTATTGGTCTTTCATTTCTCTAGTTTCATCCGTCTTTGTTTTTTGGCTCCTGTGGGCCTCCCATCGCGGTGGCCTCTGCCGTCGCAGAGCACCGGCTCTGGGCGCATGCGCTCCAGAGCTCCTGCTCAGTGATTGGACACATCGGTCCAGCAGCTCAGCGGCACGTGGGATCTTCCCAGGCCAGGGATCGAACTGGCGCCCCTTGCACTGCAAGAAGGTGTCCTTACCCACTGAACCACCAGGGAAGCCCGGCTTGGGACAATTTTAAGAAAGAATTCAGCTGTGAGCTGCTAGCTCACCTGGCTGTGGGAAGGAGTGCCTCAATCCTGGTGAAGGGCCACAATCTTCAGAATATCCACAAAAATATCCACAAGCACCTGGCAGCTTATTTAATGGAATTCTTATCTCATGTGCAATGTCAGATGTTCAGAAACCAGTGCAGGCTCCCACTGGTGTCCTGGAATGATAAAATCCTGTGAGACCATCCCCCCTCTTGTGCTATCTAGAAGAGACCTGGTCCTGGCCAGCTTCTCAATGCTTACTGAAATTATTCTAATAATGTTCTGTCTTCCCACAGCTCCTACACACTTCACTGTGATTTATATTTCTGATATGCAAAACCAAGCATACTGATCACCTAAGTAATAATTGCCAATATGATACCATTTCCTAATCATTGAAGGCCCTTCATGATAGCATCACAGATTAGCTGTGTATTTTCACCTTGAACAAGTTAGGCCCCGTCATGTACTCCATGCTCCAGAGAAACCACAAGACTCACCATGCCCCTGTATACACAGTTATACCTTTGGGACTTGCCTCATTTTGAGCCCCTATTTTCCTGACACCTTGAGCCAGGTGTCAGATTCTATCTCTTCTTATTCTTCCCTTCCCTTCTGTTACTGAACAGTCTAGGCCATTATCAAACACCGAAAGCCATTAGATGTGCCAAGAAAACAATGTTCCAGTGGAAAGGAGCCATAGTAGTCCAGGGCAGGGTATCAGAGGTCAACCGGAGTGAGGAGTGTCCCCTGGTACAGGGAAAGGGAGCCTGACACAGAGTATCAAACCAAAAAAGAGTGATGGAGATGACCACGTGGGAGGCCAGTGACCCAGCATGAAGAGTCAAAGAACCCGCCAGGTGTGTGTGTGTGTGTGTGTAGGGGGCACTGCCCAGTGTGAGGTTTCTGAGCCTAAGTAAGCAGAGGAAGACTTGTTCAGGGTAGAGCCCATTGCAGGGTGGTTGGAGCCTAACCCAGACTTCCATGCAGGGAAATCACCCCAGTGCAGAGTGGCAGAGCATGAATAGAGCAAGAAGAGAATCTACACTGGAAGACCAGCTGTCCAAAATGTCAGAGCATGAGTTCAAATGAGTCGAGGGTGGGGCAGTGCATTGCCAGTACAAGAGCCTGGCCAGTATGTAAAGGAAATCTGCACAAGAAGCCAGCCTGGTGTGGGGTTGGATCTAAGCAGAGCAAGGCAAGTTTCAGACCTAGCAGGGTATATTGAAACCTAAGTATAAATAGCACATGAAGGCTTTTTTTAAGGTCACTCCCATAGGGTTTCAGAGCCAAGATAGGTTATGCAAAGAGACACCTGAGGGCATGGCGGCAGCCAAGTACAGAGTGTGTCAGTGCCTGAGTAGGAGCAGCAGGCGGTAATGGTGTCATAACTCCTTCAGGATGAGAGCATAGGCACTGGGGGATGGTCACAGAGGTGATGAGAACATGCAGGGGTTTAGAAAGCTTTTCACCGTAATAATTGCCAATATGATACCATTTCCTAATCATTGAAGGCCCTTCATGATAGCATCACAGATTAGCTGTGTATTTTCACCTTGAACAAGTTAGGCCCCGTCATGTACTCCATGCTCCAGAGAAACCACAAGACTCACCATGCCCCTGTATACACAGTTATACCTTTGGGACTTGCCTCATTTTGAGCCCCTATTTTCCTGACACCTTGAGCCAGGTGTCAGATTCTATCTCTTCTTATTCTTCCCTTCCCTTCTGTTACTGAACAGTCTAGGCCATTATCAAACACCGAAAGCCATTAGATGTGCCAAGAAAACAATGTTCCAGTGGAAAGGAGCCATAGTAGTCCAGGGCAGGGTATCAGAGGTCAACCGGAGTGAGGAGTGTCCCCTGGTACAGGGAAAGGGAGCCTGACACAGAGTATCAAACCAAAAAAGAGTGATGGAGATGACCACGTGGGAGGCCAGTGACCCAGCATGAAGAGTCAAAGAACCCGCCAGGTGTGTGTGTGTGTGTGTGTAGGGGGCACTGCCCAGTGTGAGGTTTCTGAGCCTAAGTAAGCAGAGGAAGACTTGTTCAGGGTAGAGCCCATTGCAGGGTGGTTGGAGCCTAACCCAGACTTCCATGCAGGGAAATCACCCCAGTGCAGAGTGGCAGAGCATGAATAGAGCAAGAAGAGAATCTACACTGGAAGACCAGCTGTCCAAAATGTCAGAGCATGAGTTCAAATGAGTCGAGGGTGGGGCAGTGCATTGCCAGTACAAGAGCCTGGCCAGTATGTAAAGGAAATCTGCACAAGAAGCCAGCCTGGTGTGGGGTTGGATCTAAGCAGAGCAAGGCAAGTTTCAGACCTAGCAGGGTATATTGAAACCTAAGTATAAATAGCACATGAAGGCTTTTTTTAAGGTCACTCCCATAGGGTTTCAGAGCCAAGATAGGTTATGCAAAGAGACACCTGAGGGCATGGCGGCAGCCAAGTACAGAGTGTGTCAGTGCCTGAGTAGGAGCAGCAGGCGGTAATGGTGTCATAACTCCTTCAGGATGAGAGCATAGGCACTGGGGGATGGTCACAGAGGTGATGAGAAAGCGGTTATGTGCAGAGGGATAAACAAATTGAGTAAACGTAGATAACATGCTTTTCACCATTCGAGAAGGAAGTTACAAACAAGGAAATGAAAAATAACTATTCTTCTCATAGGTCCATGGTGGATCTTGACACAATCTGATTCATACTCCAGTTTTCAAATTCTAGTCATTTGGTTGTTTATCACGTCCCAGCTTGGGGACTGGCAAAAATCAAAGAAAATGGAAAAGTTGCTTGAAATGGTGAATCCTAAATGAACTCGCTCAACACTGATCCAACTCCCTTCTAGTGCGTCGCTCAGCAGGCTAGAAAAAGCTAAAAATGGACACTTCCTAGATTCCCTTATAAGATTTCCTCACGGTTTGGAATCCACACATGTATGTTCAGGCCAGACTTGGATCAGACCTAAGTTCCATAAGGAGACAGGCAGGGTATGCAGTGTCATTTATTTGTTTAATTAACTGTACTGGGTCTTAGTTGCAGTACATGGAATCTTCAGTCTTCGATGGGGCATGCAGGATCTAGTTCCCCAACCAGGGATTGAACCCAGGACCCCCACATTGGGAGGGAAGAGTGTTAGTCACTGGACCACTGGGGAAGTCCCTGCAGTGTCCTTTCGCTCATGCAGGTCATGACAGAGGCTGTGTGAAGGGGGCAGCATCTGGGTTTCATTCAGTGATTTCAGGGTCCACCTCCCCAAACTCAGCAAAGCAAGCAGCTCCCTTGCAGCCTGGTGCTGGGTGTATTTGAGGAGTTTTCCTAAACCCTCGGCCTTCCCTCTCCTTCTTCAGCAATACAAATGACTCTGTGAGCTATTTATACTTCTTAATATATCCCTTTTACTTAGAGTAGCTGGACCAGATTCTGTTTTCAAACACAGCAACAAGTCCTAACATTCTATAATCTCCGGGAATCTTTGAGTAGTCACTTTGCTGGCATTTATAATGATAAAAGATTATAAGTGAAAGAAAAGAGATAAGAATTTTTAACTTACCCATTGCACTCATTGGATATTATTCCTCTTCTTGATAAACACAAATATTCTGAAGGAAGGGGAAATTAATTTTTTTGAAAGAACGGTTTCAAAAGGACTTTACATTCTTCACAAGTTTCACACACATGATTTCATATAATCCCCTAATTAAAATTTCCCACTCGTATATCATCCTTCTGCCTTCTTTCTCCCCATTAGTAATCACTCTCTCTGTCAGTCTGCTTCTTTTTTCTTTTATTCACTAGTCTGTTGGGTTTTTTATATTCCACATGTAAACAATATCATACAGTGTTTGTCTTTCTGTCTCACTTATTTCATTTAGCATAAGATTGAACATTGTAGAACACTGTAGACTTTCAAGAATCCTTCATTAAATTATTAAAAAAAAAAAAAAAAAAAAAAAAAAAGTTGGGCTTCCTGGGTGGCTCAGTGCTGAAAAAAAAAACATTGCCTGCCAATGCAGGATACACAGGTTCAACTCCTGATCTGGGAACATTCCACACGCCCTGGTAAACAAAGCCCATGAGCCACAACTCCCGAGTCTGTGCTCCAGAGACTACAATCCGCATGAAGCCTGTACACCCCAGAGCCTGTGTTCTGCAACAGGAGAAGCATTGGCAATGGGAAGCCCATGCACTGCATCTAGAGGGGGGGCCCCTGCTCACTGCAACTAGAGAAAAGCCCATGCAGCAACAAAGACCCAGCACAGCCAAAATAATTAAATTAAAAATTTAAAAAGTAACTTACAGTAGGCAAATCAACAAATTTTTATATAATGGTAAATATTGAAAAAGAAGAAGAGCCAATCTACGTTGAGTATATCATAAGAAAAGTACAAACCGTTTTACCTTTCCTAAGAACACAGAAGTAGACATTTTAAATAACAAAACTCAAAGAATGGATGTGGCTATAGATAGAAACAAATGAATCAGAAGGGAGACAAAACAAGTTGCAGTTATGAACAACACCTTCCTCAAAAGAAACAAGCAAATAAATCCCCAGGTTTCTGCTGGAGATGATACCAAATGCAGGTGTTTTTAGCCCATCCTTTCAGTTGAGGAAGTTCAAGCTTGGTAATCTGTGTTCCCTTGTCTGCACACCACTGGGGGAGAAGGGCTCCCCATACCTATGCCTCCATCATTTTCAAAGGCCAAAAATCCTCTTTAATTTTTGAAAGAACGGTTTCAAAAGGACTTTACATTCTTCACAAGTTTCACACACATGATTTCATATAATCCCCTAATTAAAATTTCCCACTCGTATATCATCCTTCTGCCTTCTTTCTCCCCATTAGTAATCACTCTCTGTCAGTCTGCTTCTTTTTTCTTTTATTCACTAGTCTGTTGGGTTTTTTATATTCCACATGTAAACAATATCATACAGTGTTTGTCTTTCTGTCTCACTTATTTCATTTAGCATAAGATTGAACATTGTAGAACACTGTAGACTTTCAAGAATCCTTCATTAAATTATTAAAAAAAAAAAAGTTGGGCTTCCTGGGTGGCTCAGTGCTGAAAAAACATTGCCTGCCAATGCAGGATACACAGGTTCAACTCCTGATCTGGGAACATTCCACACGCCCTGGTAAACAAAGCCCATGAGCCACAACTCCCGAGTCTGTGCTCCAGAGACTACAATCCGCATGAAGCCTGTACACCCCAGAGCCTGTGTTCTGCAACAGGAGAAGCATTGGCAATGGGAAGCCCATGCACTGCATCTAGAGGGGGGGCCCCTGCTCACTGCAACTAGAGAAAAGCCCATGCAGCAACAAAGACCCAGCACAGCCAAAATAATTAAATTAAAAATTTAAAAAGTAACTTACAGTAGGCAAATCAACAAATTTTTATATAATGGTAAATATTGAAAAAGAAGAAGAGCCAATCTACGTTGAGTATATCATAAGAAAAGTACAAACCGTTTTACCTTTCCTAAGAACACAGAAGTAGACATTTTAAATAACAAAACTCAAAGAATGGATGTGGCTATAGATAGAAACAAATGAATCAGAAGGGAGACAAAACAAGTTGCAGTTATGAACAACACCTTCCTCAAAAGAAACAAGCAAATAAATCCCCAGGTTTCTGCTGGAGATGATACCAAATGCAGGTGTTTTTAGCCCATCCTTTCAGTTGAGGAAGTTCAAGCTTGGTAATCTGTGTTCCCTTGTCTGCACACCACTGGGGGAGAAGGGCTCCCCATACCTATGCCTCCATCATTTTCAAAAGGCCAAAAAAAAAATCCCTCTTTTAAGCTAAGCACTATATTTAAAGGCTTTGTAAGCATCATGAAAAAGAAACTTTTTTTTGCTTCTTCCAAACTTGTTTATATAACATTTTAAACAGCCACATTGTTTCTGCTCCAAGATATTTAAGCTGTGGTATAAACCATTTTTTTTTTTAAGATAAAAAAGTTTGAAATGTAATTTTTCTATTTGGAGTGCCTACAATTAAAAAGATTTTTCATATTTTAGAGTCCTTGTGTTTCTCATGGAAACCACTTGATGAGTACATATCCGACTTTATTTTAACAGCACATATGGCACATAGATTATCTATCCCAGTTTTCTTGGGAAGTTCTTTGAAAGGAGCAGTAGGAAAGTTGTCAATCCCCAAATGGCCAATGGGTTTCATATGTAGCAAATTTGGATAGCAAAATACCAGCTTAAAACTGGTATTCACCAGCACTGGCCCACAAGTGCCTGAGGATATTTTTTATAATTTAGTAAACCAGAGGTTTGCTTTTGACTCTGATCTTTATACAGAGTTAACGTTTGTTCATCAAATAAAGGGAGTCTTCATTTGAAGAAATTTATTGTTACCAAATTTTAAAGTTTCTTAATCAAATAACTACTTAATGCTCACTTTCTGCAGAGCACTGGTCTGTGCTTTTTGGAGGATGGAGTCTATTAAGAGAGAGTCTAGTGAGATATTTTAGTTACTGAACTGAGATAATTAAATACCAATAATACCAAGATTAAAATTATGTGATGGAGTGTAATAGAAATCCCAAAGAGTGAGAAATTACTCATAGCTGGAAAGATCAGGACCAATGGAGGATAGAGTATTTAATTGGCATTTTGAAAGATGGATAGTCCTTTTAAGATTAACCCAGATGAAGGGAAGAAAAGTCTGAAGATGGAGAGAGGGGGGGTAAAAGATGGCATCATGAATTAAGGTATGTAGAAGAAGGAGGATGGTAGAATAGGTGGACATGGGGAAACGATCCTCCACAGATGCGCCAGGAATGCACCTTCAAACACAGAAAATCTCACAGGGCACCAGCTGAGAGTAGGCAGAAGTCCTTGACCACTGGAAGTTAAATCTGTGTTCCCTTGTCTGCACACCACTGGGGAGAAGGGCTCCCCATACCTATTTTGCCTCTTTTAAGCTCAGCACTATATTTAAAGGCTTTGTAAGCATCATGAAAAAGAAACTTTTTTTTGCTTCTTCCAAACTTGTTTATATAACATTTTAAACAGCCACATTGTTTCTGCTCCAAGATATTTAAGCTGTGGTATAAACCATTTTTTTTTTTAAGATAAAAAAGTTTGAAATGTAATTTTTCTATTTGGAGTGCCTACAATTAAAAAGATTTTTCATATTTTAGAGTCCTTGTGTTTCTCATGGAAACCACTTGATGAGTACATATCCGACTTTATTTTAACAGCACATATGGCACATAGATTATCTATCCCAGTTTTCTTGGGAAGTTCTTTGAAAGGAGCAGTAGGAAAGTTGTCAATCCCCAAATGGCCAATGGGTTTCATATGTAGCAAATTTGGCTAGCAAAAATACCAGCTTAAAACTGGTATTCACCAGCACTGGCCCACAAGTGCCTGAGGATATTTTTTATAATTTAGTAAACCAGAGGTTTGCTTTTGACTCTGATCTTTATACAGAGTTAACGTTTGTTCATCAAATAAAGGGAGTCTTCATTTGAAGAAATTTATTGTTACCAAATTTTAAAGTTTCTTAATCAAATAACTACTTAATGCTCACTTTCTGCAGAGCACTGGTCTGTGCTTTTTGGAGGATGGAGTCTATTAAGAGAGAGTCTAGTGAGATATTTTAGTTACTGAACTGAGATAATTAAATACCAATAATACCAAGATTAAAATTATGTGATGGAGTGTAATAGAAATCCCAAAGAGTGAGAAATTACTCATAGCTGGAAAGATCAGGACCAATGGAGGATAGAGTATTTAATTGGCATTTTGAAAGATGGATAGTCCTTTTAAGATTAACCCAGATGAAGGGAAGAAAAGTCTGAAGATGGAGAGAGGGGGGGTAAAAGATGGCATCATGAATTAAGGTATGTAGAAGAAGGAGGATGGTAGAATAGGTGGACATGGGGAAACGATCCCTCCACAGATGCGCCAGGAATGCACCTTCAAACACAGAAAATCTCACAGGGCACCAGCTGAGAGTAGGCAGAAGTCCTTGACCACTGGAAAAGGAATATACATAGACCCACACAAAACTCGGTAGGGCAAAGGGAGGAGAGGAAGGTGTGCAAGGGTGAGCCTGCAGCTGGGGGTGGGGGAGCTGAAGCAGGGGTCAGATCCCAACATTGGGGAAATTGTTTGAGACAGAGGAGAAGTTTCTGAGGCTGTTGGAGTGCAGCAGCTGGTCTGTGACAGTCAGAATGGAATGAAAAACACACAGACTGCCTTTGCTGCAGCCCTACATAACCCAGGGCAGGGACCCAAGGGCCCTGGAACACGGCCGGGAGCTAGAGCATGGAAGACGTCTGTTGTTGATTTGTGGGGAGATGCCTGAGGGGACGAGAAGGAGATCTCAGTGGGAAATGACTCTGAAGGAAAACCAAGCATCTCTGGAGGCAAGGTGACTGCTGAGTCATGTTCAGGGGATGGAGCCATTACTGAACTTCTCTCTCCCCATAAACCAGTGTCAGCAGCTGGCCAGTAGAGAAAGACCCCAGAGAAGGTGGCCCTTTAAGTCCCTGATGTGCCAAGAAATTGAGAAGGACCCCAGCCGGAGTGGAGAGGGAGGGCATTTAATTGCCTAACATGCCAAGCAACAGAGAAGGACCCCAGTCAGAGGGCCCCTTTAAGTACTGAAATGCATGGAGCAACAGAAAAGGACTAGCAGAGGGGCCCTTTGAATATCAGCTACCAGAGGCTAGAAAAAGACTGATCATACCATAGCTTCTGTGGCGGAGGCAGCAGGCCTTGCTGCACTCTTGGCACCACCAAGGTCCTTAGGATCTCAACAATCACACCACCGCCATGCTCAATTCTCACTGGGGCCGAGCTGCCACAGACTAGAGAGAACACTAATAGTGCCATATCTCCTGCTTCCCCTGGCTGCCAGCTCCCCTGCATACCTGGTGCTGCCGGGGTCCCTGAAATCTAAGCAGCTGCACCACGTCTACACCCCGTCCTCACTGGGGCAGACCTAAGTCCTCCGAGGCAGCCTCAGGAGCTAACTCCTGTGGTCGATCCACATGCAGATGTGGAGATAAAACCACAATTGAAATCCAGCGGCTGTGTGGCAAAGAAAGAAGATTGAAAACCTTCCTACCAGCTGTACAAGTTGCAGATTAAAATCACATGATCACCTAGGCAAACAATGGACAGATTATCAAAACAGAAAATTAATAAGGAAAAGTAAGCCTTAAATGACACATCAGAGTAGATGAACCTAATTGATATCTTCAAGCCATTCCAATTAAATGCAGAGGAATACACTTTGTTCTCAAGTACACATGGAAAATTCTCCAGATAGACCACATCTTGGATTAAAAAGCAAGGGTCAATAAATTTAAGAAAATCATATCAAGCATATTGTCTGACCACAATGCTATGAGACTATATATCATGTACAGAAAAAAGGATGTAAAAACAAAACACATGGAGATCAAATAACATGTTTCTAAGTAACAAACAGGTCATAGAAGAATTAAATGGGGAAATAAAAATATTCATAGAAACAGATAACAAGTCAAAACCTATGGAATGCAGCAAAAGCAGTTGTAAGAAGGAAGTTTATTGCTATGCAATCCTACCTCACAAAACAAGAAAAGCATCAAACAGACAATCTAACTTTATATCTAAAGCAATTAGAAAAAGAAGAAGTACAACAACAAAACAAAGTTAGTATAAGGAAAGAAGCTATAAAGATCAGAGTAGAAATTAATGCAGAAAAAAATGAAGAAAACAATAGCAAAGATCAGTAAAACTAAACGTTGGCTCTTTGAGAAGATAAACAAAATTGACATATCATTAGCCAAATTCATCAAGAAAAAAAAAGGAGCAAATCAATAAAATTAGAAATGAAAAAGGAGAATGTACAACAGACAATACAGAAATACAAATGATAAGAGACTATTATGACCAACTATATGCCAATAAAATGGATAACCTAGAATAAACGGACAGATTCCTAGAGAAGTTCAACTTCCCAAGACTGAACCAGCAATAAAAAGAAACTATGAGCAAACCAATTACAAGCGCTGAAACTGTGATCCAAAATCTCCTGAAAAACAAAAGAGCCAGATGGCTTCACAGGTGAATTCTGTCAAACATTTAGAGATGAGCTAATGCCTATGCTTCTGAAACTCTCAATAAATTACAGAGGAAGGAACACTGCCAAACTCATTCTATGAGGCAATCTTCACTCTTAAGCCAAAACCAGACAAGTACACCACAAAAAAAGAAAAGTACAGGTCAATAGCACTGATGAACATACATGTAAAAATTCTCAACACAATTCTAGGGAACAGAATTCAACAACACATTAGAAAGATCATGATCAAGTCAGTTTATCCCAGAAATGTAATGATTCTTCAATATATGCAAATCAATCAATGTGATGCGGCATATTGACAAGTTGAAATTGTATCTCAATAGACGCAGAAAGAGCGTTTGAGAAAATTCAGCACCATACAAAAACTCTTCAAAACAATGGGCACAGAAGGGATCTACCTCAGCATAATAAAGGTCATATATGATAAACACACAGCAAACTTTATTCTCAGCAGTGAAAACTTGAAAGCATTCCCTCTAAAATCAGGAACCAGACCTGCATGTCCACTCTTGCCACTATTATTCAACATATTTTGGAAGTCCTTGCTATGGCAATCAGGGAACAAAAAATAAATAAAAAGAGTCCAGATTGGAAAAGAAGGGAAACTCCCACTGTTTGCAGACAACATGATACTATACATAGAAAACCCTAAAGATACTATCAGAAAATTCCTAGAGCTTATCAGCGAATTTAGAGCTTAACAGAAAATTTAGTAAAGTCACAGGATACAAAATCAATATACAGAAATCACTTGCATTCCTATACACTAACAACAAAAAGTCAGAAAGAGACACAAAGGAATCAATCCTATTTACCACTGCAACAAAAAGAAGGAATAAACCCTTTTATGGGTTTATTAAACCCTAGGAATAAACACTTTCATGACTGAGAAGGTATGAGACTTCCCTGGTGATCCAGTGGTTAGAACCTCACCTTCCAATGCAGGATGTGTGGGTTCAACCCCTAGTCAAGGATCAAAGATTCCACATGCCTAGTAGCCAAAAACCCAAAACATAAAATAGAAGCAATATTGTAATAAGTATGATAAAAAGCTTTAAAAATGATCCACTTTAAAAAAAAAAAAGGGGAGTGGGAAGGTATAGACATTTCTACATCTTACAAAAACACGTACAGTCAGGAAATAAGCTCTTCCAGGAACAAAGCTGGGGAGTGAGCAGGTAAGATTGTGGGTGAGAAGGCTCTTAGGAAACAGCACATGGGAAAACTCGTTGGAATTCAGTCCTGAAAAGTCTCCATGGTAGGTTGTAAGCAAGCCAAAGTCTTCCATCCATAGGGTTCACCCTAAACAAGAAATAAATTTGGTTAAAGTAACAGATCCCAAGGTGAACTAGGTAAAGACAAAAGGAAATATCGTTAAGCTACAGTGTCTCATAGAAACTCCAGACTAGACAGCAACAGCTCTTATGGATGGGATGAGCCTCTAAACCTGAAGATTCAGGTTTCAATTTCAAATTTCCAGGAAAGAAAAGGTTTTGTTACATTGATCTCTTTTGGTTCAGATGTCCACTCTTCATTGAAACTCAAGCGCAGAGGCAGGAACATGTAACTGACACATGGCAGACAGGGTCCCACCCCTAGTGGAGAGAGAATATTTCCTAGAAATAGCATATCAGGAAGATACTTTTAAAGGTGTCCTCTGCAAGAAGAGTAGCACCTCTTTTATAAACAATGTCATCATGAAAAAAAAATGTCATCAAAGAAGCAAGATTTACTTTACAAAAATTCTACTTAAAGCTAAGTTCTTTAGGAGACTTCAGTTCCATAGAGCATAATGTCTGTATTGTTTATACTGATCATCTCTTTTCTGTTTCTCTCACATGAACCTCAATTAGACTGAAAATGACTTTTATAAATTAATTTTTAAACAATTATAGTCAACATTTTGATTGATAATCTAACCAACTATTAAAAATAAAATGCAGTGCATGGTTCAACCAACTAGCTGCTGTTTTGAAACTCTGACCTTGACAAATTTGCATTTTAAAGACACTCATTAATGATTTCCTTCTGTGGCACAAAAAAAAAATTTGCATGGGAAGGATAGAGCATTTCTACATCTTAATGCCTAGTAGCCAAAACCCAAAACATAAAATAGAAGCAATATTGTAATAAGTATGATAAAAAGCTTTAAAAATGATCCACTTTAAAAAAAAAAAGGGGAGTGGGAAGGTATAGACATTTCTACATCTTACAAAAACACGTACAGTCAGGAAATAAGCTCTTCCAGGAACAAAGCTGGGGAGTGAGCAGGTAAGATTGTGGGTGAGAAGGCTCTTAGGAAACAGCACATGGGAAAACTCGTTGGAATTCAGTCCTGAAAAGTCTCCATGGTAGGTTGTAAGCAAGCCAAAGTCTTCCATCCATAGGGTTCACCCTAAACAAGAAATAAATTTGGTTAAAGTAACAGATCCCAAGGTGAACTAGGTAAAGACAAAAGGAAATATCGTTAAGCTACAGTGTCTCATAGAAACTCCAGACTAGACAGCAACAGCTCTTATGGATGGGATGAGCCTCTAAACCTGAAGATTCAGGTTTCAATTTCAAATTTCCAGGAAAGAAAAGGTTTTGTTACATTGATCTCTTTTGGTTCAGATGTCCACTCTTCATTGAAACTCAAGCGCAGAGGCAGGAACATGTAACTGACACATGGCAGACAGGGTCCCACCCCTAGTGGAGAGAGAATATTTCCTAGAAATAGCATATCAGGAAGATACTTTTAAAGGTGTCCTCTGCAAGAAGAGTAGCACCTCTTTTATAAACAATGTCATCATGAAAAAAAAAAGTGTCATCAAAGAAGCAAGATTTACTTTACAAAAATTCTACTTAAAGCTAAGTTCTTTAGGAGACTTCAGTTCCATAGAGCATAATGTCTGTATTGTTTATACTGATCATCTCTTTTCTGTTTCTCTCACATGAACCTCAATTAGACTGAAAATGACTTTTATAAATTAATTTTTAAACAATTATAGTCAACATTTTGATTGATAATCTAACCAACTATTAAAAAATAAAATGCAGTGCATGGTTCAACCAACTAGCTGCTGTTTTTGAAACTCTGACCTTGACAAATTTGCATTTTAAAGACACTCATTAATGATTTCCCTTCTGTGGCACAAATACTGAATATAAACCAAGGGAGCCCAGGTAGGCACAAACATCAATATGTAAAGGATATTGCACATAAATTCATTGTACCTTGAGGTGATTAGTTTAAAGCTCATTGAATTTCTAGACTTTGAATTAATGCCTTTTTTGTTCATACATGATATAGTACAAGAAGAATCATGTGGCAGTCAAAAAAATAAGCTAACAAAGTTGATATCTTCACCATTCATCGTATCCTTGACACTTCTAACAAAATGGTTTTCCACCCTGAATTGACAGTCAAAACAGAGGGACTTCACATAGAATTTTAAACTGCATTTGTGTTAGATGGTATCATAACACAATAACAAACTCACGAGATCAAACAAATAATTTCTCTTTTCCCTGATGCAGACTTAAGAAATGTATCATCCCTTTTAACTAGTCATTTTTCTTACAAGATTATCTTGTAAGAGGTAAAGTGCATTGACATTCTTCATACATTACTTTATGCCAGGATTTAAACTGAGAGCTAGTTCCATAGGGAAATGAGAAAAATTGTATTTCTGAGTCTCCTTGCTGTGGCTTACTAAGAAATTTAACAGGGCGGACTGAAAATGCGTATATGAGTATAAAATAAATTTCTGAGGAAATATGGCAAAATGTTTACAATCCCCTTTTGTTAAAATCTATGGGCTATTCCGTTTCCAGAATATGGGGGATGAACTTTTCAATAGAGTCTGCATTATTGGCGTTCTCTTTAGTCAGACCTCCACTAGCAAAACACGTAGTTAATATTCTTGAGCCCTGATGATTCAGGAAAAACTGTGAGCTATTTTTTGGTATTTTCCCTTTCTCTGTTCACCCACCTCTTTCTAATTTATTTCTCACCATTTCTAACTTGCTGACTCAATTGATCCCATATTTATACACATATATCTCTGAAACATTTGTCTGTGAACAATATATGTAGATTTATCATCTTATGTACATTCACCTGAAGATGTGTCTGAAGTAAGGAAGGTCTTCATTTCCTTTTACCTGTATGCTTAATGTCTACATCCTCCAGAGTGAACATTCATTTCTTCCAACCTTCCTTCTCTGTAGTGGTCTGTATTTGGAGGTTTCTATAAATGGTATCATCTGACAATGAATTTCTGAAAAAGGTACTATATGTTCTAGATGAGAAAATTGATACATAGAGAGCTTAGATGTAGCTGGTACACTGAAGAGCAGAGACTTAAGGGTGAGTCTTTTGATGGATGTCCTACGTAGATTTCTTTCCAGGATGCCTTGGCTGTTCTTCTGCAGGGTTTTCCCATCAAAGTGCACAGCTTTTGTCCAGCAACTTTCTCTGCATAGCTCTAGATTTAACTCCTTCCTGACTTATTCCTACCTCATTTTTTATATATTAACTCCCTATTAGATTATCCAGCTTAAGTATTTTTCATCTGTTTCCTGCTGGTAATCTGATTGGTATGGCTCCTCCCTCCCATTTCTACCAAGTCCTTCTTAACTACTCTCTCTATTGCTCACATTCAAGTATCCCTTGCTGCAATTCTTGTCCAGAACAACCAAGTTCTCCAAGCTTATTCATAAAGACAAAACAATCTGGTAAGAAAAATTCACACTAATATATGCAACACTAATAAATATTTAATATATTACCTTTCCTTCTGCCCCATCTCTAAGCTGATCAACAATATTTGCATATATGCATTACCCTCAAAGAATAAATATCTAATGGCAGAATGCCAGCCATCTGTTGCAGGTGTCTTAGGGTCAGGTTTTTTTTGTAACCATGCAGGCTCAAAGGACTATGTTAAGGGGAGGGACCGTTGGTTAGGGCTGAGTTTCAGAGTTACTTTTGTAGCATCTAACTCTCTCCCTGCGTTGAATCCAGTTGATGATAAAAAAAAAATCTACCAGATAAAAATTGGTCAGTAATGCATTAATACTAAACAAGAGTAAAAGAGTGTGCTTTAGATGGAAAGTTCTGGGAGGGCTTTCTATGTAGGATGATTACATATGGTCCCTAGCTCTTATCACATGGGCAGTTGGCTCAATCGAAAATAATTTTTTTCAATGAGATAATATAGTCAAATAATTTTCAATGGACATATTCTTTGTTATTCCACGTAATTATTCTTTTCCTATTGAATATAGATAAAAGAAGCCTTTCGAATATTTCAGTTAAATAAAATGTAAATTAAAAATATATAACTAAAATTCTATGGAATTAAAAAAAACACATTAGAGAGGATTGAAGATTAGATTGTCTGTACATTATCAAATAATAACCCAAATAAAAATATGCTTCCAGACATGTACAGATGGCTGTTTTATAATCACTGAAACTTTAGAAATGATGAAATATGGCTGGCCTTTAGGTTTCCTGGATGGAGTTCTATTATAGGATGTATTAGATTTCCTTCATGTTCCTTTTTCCAGGATGCCTTGGCTGTTCTTCTGCAGGGTTTTCCCATCAAAGTGCACAGCTTTTGTCCAGCAACTTTCTCTGCATAGCTCTAGATTTAACTCCTTCCTGACTTATTCCTACCTCATTTTTTATATATTAACTCCCTATTAGATTATCCAGCTTAAGTATTTTTCATCTGTTTCCTGCTGGTAATCTGATTGGTATGGCTCCTCCCTCCCATTTCTACCAAGTCCTTCTTAACTACTCTCTCTATTGCTCACATTCAAGTATCCCTTGCTGCAATTCTTGTCCAGAACAACCAAGTTCTCCAAGCTTATTCATAAAGACAAAACAATCTGGTAAGAAAAATTCACACTAATATATGCAACACTAATAAATATTTAATATATTACCTTTCCTTCTGCCCCATCTCTAAGCTGATCAACAATATTTGCATATATGCATTACCCTCAAAGAATAAATATCTAATGGCAGAATGCCAGCCATCTGTTGCAGGTGTCTTAGGGTCAGGTTTTTTTTGTAACCATGCAGGCTCAAAGGACTATGTTAAGGGGAGGGACCGTTGGTTAGGGCTGAGTTTCAGAGTTACTTTTGTAGCATCTAACTCTCTCCCTGCGTTGAATCCAGTTGATGATAAAAAAAAAATCTACCAGATAAAAATTGGTCAGTAATGCATTAATACTAAACAAGAGTAAAAGAGTGTGCTTTAGATGGAAAGTTCTGGGAGGGCTTTCTATGTAGGATGATTACATATGGTCCCTAGCTCTTATCACATGGGCAGTTGGCTCAATCGAAAATAATTTTTTTCAATGAGATAATATAGTCAAATAATTTTCAATGGACATATTCTTTGTTATTCCACGTAATTATTCTTTTCCTATTGAATATAGATAAAAGAAGCCTTTCGAATATTTCAGTTAAATAAAATGTAAATTAAAAATATATAACTAAAATTCTATGGAATTAAAAAAAACACATTAGAGAGGATTGAAGATTAGATTGTCTGTACATTATCAAATAATAACCCAAATAAAAATATGCTTCCAGACATGTACAGATGGCTGTTTTATAATCACTGAAACTTTAGAAATGATGAAATATGGCTGGCCTTTAGGTTTCCTGGATGGAGTTCTATTATAGGATGATTTAGCATCTGAGGACCCAGAGGATGTATAACAAGTGTTATCACCAAAATAATGTTGGATGAAGTCTTCAGCCGAGCAGAAGTAAGAAAGCAGCCTGGGGCCTTGGGAACCTTCTGTCTGGCCTGTGGCACCGTTATCTGCCACAGTATCTAGTCTGTACAGAAACCTTATTTTAATTTCACTTGGAATCCATATGTTTCTGCTGACCTTTCCTTGCAAAGATGACTTCTTTCCCACATTTTGCTATTTTCTGCTTTCCAACCATGTGGGTATTTTTTAAAATTCTTTTGGTTTTGTTGAAGTGACATTTCACTAGCTAAGACAAACAAAGCTTCTAACATAAGGGTAGTGATTAAAAGAGTTTGATAGCATCTTAAATGTACACATATGAGAAAGAAGAGCCCAGACGGTGCCTCCTATATTCTGACCCTGGCACCTATGCTTCTTATGCCATATTTGTTTAATCCAATAATCATCTTCAGCTTCATTCTTATCAAAATGAACTCGAGTTCATTTTCATTCATTGTTGGGTTTTCTTGTAATGCCCTTATGAGAATATTAGAAAACCATATGGATACCTTACTTGTTGCTAATCTCTGCACAAACTGGGTTTTCCAATTGTCATTTAAAATATGTGCTACTCATCAAGAAGGCATGACTGGAATGTGGCTTTATCTAAGAGAAGGCTTTCCTTTAACCAACTGTACTGAAAGATCGCTAAAGACAAAGTGTCACCAGATGGTCTGCGTGAAGTCAAAGAACACAATTCCGTCAGTGTAGTTTCAGCACCACCCAGAGATGAAGGTGACTTGGCCAGCTGACATGGACATTCTGGCAAATATTTGCTTGGCAAATATTGCCTTACCGTGTGTTGGGGGACATCAAGTGTCATAATTTGATGATATCAGCCATGAAAATCATCCCATAGCTGTGCTGCGATTGCATTTCTACCAACCAGTTTTGAATTTCCTTCGAAATATTTGTTATAGGGGAGAGAATGTGCATAGCGGGTGATATCAGTATGTTAATGCATTTGACAATTGTACTTTCCACTGAAAATTAATAAATGGTCGCACTGCATTACCTGTAACAAAATTATTGTCTCTAACTTTGCTTCCATAGCTATGCTAGTGTTTAAGCAACTCTATAGTTTCCTCCCTATTTCTTACCTCCTAACAAAACCAACTGTAAAGTGTTATCCTACTGTTCTATAAGATAGTAATGAAAATTAAGCGAAAGAATATAACTTAAGGTACTTTTCCATCCCTGAGTTGGGATAATCTTCTCGAGAAGGAAATGGAAACCTACTCTAGTATCCTTGCCTGGGAAATCCATGGACAGAGGAGCCTGGTGGAACAGTCCATGGGGCCACAAAAGAGTCGGACATGACTTAGCAACTAGACAACAACTTTTATTAAACATGACAGCTATGTAATTTTATAATTGAAAACCGTACCTTGCACATTGCAGGTACTTAGAAAATCCTTTGGATTTATTTATATGCCACTTTTTTCCACATAAGGAGTTAAGATAAGTTAACCAAAGTTAGGATAGTTATCTCATTTCTTCTTTCCTACTAGAATTGATGCTGTTTCTCTCTTTTTTTTAATTTTGGCTTCTTTTATTGTTTATTTATTTGTTTTCATCCATCTTTATTCTTTGGCCTATGTGGGCCTCCTATTGCTGTGGCCTCTCTTGTTGCAAACCACTGGCTCTTGGCAGTACTGTTTATTTTACTCTGGTTTTCATAAAAAAAAAACTGTCTTTTAAAATATGTGCTATCAAAAATCTGGAATGTGGCTTTATCTAAGAGAAGGCTTTCCTTTAACCAACTGTACTGAAAGATCGCTAAAGACAAAGTGTCACCAGATGGTCTGCGTGAAGTCAAAGAACACAATTCCGTCAGTGTAGTTTCAGCACCACCCAGAGATGAAGGTGACTTGGCCAGCTGACATGGACATTCTGGCAAATATTTGCTTGGCAAATATTGCCTTACCGTGTGTTGGGGGACATCAAGTGTCATAATTTGATGATATCAGCCATGAAAATCATCCCATAGCTGTGCTGCGATTGCATTTCTACCAACCAGTTTTGAATTTCCTTCGAAATATTTGTTATAGGGGAGAGAATGTGCATAGCGGGTGATATCAGTATGTTAATGCATTTGACAATTGTACTTTCCACTGAAAATTAATAAATGGTCGCACTGCATTACCTGTAACAAAATTATTGTCTCTAACTTTGCTTCCATAGCTATGCTAGTGTTTAAGCAACTCTATAGTTTCCTCCCTATTTCTTACCTCCTAACAAAACCAACTGTAAAGTGTTATCCTACTGTTCTATAAGATAGTAATGAAAATTAAGCGAAAGAATATAACTTAAGGTACTTTTCCATCCCTGAGTTGGGATAATCTTCTCGAGAAGGAAATGGAAACCTACTCTAGTATCCTTGCCTGGGAAATCCATGGACAGAGGAGCCTGGTGGAACAGTCCATGGGGCCACAAAAGAGTCGGACATGACTTAGCAACTAGACAACAACTTTTATTAAACATGACAGCTATGTAATTTTATAATTGAAAACCGTACCTTGCACATTGCAGGTACTTAGAAAATCCTTTGGATTTATTTATATGCCACTTTTTTCCACATAAGGAGTTAAGATAAGTTAACCAAAGTTAGGATAGTTATCTCATTTCTTCTTTCCTACTAGAATTGATGCTGTTTCTCTCTTTTTTTTAATTTTGGCTTCTTTTATTGTTTATTTATTTGTTTTCATCCATCTTTATTCTTTGGCCTATGTGGGCCTCCTATTGCTGTGGCCTCTCTTGTTGCAAACCACTGGCTCTTGGCAGTACTGTTTATTTTACTCTGGTCCTTTTAACTTAAACATAAAGGAAAAATATAACTGTCTTTTATGTGTTTATCCCTCACTCAGCTCCCCTTTATTTATATACTCTCTGTGTGTGTGTGTACGGAGAGACAAATATTTATTCCTCTCCTTACTTGAGTTGATTTTTCTTCCATCTTTCAAAGGCATTGCCATAATAGTATCTGTTAAGCTTCACTGAATACTATGCATGCATGAATGCTCAGTTGCTTCAGTTGTGTCCAACTCTTTCCAACTCATGGACTGTAGCCCACCAGGCTCCTCTGTCCATGAGATTCTCCAGGCAAGAGTCCTGGAGTAAGCTGTCATGCCCTCCTCCAGGGGATCTTCCCAAATCAAGGAGGGAACCCGTGTCCCCTGTATGTCCTGCATTGAAGGAGCGTTCTTTACTGCTGAGCCACTGGGGAAGCCCACTGAATACTATACGAGGTATTTAAATATATGATCTCATTTAATATTAAAAATAATCCTAAAAGATAGATATTATTGATTGAATAATCACTGTGTGCTTGCTCCTAATTTTTGATTTATCAGAGAGATAACTGAAGTTCAGAAAATTTTAGCAACATGGCCAAGTCATGGAGCTCATGGACAGAGAAGCTGAAATTTAAATCCAGATATATTTGATTCCATGGCACTCCAGTGATTTAGCCTTTTCAATTCATTTTTTAATTGAAGTGTGTTTGATCTATAATATTATAGTAGTTTCAGGTGTACAGCATAGTGATTCAGAATTTTAATATACTCCATTTAAAGTTATTAAGAAAGTGGCTATAATTCCTTGTACTATACAATATACCCTTAGTCTATCTTATGCATAGCAGTTTTTTATCTCTTAACCCTTTACCCCTCATTTGCCCCTTTCCTCTTCTCTTTCCCCATTTGGTAATCTATTTTCTCTATCTGTTAGTCTATTTGCACATATATTCATTTGTATTTTTTTTTTAGATTCCACATGTAAGTGATGTCATACAGTGTTTGTCTTTCTCTGACTTATTTCCTAAGCATAATATTCTCTAGGTCCATATTGATTGTATGTATTTTTAATTTTTATTATAATAAAGGAAAAATATAACTGTCTTTTATGTGTTTATCCTCACTCATCTCCCCTTTATTTATATACTCTCTGTGTGTGTGTGTACGGAGAGACAAATATTTATTCCTCTCCTTACTTGAGTTGATTTTTCTTCCATCTTTCAAAGGCATTGCCATAATAGTATCTGTTAAGCTTCACTGAATACTATGCATGCATGAATGCTCAGTTGCTTCAGTTGTGTCCAACTCTTTCCAACTCATGGACTGTAGCCCACCAGGCTCCTCTGTCCATGAGATTCTCCAGGCAAGAGTCCTGGAGTAAGCTGTCATGCCCTCCTCCAGGGGATCTTCCCAAATCAAGGAGGGAACCCGTGTCCCCTGTATGTCCTGCATTGAAGGAGCGTTCTTTACTGCTGAGCCACTGGGGAAGCCCACTGAATACTATACGAGGTATTTAAATATATGATCTCATTTAATATTAAAAATAATCCTAAAAGATAGATATTATTGATTGAATAATCACTGTGTGCTTGCTCCTAATTTTTGATTTATCAGAGAGATAACTGAAGTTCAGAAAATTTTAGCAACATGGCCAAGTCATGGAGCTCATGGACAGAGAAGCTGAAATTTAAATCCAGATATATTTGATTCCATGGCACTCCAGTGATTTAGCCTTTTCAATTCATTTTTTAATTGAAGTGTGTTTGATCTATAATATTATAGTAGTTTCAGGTGTACAGCATAGTGATTCAGAATTTTAATATACTCCATTTAAAGTTATTAAGAAAGTGGCTATAATTCCTTGTACTATACAATATACCCTTAGTCTATCTTATGCATAGCAGTTTTTTATCTCTTAACCCTTTACCCCTCATTTGCCCCTTTCCTCTTCTCTTTCCCCATTTGGTAATCTATTTTCTCTATCTGTTAGTCTATTTGCACATATATTCATTTGTATTTTTTTTTTAGATTCCACATGTAAGTGATGTCATACAGTGTTTGTCTTTCTCTGACTTATTTCCCTAAGCATAATATTCTCTAGGTCCATATTGATTGTATGTATTTTTAATTTTTTATTATAATAAAGTAACACATGTCTCATTTTTTTAATCCTACTCTTTGCTAAGAAGAGAAAAATGGATAAATTCACTTTCAAATATTTTAGCAGCATCTTCTGATGTTGTCTTTATATTTCCAATACTATATAAAACAAATAACATATTTATTTTGCTATATCCTGATTTTTCACTAATGACTACATGCTATAAAAGATGAGCCTTATCTCCCTTATACCACTGCCTGGCATGTAACCATTTCCCTCCCTCTCCACCTATATCTGTAGGTCTTTTTTCATAGGCTGTGTTTTCCTAGAGAAGAATCTTTCAGTCTCCTGCCTGAGGAATATAAATTTGACCTCCATTTATCTAGATGTTAGAACCCAGGTATCCCACATTGCAGGCAGATTCTTTACCATCTGAGCCACAAAGGAAGCCCAACAATACTAGAGTGGTAGCCTATTCCTTCTCCAGGTGAACCTTCCAACACAGAATCAAACCAGGGCCTCCTGCATTGCAGGTGGATTCCTTACCAGCTGAGCTACAAGGGAATCCCCAGATGTGAAGAATTCCATGGAGAGGTGGGTGAAGGAGGGATGAGGGCCAGGGATATACATATGACTAATCTGGGATTATACATATCTGTAAACAACAAAACACTGTAAAAGTAAAAAGTAAAATAAAAATTTTTTTTAAGTTAAAAGAAACAAAGAATTCCATGGAAAATGATTCTGAGGATCTCAATTTTCATAATACAGACTTTCACATTTTTGCCAACTTTATTATAATATCAGCTCTCCATATCCATTCTTTTATTTTTTTAAAGATTTTTTTTGATGTGGGCCATTTTTAATGCCTTCATTGAATTTATTACAATATTGCTTCTGTTTTATATTTTAGCTTTTTGATTAAGAGGCATGTGGGGGTCTTAGCTCCCTGACAAGTATCACAGCTGCACTCCTGTGCATTGGTAGGCTGTCTTTTAACCACTGGATCATCAGGGAAATCCCCCCATTCTCAACTGTGTCTGGAATCTCTATGAGCAAAACATCCTTGGTTCAACCAGTTAGCTTGCAGGCTTCAACCAGTTTACCTGCAGGCTTCTGCTTGGGGAGGGGATGGACTAGAGAGAATGGGAGTCTCTCCTCCTAACACAACACTATCAACCTAATCTCCCCCTTTCAGCCCCACCCTGCATTCTCACCTTCAGAAGCACCTGGTGGTTTCAATGCAGGAACATTTCCAGGGTTCAGCAGTTTGAATTAGCTTATTGGTAGGCTTAGGTTTCAGCTTTCCTAGATCTGCTAAGTCCCTCACCATTTATCCATCTGCTTTGCAGACTCCAAAATTATCCGTTGTTCCAAAAATGTACTGGAATGTTAAGTGAGTAACTGAGAGGTGAGGTCTCATACTTTGAACTAGCATGCCAGATCGACCAATGAAAACACACTTACCCACAGTGTTCTCGGTAGCCTGGCCGTCTCCAAAGCTATTTAGGGAAGGAGAATGTTGATGAGAGAGGAAATTATAGATTATCCAATTTCCACTTAACTCTATGATTAAATAACCTTATGTGAAAATTGCTTGTAAGAACATACTCCGAACATACTCCTACCACTATGACACAGAGATGCTCAGCTTGTCTGCTTGCAAATGTCCCTCTCCTTGGACCATCTATGCTTCTTGTCAGACGATCCCCTCTGCCAAGCTTGTGCCTGACCACCAACTGGTGCTTAAATAAATGTTTGTTAGAAGAATGAACGCAAACACCTGCCACTCAGATAAAGTTTTAGTTCAGTTCAGCAAGAAGCTTTTTTTTTTTAAAAGAAAGATCCATTTATTGATTTACTAGATAACAAAGAGATCCATGAGTCACCTTGAACTTACACACACACACAATACCCTCAGCAAGAAGGCTTTATCATCATTGTTATTTTCAAATGGATTTATTTTGCATCAATACTGGTTTCATGATTATAGAGAACAGCAATGTAATGCTCATGATAAACATCCTCATATTTCCTTGTTCACAAGTGTTGCACAAATAACAATTCTTCTTAAGAGAATCTACCAAAGTCTATTTACTGATAGAAACAAAAAAGAAATTTAGAGGCTTCTCTATGGACAGACAAGGGAAGAAAAATCCTTGGTTCAACCAGTTAGCTTGCAGGCTTCAACCAGTTTACCTGCAGGCTTCTGCTTGGGGAGGGGATGGACTAGAGAGAATGGGAGTCTCTCCTCCTAACACAACACTATCAACCTAATCTCCCCCTTTCAGCCCCACCCTGCATTCTCACCTTCAGAAGCACCTGGTGGTTTCAATGCAGGAACATTTCCAGGGTTCAGCAGTTTGAATTAGCTTATTGGTAGGCTTAGGTTTCAGCTTTCCTAGATCTGCTAAGTCCCTCACCATTTATCCATCTGCTTTGCAGACTCCAAAATTATCCGTTGTTCCAAAAATGTACTGGAATGTTAAGTGAGTAACTGAGAGGTGAGGTCTCATACTTTGAACTAGCATGCCAGATCGACCAATGAAAACACACTTACCCACAGTGTTCTCGGTAGCCTGGCCGTCTCCAAAGCTATTTAGGGAAGGAGAATGTTGATGAGAGAGGAAATTATAGATTATCCAATTTCCACTTAACTCTATGATTAAATAACCTTATGTGAAAATTGCTTGTAAGAACATACTCCGAACATACTCCTACCACTATGACACAGAGATGCTCAGCTTGTCTGCTTGCAAATGTCCCTCTCCTTGGACCATCTATGCTTCTTGTCAGACGATCCCCTCTGCCAAGCTTGTGCCTGACCACCAACTGGTGCTTAAATAAATGTTTGTTAGAAGAATGAACGCAAACACCTGCCACTCAGATAAAGTTTTAGTTCAGTTCAGCAAGAAGCTTTTTTTTTTTTTTAAAAGAAAGATCCATTTATTGATTTACTAGATAACAAAGAGATCCATGAGTCACCTTGAACTTACACACACACACAATACCCTCAGCAAGAAGGCTTTATCATCATTGTTATTTTCAAATGGATTTATTTTGCATCAATACTGGTTTCATGATTATAGAGAACAGCAATGTAATGCTCATGATAAACATCCTCATATTTCCTTGTTCACAAGTGTTGCACAAATAACAATTCTTCTTAAGAGAATCTACCAAAGTCTATTTACTTTGGATAGAAACAGGAAATTTAAGAGGAAAAATACATAAATTATGTATATGTTTTACATTTGAATCTCATCTTCAAAATCAAGATGTTCAAGAATTTAATACTATTACGGTTGTTCTAGCTACTAAATTTATACGGGGGGTAGAAAGTAATTAAACAATCTCAGTTAATTTCTGTGACTCCTTACAGCTACAGTCATCTTCAGTACATCTTCAGTACCAAGGCTTTCATACATGCAGAAATGGTGGAGGATGGCCGGCGGAACTTGGTCCTCAGTGTCTTGACCCCATGGCATGTGCCGACCAGCTCCAGTCTGCAGAGGGGAAGGGGTGGAAGATGAGCTTAAGAGGAAGGACAGTGGAAATGGAAAATGCCAACCAAAACTTGATTCATATCTCAAAGATATTATTCCACCTTTCCCAGTTGGAATCCCGTGGGGTTGATCGACTTCAGCTCTCAACTTTGATCTCAACCTTCCCCAAACCTCTTCCTGGTTCTTATCCTTCCACAAACTCCCCACATCCCCTCCCCAGATTGCCCAGTGGCTTTCTTCTCCTGGCCCAGGCTGTGTGTTTGTGTCTCACAGCTGTCCTGCTGCCGATAGGGTGGGATGACCAGGCTAAGCCAGGCTATCTGGATAATGTCACTGCTGGCAGGAAGAGAGATTTGCAGCAGTAACACATTGCACCTTCCTCATTTTCCAGACACTCCCAGGAACCACGTGGGGCCCACTTACATCAAATTGGCTCTCCGCTTCATTCATCTGGCAGCCAAGACTTGTAAACTAAATCTGGTTTCCAGCAACAGCAGTGGTAACGTCAATATCAAAGAGATCCATGAGTCACCTTGAACTTACACACACACACAATACCCTCAGCAAGAAGGCTTTATCATCATTGTTATTTTCAAATGGATTTATTTTGCATCAATACTGGTTTCATGATTATAGAGAACAGCAATGTAATGCTCATGATAAACATCCTCATATTTCCTTGTTCACAAGTGTTGCACAAATAACAATTCTTCTTAAGAGAATCTACCAAAGTCTATTTACTTTGGATAGAAACAGGAAATTTAAGAGGAAAAATACATAAATTATGTATATGTTTTACATTTGAATCTCATCTTCAAAATCAAGATGTTCAAGAATTTAATACTATTACGGTTGTTCTAGCTACTAAATTTATACGGGGGGTAGAAAGTAATTAAACAATCTCAGTTAATTTCTGTGACTCCTTACAGCTACAGTCATCTTCAGTACATCTTCAGTACCAAGGCTTTCATACATGCAGAAATGGTGGAGGATGGCGGGAACTTGGTCCTCAGTGTCTTGACCCCATGGCATGTGCCGACCAGCTCCAGTCTGCAGAGGGGAAGGGGTGGAAGATGAGCTTAAGAGGAAGGACAGTGGAAATGGAAAATGCCAACCAAAACTTGATTCATATCTCAAAGATATTATTCCACCTTTCCCAGTTGGAATCCCGTGGGGTTGATCGACTTCAGCTCTCAACTTTGATCTCAACCTTCCCCAAACCTCTTCCTGGTTCTTATCCTTCCACAAACTCCCCACATCCCCTCCCCAGATTGCCCAGTGGCTTTCTTCTCCTGGCCCAGGCTGTGTGTTTGTGTCTCACAGCTGTCCTGCTGCCGATAGGGTGGGATGACCAGGCTAAGCCAGGCTATCTGGATAATGTCACTGCTGGCAGGAAGAGAGATTTGCAGCAGTAACACATTGCACCTTCCTCATTTTCCAGACACTCCCAGGAACCACGTGGGGCCCACTTACATCAAATTGGCTCTCCGCTTCATTCATCTGGCAGCCAAGACTTGTAAACTAAATCTGGTTTCCAGCAACAGCAGTGGTAACGTCAATATCAAAATTAGTTTGCTCCATTCCACAGATGTAAAGTTTTGTCTTTTCTTTGTTTTGACACATCCTCCTGCAAGTGGGGTTTCTGGAGATCACCTCTAACCATGATTTGTATGGAGAACTTGACTTTTAGGAATCATAACAATGACAGCCACTGACACACAGTTCTAAGCTTGGGCTAAATGTTTTACCGAAACTATCTCAATAAAGCCTCATCACAATCTCATCTCCAATTACAGACAAAGAAGTAAAATCATAGAGAGTAGTTACATTGCTTGCCTAAAGTCATATATATACTAAGTCCAGAGTTAATCAAGAATTTTATCAGGACCTGAACCCTTAATGACTATCATCTTCGACCAAGCAAACTGATATAAGAATTCATAAGAAACTACAGATACAGATAGTACCAGAAAACTAGGCATCATGAGGAAAGGAGAAACAGACTTTTATGAACTGTTCCAGGTTGAAATATTTACTTCTCAATTAAAATACTAGCACAGATACAGAATTAACACCAAAATGTATCCTGAAGAAAGCTACTGTAAAGAAGTCCATTTTTTTTTAACTTTGGAGACACATGTTTAGCTATAACAACAGTGAAACCACTAACTAGAGAACCAAAACCAAAACAAACAAACAAACAAAAAAACCATCATTTCATTTCCACCTGTATTCTTTTCTGATTTTCTTCTTCTGGTACCTGGATATAAAATACTGTGGAAATGTACATTACTTTATGCTTCTGTTATGAAACAATAGCCTGAGATAGTAGAACCACCAGTAAACCAGGAATGAGAGTACATTTAATGCAAACTCAACCGCTAAGCAGCTATGAAAATTTAAATATGTTGCTTCATCTTTCTGCCTTGGAGAAACATTTCACAGAATAAGGAGGCTGGGCTGAATAAACTTTCAGATTATTTCCAGCTTGAACATTCTATTATATTAATTATTTACCTCATGATACAAAAATTCCTTTTCTAAACTAGCAGGCCTAGAGGGAGCACTTGAAGAAGACAAAACATAAAACATGACAGGAAATTTAAAATAATTAGGGATCTCTCATTATTAATCAAGCCCAAACTTTCATATTTCTAAAAGGCTGCTGTTATTCCGTCACTAAATTGTGTCTGACTCTTTGTGTACCATAGACTGCCACACGCCAGGCTTCCCTTTCCTTCACTATCTCTGCTCAGACTCATGTCCATGGAGTCAGTGATGCCATCCAACTATCTCATTTTCCTCCTGTCCTCAATCTCTCCTAATATCAGGGTCTTTTCCAATGAGTCAGCTCTTTGCATTAGGTGGCCAAAATACTGGATCTTTAGCTTCAGCATAAGGCCTTCCAATAAACATTCAGGGTTGCTTTCCTTTAGAATTTGACTGTTTTGATCTCCTTGCAGTCCAAGGGACTCTTAAGAATCTTGTCTAGAACCATAGCTCAAAAGCATCAATTCTATGCCTCTCAGCCTTCTTTATGGGCAACTCTCGCATCTGTACATGACGACTGGAAAAAACATAGATTTGACTATATAGACCTTTGTTGACAAAGTGATGTCTCTCTTTTTTTAATACGCTAAATTTTGGCCTTGGTGCTACTTATTATTCTCTGTTCTCATCTTAAACATAATTTACTCCAAGCAGTTCTCCAAGACTCCCTCTGAAGGAATATATATGCACCCTCTGTGTACCTTAATTGTCTATGCATTTCCTAATAGAGACTTTTTGTAATTTTGTATAATGACATATGGATTGATTCTTCTCTGAATACTATCATAAGCTTGAATTGAGAATCTTTATTCTTATCAGCACCTACTGGCATGTAATAGCTGCTCAATAAATGTCAACTGAAATTTTCTCTCATCCAGCTTCCTCACTTCACATTAACAAACTGGAGCTCCTGGATACAAACACTAGACTTCCAGGTAAAAGCTCTTTTTGCCACACTGCACTGTGGTTCAAACTTTGAGATATGTGCTATATATTATCAAAATAACTCTGAGTAGAGATAGAGATGACAATAACTATATTTAAGAATACAAAAATGATAAGACACACATGGAATTTAAAAAAATGTTGCCATAGATAATGCAAGCAAAAAAAAATTCCATCACTAGCTGACAGTGGGATTAGATATGATCAAAGAAGCTGTTGACCATGCCTTAGCTATTAAATCAGATCACAGCCACCACTAGTTGAAGACAATATGGGTCTTTAATCCAGCACTTGACAAGAAATGAGAACAAATCGAGAGTTACTGGATTTAGGAGGAAAGAGAAAGTTTAAAAACATTTTGTGGGAAGAAGGATAAGGATTCCTCACTCGTCAGACTCATGTCCATGGAGTCAGTGATGCCATCCAACTATCTCATTTTCCTCCTGTCCTCAATCTCTCCTAATATCAGGGTCTTTTCCAATGAGTCAGCTCTTTGCATTAGGTGGCCAAAATACTGGATCTTTAGCTTCAGCATAAGGCCTTCCAATAAACATTCAGGGTTGCTTTCCTTTAGAATTTGACTGTTTTGATCTCCTTGCAGTCCAAGGGACTCTTAAGAATCTTGTCTAGAACCATAGCTCAAAAGCATCAATTCTATGCCTCTCAGCCTTCTTTATGGGCAACTCTCGCATCTGTACATGACGACTGGAAAAAACATAGATTTGACTATATAGACCTTTGTTGACAAAGTGATGTCTCTCTTTTTTTAATACGCTAAATTTTGGCCTTGGTGCTACTTATTATTCTCTGTTCTCATCTTAAACATAATTTACTCCAAGCAGTTCTCCAAGACTCCCTCTGAAGGAATATATATGCACCCTCTGTGTACCTTAATTGTCTATGCATTTCCTAATAGAGACTTTTTGTAATTTTGTATAATGACATATGGATTGATTCTTCTCTGAATACTATCATAAGCTTGAATTGAGAATCTTTATTCTTATCAGCACCTACTGGCATGTAATAGCTGCTCAATAAATGTCAACTGAAATTTTCTCTCATCCAGCTTCCTCACTTCACATTAACAAACTGGAGCTCCTGGATACAAACACTAGACTTCCAGGTAAAAGCTCTTTTTGCCACACTGCACTGTGGTTCAAACTTTGAGATATGTGCTATATATTATCAAAATAACTCTGAGTAGAGATAGAGATGACAATAACTATATTTAAGAATACAAAAATGATAAGACACACATGGAATTTAAAAAAATGTTGCCATAGATAATGCAAGCAAAAAAAAATTCCATCACTAGCTGACAGTGGGATTAGATATGATCAAAGAAGCTGTTGACCATGCCTTAGCTATTAAATCAGATCACAGCCACCACTAGTTGAAGACAATATGGGTCTTTAATCCAGCACTTGACAAGAAATGAGAACAAATCGAGAGTTACTGGATTTAGGAGGAAAGAGAAAGTTTAAAACTGTTAACATTTTGTGGGAAGAAGGATAAGAATGATTTGTAAACACACGTACACTACCACACACACACTGTCACCGCCAGTGCACATACAGAAGGGCTTTTAAGGTTTTTAAGTACCCACAGGTGTACATATACACCATTCAAAAACACTCTGCCTAATTATACTCTTAAGTAATTTAAAAAAAAAAAAACTGAATGAGTTATTAGCATGAGACAACTATGAATCAAACAGTGGACACAGGATTTTATTCCTACATATGATTTACTAAGTCTGATTCATTAGATCGTTTCTAGTACTTGCACTCCCAGAATCACCTGCGGGCAAAATGAAAGCACCCCGTGGCCCCATCTGACGCGAAGCTGTCATCGAAGACTAAAAGGAGGACCAGTAGAAGGTGAAGGGTGACAACGTAAGACTGATACCAGGAGAAAAGAGTAAAAGAGCAGAAAGGGGCTCTCAGCAGGAGTGTGTGCGTCAAACAGCCTATTTCTCACCCTTTATCTCTCTTGTGGCTTCCGGTGCTGCAGAAGTTACCTGGGGTCCATAAGGCAACAAGCACGGGAACAGAAAAACAACGCTCTAAGAATGACAGGGGCCTAAGACGAAAGCGTCTGCTTAATATTACTTGCAAAGATTCTTATGATTCATTGTGATCTAACAGAACAATTCATTGAAGTGAGTTATATTCTGTATTTAAAGTATGTAAAGGGGCTTCCCTGGTGGTCCAGTGGGTAAGGATGCCGCCTTGCAGCACAAGGGCCGCCGGTTCGATCCCTGATCTGGGAAGATCCCACGTGCCGCGGAGCAGCTGGACAGATGTGTCCAATTACCGAGCCAGAGCTCTGGAGCGCATGCGCCCAGAGCCGGTGCTTGGCGACAACAGAGGCCACTGGGATGGGAGGCCCACACAGGTCAAAGAACAAAGATGGATGAAAAAAGATAAATGAAAGACCAATAGAAGTAGCCGCCCGCCCGTCTCCCTCCCCAACCCGCTTCCCCCCACCAAAAATAAATAAAGTATGTAAAGCTCACTGTCTATTAAATGAAATAAGCACCTAACACAAGCGTCCCATTCACAGTCTAGCACTCATATACACATAAGTAACCACACAGTTGATGACTATTAATACCTGATAATGTATTAGTGTAAGTAGTAGTCAGGAATATCATTGAGGGAGATTTCTTGCCTCTTCCTGCTTAGAATCCTTTTTCTTTTTCTATTTACAAATGGTCAAAAATAGCCTCTTTCTCATGATTTGGTAAGGAAAAATGAACATATTTCCCCATGTAAATCCTCCAATGATTTTGTTACAAGAACATTTCCTAAACCACCATCCAATGTAAAACCCCATACTCACTGGGATGTGTCAGCTAGAGTCTGCATCAGAAGCCAGGCACTTATGGATAAAACAAACACGCCTTACACATGGGAGGAATATTTTTTATCAGTATTTAGAGCATTATACAGTATTCTGTGGTGATTTAGATGTTATTAATAAAAATAGGACAAAACAATGCTTGGAAAATAAAGGAGATGGTAGATTTTAAATATGAGTTTTTTAAAGCATGAAATATGTTTCAGTTTAAAACATAGTTTGAACAGTGCAGAACAGAACATCCACACTGGAGGAGACCAGAGAACTCTTTTAGGTCATTTTAAGGAAAAAGAAACTATCGGAATTACTAAGTACCTAGAAGTTAAAGAACTCAACCAATGCTTCTGCGAGAGACTTTTTAAACCTTTAACTGGAGAAGGCAGAGGCTGGGGTGGAGACAAGGCTTCTTTAAGGCCCTGCTATCTCTCCTCACCTCATCTGACTTTCTGTTCTCCATCAACCTCAAACCCCCAGTGGATTCCCTCTCCAGCTCTCCTCTCCCTGTAATTCTCTGCTTTGTGTTTCCCACAGCTGGGTGGAGTGTAGTTTTTCTTCTTGTCCTCCTAGGAAAATATACCAAGTGAAAGGGACGGCTCCACCTCACTGTCTTTTTATAACATTCTCAGGCTCCAAGATGTGTCTCCAAAATTCCCCTGAAGAACGAGAAATCTTTCGAATAACAAGTGATCACTCCTTCACCAGGAGTAGGGACGGGAAGAAATAATAACCCAAGGGAGAAAAAGTGATAAAAAAACAACTGCTTAACGTGGTGTTTGGAGAAAATTATGTAAATATTTATGCAAAGACAGCTTTGCAGAACACAGCGAGCTGCAGCAGAACCGCTTGTGCCAGTGCGCGCCGGCAGCCTCACAGTTGGATCAACAGCCTGAAAAGCAGATGTGCCAATTTCCTGTATTTGATTATGATGATTCCTAATTATGCCAAAGCTGTGGCAATGTCCTTCCCTCCAATGACTCTTAATTTTGTTTTGCTAAACCACACACACAACCTGCTTTGGACGTGTAATTCATTGTCGTGTTAAGTCTATGAAATACTCATTCGTGGGCCGAATCGTTCTGAGGACAATGGCTTACAAGGATGCTGTTTTCTTTTCTCATTTGGCCTTATCAAATATGAAGGGGAAGAAACGAAAGAAAATACGCATCGTGATAGAGGCGGGCTGTCACACATCGATGAGGCTTTTCCACCATAGTCGACGAATGAAAAGAACACCGGGATACAGTTGTTTCTCGAAAGGGCAGCATTCCGGCTTTGTATTTATATTTTCAATCAACAAAAATCCCAGCAACCTTTATGATTAGGCATGGATTATAAGCCATAGGAAGCAGATATGATCAGACATGTGGATGTGGGGAAAAGGGGGTGTGATGAATTGAGAGACTGGGATTGACATAGATACACTATGTAAAACAGATAGCTACTGGGAACTTGCTATAAAGCACAGGCAGCTCAGCTCAGTGCTCTGTGAAGACCTAGAGAGGTGGCTGGGGGAGGGGTAGGAGGAGAGATATATATGCATATGCTTCATTCACTTCATTGTAATATCAGAAACTAACAACATTGCAAAGCCATTGTATGCCAATGCAAAAATTTAAAAAGAGCTTGACCACTGAGGTGCCTAGATATAATAGTATGATAGATAGAGGGGGAAAAAGCAAAATACGACATTCTCAATGGTCACAGAGCCTTCCACATGAGGCCTTGAACTTCTCTGGCACACCTAGAGGAATGTGTGCTAACCAAGACTTGAATAAGTACACTTGTTTATGTTTTTCACCCTACAATTGATATGCGTATTTGCCTTACAATTTAAAATGTGCTTTCACTTACAATCCTTAATCTACACTGCACAACAATCTTATGAGGTCAGTGATATCATCCTTATTTATAGATATAAAAAGTATAGGGATGTTAAATTACATGTTCAAAGTAAGTAGCAGAACTAGGATTTAAATAACAGCCTGCATGGAAATCAACAATTATTTTTTAAGTATCCATTTATGAATTAGGCTTGACTGTTATGAAAGGTAGAGACAGAGGCAAAGCTTGGCCCCTTCATGTCTCAAACTTTTTTTTTTTTTTTAAAGATTTATTTATTTATTTTGAGGGTGGGTGGGGAGGGAGGGGAGCAGGCGGGCTACTTCTTTTTGTCTTTCATTTATCTATTTTCATCTATCTTTGTTCTTTGGCCCGTGTGGGCCTCCCATCGCAGTGGCCTCTATTGTCACAGAGCACCAGCTCTGGGCGCATGCGCTCCAGAGCTCCGGCTCGGTCACTGGACACATCAGTCCAGCCGCTCCGCAGGCACGTGGGATCTTCCCAGGCCAGGGATCGAACCTGCGCCCCTTGCCCTACAAGGCGGTGTCCTTACCCACTGGATCACCAGGGAAGCCCCATGTCTCAAACTTTTAACAGATTGGAACTGTGTCTGTCTCCCTCCAGGAATCTAGTGGCTTCCTATTTTTCTGTGTATGAAGAAGGCTTAGACTCCTCTATTCAGGTTCTGGATCTTCCTGTCCAATCTCCTCTCAAGTCCTACCTAGTCTGCCTCTTTACAAACCTAACACAGACTCACTTACTATGGAAAAACTTTGAGGCATAACTGATTTGCACTACAAAGTCATCCTCCAAAGAAGGATTCTTTGTCTATTTTCTGGATTCTGCATTTCCAGCAGAATACTTAGTGGTGCCTGGAAAACAATAGGTTTCAGTAAATATTTGTTCAATGAATATGGCTGTTTACCACCCTTAAACTCATAAAGAAACCATCTAACTGTCTTAATAATAGTATGATAGATAGAGGGGGAAAAAGCAAAATACGACATTCTCAATGGTCACAGAGCCTTCCACATGAGGCCTTGAACTTCTCTGGCACACCTAGAGGAATGTGTGCTAACCAAGACTTGAATAAGTACACTTGTTTATGTTTTTCACCCTACAATTGATATGCGTATTTGCCTTACAATTTAAAATGTGCTTTCACTTACAATCCTTAATCTACACTGCACAACAATCTTATGAGGTCAGTGATATCATCCTTATTTATAGATATAAAAAGTATAGGGATGTTAAATTACATGTTCAAAGTAAGTAGCAGAACTAGGATTTAAATAACAGCCTGCATGGAAATCAACAATTATTTTTTAAGTATCCATTTATGAATTAGGCTTGACTGTTATGAAAGGTAGAGACAGAGGCAAAGCTTGGCCCCTTCATGTCTCAAACTTTTTTTTTTTTTTTAAAGATTTATTTATTTATTTTGAGGGTGGGTGGGAGGGAGGGAGCAGGCGGGCTACTTATTTTTGTCTTTCATTTATCTATTTTCATCTATCTTTGTTCTTTGGCCCGTGTGGGCCTCCCATCGCAGTGGCCTCTATTGTCACAGAGCACCAGCTCTGGGCGCATGCGCTCCAGAGCTCCGGCTCGGTCACTGGACACATCAGTCCAGCCGCTCCGCAGGCACGTGGGATCTTCCCAGGCCAGGGATCGAACCTGCGCCCCTTGCCCTACAAGGCGGTGTCCTTACCCACTGGATCACCAGGGAAGCCCCATGTCTCAAACTTTTAACAGATTGGAACTGTGTCTGTCTCCCTCCAGGAATCTAGTGGCTTCCTATTTTTCTGTGTATGAAGAAGGCTTAGACTCCTCTATTCAGGTTCTGGATCTTCCTGTCCAATCTCCTCTCAAGTCCTACCTAGTCTGCCTCTTTACAAACCTAACACAGACTCACTTACTATGGAAAAACTTTGAGGCATAACTGATTTGCACTACAAAGTCATCCTCCAAAGAAGGATTCTTTGTCTATTTTCTGGATTCTGCATTTCCAGCAGAATACTTAGTGGTGCCTGGAAAACAATAGGTTTCAGTAAATATTTGTTCAATGAATATGGCTGTTTACCACCCTTAAACTCATAAAGAAACCATCTAACTGTCTTAATTTGGGTTCCCTCAAAGCAGAACATCAGATAAGGACTTAATTTGAGGCCTTTTATGTGGAAGATAGGTTTGTCCAGGTGGCACTAGTGGTAAAGAACCTGCCTGCCAATGCGGGAAATATTAAGATATGCGGATTTGATTCTTGGGTTGGGAAGATCTCCTGGAGGAGGGCATGGCAACCCACTTCAGCATTCTTGCCTGGAGAATCTCATGGATGGAGAAGCATGGTGAGCTACACTCTGCAAGGTTGCAAAGAGTTGGGCACAACTGAAATGACTTAGTATGCACATGTGGAAGATGCTCTCTGGGAACAGGCATGAGTGAGGAGGAGGAATAAATTAGGGAAGGAGAAAAGCGAATATAACATTTAAGAATCAAGTTTGCTTTCTAGGTGGTATGAGCTCAACTTCCCTAGAACACTCACAGACCTGAGCACCCGAGAAACAGGATGCTGTAGCGTTTATCTGTGGGCTCCGTTGATACAGGGCCACACTGGGAGTGTTAATACTCCTACACTTCCAAAACGCACAAGTAGACTCCCATAGCTTTGGACAATGCCTTGAGGAAGAAAGTAGAAAGATACAGGATAGTAGATGCTAACAAGATGAGGTGAGTCTGAGTTTACAGGAAACTAAACATGATAGCAACAGCTAAAATTAGACATGGGCCAAGAGGATGTGAAACAAACAACCCAAGCATCTGCTCCACCAGCACAAAAGGAAGAGGTGTTTGTGACATTCATTCTTCTTAAAAAAAAAAAAAAAAAAGATTTATTTATGTATTTATTTATTTGGGGGTGGGGCGAGGAGGGAGGGGGGCGGGCCACTTCTACTGGTCTTTCATTTGTCCATTTACATCCGTCTTTGTTCTTTGGCCCGTGTGGGCCTCCCATTGAGGTGGCCTCCATTGTCGCAGAGCACCGGCTCTGGGCGCATGCGCTCCAGAGCTCCGGCTCAGTAATTGGACACATCCGTCCAGCCGCTCCGCGGCACGTGGGACCTTTCCAGGCCAGGGCTCGAACCGGCGCCCCTTGCACTGCAAGGCGGTGTCTTCACCCACTGGACCACCAGGGAAGCCTGATGTTTATTCTTCTAATGTCTAAAACTAGAAGAATTTCTGAAAGTTTGAAAATTTGGGAAAAAGATCATCTCCTGGTGATCTTGAAAAGTGTCTCAAGAATTGCAATTTTTCTTTTAGTTATGCAATAAAATTGAGAGATACCTGAACATCAGTTCAAATACAGACTTGCCACAGAGTGAATGATAAGATTCTGAAACCATATGCTCAAATAGAAAAGAGAAGCCCAGAGTATGCTGTTATATTAACTCCCACCTGAAGACCAAAATAGAAACTTAAGAATAATTAAGATTTTAGGACTTCCCTAGTGGTCCAGTGGGTAAAGAGTCCACCTTGCAGTGCAAACGAAACTGGTTCGATCCCTGGCCTGGGAAGATCCTACATGCCACAGAGGGGCAGGCTGGTGTGTCCAATTATGAGCCAGTGCTCTGGAGCGCATGCACCCAGAACCAGTGCTCTGTAACGAGAGAGGTCACTGCGATGGGAGGCCCACACAGGCCAAAGAATATAGATGGATGAAAATAAATGATGACTTTGAGGTAAATAATAATAATTAAGATTTAAAATCTAAAATAGCAATTTGTAGGAATGCAATCAAGTATAGCTTTTTATAAAGGACTGAGAATGTGTTACCTTTTGATACAAAAGGAAAAGGCAAGTGTTTCTCAAGTTGAGTCTGTAGGATTAACCTTCTCAAAGTTTGATGACATGACATGGATGATCTGGGGAAATTCATAGGTTGAAGGATATATGCATATATACTGCATACATGCATACTATATACATGCATATGCACACATATGCATGTGTGTGTGTGTGTATATATATATATATATATATATATATATGAAGTATATTCTGGATCATCTTGATGGCCACTTTTTTATAGAGATGCCCATAACATAAACTTGTCTTTCATATTTGAAATTTTGAATTTAAGAATTCAAATCTTGTTTGAATGACAAGTACTAAGTTAAAAAAAAAAACCTGAAAATCTTAATATTTTTGACAAGTGAAAGTCATGTAATATTCTAGCATGCTTTAAAAAGTGTTTGTGATGTTTGAGTAAAGAAAAGTAAAAGGAAATTGAGACATTTCAATACTGTAGCACTCTCAACTCCAAAAAAATCCTGTTCCATAGAAATCTGTACCAAAGACTGAGTCAGTTTTAGAAAAACAATGTCCTCTGCTATATTGACTTAATGTTATTGAGTTTCTAATTTTTTTTCTATCTGATTGGTAAAGTTGCTCTTATTAATACAAGAACAATAAGCATAGAGATTTATCACCAACACTTCTGTTTTAATCAGTAAGAATTATTACAAGAAAATAATTTAATTCACCTCTCAGGACCCACGTGTGCATACTCAGTTGCTAAGTTGTGTCTGACTCTTTTGTGACCCCATGGACTATAACCTGCCAGGCTCCCCTGTCCAAGGGAAGAATATGGAGTGGGTTGCCATTTCCTCCTCCAGGGGATCTTCCTGGCCCAGGGATCAAACCTGCTTCTCCTGCATCTCCTTCACTGGCAGACAGATCTTCACCCCTGCACCACTTGGGAAGCCCCTCTCAAGGTCCATAAGAGTCCTTTCAGAAGGAAATAAGAGTCCTTTCAGAAGGAATCTCCACATGACAAATCTGGGAAAAGTTGACTCAGGCTGTAATGAATACCCAGAAGCAACACATCTACAAGATTTTATAAAACCCTCCAAGGGTTAAAATATTTTGAGCAACTATTATATGCACAACTATTATATATGTGACAATTTGGATGGTGCAGAGATAATGAAGTTAGAGAATCAAAGCATTGCTATAAGGAAACCAGCACTTAGATGGAAAAATAATCACTGTTGCCCTAATTAATACTACAGTCAGCACATGATATTTGCTAAATAAAAGAACAAAACCTATAAAAGGGACAGACGGTGACATGAGCTTGGTTGTAAAACAGGGCTTCATAACAAGATGAAATTTGGAGAAGTCCTAGGGGGTGAAAAGGATGAGAATCTGGATAATAGCGAAAGCTTTCCAGGCAGAATGCTAGCTCAGAAATGAGAAAGTGGAAGGATGCATGCCTGGAGTGCAAGACAAATAATTTCACAAAATGGAAGCTCACTTTGAGAAACAGTGGAAGGTAAGATTGGAAAGGTAAACAGGGGGTGTAACTAAGAGAACTGTGAATAAAACCACTGTAATTTGAAACTTTCAGCTCTGGACAATGGATCGCCAGAAGACTTGGGGCTGGTGATGGAGTGAGGATGGAAGTACTGTTTTCAGAATACCAGAACAATGTCACTGATGACTGAAGGAAAAAATAGATGCTTTTGTAGTACAGCTTCAAATTATCCTAATCCTTGAATGAATTAAAGCCATAGACAAACGTCCTTAAACCCAAAAAGTCAATGTACATTCTCTTGGAGAAAGATACCATCTCTTAGGCTTCAAGTTATCTCTACAATGTTTCATATACAATGTCAGACATGCTGTCCAAATTAAAGAAGAGTATGTATTCACTGCTCAGTCATGTCTAACTTTTTTTAAAATTTTAGCCTCTTTTATTGTTTTTTCTTTATTTATTTATTTTCATTCATCTTTATTCTTTGGCCTGTGTGGGCCTCCCATTGCAGTGGCCTCTTGTTGCAGAGCACTGGCCGTGGGCACATGTGCTCCAGAGTGCTGGCTCACAATTGGACGCACCAGTCCAGCTGCTCTGCTGCACATGGCATCTTCCCAGGCCAGGGATTGAATCAGCGCCCCCTTCAGTGTAAGGCAGACTCCCCACTGGACCACCAGGGAAGCCCTGTGTCTAACTTTTTGCAAGCACATGGGCTGTAGCCCGCCAGGTTTCTCTGTCCATGAGATTCTCCATGAAAGAACTGGAGAACTGGCAAGCCACTCCAGTAAGAGAAGAAAAAATAAGAACTTGATTAAAAAAAAAAATGAGAAAATAAAAAGAGAGCCACAAAGATGTCAGCAGTAATGTTAAAATAACTATGCCTGATATCTTTGTGGAAATAAAAGACTTTTGACAGAGAACTAAAAATTTATTCTTAAACGAGATATATTTTAGAAAAGAAAAATGCAATAACCAAAATTAAGAACTTAATATAGGAGTTTATGAGCATGTTAGATAAGGTAAATAGAAGACTGATGAACTTGAAAGTAAGTTGAAGTAAGATATTTTAGATGAATATTACCTATTTAATTCTTACAGTTTATTTCTGTATCTTAAAATAGGGAAAAGAATCTCTAATAAAGAAACTTTAGGCATGAACAGGAAGACCAACTTTTCAAACCTCCAGGTATCCTGTCTATTAAATACTTTAAAAGCTTTCCCAAAGGACACCTATTTTACACATACTTTTCTTCCTTCTTTCATGGGAGATTTTCCTGGGCTGTTATATGTACATTCGCTTGGAGAAAGTATACAAAATGTCACTGATGACTGAAGGAAAAATAGATGCTTTTGTAGTACAGCTTCAAATTATCCTAATCCTTGAATGAATTAAAGCCATAGACAAACGTCCTTAAACCCAAAAAGTCAATGTACATTCTCTTGGAGAAAGATACCATCTCTTAGGCTTCAAGTTATCTCTACAATGTTTCATATACAATGTCAGACATGCTGTCCAAATTAAAGAAGAGTATGTATTCACTGCTCAGTCATGTCTAACTTTTTTTAAAATTTTAGCCTCTTTTATTGTTTTTTCTTTATTTATTTATTTTCATTCATCTTTATTCTTTGGCCTGTGTGGGCCTCCCATTGCAGTGGCCTCTTGTTGCAGAGCACTGGCCGTGGGCACATGTGCTCCAGAGTGCTGGCTCACAATTGGACGCACCAGTCCAGCTGCTCTGCTGCACATGGCATCTTCCCAGGCCAGGGATTGAATCAGCGCCCCCTTCAGTGTAAGGCAGACTCCCCACTGGACCACCAGGGAAGCCCTGTGTCTAACTTTTTGCAAGCACATGGGCTGTAGCCCGCCAGGTTTCTCTGTCCATGAGATTCTCCATGAAAGAACTGGAGAACTGGCAAGCCACTCCAGTAAGAGAAGAAAAAATAAGAACTTGATTAAAAAAAAAAATGAGAAAATAAAAAGAGAGCCACAAAGATGTCAGCAGTAATGTTAAAATAACTATGCCTGATATCTTTGTGGAAATAAAAGACTTTTGACAGAGAACTAAAAATTTATTCTTAAACGAGATATATTTTAGAAAAGAAAAATGCAATAACCAAAATTAAGAACTTAATATAGGAGTTTATGAGCATGTTAGATAAGGTAAATAGAAGACTGATGAACTTGAAAGTAAGTTGAAGTAAGATATTTTAGATGAATATTACCTATTTAATTCTTACAGTTTATTTCTGTATCTTAAAATAGGGAAAAGAATCTCTAATAAAGAAACTTTAGGCATGAACAGGAAGACCAACTTTTCAAACCTCCAGGTATCCTGTCTATTAAATACTTTAAAAGCTTTCCCAAAGGACACCTATTTTACACATACTTTTCTTCCTTCTTTCATGGGAGATTTTCCCTGGGCTGTTTCTCACTGATCATTCCCCACCCCCAGTCTATTTTATATGACAAACTACACTGTGATTAATGAATCACCTCTGTATCCTTCCTTATCATTTGCTTTTTTCCCTCATAATTCTTCGGGGAGAAAAAGGCCATTTTTGACTAGAAAATTGGATACCTAGGGAAATTCAATGCCTCAAATGAATTGAAGTCTCAACCCAAATGGCAAATCACCTCCTCCCCTACTTTTCCCAGTGTTAGAACTCACCATTCTAATCTATTCTCTTCTCTAAAGTTTCTAATTAAAACTTAGGGTATGAATACTTGCATATGTTTAGTGATACACATGAAGAATACTTTGGAAAATATAACCTTAAACAGAAGTGGGGTGAAGAAAAAGAAGAAAGGCAGAAAAGGAGAAGATGAGAAGAAAGAGGAGCCAGTAAAAATGAAGAAAGGAGGTGATGAGAGTATAGATAAGAAAGAAATAGAATAGGAAAGGAAATTAGGGAAGACTAGTGAAAAATGGAAAACAAAAGTAAAAACTACACTTCAGGTATCCGGGTCCATGTATAAGGAGCTTGGAAGATATCACTCTGTTCTAACAACAAGTACCAAGTTGAACATACTGAGAAATAACCAACTCCTTTTGGATCCATTATAGAGGGGAGGACACAGGCAAACCTACTGCCCCTCAAAAGCAGAGAAACAGGGTCCATGTAATAAGGAGCTGGAGAATCACTCAAAAAATAAAGCAATAACTTTGACAGAGAACTAAAAATTTATTCTTAAACGAGATATATTTTAGAAAAGAAAAATGCAATAACCAAAATTAAGAACTTAATATAGGAGTTTATGAGCATGTTAGATAAGGTAAATAGAAGACTGATGAACTTGAAAGTAAGTTGAAGTAAGATATTTTAGATGAATATTACCTATTTAATTCTTACAGTTTATTTCTGTATCTTAAAATAGGGAAAAGAATCTCTAATAAAGAAACTTTAGGCATGAACAGGAAGACCAACTTTTCAAACCTCCAGGTATCCTGTCTATTAAATACTTTAAAAGCTTTCCCAAAGGACACCTATTTTACACATACTTTTCTTCCTTCTTTCATGGGAGATTTTCCCTGGGCTGTTTCTCACTGATCATTCCCCACCCCCAGTCTATTTTATATGACAAACTACACTGTGATTAATGAATCACCTCTGTATCCTTCCTTATCATTTGCTTTTTCCCTCATAATTCTTCGGGGGGGGGGGGGAGAAAAATGCCATTTGTGACTAGAAAATTGGATACCTAGGGAAATTCAATGCCTCAAATGAATTGAAGTCTCAACCCAAATGGCAAATCACCTCCTCCCCTACTTTTCCCAGTGTTAGAACTCACCATTCTAATCTATTCTCTTCTCTAAAGTTTCTAATTAAAACTTAGGGTATGAATACTTGCATATGTTTAGTGATACACATGAAGAATACTTTGGAAAATATAACCTTAAACAGAAGTGGGGTGAAGAAAAAGAAGAAAGGCAGAAAAGGAGAAGATGAGAAGAAAGAGGAGCCAGTAAAAATGAAGAAAGGAGGTGATGAGAGTATAGATAAGAAAGAAATAGAATAGGAAAGGAAATTAGGGAAGACTAGTGAAAAATGGAAAACAAAAGTAAAAACTACACTTCAGGTATCCGGGTCCATGTATAAGGAGCTTGGAAGATATCACTCTGTTCTAACAACAAGTACCAAGTTGAACATACTGAGAAATAACCAACTCCTTTTGGATCCATTATAGAGGGGAGGACACAGGCAAACCTACTGCCCCTCAAAAGCAGAGAAACAGGTGAATACAGGGACTCATAGCTTAACTGGAGCAGACTCATGTAGAAATCACTTTGGGAATGAATGCTGTAGTAGGAAGTTTTGACCTGAATAGATGCATTGCTGGAGGCTCAATGAGGGCAGCTAAAACCCCAGAGGGACTCAGTCATAGGGAAAGGTCCCTAGATATAGTGAGTAACCTACAGAAGGTAATCAGGTTACCATAGTATTAATAAACATTATCAGAGACATTTTTCTTTTGTGCTTCTGGTAGGAGAACAGAAACTATTTTGAAATATGCCAGAGCACTCTGTTTTTGCTTTTTGTTTTTTTTTTGAAAAGACAGACCAATGACCAGAACCAGACATGAAAGGGATATTGGAATTATCAGACTGAGAATTTAAAACAAGTAGGATTAACATGCTAAGAACTCTAATAGATAAAATAGTCAGCACACAAGAACAGATGATCACTGTAAACAGAGAAATGAAATACTGAGGAAAAAAACAAAATTCGAGAGATACAACCATAGAGCAGAAATGAAAAATGCCTTTGTTGCACTTATCAATAGACTGGACGTAGTTGAACAAAGAATCTCTGGTCTAGAGGATACATCAATAGAATCATCAAAAATGAAAAGCAAAAGGGGAGTGATCACAATGGCCGAGTAGGAAGACCTTGAGCTAACCACATCTTACAAGCACACTGTGACTAAAACAATTTCTGGAACACAAGAAATCATAAACAGGTGTAGTTGTGGTTATTATATTAGTTGAAATACTAGGGTCATCACACTAATAGTTGGATTCTATAAATTATCAGCATTTAGAACTTCTGCCAACACCTTGATCTCTACAAATCCAATAATTAGAAAAATTCTTACTAGAGATGCCCAGTATATTTGTCAGTGGATATTGAATGTTACTATCTCACTAAGAATGTGCTAATGAAAATTCAGCAAAACAAGTCTTTTCACAACATGTACAAATGTGCTGCAAACACTCAGGGGAAAAAAAAGTACCTAACCACATTTTGCACTGGATTTTGTGTCTCTATTTTAGAATATCTAGGCACCATCCTAGAGACAGGACCTCTCACTTAAAAATAGGAAATGAAAGCCCATGCATTAAATGTGTTTCCATTCATTTCACAGGAAGCTGACCCCAAATTCCAGCATGTGTATATAACCATCTCAGATACCTGAGAGTAAACAAAGCAGATAACTAGTCCTGCCTATTGGACCAACATAAAAGTTCCAATCAAAAAGATCTCATCAGATGTTCACATATTCAAGCTTACCACATCCCATAAAGTGTTGACATGTTTACCACAATTTGCAAAGATGCAGAGAAGACTTTTCTCCACTTAACAGGAGGCTTCTATAATCAGACTCCTGGAGGGTATAGCAGTTCAAGCAGGTGAGTGGCAAACATAATTACAACAAATAGGAGATGCAGTTGGATCAGCTTCTTCTCCTACTCAACCCTCCCCTATAAAATATCTCACATTAAACTGAAAAAAAAAGATGTCATTTTTTTAAAAAAATGAAAACAATGGTCTTTCACACGTAAGTAGGACTTTTAATTGACCTTTCACTCATATCTTTTTTTTTTTAATTATTGATTTATTATTTATTTGGCTACGCTGGGTCTTAGATGTGGCATGTAGAATCTATTTGCCTGACCGTGGATTGAACCTAGGCCCTCTGCTCTAGAAGCTTAGAATCCCAGCCACTGGACCATCGAGGAAGTCTCTTCACACATTTCTTATCATCTTCCCAATGAATGTAAACAAAGTTAACCTGTAAGGTTAATCTCTAGGGCTGACATCTCTGATACTCCTAAATATAAAAATCTGAAATCTTGAGGAACAAATATGTATGGCCAAGTAGTCTTCAGCAAGCCTACTTGCATTACCTTTGTTAGAGCATTTTTATATACCTCTTATCTATATAAGGAATATGACCCTTTCAGGAAACAAAAGTCAGTTTTGCTAAAGTGTACTTTTTCATTTTTCTCTGTAAGATTTTCACTTACTTCTCAAGTTTGCTCTAAATGTAAAACTTAATCTTCCTAATTCAAGGTGGCTCAGTCACTTCCAGATAAGCCTCATTCACTTTTGGCTTAAAACAATCTATTATTTCATGGTTTTTCCTTTTACCTTTCCCCTCAGATTCTCTCACATAATCTAGGGCTTCCCTAGTGGATTACAGTCCCTAGTGGACTGTAAAAAAATCTGCCGACAATGTAGAAACACAGGTTTTATCCCCGGATCAGGAAAAATTCCCTGGAGAAGGCAATGGCAGCACACTCCAGTATTTTTCCTGGGAAATCCATGGACAAAGGAGCCTGGTGGCCCCTTTCAGATCTGCTGAGCAATCAAAAGATCTCATCAGATGTTCACATATTCAAGCTTACCACATCCCATAAAGTGTTGACATGTTTACCACAATTTGCAAAGATGCAGAGAAGACTTTTCTCCACTTAACAGGAGGCTTCTATAATCAGACTCCTGGAGGGTATAGCAGTTCAAGCAGGTGAGTGGCAAACATAATTACAACAAATAGGAGATGCAGTTGGATCAGCTTCTTCTCCTACTCAACCCTCCCCTATAAAATATCTCACATTAAACTGAAAAAAAAAGATGTCATTTTTTTAAAAAAATGAAAACAATGGTCTTTCACACGTAAGTAGGACTTTTAATTGACCTTTCACTCATATCTTTTTTTTTTTAATTATTGATTTATTATTTATTTGGCTACGCTGGGTCTTAGATGTGGCATGTAGAATCTATTTGCCTGACCGTGGATTGAACCTAGGCCCTCTGCTCTAGAAGCTTAGAATCCCAGCCACTGGACCATCGAGGAAGTCTCTTCACACATTTCTTATCATCTTCCCAATGAATGTAAACAAAGTTAACCTGTAAGGTTAATCTCTAGGGCTGACATCTCTGATACTCCTAAATATAAAAATCTGAAATCTTGAGGAACAAATATGTATGGCCAAGTAGTCTTCAGCAAGCCTACTTGCATTACCTTTGTTAGAGCTTTTTTATATACCTCTTATCTATATAAGGAATATGACCCTTTCAGGAAACAAAAGTCAGTTTTGCTAAAGTGTACTTTTTCATTTTCTCTGTAAGATTTTCACTTACTTCTCAAGTTTGCTCTAAATGTAAAACTTAATCTTCCTAATTCAAGGTGGCTCAGTCACTTCCAGATAAGCCTCATTCACTTTTGGCTTAAAACAATCTATTATTTCATGGTTTTTCCTTTTACCTTTCCCCTCAGATTCTCTCACATAATCTAGGGCTTCCCTAGTGGATTACAGTCCCTAGTGGACTGTAAAAAAATCTGCCGACAATGTAGAAACACAGGTTTTATCCCCGGATCAGGAAAAATTCCCTGGAGAAGGCAATGGCAGCACACTCCAGTATTTTTGCCTGGGAAATCCCATGGACAAAGGAGCCTGGTGGGCTACGGTCCATGGAGTTGCAAAGACTTGGACATGACTGAGCAACTAACACACATACACACAGATAATCTAAGTTCTATGAAGATCGTATTATATTTCCAGTATCATTTCCAGGTCAGGAATGCCTATGGAGTATGCTATCCGCTGTCCTCTCAGTCAGGGCTGAGTGTCTTGTTCATTCTGCCTTTGAGTACTGCTTTGTCACTTGAGGCCTCTCTTACTTGGAAGCCATGTCTGTCCCATCATAATCTCTAGTCCTCAGTGAATTAAACTCGGATTCTCCTTTCGGATTACTAGTCTTCACGTAGCTCTTGCTTCTCCCACTAAGGTACATGGAGCTCTGAAAGGCTGTTCTTGGACTCAGCAATCAGACGTCTTCAGCATGGTCAATCTATCACTCAGGCACAATGAGGATTGTGGCCTTCTCCATACTTGGCAGTTTGGAGCATCCTGTGGAGCAACACCATGTGTACATCTGTTATGAGATCCCCACACACTTGACTGAACTTTCTTTCACCCTCTCTCTGAGGTTTAGACTCCAAAAAATGGAAATAAGTGGGGCTTTTCCTGACCACTATAGCTCCAGAAGGTTCCTCTCAGACAGTCCTCTTTCCATTAGCTGGTTAGACTTCCATAGCCTTTAAGAGACCAAATAAGACCCACATCATCCTACATTTTTGCTGCCTCAATACTGCAGTATGTGGTAAATGGTAACCACCGATAATAAGTAGTTGACCTAGAGAAAATATGCAAAAACATGTGCATATACCTTAAAGTTTTCGGAAAATGACTAATTTGAGTTAAAATTACTTGATAAGCAGGTTAGAGAATATGGTAATCTCACCAAGAAGCTTAGATCCTAATTCCCAGAATCTGTAGCTATTACCTTACATGTCAAAAGGAACTTTGCACATATGATTAAGTTAAGGATCTTGAGAGATTATCATGGATGGTCCAAGTTAGTATAATCATAGGGGTCCTTACAAGAAGGAGGCAGAAGATCAAAGAGACATTTATGTAAAGGCAGAAGCAAGACAGTGATCATGAGTCAAGGCATGAAGGCAACCACGTGAAGCTAAAAAAGGCAAGGAAATGGATTTTCCTCTCAGAGCCTCTGAAAGTAATCAGCCCCACCATCTTGACTTCACCACAAAGACTCATTTTGTATTTCTGACCTCCAAGATTGTAAAATCATAAATATGTGTTATTTTAAATCAATAAATTTATGATAATTTGTTATAGCAGGAACAAGAAATCTAATCCAAAGATATGAAAAAAATTAAAGGTATTACCATTTTGGGGCTTCCCTGGTGGTCCAATGGGTAAAGAGTCTTCCTTGCAGTGCAGGGGGCACTGGTTCAATCCCTGGCCCGGAAAGATCCCACATGCCAAGGAGCAGCTGGCCCAGTGTGTCCAATTACAATCCAGCAATCTGGAGTACATGTGCCCAGAGCCAGTGCTCTGCAACTAGAGAGGCCACTGCAATGGGAGGCCCACACAGGCCAAAGAATAAAGATGGATGAAAAATAAAAACAATGACTTAGAGGCAAAAAAAAGAAAGTTATTACCATTTTGAAAATCAATTTGGCAATTTATCATAAAGTTGAATATATATTTACTATATGACCCAGAAATTCCATTCCTAGGTACTTGCCCAAGAGAAATGAAAACACAGAGTTTTACACTCGAGTATGCATCTTCATTCATCACAGCCAAAAACTGATAAGGGCCCACATGTCCATCAACAGGTGAATGGGTAGACAAGATTGTGATACGTGCATGCAACGGAATACACAACAGAGTAATAAATAGAAATGAACTATTGAGACAACAACATGTGTGAATCGCTAAAATATTATGTAGGCTGAAGTCAGGAACCAAATGTACATATTATATGTTTCTTCTTCCATAAGTTCTGGTGAAAGGGCAATTGCCATGCTATTTGAAAGTGTTAAAGATTACTTGATAAGCAGGTTAGAGAATATGGTAATCTCACCAAGAAGCTTAGATCCTAATTCCCAGAATCTGTAGCTATTACCTTACATGTCAAAAGGAACTTTGCACATATGATTAAGTTAAGGATCTTGAGAGATTATCATGGATGGTCCAAGTTAGTATAATCATAGGGGTCCTTACAAGAAGGAGGCAGAAGATCAAAGAGACATTTATGTAAAGGCAGAAGCAAGACAGTGATCATGAGTCAAGGCATGAAGGCAACCACGTGAAGCTAAAAAAGGCAAGGAAATGGATTTTCCTCTCAGAGCCTCTGAAAGTAATCAGCCCCACCATCTTGACTTCACCACAAAGACTCATTTTGTATTTCTGACCTCCAAGATTGTAAAATCATAAATATGTGTTATTTTAAATCAATAAATTTATGATAATTTGTTATAGCAGGAACAAGAAATCTAATCCAAAGATATGAAAAAAATTAAAGGTATTACCATTTTGGGGCTTCCCTGGTGGTCCAATGGGTAAAGAGTCTTCCTTGCAGTGCAGGGGGCACTGGTTCAATCCCTGGCCCGGAAAGATCCCACATGCCAAGGAGCAGCTGGCCCAGTGTGTCCAATTACAATCCAGCAATCTGGAGTACATGTGCCCAGAGCCAGTGCTCTGCAACTAGAGAGGCCACTGCAATGGGAGGCCCACACAGGCCAAAGAATAAAGATGGATGAAAAATAAAAACAATGACTTAGAGGCAAAAAAAAGAAAGTTATTACCATTTTGAAAATCAATTTGGCAATTTATCATAAAGTTGAATATATATTTACTATATGACCCAGAAATTCCATTCCTAGGTACTTGCCCAAGAGAAATGAAAACACAGAGTTTTACACTCGAGTATGCATCTTCATTCATCACAGCCAAAAACTGATAAGGGCCCACATGTCCATCAACAGGTGAATGGGTAGACAAGATTGTGATACGTGCATGCAACGGAATACACAACAGAGTAATAAATAGAAATGAACTATTGAGACAACAACATGTGTGAATCGCTAAAATATTATGTAGGCTGAAGTCAGGAACCAAATGTACATATTATATGTTTCTTCTTCCATAAGTTCTGTGAAAGGGCAATTAGTCCATAGTGATAGAGATCAGATCACTGGCTGCTTAGGGTTTGGGGGCCATTGCCTGTGAAGGAGCATAAGGTGGAATGAGGAGAATATTACATTTTGATTTTTGTTGTGGATACACAGGTGTGAAAATGTATCGACACTCATCAAACTGGTGCTGACAGGACTTCCCTGGTGGTCCAGTGGTTAAGAATCTGCTTGCCAATGCAGGAAACACAGGTTCTTTCTCTAGCCTGGGAAGATTCCACATGCCACTGGACAACTAAGCCCATGTGCCACAACTAGTGAAGCCTGAGCTCTAGAGTCCACGCTCAGCAACAAAAGAAGCCACCACAATGAGAAACCCATACACTTCACTAGAGAGTAGCCCCTGCTTGCCGCAAATAGAATGGCCCAGTGCACAGCAACAAGATCCAGTGAAGCCAAAAATAAATACACAAATAAATAAAAATTTTAAAAGTTAACCTGGTGCTGACAAACCAATGGCTATTATTCAAGACTTTAAAAATATGAGGGACCGTGGTCTACATCAGAGCTTTAAATGCATGTGGATTCTAAATGTTTCCACCTGATTTCCAGAAAATAGCACTGGGAAATTGCATGAACAAATATTTATCCGATCAATTGCAAAGAGAATAATTGCAAAATCTAAGATGCTACTCAAAATACAACAAAGAGTTGCTGGTTTAAAAAGTATCCCTTTTTTTAGAGGAGATAGTGTTCCTTAGAGGAAGCCCTATATTTTAGGTTGAACCATGTGAAATTGCCCTGTGTGTCAGTAAAAAACTTTCTGCATATCAGCAATTTTATAAGATTCAGCCTAATGAAAAGCTTATTTTTCAGCCTCCTAAATTTCATAGCCAAATATTAAAAATAACTGAGTAAGATATTCACTCTTTTATTACAAAGTAAAAAGTATATCCTTGAGTGAATATCCTCTCCCAAGGCACGTTTAAAAAAAAAAACTATTGAGACAACAACATGTGTGAATCGCTAAAATATTATGTAGGCTGAAGTCAGGAACCAAATGTACATATTATATGTTTCTTCTTCCATAAGTTCTGTGAAAGGGCAATTAGTCCATAGTGATAGAGATCAGATCACTGGCTGCTTAGGGTTTGGGGGCCATTGCCTGTGAAGGAGCATAAGGTGGAATGAGGAGAATATTACATTTTGATTTTTGTTGTGGATACACAGGTGTGAAAATGTATCGACACTCATCAAACTGGTGCTGACAGGACTTCCCTGGTGGTCCAGTGGTTAAGAATCTGCTTGCCAATGCAGGAAACACAGGTTCTTTCTCTAGCCTGGGAAGATTCCACATGCCACTGGACAACTAAGCCCATGTGCCACAACTAGTGAAGCCTGAGCTCTAGAGTCCACGCTCAGCAACAAAAGAAGCCACCACAATGAGAAACCCATACACTTCACTAGAGAGTAGCCCCTGCTTGCCGCAAATAGAATGGCCCAGTGCACAGCAACAAGATCCAGTGAAGCCAAAAATAAATACACAAATAAATAAAAATTTTAAAAGTTAACCTGGTGCTGACAAACCAATGGCTATTATTCAAGACTTTAAAAATATGAGGGACCGTGGTCTACATCAGAGCTTTAAATGCATGTGGATTCTAAATGTTTCCACCTGATTTCCAGAAAATAGCACTGGGAAATTGCATGAACAAATATTTATCCGATCAATTGCAAAGAGAATAATTGCAAAATCTAAGATGCTACTCAAAATACAACAAAGAGTTGCTGGTTTAAAAAGTATCCCTTTTTTTAGAGGAGATAGTGTTCCTTAGAGGAAGCCCTATATTTTAGGTTGAACCATGTGAAATTGCCCTGTGTGTCAGTAAAAAACTTTCTGCATATCAGCAATTTTATAAGATTCAGCCTAATGAAAAGCTTATTTTTCAGCCTCCTAAATTTCATAGCCAAATATTAAAAAAATAACTGAGTAAGATATTCACTCTTTTATTACAAAGTAAAAAAAGTATATCCTTGAGTGAATATCCTCTCCCAAGGCACGTTTTAAAAATTAGAATATAATGATTGTCTTTGTTTTATTCTCTGTCAATTGAGTTTCAAAGATAGTATATATTTTTAAAAGTATTTTTACATACAAAATGCTGTCGGTTTAAAACACCCTGCATATATTTACATTTCAAATCAGTGTCACTTTCATCATATGTTACCATCGTGGAATGTTTCTTCTGTAGTGCATTTAAAAAAGAGCAAAACCAGGGTATTCTTAAGCAAACAGACTTCGACAAGCTGCTCTGCAAAACTGACTTAAGCGCATGTTTTCGATTACTTCAGGTATCTATAATTACCTAAAAGCAATCTAGAGATAAGTTTGACCCAATTCAGATCCTTCCTTCTAGTCCTCCTGCCGTTAGTCCCTGACTAAAATAATGGACTTGCTATGTTTGGAAACTACTGTCCTAGGAGTGGGTTGGGGTGACAGAGATCAGATGAGAATCTATTGTAAAAACAGAAGTTAAAATTTAGAGCGCATACATATGCCATCTACTTCTGTTTGGTGGCAACAGCCAGAACTGACCTAGAGAAAGGAGAGTTCTGGAGGAAACTTGTAACTCTCATGTCTTCTGGCTTTCTCTATCAACTAGGTTAAAAATACAAGAGTTCAGATGGACCATTTCAATCCCTTTTAGAAGACCATATGCTGAAAGCAGAGTACTGGGCATCATTTTCCTTTGGATGAAAGAAGCTGAAGTAAGTTTACAATCAGGAAAAGAAAGAAGATCTGTTAAAGAACTAAATAAAAATGATTTATCTCAGTAAAATCAGGGATTTGGGGGCCTGCAAGAAAGCCCTATTAAATTATACAATTACAAAAGTATAAATAATGGAGTCACACCTGCATAGCTGAAAAGGAAACAAACAGAGATGGGTACTACCACCAGAATGTATTTTCCCCCCAGGCATTTAAGAAGTATCCAAAATACCTTCTTCTTCATTCTTCAACTCAGGGGGAAAATGAAAATGTCATTAATATTTTGACCTTACATTTTTTTTCTGAGAGGATTTTCATCTTTGGTAATTCTTAAAAATAACTGAGAAATATCCTTTAAAGAAAAAGTATATCCTTGAGTGAATATCCTCTCCCAAGGCACGTTTTAAAAATTAGAATATAATGATTGTCTTTGTTTTATTCTCTGTCAATTGAGTTTCAAAGATAGTATATATTTTAAAAGTATTTTTACATACAAAATGCTGTCGGTTTAAAACACCCTGCATATATTTACATTTCAAATCAGTGTCACTTTCATCATATGTTACCATCGTGGAATGTTTCTTCTGTAGTGCATTTAAAAAAGAGCAAAACCAGGGTATTCTTAAGCAAACAGACTTCGACAAGCTGCTCTGCAAAACTGACTTAAGCGCATGTTTTCGATTACTTCAGGTATCTATAATTACCTAAAAGCAATCTAGAGATAAGTTTGACCCAATTCAGATCCTTCCTTCTAGTCCTCCTGCCGTTAGTCCCTGACTAAAATAATGGACTTGCTATGTTTGGAAACTACTGTCCTAGGAGTGGGTTGGGGTGACAGAGATCAGATGAGAATCTATTGTAAAAACAGAAGTTAAAATTTAGAGCGCATACATATGCCATCTACTTCTGTTTGGTGGCAACAGCCAGAACTGACCTAGAGAAAGGAGAGTTCTGGAGGAAACTTGTAACTCTCATGTCTTCTGGCTTTCTCTATCAACTAGGTTAAAAATACAAGAGTTCAGATGGACCATTTCAATCCCTTTTAGAAGACCATATGCTGAAAGCAGAGTACTGGGCATCATTTTCCTTTGGATGAAAGAAGCTGAAGTAAGTTTACAATCAGGAAAAGAAAGAAGATCTGTTAAAGAACTAAATAAAAATGATTTATCTCAGTAAAATCAGGGATTTGGGGGCCTGCAAGAAAGCCCTATTAAATTATACAATTACAAAAGTATAAATAATGGAGTCACACCTGCATAGCTGAAAAGGAAACAAACAGAGATGGGTACTACCACCAGAATGTATTTTCCCCCCAGGCATTTAAGAAGTATCCAAAATACCTTCTTCTTCATTCTTCAACTCAGGGGGAAAATGAAAATGTCATTAATATTTTGACCTTACATTTTTTTTCTGAGAGGATTTTCATCTTTGGTAACCCTTAGTTAGTGTTTCATAGAATTTTCGAAGTGTTTCTTGTCAAAGCAATGAATTTCCTTTCTCTCACATATCAAACCACTCCCAGTTTTCTTGCTGTCAATATCTTATTGTTCTTCCTTTGCTGTTAAGCCCAAACTTCCAAATCTTCTGCAACACCAAGATAACAAAAGATACAATTTCTCAGTGTGCTTTCATATTTTTGCTGGTAAGGATAAGACTACATATAATCTGATGACTGAAATATCTACTTGGGAATAAAGAGACATCTTTCAAATACTTCTTTCTGAAATGAAAATAAAACCCTCTTGAATTGTGCATTCTCCCTTACACAGTCTTACTTTTAACCTTCTGTTTACCAGATGGTCGAACTGAATATCCACTGAATATGAACATGGTACCTAGACAGGTTAGATTAAGCCATAACAGGAAGTAAAACAGGAATGTCATTTCTCTATACTTTCCAAAAAAAAGTATGTTTTTTATTGTCCCCTCATTTGTCTGACTCTAAGACAGTGAATACTGATTATAAAAGACACATTGGTGCACCCAACTTCAGTCCATTTTATCCATCTGGGTAGAGAAAGTATGACAGGCGTGCGTGGGTGTGGATGTGTGTTGTGAGAATGTATAAGCAGGAATCCAGGCTTGAGAGCGCGAGAAAGTGAGAGTGAGAAAATGGACTGTGAAAATTTAAGTCTATCCCAAATCCTGATTAACAAGTCTGTTGTTTAATCTTCATTTAACTTAACTCATTTTGTAGTCAGGGCACGTGGGCGTCATTTTTCTCAAGGAAGCTTTGTCTGATTAGACATGCAGAACCAATAGCATTGTGGGTTATTATTTGAAATGCTTCCCTGGTCTTTATTTTTGGATGCCTGTCAGTAAACACAGTACTAATAGGAAGGTCTCAAGTGAAATAAAACAAAACTAAAACAAAGCATAGAAGGCAAGATGATCACACTGGTAATGGGGACAGATAAACCCAGAGCTTCTTCTTCATTCTTCAACTCAGGGGGAAAATGAAAATGTCATTAATATTTTGACCTTACATTTTTTTTCTGAGAGGATTTTCATCTTTGGTAACCCTTAGTTAGTGTTTCATAGAATTTTCGAAGTGTTTCTTGTCAAAGCAATGAATTTCCTTTCTCTCACATATCAAACCACTCCCAGTTTTCTTGCTGTCAATATCTTATTGTTCTTCCTTTGCTGTTAAGCCCAAACTTCCAAATCTTCTGCAACACCAAGATAACAAAAGATACAATTTCTCAGTGTGCTTTCATATTTTTGCTGGTAAGGATAAGACTACATATAATCTGATGACTGAAATATCTACTTGGGAATAAAGAGACATCTTTCAAATACTTCTTTCTGAAATGAAAATAAAACCCTCTTGAATTGTGCATTCTCCCTTACACAGTCTTACTTTTAACCTTCTGTTTACCAGATGGTCGAACTGAATATCCACTGAATATGAACATGGTACCTAGACAGGTTAGATTAAGCCATAACAGGAAGTAAAACAGGAATGTCATTTCTCTATACTTTCCAAAAAAAAGTATGTTTTTTATTGTCCCCTCATTTGTCTGACTCTAAGACAGTGAATACTGATTATAAAAGACACATTGGTGCACCCAACTTCAGTCCATTTTATCCATCTGGGTAGAGAAAGTATGACAGGCGTGCGTGGGTGTGGATGTGTGTTGTGAGAATGTATAAGCAGGAATCCAGGCTTGAGAGCGCGAGAAAGTGAGAGTGAGAAAATGGACTGTGAAAATTTAAGTCTATCCCAAATCCTGATTAACAAGTCTGTTGTTTAATCTTCATTTAACTTAACTCATTTTGTAGTCAGGGCACGTGGGCGTCATTTTTCTCAAGGAAGCTTTGTCTGATTAGACATGCAGAACCAATAGCATTGTGGGTTATTATTTGAAATGCTTCCCTGGTCTTTATTTTTGGATGCCTGTCAGTAAACACAGTACTAATAGGAAGGTCTCAAGTGAAATAAAACAAAACTAAAACAAAGCATAGAAGGCAAGATGATCACACTGGTAATGGGGACAGATAAACCCAGAGCTGCAGATGCCCTTCTCAGTGCTTGGACTGCAGGCTCTGACACTTACCTTGAACTAGACTACTTTTATTAACTTTGCCTCTTTAATACTTTCCCTGCAAACTACCATTATCGGGCTTATTTCAGTTTCCCCTTGACTTATCTTTCATATTCTTATTTTATTTTCTCTCATATCTTGGCTTCTAATGTCTTCTAAATTTGTATTATTTATCTCTGCTACTACAACTTCTCTTCATTTTTATTTTTACAAAGGCTAAGGCTTCTTTTTTCTATAAAAGCATGCTTTTGAAAATCTTATGATTAATGGACACTTTAATTCTTTTAGTGAAGTAAATTATATTGCCAGATTTTCCTTGGATTAACCTACTTCTTATTTAGGGGAAACATTCATTCAGGTTTTCCAGTGGCATTTTATAGAAAAACTCAGTCGAACTTTTTGGCCAACCCAACAATATATGAAGCTAATTAGCCTGTAAAAATATAGAGAGGAAAATGGCACTTGTTAACCAACAATCCAGGATCAGTGATATTTAAAAATTTAAGTAGTGGTGGGGGATTTTTTTTAACAAAATTCTTCTCACTTGTTCTCTAAATCTTGCATCTAAGGAGATTATTATAATCTCATTTTATAAAGGAAGAACCAAAACTTAGAGAAGTTAAGTCCCTTGCTCAAGGTCACACAGGTAGCAAGTGAAGGACCAGGACTCAAACCCAGTTCCTCTGTCTACAAATCCCATCCCTTTCCAACAGAAAGTCTTAGGAAGAACAGCACAGATTTTCAAAGTAAAGGCCTATTGTATACACAAGTTAAACTAAAGAGGATTTCTATAAAACTTATGCTTTAATGTCTTCACTTGCATAAATTATGTTTCGTTAACATCAGCTCCCTCTTATCTTAAGATGACAGCTGACCTACATGTCAGATGAGGCCTGATTCCTGCTTCTGTATTAAGGGGGGGAGGTTTTTGGGAGGAAATAGCCTCACCTGTTTGTTTGTGTCGGAGTCCAGGGCTGTCTCTGTACAACAATGACAGAGCTGAATAATTAAAACAGGGACCACATGGTCCAGAAAGCCTGAAATTATCTGGACTTAAAAAAGTGTGTTGATCTCTGTCTTAGATTTTTTTTCACTCCTGTTCATCCTTAAAAATCTTTAGATAAATGAGAATAGACTGTAGCCAGCAATGTATAATTTCCTTAGAAGTAACCTGTGCCTTTCTACAGATGTCAAATTAACCTTTCTGAAGTCATTTCTGAGTAACATTATCGGGCTTATTTCAGTTTCCCCTTGACTTATCTTTCATATTCTTATTTTATTTTCTCTCATATCTTGGCTTCTAATGTCTTCTAAATTTGTATTATTTATCTCTGCTACTACAACTTCTCTTCATTTTTATTTTTACAAAGGCTAAGGCTTCTTTTTTCTATAAAAGCATGCTTTTGAAAATCTTATGATTAATGGACACTTTAATTCTTTTAGTGAAGTAAATTATATTGCCAGATTTTCCTTGGATTAACCTACTTCTTATTTAGGGGAAACATTCATTCAGGTTTTCCAGTGGCATTTTATAGAAAAACTCAGTCGAACTTTTTGGCCAACCCAACAATATATGAAGCTAATTAGCCTGTAAAAATATAGAGAGGAAAATGGCACTTGTTAACCAACAATCCAGGATCAGTGATATTTAAAAATTTAAGTAGTGGTGGGGGATTTTTTTTAACAAAATTCTTCTCACTTGTTCTCTAAATCTTGCATCTAAGGAGATTATTATAATCTCATTTTATAAAGGAAGAACCAAAACTTAGAGAAGTTAAGTCCCTTGCTCAAGGTCACACAGGTAGCAAGTGAAGGACCAGGACTCAAACCCAGTTCCTCTGTCTACAAATCCCATCCCTTTCCAACAGAAAGTCTTAGGAAGAACAGCACAGATTTTCAAAGTAAAGGCCTATTGTATACACAAGTTAAACTAAAGAGGATTTCTATAAAACTTATGCTTTAATGTCTTCACTTGCATAAATTATGTTTCGTTAACATCAGCTCCCTCTTATCTTAAGATGACAGCTGACCTACATGTCAGATGAGGCCTGATTCCTGCTTCTGTATTAAGGGGGGGAGGTTTTTGGGAGGAAATAGCCTCACCTGTTTGTTTGTGTCGGAGTCCAGGGCTGTCTCTGTACAACAATGACAGAGCTGAATAATTAAAACAGGGACCACATGGTCCAGAAAGCCTGAAATTATCTGGACTTAAAAAAGTGTGTTGATCTCTGTCTTAGATTTTTTTTCACTCCTGTTCATCCTTAAAAATCTTTAGATAAATGAGAATAGACTGTAGCCAGCAATGTATAATTTCCTTAGAAGTAACCTGTGTCTTTCTACAGATGTCAAATTAACCTTTCTGAAGTCATTTCTGAGTAACATTACGGGCCAGTTACACTATAGTTGATTGATTCTACCCCAGGTTACTCTTAATTAACTATTGAAAATCAACAGTACTGAAACAATGAAGATAGAGGTCCAGTTATTTCCGATATACAGCCTCAAATCATAACAAAGAAATAAATTATTGTGTTCCCAGGTTGTTTCAACAAAGATTTTTCTGATATTGACTAGTTTTCCCCAGATGAGAATTCATTGACTCACTTAAGAAGGAAAAATGTTGAGAAATGTTTCTGTTTTCCAAAGATGAAATCTGTTAGATGCTCACTGCCTTGTCTCAATAGTAACTAAACAATATGATGTGACAGATGTTTGAGAAACTCATGTACTAATTATATAGCTCCATTTTTAACTTCTCAACTCTGGAAACTACTGCTCCTGAGAAGCTGCTTTTTTTACTTTGTCTCTGCTGGGCACCAAGAGATACATAATAAGAATATTCAGTTTAAAAAGCCAGAAATAAATCAACAATCATTATTTCCCCCTTAAATAACTAAAATGCGTAGCACAACAATGCATTAAATTCTTTTTGGAAATTCTATTTTCATCAAGAAATTTTTTCTATGAAATGAGTTTTATAAATTCATTCTCTGCTGAATCTATCAATTAAAAATTCCTTTGGTTGTCCTTGTTTTGCCTCTTTTAAGAGAGCTACCTAATGTTCCTAAACAAAACAGAATCCTTAAGGATTTTGAAAGTTTGGACTCTAGTTTCAAACTTTGCCACTCTATATTGAAATTTGTATCTTTTTAGTCTACATTTATGTGGCTTGTTCTTGTTTAGTCGCTAAATTCTACTCTTTTTCAACCCTGTGGATTATAGCCAGCCGGGTTCTTCTGTCCATGGCTGTCTCTGTACAACAATGACAGAGCTGAATAATTAAAACAGGGACCACATGGTCCAGAAAGCCTGAAATTATCTGGACTTAAAAAAGTGTGTTGATCTCTGTCTTAGATTTTTTTTCACTCCTGTTCATCCTTAAAAATCTTTAGATAAATGAGAATAGACTGTAGCCAGCAATGTATAATTTCCTTAGAAGTAACCTGTGTCTTTCTACAGATGTCAAATTAACCTTTCTGAAGTCATTTCTGAGTAACATTACGGGCCAGTTACACTATAGTTGATTGATTCTACCCCAGGTTACTCTTAATTAACTATTGAAAATCAACAGTACTGAAACAATGAAGATAGAGGTCCAGTTATTTCCGATATACAGCCTCAAATCATAACAAAGAAATAAATTATTGTGTTCCCAGGTTGTTTCAACAAAGATTTTTCTGATATTGACTAGTTTTCCCCAGATGAGAATTCATTGACTCACTTAAGAAGGAAAAATGTTGAGAAATGTTTCTGTTTTCCAAAGATGAAATCTGTTAGATGCTCACTGCCTTGTCTCAATAGTAACTAAACAATATGATGTGACAGATGTTTGAGAAACTCATGTACTAATTATATAGCTCCATTTTTAACTTCTCAACTCTGGAAACTACTGCTCCTGAGAAGCTGCTTTTTTTACTTTGTCTCTGCTGGGCACCAAGAGATACATAATAAGAATATTCAGTTTAAAAAGCCAGAAATAAATCAACAATCATTATTTCCCCCTTAAATAACTAAAATGCGTAGCACAACAATGCATTAAATTCTTTTTGAAATTCTATTTTCATCAAAAAATTTTTTTCTATGAAATGAGTTTTATAAATTCATTCTCTGCTGAATCTATCAATTAAAAATTCCTTTGGTTGTCCTTGTTTTGCCTCTTTTAAGAGAGCTACCTAATGTTCCTAAACAAAACAGAATCCTTAAGGATTTTGAAAGTTTGGACTCTAGTTTCAAACTTTGCCACTCTATATTGAAATTTGTATCTTTTTAGTCTACATTTATGTGGCTTGTTCTTGTTTAGTCGCTAAATTCTACTCTTTTTCAACCCTGTGGATTATAGCCAGCCGGGTTCTTCTGTCCATGGCTTTTCCCAGGAAAAAATACTGGAGTGGGTATTTCCTTCTCCAGGTGGCTCCCGCTGCATCTTCTCTATTGCAAGTGGATTCTTTTTTTTTTTTTTTTTTTAATTTTGGCCTCTTTTATTGTTATTTATTTATTTATTTATTTATTTTCATCCATTTTAATTTTTTTTAGCCTGTGTGGGCCTCCCTCGTTGCAGAGTATGGGCTCTGGGCACATGCGCTCCAGAGGGCTGGCTCATAATTGGACACACCGGTCCAGCATCCCCACGGCACGTGGGATCTTCCCGGGCCAGGGATGGAACCGGTGCCCCCTGCACTGCAAGGCGGACTCTTTACTCACTGGACCACCAGGGAAGCCCTGCAGGTGGGTTCTTTACCACTGAGCCACCAGGGAAGTCCCAGCATTGCCATTCTTCTTGGTTGTTTCAGATGTTTTCCCCTTTAGTGCTTTATTGATCATTATATTCTTGCATACAGTGATCAAACCCACAAATATTAAGAACAGGCACATTTACATCATGATTTTCTGTAAAAAGAGGATACTGTGTTTTATTTTGTTTCCCCTCCATCCCTTGTGACTGTCAGAACTTTCTCTGCCTTTAATAGACTCAGCACTGCACTTGGAGAAGAGTCCACAAGTGACCTCCGAGCTCTAATGGATAGACACAAGCCCATTACTGTGCAAAGGTAGTTTGTCTAGTGATTCTCCTTCTCAACTGGTTGAGGTTGCCCTTGGGAGAATTGTCACTGCCAGCTTCTGGGCTGCCCCTCATGCAGGCAGAATGAACAGAGATGGAGTGTACAGAGGGCCTTGAGGGGCTGGGGACCCTTTTGATGGATGCAGGATCTGTCCAGCACAGCTTCAGCTGACACCAGGATGAACTGAAGAGATGTGGCACAGGGCTCTTGCTTCAAGTGTTAGTCAGAGAATATTGAAAAGAGAGTAGCCATTTGCTCAATTCATACCATCAGTCTTAACTGTTGACCTGGTAGAGCTAAACAAGCCTTTGCTTGCTTTTTGCCCAATTCAGGTTAAGTTGCTTTGAGTTCTTGTGAATTTCAGAGCACTCAGATATATATATATATCTTTATTGGTCTCTCTCCATTGATCCAGTCACAATTTCCTTTATGTTGCACTGACTGAGTTAATGATGTGTATTACTGAAATAACAAGTGTGTATTGATAACAATTCTTAACATAATTGACAGTTCATCAAATTGGGTCCTTGTAGGCAAATTGCTCCTCTTTACTCCTGTATGTGTGTATCTCTGGTACCGAAGTTGGAATTGTCTTGCAATTTCAAGATGATGGTTACCCTGTTGTGGTTTACTTTACAAGAGTGAAGTCAGGGTTTCATAGGTCACAAAGTACATTCCCTTTTGAATGGTTTATTTGACAGGAAAAGAGAACTGGATTTGAAAGTTTAAGGTATTGAGTGCTGGGTGCTGAAGACAACCCCTCTCTTGGAAACCAGTCAGAATCTGGATTAAGACAAGCAACTTAAGCTTTGGGAAAGGTTCTTTTTCGAAATTCATAGTCCAGTTTCTCTAGATTCTTTTTGTGTATTTTGTTGGTGTTGCTGCCCTCTGGCATTCAATAAAATCTTGTTGAAATGTTTTAGTCCATTGTCTGTCAAGCTCATGGATATGCTGTAAAAGATTTGATGTTCGAATTGCCCTTAATGTTAAGGGATAACGCCATCCAATGTTAAGGGATAACACCATCCATCTTTTACATCTTGGTGCTGGTTTAGAAGTGAGGGATTCTCCAGCCTACACAGGAGATTTTCCCTGTGCCCTTGGTCTCTCTCCCACCCTTTGGGAAAAATTCTTGAGTGCTTTCTACGTGGTTCCTAGGAGGATTCACAGCAGATATGAGTTCCAGGGACACATAGCAGAGACCACCTTAGGCATACTGATGCCCTTTGTAGATTTTCCCTCCTTCCCTGCCTTATTCTCCTAACTTCTTGCCAGGACCCCTCACCATTCTCAGTCAAATAAACTAGCAGCACCTTTATCTCAGTCTCTGCTTTAAGGGAACCCAAATTAGCACAGAATCTGTATGTCAGATTTATTAACACAGTTATCATTGATTCATTCATGTGAATACCTGAACAAAGAAGGAAACTTGCCATAGTAATAACTGGTAATGTGAACCATGGGCAGCATAAAAGTTATTAACAAGTAAAAGAAAAATACTTTTTGTCCATTAAGAAGGTCCCCCCAAAAATGCATCTTTGTGAGGAAGCAAAATCATGGAAGAATGACTAAAAGTACATCATGGTTCTAACCAAGTTGTGCAATAGATGACTGATTTGTAAAAAATGCAAATCTAACTGTAGACGTAAGATTTGTGGAAAAGGAACTACATTCACAACAGAAAGTTATGTAACAGGACATTTGCTGTCATTTGTAAGTAACTATATAATGAAAAAGAAAATCTGTTAGGAAATTTCAAACTATTTCATGATTTTATAGGTCACAAAGTACATTCCCTTTTGAATGGTTTATTTGACAGGAAAAGAGAACTGGATTTGAAAGTTTAAGGTATTGAGTGCTGGGTGCTGAAGACAACCCCTCTCTTGGAAACCAGTCAGAATCTGGATTAAGACAAGCAACTTAAGCTTTGGGAAAGGTTCTTTTTCGAAATTCATAGTCCAGTTTCTCTAGATTCTTTTTGTGTATTTTGTTGGTGTTGCTGCCCTCTGGCATTCAATAAAATCTTGTTGAAATGTTTTAGTCCATTGTCTGTCAAGCTCATGGATATGCTGTAAAAGATTTGATGTTCGCAATTGCCCTTAATGTTAAGGGATAACGCCATCCAATGTTAAGGGATAACACCATCCATATTTTACATCTTGGTGCTGGTTTAGAAGTGAGGGATTCTCCAGCCTACACAGGGGAGATTTTCCCTGTGCCCTTGGTCTCTCTCCCACCCTTTGGGAAAAATTCTTGAGTGCTTTCTACGTGGTTCCTAGGAGGATTCACAGCAGATATGAGTTCCAGGGACACATAGCAGAGACCACCTTAGGCATACTGATGCCCTTTGTAGATTTTCCCTCCTTCCCTGCCTTATTCTCCTAACTTCTTGCCAGGACCCCTCACCATTCTCAGTCAAATAAACTAGCAGCACCTTTATCTCAGTCTCTGCTTTAAGGGAACCCAAATTAGCACAGAATCTGTATGTCAGATTTATTAACACAGTTATCATTGATTCATTCATGTGAATACCTGAACAAAGAAGGAAACTTGCCATAGTAATAACTGGTAATGTGAACCATGGGCAGCATAAAAGTTATTAACAAGTAAAAGAAAAATACTTTTTGTCCATTAAGAAGGTCCCCCCAAAAATGCATCTTTGTGAGGAAGCAAAATCATGGAAGAATGACTAAAAGTACATCATGGTTCTAACCAAGTTGTGCAATAGATGACTGATTTGTAAAAAATGCAAATCTAACTGTAGACGTAAGATTTGTGGAAAAGGAACTACATTCACAACAGAAAGTTATGTAACAGGACATTTGCTGTCATTTGTAAGTAACTATATAATGAAAAAGAAAATCTGTTAGGAAATTTCAAACTATTTCATGATTTGAAGGTATGACAATGTTGGGATGAGAATAATAGATAATGCCCTTCTTTTCAGAACTATATTTTGGACTAATGAAGAGAAAAACAGGGACTTCCCTGGTGGTGCAGTGTGTAATAATCCACCTGCCAGTACAGGGTACCCAGGTTCAATCCAGATCAGGGGAGATTCCACATGCTGCGTAGTCACTGAGCATGCTCTAACTACTAAGACTGTGCTATAGTCTGGAAGCCACAGTAAAGAGCCCATGTGCCTAGAAGTCGTGTTCTACCACCAAGGGGGCCGCTGCAGGGAGAAGCCCACAGACAGCAACTAGAGCAGCCCCCGCTCAATGTAACTAGAGAAAGCTCACTGCAAGCAACAAAGACCCAGCTTAGCCAAAAATAAAATAAATTTTTTAAAAATTACAAATTATAAAGAGGTATCAAGTAGGAATCAAGCAGACAGAAATAAAAATATCACTGTTATTACTTAGACTGGCTTACAGGCCAGGGCCTTTCTTTATATTCACTCATTCGATTGCAGGGAATCATTTACCCCCGCAGACATCTCTGAGTGGAGAGACCTGACCCTGTAAAACTTACTCCAGGAAGAGTCAAACTAGATGTGCACTTTTTTCCTCTTCAGTTAGATCCCAGGAGAAATGGGAATTGAGAGGAATAAGCTCCGTATGCCTAGTTTCTCCTTCCAAACTCAAATAAGTCACTCTTTCCTCTCTAAGGGAGGAGTAAGGGCGTAGGCAGAGGGCATGAATGTCATACGAATTAAATGCTTTCCACAGGGAATGACCCTTTAGGAATGGGGAGAAGGCAAAATACCCACCCCTAGCTTACTGAGAAGAAGTTTCTCTGAATGTCATTGTCTGAACCAGCACACAATCTCCTATAACTCTTACTATTGTCTACTTCTAGATTCTGCAAGGGAAAAAAAAGTATTTATTTGATAGGGTGAACTTGGGTATAACATGGGAGATTACAAAGTAACTATAGGCTACTATTAACTTCTTAATAAATAAGAATGAGTTATTTTAAGTTTTTCCATTTTAATTAGAATTCCTGGATAACCAAAAATATAAGGATTTCCAAGAATAGCCCTCAACCAAAAAGAGACATGCACTGGATACAAGTCTTGGCTTCCTGTATTAATATTTTGACAAGAGAATTTTATGTGTATTTTACATGACTGTGCAGAGGATTTCCAGCAGGAGTCACCCAGCAATAACCAGTTCCATAATATATCCAATATTCAAGAAACTCATCTTTGATATTTTGACCAACAGTTAAAGTTATCTAGTTTCAATAATGATCATTAGAAGATAATTCAGAAATTATCTTAGATATGAGTCTGGACTACTAAGAAATGAAAGGGTAACACTAAGGTCATTAGAAGTCATTTATATGGGGGGGGGGAAGTTATATGAGTCATAAACAGTTCATAGGCATTTAAAGTTTAGAAGTCTCCCAAAACTAATAGCCAGAATTAATAGATTGTTTAATATTCAAGGAGCTTTATTGTATCAAGAAGATATTCCTATTGTCCAATTTATTTATTCAATAAAATCATTAAACATGTAATAGTCCTTTGTCCTTTAGAAATAAAAATTAACATTTTAAAAATATCTGCACTACTTACATAATTAATAAAGCAACACTGTCTCAAATATTTGAATATTACCTATAAAGCTGTTTATTCAAACTACTTTAAAATGTAACTCTACAATATATTATTAGAATATCTTAATATTACTATATTACAATCTATGGTATTAGAATATCTTAGTGCCTAAGTTATATTAGAATATATTAACGCCTTGCACAGAGTAACAGTGATTTGAATTTATGACACTTACACTAAAACCAGCTTTTTTCCAATATTTTAAATTCTTACATCTTTTCCTTTATTATTCTATTCTTACCCTAATTTATATTCTTCTTCTTCCTGGATATGGTTTAGCGTGAGCTTAGCAAACATATCTTCCTAGAAGAAATCTCAACAGAGTGAAAAAGTGGTGTATTTAGTCCAGGTAGCAAACTCTGGATTATGTCCCAACAGATTCCTGATTAGGACATGGGAAAGGATGGAGAGAAACTTCCTTCCTCTGGCACTATCACTGTTGGTGTATAAATAATCTGTTGCCACATAAAAAAATTATTCAAAAGCTTAGTGGCTTTTAACACCACCATGTATTATCACAGTGCCTGAGGGTCAGGAATCGGCATGGCTCAGCTGGTCCTGCGGCTCGGGATCTCTCATGAGACTGCTTTCAAGGCATTATCCAGGGATACAGTCATCACAAGGCTCAACTGAATGAGTTCACATGCCCATTCGTTTTACTGTTGATATAATTCAGTTTCTCCTGGCTGTAACATTGAGGGTCTCAGTTCTTCACCTACTGTTGGGTTGGGAAGAGCCTGGGGAGAAGGGAATGGAAATCCATTCCAGTATTCTTGCCTGGTGAATTCCATGGACAGAGGAGGCTGGTGGGCATGTCCATGGGGCTGTAAAGAGTCAGTCAGTCACAACTGAATGACTAACATCTTCACTTTACTTTTTTCACTTCACCTGAAGTTTCCTGGTACATGAGCTTCTCTGCAGGGAAACTCACAGCTGGCCTCATCAGAGAAAGCAAGCCGATAAAGCCAGAAGGAGACTGTGGGGATGAGTCAGTCTTTTCAAAACCTAATCTAGGAAGGGATATCTTGTCACTTTTGTGTTTTCCCTTCATTAGATGTGAGTCACTTGGTAAGGCCCTCCCTCAAAGGAAGGAAGTCACACAAGGATACGAACGCCAGGAGGCAAGGGTCATCCTAGATGGCTACCTACAAAACTGGAAATTAATTGATATCTTAGTTGTTTCACCGTAATTGATAAAGCCATTGTCATGGGCAAGTGAAGGCATCTTCACTGACAGATACTGGGACCCTAAGTATAAGGAGCACAGTTCTGATGGGGAAAGTGATGAGGAAGAAAAGTTAGGTTATTTGCAGGGAATGCCACTGTGTGGGGAAGAAGACCCCTCTACTCTAACTTGGTGGGTATGTCAAATGCTCCTATAAGGGTGGTCATTAGTATGAGGGGATGATTTCATATTCACTTCTCACAGGAAAGATCAAGAAAAGATATCCAGGCCGAGCAGACAAATGTCTCTTTACACTAGCAATAAGCGCTGCCTGCAGCCCCGCCTCTCTGAGACCTCCTCCAAGGAGGACTAAGTAGCTAATACTTTTACTGATAAAAGCCTGGGCCTGAAATAGCCCCACTCATATCTCCTTTGACAAACATAGATAGAGATGTTTACCTAGACAAAAGCTTTTCCATATGTGCCCTCTTTACAACTTGTAGTCTCCTTGTAGATTAAGAACTGTAAGAATGTTTTCTCTACAAACAATGTTTTCCCTGGAGAACAAAGGTGTTTACCTAGGCTTTAGTAAAGGAGCAATAAGCTCCAGTAATAACCTCTTTTGCGTCTCTAGAGAAGCAAAAAGCTCTTGCAATAACCACTTTTATGATTACTAGTTAGCCTGAGATTTCTAGTTAGAAAAATATGAAAATGTAAGTTAAGGTAAGATTGTGCAGGAGGCTCGCTCACGGAGATCGGCTGCACTCGATGTGAGAAGGAGACTCTCCAGCTCTGGGGTAAGAACATCTGTTTACATTTGATTGAGTTCTGATAATTTCTGATTACTTGTGCTTGCCTTTATTTACATCCTGATTAATGGAATCTTGATTCTGATTATTATATGTTTTGTGATTAATAAAACTACTCTTAGTTTGACAATACTCGAGACCATGACACTTTACTGTCCAAGTCTGAGGCTCACGACTCTGAGGGGACTTATGCTGTGTCTGTAAAAGGTCTCTGATCTATTTAAGACAGTGTCTTTTAGTGAGAACTAATAAGAACAGGAATCAGAGTAAGCTACAGCACAGTGCCCGCGACACCATCTAAAAGTCTCATCACTCAGCTAAAGAGTAAATTACATGAAAGTAAATCTCCTTTGTAGAACATTAGGACTAGCATCTCCATATACACAGGTGAAGCTTCTTTCTATTTGATTGTTGTGTATGACTACTGGGCTATACACAGTATTATGGGTAACCACCAAAACTGGTCCTTTGTTTTAATTACTGTTCTCTGTATTCCCTCTTCTATATTTACTTTGACAGAAACAAACAACTATAATTCATGAAAATTCATATGTATAATAACAGGAATAAAGTTTTTCTCTCCTTATAAAAATATTTTTAAAATCCTATTCTGTGATATTCTCATCATCTTTGTGTTCTCAAGCTTTTCACAGTTATAACTTTTTGGCATGTCATTATGAATTCATGGGCTTTCACACATTCCATTATGTTAACTAACAGTAATTATTAACTGTGTTTTGAAGTTCAGATTTTCACAACTTGAACTTCATTAGTTTCTTTATCCTTTTAGCCTTCATCTCATGACATTCTTAGAAACAGCTTTACTCTCTATCAAAAACTATATGTTTTAGACCTTCTGTTTCTAAGCTTGACTTTTTTCTGTTTGAAGACATTGAGACAGTCACTGTCAAAGGAGGTGTGATATTTTTCAGTGGCAAAGAACTTCAGAAACAAAATTCTAAGCATCAGAGGTACACACATTTATGCTGTTGTAGGAAAGAATGCTAATGACAGCATTTTTAGAGAAAGATATGGGAAAAGTTTTCCTTTTCAAAATCAAGTTCCAAACTGTTCACTTTTTCCAACCTTGTATGTTGAGGCTCGCTCAGATCGGCTGATGATACTTACTTAAAACATCTTTCTTGGCAAGTTACTTGTGCTTGCCTTTATTTACATCCTGATTAATAGAATCTTGATTCTGATTATTATATGTTTTGTGATTAATAAAACTACTCTTAGTTTGACAATACTCGAGACCATGACACTTTACTGTCCAAGTCTGAGGCTCACGACTCTGAGGGGACTTATGCTGTGTCTGTAAAAGGTCTCTGATCTATTTAAGACAGTGTCTTTTAGTGAGAACTAATAAGAACAGGAATCAGAGTAAGCTACAGCACAGTGCCCGCGACACCATCTAAAAGTCTCATCACTCAGCTAAAGAGTAAATTACATGAAAGTAAATCTCCTTTGTAGAACATTAGGACTAGCATCTCCATATACACAGGTGAAGCTTCTTTCTATTTGATTGTTGTGTATGACTACTGGGCTATACACAGTATTATGGGTAACCACCAAAACTGGTCCTTTGTTTTAATTACTGTTCTCTGTATTCCCTCTTCTATATTTACTTTGACAGAAACAAACAACTATAATTCATGAAAATTCATATGTATAATAACAGGAATAAAGTTTTTCTCTCCTTATAAAAATATTTTTAAAATCCTATTCTGTGATATTCTCATCATCTTTGTGTTCTCAAGCTTTTCACAGTTATAACTTTTTGGCATGTCATTATGAATTCATGGGCTTTCACACATTCCATTATGTTAACTAACAGTAATTATTAACTGTGTTTTGAAGTTCAGATTTTCACAACTTGAACTTCATTAGTTTCTTTATCCTTTTAGCCTTCATCTCATGACATTCTTAGAAACAGCTTTACTCTCTATCAAAAACTATATGTTTTAGACCTTCTGTTTCTAAGCTTGACTTTTTTCTGTTTGAAGACATTGAGACAGTCACTGTCAAAGGAGGTGTGATATTTTTCAGTGGCAAAGAACTTCAGAAACAAAATTCTAAGCATCAGAGGTACACACATTTATGCTGTTGTAGGAAAGAATGCTAATGACAGCATTTTTAGAGAAAGATATGGGAAAAGTTTTCCTTTTCAAAATCAAGTTCCAAACTGACTTTTCTAACCTTGTTGTTGTTCAATCGTGTCCAACTCTTTGTAATGTCATAGACTCCAGCATGCCAGGCTTCTCTGTTCTTCACTACCCTTTGGAGTTTGCTCAAGTACATGTCTATTGAGTCAGTGATGCTATCTAACCATCTCACCCTCTGCCCCTTCTCCTCTTGCCGTCAATCTTACCCAGCATCAGGGTCTTTTCCAAAGAGTTGTCTTCACATCAGTTGGCCGAAGTAGTGGAGCTTCAGCTTCAGCATCACTCTTTCCAGTGAATATTCAGCACTGACTTCCTTTAGGAGTGACTGCTTTGATCTCTTTGCTGTCCAAGGGACTCTCTTTTTATTGATTTTTTATTTATTTATTTTTCATCTATCTTTTTCTTCGACCTGTGTGGGCCTCCCATCACAGTGGCCTCTCTCGTTGCAGAGCACTGGCTCTGGGCACATGCACTCCAGAGTGCTGGCTCACAATTGGACACACTGGTCCAGACACTCTGTGGCATGTGGGATCTTCCCAGGCCAGGGATTGAACCCATGCCCCTTGTACTGCAAGGCGGACTCTTTATCCACTGGACCACGAGGAAAGCCCCTGTCCAAGGGACTCTCAAGAGGCTTCTTCAGTTAGCATCATTTTAAACATTATGTTGTGTTACATTATGTTGTGTTATCCCACTGTTTTTTTCTTTTGAATTTTTTTTTTTTTGGCCACTTCTATTGGTCTTTCATTTATTTATTTTCATACATCTTTATTCTTTGGCCTGTGTGTGCCTCCCATCGCAGTGGCCTCTCTCACTGAAGAACACTGGCCCTGGGCACATGCTCTCCAGAGCTCTGACTCAGTAGTTGGACACCCTGGTCCAGCCGCTCCGAAGCACGTGGTATCTTCCCAGGCCAGGGATCAAACTGGTGCCCCCTGCACTGCAAGGTGGTGTCTTTACCCACTGGACCACCAGGGAAGCCCCTGTCCAAGGGACTCTCAAGAGGCTTCTTCAGTTAGCATCATTTTAAACATTATGTTGTGTTACATTATGTTGTGTTATCCCACTGTTTTTTTCTTTTGAATTTTTTTTTTTTTGGCCACTTCTATTGGTCTTTCATTTATTTATTTTCATACATCTTTATTCTTTGGCCTGTGTGTGCCTCCCATCGCAGTGGCCTCTCTCACTGAAGAACACTGGCCCTGGGCACATGCTCTCCAGAGCTCTGACTCAGTAGTTGGACACCCTGGTCCAGCCGCTCCGAAGCACGTGGTATCTTCCCAGGCCAGGGATCAAACTGGTGCCCCCTGCACTGCAAGGTGGTGTCTTTACCCACTGGACCACCAGGGAAGCCCCATAACCCACTTTTTTTAAATGAAGGCTTGCAAACCACTAAGAACTCTCATTACGTTGAAAGGCAACCAGGTTGGTAAACCTAAAGGGACACAAATAAGTCCCTAAGTAGCCAGGTCTATAGAATTGTAAAAATCCAAACACATTTCTGGTTAGTAAATACTGTTGAGCAATCTTTACGTGCCTCCCTCTCCTTTTCATCCCATTTTCCCATTTTTGTGCATCCCATTTTCCTTTGTGATTTAGCAGCTTCTCAGTGATTTTTTTGTCCAAAGACGTTACATTCTAAAACCTTGCCTGTTCAAAAATTCTTGTATGTAAAGAAAGAAGTCTATATGGAACTTCTCCAACCCCACAGATCATTGCTGGTATTACAGAGCACATCCAATGTCTGCAGCCCTTCTCCTAAATATAGATGGATATACTGCTTTCTATACTTTCTACTGCCTCTTTTACCATCAGTCAGCCCCTCATTATACTCTTTAAAAGATGTGTTTCTCGATGCTCAACCTTGCTTATTATTAGAGAAATGCAAATTAAAACTACAATGAGATATCACCTCACACCTGTCAGAATGGCCATCTTCAAAAAATCTGCAGACAATAAATGCTGGAGAGGGTGCGGAGAAAAGGGAACCCTCTTGCATTGCTGGTGGGAATGTAAATTGATACAGCCTTTATGGAAGACAGTATGGAGATTTCTTAAAAAACTAAAAATAGAAGCACCCTATGACCCAGCAATCCCACTATTAGGCTTATATCCTGATGAAATCAAAACTGAAAGAAGCACCTGTACCCCAATGTTCATTGCAGCTCTCTATACAACAGCCAAAACATGGAAGCAACCTAGATGTCCATCGACGAATGAATGGATCCAGAAGCTCTGGTACATATATACAATGGAACACTACTCAGCTGTTAAAAGAAATGCAGAAGACTCCCTAGAGCACAGGTCTGACTCAGTAGTTGGACACCCTGGTCCAGCCGCTCCAAGCACGTGGTATCTTCCCAGGCCAGGGATCAAACTGGTGCCCCCTGCACTGCAAGGTGGTGTCTTTACCCACTGGACCACCAGGGAAGCCCCATAACCCACTTTTTAAATGAAGGCTTGCAAACCACTAAGAACTCTCATTACGTTGAAAGGCAACCAGGTTGGTAAACCTAAAGGGACACAAATAAGTCCCTAAGTAGCCAGGTCTATAGAATTGTAAAAATCCAAACACATTTCTGGTTAGTAAATACTGTTGAGCAATCTTTACGTGCCTCCCTCTCCTTTTCATCCCATTTTCCCATTTTTGTGCATCCCATTTTCCTTTGTGATTTAGCAGCTTCTCAGTGATTTTTTTGTCCAAAGACGTTACATTCTAAAACCTTGCCTGTTCAAAAATTCTTGTATGTAAAGAAAGAAGTCTATATGGAACTTCTCCAACCCCACAGATCATTGCTGGTATTACAGAGCACATCCAATGTCTGCAGCCCTTCTCCTAAATATAGATGGATATACTGCTTTCTATACTTTCTACTGCCTCTTTTACCATCAGTCAGCCCCTCATTATACTCTTTAAAAGATGTGTTTCTCGATGCTCAACCTTGCTTATTATTAGAGAAATGCAAATTAAAACTACAATGAGATATCACCTCACACCTGTCAGAATGGCCATCTTCAAAAAATCTGCAGACAATAAATGCTGGAGAGGGTGCGGAGAAAAGGGAACCCTCTTGCATTGCTGGTGGGAATGTAAATTGATACAGCCTTTATGGAAGACAGTATGGAGATTTCTTAAAAAACTAAAAATAGAAGCACCCTATGACCCAGCAATCCCACTATTAGGCTTATATCCTGATGAAATCAAAACTGAAAGAAGCACCTGTACCCCAATGTTCATTGCAGCTCTCTATACAACAGCCAAAACATGGAAGCAACCTAGATGTCCATCGACGAATGAATGGATCCAGAAGCTCTGGTACATATATACAATGGAACACTACTCAGCTGTTAAAAGAAATGCAGAAGACTCAGTCCTAATGAAGTGGCTGGCTCTAGAACCTATCATAAAAAGTGAAGTAAGTCAAAAAGAGAAAGACAAATAGAGTATACTAACACACATATATGGAATCTAGTAGGACAGTTTTGATATCACATGCAGGGAACTCATGGAAAAACAGATAGAGCATAGACATAGGTACATCGTGGCAAAGAAATAGGGAGGGGGAAGCATGGAGGAAGTAACATGGAAACCTATAGTGTTATGTGTGGAAAAGATAGCTAGTGTCATTGTGCTAAGGGAATAGGAGTGCTTACAATGGCTTGGGGCGAAGGTCTGGAGGGGTGAGATGGGGGGATCTGGGTGGATGGAGACCATGGATATGCATATGACTGATCTGGGAACATACATGTCTGTGAACAACAAAACTGTAAAACCTTTAAAATAAAGAATAAAAAAAAAATTCCAAAAAAAAAGATGTGTTTCTTATATGAACAGAAGCTAGAATGAAATGTGTATGCATTTTCAGACACGTATGAGTGTGCACATTTGTGTGTGATGTTTTTACACTCACTCCGGGCCAAACATTGCTGTTTGGCTGTGTCAGTGTCTACATCTATTCTCCTCATCTCTAACTGTTCCCTGGATCGGTAGGTAAGGCTTCCCTGGTGGCTCAGATGGTAAAGAATCTGCCTGCAATGCAGAAGGGTCAATCTCTGGATAGGGAAGATCCCCTGGAGAAGGAAATGGCATCCCACTCTAGTATTCTTGGAGAAAAGGATACTGAGATATCACCTCACACCTGTCAGAATGGCCATCTTCAAAAATATGCAGACAATAAATGCTGGAGAGGGTGCGGAGAAAAGGGAACCCTCTTGCATTGCTGGTGGGAATGTAAATTGATACAGCCTTTATGGAAGACAGTATGGAGATTTCTTAAAAAACTAAAAATAGAAGCACCCTATGACCCAGCAATCCCACTATTAGGCTTATATCCTGATGAAATCAAAACTGAAAGAAGCACCTGTACCCCAATGTTCATTGCAGCTCTCTATACAACAGCCAAAACATGGAAGCAACCTAGATGTCCATCGACGAATGAATGGATCCAGAAGCTCTGGTACATATATACAATGGAACACTACTCAGCTGTTAAAAGAAATGCAGAAGACTCAGTCCTAATGAAGTGGCTGGCTCTAGAACCTATCATAAAAAGTGAAGTAAGTCAAAAAGAGAAAGACAAATAGAGTATACTAACACACATATATGGAATCTAGTAGGACAGTTTTGATATCACATGCAGGGAACTCATGGAAAAACAGATAGAGCATAGACATAGGTACATCGTGGCAAAGAAATAGGGAGGGGGAAGCATGGAGGAAGTAACATGGAAACCTATAGTGTTATGTGTGGAAAAGATAGCTAGTGTCATTGTGCTAAGGGAATAGGAGTGCTTACAATGGCTTGGGGCGAAGGTCTGGAGGGTGAGATGGGGGGATCTGGGTGGATGGAGACCATGGATATGCATATGACTGATCTGGGAACATACATGTCTGTGAACAACAAAACTGTAAAACCTTTAAAATAAAGAATAAAAAAAAAATTCCAAAAAAAAAGATGTGTTTCTTATATGAACAGAAGCTAGAATGAAATGTGTATGCATTTTCAGACACGTATGAGTGTGCACATTTGTGTGTGATGTTTTTACACTCACTCCGGGCCAAACATTGCTGTTTGGCTGTGTCAGTGTCTACATCTATTCTCCTCATCTCTAACTGTTCCCTGGATCGGTAGGTAAGGCTTCCCTGGTGGCTCAGATGGTAAAGAATCTGCCTGCAATGCAGAAGGGTCAATCTCTGGATAGGGAAGATCCCCTGGAGAAGGAAATGGCATCCCACTCTAGTATTCTTGCCTGGAGGAACCCACAGACAGAGGAGCTTGGCGGGCTACAGTCCATGGAGGCACCAAAGCGCTGGACACAACTCAGTGAGTAAACAACAAGTGAATCTGCATGAAATCAACTCTTTGTTTTAGAATACTCTTCTAGAGAAACTCAAACTAAGGCAGCAATCATCCTGCTTGCACTCAGACATGCAATGAGATGGTGGTAACTCCAACAGTATTGTAACAACACAATTAGAGGCTTAGATATGGTGAATGAGGATGAGATTCATGAAGAAGAGGAGCACTGGCTTATGCAACATCTCTGGGTTTTCAGAGGCAAAGGGGCAGTGGTAACGATAATACCCATGGAGATGTTGTTGTGCAATCAAAGTGATGAAGAAAGAAGATCACAAAGTCAGCTCAGGGAACTATCAAATCAAAACATAGTGTGAAATCCACTGGTCTGTTACGGCAGAATTTAAAGGGACTCCTCATTAGCAGCCATAAGATAAAAGGTGAATTTACAATCCCCTGGAAAGTCCCTGAATTCATGGCCCTGATGGGGAAGAAGGAAACCTAAAATATGGAACAAGAACATCTGGGTTTATACAAAGAACCTTGACCCACTACACTCTCTAAAACTCAGTAGATAAAGCAATGGTCTCCCTGAGAGAGGATCATGACCTCTCCTGGCCTGGAGAAGGACAGATCCTCACCTAAGGCAGATGAACCACAGTTGATGTCTCCATTTCTCAAGATCTGCCCCTACTGCTGCTCATGGCTTCTAGATGAGTGGTCCTCAAACTTCAACACACATTAGCATCACCTGGCGTACTTGTTACATCACAGATTACGGAGGTACCATCCCCCAGAGATTCTGATTCAGGAGGTCCAGGATGGGACTTGGCACTTGGCACTGCTAACACATCTCCAGGTGATGCTAACGCTGGTCATCTGGACACCACACTCTCAGAACCACTGTTCTAGAACAATAATGAGGAACCACTCTCGGTCCAGCCTAAATTAGGGAAGTACTAAGTCTGTTGAAAAGAAAGAGGTTATTTACTGAAAAAGCCACACAATCTGAATAATTTGTTACCATAGGAACTAAGAAAATGCACCCAAGAATGGATCTGAGAGGATAAGATATAAAGCAGTTTTGTGTCTTGAGTTTTGATCTACAGACTCTGGGAACAAAGATGCTTTGAGGCAATCCTAGCATATTGCTAGGTTGGGCCTTTGAAACGTGGAGATGATAGTGGCCTACAGTAAATGATCAGACTTGCCTTGGCAGACTAGTCATGATGGAGGCAAAAGGCTCAGAGAAATGGACATATTACAGTGAATTTTTTTATGTATGACCAGAGATCATTAGTTATGTTCCTTTATTGTTGTTCTTCAGTCGCCAAGTCACGTCGGACTCTTTGCAACCCCGTGTACTGCAGCACACCAGGCTTCTCTGTTCCTTAGGAGGGTTCAGAGAATATGCATTTCAAACTCATTTCGGGTCAGCTAATACTGTTGAGAAATCTTTATGTGCTCCTCTCTCTTTCTGATAATTTTGTATTCCATTTTTCTTTGTGTTAATAGTGTCTCAGTGATTTTCTGTGCGAAGACTTTGCATTCTTATTTGTTCATGCAAAAAGAAAGGCATGGGCAATCACTGAGTAGAATGGCACAGGCACCACTGAGTAGAACGTCTATCCTCTTTAAGTCCCTGTGCTCTCTACTTGCAATGGGGAAGACAGAATTCCAAGATAGGAGAGATCGGGTGATAGCACTTAACTTCCTGAAGCAAAATGGACATGGGTAGCAAAGGTGGGGTGACAGTGAGGGATATTTACCCACAGAGGCCATATGGAAATAGCCAGTAGACCTTAAAGCTCCAAGAGGCGAGCTTGACAGACCATATGGGTATCATGTGACCTGTATAACCAAAAGAGATCAAGAGCAAGTGAGCAGAAGTTTGGTGACAGTTACTACAACTAAATGTCATGATTCTTCACCTAGTTTCAAGATCTTGGCCAGTTCTCAGACCCAGAGGCTACTGATTAAATGGGAATCCAATCTCCTTGAGGAAGGACCTTCACACTACAAGGAGATTTGACAGTGATCCCCCTTACATTTCCCCAGGGTGACCTGTAACCACTTATGAGAAATTTTACACTAATAAAAGTGAAATACCCAAATGTTTACAGGGTTGTTGGATACAAAGACTGAGATAACACTGATACAATGTAAACATGACTGTTAATGAAAGAAGTAAGCTGGAATTCTGTCAGCCCCACCATCTGTGCACACCAGTCTGACCTCAAACTCCAGCACCTTCATCTCTCTGTCTGATGGCGAGTAAATGATCAGACTTGCCTTGGCAGACTAGTCATGATGGAGGCAAAAGGCTCAGAGAAATGGACATATTACAGTGAATTTTTTTATGTATGACCAGAGATCATTAGTTATGTTCCTTTATTGTTGTTCTTCAGTCGCCAAGTCACGTCGGACTCTTTGCAACCCCGTGTACTGCAGCACACCAGGCTTCTCTGTTCCTTAGGAGGGTTCAGAGAATATGCATTTCAAACTCATTTCGGGTCAGCTAATACTGTTGAGAAATCTTTATGTGCTCCTCTCTCTTTCTGATAATTTTGTATTCCATTTTTCTTTGTGTTAATAGTGTCTCAGTGATTTTCTGTGCGAAGACTTTGCATTCTTATTTGTTCATGCAAAAAGAAAGGCATGGGCAATCACTGAGTAGAATGGCACAGGCACCACTGAGTAGAACGTCTATCCTCTTTAAGTCCCTGTGCTCTCTACTTGCAATGGGGAAGACAGAATTCCAAGATAGGAGAGATCGGGTGATAGCACTTAACTTCCTGAAGCAAAATGGACATGGGTAGCAAAGGTGGGGTGACAGTGAGGGATATTTACCCACAGAGGCCATATGGAAATAGCCAGTAGACCTTAAAGCTCCAAGAGGCGAGCTTGACAGACCATATGGGTATCATGTGACCTGTATAACCAAAAGAGATCAAGAGCAAGTGAGCAGAAGTTTGGTGACAGTTACTACAACTAAATGTCATGATTCTTCACCTAGTTTCAAGATCTTGGCCAGTTCTCAGACCCAGAGGCTACTGATTAAATGGGAATCCAATCTCCTTGAGGAAGGACCTTCACACTACAAGGAGATTTGACAGTGATCCCCCTTACATTTCCCCAGGGTGACCTGTAACCACTTATGAGAAATTTTACACTAATAAAAGTGAAATACCCAAATGTTTACAGGGTTGTTGGATACAAAGACTGAGATAACACTGATACAATGTAAACATGACTGTTAATGAAAGAAGTAAGCTGGAATTCTGTCAGCCCCACCATCTGTGCACACCAGTCTGACCTCAAACTCCAGCACCTTCATCTCTCTGTCTGATGGCGATCTCTGACCATCGAAGCCTGTTCTGTCTCCACACACAGCAGACAGAGTTCTCGAAAATGAATGCCATCTAAGAACAACCCAACTCCTTGCAACCTCAGAACAGATAACTCTGAGGCCTATATTCTACTCTGTTTCAAATCACATCTACAATGGCCAGAAAATGCACATTTATGTTGGTTTTTTTCTCTTCTTGGTCTCGATTTCTTACTCGTCTCTTGGTGTTTCCATCAATCCTCTCCCAAATATGTGTGCTCAAATATTTGTTTCCAGTGCTGCTTCTGGGGAGGAATGCATATGAAGATATATTAATACAAGTAAACAGAACAGGAAGTAAATGTTTCTTCCCTTTCTCATATGGGGATCCTTGCATATGATCACCTAAGCTGCCCATCATCAATACAGGATATCTGATAGAAACTAGAAACTGTGATGTGACACCTAGGCACAAAAATGGGGCAAGCGCCTTTTGAGTCTTCCTCTGAGAAGCTGATGAGATCTTTAGAAACTCTGGTGTAAGGTAGTTGAGCTGAGAGTGAGAAGACCTGCTAGAGTGAGATGAGAAATGCGGGGACAACATTATTGACACCGCCGAGGACCAGCATGCCACCAAGAGTTCAAACAGAGTCACTTCTACAAGTAGAAGATCACAGTGCCTTGGCCACACCAACAGTTCAGACAAAAGTCTCTCTAGCCTTACACTTCTGCTGGTGATTCCATAAGAGTACCCATGATGAGGAGGGGTGAGGGCTTCCCCAGAACCCAGTTTCAAGATCTTGGCCAGTTCTCAGACCCAGAGGCTACTGATTAAATGGGAATCCAATCTCCTTGAGGAAGGACCTTCACACTACAAGGAGATTTGACAGTGATCCCCCTTACATTTCCCCAGGGTGACCTGTAACCACTTATGAGAAATTTTACACTAATAAAAGTGAAATACCCAAATGTTTACAGGGTTGTTGGATACAAAGACTGAGATAACACTGATACAATGTAAACATGACTGTTAATGAAAGAAGTAAGCTGGAATTCTGTCAGCCCCACCATCTGTGCACACCAGTCTGACCTCAAACTCCAGCACCTTCATCTCTCTGTCTGATGGCGATCTCTGACCATCGAAGCCTGTTCTGTCTCCACACACAGCAGACAGAGTTCTCGAAAATGAATGCCATCTAAGAACAACCCAACTCCTTGCAACCTCAGAACAGATAACTCTGAGGCCTATATTCTACTCTGTTTCAAATCACATCTACAATGGCCAGAAAATGCACATTTATGTTGGTTTTTTTCTCTTCTTGGTCTCGATTTCTTACTCGTCTCTTGGTGTTTCCATCAATCCTCTCCCAAATATGTGTGCTCAAATATTTGTTTCCAGTGCTGCTTCTGGGGAGGAATGCATATGAAGATATATTAATACAAGTAAACAGAACAGGAAGTAAATGTTTCTTCCCTTTCTCATATGGGGATCCTTGCATATGATCACCTAAGCTGCCCATCATCAATACAGGATATCTGATAGAAACTAGAAACTGTGATGTGACACCTAGGCACAAAAATGGGGCAAGCGCCTTTTGAGTCTTCCTCTGAGAAGCTGATGAGATCTTTAGAAACTCTGGTGTAAGGTAGTTGAGCTGAGAGTGAGAAGACCTGCTAGAGTGAGATGAGAAATGCGGGGACAACATTATTGACACCGCCGAGGACCAGCATGCCACCAAGAGTTCAAACAGAGTCACTTCTACAAGTAGAAGATCACAGTGCCTTGGCCACACCAACAGTTCAGACAAAAGTCTCTCTAGCCTTACACTTCTGCTGGTGATTCCATAAGAGTACCCATGATGAGGAGGGGTGAGGGCTTCCCCAGAACCCAGGGAGAACCCAATCTCTCATGCCACGACAATAAGAACACATAAGCCCTTCTGACTGCAGATACCTTTCAAGTAGGATAGGAGAGGATAGAAAGCTGACATTTGAACTGTCTGAGTGATTCATATGCTTGTGCTGTGCTAAGTCACTTCAGTCGTGTCCAACTCTGTGCAGCCCTATGGACTGCAGCCTGTCAGGCTGCTCTGTCCATGGAATTCTCCAGGCAAGAATGCTGGAGAGGGTTGCCATGCCCTTCTCCAGGCGATCTTCCCAACCCAGGGATCAAACCCAAGTCTCTTGCATTAGAGGCAGATTCTTTACCATCCGAGCCACCAGGGAAGCCCAAACAGTAATATAACTCAGGGCTGTCTGAAACCAAGAGACTGAGACCATTTTAACCAAGTTTCAATGCTGCCACAGCACAATCCATACTATCCCAGCTAAGTGTGGCTCCAGAGGAAGTTTTATGTTTATAGATTTAAAGTCTTCAAAGAATAATTAAATTCACACTTTACTTATTAAGAGTAAAATGCTTTTGATACATGTATTTACATATAATGGCATTATAATAATATAATACCCTGGAGCACGTCAAGAATGACGTGAATACACTACACTTCCCAGGAATGTAAAGGGAGAAACAGGCAATGGCACCAGCAGAGCCGACTTCACAGGCAGGAGAGTCCTTGAAGGCAGCTGTTTGCAGCCCCTGAGACCAGAAAGAGGTGAGGCTGCGAATTAAAGGATGCTGGGCTCTAGGGAACCTGAAAAAGACACCAGGCCAAAAGGCAACTAGCGACTGTCCCTCCATGTTCTTCTCCTGGAAACATGTCTGCACATATGTCCTACCTATCCTGTGTCTTCTCTTGACAATTTGTAATTCAACCACTCTGAACCAAATGCCATTAAGAAAGAGAACACAAAGGGAAGCTATAGACCCCTTAGAACTAAAGCAGTTAATTCAGATGAAGGAGCAGTGAGCCTGAGAGTGAGATGAGAAATGCGGGAAAATTTGCCCCCACCAGAGCACCGTTCAAACAGAGTCACTTCTACAAGTAGAAGATCACAGTGCCTTGGCCACACCAACAGTTCAGACAAAAGTCTCTCTAGCCTTACACTTCTGCTGGTGATTCCATAAGAGTACCCATGATGAGGAGGGGTGAGGGCTTCCCCAGAACCCAGGGAGAACCCAATCTCTCATGCCACGACAATAAGAACACATAAGCCCTTCTGACTGCAGATACCTTTCAAGTAGGATAGGAGAGGATAGAAAGCTGACATTTGAACTGTCTGAGTGATTCATATGCTTGTGCTGTGCTAAGTCACTTCAGTCGTGTCCAACTCTGTGCAGCCCTATGGACTGCAGCCTGTCAGGCTGCTCTGTCCATGGAATTCTCCAGGCAAGAATGCTGGAGAGGGTTGCCATGCCCTTCTCCAGGCGATCTTCCCAACCCAGGGATCAAACCCAAGTCTCTTGCATTAGAGGCAGATTCTTTACCATCCGAGCCACCAGGGAAGCCCAAACAGTAATATAACTCAGGGCTGTCTGAAACCAAGAGACTGAGACCATTTTAACCAAGTTTCAATGCTGCCACAGCACAATCCATACTATCCCAGCTAAGTGTGGCTCCAGAGGAAGTTTTATGTTTATAGATTTAAAGTCTTCAAAGAATAATTAAATTCACACTTTACTTATTAAGAGTAAAATGCTTTTGATACATGTATTTACATATAATGGCATTATAATAATATAATACCCTGGAGCACGTCAAGAAGTACGTGAATACACTACACTTCCCAGGAATGTAAAGGGAGAAACAGGCAATGGCACCAGCAGAGCCGACTTCACAGGCAGGAGAGTCCTTGAAGGCAGCTGTTTGCAGCCCCTGAGACCAGAAAGAGGTGAGGCTGCGAATTAAAGGATGCTGGGCTCTAGGGAACCTGAAAAAGACACCAGGCCAAAAGGCAACTAGCGACTGTCCCTCCATGTTCTTCTCCTGGAAACATGTCTGCACATATGTCCTACCTATCCTGTGTCTTCTCTTGACAATTTGTAATTCAACCACTCTGAACCAAATGCCATTAAGAAAGAGAACACAAAGGGAAGCTATAGACCCCTTAGAACTAAAGCAGTTAATTCAGATGAAGACATATTGTGCTTTTTAAAAACTCTGTGAAATGAATCCTAAGACAGAAATAAAAAAAAATAAATAAATAAGGAGAACTGTAGGGATCCCGAGGTCAACTTGTCCACCAAGGTGTGTTAGTGGCAGCTTCAAACCCACATCAGGATTTTAATCAAGTTGCCTTAAATCATGATTTTACAGAGCACTTCGTAAATGCCATACATACAAGGGTACTATTATTAGAAACCTAAAAGAGAAAAGGCAACTGTTGTTCAGTTGCTAAGTCGTGTCCAACGCTTTGTGACCCCATGGACTGCAGCATGCCAGGCCTCCCTCACCTCCACTACCTCCTGGAGTTTGCTCGAATTCATGTCCACTGAGTCAATGATGACATCCAACCATCTCATTCTCTGTCACCCTTTTCTCCTCCTGCCCTCAATCTTTTCCAGCATCAAGGTCTTTTCCAGTAAGTCATTTCTTTGCATCAGGTGGCCAAAGTATTGGAGCTTTAGCATCAGTCCTTCCAAAGACTATTCAGGGTTGATTTCCTTTAGGATTGACTCATTTGATCTCCTTGTTGTCCAAGGGACTCTCAAGAGTCTTATCGAGCATCACAGTTTGAAAGCATCAATGCTTCAGTGCTCAGCCTTCTTTATGATCCAACTCTTACATCAGCACATGACTACCGGAAAAAGCACTACTTTGACTACACAAACCTTTGTCAGAAAAGCGATGCTTCTGCATTTTAATGTGCTGTTCAGGTTTCCATCAAAAGAGCAAGCATCTTTTAATTTCATGGCTGAAGTCACTATCCACACTGATTTTGGAGTCCAAGAAAATGAATTCTGTCGCTGTGAGCCGACTGTCCCCCGGGCAGGAGAGGGTTCCTTGAAGGCAGCTGTTTGCAGCCCCTGAGACCAGAAAGAGGTGAGGCTGCGAATTAAAGGATGCTGGGCTCTAGGGAACCTGAAAAAGACACCAGGCCAAAAGGCAACTAGCGACTGTCCCTCCATGTTCTTCTCCTGGAAACATGTCTGCACATATGTCCTACCTATCCTGTGTCTTCTCTTGACAATTTGTAATTCAACCACTCTGAACCAAATGCCATTAAGAAAGAGAACACAAAGGGAAGCTATAGACCCCTTAGAACTAAAGCAGTTAATTCAGATGAAGACATATTGTGCTTTTTAAAAACTCTGTGAAATGAATCCTAAGACAGAAATAAAAAAAAATAAATAAATAAGGAGAACTGTAGGGATCCCGAGGTCAACTTGTCCACCAAGGTGTGTTAGTGGCAGCTTCAAACCCACATCAGGATTTTAATCAAGTTGCCTTAAATCATGATTTTACAGAGCACTTCGTAAATGCCATACATACAAGGGTACTATTATTAGAAACCTAAAAGAGAAAAGGCAACTGTTGTTCAGTTGCTAAGTCGTGTCCAACGCTTTGTGACCCCATGGACTGCAGCATGCCAGGCCTCCCTCACCTCCACTACCTCCTGGAGTTTGCTCAATTCATGTCCACTGAGTCAATGATGACATCCAACCATCTCATTCTCTGTCACCCTTTTCTCCTCCTGCCCTCAATCTTTTCCAGCATCAAGGTCTTTTCCAGTAAGTCATTTCTTTGCATCAGGTGGCCAAAGTATTGGAGCTTTAGCATCAGTCCTTCCAAAGACTATTCAGGGTTGATTTCCTTTAGGATTGACTCATTTGATCTCCTTGTTGTCCAAGGGACTCTCAAGAGTCTTATCGAGCATCACAGTTTGAAAGCATCAATGCTTCAGTGCTCAGCCTTCTTTATGATCCAACTCTTACATCAGCACATGACTACCGGAAAAAGCACTACTTTGACTACACAAACCTTTGTCAGAAAAGCGATGCTTCTGCATTTTAATGTGCTGTTCAGGTTTCCATCAAAAGAGCAAGCATCTTTTAATTTCATGGCTGAAGTCACTATCCACACTGATTTTGGAGTCCAAGAAAATGAATTCTGTCACTGTGTCCACCTTTTCCCCTTCTATTTGCCATGAAGGGATGGGACCAGATGCTATGATCTCAGTTTTTTGAATGTTGAGTTCTACCGAGGTTTTTCGCTTTCGTCTTTCACCTTCATCAAGAGTCTCTTTAGCTGCTCTTCACTTTCTGCCATCAGAGTGGCATCATCTGCATATCTGAGGCTGTTGGTATTTCCCTCAGTAATCTTGATTCCAACTTATGATTCATCCAGCCCAGCATCTCACACAATGTACTTTGCATAGCAGTTAAATAAGCAGAGTGACAATATATAGCTTTGTCATACTCCTTTCCCAATTTTGAACTAGTCAGTTATTTCATGTCTGGTTTTAACTGTTGCTTCGTTACCCACATACAGGATTCTCAGGAGACAGGTAAGGTCTAGTTTTCCCATCTCTGTAAGAACGTTCCACAGTTTGTTGTGATCCACATAGTCAAAGACTAACATAGTCAATGAAGCAGAAGCAGATTTTTTTCTTCTGGAATTCCCTTGTTTTCCCCATGATCCAATGAATGTTGGCAATTTGATCTCAGGTTCCTCTGCCTTTTCTATACCCAGTTCGTACCTCTGGAAATTCTTGGTTCACATATTGCTGATGCCTAGCTTGAAAATTTTTGAACATTACCTTGCTAACACATAAAATGAGCACAATTTTATGATAGTTTGAACGTTCTTTGGCATTGGAATGACAGCTCACCTTTTCCAGTTCTATGGCCACTGCTAAGTTCCAAATTTGAGTACAGCACTTTAACAGCATCATTTTTTAGGACTTAAAATAGTTCAGCTGGAATTCCATCACCTCCACTAGCTTTGTTCATAGTAACGCTTCTTAAGGCCCACTTGACTTCACACTCCAGGATGTCTGGCTCTAGGTGAGTGACCATCATCATGGTTATCTGGGTCAGTAAGACCTTTTCTATATAGTTCTTCTGTGCATTCTTGCCCTTCTCTTAATATCTTCTGCTTTTGTTAGATGCGTACCATGTCTGTCCTTTATCATGCCAATCCTAGCATGAAATGGTCCCTTGAAATCTTCAATGTTCTTGAAGATATCTCTAGTATTTCCCAGTTTATTCTTTTCCTCTCTTTCTTTGCACTTTTCATTTAAGAAGACCTTCTTATCTCTCCTTGCTCTTCTCTGGAACTCTGCGTTCTGTTGGATACATCTTTCCCTTTCTCCCTTGCCTCTCACTTCTCTTCTTTCCTCATCTATTTGGAGGGCCTCCTCAGACAACTTTGACTTCTTGCATTCCTTTTTCTTGGTTTTGGTCATTGCCCCTGGTATGATGTTATGAACCACCATCCGTAGTTCTTCAGGCACTCTGTCTACCAGAGCTAATCCTTTGAAACTATTTGTCATATAAAATTCCTTTACAGAGTCAATCTGATAATTAGTATGGGGAAAAAGAAAAAAGGAGGATTAGGCCTTCCATATGGCTGGAAATAGGAGAGATGCTGAAGATGCGGGAGTCGGGGTATCACAAACTCCTCTGTCGAGAAGAACAGTGAAGTAATTAAAGCCCAGTTTTGATACCAGATGGGCTTGGATTTTAATCCCAAATCTGCCACCTGCTACCTGTGCATCTTGAGCAATTTATTTAACCTTTCTGGGAATTAACTGAATGTTGTGCAGGCTGTGTTAGTCCTTCCAACGTGTCTGACTTTTTGCAATCCCTTGGACAGTAGCCAGCCTGGCTCCTCAGTCCATGGGATTTTCCAGGCAAGAACACTGGAGTGGGTTGCCATTCCCTTCAACAGGGGATCTTCCTGACCCAGGGATCGAACTTGGGACTCATTGACAGACTTAAGAATAGTAGCCTCTTTTGTGAAAATGCAGAAGAATAGTTTGAATGAAAACTTGGCTACTGGCATCATTTTTTAGGACTTAAAATAGTTCAGCTGGAATTCCATCACCTCCACTAGCTTTGTTCATAGTAACGCTTCTTAAGGCCCACTTGACTTCACACTCCAGGATGTCTGGCTCTAGGTGAGTGACCATCATCATGGTTATCTGGGTCAGTAAGACCTTTTCTATATAGTTCTTCTGTGCATTCTTGCCCTTCTCTTAATATCTTCTGCTTTTGTTAGATGCGTACCATGTCTGTCCTTTATCATGCCAATCCTAGCATGAAATGGTCCCTTGAAATCTTCAATGTTCTTGAAGATATCTCTAGTATTTCCCAGTTTATTCTTTTCCTCTCTTTCTTTGCACTTTTCATTTAAGAAGACCTTCTTATCTCTCCTTGCTCTTCTCTGGAACTCTGCGTTCTGTTGGATACATCTTTCCCTTTCTCCCTTGCCTCTCACTTCTCTTCTTTCCTCATCTATTTGGAGGGCCTCCTCAGACAACTTTGACTTCTTGCATTCCTTTTTCTTGGTTTTGGTCATTGCCCCTGGTATGATGTTATGAACCACCATCCGTAGTTCTTCAGGCACTCTGTCTACCAGAGCTAATCCTTTGAAACTATTTGTCATATAAAATTCCTTTACAGAGTCAATCTGATAATTAGTATGGGGAAAAAGAAAAAAGGAGGATTAGGCCTTCCATATGGCTGGAAATAGGAGAGATGCTGAAGATGCGGGAGTCGGGGTATCACAAACTCCTCTGTCGAGAAGAACAGTGAAGTAATTAAAGCCCAGTTTTGATACCAGATGGGCTTGGATTTTAATCCCAAATCTGCCACCTGCTACCTGTGCATCTTGAGCAATTTATTTAACCTTTCTGGGAATTAACTGAATGTTGTGCAGGCTGTGTTAGTCCTTCCAACGTGTCTGACTTTTTGCAATCCCTTGGACAGTAGCCAGCCTGGCTCCTCAGTCCATGGGATTTTCCAGGCAAGAACACTGGAGTGGGTTGCCATTCCCTTCAACAGGGGATCTTCCTGACCCAGGGATCGAACTTGGGTTTGATCTGCATTACAGACAGATTCTTAAGAATAGTAGCCTCTTTTGTGAAAATGCAGAAGAATAGTTTGAATGAAAACCTCTGGCCCTGGGACCTGGGAATCAGCACTGTAGCAGATTCCCCAGTTTGGATTCTTACCACAGATGGTTTCCAGAGCATTTTAAGGAGACTGGAGATGACCTAGTATGTGTCACCTGACATGACTTCTTAGGCTGCTTAGACCATACATAAAATTTGGGTTTATTAGAACTCCTGTGCTAGGAAATCAGGGAGCCTTCCCCAAAGTATCTTGGTTTTTACTCTTAAATCCTGGAGCATTGTTTCCTTCCTCTGTATATTCAGCCTCATTTACCCCAAGACTCCACTCCTCCCTTCTCCTAAATGTAGGGAGTGGGTGTGAATAGGGTGTGAAAAATGAACAGTTATTGGGCACCTGTGATGTTCCTGAAACATTTTTGGTCTCAATTAATCTGCACATACAGACGCCCAATAACTATTCATGTTTATTAGATCAAAGACCTTAACTGTCTCTCTGTATGTATGTCACTGTCCCTCCATATGTATGTAGTAGGTACATACATATTCGAGGGAGCACACACACGGGCACACACACACACACACACTCATCCTCACGTGCCTTCACCTCCTGTATCTATATATTAAAACTGATTGTTTTTTCACACTGACAACTGCAGTGAAAGCTCCCTGCAGGGAATCACAGGAGTCTGAGTGAAGGGGTTATTTCAGTGGTTCTTCACTATCTGAGAATTACGTTGAGCCACAAGAGCTTTCTGACAGGACTTGGCAAGCTTTGCATTATATGCAAGATTGCTTATTCTGTTGGAAAATTTGTCATAAAGAGGTTTGGCTCTTTTCTAAAGTATGTTCTGTGTGTGTGTGTGTGCGTGTGATGTGGGCACATGTGCGTGTGCACATATGTGCAAATATGTGTATATAGAAATATCCTGTAAAGTATATGATTAGATGGATACATAGAGATATTTTCTTCATTCATTAATTGCAACATTCGTACCTGAATTATTATTATAATGATTGTTACTATGATGATAAATAATTACTAAGGAAATACATCATGTTTATGGAATAAAGCTGAGCTCTACCTCCTTACTGCAGCACTTTTCTCTACTTAGAAGGCTTTTTTCAGCCTCAGCTCTGTATGTGGTCCACAAGAATAGGTACAGACATTGTGTAAACAGAAAATTTTTTAAATATAAAATGTTAATAAGCTTCTATTGTTCCAGTAGATGAACAAAAGGTTTACTCAATCCATTTCTTTCTCTGTATCTAAAGAAATGTTACCAACATCCTTCTTCTTCTGATTTTCCCTTGACTAGAATTCACCAGCAGATTTGTTCCTTTGGGTCACTTCAAGAATGGGCAAAATCAGGCTGGAAACCAGCAGCTTTGGGGCATCCAAGAAATGCCTTTGGTGTAACTCCTGAAGTCATGCACAACAGCCTGCGATAAACACCAGTCTCTCTCTCAAGCCGCCAGCTGTTTCACCACGCCACAGGGCCATGCAGAGGTGTCCAGTGAAATGAGGGGTGAGGGGTGAAAGGAATGCAGGAATAAGAAGATGTGGAGATCCATAATTACAGATATACTGACTGTGGTCACTGTCATTTGGAAGTGTGCCCAATTTATGCCAATTTTAAGCCAATCTATGCATTCTCAGGTGGCGCAGTAGTAACAAATCTGCTTGCCCATGCAGGACACACAGGAAACAGGGGTTCAATCCCTGGATCAAGAAGACTCCATGGAGGGGGAAATGGCTACTGCTCCAATATTCTTGCCTAGAGAATCCTATGGACAGGGAAGCCTGGCAGTCCATAGTTCATAGGGTCACAAAGAGTTGGGGACAACTGAAGTGACTTGAAACACACACTATACTCCAAAATCTGTTTTTCTTCACCTCACTAGTTTATCTTCTATGTAAACCATATTTTCCATAATTCCAATCTTATATTTCCTACCTTTTCCACTGTGATTCTCTTGGGCCTTCTAAATTCTACTATGTTTGGTTCATTCTGACTACGATGTCTTCTCTCCCTTTCTGTTGTTTAGTCACTAAGTCATGTCTGACTTTTTCCAACACCATGGACTGCAGCATGCCAGGCTTCCCTGCCCTTCACTATCTCCTGGAGTTTTCTCAAACTCACATCCATTGAGTCGGTGATGCCATCAAACCATCTCATCTCTGCTGCCCCCTTCTCCTCCTGCCCTCTATACATTAAAGCATCAGGGTCTTTTCCAATGAGTCAGCTCTTCACATCAGGTGGTCAAGGTACTAGAGATCTAGCATCAGTCCTTCTAATGAATATCCAGCGTTGATTTCCTTTAGGATTGTCTGTTTTGATCTCCTTGCTGATCAAGCAACTCTCCAGTCATCTCTAGCACCAACATCAATCTCAGACAATCCTCCTGTGAAACCCGCTCTGACCAACCTGAACACAACGGATCATTCTACTTCATACCATGGCTGTGAGGCCCTTGGGGTCTTTTGGTTTTCTTCTTTCTCTCCTATTAGACTATAATCTCCTTGCTGGTTGAGACCATGTCATATTTATAGTCCATCCTCAGTGTCTCTTATAGAACCTGTCTCTAGGGTGCTGAGCTGTTTAATTGATTGATTGACTGACTGATTGATGTGTCTGCCCTGGGTTGCTATGCAGAGGTGTCCAGTGAAATGAGGGGTGAGGTGAAAGGAATGCAGGAATAAGAAGATGTGGAGATCCATAATTACAGATATACTGACTGTGGTCACTGTCATTTGGAAGTGTGCCCAATTTATGCCAATTTTAAGCCAATCTATGCATTCTCAGGTGGCGAGTAGTAACAAATCTGCTTGCCCATGCAGGACACACAGGAAACAGGGGTTCAATCCCTGGATCAAGAAGACTCCATGGAGGGGGAAATGGCTACTGCTCCAATATTCTTGCCTAGAGAATCCTATGGACAGGGAAGCCTGGCAGTCCATAGTTCATAGGGTCACAAAGAGTTGGGGACAACTGAAGTGACTTGAAACACACACTATACTCCAAAATCTGTTTTTCTTCACCTCACTAGTTTATCTTCTATGTAAACCATATTTTCCATAATTCCAATCTTATATTTCCTACCTTTTCCACTGTGATTCTCTTGGGCCTTCTAAATTCTACTATGTTTGGTTCATTCTGACTACGATGTCTTCTCTCCCTTTCTGTTGTTTAGTCACTAAGTCATGTCTGACTTTTTCCAACACCATGGACTGCAGCATGCCAGGCTTCCCTGCCCTTCACTATCTCCTGGAGTTTTCTCAAACTCACATCCATTGAGTCGGTGATGCCATCAAACCATCTCATCTCTGCTGCCCCCTTCTCCTCCTGCCCTCTATACATTAAAGCATCAGGGTCTTTTCCAATGAGTCAGCTCTTCACATCAGGTGGTCAAGGTACTAGAGATCTAGCATCAGTCCTTCTAATGAATATCCAGCGTTGATTTCCTTTAGGATTGTCTGTTTTGATCTCCTTGCTGATCAAGCAACTCTCCAGTCATCTCTAGCACCAACATCAATCTCAGACAATCCTCCTGTGAAACCCGCTCTGACCAACCTGAACACAACGGATCATTCTACTTCATACCATGGCTGTGAGGCCCTTGGGGTCTTTTGGTTTTCTTCTTTCTCTCCTATTAGACTATAATCTCCTTGCTGGTTGAGACCATGTCATATTTATAGTCCATCCTCAGTGTCTCTTATAGAACCTGTCTCTAGGGTGCTGAGCTGTTTAATTGATTGATTGACTGACTGATTGATGTGTCTGCCCTGGGTTGCTATGTCTACTGTTCTTGTGAGCCCTATTTTCTAACAAAGCACTTTTCTCTGTCCTTTCTGAATTTTTCAAAATGTACTCACTAGAAGTTCAGGAGGATAGTCTGAACTTCTTTATCCAAAATTCTAAGCAAGCCCTGGGACCTAGTCTCACCTGAGATTTTTGATTGATGGTGGTTGATACTATTCTCTGAAGTACATCTATAATACATTGGTTCCTTCCAATGATCACAGGCAAGTTATTTGAGCTTTCAACACCACTACTACTTTTTTCTTCTTGAACGCCTTCTCTAGTAGAGTAGATACATCTAACATGTGCTAATAATAAAACTAGGGTAACAATATGTCACAATTTCTGATGAATTTGAGGATGCTTTCCTCTCTAAGCTAGACATCTCTGTCTGAGCATAAAATTTTTTTAACTGTTAATGATTTCAGAATTGGTATTATTTCTCCAGTAATTTGGTCCCAATGATAGAGGGATTACTTTTTCTAATTGTTGATTCTTTGCAAGTTCATCCAGTATGCCATAGCTGGGAGAAATAGTGCTCTTACACTTAATATTTTGTATTTTTTTTTTTCTGGGAAGAAATTCAGAACTATTTCCCCTCTGCTGAAACTCACCGTAACATCTTTTTATCTTCCTTGAAATCCAGGGACAAGATTTTCCCTATTTTATATGTGGATTTCCATATATCAAAATACTAATCAAGTATAATTCTAAACAAAAGGAGCTTTTAAAAAGGGATTCCTTTTTCTTTAAATTCAGTGCTAGAACTTTTCAAAAAGGAGCCCAGCAACCTTGAGACACCTTTCTTAAGAAAAACAGTCAGAATGTACCAGTCTTATCTGTTTTCATGGGAAAGATAAGTTCTTATTATATGGTAGCATACCAGGGACCTCAGGCCTATTTGGGGATTTTTCTATAGGTCCCTTTAACAACTCCATCTGTCTTTCCTTTAGAAGGTCTGTTCTCAAATTTTCCAGAGAAACAAACCTTCTAGACTATTTTCACCTATAGATAAGAAGAGGTGTATTTCCCAGCCCCAATGTCTGACAGACAACAGGACGTGCAATGCCAATAACTGCTCTAATGAGAGTACACATCAGCTGATCCATTAACCAACTCAATCCCTAGAAACAGATTCTATAAGAGACGCTAAGGATGGAATATAAATGTGACACAGTCTCAACCATCAAGAAAGTTATATTCTAATAGGAGAGAAAGAAGAGGAAAACCAAAAGAATCCGAGTGGGAGTTCTGTTACCTTATCCTAGAACTTCCTGATTTTTGACTTTATCCTCCTCTTTGGAATAGCTCTTAGCACCATTTCCTAGGCTTTCAACTTCTCTTCCCAACATTCAACTAATGTCTTTGATACCTCTTCAAGATTACACCTTGGATGTCAGACTAAACCTGGAGACAGTTTCTTGATCTCTAAGCTAGACATCTCTGTCTGAGCATAAAATTTTTTTAACTGTTAATGATTTCAGAATTGGTATTATTTCTCCAGTAATTTGGTCCCAATGATAGAGGGATTACTTTTTCTAATTGTTGATTCTTTGCAAGTTCATCCAGTATGCCATAGCTGGGAGAAATAGTGCTCTTACACTTAATATTTTGTATTTTTTTTTTTCTGGGAAGAAATTCAGAACTATTTCCCCTCTGCTGAAACTCACCGTAACATCTTTTTATCTTCCTTGAAATCCAGGGACAAGATTTTCCCTATTTTATATGTGGATTTCCATATATCAAAATACTAATCAAGTATAATTCTAAACAAAAGGAGCTTTTAAAAAGGGATTCCTTTTTCTTTAAATTCAGTGCTAGAACTTTTCAAAAAGGAGCCCAGCAACCTTGAGACACCTTTCTTAAGAAAAACAGTCAGAATGTACCAGTCTTATCTGTTTTCATGGGAAAGATAAGTTCTTATTATATGGTAGCATACCAGGGACCTCAGGCCTATTTGGGGATTTTTCTATAGGTCCCTTTAACAACTCCATCTGTCTTTCCTTTAGAAGGTCTGTTCTCAAATTTTCCAGAGAAACAAACCTTCTAGACTATTTTCACCTATAGATAAGAAGAGGTGTATTTCCCAGCCCCAATGTCTGACAGACAACAGGACGTGCAATGCCAATAACTGCTCTAATGAGAGTACACATCAGCTGATCCATTAACCAACTCAATCCCTAGAAACAGATTCTATAAGAGACGCTAAGGATGGAATATAAATGTGACACAGTCTCAACCATCAAGAAAGTTATATTCTAATAGGAGAGAAAGAAGAGGAAAACCAAAAGAATCCGAGTGGGAGTTCTGTTACCTTATCCTAGAACTTCCTGATTTTTGACTTTATCCTCCTCTTTGGAATAGCTCTTAGCACCATTTCCTAGGCTTTCAACTTCTCTTCCCAACATTCAACTAATGTCTTTGATACCTCTTCAAGATTACACCTTGGATGTCAGACTAAACCTGGAGACAGTTTCTTGATTCTGCAGACTCTGATCTCACACCGCTTTTCAAATGCCTTCCAATTACTGTGGCTGCCACCACAGAATTACTAGGTTGAAGATGAGGTAGAAGAGTAATTCAATAATCTAAACAAGAAATGAGAACTTCGACTGAGGCACAGCAGTGAAAATGAGAGGTTCACATTTTAGAGGCACACTCACTTCTTGCCTGGAGAATTCTACAGGTAGAGGACCCTGGCGATCTACAGTCCATGGGGTTGCACAGAGTCAGACATGACTGAGCAACTAACACAAATACTTTCTTATAAACAAAATAATCTGATGATTAACTTGGGGTGATATCAAATAGACAGGGTAGAAGCTATCAAGCAGAAATGGGAATTAGACTGTTGTTCTAGTTACTAGTAACCCCTTGAAAGGAAAGGGTATGAGTGAGTGAGAGAGAGAGAGAGAGAAAGACAGAGAGAGAGGTTGAGATCATGGAGAACCTGAAGAAGAGCTAAGGAGAACCAAGTGAAATTTCTTACATTAGATGGCTTTCACCTATAAAATGTCAATTTCACTTGATTTCAACCTAAAAGAATTAAACCCAGCAGGAATCATTTTCATTGCTGACAATCTTAGTGGCACATTTCACAAATCTCAACTTCCAATATTCCTTCTAGGTTTTTGCGTGTACAGAGAAATACTTAGGAGTAAGTAGTATAAGCCTCCTTAGGTCTCTAACCTACCAGCAAATCTACAGATGCTTTCTTTTTAATAATAATAATGCTAGATAAGTGCACTTCCACAAAGATTATATCCTATTATCCTCACATTAATATCCCCAGAGAAGATATTATCCTCATCATACATATGGAAACAGGCTCAAAGAGGTTAAACGGCTTGTCTGAGGACAAATGGAAAGTAATGACTTCTAAGTATTCTAGCTGCTGGTCTGCTGTTTTGTCCACTTTGGGTTAATTTCCTATCTATGAAACAGAAAAGAGGAGATTAGGTGTGCTTTCCCATAAGCTTTGTCTAAACCAGTAGAAAAACAACAAAATGAACAAGGTCAACTTTTATTCTTTAAACTGTGATCATTTTATAATGTTATTAAAATTATCATCATTTCCTTTTTTCAAAGGAACTATATCTGTGATCTCCTCTCATGTGACATCCTATAGAACTTCACTGTTGGGAAGACCACTGACTAGCTTCTTAATAAATGAACTTTTCGTGTTCTCCTGCCCAAATTTGCCTTTCCTGTTGTTAGCTGCTTTCCCCTAACTCCTGCTGTCTAGAGAATATGCCTTGTGTGTTTTCTTTGTTTCATATAAGAGGCCTGTAGAAGACTTTGGATTTTAACTTGAAAAATAAATAAATGCCCTTGAAAAATAGATGGCTATATTCCCCTAGGCCTCTTTCATTAATGTGAGCTTACTGAAATGCAGAGTTCAATAATGAGATTCAAGGTTAGGGCCAGAAGACCACACAAACTTGGAGAAGCTTTAAAAAAATAAGAGAGGAAAATGTGGTTTATTAGTTATACTAGTTACAGAATGAACAGCATATTGTATGTGCTGTGTTAGAGGTATGTTATGAATAACAAAAGCCCTGGAGCATTTACATATTTGTTTTCAGCAATCCTGGCAGTTGGAATTTTTTGAATCAACATAAGCCTATAAAAGGTCAATTTCACTTGATTTCAACCTAAAAGAATTAAACCCAGCAGGAATCATTTTCATTGCTGACAATCTTAGTGGCACATTTCACAAATCTCAACTTCCAATATTCCTTCTAGGTTTTTGCGTGTACAGAGAAATACTTAGGAGTAAGTAGTATAAGCCTCCTTAGGTCTCTAACCTACCAGCAAATCTACAGATGCTTTCTTTTTAATAATAATAATGCTAGATAAGTGCACTTCCACAAAGATTATATCCTATTATCCTCACATTAATATCCCCAGAGAAGATATTATCCTCATCATACATATGGAAACAGGCTCAAAGAGGTTAAACGGCTTGTCTGAGGACAAATGGAAAGTAATGACTTCTAAGTATTCTAGCTGCTGGTCTGCTGTTTTGTCCACTTTGGGTTAATTTCCTATCTATGAAACAGAAAAGAGGAGATTAGGTGTGCTTTCCCATAAGCTTTGTCTAAACCAGTAGAAAAACAACAAAATGAACAAGGTCAACTTTTATTCTTTAAACTGTGATCATTTTATAATGTTATTAAAATTATCATCATTTCCTTTTTTCAAAGGAACTATATCTGTGATCTCCTCTCATGTGACATCCTATAGAACTTCACTGTTGGGAAGACCACTGACTAGCTTCTTAATAAATGAACTTTTCGTGTTCTCCTGCCCAAATTTGCCTTTCCTGTTGTTAGCTGCTTTCCCCTAACTCCTGCTGTCTAGAGAATATGCCTTGTGTGTTTTCTTTGTTTCATATAAGAGGCCTGTAGAAGACTTTGGATTTTAACTTGAAAAATAAATAAATGCCCTTGAAAAATAGATGGCTATATTCCCCTAGGCCTCTTTCATTAATGTGAGCTTACTGAAATGCAGAGTTCAATAATGAGATTCAAGGTTAGGGCCAGAAGACCACACAAACTTGGAGAAGCTTTAAAAAAATAAGAGAGGAAAATGTGGTTTATTAGTTATACTAGTTACAGAATGAACAGCATATTGTATGTGCTGTGTTAGAGGTATGTTATGAATAACAAAAGCCCTGGAGCATTTACATATTTGTTTTCAGCAATCCTGGCAGTTGGATTTCACCATTCTATGCCTCTTTGCCAGAATCACTAAACACTGGTACATATGGCATCCGAAGTACCATATGCCATAGAAAATGTTAGCTGATGCCTATACTTCTATATTATATTTTTATTTCAGATTTTTGCAGTTTGAACAAAGAATAGTAGAAAAAACAAAATATTGGACAAGCAGTAAACAGTAAAGTGAAAAAAAAATGTCTTCAGAGAAAGCAAATAAAGGAAATGAATCTACCATGAGTTAACATGGCCACATGGTAATGAATCAGATATGGGAAGTAACTGTTTTGCATAAACAATATTTAAATACCCTTTCAACTATTATTTTGGAGTTAAAGGCTGCCACATGAAGAGTGAGAGTTGACATATTTTTCTTATTCTTCCTGACATTTCTTGCTAAAATCAGTCTGCCTTTGACTGAAGTTAATTGACATGAAGGTTACAGTCAGTGACATCTAAAGCCCAGGTTAAAACAGAAAATCTCAAATACAAGGAATTATTTTGCAGTATTTATTTTGGTTTTTGACCAAGCTTTTCAACTAACATACAGGGTTTGGGGTTTTATGGGGTTTTTTGGTTTTTGTACTTAGACATAAGAAAACCCTAAAGTTAAAATCAGTATAGTTTAATATTTGGCTCTCTCAAACAGAGAAACAAACAAAAATTAGATAGCTGATAACAACTTTGTGATTTATAAGGAATACATCTATTTGGTCATTCAGATAACCAATCTATATTTTTCATGTATATTTGGTCTTCATTCACAGTTCCTGGCTCATATCACCCAAATCACTTGAAATTTTGAGTGATATTAGCAACAGGAGATTCTTTTGTTATACTAATAATATATCATCTCTTGTCCCTAGTTCCTAAAAATGCTTTGGAGCCATAAAAGTGAAGAGTGTCTTGTTATTCATAACAAGCCCTTTTCCCCCACAACTGGGTTTATGTTCATGAAGGTGACTTTTGGTCAGAGTGACCAACCACGAACAGAGGGTTGGAACTTCCAGAGCCACACCTGATTTCCAGAGAGGGAAAAGGGACTAGAGACTGAATCAGTCACCAATGGCCAATGAGTTAATCAATCATACTTATGTAATGAAATCTTTCGAAAAACCCCGAGGGCATTTAGAGAGCTTCCAAGGTTGGGGATCAAAACAATTCCACATGCTACTGTTCCAGGCCCCAAGCTCCAGGGGGCAGAAGCCCCTTTGCTTAGAGCCCTGCACTATGTATCTCTTCATCTGGTTGTTGGTTTGTCTCCTTTGATAGTCTTTGTAATAAAATGGGAATCTAGTAAGTACAATGTTTCTCTGATTTTTGTAAGCTGTTCTAGCAAATTAATCAAACTCAATGAAGGGGTTGGGGGAACGTCTGATTTATAGCCAGTAGGTAAGACCTACAGGTCAAAACCTGGACTTGCCATTGACATCCTGAGTTGGAAGGATTCATTGGAATCTCCAACTTGTAACCCAGTCAATCAGTGTTGCATTGCTAAAATCTTTTTTTTGACATTTCTTGCTAAAATCAGTCTGCCTTTGACTGAAGTTAATTGACATGAAGGTTACAGTCAGTGACATCTAAAGCCCAGGTTAAAACAGAAAATCTCAAATACAAGGAATTATTTTGCAGTATTTATTTTGGTTTTTGACCAAGCTTTTCAACTAACATACAGGGTTTGGGGTTTTATGGGGTTTTTTGGTTTTTGTACTTAGACATAAGAAAACCCTAAAGTTAAAATCAGTATAGTTTAATATTTGGCTCTCTCAAACAGAGAAACAAACAAAAATTAGATAGCTGATAACAACTTTGTGATTTATAAGGAATACATCTATTTGGTCATTCAGATAACCAATCTATATTTTTCATGTATATTTGGTCTTCATTCACAGTTCCTGGCTCATATCACCCAAATCACTTGAAATTTTGAGTGATATTAGCAACAGGAGATTCTTTTGTTATACTAATAATATATCATCTCTTGTCCCTAGTTCCTAAAAATGCTTTGGAGCCATAAAAGTGAAGAGTGTCTTGTTATTCATAACAAGCCCTTTTCCCCCACAACTGGGTTTATGTTCATGAAGGTGACTTTTGGTCAGAGTGACCAACCACGAACAGAGGGTTGGAACTTCCAGAGCCACACCTGATTTCCAGAGAGGGAAAAGGGACTAGAGACTGAATCAGTCACCAATGGCCAATGAGTTAATCAATCATACTTATGTAATGAAATCTTTCGAAAAACCCCGAGGGCATTTAGAGAGCTTCCAAGGTTGGGGATCAAAACAATTCCACATGCTACTGTTCCAGGCCCCAAGCTCCAGGGGGCAGAAGCCCCTTTGCTTAGAGCCCTGCACTATGTATCTCTTCATCTGGTTGTTGGTTTGTCTCCTTTGATAGTCTTTGTAATAAAATGGGAATCTAGTAAGTACAATGTTTCTCTGATTTTTGTAAGCTGTTCTAGCAAATTAATCAAACTCAATGAAGGGGTTGGGGGAACGTCTGATTTATAGCCAGTAGGTAAGACCTACAGGTCAAAACCTGGACTTGCCATTGACATCCTGAGTTGGAAGGATTCATTGGAATCTCCAACTTGTAACCCAGTCAATCAGAATCACAGGGAGTTGTGATTGGCATCTGAAGTGTAGGGTGGTCTTGCACTGAGTCCTTTCCCTGTGGAATCCAACGCTGTCTCCTGCTGCTGTCTGAGAACTGGATCCAGGGACACAAAAGACCAACCTTTACCAATAAGTTAAACATCAAAATAGCTGAATAGCTCTGGTATGTAACAGGTAAGTAAAAGCCCAATGGAAATGACTTGGTGTATATATTAATCCTAGGAGTGTGTGTGTATTTCAGGCTCCTCTGTCCATGGAATTCTCCAGGCAAGAATCCTGGGGTGGGTTGCCATGCCCTCCTCCTGGGGATATTCCTGACCCAGGAATTGAACTGGGATCTCCTGCACTGCAGGCAGATTTTTTATTTTTTCTTTACCAGCTGAGCTACCAGGGAATCCTAGGAGAAAACTGCTCATTCACAATTTTCCAGAGACAAACAGTCTCAAAAATTGGAAATAAAATTCTTAGTTTGAAAATGATCTGCCATAGACAAGTCATCCCAAATTGTGCAAACTGATAATAAGTTAGGATACTCTACCCTGGTTGAGTGAATGAACATAAAAGTGTATGGAGTGAAAGGGAAAAACACACACACACTCAACAAGGTAAACATAAAAGTTACAGTGGTTTGTTTAAAATCATTCAATAATATTAACAGTTTTAAAGTAGATTTGTGTGTGTGTTTGTCAGTGTTCTCCAGAGAAACAGGCCCAACACGGAACTAGAACCAAGACAGATAGATAGACGGACAGGTTTATTATGAGGAATTGACTTACATAATTGTGAGGCTGAGAAGCAAGCCCCACAGTCTGCCATCTGCAAACTGAAGACCCAGGAAAGCCAGTGGTAATTCCAATCCTCATCTGAAGTCCTAAGAACCAGAGAAGTCAATGGTATAAATCCCAATCCAAGAGCAGGAAACTAAACCAATATCCCAGCTGAAGCAGGCAGGCAAGAAGGGGATGAATCCTCCCTCTCCCTGCTTTCTGTTCTGTTCAAGACTTCAGCAGATTAGATGTTGCCCACCCCATTCCATCCAAGAGGACAATGTGCTTTATTGCATCCACCAATTCAAATGCTAATCTCATCCAGAAACATATGACTTTCATTCTAGCAACTGGATGCCATTGGAGAGGATTCATTGGAATCTCCAACTTGTAACCCAGTCAATCAGAATCACAGGGAGTTGTGATTGGCATCTGAAGTGTAGGGTGGTCTTGCACTGAGTCCTTTCCCTGTGGAATCCAACGCTGTCTCCTGCTGCTGTCTGAGAACTGGATCCAGGGACACAAAAGACCAACCTTTACCAATAAGTTAAACATCAAAATAGCTGAATAGCTCTGGTATGTAACAGGTAAGTAAAAGCCCAATGGAAATGACTTGGTGTATATATTAATCCTAGGAGTGTGTGTGTATTTCAGGCTCCTCTGTCCATGGAATTCTCCAGGCAAGAATCCTGGGGTGGGTTGCCATGCCCTCCTCCTGGGGATATTCCTGACCCAGGAATTGAACTGGGATCTCCTGCACTGCAGGCAGATTTTTTATTTTTTCTTTACCAGCTGAGCTACCAGGGAATCCTAGGAGAAAACTGCTCATTCACAATTTTCCAGAGACAAACAGTCTCAAAAATTGGAAATAAAATTCTTAGTTTGAAAATGATCTGCCATAGACAAGTCATCCCAAATTGTGCAAACTGATAATAAGTTAGGATACTCTACCCTGGTTGAGTGAATGAACATAAAAGTGTATGGAGTGAAAGGGAAAAACACACACACACTCAACAAGGTAAACATAAAAGTTACAGTGGTTTGTTTAAAATCATTCAATAATATTAACAGTTTTAAAGTAGATTTGTGTGTGTGTTTGTCAGTGTTCTCCAGAGAAACAGGCCCAACACGGAACTAGAACCAAGACAGATAGATAGACGGACAGGTTTATTATGAGGAATTGACTTACATAATTGTGAGGCTGAGAAGCAAGCCCCACAGTCTGCCATCTGCAAACTGAAGACCCAGGAAAGCCAGTGGTAATTCCAATCCTCATCTGAAGTCCTAAGAACCAGAGAAGTCAATGGTATAAATCCCAATCCAAGAGCAGGAAACTAAACCAATATCCCAGCTGAAGCAGGCAGGCAAGAAGGGGATGAATCCTCCCTCTCCCTGCTTTCTGTTCTGTTCAAGACTTCAGCAGATTAGATGTTGCCCACCCCATTCCATCCAAGAGGACAATGTGCTTTATTGCATCCACCAATTCAAATGCTAATCTCATCCAGAAACATATCAGATACACCCAGAAATGGTGTTTCACCTAAGCACCCCATGGCCAAACCAACACACAAAACTAACCATCACAAGTAGTACTTTACATCTTTCAAAGTATATCCATATTCTTTCCCACAAAAATAAATAACTAACTCAGAACATTGGATATTAGTGCTTTCTCATTTCAGAGATGAGCAAACCAGCTCAGAAAGGCTGCCCTCTTGTCCTTGTGTCTTAACCGTATGTTGGAATTATACACCATTCTAGAAATAATATTACCACAAATTAAAATCAAGATACTTTCCCAAAGGAATTGCATATTTCCAAATAAGATGCAAAAATATAGGGGATATCAAATCTTAAGCTTTTCCTAAAAGTCTGCCCTGCATAGAGGTCTGCTCAAGAGACCTGTAAAGACGTCTGTGTAAATTTACTGTATTTTCTTTGTCCCAATCATCCAGGCACTTCCCTGGTGCTCAGGGGTAAAGAACCCACGTGCTAATGAAGGAGACACAGGAGATGCAGGTTTGACCTTTGGGTAGGGAAGATCCCCTGGAAAAGGAAGTGGCAACCCAACCCAAAGCTTAGAAAATTCCATAGACAGAGGAGCCTGGCAGGCTACCATCTATGGGGTCGCAAAGAGTCAAACACGACTAAGCAACTGAACATCAACAAATCATCTTCAGAACCAGAAATCTCAGATTCCCAAACTTACACAAAGAAACCAAAACCACATGATGGCTCTTCTGTAATGCTAACGTGATTCTGTCGACAGAGCTCTAAATCTAAAAACATAGCAAGACAGGTATATTGTTTTCCCGGGGCTTTCATAACAAATTAATGACAAACTCTGTGACTTGAAATCAATAGAAAAGAATTCTCTCATAGTTGTGGAGGCCAGAAGCCCAAAATCAAGGTATCAGTCTCTTGGAAGGCTCTAAGAAAGAAAGATTTCTTGCCTTTTCCAACTTCCAGTGGTTTCAGGCATTCTGTAGTTTATGGCTGTGTAACTTCAATCTCTGCTTCCATTTTACCCACGGCCTTCTTGCTATGTGTCATTCTTTTGTGGGTCTCTTATAAGGACGCTTGTCATCATTGGGTTTAGAGTCCATTCAGGTAATCTCATCTTAAAATCCTAATAATTTCATCTGCAAAGACCATTTTCCCCAATAAGATCACATTCTCAGATTCTAGAATATGGCCATATCTTTGGAGGATGATGCCATTCAACCTACTAACGTCCATTCTCGAGTCTTCCAAAGTTCATAACCTGTGAAGTATATTCTCACAATCCCAGCATCCTCCAAAATCACAACTCATTGGATATTAGTGCTTTCTCATTTCAGAGATGAGCAAACCAGCTCAGAAAGGCTGCCCTCTTGTCCTTGTGTCTTAACCGTATGTTGGAATTATACACCATTCTAGAAATAATATTACCACAAATTAAAATCAAGATACTTTCCCAAAGGAATTGCATATTTCCAAATAAGATGCAAAAATATAGGGGATATCAAATCTTAAGCTTTTCCTAAAAGTCTGCCCTGCATAGAGGTCTGCTCAAGAGACCTGTAAAGACGTCTGTGTAAATTTACTGTATTTTCTTTGTCCCAATCATCCAGGCACTTCCCTGGTGCTCAGGGGTAAAGAACCCACGTGCTAATGAAGGAGACACAGGAGATGCAGGTTTGACCTTTGGGTAGGGAAGATCCCCTGGAAAAGGAAGTGGCAACCCAACCCAAAGCTTAGAAAATTCCATAGACAGAGGAGCCTGGCAGGCTACCATCTATGGGGTCGCAAAGAGTCAAACACGACTAAGCAACTGAACATCAACAAATCATCTTCAGAACCAGAAATCTCAGATTCCCAAACTTACACAAAGAAACCAAAACCACATGATGGCTCTTCTGTAATGCTAACGTGATTCTGTCGACAGAGCTCTAAATCTAAAAACATAGCAAGACAGGTATATTGTTTTCCCGGGGCTTTCATAACAAATTAATGACAAACTCTGTGACTTGAAATCAATAGAAAAGAATTCTCTCATAGTTGTGGAGGCCAGAAGCCCAAAATCAAGGTATCAGTCTCTTGGAAGGCTCTAAGAAAGAAAGATTTCTTGCCTTTTCCAACTTCCAGTGGTTTCAGGCATTCTGTAGTTTATGGCTGTGTAACTTCAATCTCTGCTTCCATTTTACCCACGGCCTTCTTGCTATGTGTCATTCTTTTGTGGGTCTCTTATAAGGACGCTTGTCATCATTGGGTTTAGAGTCCATTCAGGTAATCTCATCTTAAAATCCTAATAATTTCATCTGCAAAGACCATTTTCCCCAATAAGATCACATTCTCAGATTCTAGAATATGGCCATATCTTTGGAGGATGATGCCATTCAACCTACTAACGTCCATTCTCGAGTCTTCCAAAGTTCATAACCTGTGAAGTATATTCTCACAATCCCAGCATCCTCCAAAATCACAACTCATTTTAGCATCAACTCTTAAGTCCAAAATTTCATCAGCTCAAAAGTCTCACATCTCATCCTTTTTTTATCAGGTATGGGTTAGAGTGTGAGTATGATCCATCCTAGAACACAAGTTTCTTTTTGTGGACATCTAAAACAAGGACGCACATGACATGTTTTCAAAATACAATGGTGGGATAGACATAGATCTTAGATATGGACAGGATAGCTACTGCTAGACTAAAAGGGAGAAATTGGAAGGAAAAGAGGGATCACCAGTTCCAGGTAAGCTAGAAATACATAAAGGAAAGTCTCATTAAGCTTCAAGGCCGATGAGTAATACTCTGTGTTTCCACACTGCTCTCTGAGACGACGTACATCTCTGTACAACCTGCCATGGCTGCATCCTTGAAATCATTATTGCTTTTTCTTGAAGGGGAGCATGTGTTTGCAGTTTCCAGCTTAAATAATTTTGGAAGCCCAGCAGCTTTCTCATCTTGTCCTGTTGCTGTCCCGTTCAGTGCAAGCTAACAGTGTTTCTGCTGATATAGTATCCTCCAAAACCTCGTGGGTCTCCCTTATACGTCACAAGAGTCCATAGCATGACAAAAGAGTCCTCCAGAGATAGTTCTGGAATAACTCTATCTCTATTCCTATCTTCTCCTAAAATGATTGAGTGGATTCATGAGTCACAGGCTTAACTGCTTCAGGAAAAGTTATCCAGTCATGTCCTTGGTCTTCTCTCCAGAACATGCTTCCCTAGTCTCCTAATACGAGCATCCTTTGAAATCCAGATAGCAGGCCAAGAACCTCCCAAATCATCAAATGTGGGTTCCTTTTTGCTTAACAATTCTTTCCTCAAATTTATCTCTTTCCTCCTGCATTTTACTAAGCAAAAAAAAAAAAAAAAAGTTGTATGTTTAATACCTCACTTGGAAATCTCTAGAGCAACATATCTATTTTCATCATTTACAATTTCTGCTCTCTCTACAATCATAGAACACAATGAAGCCAAATTTTCTGCCACTATAACAATTCTTCCAGTTATATTTAAAATTCCTTCACCTTCCAGTAATGTGTTCCTCTTTTCCTTCTGTGTCCTTACCAGAATTGTCTTTAACACTCATGTTTCTCCCAACAGTCTTTTCAAGGCAAACTTTATGTTCTCGAATTTCTTCCAGCCTCCACCCATTACTCAATTGTCATATAAACGAGTGAGAGTTAGCCTCTGTTTGTTGGCCTCTAGGTTGTTTACTTCTTCACAAAAGGCTCTACCATCGACTTCACCAGTGTCAAACTCAAATTTTCACAGGCCCTGTTGTGTTTTTTTTTAAAAAAAAACCCAATAAATGGATTTTTAGTCATGTATAATCTGCCTGCTTTGCATACCCTATAAAACTGTATACAACATCTTCTAGCCATAGATAACAAAACCTCTAGAGCCATAAAGACCCTAGAGGGATCTAAGATGATGCTGCCCTTTGAAACTCAGAGCCTCCTTGTTTGGCTGCTGTGCATCATCACCTCTCCTAACCCCTTTCCTTCAGGAATTCCCTTGTCTTGCTACCTTTCTGGGTGGCAGCCCCTCTGGACAATTTCCTGCTATAAGAGATTCCACCTAACATGTAAATATGTCAACGGGCTGCCCAAATAAAACCTGTTTGTGCGGCTACCACCTTGCGGTCATATTTTTCCTGAGGTAGCCTCTAAATATCTTGAAACACCTAAAGTAATGATAAGGATGGGATAGCCATTTTCACATTTTTTGTTATATGTTACCACAGCACTCCACTTCTCAGGACTATAGTTCTGTCTTTTAGAGAATGTCACACACAAGAAAACAACAGTTTATATAACCTTTTGGGGCTTCCCTGGTGGCTCAGTGGTGACAAATCCACCTGTCAAAGCAGGAGACCCGGGTTCAATCCCTGGGTCAGGAAGATGCCCTGGAGAAGGAAATGGCAACCCACTCTAGTATTCTTTCCTGGAAAATCCCATGAAGAGAGGAGCCTGGCAGGCTATAGTCCATGGGGTTGCAAAGAGTTGGGCACAACTGAGCGACTATCACTCAGTAAGAAATGAATAGAGAAACAGACAGTAGAGAATCTACCTGCAATGCAGGAGACCAGGGTTCAATCCCTGGGTCGGGAAGATGCCCTGGAGAAGGAAATGGCAACCCACTCCAGCGTTCTTACCTGGGAAGCCCCAGGTCAAGAGAATGGACCCCTTATGAATGGAATTAGTGCCCACATAAGAGACAGGATAAATACTATCTTTCTGTTACATGAGAATACAGCAAGAAAGCAATCATCTGCAAAACAACAAGAGGGTTCTCATCAGAACCTGGCCATGCATCCTGATCTTGAATTTTCAGTCCCCAGAACTGTGAGAAATAAATTCCTGTTGTTTATGCCATCAGGTCTATAGTATTTTGATAACAGCAGGCCAAGCACACTAATACAATTGTGCTTGGTATTATCAATTTTTAAACTATTCAAAAATTCCTGGCGGTTTATGAAGGCCCTGTTGTGTTTTTTTTTAAAAAAAAACCCAATAAATGGATTTTTAGTCATGTATAATCTGCCTGCTTTGCATACCCTATAAAACTGTATACAACATCTTCTAGCCATAGATAACAAAACCTCTAGAGCCATAAAGACCCTAGGGGGATCTAAGATGATGCTGCCCTTTGAAACTCAGAGCCTCCTTGTTTGGCTGCTGTGCATCATCACCTCTCCTAACCCCTTTCCTTCAGGAATTCCCTTGTCTTGCTACCTTTCTGGGTGGCAGCCCCTCTGGACAATTTCCTGCTATAAGAGATTCCACCTAACATGTAAATATGTCAACGGGCTGCCCAAATAAAACCTGTTTGTGCGGCTACCACCTTGCGGTCATATTTTTCCTGAGGTAGCCTCTAAATATCTTGAAACACCTAAAGTAATGATAAGGATGGGATAGCCATTTTCACATTTTTTGTTATATGTTACCACAGCACTCCACTTCTCAGGACTATAGTTCTGTCTTTTAGAGAATGTCACACACAAGAAAACAACAGTTTATATAACCTTTTGGGGCTTCCCTGGTGGCTCAGTGGTGACAAATCCACCTGTCAAAGCAGGAGACCCGGGTTCAATCCCTGGGTCAGGAAGATGCCCTGGAGAAGGAAATGGCAACCCACTCTAGTATTCTTTCCTGGAAAATCCCATGAAGAGAGGAGCCTGGCAGGCTATAGTCCATGGGGTTGCAAAGAGTTGGGCACAACTGAGCGACTATCACTCAGTAAGAAATGAATAGAGAAACAGACAGTAGAGAATCTACCTGCAATGCAGGAGACCAGGGTTCAATCCCTGGGTCGGGAAGATGCCCTGGAGAAGGAAATGGCAACCCACTCCAGCGTTCTTACCTGGGAAGCCCCAGGTCAAGAGAATGGACCCCTTATGAATGGAATTAGTGCCCACATAAGAGACAGGATAAATACTATCTTTCTGTTACATGAGAATACAGCAAGAAAGCAATCATCTGCAAAACAACAAGAGGGTTCTCATCAGAACCTGGCCATGCATCCTGATCTTGAATTTTCAGTCCCCAGAACTGTGAGAAATAAATTCCTGTTGTTTATGCCATCAGGTCTATAGTATTTTGATAACAGCAGGCCAAGCACACTAATACAATTGTGCTTGGTATTATCAATTTTTTAAACTATTCAAACATTCCAAATCACTGGCGGTTTAAGTTTTATATTTGCAGTATCTAAAGATGTTGAACACAATTTCATGTCTTCATTGCAATCAATACATTCTGATGGATAAGTATATGTTTAATCCCTTCATTCATATTTTAATCAGGCTCTTTATTTTCTTACTTTCAAGTTTTAATAGTTTTTTTTTCCTATGTTAGATACAAGCCATTTGTTAGATACATGATTGGCAAATGTGTTTTCCTGCCCTGTAGTTTTTTATCCATTCTCTTAACATTGACCTACACAGAGAAAAAGTTTTAAATTTTTAGTAAATTCAAGGTATTTTTTTTTATCTTCTTAGTCATGTCCTTGATATCACGACTAAGAACTCTTTTTATAACCCAAGGTCACAAAGACTTACTTCTAATTTCTTCCAAAAGTCCTATTTGTGTGCTTATTTGCTCAGTCGTGTCCAACTTTTTGGGATTCCATAGACTGTAGCCCACAAGGCTCCTCTGTCCATTGGGATTCTCCAGGCAAGAATACTGGAGTGGGTTGCCATGCCCTCCTCCAGTAGATCTTCACAATTCTGAATCAATAGCCATTAAATTTTTTTTGCAAAGGTGCAAAAATAATTAAATGGAAAATGAATAGGTTTTTCAGTAAATGGTATTTCCACAACTGGACATCCACATGCAAAAGCAAAATAAAACAATAAAATCTCACACTTATTACATCAATATTAATGCACAATAAGTAAATCATAGATCTAAATCTAAAACCTAAAGCTATAGAGTTTGAATGTCCCTGGTGGCTCAGATGGTGGAGAATCTACCTGCGAGGTGGGAGACACCACTTAGATTCCTAGATCTGGAAGATCCCCTGGAGAAGGGTTAGGCTACCCGCTTCAGTATTCTTGGGCTTCCCTGGTGGCTCAGGTGGTAAAGAATCTGCCTGAAATGTGTGAGACCTGGGTTTGATACCTGGGTCAGGAAGATCCCTTGGAGAAGGAAATGGTGACCCACTCCAGTATTCTTGCCTAGAGAATTTCCATGGACAGAGGAGCCTGGAAGGCTACAGTCCATGGGGTCATAAAGAGTTGGACATGACTGAAGCAACTTAACACAACACAGCACGTCTGGCTTATTTCCCATAACTTTTCAAAATTCATTCATATTGCAGCTTGTTATCAGTACATCACTAGGTTTATGGCTAAATATCAAACAATTGTGTGAGTATAGGATAATTTGTCTATCCATTCATCAGTTGACGGATATGTGAGTTGCTTCAAATTTTTAGTTATGATGAGCAGTGCTGCTTTCAATATATGTGTGCAGGTTTCTATGCAGACATATGCTTTCAATTTTCTCTGACTGTATAAGAGTAGAATTGCTGGATCATATGTTAACTCTATGTTTAACATTTGGAGGAACTGTCGTATACTTGCTAAACACTTGTTATCTTCTTTTTTTATTATAGCCATACTAGTGTGTATAGGGTGACAACTCACTGTGGTTTTGATTTCCGTTTCCCTAATGACTGATAACGCCTCTGTTAAAAAAAAAAAAAAAAAAAAAAAAAAACGAACAGAGATATTACTCAACTGACAAAGGTCTGTATACTCAAGGCTATTGTCTTCCCAGTGGTCATATAGGGTTGAGAGAGCTCGACCTTAAAGAAGGCAGAGCACCAAAGAATTGATGCCTTTGAACTGTGGTATTGGAGAAGACTCCTGAAAGTCTCTTGGACAGCAACGAGATCAAACCAGTCAAATTTAAGGGAAATAAACCCTGAATACTCATTGGAAAGACTGATGCTGAAGCTGAAGCTCCAGTATTTTGGTCATCTGATGCAAACAGCTAACTCACTGGAAAAGTCCCTGATGCTGGGAAATATTGAGGGCAGAAGGAGAAGAGGAAGTCAGAGGATGAGGTGGATGGATGGCATCACGGATGCAATGGACATGAACCTGGTCAAACTTCATGAGATGGTGAGGGAGGCCTGGCATGCTGCAGTCCCTAAGGTTGCAAAGAGTCTGGGCAACCAAACACCAGCAACAATGACTAATAATGCTGAGCATCATTTGATGTGTCCATTCGCCATTTCCCCATCTTTCTTAGTGAAATGTCTATTCAATTCCTTTCCTCATTCATTAATAGGATTATTTATCTTTCTACTCTGGGACAACAAGGTACCAGCAGAATTCTCTTCCTTGACCACACCCAGCTATTAAACTCTACTAATTCTTGGCCTGTTGTTCTAATGTTCCCACATCCCTTTGCATTTTTCAGAGAAACAGAGAAATCTGTCCTAAAATTTGTATGGAATCACAGAAGGCCCAGAATGGTCAAAGCAATCCTTAGAAAGACTAATAAAGTTGGAGGCATCACATTTCCTGATTTCAAACGATATTACAAAGCTACAATAATCAAAAGAGTATGGTAGGGCTTTCCTGGTGGTCCAGTGGGTGAAGAGTCTACCTTGCAGTGTAAGGGGCGCCAGTTGGATCCCTGGCACAGGAAGATCCCACATGCTGCGGAGCGGCTGGACTGCTATGTCTAATTATAAGCAGCACTCTGGAGCACATGCACCCAGAGCCGGTGCTCTGCTACAGGAGAGGCCACTGCAATGGGAGGCCCATGCAGGTCAAAGAACAAAGATGGATGAAAAATAAATAAATGAAAGACCAATAAAAAGTGGCCAAAAAAAAAAAAAAAAAGAGTATGGTAATGGTATAAAAACAGGCATGCAAATTAATGGAACAGAGAGCCCAGAAATAAACCTATGCAATCTCAGTTAACCTTTGACAGGAGTGCCAAATACACACTGTCAACTACAAATTGGCACTTGCTAAGAGCTACTGAACAACAACAAGGACATTTGCCGTCTGTCTCTGCAGAGACTGGACCCTGTGCTGCTGCATCTGCAGACCTTCAAAACCCCTGAGAATTCAGGGTGGAGAGCGAGGCACTCTGTGCTTCAGGGAAACTGGTGGAACAGGTCTTTAGACAGATATTTTCAGAAACTGTCATGATCCCAATCTTTGCATCTCTTAATATCTAGAAAAGCACTGAACCTTCTCAGGGTGACATCAGCTCCTCATGACTAGCAGAAAACGTTTTGTTAAGTAAGCACTACACTCTCCCTTCCCCCAAATTTTACATATTGACCTTCCTCCACTGCCTCTTTGGAGCAGACTCTCAGAGTTTTCTGAGGTGCTGTCTTCCAGGCTGCAGAGCTCATTTTGCCCCAAATAAAACTTAACTCTCACCTTGTGTATCTTTAGTCCACAGCAGAATAGAGAAATGATTGGCAATAATTTTTTAATATGACAGCAGAAGCATGGTCAAAATAGCAAAAGTAGACCAGTGGAACTACATCAAACTCGACAGTTTCTGTACCACAAAGGAGACAATCAACCATGTGAAAAGGCAACTTATGGAATGAGAGAAAATATTTGCAAACCATCTATCTGATAAGTGGTTAACACATTTTGAATATTAAAATCATTGCCAAGCTACAATAATCAAAAGAGTATGGTAGGGCTTTCCTGGTGGTCCAGTGGGTGAAGAGTCTACCTTGCAGTACAAGGGGCGCCAGTTGGATCCCTGGCACAGGAAGATCCCACATGCTGCGGAGCGGCTGGACTGCTATGTCTAATTATAAGCAGCACTCTGGAGCACATGCACCCAGAGCCGGTGCTCTGCTACAGGAGAGGCCACTGCAATGGGAGGCCCATGCAGGTCAAAGAACAAAGATGGATGAAAAATAAATAAATGAAAGACCAATAAAAAGTGGCCAAAAAAAAAAAAAAAAAGAGTATGGTAATGGTATAAAAACAGGCATGCAAATTAATGGAACAGAGAGCCCAGAAATAAACCTATGCAATCTCAGTTAACCTTTGACAGGAGTGCCAAATACACACTGTCAACTACAAATTGGCACTTGCTAAGAGCTACTGAACAACAACAAGGACATTTGCCGTCTGTCTCTGCAGAGACTGGACCCTGTGCTGCTGCATCTGCAGACCTTCAAAACCCCTGAGAATTCAGGGTGGAGAGCGAGGCACTCTGTGCTTCAGGGAAACTGGTGGAACAGGTCTTTAGACAGATATTTTCAGAAACTGTCATGATCCCAATCTTTGCATCTCTTAATATCTAGAAAAGCACTGAACCTTCTCAGGGTGACATCAGCTCCTCATGACTAGCAGAAAACGTTTTGTTAAGTAAGCACTACACTCTCCCTTCCCCCAAATTTTACATATTGACCTTCCTCCACTGCCTCTTTGGAGCAGACTCTCAGAGTTTTCTGAGGTGCTGTCTTCCAGGCTGCAGAGCTCATTTTGCCCCAAATAAAACTTAACTCTCACCTTGTGTATCTTTAGTCCACAGCAGAATAGAGAAATGATTGGCAATAATTTTTTAATATGACAGCAGAAGCATGGTCAAAATAGCAAAAGTAGACCAGTGGAACTACATCAAACTCGACAGTTTCTGTACCACAAAGGAGACAATCAACCATGTGAAAAGGCAACTTATGGAATGAGAGAAAATATTTGCAAACCATCTATCTGATAAGTGGTTAACACATTTTGAATATTAAAATCATTGCCAAGACCACTGTCCAGAGGTTTTCCCCTATATTTTCTTCCAAGAATTTTAGGGTTTCAGGTCTTGATTCATTTCAAATGAATATTTAATTAAGGCTTTATTCATTACAAGTTAATTTTGATGAGTGGTGTAAGATAGGGTTCCAATTTCATTTTGACCCATTGTTCTGCTGGAGGAGGAAATTAGAACCCACTCCAGTATTCTTGTCTGGAAAATCCCGTCGACAGGGGAGCCTGGCGTGCTGTAGTCCACGGGGTTGCAAAGAGTCCGACACTACTGAGAGTCTAAGACTGTGCACGCACACACACATCCAGTGTTCCTAACATCATTTACTGAAGAGCCCATCCTTTCTCCATGAGGTGATGAACAATTAATTAACTTGACTGTGGTTATCATTTCACAAAGTATGTGCATATTAAATCACCACCGTGTATACTTTATATACATTTTTATTTGTCAATTATGCCTCAGTAAAGCTGGGGAAAATTTTTAAAAAACAAACAAACAGTTCCCAGGAGAAGGGTTCCTCTACAAACTGGCTCAATCATACGGTGGCTCTTTAGATGAAACAGTGTCTGAGGCTTGATAGTTGTTCTAACCCCAAGGGGATTCCTTTCAACTCTAATTTCCAAGTTCTCTCATACAAACTAGCTAGCTCACAATCTAGGCCACATCTTCAGTAGGTTCATACATCTCCAAACTGCTTTTTTACCACAACCTCTACTGTTCTTAAAAGTAGCCCTTCAGTTTCAGCTTCACCACTCTGTTGCAAATGAACTCAGTTCTTTCAGGAGAAGTTTAGGAGCTATCTGCTTCAAGACCTAATTCCCTGCCCCCTTCTCCTACCCACAAGAGCAAAATGACCGCACCAGGGCTCCCGAGCTGGAGGTGGGAACAATGGCAAGCATCTCTGAGTGACACCCCTGTTCTAGGAGCTGAGTTTAAAAGGAGCTAATCGTGCTTCACTAAGTTGAAAAGTAGACCAGTGGAACTACATCAAACTCGACATTTCTGTACCACAAAGGAGACAATCAACCATGTGAAAAGGCAACTTATGGAATGAGAGAAAATATTTGCAAACCATCTATCTGATAAGTGGTTAACACATTTTGAATATTAAAATCATTGCCAAGACCACTGTCCAGAGGTTTTCCCCTATATTTTCTTCCAAGAATTTTAGGGTTTCAGGTCTTGATTCATTTCAAATGAATATTTAATTAAGGCTTTATTCATTACAAGTTAATTTTGATGAGTGGTGTAAGATAGGGTTCCAATTTCATTTTGACCCATTGTTCTGCTGGAGGAGGAAATTAGAACCCACTCCAGTATTCTTGTCTGGAAAATCCCGTCGACAGGGGAGCCTGGCGTGCTGTAGTCCACGGGGTTGCAAAGAGTCCGACACTACTGAGAGTCTAAGACTGTGCACGCACACACACATCCAGTGTTCCTAACATCATTTACTGAAGAGCCCATCCTTTCTCCATGAGGTGATGAACAATTAATTAACTTGACTGTGGTTATCATTTCACAAAGTATGTGCATATTAAATCACCACCGTGTATACTTTATATACATTTTTATTTGTCAATTATGCCTCAGTAAAGCTGGGGAAAATTTTTAAAAAACAAACAAACAGTTCCCAGGAGAAGGGTTCCTCTACAAACTGGCTCAATCATACGGTGGCTCTTTAGATGAAACAGTGTCTGAGGCTTGATAGTTGTTCTAACCCCAAGGGGATTCCTTTCAACTCTAATTTCCAAGTTCTCTCATACAAACTAGCTAGCTCACAATCTAGGCCACATCTTCAGTAGGTTCATACATCTCCAAACTGCTTTTTTACCACAACCTCTACTGTTCTTAAAAGTAGCCCTTCAGTTTCAGCTTCACCACTCTGTTGCAAATGAACTCAGTTCTTTCAGGAGAAGTTTAGGAGCTATCTGCTTCAAGACCTAATTCCCTGCCCCCTTCTCCTACCCACAAGAGCAAAATGACCGCACCAGGGGCTCCCGAGCTGGAGGTGGGAACAATGGCAAGCATCTCTGAGTGACACCCCTGTTCTAGGAGCTGAGTGCCTAGTGGGGAGACAACAGCAGCCTGCACTCCTCTCAGCTTGTTTCTCCAGGCAAGCAGTCTCTGCCTCAAGGATTGGAGAAAGGGCTAGGTGAGCCCTAGGATTCTCAAGGCATTCCACAGGTAAGGGTTGAGCAGAAGAAGGACGCTCAATCTCTTGACCACCAGAGACAGCCTCAGCAACAAGCAGCTAGCCTTAGCCACTGAACCACCAGGGAAGTTCCATCAGTTATAATTCTATCTGAAATTAGAACACAGAATGTTTCTTTTCCACTGTTTTTCATCATTTTGTCTATGGGTAAGTTTGGGTACAGGAGGAAAGGACAAGAGTGGCAAAATTGGAACAAGGAAAAGTGACTTCAATCTGAGGTCCACACAGTCTCTGAACTCAAGAAGAGGTATTATTAGTAAGATTTCCTGTTCCTATGGGATTGACTTGTTATGAAGTAGTCATTTTCTGCTGAATCTTGCTGGACTTCCTTGAAAGCAACAGTCAGCAAGTGACTAACGGTCTAGCAAGACTAAGCCTGACACAGGAAGCCACAAAGATGAGAGACCTGGGGATGGCCAAAGGAAGTCAGTAGGGTGTACTCAAATTCCTCCAGGTGTTGGCCTAACAAAGCCTGCTGAGGCCTATGAAAACCTTTCATGAATACTAGTAGGAAGTTTCAGCCAAAGGGCTCTGAGAAATGATACTTAAAACCTTGGATCGGTAGCTTTACTTAAAGCCTGTGAAGTTTTTACTTCCATATGGAATTGTGCTTTGAAAAGATATTTGCAGAGAGGGTTCTCAGACAATCTTTTTGATGAATAATAATTGTATGCTGATTACTCTCTCCATAATCCATTCTCCAGCCTTCTAGGCCTGACTTGGGGTCCTCATATCTGACCCATGCAGATCGACCATCCTGCTCTAGCACACTGTTGACTGGTTTCCAGTTGGGTTTGGCCAATAGAAGATAGCAAAAATGAAAAGGAAGAAGGTGTGTGGCATTTGCCCTTGCTGTGCCAGGGGCTCCCGAGCTGGAGGTGGGAACAATGGCAAGCATCTCTGAGTGACACCCCTGTTCTAGGAGCTGAGTGCCTAGTGGGGAGACAACAGCAGCCTGCACTCCTCTCAGCTTGTTTCTCCAGGCAAGCAGTCTCTGCCTCAAGGATTGGAGAAAGGGCTAGGTGAGCCCTAGGATTCTCAAGGCATTCCACAGGTAAGGGTTGAGCAGAAGAAGGACGCTCAATCTCTTGACCACCAGAGACAGCCTCAGCAACAAGCAGCTAGCCTTAGCCACTGAACCACCAGGGAAGTTCCATCAGTTATAATTCTATCTGAAATTAGAACACAGAATGTTTCTTTTCCACTGTTTTTCATCATTTTGTCTATGGGTAAGTTTGGGTACAGGAGGAAAGGACAAGAGTGGCAAAATTGGAACAAGGAAAAGTGACTTCAATCTGAGGTCCACACAGTCTCTGAACTCAAGAAGAGGTATTATTAGTAAGATTTCCTGTTCCTATGGGATTGACTTGTTATGAAGTAGTCATTTTCTGCTGAATCTTGCTGGACTTCCTTGAAAGCAACAGTCAGCAAGTGACTAACGGTCTAGCAAGACTAAGCCTGACACAGGAAGCCACAAAGATGAGAGACCTGGGGATGGCCAAAGGAAGTCAGTAGGGTGTACTCAAATTCCTCCAGGTGTTGGCCTAACAAAGCCTGCTGAGGCCTATGAAAACCTTTCATGAATACTAGTAGGAAGTTTCAGCCAAAGGGCTCTGAGAAATGATACTTAAAACCTTGGATCGGTAGCTTTACTTAAAGCCTGTGAAGTTTTTACTTCCATATGGAATTGTGCTTTGAAAAGATATTTGCAGAGAGGGTTCTCAGACAATCTTTTTGATGAATAATAATTGTATGCTGATTACTCTCTCCATAATCCATTCTCCAGCCTTCTAGGCCTGACTTGGGGTCCTCATATCTGACCCATGCAGATCGACCATCCTGCTCTAGCACACTGTTGACTGGTTTCCAGTTGGGTTTGGCCAATAGAAGATAGCAACATGAATTGGAAGATGTGAAAAGAGAAAGACAGGGGTGTTTTGCCCTTGCTGTGCCATTGCTTCTCTGGCAGTAACTTGTGCTCCTCAGACTCCCACTGAGCTCTCCTCCAAGGCTCCAGTCCCTACTGGGCTGTATAAACACTGACTCCTCTCCTAAGAGCTTCTTGCAGCGCTGTTTCTCTGAGTTTCATCATCTCATCTGTTTCCATAGCCATGCTCACATCTTAAGTAGCCTCTTGACATGATCCACTTAGACTGAATTCTGACTCCTACTGGGTCCCTAACAATTACATTTTAAAACCTGTCATTATTTCTCAGTCTCACCGTAACCCTGCAAGGTTAATACATTATTAACCCATTTACAGATAAGCCTATAGACTTAAACAGGTAAAATATCCAAAGTCACACATCTAGCGAGTTAACAGAGTTGGGATTAAAACTCTAGTTCTTCTAACAAGAGTCATGTTGCTTCTTTCATTTAGGTGTGTAAACAAGTTCTATATATATTTTTCCTCCAAAAAACTATTTGGTGGCCAGGGAATAAATAAAAAGTGAAAGTGTTTCCTTCACATAAAAGGAAAGTGCTATTTTTCTTTGCCCTGTCCTTTTCTTAATGGAATGATGCCTGGAATTATGCCAGTCACCTTTTGATCATGAGCCAGTCTAAGAATGACCAAATATTGCACAGTACATACTTATACTAAAAAGAATATTATAATTTTATATATAATATATATACATGCATTCAATAAGAAGCTGTTATACTCAACTTAAAAACTGAGTTCCACAAGCCCTCAAGCCTCTGAATGTTGTTGTTTTATTAAATATGAAATGGACTAAAGAAATATTTATAAAATATGTGCATGACAAAAAAATATACGCTGTTTACCTAAGTTACCACAACCCAGCTTAAGAAGAAGAAAGAAAAAAACGCTCAGAGGCAACTTCTAGAGTTTACATTTACCCATTCCTTGCTGTTTTAAAAATGATCTTGCTTTCCTTTGTTCATCTCTATGCCCTTTGAAGGGCTAGAAATTGAAAGAAGACATTTCCTTTTTTTTTTTTTTTTTCCTTTTTTTGGCCACTTCTATTGGTCTTTCATTTATTTCCATCTTTGTTCTTTTGGCCTGTGTGGGCCTCCCATCGCAGGGGCCTCTCCCGTTGCAGGGCACCGGCTCTGGGCACATGCGCTCCAGAGCGCTGGCTTGGTAGTTGGACACACCAGCCCAGCCGCTCTGCGGTATGTGGGATCTTCCCAGGCCAGGGATCGAACCCGTGCCTCTTGCACTGCAAGGTAGTGTTCTTACTCACTGGACCACCAGGGAAGCCCCTCCTCTTTTTTTAATGTTGTTAATGTATGCCACACTTTAGTCCCCAAACACAGGTTACTTTTTCAACTGCAGTAAAGGCAGCCAGACGGCCTCCCTCCCTCCTCAAATTACAAGGCAAACACAACAGTGCAGCATTAAAAACAGGAAGGCGTCCCTTATTATCGGCGACCAGGAACCCTGAGGACAGGGAAGCTCATCTTTTCAGAGCTAGTTAAGAGACACAAGGTACATACAGGCTGGCGCAGGGGTGCAGAGAGAAAGTGATCTCACAGTGGATGTGGGAGGGGTTGATCTTGGTGTGTTTTCAGAGGAGCAGCTTCAACCATGAGGTTGTGAAGGGCTTCCCGGCCCCTCCGTCAGCTCGTCCCTAGGCAGGCAGACCCCTGCCCAAGCCTCCCTCCTGAGATCCTGCATATGCTTTCCTGCTAAATGACTCTTCGCACCGTTATCTCCTCACGGGGTACATCTGCTGGGTGCCTCGCATCCTCAGCTCCGCTTTCATCTCTTCTCTCTCAACACATTGTTTCCTCCAGTCCTGGTGCCAGGGTGGAAGGGAGCCATCCCGCCCGGCCGCGCTCTGGGATTGGCAGCCAATGAATGATTGGCAGCGGGCATCTCTGTCAGGGCTTTGGCATGCTGCGGAGTAGAAGCCCTGTGCTAATGAATGTCATCTACACCTACCAGATGTGCCACTGGGTGACATGCCAGATCTTTTACATAATGCCATTCTGCCGGACACGAGACAGCTGGGGGGGGGGGGGTGTCTTTTAATGCCTTGGGGTGAAAGTGAGTATGGCTTCTTCTTTTTTTTTTTTTTAAATCCAGACTTCCCGCCACCATCCATGCACCCAATCAGTTCCCCCTACACTGAGCTAAAACCCACGGACGAGGGCATCTCCCTCAGTGACAGCCCGGAAGCTGGAGGGCTTGAGTTTGTCCACCGGGCCGCCTGGTTCTCCCCCCACGTTCGTCGCCTGTCCCCTTCCTTGAGTTTGCTCCCCGGCCCCATCCAAATTTAGGACAGGAGACTTTTTTTTTTTAAGTTAAAGATATAAAAACACTGGAGGATCTGAAATGCAAAAAAGGAGAGGGGAAAAACTATATTCCCTATCCTCCGACAACCCCCGCCCCAACGAGGCGCTCCCCCACCCCATCCCCTTCCTTTTCCACCGTCCACCGGAAACTAGATCGCATGTATCCCCAAGGGTGATATCCTGCCAGGGTCTGCCCCGCGTTCTGGCTGAAGAAGTTCTCTTAAGTCATGTGGAGGTGCCCCACGGAGGGGACGGTTTCCTGGAGTGGGATAGACAAGGTGGGAGGAAAGGGAAATGAGAAAAGCGGGTCTGATGGGCAGCGGGTGTGCGCGCGTGGAGTGTCTGGTCCCCCGCCCCCAGCTCTCCACCCAGCCCGGGGAGATCGCGGGGAGGAGGCGGGAGCGCCACGCTGGTGCCTCGCTCCTTCGCCAGCCCAGCCGGTCGGGACGGCCCCGGGATTCAGGGGGGCTCGAAAGGGGCCGGCCTCTGCGGCTCCTCCCCGGGGGGCCAGACCCCTCCCGCACATGCCCCACCGCACCCCCACGCCCCCGCTCCCACGCTCGGACCCCGGGCCGAGCCGCCCGGCCCCTTCCCTGGCACCCGCACCCCCGCCCGCTGCCGAGGCTCCAGATGGCGGCGCCTCGCCGCTCGCCAGCCGCCGGCGGTCGCCCCCTCCCTCCCAGCTGCCGCGGCGGAGCCCGCGACCGCTCGGCGCGGCGAGGGCAGGCTCCTCCGCCGGCTCCCGGGCCGCCGGGAGGGAGCCCCGCAGGCCCCAGGTGAGCAGCGCGCGCGCGCGGGCCCGGGACGGGGAGCCGGCCCGCCGCCGCCGCGGCACCCGCCCGCCCGCCTCCGCCGCCCGGCGTCCCCTCCTCGACCCGGGGCCCGAGCACCCGCGGGAGCGCCGCGCAGCCGCCAGGAGGGGGCGCCGCGCACCCCGGAGCCCCGGCCCGAGAGCGGGCTCTGCCCGGACGTCCTGCCCCGGCCCGGCGAAAGGCGGACCCGGCCCGAGAGGGGCCCCCTTCTGCCGGAGAGCGGTAATGCCCACCCGCGGCGACCACCGGCTTCCTCACTTTCTCCGCTCTCCTCTTTCTTCTCTTCGCCTTTCCCCCCTCGCTTGCCCGGTGCCCTCCGCTCTCCCCGTCTGCCCCCTTGCATTCTGGACCTTTCCGCTCTTTCCCCGCTCCCTTCATCCGCGCGATCGGGGTCTCTCCGGCCCCTGCAGCGATGGGAAGGGGATGTATTTCGTGCCTAGGCGCTGGCTCCTCTCCGCAGGTCCCCCCTAGAGGGCGCCCCGAAAACGCCTCTGAGAATCGTGGCTCGAGCGGGTTGAGGGCACCCTCTTCCTGACCTGGGCCCGGCGACTCTCATTTGGCGAGGGGAGTGACGGGTTTGCGAGCAGCGATTCCCCTAAACACGCAGCTCGGCATTCCCTTTACTGGACAGTTGTGTGTTAAGTTCGGGCGCCTGGCACTGCGCCCTTTTCTGCCCCTGGAAAAATGCACTTCGAGGGCATCTTCCCTTACAGAGACCCCGGTAAGACCCAACGCCCGCCTCCCCGGACAGTCCTCGCTGCGGTCCTCCGTAGCACACGCGCTGGGATCAGGGTAGAGGAGGAAGGCGCTAAAAGGCCGCGGTGCCTGGCGTCCGCACATGCCCCACCGCACCCCCACGCCCCCGCTCCCACGCTCGGACCCCGGGCCGAGCCGCCCGGCCCCTTCCCTGGCACCCGCACCCCCGCCCGCTGCCGAGGCTCCAGATGGCGGCGCCTCGCCGCTCGCCAGCCGCCGGCGGTCGCCCCCTCCCTCCCAGCTGCCGCGGCGGAGCCCGCGACCGCTCGGCGCGGCGAGGGCAGGCTCCTCCGCCGGCTCCCGGGCCGCCGGGAGGGAGCCCCGCAGGCCCCAGGTGAGCAGCGCGCGCGCGCGGGCCCGGGACGGGGAGCCGGCCCGCCGCCGCCGCGGCACCCGCCCGCCCGCCTCCGCCGCCCGGCGTCCCCTCCTCGACCCGGGGCCCGAGCACCCGCGGGAGCGCCGCGCAGCCGCCAGGAGGGGGCGCCGCGCACCCCGGAGCCCCGGCCCGAGAGCGGGCTCTGCCCGGACGTCCTGCCCCGGCCCGGCGAAAGGCGGACCCGGCCCGAGAGGGGCCCCCTTCTGCCGGAGAGCGGTAATGCCCACCCGCGGCGACCACCGGCTTCCTCACTTTCTCCGCTCTCCTCTTTCTTCTCTTCGCCTTTCCCCCCTCGCTTGCCCGGTGCCCTCCGCTCTCCCCGTCTGCCCCCTTGCATTCTGGACCTTTCCGCTCTTTCCCCGCTCCCTTCATCCGCGCGATCGGGGTCTCTCCGGCCCCTGCAGCGATGGGAAGGGGATGTATTTCGTGCCTAGGCGCTGGCTCCTCTCCGCAGGTCCCCCCTAGAGGGCCCCCCGAAAACGCCTCTGAGAATCGTGGCTCGAGCGGGTTGAGGGCACCCTCTTCCTGACCTGGGCCCGGCGACTCTCATTTGGCGAGGGGAGTGACGGGTTTGCGAGCAGCGATTCCCCTAAACACGCAGCTCGGCATTCCCTTTACTGGACAGTTGTGTGTTAAGTTCGGGCGCCTGGCACTGCGCCCTTTTCTGCCCCTGGAAAAATGCACTTCGAGGGCATCTTCCCTTACAGAGACCCCGGTAAGACCCAACGCCCGCCTCCCCGGACAGTCCTCGCTGCGGTCCTCCGTAGCACACGCGCTGGGATCAGGGTAGAGGAGGAAGGCGCTAAAAGGCCGCGGTGCCTGGCGTCCGCTCTAATCCCCCGGGGCTCAGGCGCGCGCCCGCCGACCCCCTGCCGGTCCCTGCGCGCGGCCGTCCGGCTTTAGACCCCCGAGAGTGCGTTCCGTAAGCTCCCGGTACAAATCCCCTCGGAAACATTAATCACAACCACCAGAGAATGCAAAATGTGTGCCCGCGCCGTGTCTGCCTTTTAATCCCGGACGTAATTCTGGAAAGCAGCATCAGACAGGGGCTCTGTTAATCCCTTACACGACCAAATGCAATCTCTGACCTACTAGACTTGCTTTCCTACGATTTCACGAAGAGTCTCCCTCGCTAGAGAAATACTCAAAGACAGAAGGAAAACCATGGGAGATTGGAGACGCGGTGCAACATTGCAATTAGGGGGGCCCCCAAGGCGCTCCTGCATGGAGTGGGCTCACCAGCCCAGAGCCTTGAAATTCCGCAGGGGCGGCTGCGGAGTGGGCCGGGGGTGGGGAGGTTCGAGTGAGCTGGGCGCTAGGGCAGGTGGAGGGGTCAATTCGCTAGACCAAGGGGTCAGGGCTTAACCCCCTGAGGCCTGTTCCTAGCCCTTGAGCGATCACCCTCCACCATCCTGTCGTTCAATCAATCATGTTTCCCGTCTCCCACTTTATTCAAAACCGTCTTCCAGTTCTCTCATAATCGTAATTTGCACCATTGCCTTTTATCTTTGATTAATTAGTAAATCGAAAAGATAATGGAGGGTCGGGCCAATAAATTAGCCTCGGGATGCGGCGAGCAAACCCCGAATCGTGGCTCGAGCGGGTTGAGGGCACCCTCTTCCTGACCTGGGCCCGGCGACTCTCATTTGGCGAGGGGAGTGACGGGTTTGCGAGCAGCGATTCCCCTAAACACGCAGCTCGGCATTCCCTTTACTGGACAGTTGTGTGTTAAGTTCGGGCGCCTGGCACTGCGCCCTTTTCTGCCCCTGGAAAAATGCACTTCGAGGGCATCTTCCCTTACAGAGACCCCGGTAAGACCCAACGCCCGCCTCCCCGGACAGTCCTCGCTGCGGTCCTCCGTAGCACACGCGCTGGGATCAGGGTAGAGGAGGAAGGCGCTAAAAGGCCGCGGTGCCTGGCGTCCGCTCTAATCCCCCGGGGCTCAGGCGCGCCCCCGCCGACCCCCTGCCGGTCCCTGCGCGCGGCCGTCCGGCTTTAGACCCCCGAGAGTGCGTTCCGTAAGCTCCCGGTACAAATCCCCTCGGAAACATTAATCACAACCACCAGAGAATGCAAAATGTGTGCCCGCGCCGTGTCTGCCTTTTAATCCCGGACGTAATTCTGGAAAGCAGCATCAGACAGGGGCTCTGTTAATCCCTTACACGACCAAATGCAATCTCTGACCTACTAGACTTGCTTTCCTACGATTTCACGAAGAGTCTCCCTCGCTAGAGAAATACTCAAAGACAGAAGGAAAACCATGGGAGATTGGAGACGCGGTGCAACATTGCAATTAGGGGGGCCCCCAAGGCGCTCCTGCATGGAGTGGGCTCACCAGCCCAGAGCCTTGAAATTCCGCAGGGGCGGCTGCGGAGTGGGCCGGGGGTGGGGAGGTTCGAGTGAGCTGGGCGCTAGGGCAGGTGGAGGGGTCAATTCGCTAGACCAAGGGGTCAGGGCTTAACCCCCTGAGGCCTGTTCCTAGCCCTTGAGCGATCACCCTCCACCATCCTGTCGTTCAATCAATCATGTTTCCCGTCTCCCACTTTATTCAAAACCGTCTTCCAGTTCTCTCATAATCGTAATTTGCACCATTGCCTTTTATCTTTGATTAATTAGTAAATCGAAAAAGATAATGGAGGGTCGGGCCAATAAATTAGCCTCAGGAGCCGATGGCCGGACGTCTGGGGCTGCTGTGTGGGTGGGCAACCGTCTGCGGAGGTGGGTGGGGGCTGCCGCCGGCCGGGCAGGAAGGGGTTAAGCTCAGGCGCGCGGCGCCTGCTGAGTGGAGAGACCCGCTCGGAAACCAGCCCAGTGGGCTGGAGCAGACTTTAGCTGTACTAAGTGGACAGTCTCCAGGGATGTTGAACTTTTCCTGTTTGTGGTTAGAGAAGGAGAGAGGAGAAGGCTGGATAGGGTGAGGGCGGGACCCCCTGTTTCTTCCAAACACGGCTCCCTCCTAGCGGCTGAATTTGGTGTTTTCACATGAGGGTCTGTTTCTTCTGGGGATGGAAACATCTACTCTTGCATCCTTTCCTTCCTTCTCACTTGCCTACTAGGCTGAACGAGGACGCGAGGAAGGGAAGAAGCAAGAGAGGGAGAGAAAGAGTCTAGAGAGGTTGACATTCTGTTACTGAGATCCAATCAGTCACTCCCTGGCCCAGGAGGAAAGCTCGTCCGGTGGAGCTGGTCCCTGCGCTCGCCGAGGCGCTGGGCGGGTCCCAGGTACTTATTCTCGCCCTCGGCGAAATCGATCACGCCTCCCAGACGGCTGCGGGGTGGGGGGGGGGGGGGCACTTTGCCACTCTTCACAGCTTCGCCCCAGCCTCTTTAGCTTTCCATTGAAAACTAATTAAAGGTTTCTATGAATCTGTTAGTGCCCCTTTTATCGGGAGATCCCTGATGCATGCGATATTGCCCTTTCGATGCCTCTTCCGCGTTTTGTTTTACAATTGTTGTATCAAATAAAAAAAATTCAGCCTTTCTGTGAACATTCAATGCAGGGGCTGCGAAGGGGTGGGCCGGGGTGGGAGGTTCGAGTGAGCTGGGCGCTAGGGCAGGTGGAGGGGTCAATTCGCTAGACCAAGGGGTCAGGGCTTAACCCCCTGAGGCCTGTTCCTAGCCCTTGAGCGATCACCCTCCACCATCCTGTCGTTCAATCAATCATGTTTCCCGTCTCCCACTTTATTCAAAACCGTCTTCCAGTTCTCTCATAATCGTAATTTGCACCATTGCCTTTTATCTTTGATTAATTAGTAAATCGAAAAAGATAATGGAGGGTCGGGCCAATAAATTAGCCTCAGGAGCCGATGGCCGGACGTCTGGGGCTGCTGTGTGGGTGGGCAACCGTCTGCGGAGGTGGGTGGGGGCTGCCGCCGGCCGGGCAGGAAGGGGTTAAGCTCAGGCGCGCGGCGCCTGCTGAGTGGAGAGACCCGCTCGGAAACCAGCCCAGTGGGCTGGAGCAGACTTTAGCTGTACTAAGTGGACAGTCTCCAGGGATGTTGAACTTTTCCTGTTTGTGGTTAGAGAAGGAGAGAGGAGAAGGCTGGATAGGGTGAGGGCGGGACCCCCTGTTTCTTCCAAACACGGCTCCCTCCTAGCGGCTGAATTTGGTGTTTTCACATGAGGGTCTGTTTCTTCTGGGGATGGAAACATCTACTCTTGCATCCTTTCCTTCCTTCTCACTTGCCTACTAGGCTGAACGAGGACGCGAGGAAGGGAAGAAGCAAGAGAGGGAGAGAAAGAGTCTAGAGAGGTTGACATTCTGTTACTGAGATCCAATCAGTCACTCCCTGGCCCAGGAGGAAAGCTCGTCCGGTGGAGCTGGTCCCTGCGCTCGCCGAGGCGCTGGGCGGGTCCCAGGTACTTATTCTCGCCCTCGGCGAAATCGATCACGCCTCCCAGACGGCTGCGGGGTGGGGGGGGGGGGGGGACTTTGCCACTCTTCACAGCTTCGCCCCAGCCTCTTTAGCTTTCCATTGAAAACTAATTAAAGGTTTCTATGAATCTGTTAGTGCCCCTTTTATCGGGAGATCCCTGATGCATGCGATATTGCCCTTTCGATGCCTCTTCCGCGTTTTGTTTTACAATTGTTGTATCAATATAATGCGGCCTTTCTTCTCCCGTCTCTATAGACACAGATACACCAGGCAAACCAACGCCATTCAGCCTTCTCATTTGTCCCGCAGCCTAACAGTGGTGCCCTTTCTCTGCTGCTGCTTCCCCTGCTTCGGGAGCAGCAGTTATGGGAGAAGCAGATGGCTACTGACTGGGGAGCTTTGTGGCTCTAATACTGAATACTTTATGGAAAAGGACTTTAGCATGCTTCGTTGGGCAGAGGAACAAGGGGATGGGATTTATGGCCAGGAAAAATAAATCTTTTCTAAGTTGCAGCTCCTTCTCACCAGTTGTTGCCATTGCCCTGGGGGCCTGTGTGTGTGTGTGTGTGTGTGTGTGTGTGTGTGTGTGTGTGTGTGTGTGTGTGAGAAACAGTGAGGATTGGTTTTATTTTACTTTATTCTCCTTTCTTCTCGCACACTTTTTAGTCAGGGTTTTAGAGGAGAGCGGCGAAAGAGCCAGAAGTCATGACATACCTTAGACTGCTGTTACTGGGTCAGTGTTCTCTGTCCTCAGGAAGAAAGCTGAAGGGTATGGTCTTGAGTGCTGTCTGGGGCCATGTGTCCCCCGATGTCCTGCTAGTTCCTGGTAAAACATCCTCCTCCATTATCCAGTTATCTATAGAAAACAGAAAAGCCCGTCAGTGCTCCCATCTTAAAAGTCAGAGGACACAGGTGTGAGGGAGTGAGGCAGTGAGGAGGCATATGGTGCCGTATGTGTGTTGCCCTTCTCTGAAAGGGTCTGAATGCTAAAGAGGACTAAGGGGTGCCGGTGAATGCAAACTCCTGGACTCTAACTTGAATGTTCAAGCTTTGGGGAATATATAGATCTCAACCCTTCATTAAAGGCCTCCCTCGGGCTTCCCTGGTGGTCCAGTGGGTAAGGGCACCGCCTTGCAGTGCAAGGGGCGCCGGTTTGAGCCCTGGCCTGGGAAGATCCCACGTGCCGCGGAGCGGCTGGACCGATGTGTCCAATTACCGAGCCAGAGCTCTGCAACAACAGAGGCCATCGCGATGGGAGGCCCACATGGGCCAAAGAACAAAGATGATGAAACTAGACAAATGAAAGACCAGTGGAAGTAGCCCGCCCACTCCCCTCCCTCCCCACTCCCGCCAAAACAAATAAATAAAAAATAAAGGCCTCATTCACCCCCAAGATAATTCACCCCTGTATCTTGCCTTCATAGAAGCCAAGACAGAAGGTCACGCAGAACCCTTCTGAACATGCTTACTGGCAGCCAGGTGCAGAGAGATAACCGCCAATCCCCATTCTGGATCTCCTATTCCATTTCAGGCAGACTCCTTGTCTCATTAATATTCAAATTGCCATTCTCTACTCAAGAAACATTTGTGGAGCATCTTCCATGGTCTAAGCTCCTTTTCCTTGCCTTTCCTATTCTTTACCTTGTCTCTAGAAGCTCAAGAGGAAACACAAGAAGGAAAGGCCCATAGCTTTCAGAAGTGTCGCCTAGTTTTACTGCCACAAGCTGCCTTTCCCCAGTCCTGTCTGCACCAGCACCCCACACGGCCACATACACCTTTCATTCTGCTTCTCTCCGAAGAGGATAAAAAAGATTAGGAGAGCTAAGATTTAAAAATTGTATTTACCCAGCATTTCAAAGTAGCAGTCACTCAGATGCTTTAAATTATTAACTGCTAAGGCTCTTCCTGTGTGCTAAGCTAAATGCACCCACAGATTTATCGCATTTAATTCTTATGACCCTTTGAGTTAGGATTATCAACCCTAGTTCACAGACCCCCTTCCTTCACAGAAAACAGAACAGAGAGGCTAATCCAAGCATGTGGGCCAGGTGTGCGTTTACAATATTCATAGCCACTCCATGAGACCAATGGTGTTTCTGCTGTTTTCCATATGAGAAAATTAGACCTCAGAGAGGTTAGGTGATCCGCTCAAAGACACACAGCTAGTCGACTTGCAATCCTGGTGTTCAAAGCTAACTGTTTAGGATCCCAAATTCTGTCCTCTTAACCAGTGGTTCAGAAAAAAGAGCCCACTCCAACCTCTGTTACCTGTCCCTGGCTCAGCCTGAGAGTGTAGGCCTGGTACAAACACGTCGCTCTGGCCCAGGGCTGCGGCTGGCTGCGCAAAGACCGCTGGGACCCCCAGGGAGGAAGCTTTGCCCTGCAGCCCAGGCCCCGGTGCTTGGAGGCTGCTCCTCGGCCGCGCGGCCCACAATGCCCCGCGCAGACCGCGTGCAGGCGTGGGGGGCGGGGCCAGGGCGCGACCACGTGGCTCAGCCCGGGGATAGTTCCGGCTGCTCCGCGGGCTGGCGGGTGCAGAGGAGGGCCAGGAATGCCCGCCTCTCCAGGGCCCGCGTGCTCCTGAGCCCCACGCTGAGCCCGCCCTGGCCCTCTGAAGAAGAGAAAGGGCCGCTCTGCTCCGAGGCCCTGAGCCCTGGTCAGGGCCGGCGTCCCGGGCTCCGGGGTTTCTCTGCCAAGCCAGGCGATGGCTTTCTGGCCAGGCAGCGGCGCGTTCCCAGGCTCTTGACCCCCACGGGGTCGGGGTCGGGCTGCCGGGCCTTGCCTGCGTTTCTAAAGTGAGCCGCTGCTAAATAGATCTAAAGAATAAACGCACGGCCGGGATGAGGGCTAGACGTCCAATCTACCAGCCTACCGGCCGAAAACTGCCGGTTCTTCCATAAAGTCTGTGCTTGGCCCTTCTTTGGGGGTCCTTGAACACCTGGACCCATTCCTCCCACTGGCTATCTTTGTTATCCAGGGCCTCCCCGATCGTCCTAGAAACATCTTCAGTCTTCACTTAGCGGCTTTGAAAGCGGGGGCACGGTGCAGTTTTTAAATTTTCAGGACAAGGAGCTAAGACGGTGTTACTAACAGTAACAGTAGCCAGCACTGAAAGAGGTATTTACTGTGTGCCAGGCATTGTTCTCTGCGCTTGCTCAGCGTCAGCTCAGCCCTTAGGGTAACTTCCTAAAAGGAGCTGCCTTTATTACCCTTGGTTCACACAGGAAGGTCTGAAGCACCGACTTGCCACGGGTCAGGGCCCAGGGTTCGAACCCAGGGAGATAGCTCCTTTGATGGAGTCGTGGCCTAAACCTGAGCTGTTGGTCCTTCTCGGGTCAGTTCTCAAGACGTCTGAGAAGAATGTTCCTTAATGGAGGCACTGAGCGCTCTCTGGGACGGCCAAGGCTGAAATGAAACTAACCCTGGCTCTTGGAAGTAATCCCTTACCATCTGCTCAGCAACTGGCTTTCCAAAGCGCGCTCGCCCTCCTGTCCTCACTGAGTCCTCGCCGCGGTCCAGGAGGCAGCTCTGGCCAGCCTTCGCTTGCCCGAGTTGGAAATCCAAGACTGGGAGAGGTCACGGGCAGCCCATCCAGTGAGAGATTGGAACACAGACTCTGGGCCCTGGGAAAAGGGGTTGGAGACGCTGGGCAAGGACTGCCCAGGGGGCGGGGCGGGGCGCTGCTGTACCTGAAAGATCAGCTCTCCACGAGCCTTTCTGCCGGGCAAGCAGTCGCTTAGCAGGAGGCCAGTGTGAGCACTAATTCCAGGGAGGCGGGAGGAGGCTGGAGAACAGGAAACTTGGAGAGGAGGGGACTCAACTGCACTTCCTCCCGGCCGAGTCCAGGGCGTGTCTGTCCTCCTCCTCCTCCCTCTCCCCCGCGAAAGCTGCGCGGCTCCTTCCTGCTCCACGTGACCGCTTTGCCAGCGCTGCTTCTGGAAGAGTAGCCCTCTACCAAAGGCTTGTCTGTTTCTGGCCAGTGTCGCTCCAGATGTAGTGGGAGTGTTGTCTGCCCTCTCATACTGTCCAGGTCGTGCTCTCCTCCGTCCCTCCCGAGGAGACTTCCTTAGCCCACAATCTAAGCTCGTCTCTGTCATTTGGCCTTCTCTGCCCTCCTTGCATTATCGCCCTTTACTGAGACCTGGCCGTGGATGCCTGAGGAGCCAGACTTCGAGAATTGTCTGCTGCTTGCATGTATTTCCCTGCCTTGCCTTGAGGCCCAAATGTTGGGCCCTGAGTTACTCAGCTGTGAGTGGCTTTCGGGGTATAAGACCTACTTCCATCCCCCAGATAAGAAGTGGAACTGGCTGCGCTTTTGGAGCATTGACTTTCCCAGGACATTTTCAGAAGTTCAGAGGCTCCCTGGAAAGGTTAACTTCCTAGTGCCTCAGGTATACTGACTAGAAGGTAGATAGTGCTGTGAGGCACCTGATCACATACACTAGATACTTTTTACTGAAATGGTATGTATAAACCACAGTCTTTAGAACTATGTTATTTTGTTTCTTTGAGAGTAATTGCTTTTATAAAATATGATGTCACACAGATTATTTCCTCAAAACCATCTTACATGGAAACATGCAACAAGAAGTAGACATGCAGCCAAGAAAAAAAATCTCTCCTTTCCCTCTCTCTCTCTCTCTCTCTCTCTCTCTCACACACACACACACACACACACATGATCATGTCTGATCAGATATAAAATTGTTCAGACCTAAGTTGGATTCTAGGCCTTCAGGAAACTCAACATTCAAGTCTTTAAACTCAGTGTGTTTATTCTTCTTAGGAATCTGTCAATGATTTTTTTTTTTTTTTTTTTTTTTACAATTCTGGATATTATTCATTTTTAAAATATGGCCTTTCTTTAAAACTTTAAAAGACATTCTGTCTGGTTACCTTTATATTACACCACAGGAAGACTAGCAAATCAATGTGGAAATTGGCTTGTCAATAAGAAAATATTGGTATGAAAACAAATACAAGTTTCAGTCCTTCTGCCTATCATGCTTGCCACTTTGTAATGTATATGCAAGATTGTTTATAGTAGTGATGATATTACTATTGTTCCTGACAAGTTGATCTTTGAATCCTTAAGAGACCATTTCTCCAAGTCTTAGACTTGAAGGAAACCTACACTGATAGTTGATTAGTGCTGATGAAAAAGCCTTAGGCCTTCCATATACTATTTTGGAAGACATTCCCCTGGTGGTGCTAGATTAATACCCCTGGATTAAATTATGAAATACATGCAATTCATCTGAATTGTACTCATGCAAGATAATTTTCATTCAAACAATCCAATTTGCAAGATGATCAGGGAAGCCGTTTGTGTATAAGCACACAGTTTGTGAAAGATTAAACTATTTCCAAGGCTCTAACAAAGTAATGTGAATCATCATTTTTGTGGTCACTGATCACTATCTATCTACTCCTATCCTTTTCATTCTTTTTCTTTTTTGGCCTCCCTTATCCTTATAGAAAATCAGAAGTTTCCTCAGGCTTCAGGAAAGTGTGTCATGGGCAGATTCCTAGCTAGAAAGTCCTGAGCATGCGCACATTCTAACTAGACCCCCTTCCCAGGAGAGGAATACATCATGCTGTTGGAAGGCTAGCTGAGTTTGGGAGTGCCAGGGAACCAAATCTGCCTCGTGTAAACCCACTGTTTCAATAAGCACCTCTCTCTTAACCTAGAGATTGAACTTGAGTCTCGAGTTTCCTGCATTGGTAGGTGGATTCTTTACCCACTGCACCACCTGGGAAGCCCATTACAGCCCAAAACAGAGGGGAAAAGAGGTGGAAGTGGGATACTGAGTATTGGGATAATGTCCCTTGTCTTGGCTATGTAAAGAAATTTGATGTAGAGCCTCTCAACTTGATGATATTTCTAAGGCCTAGAGTCAGTCTTCTCAAAATCTGATGCTCTCACCAGTCTGAGCCTGCTGGAAATCCCTTGGTCCCTGTCTGCCTGGAAAGCCTGGCCCAGATGGTGAGGAGGCCCGGAGGGTCTGTCTATGGCCCTGTGTACATTTCCTTCCCCGAACCATACGCCTCCTTAGAGAAGGAAATGGCAACCCATTCCAGGGTTCTTCTATGGAAAATCGCATGGACAGAGGAACCTGGTGGGCTATGGTCCCTGGGTCATAAAGAGTCAGACACGACTTAGCGACTAAACAACAACCCTACTCCACCTACTGAGATATATTCAAGGACTATGTGTATAATTTTGGAAGGACTTTGTAACCTGTGGATTTGACAGAAAATTCCTTGCTAAATCTCTAGATGTTCCTCTGGGGAGGACTTTAAAATCTGGGAGAATCCAGAGGGTCAGGATGCTGGATTTTAGATCTGGTTCACAGGTTACATTCACACAGATGAGCATGAGGCGTTCTTTTCAGGTCTCTAGTAGTTGCCTTCCATATCACCAAATTTTTTGCATTAAAATCGGAAGCCGTTTGTGTATAAGCACACAGTTTGTGAAAGATTAAACTATTTCCAAGGCTCTAACAAAGTAATGTGAATCATCATTTTTGTGGTCACTGATCACTATCTATCTACTCCTATCCTTTTCATTCTTTTTCTTTTTTGGCCTCCCTTATCCTTATAGAAAATCAGAAGTTTCCTCAGGCTTCAGGAAAGTGTGTCATGGGCAGATTCCTAGCTAGAAAGTCCTGAGCATGCGCACATTCTAACTAGACCCCCTTCCCAGGAGAGGAATACATCATGCTGTTGGAAGGCTAGCTGAGTTTGGGAGTGCCAGGGAACCAAATCTGCCTCGTGTAAACCCACTGTTTCAATAAGCACCTCTCTCTTAACCTAGAGATTGAACTTGAGTCTCGAGTTTCCTGCATTGGTAGGTGGATTCTTTACCCACTGCACCACCTGGGAAGCCCATTACAGCCCAAAACAGAGGGGAAAAGAGGTGGAAGTGGGATACTGAGTATTGGGATAATGTCCCTTGTCTTGGCTATGTAAAGAAATTTGATGTAGAGCCTCTCAACTTGATGATATTTCTAAGGCCTAGAGTCAGTCTTCTCAAAATCTGATGCTCTCACCAGTCTGAGCCTGCTGGAAATCCCTTGGTCCCTGTCTGCCTGGAAAGCCTGGCCCAGATGGTGAGGAGGCCCGGAGGGTCTGTCTATGGCCCTGTGTACATTTCCTTCCCCGAACCATACGCCTCCTTAGAGAAGGAAATGGCAACCCATTCCAGGGTTCTTCTATGGAAAATCGCATGGACAGAGGAACCTGGTGGGCTATGGTCCCTGGGTCATAAAGAGTCAGACACGACTTAGCGACTAAACAACAACCCTACTCCACCTACTGAGATATATTCAAGGACTATGTGTATAATTTTGGAAGGACTTTGTAACCTGTGGATTTGACAGAAAATTCCTTGCTAAATCTCTAGATGTTCCTCTGGGGAGGACTTTAAAATCTGGGAGAATCCAGAGGGTCAGGATGCTGGATTTTAGATCTGGTTCACAGGTTACATTCACACAGATGAGCATGAGGCGTTCTTTTCAGGTCTCTAGTAGTTGCCTTCCATATCACCAAAGTTTGCTTCCTGCTGGAGGTCATTTTTAGAAGCCCTTATGCCAGTTGACTACAACTTAGACCCAGGAGGGAAAATGTATTACACGAAGGCTGTTTAGCTCGAAGCTGAACTCCAGCAGAAGGAAGGGCAAGTGAAACCTGAGATCCCTCAGAGAGAAGATCTTACAACGACAGTGACAATTGTCGTCGCAGCAGCAGGATTAAGAACAGTCACCATGTACTGAAAAAGAGGAAGAGCCTCAGAGAGAAAAATGTGAGTCAGGAGTAATGATCGCTGCGGTTGGAAGCCCGAGTCCCCCCTCACAGGTGACAAATGATCCATCCTTTGAGTCTCTGACTGTCCCAGATTGAGCTTGTGGTGGCTTAGTCACTAAGTCATGTTTGACTCTTTGTGACCCCATGAACTGTAGCCTGCCAGGCTCCTCTGTCCATGAATACTGAAGTGGGTTGCCATTTCCTCTTCTAAGGTATCTTCCTGACCTAGGAACAAGCCTGGGAAACATCACTTCATTCATAACATATTAAATCTACTATAATCCTTGGTGAGGAACAGACCTATACTGAGATTGCCATGAACACGTATAAAAAGCAAGGTGCCCCCTCTCCATGCCTGTAAATCCAACTCAGCAAGTCTGACTCTTCTTGCCTGTATTTTTCCCCTTAGGAAGCTCTTTATCCTCCTTGGTGAAGCCAGGGCAGTGCAATGCCCCTCCATGAAGTTCCATTCTCTGCCTTCCTCAGTCTCCTCATAGCTTCTTCCACCTGCCTCCCTGTAGGAAGCAAATAAGCTTAGGACAAAGTTTCTACCATCTATCTGCTTCTTTGACATCCTCTTGTCTTCCAATATGAAAATGTATAATATTATATACATATATTTTTTAAACTAAGTCATTACTTGTGTAGTGTTTTCGTGATATGATTAGAGGAGGAGAAGCCAAGAGAGAGAAAGAAAAGCAATGGGATTCATTCGTATAAGGAAATCATCCTTCTGAGTGGGTTTTTCTCAGGGACTTTACCTGCCTCCTGTCATACAGGTTGAGATATTTGAGGCCCCCTTTCTCTACCCAGGGAGAAGAAAGGACATTTTCGTGCTTACAGTCTCAAGGATCAGATTTCCCTTCCTACCCTTTTTCCCCCCACCCCCCACTTAGGTCATAAAAGGCACCACCTCAGGAGTCATTCATCAGCCTCTCTCCAGGCTTCTCTTCCAAAACAATACTCCAGTTGTCCACACATGCACTTTCTGCCGTACCTCCAAGAAGCCTTGTTAAAGTGGGACAAGGCAAAAACACCCCCACTCTACACTGCCATTCCCCTAATCATTTAATTGGAAATCAAATCCATGGAAAAGAGCTCCAAATATATGCATAAACCCATTGTTCCATGTGAATTAGATAAAAGTATTGACCGAGATTCTTTTTTTTTTCCTCTAGTATTTTTTTCAATTTTATTTTACTTTTTACTTTTACAATGTTTCGTTGGAGATGCATTTTTACAGTACTGTTTGAAGCTGAATAAATGCCTCAACCCTTCATTGAGTATCTGTGAATTCCAGTTAGTAATCATGCAGGATGATTTCAAAGTAGTGCATGCACCATGTTAAGCCATAAATTTCTAGAGAAATTAAAGTCATCTTTTCTTTACCTCCAATTAACAGTTTTCACTTGGGCCATTTATACTACCTAGCAAAATGTGTATCATTTAAAATACAGGAAAACCCTCAAAGTAGAAATTTCAAACTTACTCTTATCTATATCTGTGGGGTTTGTTGTTGTTGTGTGAATGATGTAATACCTAAGCCAAAGAGTTGTTTGGATTCATAAAATGCAGGAACTTTTTAAATTTGGAGACTCTAGCTCTGCCTCCCTGTTAGGAAGCAAATAAGCTTAGGACAAAGTTTCTACCATCTATCTGCTTCTTTGACATCCTCTTGTCTTCCAATATGAAAATGTATAATATTATATACATATATTTTTTAAACTAAGTCATTACTTGTGTAGTGTTTTCGTGATATGATTAGAGGAGGAGAAGCCAAGAGAGAGAAAGAAAAGCAATGGGATTCATTCGTATAAGGAAATCATCCTTCTGAGTGGGTTTTTCTCAGGGACTTTACCTGCCTCCTGTCATACAGGTTGAGATATTTGAGGCCCCCTTTCTCTACCCAGGGAGAAGAAAGGACATTTTCGTGCTTACAGTCTCAAGGATCAGATTTCCCTTCCTACCCTTTTTCCCCCCACCCCCCACTTAGGTCATAAAAGGCACCACCTCAGGAGTCATTCATCAGCCTCTCTCCAGGCTTCTCTTCCAAAACAATACTCCAGTTGTCCACACATGCACTTTCTGCCGTACCTCCAAGAAGCCTTGTTAAAGTGGGACAAGGCAAAAACACCCCCACTCTACACTGCCATTCCCCTAATCATTTAATTGGAAATCAAATCCATGGAAAAGAGCTCCAAATATATGCATAAACCCATTGTTCCATGTGAATTAGATAAAAGTATTGACCGAGATTCTTTTTTTTTTCCTCTAGTATTTTTTTCAATTTTATTTTACTTTTTCATTTTCCAATGTTTCGTTGGAGATGCATTTTTACAGTACTGTTTGAAGCTGAATAAATGCCTCAACCCTTCATTGAGTATCTGTGAATTCCAGTTAGTAATCATGCAGGATGATTTCAAAGTAGTGCATGCACCATGTTAAGCCATAAATTTCTAGAGAAATTAAAGTCATCTTTTCTTTACCTCCAATTAACAGTTTTCACTTGGGCCATTTATACTACCTAGCAAAATGTGTATCATTTAAAATACAGGAAAACCCTCAAAGTAGAAATTTCAAACTTACTCTTATCTATATCTGTGGGGTTTGTTGTTGTTGTGTGAATGATGTAATACCTAAGCCAAAGAGTTGTTTGGATTCATAAAATGCAGGAACTTTTTAAATTTGGAGACTCTTATCTAAAATCAGTAGGGGAAAGCTAACGAAAGGGCAGAAAAGTGAAGCTGTTAGGAAATATAACCTGATAGGCGATTCTCAATACATCTCTCCCCTCTTCAATGTATAGAATCTTATTTTCTAGCTTGAGATTTGGAAAGTCAAACCCCCTCACCCTCATTTTCAGTGCCAGAAACATTCCTTAATTTATACAAATTAGAGTCTAGGTTTCAGTACCTCAGAGAAGATAGAAGAAAGGAAGGGCCTGGGAAAAGAAAAATGCTTGCTGCCATTTAGATTTTAAGGTGTTCTAGAATGCTTATATTCTGAGGTGGATCCTTTTATACTTACAATATAAGGATTGTAAGAGGATTTCTTTTTTTAATGATGATTTTGTTTAAAGACAGATGACTTTTCCTGGGAAAGGCAAACTTCCTATTCTCTTACAAACAAACAAAAATAGCAAAACAAGGCCCCAGGAGTGTAGTGTTCTACAGTTTAGGAGTTAAGTTTGAAAACACCACACTCCCCCCCCTACACGCTTTTGCTGTAGTTTCTAAGAGATCACAGCCCTCTTATGGCTACTTCTTTATCTTAATTTGCTGTTGTTTACACCTTGTCCCTTTTCTGAATCCACTTAAGTGAATTCTTTAACACTGCAAGTTATTTTTCAGATGTTTGAGACAATTCTTTAGACATTTCTAACCTCATCACTCTTTCTTTAAAAGAAGGTGAAGGATGTGTGTGTGTGTGTGTGTGTGTGTGTGTGTGTGAGTGTGAGAGATTAGGGGAGTAATGAATGGAACATCCAATTATAAGCCAATTGGTAGTTAAATACCTTTGCAGATTCTTATATAGAGACACATGAGAGGCCTCAGTATTAAGTCTTGGTCATGACACAAGTTGCCCTTAGACAAACTGTTTTAAAGTGTGCACAGTGCATAAGAGAAGAGATACGTTAAGGTGGAAGGCAACTGCAGTTTAAGAAGGTTTCTTTGAAAAGTGGATAACTAACCTGAAAATTAAGGGTGAATTCTCCCTTTACAATTCTCCCTTTACATCCCAGTATATGGGGCTTTTGCAACCTTTCTTTCTTCAAGTGCCAGCTCAATCCTAGGCAATGGGCTCTGTCTGGTCAGAAGGACTCCGAATTTATGTGTATGGGTCAAGGGCTGCTGGCCAGGGCTGAGTGAAAAGAGAGGGGAGAAGAGGAAGTGTGAGAAGAAAACCCAGGGGGAAATTCCTCGAACCGTTATTTTTTATTATTTTTTAAAATTTCTCCCCTGCAGAAACCTTCCCAGGCCTCCTAGTACAGTAGGAGCCAGGGGTGAAGATGCTCCATGCGGGGCAACTTCACTGGTTCCACAGGAGGGAGGTCCTAGAGCCAGGAGAGCACACACCCTTTCCTTCTAAGCTGCTCTTCTCCAACCTTGCTTCAACAGTGGATACAAACTAGCGGGTCTCCTCAAGTCCTGCCCCCTTAGCCGGCTACATGTCCGATTTATGCTAAAGCTAATGAGTTGCCCTCTTCAGGGCAGTAGTGGTGTGGGTGGCGCAGAAGGAGTGGGGCCGTCTAGACCGCTCACAGGTCTTTCTTCTCTTAGGAGCCTAGAGTTGGATGCCGAAAAAGAACCCTGAGATCCCCAGCGACAACGTGTGGTGGAACCGGGTAGAAAGAGTCACCTCTCTGGCTGTTCAAGACCTGCAGTCGTTAGCATCAGCTGCTGCACGGAAGGGGCCCCCCAGCGCCTCTAAGTGGCTTAGCGCACAAACGAGCCTCCGGAGACGGCCTCGCCACTCCATCCACTCTTCCACCACCTGCTGGACGTGAAAAGCTCTCCGGAGCCCATCTCGGTAATAATTTTTACTTTACCTCGCCCTCCCCACGCACGGGGTTTCTTAGAATACTGGTCGCCCCGGCCAGAGGACCTCCTGGGGGGCTAAGCGGAACAGGCCAGGTTGCGCAGAAAGAGCTAGCGCCCCGCAATCTGGGATGTTCCCACCCGTCTCCTCCTCGCCCCTTCCCCAGCCTGGTACTTGTGTGCTGGGACCAAAAGACCCCTGGAAATCCCCCTCGGAGGTCTGGCGGCGTCCCTCCTCCATCCTCCTTACCCATCTCAGCCTTCAAGGAAAGACTGAGCCAAGTTCTCACCAAAGCGCCTCCTTTCTGAGTCTTTGCTCCTAAGGGCTGGGTAGTGCGAGTGCTCTCAAGTGACTCTGGCAATCTGTCTGGTCAGAAGGACTGAATTTATGTGTATGGGTCAAGGGCTGCTGGCCAGGGCTGAGTGAAAAGAGAGGGGAGAAGAGGAAGTGTGAGAAGAAAACCCAGGGGGAAATTCCTCGAACCGTTATTTTTTATTATTTTTTAAAATTTCTCCCCTGCAGAAACCTTCCCAGGCCTCCTAGTACAGTAGGAGCCAGGGGTGAAGATGCTCCATGCGGGGCAACTTCACTGGTTCCACAGGAGGGAGGTCCTAGAGCCAGGAGAGCACACACCCTTTCCTTCTAAGCTGCTCTTCTCCAACCTTGCTTCAACAGTGGATACAAACTAGCGGGTCTCCTCAAGTCCTGCCCCCTTAGCCGGCTACATGTCCGATTTATGCTAAAGCTAATGAGTTGCCCTCTTCAGGGCAGTAGTGGTGTGGGTGGCGCAGAAGGAGTGGGGCCGTCTAGACCGCTCACAGGTCTTTCTTCTCTTAGGAGCCTAGAGTTGGATGCCGAAAAAGAACCCTGAGATCCCCCCAGCGACAACGTGTGGTGGAACCGGGTAGAAAGAGTCACCTCTCTGGCTGTTCAAGACCTGCAGTCGTTAGCATCAGCTGCTGCACGGAAGGGGCCCCCCAGCGCCTCTAAGTGGCTTAGCGCACAAACGAGCCTCCGGAGACGGCCTCGCCACTCCATCCACTCTTCCACCACCTGCTGGACGTGAAAAGCTCTCCGGAGCCCATCTCGGTAATAATTTTTACTTTACCTCGCCCTCCCCACGCACGGGGTTTCTTAGAATACTGGTCGCCCCGGCCAGAGGACCTCCTGGGGGGCTAAGCGGAACAGGCCAGGTTGCGCAGAAAGAGCTAGCGCCCCGCAATCTGGGATGTTCCCACCCGTCTCCTCCTCGCCCCTTCCCCAGCCTGGTACTTGTGTGCTGGGACCAAAAGACCCCTGGAAATCCCCCTCGGAGGTCTGGCGGCGTCCCTCCTCCATCCTCCTTACCCATCTCAGCCTTCAAGGAAAGACTGAGCCAAGTTCTCACCAAAGCGCCTCCTTTCTGAGTCTTTGCTCCTAAGGGCTGGGTAGTGCGAGTGCTCCTGAAGAGATAGCGAGGGCTTATCACCCCCAGGCAACTCGGTACGTGTATCAGCTGCGGCTGGAGGGCCAGAGAATTCCTCGGGGCTAACCCGCAACCCTCCTCTCCCCTTTAGAACTCAGATGCGCGAGGTCCGTGCGCGCGCTGCGTGGACAGCCGTCTGCCAGAGGTTCGCCAGGTGCCAAGAGACACGCGGAAAAGGCCCTCTCCAGGTCTTTGGGTACGTCCCTTTCCGACCCCCAAATTGACCCGCACCCCCCCAACCAGTCCCAGAGGGCCGAGGCTTTAGGAAGGGTTGAGCGGGGCCACGCTCCGAAAGGCAGAGGCGCTGCCTCTTGGGGAGAGCGCCCAGGGGCTGCGGGGCGCGGGCAGGCCGGGGAGACCGCTTCCAGGCAGGCGGCGCCGCCGCCGGAGGGGAGCGCCCAGCCCAGCAAAGAGTTAAAGGGAGGGGACGTGGGCTGTCACGCGTCATTGGGCAGATTATGTGCAGCAAACAAAAAGTGTGTGTCTGCGTGCCAGTCAGCCACTGCATCGGGTCCATCTGTACAACTCTGTCTTCTCTCTCTCTCTCTCCTCTCCCTCATTTCACTCTCTGCGCCTCTCCATCTCTCTCTCCTCGCTTTAGGCAGAGCGTCTCTGACAGCAGCACCAACACCTCTCGACATGGACATACACTGATACAATAGGCAAAAGAAACACTCGACTGCATCTCCAGGTTCCGGGTGGCCTTCTTGGGGCGATTTGATCCTGACCTTATTCCTGGTAAGTCTCTTTGCCTTGATGGGGGTGGGGTGGGGGAGAGGAAGGCAGGTCTGGTGGGGAAGAGTGGAGAATTTTGTCCTCCGTCTTCTCATTATCCAAGAAGTGGTGGGGGGACGTCATCGTGGAGGGGATCGCTACTGCCAACTGGGTTATACAAAGGGAGGGGCGGGCGGAGAGCACTTTGCCGGAGAAGCCGGCGACCCTCCTCCATCCTCCTTACCCATCTCAGCCTTCAAGGAAAGACTGAGCCAAGTACTCACCAAAGCGCCTCCTTTCTGAGTCTTTGCTCCTAAGGGCTGGGTAGTGCGAGTGCTCCTGAAGAGATAGCGAGGGCTTATCACCCCCAGGCAACTCGGTACGTGTATCAGCTGCGGCTGGAGGGCCAGAGAATTCCTCGGGGCTAACCCGCAACCCTCCTCTCCCCTTTAGAACTCAGATGCGCGAGGTCCGTGCGCGCGCTGCGTGGACAGCCGTCTGCCAGAGGTTCGCCAGGTGCCAAGAGACACGCGGAAAAGGCCCTCTCCAGGTCTTTGGGTACGTCCCTTTCCGACCCCCAAATTGACCCGCACCCCCCCAACCAGTCCCAGAGGGCCGAGGCTTTAGGAAGGGTTGAGCGGGGCCACGCTCCGAGGCAGAGGCGCTGCCTCTTGGGAGAGCGCCCAGGGGCTGCGGGGCGCGGGCAGGCCGGGAGACCGCTTCCAGGCAGGCGGCGCCGCCGCCGGAGGGGAGCGCCCAGCCCAGCAAAGAGTTAAAGGGAGGGGACGTGGGCTGTCACGCGTCATTGGGCAGATTATGTGCAGCAAACAAAAAGTGTGTGTCTGCGTGCCAGTCAGCCACTGCATCGGGTCCATCTGTACAACTCTGTCTTCTCTCTCTCTCTCTCCTCTCCCTCATTTCACTCTCTGCGCCTCTCCATCTCTCTCTCCTCGCTTTAGGCAGAGCGTCTCTGACAGCAGCACCAACACCTCTCGACATGGACATACACTGATACAATAGGCAAAAGAAACACTCGACTGCATCTCCAGGTTCCGGGTGGCCTTCTTGGGGCGATTTGATCCTGACCTTATTCCTGGTAAGTCTCTTTGCCTTGATGGGGGTGGGGTGGGGGAGAGGAAGGCAGGTCTGGTGGGGAAGAGTGGAGAATTTTGTCCTCCGTCTTCTCATTATCCAAGAAGTGGTGGGGGGACGTCATCGTGGAGGGGATCGCTACTGCCAACTGGGTTATACAAAGGGAGGGGCGGGCGGAGAGCACTTTGCCGGAGAAGCCGGCGACCCGGGCGCGAGGCCGCCAGACAATGCCTGCCTCCGGGGGAGGGCGAGCGGCCGGCCGCAGCGACGGCTCTCGGCCGGCCGGGCCGGCTCTGCGAGGAGGCTGCGGGCGGCGGGGACCCCGGGCCGAGCGGGGGATGCCGAGCGGCGGAAGGTCGGGTGGCGCAGGCGACCGCGCGCGGGCGGAAGAGCCAGGCTCCTGGCCCGGCGCTGATGGTGAGCGGCCCGAGGCTCGTGGCGGCCGCCGCGGCGACGCGAACCCCGATGCGCGCGGCGTCGCCAGGGTCTTTTCACCGTATTGTTAGGTAGAACTGCATTTTAATGATTGCGTCCCTGCTGTTGCCCCAAGTGACGGGGCGACCTCTCGGCACAATGAACCGTTTGTGCGAGAGAGACTTTTAAAAGGAAGAGAAAAATTGGGGCATAAAACGCTGAATTGGGGAAATTGAAAAGGAGAGAATAGAATTTCGCTGAAAAGGAGGTTCTCAGAGATGCTGAGGGATCTTTTCGTTAATGAATTTAAATTTGCAGTTGAAAATCAGAAAGGCTACCTTGTGTGGGGGGAAATGTCCAGAGGTAGATGCGATAGCACAATGAAGTAAGTTTCTACTTTATGGGTATTTTCTCTAATTCCCGGCTGACTGATACAGCCCATACGTGACATTTCGGGAAGGCGGCAGAATGAATGGAAACAGAGACTGACCAAAGTTTCGTGCTCTGTTAGCTGGAGAGGGGGAGGAAAAAGCAGGACCTTGTAATCACATTTGCAAGATTAATTGGTTAATAGACATTAAGATGAAAGTGGACATTACCAGTGTTGTTCCAGAAAGAACAGCTTCTTAAGAACTAGGTTTCCCCTCCGTGCTTCTCAAATTGTACAAAATATACTCAAATAATTGCTTATGGTGACGTTATTAGGGAAAAAATCAACTTGGAGGAATCTTTTAATGAGTCAGACAGAGTGAACAATGCAGTTAGTTCAAAGCTACTTTAAAATTTAAATATTTGTTTTGTTGGTTTGTTGATAAGTCGGGGAGGTGGGCGGGCGGTGTGCAGTGGCCAAGGAGGGAAAATGTGTCTTTATAACAGTTTAATAATAGAGAGTCTTCCATCGGGGCATTACATTCTGAATTGCTTTGGATTCAACAACTGGAGCGCCCACTGAGGTCTCCTCAGGCGGGACTGCCCCTCTTGCCCAGACAAGCTCCGATCTAGGGGAGCGAGCCTTCACCAGTCACCTCGCACACGGTGTCTGCAGACTGGGGACACCTTATTCCTGCTCTGTACCTGCTCACTTCGTGAGGCACATGCGACTTTATCCACCCCCTTGTATAACAAGGTAACTGGGATTCGCCCTCATCCATAAATAAGCATGTCCAGGAAAAAATAATTACCTCGGCTTGCTGCTTTTAATTAAAGCCTCGGAGGGACAGTGTTGGATTATGGTAATGAGCAGACACACGTCCCCGCTTGTAGGCTGCAGAGAAAGGTTAGCTGACACGGAATCAGTGGCCCTGACACTGCTCTTGAAATCCATTCGCCATGCTCCGCTGTCTCTGCCTGCTTGCTAATGCTGTTCCCCTCTTTAGAAGAAAAATAAGATAAAACCCAGCTCCCAGACACCCAGCTCAATACACCAGAGTAGAAGAGAGGAGCTTTCCCCCAAAGGTTAGAAGTTTCTTTCAGTCTGGGAAGTCTATAGGCTAGCAAAAAAGCCTATTGTTCTCCACATCTCCCACCACCCTATCATGTCCTGTCCTACCCCAAGGTAATGCAAAAAGTGATCCCTTTCCCTAAATCGAGTTTTCTTTCTATCTAGCAGTCAGTCCACCCTGAACTCCCCCATCCCGATTCTCTTTACATTTTTAAAGGAAAACAAAGTGCTCTTCGTTGGCATCTTTGTAATATGCCAGATTTAATCTGCCATCGGCTTTATTTTTGAAATAAGATCGATGCAAAACACAAGCAAATTCAAGAAAAATCTGTCTAGCAGTTAAAACGTTCTGCCTGGATTTATAGAGGCAAAAGAAGGAATGTCATTCGCTTCAGTTGTCCTGTGTATCTGTCTCCAGTGATGGAGGATTCGGGCATCCAGCGAGGCATCTGGGACGGAGATGCCAAGACTGTCCAACAATGTCTGACAGATATTTTTACCAGCGTTTACACCACCTGCGACATCCCCGAGAATGCCATATTCGGTCCCTGCATCCTGAGCCACACTTCACTGTACGACAGCATAGCGTTCATAGCTCTTAAGTCCACAGACAAGAGAACCGTCCCTTATATCTTCCGGGTAAGTCCTGACAGATGCTGTGCAGGGTCGGAGGGTAACACGCTCTTAAAAGCAGACTAAGAATCACTCCATTAACCAGCTGAGTCTGGTTCTGTATGTAGACAATGCAATGATATGTGCCATTCTATGCTACTCACCAAAAATTAGAAGAGGAAAATTAAACAAGTTTTGTCAACTGATTTTTTGAAGTAAGTGACACACTTACAGTTTGAATGCCAGATATGGCTAAATCAGTGCCCCGATTCTGGGCTTTCCTGGAGATGAACGCCATTTCTTTATCTCTCTGAGAGACTTCACTAGGATTGAGGCTGTTTGTGGGCTAACTACTTTCTATAAGTACTTTTGTTAGAAGTATTGGGTGCATGTGTCTTCCATCCCCAGAGGCCTCCTGTTCCCTGGACTATTACTCTTTCTGGTTAAGCTAGCTAGTGCCTAGAGTTTGTATTTATATGAAAGTGTTGGTGTTTCGACAATAAAACACCCCCACAGCCATAGGTTTGGGTTTGAAAAGTCATCTCACTTCCTATTCTTTCTTCACAAAGAACAACTATTCATTGGTTAAGCCAAAATTAGGAAGATGAGTGGAAATCACAAAATAATTTCTAAAGTCTAAGCTCGCTTTTCACTTGTAAAACAGACAAAATTTCACATAGCCTTCCAAGGTAGAATAATTTAGAAATCAGTTCTCAAAAGCTTAGCACTACTTTGAATTGCAAAAGGAAATGTACTAACTTGGTGTTCAATATATGAAAAGGTAGGACTTCCCAGGTGGTCCAGTGGTTAAGGCTCCACCCATCCAACGCGGGGGGCATGGGTCCCAGCCTGGTTTGGGAAGTAAGACCCACGTGCCCATTGGGCCAACACACACACACACAGAAGCCCAACCACTTAAACAATCTGTATAATTGATACTGCTTGCCGGGATGTTATCTTGCTATTGGCTGCAAGCATGAGGATGGGTGCAAAATCGTATCAAGTTTTTGGAAGCTCGATCACAGATAATTCTTTGAAAAATAGTAACAGCAGAAATGGCCCTGGCTCCTTGGGGTTCATTCCCTCACAAGAGTCTCCCTCCCTCATCCCCTTCCTTCTTGTATTCTTTCTTTTCTCTAAACTGTAGGTAGACACGTCAGCGGCGAATGGTTCCTCAGAAGGGCTCATGTGGCTGCGTCTGGTCCAATCAGCCAGAGATAAAGAAGAGCAGAACCTCGAAGCCTATATAAAAAACGGACAGCTGTTTTACCGCTCTCTCCGCAGGATTGCCAAAGATGAGGAGTTACTAGTTTGGTACGGGAAAGAACTGACTGAGTTACTCTTGCTCTGCCCCTCTAGATCCCACAGCAAAATGAATGGTACGTTGGCTCTCGACCTGCGTCCGGACCCTTAGCCGGGGGAGGAGGGCGGGCGCGACGCAGGGAGCGGCGGGGTCACTTTGGCGTCTGGGTGCGCCTTTCCTCCCGTGGGGTACCTCGCAGAGAGCTTCTGAGATATAGCCTGGAGTGAACCTGGGACAGCTAGCTGAGGCTGGATGGGGGCACGCTTGGCTTAACTGCAGTCCTGTCCTCAAATCAGGAGGGAAAGTTAGACCGGGTCTCACACAGTGTTCGCCCTGAAAGGGGAAGGTGGATTTGTGCAGGGGATGATGGCAAACTGGCCTAAAGACGATGCTGAGTAATCATGTGGGGTGTGGGTGTGTGTGTGTGCGCGCGCGTGCGTGCGTGTGTGCGCGTGTGTGTTGTTTGCTCACCAAGCAGGGTCGTCCCCTTACACATGCCTGGAATGCAGCCAACGTTTCCAGTTCGAGTTCCCCTACGTAGCGCATCTGCGCTTCCGCTGCCCCAAGAGACTTCACGGCGCTGATCTGAGCCCCCGAGAGGAGCAAGGCGGCGGCGCAGGCACCAAGGATCACGGGGGTGGCGGCGGCGGCAAAGACCAGCAGCAGGCGCAGGAGGCATCCTTGGGTCCCGGCCCCAAGTTCTGCAAAGCCGGCCCGGTCCATCACTACCCGGTCTCCTCCCCCGAGGGCGGGAAGGGGGGGCAGGGGCCCGGTGAGGATGGGTGCAAAATCGTATCAAGTTTTTGGAAGCTCGATCACAGATAATTCTTTGAAAAATAGTAACAGCAGAAATGGCCCTGGCTCCTTGGGGTTCATTCCCTCACAAGAGTCTCCCTCCCTCATCCCCTTCCTTCTTGTATTCTTTCTTTTCTCTAAACTGTAGGTAGACACGTCAGCGGCGAATGGTTCCTCAGAAGGGCTCATGTGGCTGCGTCTGGTCCAATCAGCCAGAGATAAAGAAGAGCAGAACCTCGAAGCCTATATAAAAAACGGACAGCTGTTTTACCGCTCTCTCCGCAGGATTGCCAAAGATGAGGAGTTACTAGTTTGGTACGGGAAAGAACTGACTGAGTTACTCTTGCTCTGCCCCTCTAGATCCCACAGCAAAATGAATGGTACGTTGGCTCTCGACCTGCGTCCGGACCCTTAGCCGGGGAGGAGGGCGGGCGCGACGCGGGGAGCGGCGGGGTCACTTTGGCGTCTGGGTGCGCCTTTCCTCCCGTGGGGTACCTCGCAGAGAGCTTCTGAGATATAGCCTGGAGTGAACCTGGGACAGCTAGCTGAGGCTGGATGGGGGCACGCTTGGCTTAACTGCAGTCCTGTCCTCAAACCAGGGGGGAAAGTTAGACCGGGTCTCACACAGTGTTCGCCCTGAAAGGGGAAGGTGGATTTGTGCAGGGGATGATGGCAAACTGGCCTAAAGACGATGCTGAGTAATCATGTGGGGTGTGGGTGTGTGTGTGTGCGCGCGCGTGCGTGCGTGTGTGCGCGTGTGTGTTGTTTGCTCACCAAGCAGGGTCGTCCCCTTACACATGCCTGGAATGCAGCCAACGTTTCCAGTTCGAGTTCCCCTACGTAGCGCATCTGCGCTTCCGCTGCCCCAAGAGACTTCACGGCGCTGATCTGAGCCCCCGAGAGGAGCAAGGCGGCGGCGCAGGCACCAAGGATCACGGGGGTGGCGGCGGCGGCAAAGACCAGCAGCAGGCGCAGGAGGCATCCTTGGGTCCCGGCCCCAAGTTCTGCAAAGCCGGCCCGGTCCATCACTACCCGGTCTCCTCCCCCGAGGGCGGGAACCCGCCGGCGGCCGGTGGCGGCAGCGGCGCGAAGCCGTCCACGGACTTTCACAACCTGGCGCGGGAGCTGGAGAACTCCGGGGGCGCCCGCAGCTGCTCCCCGGTGCGGAGCCTCGGCGGCGGCGGCGGCGGCCACCAGGAGGCGGAGCTGAGTCCAGACGGCAGCGCCGCGGGCGCGGGCAAAGGGAAGAGGAAATTCCCGGAGGAGGCGTCGGAGGGCGGCGGCGGCGGCGGCGGCGGCGGCGCGGGGCTGGTGGCGGGCCGGGGCCGCTTCGCCGAGAGGCCCGCGCCCGCCTCCAAGGAGGACCTCGTGTGCACGCCGCAGCAGTACCGCAACTCGAGCAGCTACTTCGGCCTGGAGGAGAACGGCCGCCTCTTCGCGCCGCCCAGCCCCGAGACGGGCGAGGGCAAGCGCAGCGCCTTCGTGGAGGTGAAGAAGGCGGCCCGGGCGGCCGGGGGCCCGGAGGAGGCGGGCGCCGACGGCGGGGGCGCGGCCGCCGAGGAGCAGGACGCGGGCGGCGGCGGCGGCGGCGGCGGCTCCTCCACGCCCGTGGCCGCGTCCCCGGCCGGCGCCGAGAAGCTGCTGGCCCCGAGGCCCGGGGGCGCGCTGCCCGGCCGGCTGGAGGGCGGCAGCCCCGCGCGGGGCAGCGCCTTCACCTCGGTGCCGCAGCTGGGCGGCGCGGGCGGCGGCGGCGCGGGGGGCGGCGCGGGGCCGGGGGCCGCGGGCGGCGCGGGCGGCGGCCAGAGCGCCGCGTCGGACGAGCGCAAAAGCGCCTTCTCGCAGCCGGCGCGCTGCTTCTCGCAGCTCTCCCCGCTGGTGCTGGGCCAGAAGCTGGGCGCGCTCGAGCCGTGCCATCCCGGCGACGGCGTGGGCCCCACCAGACTGTACCCCGCCTCCGACCCGCTGGCCGTGAAGCTCCAGGGGGCGGCGGACCTGAACGGAGCCTGCGGGGCCCTGCCGAGCGGCGGCGGCGGCGGCGGCGGGCTGCCCAAGCAGAGCCCCTTCCTCTACGCCACCGCCTTCTGGCCCAAGAGCTCCGCCGCGGCGGCGGCGGCGGCGGCGGCGGCCGCGGGGCCCCTGCAGTTGCAGCTGCCCTCGGCGCTCACGCTGCTGCCGCCCTCCTTCACCTCGCTGTGTCTGCCCGCGCAGAACTGGTGCGCCAAGTGCAATGCCTCCTTCCGCATGACCTCCGACCTGGTGTACCACATGAGGTCGCATCACAAAAAGGAGTACGCCATGGAGCCCTTGGTGAAGCGACGGCGGGAAGAGAAACTCAAGTGCCCCATTTGCAACGAGTCCTTCAGGGAGCGCCACCACCTCTCCAGGCACATGACCTCGCACAATTGACGGGGAAAGGACCCCAGCGTGCCGCACACGCACAGGCGAGACGCCTGCGAGAACAAACACGAGAGGACGTCCACCGCCTCCTTGTGACCTGAAACATCTCACCCAGAGACGCACACACACACACACATCTCGGCACACTTGTGGTCTCCCCAGTCTTTACATCCAGATGTTTCCTCGTGACCTACACTACGCTACACGCACACAAGAGACAGGACGGTGGAGTTTTGATCGGGTGGGTTGTTTGAGGGGTTTTCTTTTGAATGCACGCATTTTCATTTTCCCCAAAACAAAGGTACATTTTTAAAAATGTCATATATTGCAACATATTGATGCATTTGTCATACGTTTCTACTTAAATTATTAAGCACTTACAATTTAGATGTAATAATTATATGTAAGGACAAAATTTATTTTAGATATAAAGGAGGAGGGTGAGATGCTTCCTGCATTTCTTGATGACAGTTTGTGTTCTTACAAAAATCAGCAAAACAAAAAGGAGGTAACCATCCAATTTAAGTTTCCAGGGGGAAGTGCATGTATCATGAAATGATTATGGACTTCAATGAAGAATGTCAGCATTATGTAAATATGTATTTCCTTTTAATACAAAGTGTAATTTTGTGCCAGTGAAATGGAGTCTGAATAGTTATGTGTTTCTTTTATCCCTGGAAAGATTTATTGAACTTTATAGATTATCTGGGTATGTTGGATGCTTTGACAATAAATGACTATTTTCTTCAAAGCAATTATTGGGAAAGTGTTTTAAAATGTTCTTGGTAGCTAAGGGCTACACTTGTGAGTGTGTGCTCAGTCACTCAGTCGTGTCCAACTCTTTGCGATCCTTTGAACGGTACCCTCCAGGTTCCTCTGTCCATGGGGTTACACTCTGGAGTAGATACCGTGTATTTTCATTGGGTCTCTGAAAAGAAGAGCAGAAACTGCAGAAGAGGGGAATGAAAACCCTGCCCCACATGTATTATTTATTCTAAGGCAATTTGGTGCCTAAAAGGAGAAGACAAAGGTTGACTATTGTTTGAAATCCTTATCTGGAAAGTGTTGCACTTCGTGAGCAAAGTACAAGTCATTTAAACAAAGACGCCTGACATGAAGCTATCGTGTGTCGGGGATGTCAGCATTCTCATGGGCAATGGGATTTTCACAAGTGGCCAAAGACAATTGTCAAACCTGGATCAGGGACCCCAGGTGAAAAGCCCACTTTCAGTTCTTGCTAGTGATTCTCACCTGGGACAGTATCTTGTGCTCTGGGATCCTTTGGCTTTCTGTCATTAGTCATTAAGAGACCCTAGGGAGAACTTGTCTAGAAACCAAGGTGAAATGGCTGTGGTAGTCTATGGACTGCAGAGTCCAGCTTTCCCTCTAAAGTTCTGAACAGCTGCACAGCCTCTGGAAAAAAAACTAGCCTCGAAGCATTACAATACAGACCTAACAGACTTCCTCTTCTCCCTGCCCTTCTCCTTGTCTCTGTACTCTTGACATACTGATGATAGTTTTTGAACAGTGTACCTGTGTAAGTGTCTGTGGCATATAGAAACCAACAGATGCAAAGCCAAGTGAATGATGATCTTTTAGGTCTCAGGGCCGCATGCACCTAATCAATGGGCATTTTCAGAGCCACTCTGCTCTCATAACCAATACTACACTGGTTCATCTGTCACAGGAGGTGTTCTTTCCCCTTTTTAATTCCTTCCTTCACATCTTGCCAGCCCTCCCTTATGTCAGAAGGAGAATACTTGTGAAAAAGTCTGACGTGAGACTTGTACAAAGTCTCATTGCTGGCCCTCAATGGTCTTCCCTAAAAGGGTTTTAAAGACATCTCAAGAGGACTACAATAATAAGTTACAATTGGATGAATAGAGACCAGGGTAAGACAGAGATGGATCCTACGTGTGACTGAGACTGGTGAAAAAACAGGTTGACTTTCTTAAGATTATCCAAACACTTTTTGTGCTTCCTTTCTTTGAGACCTGCTCTCCGTTTTCCTAGTTTTCCTAGTTGGATGATCTGAAACACTAATCCCCAGCAAAGTGTGATGAGAAGAACAGCCCAGGAATCCCATTCTATCTCTGCTCTGCCTGGCTAGTGTAAACTTGCATCCTTATTGGTATCATTAATTCACCTGCAGTTTGGTTTTCTTATCTCTATACTGAGATAAAGCTGCTGTCTTTAAAGCGCTTCTAGCACTAGCACTGGGAATTTTTCTCGAATGGGCTAATCCGGCTCCAATTAAGTCTAAAAGGGGTTTTCTAGAGAGAGAAAAAATGGTTTGGAGCAAATTGGATGGCAAGAACTCAGAAAGATATTTGGGAACAAATAGAAGGTAGGCCTCGAGGGGCTCTGTATCACAGGAGGCTGACCAAGCTTTCCATGTCTGGAACACCAGCGGATCTCTAGAGCAAAAATTTCTTAAAAACCAACCAACCAATGAACAAGACAGCCAAACCAGGTTGCCTGGGGCCTAACTTTAGAAACAAAAACCAGATAACCAAAAAAACCCATGAATGCCCCTTCATTCCTGTCCCATCCCTTCCAGAATCTTCCTTTCACCATGGTGGCTAAATTACCGGTTGGAGATTCAAAGATGAATTTTGGTCAGAAGAACCAGTAAGCAAATACAAATACAGCTTCTTTCCATAATCTAAAATCTTGCCTTTTTTTTTTTTTTTTTTTTTGAAGGACATATGTAGACACTTCGCAGCTTTCCCTGCGTTTTCTTTTTGTATGGTCGTTAACTTAATCACACCATCAGGAAGAAAACCCAAGCCAATTTCCAGGTGATCCAGGTAACTGTGCTACTGGGACCCCTTAGGACTGTACAGTTTTGCTGACCAATCTGCCTAGGCGGCATTTTTGGTGGGAAGCAGTAGGAGAAGGGTGCCCAAAGCTAGCTCTGCCTTCAGCCAAGGCAAACTGAGAAATGCTTTATTTTAACATTGCATTTTTCAAGCGCTTGGATGTATCTTAACTTTCTCAGATCAGAGTTTCTAAAATCCCATAATCCTACCCATCTGCCAGGCTAGCTGAGGTTGCTAGCTGAAGCTGTAGGTGTCAATGTCTCCACACAGCTGCGGGGGAAACAGGGTCACACGGTCATGCAGGCTTGGAATAGGCTGGTCTTCCACACATGCTGCTTTAGATTGAGAAGAACAGCCCAGGAATCCCATTCTATCTCTGCTCTGCCTGGCTAGTGTAAACTTGCATCCTTATTGGTATCATTAATTCACCTGCAGTTTGGTTTTCTTATCTCTATACTGAGATAAAGCTGCTGTCTTTAAAGCGCTTCTAGCACTAGCACTGGGAATTTTTCTCGAATGGGCTAATCCGGCTCCAATTAAGTCTAAAAGGGGTTTTCTAGAGAGAGAAAAAATGGTTTGGAGCAAATTGGATGGCAAGAACTCAGAAAGATATTTGGGAACAAATAGAAGGTAGGCCTCAAGGGGCTCTGTATCACAGGAGGCTGACCAAGCTTTCCATGTCTGGAACACCAGCGGATCTCTAGAGCAAAAATTTCTTAAAAACCAACCAACCAATGAACAAGACAGCCAAACCAGGTTGCCTGGGGCCTAACTTTAGAAACAAAAACCAGATAACCAAAAAAACCCATGAATGCCCCTTCATTCCTGTCCCATCCCTTCCAGAATCTTCCTTTCACCATGGTGGCTAAATTACCGGTTGGAGATTCAAAGATGAATTTTGGTCAGAAGAACCAGTAAGCAAATACAAATACAGCTTCTTTCCATAATCTAAAATCTTGCCTTTTTTTTTTTTTTTTTTTTGAAGGACATATGTAGACACTTCGCAGCTTTCCCTGCGTTTTCTTTTTGTATGGTCGTTAACTTAATCACACCATCAGGAAGAAAACCCAAGCCAATTTCCAGGTGATCCAGGTAACTGTGCTACTGGGACCCCTTAGGACTGTACAGTTTTGCTGACCAATCTGCCTAGGCGGCATTTTTGGTGGGAAGCAGTAGGAGAAGGGTGCCCAAAGCTAGCTCTGCCTTCAGCCAAGGCAAACTGAGAAATGCTTTATTTTAACATTGCATTTTTCAAGCGCTTGGATGTATCTTAACTTTCTCAGATCAGAGTTTCTAAAATCCCATAATCCTACCCATCTGCCAGGCTAGCTGAGGTTGCTAGCTGAAGCTGTAGGTGTCAATGTCTCCACACAGCTGCGGGGGAAACAGGGTCACACGGTCATGCAGGCTTGGAATAGGCTGGTGCTGTGAAGTCCAGGCAGGCGGACTGAGCTCTGAGTGCCTGCTGAGATTGCAGGTCCTACAGGCTGGGGAAACGCCAACCCACGCGGCTGCCGCGCCGGCATGTGCTATGCCCCAGTCTAGAGCAGATCGCTTGGGATTGACCCGGCGCCCGGCGTCTGCGATCTCCAAGCGTGCTCTCCGCGCAGATCGCGAACCCCTCTCCTCTTGTGGCGTTTCTGAGTAGGAGGAGGACGCGTCTATTTCCCAAGATGAACTTGCAGGGTGTAGCGGACGCGCACAGGCGTGCGGGAACTTCAGGGCTGGGGAAAGAAGGCACATGTGTCTCTGCACCACTTCTAGGCTCTGCGGCTCTCCGAGGCCCAGAGGACCAGGGAAGCCGTCGTACCTGCGAGCCAGCCAGTTTCGAGAATACACGTGCTGCCGCCGTCGGGAGCAGCGGTGGGGATGGAGGTGCAGAGGTCCGATGGGATTGCTCATTTCCCCCTCCCACGCCAGGCTCGGAACAGCTGTGCCTCACAAGCTTCTCTCCCTGCAGCTTATCTCTTAGCGTCACCCCAGCGCGGAAACCTGGGACAGCGGGATCCAGAAAACAACCGGGAAGTGCAACCTCTCCTCCCCGATTCCGAGGGCCCCAAAGCGGCCTCGACTCGTGAGTTAGGGGCTTCTGTCTCCACAAATTACCAGCCCAGACTCCCCTCCACCCACCAGGACGGCGCAGCCTGCTGGGGTGAAGGAGTCCACGGTTGTTCTGCAGGGCCAGATGCACCTGGCTAGGCGCACACGGCCGCCCGGGTAATAGAAGTTTTCAGCGCTCTGTGGTGCGGAGACCGTGCGTAAACAGACCACCAGTGACCCCACGATGGACCGCAGGCGACCTCTTCTTCTTTGCTTCTTTTTTCTTTTTTTCTCCCCTTGCCCATTCCCCTATTCTGGAATCCGTTTTACTCATTCTATGGTATCTCCCAATTTCACGCTCGACCCTGTCTCCAAAGTATTTGAGGAGCTTAGAGAGATTGTCCCTGGAGCTTGATGAGGACTACCCCCTCCTCCCCCGCTGCCCCCTTGTATGATGATTCTCAACCGGGCCACTGATCACACTAACCCAAGGGGAGACTGCTCTGTCGACTTCCTGGGCACTGAAGACTACTGCACACCCTACCTGGGGAGTCAAAGAGATAAGCGAACTTTCCACGTCTGGAACACTAGTGGCTCTCTAGAGCAAAAGTCTCCCCAGTACAGACACCCCCTCAACCCCATACACAAGCATGCACCCACCTGTGTCGCCTCCTGAACAGCTTTTCCTAGGAGAGGAAGCAATCTGTCTGACTCTTGGACTGATGTGCTCTGGCCGCCCTTCGAAATGCTGTCTTCCCTTAGTGAAAATGAAAGTCATTCACTCTTGTCTGACAGTTTGTGACCCCATGGACTGGGGCCTGCCAGGCTCCTTTGACCATGGAATTCTCCAGGTAAGAATACTGAGGTGGGTTCTCTTCCCTATCCAGGGATGTAGAATATTTAACCCACCCTAAAGCTGAATTGGGAATGAAGGAAAAAGGTGGACCTCCTCCTTTTCCACTTCCAAATGCACCCTGGTTGACAGGTGGGCCAGGAGTCTAGAATGTTGAGGCAGAAACACCCCTGTTAGGCCAGTGGGCCTACCCTGAAGGCTTGCTGACTCTGTTACCCGGCTGGGTGGTCAGAAGGGGTGTTCCCTGCCTCTCTGCTTGACAAAGCCTATTCCTAAGGCAACTTTTACTTTTTTTTTTTTTTTACTTTAAATTGGACTTAAGACTTCTGATAAATATAGCTGTTCTCCAAGACTAGAGGATGAAGAAACTGAAAAAGAGTTGTTTTAAAAAATTAGTTTTAAAAAATTCTCTCTAGGGTTAGAGGTCTGGTAAGCTGTTCTGCTTGAATAGCTAACCTGGTTATGATCATTGTTATTTACTTATCCTTTTTCAGGGCTTCCCAGATGGTGCTAATGGTAAAGAACCCACCTGCTAATGCAGGAGACATAAAAGACAGGAGTTCAATCCCTGGGCCAGGAAGATACCCTAGATGGTGATGTGGCAACCCACTCCAGCATTCTTGCCTGGAAAATCCCATGGCCAGAGGAGCCTGGTGGACTACGGTTCATAGGGTGGCAAAGAATTGGACACAACTGAAGCAACTTAGCATGCATGCATCCCTTTTCAAATTGTGTGAGTGTGTATTAGAATGTATGTGTATACATGTTTGTACACATAGTATATATTTGCGCTTATATGTATCTATTATGTACACACACCTGTATGTATATATACAAATGTACATATCCATTTTAGTCCACACAGACACAGCAGTGATAGGCACTATCCTAACGACTTTTCACATGTTGACTTGGTTTAATTCTCACAACCAACCCAGGACGAAGCCTCCTGATGATTCCATCCCATCAAATTTTGGGCTGTGTGATTGGAACAATGGGCACCTAGGAACAGAAAACTGAGGCTCAATACCATAATGTAATGGAAAGACTAATGCCGCCTAAGCCAGAAAGCCTGCTGAAATCCTATGGTCTTTCCATCTATGTGTCTCAGGTTACTTTACTTGAACTTATGAATAATACTGTCTGTGAGCTTATCATATAGATGTGTCTTGAAAAGCAAATTAAATCATTCATGTAGAAGCTTTCCATACCATCATACACAAGAGACGTCCCCATTGGTAAAAGAAATCTAATTTTAGCTCAACTTATCTTCCTCAGATGGTCAGGAACTTCTATAAGAAATCCTCAGGTATCTATCTCTACAAGAACTCTTTTGTGGCCTTGACTTTCTTTACTAATCTTTGCTCATTTTTAAGCAGAGGTGAGAGTAGCAGCTAGTTTGACTTTGTGGATGTGTATTTCACTACTCAATGCTTCTTCCTTATGTCCCAGACTTACAGAAGGGTCACTGAAAACATATTCGAAAAGTAAAATCAAGCAAACCTGTAGATCCATCCAGGTGTATGTAATTCTACTTGTCTTGGTTAGGATAATCTTAAAGGGTAAATACAATGTTTTCCCAGTACTTGTTCTGCTTGAATAGCTAACCTGGTTATGATCATTGTTATTTACTTATCCTTTTTCAGGGCTTCCCAGATGGTGCTAATGGTAAAGAACCCACCTGCTAATGCAGGAGACATAAAAGACAGGAGTTCAATCCCTGGGCCAGGAAGATACCCTAGATGGTGATGTGGCAACCCACTCCAGCATTCTTGCCTGGAAAATCCCATGGCCAGAGGAGCCTGGTGGACTACGGTTCATAGGGTGGCAAAGAATTGGACACAACTGAAGCAACTTAGCATGCATGCATCCCTTTTCAAATTGTGTGAGTGTGTATTAGAATGTATGTGTATACATGTTTGTACACATAGTATATATTTGCGCTTATATGTATCTATTATGTACACACACCTGTATGTATATATACAAATGTACATATCCATTTTAGTCCACACAGACACAGCAGTGATAGGCACTATCCTAACGACTTTTCACATGTTGACTTGGTTTAATTCTCACAACCAACCCAGGACGAAGCCTCCTGATGATTCCATCCCATCAAATTTTGGGCTGTGTGATTGGAACAATGGGCACCTAGGAACAGAAAACTGAGGCTCAATACCATAATGTAATGGAAAGACTAATGCCGCCTAAGCCAGAAAGCCTGCTGAAATCCTATGGTCTTTCCATCTATGTGTCTCAGGTTACTTTACTTGAACTTATGAATAATACTGTCTGTGAGCTTATCATATAGATGTGTCTTGAAAAGCAAATTAAATCATTCATGTAGAAGCTTTCCATACCATCATACACAAGAGACGTCCCCATTGGTAAAAGAAATCTAATTTTAGCTCAACTTATCTTCCTCAGATGGTCAGGAACTTCTATAAGAAATCCTCAGGTATCTATCTCTACAAGAACTCTTTTGTGGCCTTGACTTTCTTTACTAATCTTTGCTCATTTTTAAGCAGAGGTGAGAGTAGCAGCTAGTTTGACTTTGTGGATGTGTATTTCACTACTCAATGCTTCTTCCTTATGTCCCAGACTTACAGAAGGGTCACTGAAAACATATTCGAAAAGTAAAATCAAGCAAACCTGTAGATCCATCCAGGTGTATGTAATTCTACTTGTCTTGGTTAGGATAATCTTAAAGGGTAAATACAATGTTTTCCCAGTACTTAGCAAGCAAAATACTAAGAGTGAAATGGGCTGTCAGAGGAGAGCTAGGTATCATTTCCCTCGCTGTAGAAAAGATGAGCAGAATGCAGAACAGCAGCCCATGATTTTTACTGAGTACTGTGTAGCAAATGGCATCTTGTTCAGAAAGATATCTTAGCACTTAATGAAGGTGACTCTGGGTCTGCAGATCATGGCAATCCACGAATGATACTAATCCATGAGTCCATATCTTAGAAGGGAACTCTGACTCCAGCTCATGTTTTGGACTGATGCTAAAGCTCCAGTATTTGGCCACCTGATGTGAAGAGCTGACTCACTGGAAAAGACCCCGATGCTGGGAAAGATTGAGGGCCGGAGGAGAAGAGGACAACAGAGGACGAGATGGTTGGATGGTATCACTGTCTCAGTGGGCATGAGTTTGAGCAGACTCCAGGAGACAAGGAGGTTGGGCTTGCTGCAGTCCATGGAATTTCAAAGAGTTGGACATGACTTAGCAACTGAATGAACAGCAACTGACTCCAGCTCAGGTTTTTTAGTGTTTTAAAATGGATCTTGAGCTAGAATGCATTATTTAATTGTGTATGTCTCTTCTGTTAAAATAGAGACTTGAAGGATGCCTATGCTAATGTTTACTTTTTCCGAAAATTCTCCAGAGAGTAAATTCTTTAAGGAAATATTAAGAGCCTTTGTAAACTGAGAATAGGAATGAGATTTGGAAGAAGAAGAAGAAGAAAAAAAAAAACATGGGTGAAGAGTAACTAACTCTGTCAGTTCTTTGGCCCTTCACTTCTTTCAGATCTCTAGCCACCCATACCCATACCAAATTTCTTTCATCCCCACCTTTTTTTTTTTTCTTTTTTATGGAGAAAAGCAGGACTGTGGATTTTAGGTGAGAAATCCAGAAAGCACTCCCACCCTTAAGCAGCATCCCGGAGCACATCTGCTGTGGGGGTTGGAATCTGGAAAAATGTAGTGTGATTATACTTTTCCCCCCAGGGATTCATCTGGGTTGGGTGTGCCTGTGTTACACCATTGCATGTAGAACTCAAAGTAGCTTCTTCTGTGTTTAGTAACTTTTTTGGTAAAGTGTGAAACTTAAAAAAAAAAAAAAAAAAAAGCATTTGATGACTTTTTCCCAATTAAGATTTATTTGCTTTTCCCTCTGGCAAGATTTCACTGGGTATTTCAAAAAAGAAAAATGTAGCCAACAAGCGACCCCCAGCCCCCCGAACGATGCAAATCACGCAGTTAGAAAAACTGAGAATCCATAGGTTTCTCTAGATTCAGGGACTGCCATGTAGGAGCCAAATGAGGGTGGAAAAAGAAAGAGAATAATATACTTTCCCTCCTAGAAAGAGAAGTAACTTAGACTTCACCATTGAAATATGTCTGGAGAAAGTGTAAGTTAAACTGTTTACTTTAGCAGGGCTGCATAGAGGTAAACAGTGAAGTTTATCTTCATGGACATTTGCTCTGCTCTCTGAATTCCATCTCAGAACTGCTCGTCCTCCATTGCTTCTGCCTTATGACTTTGTCAGATCTCCCTTAGGCCTTCCCCTTTCTCTTTACCATCAGCAAAGAGATGGTATAGAAAATTCCCATCAGTATGTATAAATAATAAGAAAGTAAGTTTGAATTTTATTGAAGGTATTTTTCCTCCATTTGCTGTCAGGGCTTAATTTCTAATTTTGGAACAATCTAAGGAAAGATGAGGCATTGGCAAAGATGCTTGGGGGGTTTAGAATGCATTATTTAATTGTGTATGTCTCTTCTGTTAAAATAGAGACTTGAAGGATGCCTATGCTAATGTTTACTTTTTCCGAAAATTCTCCAGAGAGTAAATTCTTTAAGGAAATATTAAGAGCCTTTGTAAACTGAGAATAGGAATGAGATTTGGAAGAAGAAGAAGAAGAAAAAAAAAAACATGGGTGAAGAGTAACTAACTCTGTCAGTTCTTTGGCCCTTCACTTCTTTCAGATCTCTAGCCACCCATACCCATACCAAATTTCTTTCATCCCCACCTTTTTTTTTTTTTTTTTTCTTTTTTATGGAGAAAAGCAGGACTGTGGATTTTAGGTGAGAAATCCAGAAAGCACTCCCACCCTTAAGCAGCATCCCGGAGCACATCTGCTGTGGGGGTTGGAATCTGGAAAAATGTAGTGTGATTATACTTTTCCCCCCAGGGATTCATCTGGGTTGGGTGTGCCTGTGTTACACCATTGCATGTAGAACTCAAAGTAGCTTCTTCTGTGTTTAGTAACTTTTTTGGTAAAGTGTGAAACTTAAAAAAAAAAAAAAAAAAAAGCATTTGATGACTTTTTCCCAATTAAGATTTATTTGCTTTTCCCTCTGGCAAGATTTCACTGGGTATTTCAAAAAAGAAAAATGTAGCCAAACAGCGACACCCAGCCCCCAGAACGATGCAAATCACGCAGTTAGAAAAACTGAGAATCCATAGGTTTCTCTAGATTCAGGGACTGCCATGTAGGAGCCAAATGAGGGTGGAAAAAGAAAGAGAATAATATACTTTCCCTCCTAGAAAGAGAAGTAACTTAGACTTCACCATTGAAATATGTCTGGAGAAAGTGTAAGTTAAACTGTTTACTTTAGCAGGGCTGCATAGAGGTAAACAGTGAAGTTTATCTTCATGGACATTTGCTCTGCTCTCTGAATTCCATCTCAGAACTGCTCGTCCTCCATTGCTTCTGCCTTATGACTTTGTCAGATCTCCCTTAGGCCTTCCCCTTTCTCTTTACCATCAGCAAAGAGATGGTATAGAAAATTCCCATCAGTATGTATAAATAATAAGAAAGTAAGTTTGAATTTTATTGAAGGTATTTTTCCTCCATTTGCTGTCAGGGGCTTAATTTCTAATTTTGGAACAATCTAAGGAAAGATGAGGCATTGGCATGTGGAGGTACTTCCCTTCTGGGAGTGATAATGCCTGAAACTGCTTTCAAATCTGAGATCTTTGATTTTGAGGCTGCACTTGAAAGTATGTATTAATTTTCAAACATGCCTAAACTTAAAACCAGGGAGATATTTAGAAAATCTACCTTTCAAAAATCTAATTCCATGCATAGTAAGGATAATGGGATGGCAAGACAGGTTTCATCAAGCTACGTGATTGCCAGAAGCTCACATCTGAATTTCTTAAATCTTTCCAATTGTCAAAATAAATCTATTTTGGTATTAAGTCAATTTTATAACAGCTCAAAAACAGGGACTTGGGATTTCAGATAGCACAAATTTCTCTCTTTTCTGGGGTGGTGGTTTTTCTTTGAGCATATTGCAGAAGAAGAAATTTAAAGTTTAATATGTACAGTTTCAGAACCCCTTTCATATCAACTCTTTATGACAATCTGCTCAGGGGTCCAGGAACATGGTCAACTGGAAAATCAGGTAGATACTGAAAAATAAGGGACCTTTGATAATAGCTTCACAATTTCATTACCACATTAAGGTTAATTCCTTCCAAAAGGAGAAATTCTCCTCATTCTCAGAAATGATGCTATTAAGAGCTCCAAAAGCAGATGAAAAGTAGTATCTTCAGACAGTATAGAGATATCACCTAGTTAGCTGTTAAAAATGCAGATTCTCCAGCTTACCTCCAGAAATTGGGTAGATTTCACGAGAAGGGGCTGCAGAGGATGATATGGTTAGATAGTATCACCTACTCAATGGACATGAATTTGAACAAATGCTGGGAGAAGTAGAGGACGGAGGAGCCTGACAGACTGCAGTCCGTAGAGTTGCAGCGAGTCAGACATGACTTGGTGACTGAACAACAACAAACATGAGAACCTTGCATTTTAAATAATAATTAGGTGACCTGGTTCTTGCTCTACTCTTTGAGAAACATACAGCAGGATTTAAAGTAGTAACCAGGCCTAGAGAAACTTAAAATGGATGCATCCTCAGTCTAGAAAATTACTGTTTCTGAAATACTAAGGCTATACTAAGTTAAAGTGCTATAAATATATACTAGATTAAAAAAAAAAAAAAAAAAAAAAACAGAAAACAACTCTTCAGTGAAGCTCTTTGTTTCAGTTCATTTTTTCCTCATTTCTGGTATTTCATAACATGGCTACATTTTGTTGTTTTTTTCCTCCTTCCAGTCTGGGTTATTTTGAACAACAACAATAAAAAAAGATAAATGCATAAGAAAGTCTCTGTTAAAACCTTTAAACTAAGTCTTTATGGAAAAAAATTGAAATGTCCATGGATCATCACCCCCTGAGGGTTTTGATTTTTATTTTTTGGAGTTTGATACATGAGGCTTTCTAAAATCATATCCCAATGTATTTGGATATGTATGTCTGCAGTCTTCACCAATGCGTATCCTGATACCAAGCTCCTAAGGGCTCTCTTTGGCCATTTATTTTGGACGGGTACTTTCAGCAGATTTGAAAATCTCTTGAGCTGCCCGCTTGCTCCCTGTTTCAGCTCACCAGTCAGCCACTGCTGCTCCGCTGCCAGCCGATGCCTGCACGGAAACTGCTGCCTTCTGATGGCGAGCCACGCGAAGCCATCAACTCCTGCTGCAGGAGCTCCTGGTGCAGGGAAACGGTGTCCTCCATTAGCTTCGTCTCCTTGAATGTGCTAGCTCATTACTACAGTTTCCACCCAGGTCTCAGGCCTACATCTGAGAACAGGAGGCCAGCGGAGCCTGACAGCACAGTAGAATGCAATCTTCACAATAACCCATCAGTTCTGATGTTCCCCATTGTCCCTGAACACAATAAAGTTCCTGGAATGCATTTTAATGATAATATAACTGTACCGATCCCGCTCTATTGGGCTTCCGGATATGTCAGGACATGCCTGAATTCAGAGGTCGCTGCAGTCTATGACTGGGATCAGAGCTACAAGATCGTTTTCATGTTCACGCAGTGCTTTCTCAGCACAGAGAATCCAGCTAAAAAATTACATCAGGTTTCAAGAGATCTAACATCTAATCGCCTTCTGGTTCTGCGTTTCTCTTGCTGTGTGACCTTGGATGAACTAACTTCACCAAGCCTCAGCCTTTTGACCTATACAAATGTGAGGGCAAAAACTAGATCAGAGATTTTCAGTCTTTGGGGTTCATGATAATTACTAGGACACTTGATAAATGGACTTCCATTTCTGGAGATTCAGAATGAAGGCAGTAACGGTCCGTGCAGAGGAATCTGCATGATAATAAACCTATTGGGTGGCTCTCTAATCACTATTGGGAAAGATTTGTCTTAAATCAGCGATTCTCGGGACTTCCCTGGTGGTGCAGTGGATAAGACTCTGTGCTCCCAATGCATGGAACACGGGTTTGATCGCTGGTGAGGGATCTAGATCCTGCATGTGACAACTAAAACCAAACTCATTCTAATAATTAAAGAAATAATTGAAATCAATGATTCTTTACTCAGGTCTCATTTTAAAGACGGTTGGAAATATTTCCAAATGCTCATGACTGACCCAGATCAAATGAATTCATCCTAATATTGGGGCTTGTTTGTGTAGCAAGGCTCAAGAATCAGTGGGTTTTGTGCTCAGTCACTTCAGTCTTGTCTGACTCCTTGTGACCCTATGGACGGCAGCCCACCAGGCTCGTCTGTCTATGGGATTCTCCAGGCAAGAATACTGGAGTGGGTGCTGTACCATCCTCCAGAGGATCTTCCCAGTCCAGGAATTGAACCCATACCTCTGTGTCTTCTGCATTGCAGGCAATTTCTTTACCCACTGAGTCACCTGGGAAGCCAGTCAATGGATTAGATAATCTCTAAAACGGTTCCTTAGAACCAAGTTGCGTTCTAAAGGAACTCAACCAAGTTTGCATTCCTTTAGAACTTGAACTTTCAATCTAGGATTTTTGTTTCTACCATAATACCTCTGTCTAGAAAAGGGAGCATGCTGTGTATACAGATTTACGAGTTGTTATGGTCTGAATTGGGTCTCCCCGTCGTAATTCACATGTTGAAGTTCTAACCCTTAGTACCTCAGAATGTGATTCTATTAGCAGACAGAACCCTTAAAGAGGTCATTAAATTAAAGCAGGGTCACATGGGTGGATTCTAGTCCAATATAATGTGTGGCCTTGTAAAAAGAGGAGATGAGGGCACGCATGACACAGGCTGAACCCTGTGAGGATCTGAGGAGAGGCTGCCATCTGTGAGAAACCTCAGAAGAGACTAACCTTGTGGTTACCCTGGCAGTCCAGTGGTTAAGACTTCACACTTCCAACGCAGGGCGTGCAGGTTTGATCCCAGGTCGGGAACTAAGTTCCCACATGCTGAATCATGGTGCTGCCCAAAAAATTAAAAAAATAAAAAGACAAGAAACTAACCCTGTCAGCACTTTGATCTTGGACTTCTCTCCTTCAGCATTGTGAGAAAATAAACTCCTGTTGTTTAAGTCCCCAAGCCTATGGCTTCTTGTTACAGTAATCCTCAAAAGCTAATACCCTAGTCAAACAGTTCTGAAACTTGTGTGATATTAAAGCAAATAGTGTTTGTCTTATTATTCATTCAGAACCAACTTATCCCTAGTATGGAAACAAATGTACCACACACACACACAGACATAGAAAGTGATCCAATGAATTTTTTCCCCCTCCTAAGTCCTGATTAAAGAAAGGCTGTGGAAATAGGCAATGCAAGTTTAGAAGACTACGGCATAATACTGGGGATGATGCTTTAAACAGGACTAAGAAAATTTTCACGATTTTATCCACTAATAACAAATGACAAACCTGATTTCAATGAAACAATAACTCACTACCAACTTTTTAATGTGGCAATAAATTTAATGTACATTTTAATTATGAGCATATGTGAAGAAAAATTTATTCGTTTTATTTCTGGGTTTTATCAGACAACCTGGTCCTCTTTCCTAGTACATCCCATTCTTATGCCTCTTTCTTAGGATTTTTTTGGTCTTCCATTCACTGGATCAACGAGGATTTCTTCTTAGATGAACTCAAAGATGTATTTTCATCATACCCTGGAAAAATGTATTTAAACTGCAAAGAAAAAGATATATTGCCACCTAGTGGAAAATAGGCACAATCACCAGCTCGTAATTTAGATTGTAAACTACAAAATGGTTAGTACAAGAAATGTTTTTTGATCATAAATAATTGTGCTTTGTTAATGAAAGGATGTCTTCCAAGTTTAGGTGCAATCTCACTTCCGACTTTTATAGATTTTTTGCTTTAGTTAGTAACTACTCACATGCTAAGCTGCTTCAGTCACGTTCAACTCTTTGTGATCCCATGGATCCCATGGACTGAAGCCCACCAGGCTCCTCTGTCCGTGGGACTCTCCAGGCATGAACACTGGAGTGGGTTCCCAGGGCATCTTCTCAACTTGGGGATCAAACCCGTGTCTCTTATGTCTCATATGCATATACTAAATGCTGAGTGATGAACCTGAACTTAATCTGTATCAATGATATTTAGCAAAAGTGACAAAAGCGTTTACAGGTGAATATTACAAAATATGTACTACCCCCAGAAGGTCAATAATATAGTAAACACCTGAAGTAAATATAGTTGACTGAGCTTGGGCAAGTCGCAGCTGAGTCATGTCCTCATCTGAAAAAAAGTAAGGTTGAATGAAATGATTAATAAGACATTTACAACTCAACTACCTTCAGCTTATATCTCTATAATACATGCTTATAGTTATTAAGGTCAGGATCTTTTTCATAATTAGGAGACTGCCCAAACTTGGTTTAGGAAGCAATGTCAGTGGGTTGATAAGTGTGTATCTTTGGAGTAATATTTCAGCACAGAACTGAAAGAAGCTCATTAATGGGAAGGAAGTTCCTGTCTATTTATTTGGTTGCCAGGTTCCCAGGGTTTTTTTTTTTTCCATAAGAGTAAGGTGACCCAGCTAATTTTAACTTCAGGAATTACAGTCTATCCAGCTAAGTTATCCTTGGAGCTTCTATTTGGATATAGCATCATTTATTGTTTCCTGTCCTGAAGTTTTAGGAAGTTGCTAGTAACTGATTTACCACTGCTGACCTTTAAGAAACATGAAGCCTTTCTTACCATAGGCCAGGGAAGACAAGGAGAGTTTAAAGATACTTCCCTTTTAATAGCCCTTGCTATGTTCCAAGTATGTCACAGTCCTTAACTAGTTAACCCTCCTGTATGCATGCTCTCTGAAAAGGTCCTAGTTCAGGTGAGGTAATTCAGGCAGTTTAAGTTGTCAGATTGTTTTGGCTCAAATGTTTGGATACAATTTCTCGCTGTACAGTATTAAGGAAGAAGTCTTTCCCTTTCAGATAGGATGGACTTAATGTGCAAATGTCAGTATGTCTACAAGAAACAAAGAAACATGCTAGCTTAGTAGGTGTCATGATATACTACAGATAGGCAGTTTTCTATAATCACTCAGCTTTTTAAAATGCATTTATATGAGCATTAAGAAAATAGAAGACATAGGAGAGATTGATATCAAACTTTGAGGCTTTATCCAGAGATAAGACAGTCAGGAATGCTAATTATATTATTTCTGGTAACTTCCCTTCTCATAGGTCACCAGGCTTCTCTGTCCTTGGAATTCTCCAGGCAAGAACACTGGAGTGGGTAGCCATGCCCTTCTCCAGGGATTGAACCCAGGTCTCCCATGTTGCAGGCAAATTCTTTACCATCTGAACCACCAGGGAAACCGCAGTAATTTCCCTTACTTCCTTCTTTTTTCTGTCCTACCCTTGCTCCTCAAAAAGAGACAAGAAAAAGAACAAAAGAGAAACAAATGGCTAATTTTCCAGAGTACACTTACTCTCATCAAGTCTTGGAAAGTTACTTCTGAGAGCTGAGGAGAACAAAGAAGACATCTAAGGTCTCATTTTTTAGTTCCTAGAAACTCTTTTTTGTAGCAATTGATTAGTAGGTGTATATTGTGGTATTTGTTGCCCATTTTACCTACTCCACTTTCAAACAAGCAATGCCAAAGAAAAAGAATATTCTAAGTTTCAAATATGCAGCTAGAAGCTATCTGCCTTCATGGAATACATAACTTTGTCCTCTATTGCTTTTTCTATACAAATAACCAGATCCCCCTAGTTTCAGAGGCAAAAATTTTCAGGTAACAGAGTGAAATTCTCTTTATTATATCAGGTTGTATGGCTGCTTCACAGCACTTTCATTGTCAATGTACCCACCCTGTTATATAACTTCAAATTTCTCAATTAGGAAGGTCGTTTCAGCAGTAAAACATGAGAGGGGCACTACATGCTTGAAACAACAGTTGGATGTGACAAGGACAAATTAAAGGTCGTGACACGTGTCGTTAGGGAAGCAATTTCTATAGATTTGGGGAAAAACTCTCAGACTGATCTATGACTTAAATATCAACATAATTTAATATATCTGTTCCTTGAACAGATACATCTGTTGACTGATTACCGTTATTGTTCTCTTTAAGATACCATTTCCCCTCGCATTGTACTGAAACAGTACAAAAGAACATGTGCAATAATGACATGATTCCTCTCTACTAATCTATTATTAAAATATTTCATTTCATCTAAAGAAAGCATCCTAAGTACTGACCCATGGAATGGGTACTTTTAAGGTAACTTTGGGTTTTCTTTTTTTTTCATTATTTCATTTTTTACAGAATTTTGTTGTTGGTAACTTTGTTTTGACTGCACTTATTTTTTTTCTTTTTATTATCCAAATTCACTTTCATTTGATTCACATTCCAGGGAAGCTGAGTTTTAAAAAGTCAAAGGTTCTTGTCACAATAAATGAGAAGAAACTTTTTAAAGTCATACATGTGAAGTTCCAAGCATTTTTCTATGGCTCCTAATAATAAAAAGCTATAGTGTAATGAAATAATGTGGACATACTGCTTGTACTTAGAATTCAGAGGGTTAAAATGGAAACATGTCCCAGGAATACAGGCAAAACTGACAATGGTTCTGATAAAATACTGGTCTGCTTAGGAATAAAATGTTTTATTAACCATGTTGTGTGCACGACAAGAAGCTTATTTATATTCAACCGAACATTCATTTGGCAAGCAGCCTAGAGTGTTCTAGTGTTCTAAGAGTCAAACAAATGCCTGAGAGACTCAAAGTCATTGTTTCTTTTTCAGTGCTTCAAGTCATAACAATTGTCTGTCCTCTTGATGCTGCACTCTGAAAAGCATATTAACTGACAGGCTACACACACAAGCTGCCTAAATGGCTTTCTCTGTCTTAAAGGTAGAGTCTTCATTTGGGACTTGTGTCTGCAATCTTTTGTAGCTCTGTCTACAAGCACTGTGGACAGAGGTTCCTAACACTGTACAGAAGGCAGTGACTAAAACATGAGAGGGCACTACATGCTTGAAACAACAGTTGGATGTGACAAGGACAAATTAAAGGTCGTGACACGTGTCGTTAGGGAAGCAATTTCTATAGATTTGGGGAAAAACTCTCAGACTGATCTATGACTTAAATATCAACATAATTTAATATATCTGTTCCTTGAACAGATACATCTGTTGACTGATTACCGTTATTGTTCTCTTTAAGATACCATTTCCCCTCGCATTGTACTGAAACAGTACAAAAGAACATGTGCAATAATGACATGATTCCTCTCTACTAATCTATTATTAAAATATTTCATTTCATCTAAAGAAAGCATCCTAAGTACTGACCCATGGAATGGGTACTTTTAAGGTAACTTTGGGTTTTCTTTTTTTTTCATTATTTCATTTTTTACAGAATTTTGTTGTTGGTAACTTTGTTTTGACTGCACTTATTTTTTTTCTTTTTATTATCCAAATTCACTTTCATTTGATTCACATTCCAGGGAAGCTGAGTTTTAAAAAGTCAAAGGTTCTTGTCACAATAAATGAGAAGAAACTTTTTAAAGTCATACATGTGAAGTTCCAAGCATTTTTCTATGGCTCCTAATAATAAAAGCTATAGTGTAATGAAATAATGTGGACATACTGCTTGTACTTAGAATTCAGAGGGTTAAAATGGAAACATGTCCCAGGAATACAGGCAAAACTGACAATGGTTCTGATAAAATACTGGTCTGCTTAGGAATAAAATGTTTTATTAACCATGTTGTGTGCACGACAAGAAGCTTATTTATATTCAACCGAACATTCATTTGGCAAGCAGCCTAGAGTGTTCTAGTGTTCTAAGAGTCAAACAAATGCCTGAGAGACTCAAAGTCATTGTTTCTTTTTCAGTGCTTCAAGTCATAACAATTGTCTGTCCTCTTGATGCTGCACTCTGAAAAGCATATTAACTGACAGGCTACACACACAAGCTGCCTAAATGGCTTTCTCTGTCTTAAAGGTAGAGTCTTCATTTGGGACTTGTGTCTGCAATCTTTTGTAGCTCTGTCTACAAGCACTGTGGACAGAGGTTCCTAACACTGTACAGAAGGCAGTGACTAAAACTATCCCAAAGAAAATGAAACACAAGAAGGCAAAACGTTTATCTGAGGAAGCTCTACAAATAGCTGAGAAAAGAAGAGACACAAAAGGCAAAAGAGAAAAGGAAAGATATATCCAACCGAATGCAAAATTCCAGAGAAATGTAAGGAGAGATAAGAAGGCCTTCTTCAGTGAACAATGTAAACAAATCAAGGGAAACAATAAACTGGGAAAGACTAGAGATATCTTCAAGAAAATTGGAGATAGCAAGGGAACATTTCACACAAGAGTGGGCACCAAAAAAGGACAGAAACTGTAAGGACCTAACAGAAGCAGAAGAGATAAAGAAGAGGTGGCAAGAACTATGCAAAAAAGATCTTCAAGTGTGCTTACTCACTTAGAGCTAGATGTCTTGAGTGTGAAGTCAAGAGGACCTTAGGAAGCATTGCTATGAACAAAGCACAGACCATAAAGAGAGGAGCATGCTGAAAAATTGACACCTACTCACTGTGGTGCTGGAGAAGACTCTGGAGAGTCCCTTGGACTGCAAGGAGATCAAACCAGTCAGTCCTAAAGGAAATCAACCCTGGGTATTCTTGGAAGGAAACTGATGTTACAATAGTCTGACTACCTGATGGGAAGAGCTGACCCTTTGGAAAAGACCTTAATGCTAGGAAAGACTGAAGGCACTGAAGACAAAGGATGACAGAGAATGAGATGATTGGGTGGCATCACTGACTCAATGGGTATGAATTTGAGCAAACTGGGAAATAGTGGAGGACAGAGGAGTCTGGCGTGCTGCAGTCCATGGGGTCGCAAAGAGTCAAACACAACTTAGCGACTGAATGACAATGATATTCAGATATTGAGACTACAGATGACTTAAGAAATGACCAATGGGCTCCGTTGCTTTTCCAGGTTTTCTTACTCCAGAAAAAGGTATTAGAATCTGAAACACCTTGGCACTTCCTCTTGGTAGGGTTCTATGCAGTGTACTGTTGTGTACTGTTGGTAAGTCACCTTACTTTTCTGAACCTCAGTTTTCTACCCTGTAAACTGAACATTGAAAATCACATAAGGCTGTTGCAAAGATTGGAGATGAAGTTTGGAAGTCCAATCAACTAGTAGGCACACATTGCATAGGTAAGTGCTTAATCATTCAGTTGTGTTTGACTCTTTTCCGCACTATGGACCATAGCCCCCCAGGTTCCTCTGTCCATGAAATTCTCTAGACAAGAATACTAGGGTGGGTTTCCATTTCCTTTTCCAGGGGATTGTCCTGACCCAAGGATAGAACCTGCAACTCTTATGTCTCATGCATTGGCAGGTGGGTTCTTTACCACTAGCGCCAACCAGGAAGCACAAGATGTATAACAATGATTATTTTCATAACTCCATTTTCTCGGCCTTTGTGAGTTTTCATTTCCTTGGGGTTTCTCAACTTTATAAACTGTTTTCTCCCTTTTGTGAAGGAGGGGAGAACTCTTTGGTACTCTGGACAAAGAAGAGTATGGAAACCATGGAAAACTACGAAAGGAGACTTCCTGGGATACAGGCCATTTCTTGAGAATTGTGGGGAGAAAGTAAGAGATAATGTTGGAGTCTGAGCTACGGACTTCTCCATAAAGAGGAGCATGCTGAAAATTGACACCTACTCACTGGTGCTGGAGAAGACTCTGGAGAGTCCCTTGGACTGCAAGGAGATCAAACCAGTCAGTCCTAAAGGAAATCAACCCTGGGTATTCTTGGAAGGAAACTGATGTTACAATAGTCTGACTACCTGATGGGAAGAGCTGACCCTTTGGAAAAGACCTTAATGCTAGGAAAGACTGAAGGCACTGAAGACAAAGGATGACAGAGAATGAGATGATTGGGTGGCATCACTGACTCAATGGGTATGAATTTGAGCAAACTGGGAAATAGTGGAGGACAGAGGAGTCTGGCGTGCTGCAGTCCATGGGGTCGCAAAGAGTCAAACACAACTTAGCGACTGAATGACAATGATATTCAGATATTGAGACTACAGATGACTTAAGAAATGACCAATGGGCTCCGTTGCTTTTCCAGGTTTTCTTACTCCAGAAAAAGGTATTAGAATCTGAAACACCTTGGCACTTCCTCTTGGTAGGGTTCTATGCAGTGTACTGTTGTGTACTGTTGGTAAGTCACCTTACTTTTCTGAACCTCAGTTTTCTACCCTGTAAACTGAACATTGAAAATCACATAAGGCTGTTGCAAAGATTGGAGATGAAGTTTGGAAGTCCAATCAACTAGTAGGCACACATTGCATAGGTAAGTGCTTAATCATTCAGTTGTGTTTGACTCTTTTCCGCACTATGGACCATAGCCCCCCAGGTTCCTCTGTCCATGAAATTCTCTAGACAAGAATACTAGGGTGGGTTTCCATTTCCTTTTCCAGGGGATTGTCCTGACCCAAGGATAGAACCTGCAACTCTTATGTCTCATGCATTGGCAGGTGGGTTCTTTACCACTAGCGCCAACCAGGAAGCACAAGATGTATAACAATGATTATTTTCATAACTCCATTTTCTCGGCCTTTGTGAGTTTTCATTTCCTTGGGGTTTCTCAACTTTATAAACTGTTTTCTCCCTTTTGTGAAGGAGGGGAGAACTCTTTGGTACTCTGGACAAAGAAGAGTATGGGAAACCATGGAAAACTACGAAAGGAGACTTCCTGGGATACAGGCCATTTCTTGAGAATTGTGGGGAGAAAGTAAGAGAGATAATGTTGGAGTCTGAGCTACGGACTTCTCCACTTGACAGAGTAGGTTCCTTATCTCCCTTCAGCATCTTAGGTAAAAATTCACTCCTCTAATCTCCTCTGGAAGGTCACCACTCCAGAGAGCTCCCTTCCCTGGTGGTCTGGTGAAGCCCAGGAATGCTGGCCTTTAGGGCACACCGGCCAGACCTGTTTGCTCTCTCAAGTTTAGAGTGAGCAGCATGGGAGGTCCTGATAAGCTGGCTTCTTAAGCATGTCAGGTACATTCTGAGCACTTGTACAACCTGGTGAGACAAATTGTCAAGTGGTCACTAAGAAGGCTGTATTTTAAAAAAAGAATAAAAGCATGGATTTTATTAGTATATCACCCTATCAGAGCCCTAAAAGATGATTCTACATAGAATATTTTCAAATCTCTATGTTTAATTTTGGGAAAGAGTTATCCCATCTCTTTAAATAGACTTTCAGGTCTATTTATTTTTATTTTTTTTCCCCTAAATTACCTGGATGCTGGAAGAATTTAAACCAAGATGGATGAAAAACTCTTAGTTCTGTAGTTTTCATTCTAAGGGAACTGAATAAAAAGAAAAAAACAAAACATTAAAAGTAGACAAAAGTAATACTATCTCTATGCACCCATTACATATTAATATTTCTCTGAATGGGTATGGGGCTGCTAGAAGAGATTTTCAAGTTATTGAAATCTTACTATCCCCATAAAGCTATGTTATATTAGTTGAAAAAGACCTGTAAAATTCTTCTAAAATCTCCTCACCTCAAGATGATTACTGATTTATAACTTATAACAACTTAATTTTAATTTTTTTTTAACTCTAATCAAAAATTATAGTTTTGCTGGGTTAGAAAGAATAAAATGATCATTCCAGGAATTTGCAATGCTCTTTGGAACTTGCACAGAATTTCTGTGTTTACTTGGAAATATAGTTTTTGAATATATTTCCTTTTATAATTGAGAAATTTTATCTTAACTTGTTCGCTTTTTGAAAAATGATTCTCTTCTTTTTTAATAATACTAGTATCTTTTATAGTGATTTTTAAAGGAAAAACTCTAACTTAGTGAGGACCTTGTCTACTTGTACTGTTTTATCATCCTACTTTAAATCAACATCTTGTTTTCAACTTGTACTTTCCAAGAAATTTCCTTCAAGTTCCCAAAGTTTGTGGTAATAGTTTGTGGCATGTATTCATCAAAAGATCCAGGCCCTGCAGAGGATCCATCATAGCTTTTTTATTGGCATATAGTTGATGCAAAATGTTGTGTTAACTTCTACTGTACAGCAAAGGGATTCCATATACATATAAAATTCTTTTTAATATTTTTCCATTGGTTTATCACAGGATATTGAAGATAGCTCCCTGTGCTATACAGTAAGACCCTGTTGTTTATCTGTCCCGTTATACTAGTTTGCACCTGCTAATCCCAAACTACAACTCCATCCATCCTCTCCACTCCTCTTCCTTGGCAATCACCAGTCTACCCTCTATGTCTGTGAGTCTGCTTCTCTTTAATGAATAAGTTCATTTGTCATATTTTAGATTCCACATATAAATGATATCAAATGGTATTTATCTTTCTCTTTAGGACTTGCTTCACTTGGTGTGATCATTTCTATCTAGGTCCATCCAGGTTGCTGCCAATGACATTGTTTCGTTGTTTTTATGAATCAGCCTTATTAGAAACCAGCACATGCTGTGGGTCAGTTTGGTGGGTGTTGCCATTGACCGGCATAGTGGAAGGGGAAAGAAAAGAAGTGCTGGGTCCACAGAAACAAGCGCTGATGAGATCTTATCACTTATTTCTCATGGATCTCAACTGTACCTATTCTTCCCAACTGGAAAAGCATTTTGTCCAATAAAAACTATTCCATGGGTAAAAAGTACTTTAAAAAAGTTTATTTTAAATAAATACCGGGAGAATGTGTGAGCTCCTTTTGAAATAAAGACATTCAATTTTTTCAATCAAAATAAATACATTATATTACTAAATATGCTTTTTTTTTTTAAGATTTATTTATTTATTTGGGGGGTGGGGTGGGGGGGGAGGGGGTGGGGCGGGCCACTTCTATTGGTCTTTCATTTATCTATTTTCATCCGTCTTTGTTCTTTTGGCCCCTGTGGGCCTCCCATCGCGGTGGCCTCTGTCGTTGCAGAGCGCCGGCTCTAGGCGCATGCGCTCCAGAGCTCCGGCTCGGTAATCGGACACGTGGGTCCAGCCGCTCCGCGGCACGTGGGATCTTCCCAGGCCAGGGATCGAACCGGCGCCCCTTGCACTGCAAGGCGGTGTCCTTACCCACTGGACCACCAGGGGAAGCCCTAAATATGTTTTTAAAACATATTGTCCAGACTTACATTCTCAGCAACTTATATTAATAATAAAAAAATAAGAAATGAAAGAGCCAGCTTTGTACACGAAGTTAAGACTCCACTAGAGGTCACTTTTTCAACTTACTTCCCTTAAAAATGGAAAAATTTAGCTGTGATTCCTGCCATTGAATCTTTTTTACATGATTTTGTTTTCCATGCTGGAAGTTTTGATTTCTCCCAGAAAAATGTTCTGTATCTCAAACTTTTAGATTCCACATATTTTAAACCAGTCTACCCTCTATGTCTGTGAGTCTGCTTCTCTTTAATGAATAAGTTCATTTGTCATATTTTAGATTCCACATATAAATGATATCAAATGGTATTTATCTTTCTCTTTAGGACTTGCTTCACTTGGTGTGATCATTTCTATCTAGGTCCATCCAGGTTGCTGCCAATGACATTGTTTCGTTGTTTTTATGAATCAGCCTTATTAGAAACCAGCACATGCTGTGGGTCAGTTTGGTGGGTGTTGCCATTGACCGGCATAGTGGAAGGGGAAAGAAAAGAAGTGCTGGGTCCACAGAAACAAGCGCTGATGAGATCTTATCACTTATTTCTCATGGATCTCAACTGTACCTATTCTTCCCAACTGGAAAAGCATTTTGTCCAATAAAAACTATTCCATGGGTAAAAAGTACTTTAAAAAAGTTTATTTTAAATAAATACCGGGAGAATGTGTGAGCTCCTTTTGAAATAAAGACATTCAATTTTTTCAATCAAAATAAATACATTATATTACTAAATATGCTTTTTTTTTTTTTTTTAAGATTTATTTATTTATTTGGGCGGGGGTCGGGTTGAGGAGGAAGGGGGTGGGCGGGCCACTTCTATTGGTCTTTCATTTATCTATTTTCATCCGTCTTTGTTCTTTTGGCCCCTGTGGGCCTCCCATCGCGGTGGCCTCTGTCGTTGCAGAGCGCCGGCTCTAGGCGCATGCGCTCCAGAGCTCCGGCTCGGTAATCGGACACGTGGGTCCAGCCGCTCCGCGGCACGTGGGATCTTCCCAGGCCAGGGATCGAACCGGCGCCCCTTGCACTGCAAGGCGGTGTCCTTACCCACTGGACCACCAGGGGAAGCCCTAAATATGTTTTTAAAACATATTGTCCAGACTTACATTCTCAGCAACTTATATTAATAATAAAAAAATAAGAAATGAAAGAGCCAGCTTTGTACACGAAGTTAAGACTCCACTAGAGGTCACTTTTTCAACTTACTTCCCTTAAAAATGGAAAAATTTAGCTGTGATTCCTGCCATTGAATCTTTTTTACATGATTTTGTTTTCCATGCTGGAAGTTTTGATTTCTCCCAGAAAAATGTTCTGTATCTCAAACTTTTTTCCCCTAAACTCTCTCTGAGACTGGGGTCATACATTCTTATGCTTAAAGCACATTTTTCATTGTGATATTTTAAATCATCTTAGATAGCTAAGTCTACATTAACTTTTGATTATTTAAGTATTTCTATGTGAACACTAGCACCTAGAACACGTGCGTCTGTTTCCTGAAGTTTTCACAGTCTTTACAATGTTGAATTAGTGTGCTTCCCTGGTGGCTCAGTGGTAAAGAATATGCTTGCCAATGCAGGAGACCCAAGTTTGATCTTTGTTCTGGGAAGGCCCCGTGGAGAACGAAATGGCAACCCACTCCAGTATTCATGCCTGGAGAATCCCATAGAGAGAGGAGCCTGGAGGGATACAATGCATGGGATCACAAAGACTGAAGCAACTTAGAATCACGTTTTAAAAAGCAATGACTCTAAAATGTGAGTGCCTAATACATTTCGGTTTATCTAAGACTTTTTTTTTTTTTGCTTGAGACTTTGACTAGCATGTAAACATTCACAAGCTATTACATTACTAGTACCGCTACTTGCATATAAAATGTAACTTTATAAACATATTGTCTCTTTGTATATGTATAGTTTTGTATATTTTCCACTAAACCATCTAGCATAAAGTTACCATTTTCTGACTTCCCAGTTCAACAAATGTCCAGCCTATAACTATATTGATTTCAAAACATTTTCAGTTATTAAAATTTATCCCAAATCAGCTGTCTTTAAACTCAGAAATAGTACAGTTTCTCATTTCCCTATGAAATGGAGGCATTTATGATAATATTACTTTCACCAAATTATTTCTGGGTGCTTCCTATTAATTTATTATTATTATTATTATTCATGGATACTTGTATAGCATCACATTTTTTAAAGTAGCACACATTTTGCTCACTGGCATATCAAACCATTTTTTTTCTTTCTTAAAACAGCGAAATTAATAGTAAAATTATCCTTGCTATTTTGCTGATTTACTCTTTCACTTTATTTTTGTTGTTGTTCTTAAATATTTATTTATTTGGCTTCTCTGGATCTTCATGTGGTATGCAGGAAAACAGATACCATGTTTTCCTTCCATGGTTTAGAAAACCATGTATTTATTTATTTATTTGGCTTGGCCAAGTCTTAATTGCAGTATGTAGATTATAGTTGCCTGACCAGGGATCAAACCTAGGCCCCCTACATTGTGAACATGTAGTTTTAGCTACAGGACAACCAGGGAAGTCCCTCGCATTAATTTTAGAATTAGCTTGTGAAAGTTATTGAAAAAGTCTATAGAAAATAAGAACTAGAAAGAATTCAGGGGCAAAATGATATGTCGAGCCTTCTTGTCAGTGAATATATGTATCTCTGAAATTTGATCTTTGTTCTGGGAAGGCCCCGTGGAGAACGAAATGGCAACCCACTCCAGTATTCATGCCTGGAGAATCCCATAGAGAGAGGAGCCTGGAGGGATACAATGCATGGGATCACAAAGACTGAAGCAACTTAGAATCACGTTTTAAAAAGCAATGACTCTAAAATGTGAGTGCCTAATACATTTCGGTTTATCTAAGACTTTTTTTTTTTTTGCTTGAGACTTTGACTAGCATGTAAACATTCACAAGCTATTACATTACTAGTACCGCTACTTGCATATAAAATGTAACTTTATAAACATATTGTCTCTTTGTATATGTATAGTTTTGTATATTTTCCACTAAACCATCTAGCATAAAGTTACCATTTTCTGACTTCCCAGTTCAACAAATGTCCAGCCTATAACTATATTGATTTCAAAACATTTTCAGTTATTAAAATTTATCCCAAATCAGCTGTCTTTAAACTCAGAAATAGTACAGTTTCTCATTTCCCTATGAAATGGAGGCATTTATGATAATATTACTTTCACCAAATTATTTCTGGGTGCTTCCTATTAATTTATTATTATTATTATTATTCATGGATACTTGTATAGCATCACATTTTTTAAAGTAGCACACATTTTGCTCACTGGCATATCAAACCATTTTTTTTCTTTCTTAAAACAGCGAAATTAATAGTAAAATTATCCTTGCTATTTTGCTGATTTACTCTTTCACTTTATTTTTGTTGTTGTTCTTAAATATTTATTTATTTGGCTTCTCTGGATCTTCATGTGGTATGCAGGAAAACAGATACCATGTTTTCCTTCCATGGTTTAGAAAACCATGTATTTATTTATTTATTTGGCTTGGCCAAGTCTTAATTGCAGTATGTAGATTATAGTTGCCTGACCAGGGATCAAACCTAGGCCCCCTACATTGTGAACATGTAGTTTTAGCTACAGGACAACCAGGGAAGTCCCTCGCATTAATTTTAGAATTAGCTTGTGAAAGTTATTGAAAAAGTCTATAGAAAATAAGAACTAGAAAGAATTCAGGGGCAAAATGATATGTCGAGCCTTCTTGTCAGTGAATATATGTATCTCTGAAATTTTTAAGTTGTTATGTGTCCTTCAGTCAATGCATTTTTCTAAGGACTGGTCTTACCAGGTTTATTCACAATCATGCCATGGTCACATTTATTCTTTTACCATTTGTCATGATTGCTTGTATAAAAAGAAGACTGATTTTTAAAGATTGATCTTGTATGTGTTTACCTAAATGAATTAATTCTAATTATTAATTTTAATAGCTTGTCAGGTGACCCTTTTAGATGATTTTTACATCAGTAATCACATCATCTGATGATGACAGTTTTGTTGCTTCTTTCAAAGACATATACCTTATTTGTCTAATGTGAATGAAGCTGGAGCTTATCAGAAAAATATTTAGAAGCATCTATAACCTCTGACCTAAACTTTAGATTCTCTCTTAATTGAACTTCTTTTTTTCTAGGGCTGCTTGTTAGAGACATCTGAAGCCAAAAGTATAAAATATGCATCACTGGTGTGGATTAAAATATCAAATACAATGCACTTTTAAACTACGTATTAAATACTCTGTCCAGTTTTTCCTACGAGCACTGGTACTTAAAACTTACCAGCTATTAGGTAGCCCACTATTGGTGTTGGCATTGTTTTACTGAATACTTCTAACTAATTATAGTATGGGGAGTCTGTGATTTATTCAACAAACATTTAAAGAATGCTTATTTTGTGCCAGACATAGAAGATAAATATTAAAAATCTGGAGGAAAGTTATGCCTCTGAATATCTGAGTCAATTCAGTTGCCATTGTCACATTCTAGAAGTAAAAACAGACATTCGAATTTAAACATTTTCCCGGGGTGTACCACAACAGTTCTGAAAGTTCAGAGATCCCTGGGACACCTGTGGAAAGTCCATAATGTCAACACAAACTCATATAATCTGTCTTTCCCACTGAATTGGGGTGCTTCAGAGATTCTAGGTGATATGCTGTCACCATGGACTGAATGCAGATTGAAGAATCCAGTTCTGTTTTGATCCACATAGTGAAGAGATTTACAGAAACATTAGACATGGCTTGGGATTCCCCAGTGGCTCAGCTGTAAAGAATTGGTCTGCAGTGCAGATGTGGTTTCAGTCCCTGGGTCAGGAAGATCCCCTGGAGGAGGGCATGACAACTCACTCGAGTATCCTTGTCTGGAGAATCCCATAGAAAAAGGGCCTTGGCAGGCTACAATCCACGGAGTCACAAGAAGTTGGACACGACTGAAATTACTGAGCATACATGCAAGCAAGACGAGGTTTCTCTTCCCACTAAGGTATTTCTGACTCTGGGAAATATGATTATTCTTCATAAACTACATACAATTTCATGTTCTCAGTTTCACATGCTAAAAACCTTGGGGTTATCTTTGATCCCTTTATTTTTTCTGTTATTTTTCACGCAAATTGTCAATAAATGCTGTTGCCTCCCCATCAAAATGTATCAGAATATGATACAAATTTTCACCTCTGCTACTATAATTGCCTGGTCCAAGCAATGATGATATCAAGTCTGGATTATTGTGATAACATTCTAATACTTCTTACTGAAGGCCTTTCCCACCTTCACTGATTTGATCTGATTTCAGTTTTATTTTATTTTTCCATCTATTTTTTTGTTTTTCTTTTTTTTTAAATCTTATTGAAGTATAGTTGATTTACAATATCATGATAGTTCCAGGCACTTTATCTCTTTACTGTATTTCTCCATCTTTACAAAATCATTTATTACTAACAGTGCACATGATCAGTTCAGTTGCTCAGTCACAGTCAACTTTTTGTGACCCATGGACTGCAGCATGCCAGGCTGCAGTGCACATGATAACAAAAGCTTTTGTGCCAGACATAGAAGATAAATATTAAAAATCTGGAGGAAAGTTATGCCTCTGAATATCTGAGTCAATTCAGTTGCCATTGTCACATTCTAGAAGTAAAAACAGACATTCGAATTTAAACATTTTCCCGGGGTGTACCACAACAGTTCTGAAAGTTCAGAGATCCCTGGGACACCTGTGGAAAGTCCATAATGTCAACACAAACTCATATAATCTGTCTTTCCCACTGAATTGGGGTGCTTCAGAGATTCTAGGTGATATGCTGTCACCATGGACTGAATGCAGATTGAAGAATCCAGTTCTGTTTTGATCCACATAGTGAAGAGATTTACAGAAACATTAGACATGGCTTGGGATTCCCCAGTGGCTCAGCTGTAAAGAATTGGTCTGCAGTGCAGATGTGGTTTCAGTCCCTGGGTCAGGAAGATCCCCTGGAGGAGGGCATGACAACTCACTCGAGTATCCTTGTCTGGAGAATCCCATAGAAAAAGGGCCTTGGCAGGCTACAATCCACGGAGTCACAAGAAGTTGGACACGACTGAAATTACTGAGCATACATGCAAGCAAGACGAGGTTTCTCTTCCCACTAAGGTATTTCTGACTCTGGGAAATATGATTATTCTTCATAAACTACATACAATTTCATGTTCTCAGTTTCACATGCTAAAAACCTTGGGGTTATCTTTGATCCCTTTATTTTTTCTGTTATTTTTCACGCAAATTGTCAATAAATGCTGTTGCCTCCCCATCAAAATGTATCAGAATATGATACAAATTTTCACCTCTGCTACTATAATTGCCTGGTCCAAGCAATGATGATATCAAGTCTGGATTATTGTGATAACATTCTAATACTTCTTACTGAAGGCCTTTCCCACCTTCACTGATTTGATCTGATTTCAGTTTTATTTTATTTTTCCATCTATTTTTTTGTTTTTCTTTTTTTTTAAATCTTATTGAAGTATAGTTGATTTACAATATCATGATAGTTCCAGGCACTTTATCTCTTTACTGTATTTCTCCATCTTTACAAAATCATTTATTACTAACAGTGCACATGATCAGTTCAGTTGCTCAGTCACAGTCAACTTTTTGTGACCCCATGGACTGCAGCATGCCAGGCTGCAGTGCACATGATAACAAAACTATTTGCTTGTCTATTTTTCTTATTTCTACTGAAGTGTGTCCTACAAAGACAATACTATTTCTGTCAAAAATTTTCTCCCAAAGTAAATCTAGCATAAGTCTCCATGTTGGAAGGGTCATTATCTCCTTGTAAGAGTAACAGTAGTAAATACTTGGCCTCATTAAATGTTGGTCCACATGACTTGATTTTCTCTTCCAAATATTTGTACCTTCTTAACTTCAATTTTTTTCTAAATGAGTAGGAACTGAATTATTTTTCTTCATATCTACTTTATCACATAATGTTTTCATTTAGTTGAACCATACGCATTGCACATTTGTAATGACTTTTACTTCAGAAGAAATATGAATAATAATAGAGTTTGCATTTCTTTAGCATTTTATACTTACCAAAGAATTTCATGGACCCTTTCTCACTTAATCTTCATGGTGACCCTGGAAATGACTCACAAATGTATTCTTAAGATTCTCACAAATCTTATTCTTATTGTAATATCTTACAATATTAATAATGTTAATAAATAGCATTTGTTTATATAATTTTAACCATTTTTATTTTTATTCCCATTTTATTATGGTATAATTAACATAGGAAGCCATATAAATTTAAGGGATATAGGATAATAACTTGACTAACATATATTGTGCAATGATTACCACAATACGCTTAGTGAACATCCATTATTTCATATAGATTTTAAAAAAAGAAAAAAAATTTTTTCCCTTGTGATGAGAACTCAACTCTTTCAACTCTTACAAGAACTTCCTTGGAAATGATACATTAGCACCCTCCTCTCTCTGCTAAAAAAGTTCTAATAGAGAGAATATCAGGTCTTCATGGTAAACAAGTAAACATACCCATTTTGGGGTCAAGTCAGTTGGGTTGATCACCTCTTACAGTCACAGTCTAAAGGCACAATAGAATAACTTCATAATAAATCTATTTTAAATTTGCCTTGTGCTTATTTTCCAGGTCAAATACAGAGTGTAGTGAAAAAGGAGGCTGCATAATCAGGCCAGGTTTTTTGTGGTGACCTCTGATGGGCTTCCCATGTGGCTCACTGGGTAAAGAATCTGCCTGACAGTGCAGGAGACACAGGAGATGTAGGTTTGATTCCTGGGTCCAGAAGATCTCCTGAAGGAAGAAATGGCAATCCACTTCATTATTCTTGCCTGGAGAATCCCATGGACAGAGGAGCCATGGAAGTTGCAATGAGTCGGACATGACTTAGTTATAAAGCACACATTGGTATTATGCAGACCTCACTATTTTGTTATTATAAAATATGAATACAAACATATAATAAAATTATACCCAAGCCCCCAGTCTCCTTTAAAATATTTCATGAATTTTCTCCTTCCAAAATTTAAATTACATATGTGTTTGTTCTTGAAATCACAGAGCTGTAAGATATTCTTTCTTACCATAGCAACATTTAAGAAGAAGAATTTGGAAAACCATTCAACTTTGATTGTTGGTCAAGTGAACCAACATTCTCTGTTCACATAACAGCATAGTTAGTCCAAAAAGAATTTCATGGACCCTTTCTCACTTAATCTTCATGGTGACCCTGGAAATGACTCACAAATGTATTCTTAAGATTCTCACAAATCTTATTCTTATTGTAATATCTTACAATATTAATAATGTTAATAAATAGCATTTGTTTATATAATTTTAACCATTTTTATTTTTATTCCCATTTTATTATGGTATAATTAACATAGGAAGCCATATAAATTTAAGGGATATAGGATAATAACTTGACTAACATATATTGTGCAATGATTACCACAATACGCTTAGTGAACATCCATTATTTCATATAGATTTTAAAAAAAGAAAAAAAATTTTTTCCCTTGTGATGAGAACTCAACTCTTTCAACTCTTACAAGAACTTCCTTGGAAATGATACATTAGCACCCTCCTCTCTCTGCTAAAAAAGTTCTAATAGAGAGAATATCAGGTCTTCATGGTAAACAAGTAAACATACCCATTTTGGGGTCAAGTCAGTTGGGTTGATCACCTCTTACAGTCACAGTCTAAAGGCACAATAGAATAACTTCATAATAAATCTATTTTAAATTTGCCTTGTGCTTATTTTCCAGGTCAAATACAGAGTGTAGTGAAAAAGGAGGCTGCATAATCAGGCCAGGTTTTTTGTGGTGACCTCTGATGGGCTTCCCATGTGGCTCACTGGGTAAAGAATCTGCCTGACAGTGCAGGAGACACAGGAGATGTAGGTTTGATTCCTGGGTCCAGAAGATCTCCTGAAGGAAGAAATGGCAATCCACTTCATTATTCTTGCCTGGAGAATCCCATGGACAGAGGAGCCATGGAAGTTGCAATGAGTCGGACATGACTTAGTTATAAAGCACACATTGGTATTATGCAGACCTCACTATTTTGTTATTATAAAATATGAATACAAACATATAATAAAATTATACCCAAGCCCCCAGTCTCCTTTAAAATATTTCATGAATTTTCTCCTTCCAAAATTTAAATTACATATGTGTTTGTTCTTGAAATCACAGAGCTGTAAGATATTCTTTCTTACCATAGCAACATTTAAGAAGAAGAATTTGGAAAACCATTCAACTTTGATTGTTGGTCAAGTGAACCAACATTCTCTGTTCACATAACAGCATAGTTAGTAAAATCTGAAATGCATTCAAATTATATTATTCAGTTAACTCTCATGGAAATTATGTATTTATATTATATAATATTTATAATTTTATGATATATAAACATGTCTCTACAATTTGTAACAATTTGATAGAGGCTCTAAGCTTTCTATTCTTAAGTAAGTTCTAACAAAGGTCTTACTGTTTGCTGCCTTCTTTACATTTTATTCTGATGACCGATTTCTATTTTAAATCCAGATTTCCTTCTGTTCACTTTCCATTCCTTCAGCAGGGACTCTCTAATTCTTCGAATACCTTTGAACATTCACACTTCCTCTCTCCGTGGTTTCACTTTCCTTCCTTTTCCTTTCTCAAGTGTTCAGTTTCTCTACTCTCAGGTCCTTCCATACCCTCCCCTCACCAGTCAGTTCTTTCCAGTTGTTATAGGTGACTAGGGGTTGCCAGTTCCCAAAAAAGAGACAGGGAAAAGGATAGATTCCTATCGAATACTTTTTGGTTACTTTTCCACTGTTGCTTCTCCTCTATCCTTCTTCCTAACCCCCCACCCCCCCACCCCGCCGCCCCACCTTCCTTTCTGTGGCTATTAACTTCTTTTCTAGCACTTTTTACCCCTTTGTTTCTTCCTTTGATGATTTCCTGTGATTGTTACTGGAATTCTTTCAATCATTACTTATTTCTTTTCTTTCTGTCTTTTTATTTCTTTTACTTTTGGCTGCATTGGGCCTTTTATTTTTTAAAAAAACTTTTATTTAAAAAAATTTTTGGCCTCTTTTATTGTTTTTTTATCCACATATTTTCATCCATCTTTATTCCTTGACCTGTGTGGACCTCCCATTGCAGTGGCCTCTCTTGCTGCAGAGGACCGGCTCTGGGTGCTTGCACTCCAGGGTGCTGGCTCGCAATTGGACACACTGGTCCAGGTGCTCCTGGGCATGTGAGATCTTCCCAGGCCAGGGATCAAGCTAGTGTCCCTTGCACTGCAAGGTGGACTCTTTACCCACTGAACCACCAGGGAAGTCCCTGCATTGGGTCTTAATTGTGGCGTGTTGGCTTCTCTTTAGTTGTGTCTCCAGACTTCGTTGGCTGATGGCATGTGGGATCTTAGTTCTCTGACTAGGGATCAAACCCATCTCCTCTGTATTGGAAGACAGATTCTTAACCACTAGACAACCAGTGAGCAAAGTCTTAGCATACTGCTTATCCTTTTTGGAGGTAGTTATCGTGTTGTAGCTTCAGGATACAGGTTAAAAGATACAGCTATTGTTAAAAAAATAAGAAACATCAGTTATTTAAGTTATCCAGTAAGGGCCATTGTCTTGGAGCTTAGACGAGAGGCTGGTGTTCCCACTCCTAGGCAGTTCAAGGGATCTCCCATCAATCCACTTTAGTTGCTCAGTTGTGTCTGATTCTTTGCACCCCATGACTGCAGCACTCCAAGCTTCCCTGTCCTTCACCATCTCCCAAAGCTTGCTCAAACTCACATCCATTGACTCAGTGATGCCATCCAACCATCTTATCCTCTGTCATCCTTTTCTCCTTCTGCCTTCTATTTTTCCCAGCATCAGGATCTCCCATACTATTTGAATATTATGAGCCATTATGATGAATCTTGGTTTGCCACTAGCAAAATATAAGTGAGTGCCTCTAGTTTCAGGAGTGCCCCTAGAAGTAAGAGGCCAATAATGTATATTATAAGATAATTATGCATTCATGAAAGAAACAGGATTGTGGATATTGTCAATGTCTTATGAGAAATGTCTGTTGAGTGTGTAAAGAAGCCCTGAGAAGGCATCCTCTTGCTCATGTTCATGTTCAGAACACAAAGATGCCTTCCACTTTAGCCTTCAGGGCCCCATGAAAATGATTCAGAGCAAAAATTTACCAGCATGTAAGGATGGTCGATGGAGTTAGGAATGATTAACTAGGAACGATTAACTCACAAGAAACTAGATAAGACGTGATAACTGTCTTCAAACACTTGAAATACTATTAAATGGAATAACAATTTAATGTATAATTAAATTTACTTCCAGAGGACAATAATTGGATAAAGGTCATCGGGTGCTGGCATGTGAGATCTTCCCAGGCCAGGGATCAAGCTAGTGTCCCTTGCACTGCAAGGTGGACTCTTTACCCACTGAACCACCAGGGAAGTCCCTGCATTGGGTCTTAATTGTGGCGTGTTGGCTTCTCTTTAGTTGTGTCTCCAGACTTCGTTGGCTGATGGCATGTGGGATCTTAGTTCTCTGACTAGGGATCAAACCCATCTCCTCTGTATTGGAAGACAGATTCTTAACCACTAGACAACCAGTGAGCAAAGTCTTAGCATACTGCTTATCCTTTTTGGAGGTAGTTATCGTGTTGTAGCTTCAGGATACAGGTTAAAAGATACAGCTATTGTTAAAAAAATAAGAAACATCAGTTATTTAAGTTATCCAGTAAGGGCCATTGTCTTGGAGCTTAGACGAGAGGCTGGTGTTCCCACTCCTAGGCAGTTCAAGGGATCTCCCATCAATCCACTTTAGTTGCTCAGTTGTGTCTGATTCTTTGCACCCCATGACTGCAGCACTCCAAGCTTCCCTGTCCTTCACCATCTCCCAAAGCTTGCTCAAACTCACATCCATTGACTCAGTGATGCCATCCAACCATCTTATCCTCTGTCATCCTTTTCTCCTTCTGCCTTCTATTTTTCCCAGCATCAGGATCTCCCATACTATTTGAATATTATGAGCCATTATGATGAATCTTGGTTTGCCACTAGCAAAATATAAGTGAGTGCCTCTAGTTTCAGGAGTCCCCCTAGAAGTAAGAGGCCAATAATGTATATTATAAGATAATTATGCATTCATGAAAGAAACAGGATTGTGGATATTGTCAATGTCTTATGAGAAATGTCTGTTGAGTGTGTAAAGAAGCCCTGAGAAGGCATCCTCTTGCTCATGTTCATGTTCAGAACACAAAGATGCCTTCCACTTTAGCCTTCAGGGCCCCATGAAAATGATTCAGAGCAAAAATTTACCAGCATGTAAGGATGGTCGATGGAGTTAGGAATGATTAACTAGGAACGATTAACTCACAAGAAACTAGATAAGACGTGATAACTGTCTTCAAACACTTGAAATACTATTAAATGGAATAACAATTTAATGTATAATTAAATTTACTTCCAGAGGACAATAATTGGATAAAAAGTGGAAGCATACTTTTGCTGCCTTGAAGAAAGTGAAGGAGTCTTTTGCTTCATTGTACATGATCCTATTTACTCAGCTTATATACCTTTTCTGTGGCTTAGCTACTCTGGGTGAAAGAGGTTTTCTCTCCATCCTATTAAAGAGTCTATCATGTAAGCTCTTCAGGACTGATTTGATATACTAAATGGGACTAAAAGAAATTTGTTAAATCTTCTAACACAGTGGTTCTCAACAAGAGGTGACTTTTTTCCTTCCAGGAGATACTTGGAAATATTTGGAGATATTTCTGGTTGCCACATTTGGGGTGAGGTGCTGCTAAGTAGGAGCCAGGGATTCAGCTAAATATCTTACAAGGCCCAGGACAGTTTCCCCCAAACAAGAAAACTGCTCTGAGGTTGAAAAACCCTGGTCGATCAAGATAGCAGTCTGTTTTACAAAGCTATTCCTAACCAACCCTGCTTCCCAATTCTATTTTCCGTATCAGAAGTGAAATACTACTTTATCCTTTTTCTTTCTAGTAAACTCTTACCATTATTTTCCCTTTCTAGGCAGTTGTATATTTTGGGTCAGCTTAGTAAAGTCATATTTAAAAAAAAAAAAATTGATGTATTTATTTGGCTATGCTGAGTCTTAATTGCAGCACCAGGACTGTTTAGTTGTAGCATGTAGGATTTAGGTCCCTGACCAGGGACTGAACCTGGACCCTCTGCAATGGGAGCACAGAGTCTTAGCTACTGGTCATTAGGGAAGTTCTCAGCTTGGTAAAGTTCTTATACTCAGAATGATGAAGGAGAGAAGTGCATTTGCAGTTTTCAAAATATGACCCTTGTGAGTAGTGTCTATTAGAAGCAGATATGAATAGCTTCTTAATATGACTGGGTAATAACATTGAGTTACCAATTTAAATTCCTTTATCTCTGTGTTTCCCATTCCCCTGATTTCCATCTGAGCATAGGCTGACTATAGCCTTTATCATGTTAGAGGAACTACATGGCTGGGCAAAAGCAGGAGCAGCTTAAAAGAATTTCAGAGAACTGAAATCTAAACACTTGGGGTAACTGAGAGGGTTTACGGATAAAGACACAGGGAGAAGAGAATTCTCAGGAATCAACAGGATGGGTGCCTCAGAGGGCTGTCCCACCCGCAGACCAAAAGCACCGCCTCCAGTATTGTGGGTGTGGTAATCCAGAGAAGAGAGATATTTGGGGTTGTGTCTGAGAGAAAGAAAATCTTTAAGAAAACTGTGGTGAATTTATACCGTAAATTCAGCATACACAAGCACATGTTTAATCATTCTGAAGAGATAGTTCCAAGTGGATGAATGGTCATTTCATTGGCAACCTATATTCACACATATCTAATTGCTAAGACCGCCTACATCTGCTCACCTTGCTCCAAACACAGAGAGGAGTGGAGAGCCTAGGAATATTCATTAGTATTTTACCTGTCTGATACAATAAGGACTCAGAAATAAACTCAGTTGTTACATAGAGTAAGGTATATTCGTTGCACCTAACAATTTGAAAATTCATGTTCATTATAAGTGAGTTGTGCTTATCTCCCGAGGACTGGAAAGCTTTTAAGACAAAGCTTCTCTCCCTAACCATTCACTATCTCCCCGCAACACAACCTTTTTTGGGGGGGTCGGGAGGGATGGGGGTGGGGAGGGAGGGGGTGGGGAAGGAGTGGGGCAGGCGGGCCACTTCTATTGGTCTTTCATTTCTCTATTTTCATCCATCTTTGCTCTTTGGCCCGGGTGGGCCTAACATAATGTTTTTAAGAGAGTGTTTTTCAGCATGCCCTATCAGTGAGCTGTGACTCAAATGGGTGAGATACAGCATTGTAAAGAGAATAGTGTAGATGAGGAAAAGAAAATAGGTCCATCAGGGCTCTGTGATGACCTGGATGGGTGGGAGGGGGGGGAGGGCAGGGCCTAGACAGAGAGGATATGTATGTACACAGAGCTGATTCCACTCACTGGAGGACAGAAACTAATACAACTTTGTAAATCAGCTACACGCCAGTAAGAAAAGCTTCACCCGTGGCTAGCTGACTATAGCCTTTATCATGTTAGAGGAACTACATGGCTGGGCAAAAGCAGGAGCAGCTTAAAAGAATTTCAGAGAACTGAAATCTAAACACTTGGGGTAACTGAGAGGGTTTACGGATAAAGACACAGGGAGAAGAGAATTCTCAGGAATCAACAGGATGGGTGCCTCAGAGGGCTGTCCCACCCGCAGACCAAAAGCACCGCCCCCAGTATTGTGGGTGTGGTAATCCAGAGAAGAGAGATATTTGGGGTTGTGTCTGAGAGAAAGAAAATCTTTAAGAAAACTGTGGTGAATTTATACCGTAAATTCAGCATACACAAGCACATGTTTAATCATTCTGAAGAGATAGTTCCAAGTGGATGAATGGTCATTTCATTGGCAACCTATATTCACACATATCTAATTGCTAAGACCGCCTACATCTGCTCACCTTGCTCCAAACACAGAGAGGAGTGGAGAGCCTAGGAATATTCATTAGTATTTTACCTGTCTGATACAATAAGGACTCAGAAATAAACTCAGTTGTTACATAGAGTAAGGTATATTCGTTGCACCTAACAATTTGAAAATTCATGTTCATTATAAGTGAGTTGTGCTTATCTCCCGAGGACTGGAAAGCTTTTAAGACAAAGCTTCTCTCCCTAACCATTCACTATCTCCCCGCAACACAACCTTTTTGGGGGTCGGGAGGATGGGGTGGGGAGGAGGGGTGGGGAAGGAGTGGGGCAGGCGGGCCACTTCTATTGGTCTTTCATTTCTCTATTTTCATCCATCTTTGCTCTTTGGCCCGGGTGGGCCTAACATAATGTTTTTAAGAGAGTGTTTTTCAGCATGCCCTATCAGTGAGCTGTGACTCAAATGGGTGAGATACAGCATTGTAAAGAGAATAGTGTAGATGAGGAAAAGAAAATAGGTCCATCAGGGCTCTGTGATGACCTGGATGGGTGGGAGAGTGGGGAGGGCAGGGCCTAGACAGAGAGGATATGTATGTACACAGAGCTGATTCCACTCACTGGAGGACAGAAACTAATACAACTTTGTAAATCAGCTACACGCCAGTAAGAAAAGCTTCACCCGTGGCTAGCTCAAGTGTCACTTTGTGAAGGTGTGTACTGGAAGCCACATAAAATGCCCTTCTTTAAGCAAAATGTTGTAAAGACCTGGCCCAGGAGACTACCAGGATGAACGCCACCATGTCCTACGTTCTGGCTGACTACATCCAGAAGGTTCTCATCTCCATACAGCCCAGCACATTTCCTTATCTAATCTTTTCCCCCTTCTTCCCTCTCTCAGATACTTGTTCACTGTACCATCTGAAAGTCTCACAGCTCCTAGATCTGTATTTCTCTATTGAATTTGTCCTTTACTCACAACCACAGTCAAAATGTCTTAAGCATGCTAACTGGTCTTACTCCAAGTTCATTACCACTGGCTTTAGTGCTCTCTGGCAATCCAGCTATGTTCTCCTATACCATTAACCCTTCCATCTTCCAGATGCTGCTCTCTCTTCTCCATGTTCTAGTACATTCTTTCTGCTTCACATTCTCAGATCAAACAGAATCAATCAGAAGTAACTCCTTATAGTTCCACTGTCAATCTTCAAGATTATCTGAATCCATAGCCATTTACTCTGCCTTCCCCCTTGCCACTGTGGATGACCTATCTATCCTCTGGTCTAATGCCAAGTCCTACACCAACGGTTCTCAGTGACTTTGGGGTCCCAGAGGACACTTTCCTGGAGAGTCAGTGGTAAAGATTCTACCTCCATTACTGGAGATGTGGATTCAATCCCTGAGTTGTGAAGATCCCTTGGAGGAGGGCACAGTAACCCATTCCAGCATTCTTGCCTGGGGAATCCCATGGGCAGAGGAGCCTAGAAGACTGCAGTACATGGTGTCCCAAAAGAGCCAGATATGACTTAGTGACTAAACAACAAGGGGATACTTGGCAAAGTCTAGGAATATCATCATTTGACAATGGGGGATGGGACTTCAGACATCTAATGGGTGGTAGGGTCATGGTTGCTGCTAAGCAGTCCCACCATATACTAGAATCCCCATAATAAAGAATCACCTGGTTCAATGTGCCAATAGTGTTGATGTTGAGAAATTCCTTCTTACTCTAGAGCCCTGAATCCCACCTCAACATCTCTTCCTTTCCTCTTCTATATCATCACATTTTTCCTTTTACTTAATCATTCCCATTTCTATACAGATAAATGGCTAATGCCCTCTATCTTAATAAAATTATTTTTTCATTCCTCCATTCCCTTCTAGTCACTTTTCCATTTCTCTGATCCCCTGAACAGAAAAAAAAATGATTGAATGAATGAGTTTTCTAAATTCTCTCTTCTTGTTCTGTCTTGAACGTATTGCAATTAAACTTTCTTTCTTACCACTCAGAAAGTGTCTGTCAAGGTCACTCATGAGGATCATGTTAGATTTAATGGTCAGATTTTTAGTTCTCATCTGACTTGACTATCAACATTTAATGTGGGTGTTTTCTTCTCTTTGAAATAATTTTTTTTCTTGGTGTCTGGCCCCCTTTTTCTCAGTTTTTCTCTTATGTCATGACTGGGGCTTTTCAGTCTGTTTGGTTCTCATGGCTGGGTGTTTTTAGTCTGTTTGGCTTTCTTTTATTTTTGTAGCTTAGCTTTTAACTCTTTAGGCCTCATTTGTACATATACAGGTTTCGTGGGTTAGCTCATGTGGTTTCAAGGGTTTAAGTTTTATATGTGTGTGTGTGTGTGTGTGTGTGTGTGCCCATGGCTTTTGAGTTTGTCTCTAAAGCTGATTTCTCTCTAACTCCGGACTTTCACAGTCAACGTCTTCATGAGGTTACCTAACAGCCAAAACAGAACTCTCAATTGATTTCCTCCCCAATCCAATTCTTCAACAAGCAAACATCCCCTTCTCACTCAACAGCATATCCCCTCTGCTTACATCTTTGTGTGCTTTCTAGCTTCTTCTGTTTCTCTTGTGTTCTACACATTCTATCCGTCTCCATCAGCTCCTGCTCCTCTGTCTTCACAATGTATCAAGCATCCAACCACATCAGTTTCTTTCACTGCAAATACCATAGTTCAACCACATCATTTCAGCACTAGATGATTTCAATAGCCTTCTAATAGAAACTTCCAACTTTGACCTTTGTGTTCCTGACAGTCTATTGTCCTCCCAACAGCCAGAGTCACCCTTTGGAAATTGAAGTCAGATCATGTAATGTTGCTCAGAAAGCTTCAACAATTTCTCTTATCGCTCAGAATAAAATTCACCATCCTATCCATCATCTGTAGAGTCACCCATGATCAGTATCTCTCCCCTTTAACCTCCTGTTCTCCTATAACTCTCTCTTACTCAGCTTCAATCACACTAGCCTCCTTGATCTTCCTGAATTGCGATAAGCATGTCTTTTTCAGAATACGGTTTCCTCTATATCTGCACAGTTTGCTTTTTCAGTTTTTTATATATCCGTGCAATGGTAATTCGTTTAAAAACAAAAAAAAAGAAAGAAAAAAAAGCAGGTTTTGAAACCACATCAGAAAGTGTCTGTCAAGGTCACTCATGAGGATCATGTTAGATTTAATGGTCAGATTTTTAGTTCTCATCTGACTTGACTATCAACATTTAATGTGGGTGTTTTCTTCTCTTTGAAATAATTTTTTTTCTTGGTGTCTGGCCCCCTTTTTCTCAGTTTTTCTCTTATGTCATGACTGGGGCTTTTCAGTCTGTTTGGTTCTCATGGCTGGGTGTTTTTAGTCTGTTTGGCTTTCTTTTATTTTTGTAGCTTAGCTTTTAACTCTTTAGGCCTCATTTGTACATATACAGGTTTCGTGGGTTAGCTCATGTGGTTTCAAGGGTTTAAGTTTTATATGTGTGTGTGTGTGTGTGTGTGTGTGTGCCCATGGCTTTTGAGTTTGTCTCTAAAGCTGATTTCTCTCTAACTCCGGACTTTCACAGTCAACGTCTTCATGAGGTTACCTAACAGCCAAAACAGAACTCTCAATTGATTTCCTCCCCAAACCAATTCTTCAACAAGCAAACATCCCCTTCTCACTCAACAGCATATCCCCTCTGCTTACATCTTTGTGTGCTTTCTAGCTTCTTCTGTTTCTCTTGTGTTCTACACATTCTATCCGTCTCCATCAGCTCCTGCTCCTCTGTCTTCACAATGTATCAAGCATCCAACCACATCAGTTTCTTTCACTGCAAATACCATAGTTCAACCACATCATTTCAGCACTAGATGATTTCAATAGCCTTCTAATAGAAACTTCCAACTTTGACCTTTGTGTTCCTGACAGTCTATTGTCCTCCCAACAGCCAGAGTCACCCTTTGGAAATTGAAGTCAGATCATGTAATGTTGCTCAGAAAGCTTCAACAATTTCTCTTATCGCTCAGAATAAAATTCACCATCCTATCCATCATCTGTAGAGTCACCCATGATCAGTATCTCTCTCCCCTTTAACCTCCTGTTCTCCTATAACTCTCTCTTACTCAGCTTCAATCACACTAGCCTCCTTGATCTTCCTGAATTGCGATAAGCATGTCTTTTTCAGAATACGGTTTCCTCTATATCTGCACAGTTTGCTTTTTCAGTTTTTTATATATCCGTGCAATGGTAATTCGTTTAAAAACAAAAAAAAAGAAAGAAAAAAAAGCAGGTTTTGACCAGTCTATATAAAATTCCCACATTCTGTCCTTCAAATCAATATCTCTCCATCTTTCTTCCTAGGATTAGTTTTTCAATGGTTTGTTTATCATTTTCACCCCTTCACTGCAATGAAAATTCAGCAGAGGTCTTGGTTGTTTTGTTTGTTTTTTTTTTTTTTTTAAGATTCATTTATTTATTTATTTTGGTGGGGGTGGGGTGGAGAGGGAGGGGAGCAGGTGGGCCACTTCTATTGGTCTTTCATTTGTCCATTTTTTCATCCATTTTTGTTCTTTGGCCCGTGTGGGCCTCCCATCGCAGTGGCCTCTGTTGTCGCAGAGCACCAGCTCTGGGCGCATGCGCTCCAGAGCTCGGGCTCGGTAATTGGACATGTGGGTCCAGCCGCTCTGCGGCACGTGGGATCTTCCTAGGCCAGGGATTGAACCAGCGCCCCTTGCACTGCAAGGCGGTGTCCTTACCCACTGGACCACCAGGGAAGCCCTCTTGGTTGTTTTTTGTTGTTTATTCTAACATCTCTAGTACCTAAATCAGCACCTGGTACAAAGTCAACACTAAGAAAAATGAATGAATAAACCTATCTTGTCATGCCTTAGACTGACATTTAAAAACCAGCATTAAAATGATTATTAAATGTATCAGAAAACATAATGTATTGTATGGTACTGAAATTAAACTCTGCTTAGCAACTCAACTCTCTTCTCAGCAAGACTGACATTTTGGAGTCCTGGAGGAATATCTTCTCACAGGAGACAATTTGTCAAAACAGACATAATAAAATATTGATGCAATTCTCTCACAGTGAATTAAAATGTCATCCTACCATATAGTTACATAGTGACAAGGCAGACTCCAAATGCAGCATAATGGTAGTCCTCAGTGACTCCTCATTTCATATGACTTTTAATGCAGTATTCTGGCTTCAGTGAATATTTGCTCACTTGAATTGTATGAGAGAAATGTTTTATAATCATCTGCAATTAGGCATCTTGATATGTGGTCTCAACACAGCTATACAGCAGATCGAATTGGGACCATAACAAGATGCTTAAATCTCTGGGGCTTCAGCTAAGAACTCTGGGTTCTCAGAGTACTAGGGGATTGCCCAGATATACCTCTCAAATCGTGATTATTTAAGTGGGGAAAAGAAAAAGCATTAACAGTCGATGCAAAAAAGAAATACAACTCAAATTCTGTTCTCTTTGTTTTCCTCTCTGGCGTGGCTGCTGCATGTGGGCTGCCTTCTGGCCTGAGAGCTCTGGGCGACTCCCGCGTCTGCCGGGTAACTGCCGACTTCTCTGTCAGCCTGGTGTGCTCTCCCCAGGCCAGGCTGGGGTTGCAGGTCACCACTTCCACTCATCACGTTTCCTGTGTGTTCGAGAGGTTCCTGCCGCCCTGCTAAGACAGTCTGTTCCGCCCGGCTCTCTATCCCCTTGCCACCGTCTTGCCTCTTTCTCTGCCGTCAGTAGTTCCTGAACTCTGGTTATGACAGCTTGCCAACAGCACACTCTGTGCCCTTGTCCTCTCTCGCCTATCACACCTGCTGCTGCCACCTGTTCCGGAACCTTGCCAACATCTCCCCTACTGCCTTCGGTGCCGGCTCTGCTCCGGCAGGCGAGGAAGAATCTTTTCTTTCCTAATCGGTGACTACTGTTGGACAGTGACACAGCTAAGGAGTGACATCCGGGAAATATTATGTTGTCTGTCCTTGAGATGGTGCACTCACTCCACATTGTTGCCAAGATATTTAATCACCAAGCTCTGAGGTCTTTGGTCTTACTGTTCTGTGAGCATTCCTCCCCTTGCCCTCCTCATAGCTTTCTAAGAACTGTAACATCTACCAACAGAAAATCCAACTGTTAATTCAGACTACTCCATTAAACTTGTGTTCAAAGTCTTCTCCTCTGATTCTCATATCAAAATTTAGCTATGGGGAGATGAAGGGAGGGATATCTTGCCAAAGTTTGGTTTTGGCATATTGACATTGGCTAGGGTATAAAGATAAGTCAAAATCAAAGAGCCCTATTACTGTTTACAAGTAAATGTGCATTAAACATTTAGATTTTAAGATGAATATAAGTTGACATACAATCTGTAAAAGGTACATAATTAGGATGTTAATGACTATACCACATGCTTCTGGGTGAATTATGTGCACCATAATATTCTGGTTTTTTTTTTTCCCCAAAATGTCAATGAGAAAACCAGGTATGAGAGACAGAGAGAGGAGGAAAAAGAGAATATGTTAGAGATTAATATAAATTTTTAGAAAACAAGATTTCCTAAAAAGTTGCATATCTGGGCTTCCCTGGTAGCGCAGTGTTAAAGAGTTCACCTGTCAATGCAAAAGATACAGGTTTGATACCTGATCTGGGAAGATCCCACATGCTGTGGAGCAGCTAAGCCCGTGAGAGCCACAACTATTAAGCCTATGTGCCACAACTACTGAAGCTCTTGTGCCCTAGAGCCCGATTCCACAACAAGAGAAGTCACTGCAACAAGAAGCCTGCTCACCTCAACTGGAGAGTAGCCCTCACTCCCTGCAACTAGAGAGGAGCCTGCAGCATCAGTGAAAACCCAGAACAACCAAAATAAATAAATAAATAAAAATAGTGATTAAGAAAATTACTTGAAAAAAGTTGCATATCTATAGAATAATAGATTAATGGAGATCCAAACTATATGAACGTGCTGTGTAAGCAATAAACTATTATGCACATGTAAGAATTATTATAAGCAGGTTATCTCCAAAGCACAGTTCCTGAAACACTAAACTTCTCTCTTAGAAGCCTTCGGTGCCGGCTCTGCTCCGGCAGGCGAGGAAGAATCTTTTCTTTCCTAATCGGTGACTACTGTTGGACAGTGACACAGCTAAGGAGTGACATCCGGGAAATATTATGTTGTCTGTCCTTGAGATGGTGCACTCACTCCACATTGTTGCCAAGATATTTAATCACCAAGCTCTGAGGTCTTTGGTCTTACTGTTCTGTGAGCATTCCTCCCCTTGCCCTCCTCATAGCTTTCTAAGAACTGTAACATCTACCAACAGAAAATCCAACTGTTAATTCAGACTACTCCATTAAACTTGTGTTCAAAGTCTTCTCCTCTGATTCTCATATCAAAATTTAGCTATGGGGAGATGAAGGGAGGGATATCTTGCCAAAGTTTGGTTTTGGCATATTGACATTGGCTAGGGTATAAAGATAAGTCAAAATCAAAGAGCCCTATTACTGTTTACAAGTAAATGTGCATTAAACATTTAGATTTTAAGATGAATATAAGTTGACATACAATCTGTAAAAGGTACATAATTAGGATGTTAATGACTATACCACATGCTTCTGGGTGAATTATGTGCACCATAATATTCTGGTTTTTTTTTTTCCCCAAAATGTCAATGAGAAAACCAGGTATGAGAGACAGAGAGAGAAGGAAAATGAGAATATGTTAGAGATTAATATAAATTTTTAGAAAACAAGATTTCCTAAAAAGTTGCATATCTGGGCTTCCCTGGTAGCGCAGTGTTAAAGAGTTCACCTGTCAATGCAAAAGATACAGGTTTGATACCTGATCTGGGAAGATCCCACATGCTGTGGAGCAGCTAAGCCCGTGAGAGCCACAACTATTAAGCCTATGTGCCACAACTACTGAAGCTCTTGTGCCCTAGAGCCCGATTCCACAACAAGAGAAGTCACTGCAACAAGAAGCCTGCTCACCTCAACTGGAGAGTAGCCCTCACTCCCTGCAACTAGAGAGGAGCCTGCAGCATCAGTGAAAACCCAGAACAACCAAAAATAAATAAATAAATAAAAATAGTGATTAAGAAAATTACTTGAAAAAAGTTGCATATCTATAGAATAATAGATTAATGGAGATCCAAACTATATGAACGTGCTGTGTAAGCAATAAACTATTATGCACATGTAAGAATTATTATAAGCAGGTTATCTCCAAAGCACAGTTCCCTGAAACACTAAACTTCTCTCTTAGAAGGGCAGTCTATCATTTATGAGCTGCTCTGATTTCTAGAAAAATTACATCAAGTCAAAAGTTAATTTCACTTATTCCTAGTTCTGTAGTCCAAAATGAAACAAAATAGTCCACTTTCATTAGCAAATCTTTTAAAACAATTGAAGATGTAAATGTAAAATCCAGAATATCTGTAATTCTGTAAAAGTGAAGAATCGGGAGTTTCCTGCATTGCTGAGGGGTCTGTAGAAAGATAGACATAAGGTTTTTTGATAAGTGATCTGGTAATATAATTCAAGTAAAAATTGCTCATAGCCTTTGACTCCATTATCCCAGTGTTGGAAATCTATCCCACAGAAATAAAATCAAATTTATTTTTGAATATCTTGTATTGTAACTATGGTCGAGAAAATACTGGAAACAACTGAATTAACCATGAAATAATTTATATTTATTGTATATGATTCTATGGAACATACAACAATTATGAAGAGAATGAACTAGATTCATATGTATTAATCTAGTCTAAGAGGGCTACCCTCAGTATATTTTTATGGGAGGGAAGCACAACCATGTGCACTATAAGATCTCATTTCTTAAAACAAACAAACAAACACACACACATACACACACACACACACACACATGTATACATATTTGGGAACATGTGTTCGAAACCATATGTGAAAATGCATGAAAGAGCATTAACTATATATTTTAAAAATATTAGTCCCTTTTATTTGAACAAGTTTATATTCTTTCTTAAATTTAAAGTATCTACTATCTAAAAACACAAAACTTTTTTTAAAGTGAATCTCATTCTATGTGCCACAACTACTGAAGCTCTTGTGCCCTAGAGCCCGATTCCACAACAAGAGAAGTCACTGCAACAAGAAGCCTGCTCACCTCAACTGGAGAGTAGCCCTCACTCCCTGCAACTAGAGAGGAGCCTGCAGCATCAGTGAAAACCCAGAACAACCAAAAATAAATAAATAAATAAAAATAGTGATTAAGAAAATTACTTGAAAAAAGTTGCATATCTATAGAATAATAGATTAATGGAGATCCAAACTATATGAACGTGCTGTGTAAGCAATAAACTATTATGCACATGTAAGAATTATTATAAGCAGGTTATCTCCAAAGCACATTTCCCCTGAAACACTAAACTTCTCTCTTAGAAGGGCAGTCTATCATTTATGAGCTGCTCTGATTTCTAGAAAAATTACATCAAGTCAAAAGTTAATTTCACTTATTCCTAGTTCTGTAGTCCAAAATGAAACAAAATAGTCCACTTTCATTAGCAAATCTTTTAAAACAATTGAAGATGTAAATGTAAAATCCAGAATATCTGTAATTCTGTAAAAGTGAAGAATCGGGAGTTTCCTGCATTGCTGAGGGGTCTGTAGAAAGATAGACATAAGGTTTTTTGATAAGTGATCTGGTAATATAATTCAAGTAAAAATTGCTCATAGCCTTTGACTCCATTATCCCAGTGTTGGAAATCTATCCCACAGAAATAAAATCAAATTTATTTTTGAATATCTTGTATTGTAACTATGGTCGAGAAAATACTGGAAACAACTGAATTAACCATGAAATAATTTATATTTATTGTATATGATTCTATGGAACATACAACAATTATGAAGAGAATGAACTAGATTCATATGTATTAATCTAGTCTAAGAGGGCTACCCTCAGTATATTTTTATGGGAGGGAAGCACAACCATGTGCACTATAAGATCTCATTTCTTAAAACAAACAAACAAACACACACACATACACACACACACACACACATGTATACATATTTGGGAACATGTGTTCGAAACCATATGTGAAAATGCATGAAAGAGCATTAACTATATATTTTAAAAATATTAGTCCCTTTTATTTGAACAAGTTTATATTCTTTCTTAAATTTAAAGTATCTACTATCTAAAAACACAAAACTTTTTTTTTAAAGTGAATCTCATTCTATGCTGATCTATAACTGTACATGAAATTGAAGTTGCTTCTAGGATTTCTTGAGGCGTGGAAATTATAACTAATTTTCCTAGTCACAGCAGCACATTTATACCTAAGGGACTCATGGTTTTCAAACACAAATCATTAAGGATCCTGTTAATCGTTCCACTCTAATAAAGTTATGGCAATAAAATCTCTGTTGTTTTTTAAGCACTCAGTTTCAAATTTGAACTGAAATTGGGAATGTGTGTGTGCTCAGTCACTTCAGTCGTGTCCGACTCTGTCCGTGGGATTCTCCAGGTAGGAATACTGGAGTGGGCTGCCATGTCCTCCTCTAGGGGTTCTTGCTGCCTCGGGGATCGAACCTGAGTCTCCTGCACTGCAGGCATAGTCTTCACTGCAGGCTCACCGGTGAAGCCCTGAAATTGGGACTGCATCCAAGTCAATGTCAGAGAGTTGTAACTTCCCAAAGACACGTAGTCCTTCCAATTCTGTTTTCTATGCTAAACATACTTAGATCACTCAATCGAATAATAATAATATTCTCAGATCTTTGGTACTGTATTGGCTGTGGTTCTCTGGCTCTATTTTAAAATACGTTCCGGGCTTCCCTGGTGGTCCAGTGGGTAGGGACACCGCCTTGCAGTGCAAGGGGCGCCGGTTCGATCCCTGGCCTGGGAAGATCCCACGTGCCCCGGAGTGGCTGGACTGATGTGTCCAATTACCGAGCCGGAGCTCTTGGGCGCATGCGCCCAGAGCCGGCGCTCTGCAACGACAGATGCCACCATGATGGGAGGCCCACAGGAGCCAAAGAACAAAGACGGATGAAAATAGAAAAATGAAAGACCAATAGAAGTGGCCCGCCCACCCCCTCCCCTCCAACCCGCCCCCCCAAATAAATAAATAAATGTTGTTTTAAAAAAAAATAAAATAAAATACGTTCCTCTGCTTTGTAAATAGCTGTCTGTTTAACTGATCTTTCTTAAAGTACCCCAATACTGCAATTGATTTTGACAAGCTTTGTCTCAATGGAGATTTACATTGAGATTGTGGCAAACTTTAAGAGACCCAGGGTCTTTTACCTGTGTTGTGCTTGTGACTGTTTTAACAGAAACCATGTAAGATTCTCAGCCTCATCTATCTTGTACTCGAGCAATTGATGTTTTAAGGCTAAATGTGGGGCTTTATCAGTCTCCACTTTCAAATCAACTGTACTCATCATATTAAAATTTGAAAAAGAATTAAACTATGCATATAGTGAGATGAAAGCAAGGACCATTTCTGGTGGTCCAAGGGCCAAGATTCCATGCTCCCAATGCAGGGGGCTCAGGTTTGATCCCTGGTCAGACAAGTATTAACAGATCCCACATACAGCAACAGAAGACTCCTCATGCCACAACTAAGATGCAACACAGTCAAATAAATTGAGGAAAAATTTTTAAATAAGTAAATTCTAAAAATAAAGATGGGAAATCAAAACAAACAAAAAACCTAGGTTAACCATACATATACTTGTTTAAAGAAATTTATAAAAGAAAATGTGCTCGTGCTCAGTCATGTCTGACACTTTGCAAGGCCGTGGAGTGTATGTAGATCACCAGGTTTCTCTGCCCATGGAATTTCTAGGCAAGGGTACTGGAGTGGGTTGCCATTTCCTACTCCAGGGGATCTTCCTGACCCAGGGATTGAACCTCCATCTCTTGTGTCTCCTGCATTGGTAAGCAGATTCTTTACCACTAGCACCACCTAGGAAGCCTCCCAGAAAGAAAATAAACAGATCAAAATGACTGTGAGTGTGGCTGAGTGTTAAGAATCATAAGTGATTTGCCCTTTCCACTCCTTTATGATAATTCTCTAATTTTCTTTCATGATATTCCAGTGAAAAGTTACATTCTTTTAAATAAAAACATTTAAATGACCTTTATCTTGTTTGTTTGAGCAAGCTGCTGTATATCTGATAATGACATAAGAAAAACAACTTGGAAACATTTAATTGTGAAGTAGCAAGAATTCCTAGTTGATAGATCTTGGGCACCAGTGTGACCTGTTCCCTGATTTTTAAAGGATAAAGGCAAAGGCAACAGGTAGCTGTTGTTTAATACTGCAATTGATTTTGACAAGCTTTGTCTCAATGGAGATTTACATTGAGATTGTGGCAAACTTTAAGAGACCCAGGGTCTTTTACCTGTGTTGTGCTTGTGACTGTTTTAACAGAAACCATGTAAGATTCTCAGCCTCATCTATCTTGTACTCGAGCAATTGATGTTTTAAGGCTAAATGTGGGGCTTTATCAGTCTCCACTTTCAAATCAACTGTACTCATCATATTAAAATTTGAAAAAGAATTAAACTATGCATATAGTGAGATGAAAGCAAGGACCATTTCTGGTGGTCCAAGGGCCAAGATTCCATGCTCCCAATGCAGGGGGCTCAGGTTTGATCCCTGGTCAGACAAGTATTAACAGATCCCACATACAGCAACAGAAGACTCCTCATGCCACAACTAAGATGCAACACAGTCAAATAAATTGAGGAAAAATTTTTAAATAAGTAAATTCTAAAAATAAAGATGGGAAATCAAAACAAACAAAAAACCTAGGTTAACCATACATATACTTGTTTAAAGAAATTTATAAAAGAAAATGTGCTCGTGCTCAGTCATGTCTGACACTTTGCAAGGCCGTGGAGTGTATGTAGATCACCAGGTTTCTCTGCCCATGGAATTTCTAGGCAAGGGTACTGGAGTGGGTTGCCATTTCCTACTCCAGGGGATCTTCCTGACCCAGGGATTGAACCTCCATCTCTTGTGTCTCCTGCATTGGTAAGCAGATTCTTTACCACTAGCACCACCTAGGAAGCCTCCCAGAAAGAAAATAAACAGATCAAAATGACTGTGAGTGTGGCTGAGTGTTAAGAATCATAAGTGATTTGCCCTTTCCACTCCTTTATGATAATTCTCTAATTTTCTTTCATGATATTCCAGTGAAAAGTTACATTCTTTTAAATAAAAACATTTAAATGACCTTTATCTTGTTTGTTTGAGCAAGCTGCTGTATATCTGATAATGACATAAGAAAAACAACTTGGAAACATTTAATTGTGAAGTAGCAAGAATTCCTAGTTGATAGATCTTGGGCACCAGTGTGACCTGTTCCCTGATTTTTAAAGGATAAAAGGCAAAGGCAACAGGGTAGCTGTTGTTTAATATGTATAAATGTTTAATTTTGCAAGATGAAAGTGTCCCATAAGTCTGCTTCAGAACTATGTAGCCGTACTTAATGCTGCTTGAACTAACCCCTCTTTAAAATGGTTGAAACGAAGAAGGGCAATCTGGAGTGAAGATATTAATAGACACTGTGGTGGTCGGCACCATCTCGTCTTTTCCCAAGTATTTCAGTGTTGCTGTAATAAGCAGTTCCCTGTTTATCTCCAGGGTCCCAGCTCAAATGGGAAACATTGTACCTCTCTGCTTTTCTGACTCAGGACTTTTCTCTAAGGCGATAGCAGCCTGAAAATGGAAGGAAGGAGGAATCGATGGATAATTGTTCCAACTTCCCCATCTCTCTATGAGAGTTTTGAGGCAGATACTACAAGGTGCCCAGTGTTGTCTCCAGTGAGTCTCATCCCCAATTATTGATGCTGGTTATCAGTTCAGTAATCTATCCTTTCTTTTTTCCCCACCTTTTCCTCATGTCTGGCTTCATTCCCTCAACTTCCTTTTTCTGATTTTCTGCTGGATCATTTTCTAAATAAACTATCTACACTTAATCCTTGTTGCAGACTCTGAGCAAATCTAAGATAAAGATATTGAATGATATTAATATTTAGGATATATGACACTTTAGGAGTCATTGGGAGAGTCATTGAAGATGTCCATTAGATGGTTAAAAATTAACTAGTGTTGGGCTTCCCTGGTGGCCCAATGGTCAAGAATCTGCCTTGCAATGCTGGGGACACAGGTTCAATTCCTGGTCCAGGAACTAAGATCCTGCATGCCCTGCCACAGCTACTGGGCCCCAGGGTCTCAACTAGAGAGAAGCCCACATGCTGCAATGAAAAGATCCCACATGCCACAGCTAAGACCCACACAGCCAGAAATAAATAAACAAATATTTTAAAAAGTAATTACTGTCATCGCCTCAGAAATATAGTCTTTCCATTGTCTTGTTTCATTTTGCTCTTCAACCTGTCACCATTTTTTCTTTCTTCCATGGTTACATTTATCACTGTTCTGTGCTCCTCCTATTTTACTGTTTTTTTGTTTTCATTTTTTTTTTGAGTCTGAGATCTTAAGAAAATTCACTGAACAGAAAATTTTGTTTAAAATGCCTCACCTTTTTCTTCCTCAAATGACAAGATTCAGGTCTAATTTCTTTTCAGAGAATCTTTAGTCCCTCTTGAGTTTTGGAGCCTAGGGCCCCTCCTAATGCTTTCCTCAATCTAATTGTTCTGAATAAGTGCATGTTCCCTCTTTGTGGCTTTATTTCATCAGAGGCCAAGTAATGTCATTAAAAACAATGTGAACAAATATAATAAAAGATATTTTGATTCTTCCTGGTCTTATCAGTCTAAGAGAGGTTTGCTATTGTGACAAAGTAAGTTGAGTTTTTTTTAAAAATACCTCTAGAAACCCATTGTCCAACTTCCCCATCTCTCTATGAGAGTTTTGAGGCAGATACTACAAGGTGCCCAGTGTTGTCTCCAGTGAGTCTCATCCCCAATTATTGATGCTGGTTATCAGTTCAGTAATCTATCCTTTCTTTTTTCCCCACCTTTTCCTCATGTCTGGCTTCATTCCCTCAACTTCCTTTTTCTGATTTTCTGCTGGATCATTTTCTAAATAAACTATCTACACTTAATCCTTGTTGCAGACTCTGAGCAAATCTAAGATAAAGATATTGAATGATATTAATATTTAGGATATATGACACTTTAGGAGTCATTGGGAGAGTCATTGAAGATGTCCATTAGATGGTTAAAAATTAACTAGTGTTGGGCTTCCCTGGTGGCCCAATGGTCAAGAATCTGCCTTGCAATGCTGGGGACACAGGTTCAATTCCTGGTCCAGGAACTAAGATCCTGCATGCCCTGCCACAGCTACTGGGCCCCAGGGTCTCAACTAGAGAGAAGCCCACATGCTGCAATGAAAAGATCCCACATGCCACAGCTAAGACCCACACAGCCAGAAATAAATAAACAAATATTTTAAAAAGTAATTACTGTCATCGCCTCAGAAATATAGTCTTTCCATTGTCTTGTTTCATTTTGCTCTTCAACCTGTCACCATTTTTTCTTTCTTCCATGGTTACATTTATCACTGTTCTGTGCTCCTCCTATTTTACTGTTTTTTTGTTTTCATTTTTTTTTTGAGTCTGAGATCTTAAGAAAATTCACTGAACAGAAAATTTTGTTTAAAATGCCTCACCTTTTTCTTCCTCAAATGACAAGATTCAGGTCTAATTTCTTTTCAGAGAATCTTTAGTCCCTCTTGAGTTTTGGAGCCTAGGGCCCCTCCTAATGCTTTCCTCAATCTAATTGTTCTGAATAAGTGCATGTTCCCTCTTTGTGGCTTTATTTCATCAGAGGCCAAGTAATGTCATTAAAAACAATGTGAACAAATATAATAAAAGATATTTTGATTCTTCCTGGTCTTATCAGTCTAAGAGAGGTTTGCTATTGTGACAAAGTAAGTTGAGTTTTTTTTAAAAATACCTCTAGAAACCCATTGTGTCCATGTGTCACATCTTATTGAATGCACAGTGTCAGAAATGTGGTTAAAATCCGGAGAAATCTTGGATCGTTGGCACTTTTCCAAAGGTTAAAATATACACTTGCAATAATGAAAAGTGTTTGTGTCTGAGAGAAATAAAGTTGTTCTGTGTAAATCAAAATTGTTATTTCAAAGAGAGCAAAAAGTGAAGAGTTTGGAAGTTGAAATGGTGTTAATGCACTCATGTAACTTAGAGTCCTCTTCCTCTTCTCATGGCAAGGATGCTGTGATCAAGTTTTCTTATCCTAGAGGCTTCCCTGGTGGTCCAGTGGGTAAGGACACCGCCTTGTAATGCAAGGGGTGCTGGTTTGATCACTGACCTGGGAAGATCCCACGTGCCGCGGAGCGGCTGGACCGATGTGTCCAGCTAACAAGTGAGCACTCTGGAGCGCATGTGCCCAGAGCTGGTTCTCTGCAACGAGAGAGGCCACTGTGATGAGAGGCCCACACAGACCAAAGAACAAAGATGGAAATAAATAAAAGACCAATAGAAGTGGCCAAAAGTTCAAGAAGTTTCCTTATCCTAACCCTTCTATAATTATTATGATCCCCATCTCCTGGGATATCAGTTTTCCTTTGTGCTTTGTTTCTCCTAGTTTTATATCTACTTTTTTGTCTTTTTCAGAAATAACTTTTTTTTCTACGATATGTATCATCTTTATAGAGTACTTGGTTAGTTTGACAAGCTTAAAGAAAGCCATCAGAAATAAGGCATTTAAATGACACCAATTCAAGAGTTTTCACAAAAAAATTATTCCAAACAAAAAATATTAAAACTAACTAGAATAATCAAATGGTGGTGATTAAACAAAGGTCAGAAATATCCTAAGTCTCCTAAGATAGTATATCAAAAAAGAATGGCCCAGGCAGTTTGCATAATATACAAAGCCATATACTAACAATCAGAATTACCAGGACTAAGATATACTCTGTTATTGAATGTAGGTTCATTGAAACAGGCTGCACTATCATCTGCAAAGCCTGAGATAAGGTAGAGATAAGTGACTTTTTCTTATAGATCTTGTGTTTATAACATCTCTCTTTCTAAGACTCTTAGTGATTATCTAACCTAATTGCTTTTAAAGATTCCATGTTACTGTTATATATGGAGAAAGTAAGGGTCACCATAGTTAATTGATAGCAGAGCTAGAACCAGAACCCATTTCTTCATTCATTCATTTCTTCACTTAGGCTACAAATATTTCCTGAATACATTCTCAGTCACAGGCACCATGTGGATTCAACTAGTGACCAAAATAGACAGTTCACTGTTGCAAGTAGCAATGCTTTATAAAGAATAAGATACTTTGAATACACAGGTCCTCACAGAAGGACCTAATCTAGACTTGAGTGGGTGACAAATCAGGGAACACGCTTGAGAGAAAACAGTTTTCAATCTTTTTTTTTTTTTTGGCGGGGTTGGGGGGTGTGGGTTGGCAAGGGAGTGGGACGGCGGGATACTTCTATTGGTCTTTCATTTATCTATTTTCACCCATCTTTGTTCTTTGGCCCGTGTGGGACTCCCATCACAGTGGTCTCTGTTGTCGCAGAGCACTGGCTCTGGGAGCACGCACTCCAGAGCTCTGGCTCGGTAACTGGACACATCAGTCCAGCCGCTCCATGGCATGTGGGATCTTCCCAGGCCAGGGATCGAACTGGCACCCCTTGCACTGCAAGGCAGTGTCCTTACCCACTGGACCACCAGGGAAGTCCTCAATCATTTTTTAAAAGGAACAAAAGAGAAGAAATTAAGGAAAATTGTGGGAAGCAGAGGGTTTATTTCAGAAGCCAAAAGCACATATAGCTTTCTTCTAACATTTCCTTCCCCCTCATTCTTTGTATTTTCCCCTTAAGGGACTCAATCGCTCCCACTTTGTCATTTATATTGCGTTACTTAGATCTTAGGATCAGTTACAACCAAATGAAGGTCTTGATTGTGGCGCTGATTCCTGGATTATGCATTTGTAACACTGAGATCAGTACACCACGAAGAGTGAAATTTTACTATATGTCAAGTTTTTAAAAGAAAGATAAACAAAATAAGATAAAAGTAGAGCATCGACTACTGTTGTCTAATTGTTTCTTGGGCTTCATGTGAAGAAACAGTAAATAACACAGAGATGTGAAGTAGATTACGTGAGCTTCCTGGAAATTCTAATCCTCTCCTGGAGAATGGACTGTTTGCGCTTGTTTTTATTTCAGTGTTTTATGTTGCTAACCCATGAAGGGCTCTCATATGTGGGCGTGCCTCTCATATGTGGGCAGGCTAGGAAAATTCCTGCAAGAAAAGCACTTTTTGTGACATATGGAAGTGACAAATGGAGTGTCATTTGAAGGTTTTATTCTGGCATGATGTGACAGGTATCTCTGTTATCTAGAGGAGATATGCTACCCTCGCTGGGAGGACCCATGATATAAGTGCCTGAATGTCACTCCAATACTGGGGAGACTTGAACCATAATTATTCCATAGCCCACAAAATGCACGTACTATTGTTGTTAAATTGGAAGCCTGTCACTTCTCCGTGTGTCATCTGATCATATATCTCTGATATTTAAGGCAAAGGAAATCCCTTGTGTGTTTTTTTCTTTGTTTGTAAACTCAGTATTTAAGACAAATACTTATATATATATATATATATATATATATATATATATATTTAATTTTGGCCTTTTCTTAATTAGTTTTTCATTTATTTATTTTCATCCATCTTTATTCTTTGGCCTGTGTGGGACTCCCATCGCAGTGGCCTCTCTCATTGCAGAACACCGGCTGTGGGTGCATGTGCTCCAGAGTGCTGGCTTGTAATTGGGCATACACACCAGTTCAGCTGCTCTGTGGCTCGTAGGATCTTCCTGGGTCAGAGATTGAACCGGAGCCCCTTGCACTGCAAGGCAGACTCTTTACCCACTGGACCATCAGGGAAGCCCTCCCTTGTGGTTTTTACCCAGTGAAATAAAGAACATTTTCTCTCTCTCTCTCTCTCTCTTTTTTTTTTTTTTCCATAGAATTGGAGAAATCTCACTTAGAAAAGGAAGGTCTGTTTCAATGCATTTGTTGACTAGCATCAAAATGTGAAGCCCTCTCGCCTCCAGAATGATCTCTCCCCAAAACATGTGAGAGGGAAAAAGGGATTGTCTTTTGATGGTTAACAGTACTGAGGCAGCCTATGTGCCAGAAAAGGCTAGTGTGCTTTGTTCATGAGAATTAGCTCCTTAGCTTTTACCCCAATAATCAAAACAGCACTTGGTGGCAGAGGTTACCACTGGTTCCATTTCACCAATGAGGAGAGAGAGTGAGGTCCAAAGAGATTCAGAAACTTGCTCCAGGTTGCAGAGCTAGGAGTGTTGTGACTGTGCAGAAGACTGAATTGTGTATTGTATGTGCCAAGGTCAGGCGTGTTGGTGGGAAGGAGCAATGCTGTGTCATTCCCCCAAGCAGGCTCTAAGGCTGATGTTTAGGCCTGTGTTGATTTCTTCCTGTTGGGCCTGCCAACAGGAAGGTATCAATTTCTATTAAGATTCCAGCATTTAGGGATTCTCCTGGTGGTCCAGTGGGTAAGGACACCGCCTTGCAGTGCAAGGGGCGCCAGTTCGATCCCTGGCCTGGGAAGATCCTACGTGCCACGGAGCGGCTAGACCCATGTGTCCAAGCACCGAGCCGGAGCTCTGCAACGACAGACGCCACCGCGATGGGAGGCCCACAGGAGCCAAAGAACAAAGACGGATGAAAACAGATAAATGGAAGACCAATAGAAGTGGCCTGCCCGCTCCCCTCCCTCCCCGACCAGACCCCCGCCTAAAAAAAGAAAAAGATTCCAGCATTTACATACAAAGGTTGTTGCTGTTCATTCACAAAGTCGTGTCTAACTCTTTGCATCCCCTTGAACTGAAGCACGCCAGGCTTCCCTGTCCTTCACTATCTTCACTGTTCTTCACAGAGGAGGTAGTTTCCTGTGACCCCCTTTAAGAAGCTGCAACCGAAGTGTCCCCCAGATTTTGCTTCGATTACAATCCCGAATTCAGTGGCAACAGATTAGGTGTGAAACAATTGGAATGGCGGGTTCAAGAGTTCCCTACCTCCTTATTAATCAATCCGAAGGTAATATTTTATTGTATTTTATTTTTTGATTACACCAGGTCTTACTGTGGCTTGTGGGCTCTTTGTCGAGGCCCGCGGGCTTTCTCTTATTGTGGCATAGGGCTTTCTTATTGGAGCACATGCTCTAGAGCACGCAGCTGTGGCACATGAGGTTTAATTGCTCCATGGCAGGTAGGTTCTTAGTTTCCCAACCAGGGATTGAACCTGCTTCTCCTGCATTGGAAGGTAGATTCTTAATCACTGGACCACCAAAAATGGGCTTTGTTCATGAGAATTAGCTCCTTAGCTTTTACCCCAATAATCAAAACAGCACTTGGTGGCAGAGGTTACCACTGGTTCCATTTCACCAATGAGGAGAGAGAGTGAGGTCCAAAGAGATTCAGAAACTTGCTCCAGGTTGCAGAGCTAGGAGTGTTGTGACTGTGCAGAAGACTGAATTGTGTATTGTATGTGCCAAGGTCAGGCGTGTTGGTGGGAAGGAGCAATGCTGTGTCATTCCCCCAAGCAGGCTCTAAGGCTGATGTTTAGGCCTGTGTTGATTTCTTCCTGTTGGGCCTGCCAACAGGAAGGTATCAATTTCTATTAAGATTCCAGCATTTAGGGATTCTCCTGGTGGTCCAGTGGGTAAGGACACCGCCTTGCAGTGCAAGGGGCGCCAGTTCGATCCCTGGCCTGGGAAGATCCCACGTGCCACGGAGCGGCTAGACCCATGTGTCCAAGCACCGAGCCGGAGCTCTGCAACGACAGACGCCACCGCGATGGGAGGCCCACAGGAGCCAAAGAACAAAGACGGATGAAAACAGATAAATGGAAGACCAATAGAAGTGGCCTGCCCGCTCCCCTCCCTCCCCGACCAGACCCCCGCCTAAAAAAAGAAAAAGATTCCAGCATTTACATACAAAGGTTGTTGCTGTTCATTCACAAAGTCGTGTCTAACTCTTTGCATCCCCTTGAACTGAAGCACGCCAGGCTTCCCTGTCCTTCACTATCTTCACTGTTCTTCACAGAGGAGGTAGTTTCCTGTGACCCCCTTTAAGAAGCTGCAACCGAAGTGTCCCCCAGATTTTGCTTCGATTACAATCCCGAATTCAGTGGCAACAGATTAGGTGTGAAACAATTGGAATGGCGGGTTCAAGAGTTCCCTACCTCCTTATTAATCAATCCGAAGGTAATATTTTATTGTATTTTATTTTTTGATTACACCAGGTCTTACTGTGGCTTGTGGGCTCTTTGTCGAGGCCCGCGGGCTTTCTCTTATTGTGGCATAGGGCTTTCTTATTGCGGAGCACATGCTCTAGAGCACGCAGCTGTGGCACATGAGGTTTAATTGCTCCATGGCAGGTAGGTTCTTAGTTTCCCAACCAGGGATTGAACCTGCATCCCCTGCATTGGAAGGTAGATTCTTAATCACTGGACCACCAGGGAAGTCCCTGCAAAGGTAATATTTTTAATAATAACTTCAAATGCTTCTTGATGCTTTACCTTGGTAACAGACCAATAGTGGCCTTTGCCACTGCAATAGAGAATCTTCTATAGTTCTATTTCTTTTCTTAAAATGGGTTAGCCTTTAAGACTTTTAGTCTTAGATATGCCCCCAAATTTTTCGTAGGTTGCTTTGTTCTAATATACCTACAATCCTGTTGCTTATCTTTGTTCAAACAAAACACATTACAGATGACGTTTAATGCCATAAGAGGCCCTAAAATACCTAAAAAAAAAATTTTGTAGAGTATTTATTTTATTTTTGGCTGGACCATGGTGGCATGTATGATCCTAGTTCTTGAATCAGGGATGAAACCCATGTCCCCTTGCTTTGAAAGGACAGAATCTTGAGAAGTGCATAAAAACACACTTTCCTTTTAATCAAAGGAAATGAGAATATAAGGAAAACTCTTAAAGCTGACTCGTTTGTGTCTCAGTTTTACTCACTGAGAAAATTAAGTGAAAAGAAGTTTGTTCCAATGCTCTCCTCTGGCCCCTCAGCCACCATGAGGCTATTCAACTCAAGCACTGGGAGATTGATTTTAAGACTAGCAGCTATTACTACCATGGCGTCAAAGTGTCTGCTTCCAAGGTATTCCCACATGTCCTTTTTTTTTTTTTTTAAATAGAATCTACCTTTTTCTTTTTTTAAGATTTATTTATTTATTTATTTTGGGCGGGGATTGGGTTGGGGAGGGAGGGGAGCAGGCGGGCCACGTCTATTGGTCTTTCGGTTCTCTATGTTCATCCGTCTTTGTTCTTTGGCTCCTGTGGGCCTCCCATCGCGTTGGCGTCTGTCGTTGCAGAGCGCCGGCTCTGGGCGCATGCGCTCCAGAGCTCCGGCTCGGTAATTGGGCACATCCGTCCAGCCGCGCGGCACGTGGGATCTTCCCAGGCCAGGGCTCGAATCAGCGCCCCTTGCATGCAAGGTGGTGTCCTTACCCACTGGACCACCAGGGGAAGGGGAAGCCCCGCCCCCACATGTACTTTTGAAGCAAACTCCCTTTCCTTTAAAGGGTGGACAAGTTATCCAGACAAATTATCTGACCCTGCAAACTGCTATACCTGCTAAAGGCCTTAAAGTCAGAAAAGATGACACATCAGTAACTCTTGCTGCCTTAGAAGTGCTAGGAGTATTAGGATCACTATTTGATAAAGACAGTTGCAAATACAGATCAGGCTTCTAATTTATTTACTGTTGGCCACGCCTCATGGCATGAGTGATCTTAGTTCCCGGACCAGGGATTGAACTGGTGCCCTCTGCAGTGGACATTCAGAGTGCTAACCGCTGGACCACCAGGGAAGTCATCAGGTTCAGTTTCCTTACTTTGATTATCCTCCTTTCCTTTAACTTTCCTCAGAATAAGCCCAATAAATCTCACTCATCATACAATTCACAAATATTCTCTGCAATTGTCTTTCAGTTGCTGAAATACCTACAGGGAATCATAGTGAAACCTTGTAAAAAGTTGCTGGACCCAGCGCTTCTGTCACATATTATGACAGCCAAGCGCATTAAATTGATTTATTTTACTATCTGCATTTCTCCAAATTTTAAAAAGAATATAAGGAAAACTCTTAAAGCTGACTCGTTTGTGTCTCAGTTTTACTCACTGAGAAAATTAAGTGAAAAGAAGTTTGTTCCAATGCTCTCCTCTGGCCCCTCAGCCACCATGAGGCTATTCAACTCAAGCACTGGGAGATTGATTTTAAGACTAGCAGCTATTACTACCATGGCGTCAAAGTGTCTGCTTCCAAGGTATTCCCACATGTCCTTTTTTTTTTTTTTTAAATAGAATCTACCTTTTTCTTTTTTTAAGATTTATTTATTTATTTATTTTGGGCGGGGATTGGGTTGGGGAGGGAGGGGAGCAGGCGGGCCACGTCTATTGGTCTTTCGGTTCTCTATGTTCATCCGTCTTTGTTCTTTGGCTCCTGTGGGCCTCCCATCGCGTTGGCGTCTGTCGTTGCAGAGCGCCGGCTCTGGGCGCATGCGCTCCAGAGCTCCGGCTCGGTAATTGGGCACATCCGTCCAGCCGCGCGGCACGTGGGATCTTCCCAGGCCAGGGCTCGAATCAGCGCCCCTTGCATGCAAGGTGGTGTCCTTACCCACTGGACCACCAGGGGAAGGGGAAGCCCCGCCCCCACATGTACTTTTGAAGCAAACTCCCTTTCCTTTAAAGGGTGGACAAGTTATCCAGACAAATTATCTGACCCTGCAAACTGCTATACCTGCTAAAGGCCTTAAAGTCAGAAAAGATGACACATCAGTAACTCTTGCTGCCTTAGAAGTGCTAGGAGTATTAGGATCACTATTTGATAAAGACAGTTGCAAATACAGATCAGGCTTCTAATTTATTTACTGTTGGCCACGCCTCATGGCATGAGTGATCTTAGTTCCCGGACCAGGGATTGAACTGGTGCCCTCTGCAGTGGACATTCAGAGTGCTAACCGCTGGACCACCAGGGAAGTCATCAGGTTCAGTTTCCTTACTTTGATTATCCTCCTTTCCTTTAACTTTCCTCAGAATAAGCCCAATAAATCTCACTCATCATACAATTCACAAATATTCTCTGCAATTGTCTTTCAGTTGCTGAAATACCTACAGGGAATCATAGTGAAACCTTGTAAAAAGTTGCTGGACCCAGCGCTTCTGTCACATATTATGACAGCCAAGCGCATTAAATTGATTTATTTTACTATCTGCATTTCTCCAAAGTCAGGATGAACTGGTTACAATATTTTTGTATTCATACACTCAGGTTTTTTGCACATTAAGAAAATGCAATATTTTGACAAATTTAACATCAACAACTATCATTTTGTAATTATATAATTTGAATTATAAATTAAGCTTGCATGTTAACTTGACATTTATAGTCACACCTGTGTTTTTATTTACTTCTCAAGACAAAGGACACCGAAATAGAAATTGTTATTCCTATTTTAGAGTGAAAATGAGACTCTAAGGTTTGACTCATCACAGTTACCGTGTGTGTGCGTGTGTGTGTGTGTGTGTGTGTGTTTACACATGGAGGTTCACTGTGGAATTAGAATTCAAGTATATCAGTTCTCCTGAGAGATCTTTTCCACCACTGCCCCTAACGTCTTTGCAAAATGAACTGAGCTTTGAAGCACTACAGGTTTCTACTGTGCTGAATTTTTTTTTAATCTGGATTTTTTTGGCTTGATTTGTTTTGTTTTGTTCTCAACAAGGGTACCAGAAAGAGCTAGCAGAAAATCCTTGGTGGTCCAGCAGTTAAGAATTGGGCTTTCACAGCTGTGGACTGGCATTGGGTCCCTGGTCAGGAGCTAAGCTCCTACAAGCTGAGCAATGCTGTACACACACACACACACACACACGAGCCAGCTGCATGGCTGTCACACTGTCACATAGTCCATTCCCCAATTTCTGGCTCCAAATCCCTCTGTCCCTGAGTTGTCATCACTACAAAATTGCCCTGAGTCAGGAAGCTAAGGCTTTCCTAAAGCTGAGCAGATGCTACCAGGGATTGAACTGGTGCCTGCAGTGGACATTCAGAGTGCTAACCGCTGGACCACCAGGGAAGTCATCAGGTTCAGTTTCCTTACTTTGATTATCCTCCTTTCCTTTAACTTTCCTCAGAATAAGCCCAATAAATCTCACTCATCATACAATTCACAAATATTCTCTGCAATTGTCTTTCAGTTGCTGAAATACCTACAGGGAATCATAGTGAAACCTTGTAAAAAGTTGCTGGACCCAGCGCTTCTGTCACATATTATGACAGCCAAGCGCATTAAATTGATTTATTTTACTATCTGCATTTCTCCAAAGTCAGGATGAACTGGTTACAATATTTTTGTATTCATACACTCAGGTTTTTTGCACATTAAGAAAATGCAATATTTTGACAAATTTAACATCAACAACTATCATTTTGTAATTATATAATTTGAATTATAAATTAAGCTTGCATGTTAACTTGACATTTATAGTCACACCTGTGTTTTTATTTACTTCTCAAGACAAAGGACACCGAAATAGAAATTGTTATTCCTATTTTAGAGTGAAAATGAGACTCTAAGGTTTGACTCATCACAGTTACCGTGTGTGTGCGTGTGTGTGTGTGTGTGTGTGTTTACACATGGAGGTTCACTGTGGAATTAGAATTCAAGTATATCAGTTCTCCTGAGAGATCTTTTCCACCACTGCCCCTAACGTCTTTGCAAAATGAACTGAGCTTTGAAGCACTACAGGTTTCTACTGTGCTGAATTTTTTTTTAATCTGGATTTTTTTGGCTTGATTTGTTTTGTTTTGTTCTCAACAAGGGTACCAGAAAGAGCTAGCAGAAAATCCTTGGTGGTCCAGCAGTTAAGAATTGGGCTTTCACAGCTGTGGACTGGCATTGGATCCCTGGTCAGGAGCTAAGCTCCTACAAGCTGAGCAATGCTGTACACACACACACACACACACACGAGCCAGCTGCATGGCTGTCACACTGTCACATAGTCCATTCCCCAATTTCTGGCTCCAAATCCCTCTGTCCCTGAGTTGTCATCACTACAAAATTGCCTGAGAAAGTAAGGTTTAAAGGCTAGCTTCAGTCCCTCATTGGAAGACTGATGCCGACTCAGTGGACATGAGTTTGAGAAAGTTCCGGGAGATAGAGAAGGACAGGGAAGCCAGGAGTGCTGCAGTTCTTGAGCTCACAAAGAGTCAGACCTGACATAGAAACTGAACAAAAAAAACAAAAGGCTAACCAGTGTTTCGCATGTGTGTGTAAGACCAAGAGTGAGCCCTCACTTCTTTCCTTTCTTCTCTCCTCTCAGGTCTACCACTCCAGATACAGGGTGGAGAGGGGTGCATGGAGTTGTAAGGGAAACTTATAGTGAAAAAAATCAGAAGGAAATAATAGCAGCATCTCTGAGGCTGTTTCTCTCATTCAAAAACTGTAGGGTGAAATAAAACCTGAACTAAAATGCTGTTTCTCCTTGTTCTACTCAGTCTGAAGGCCCTAGAGGATAAACTGAGAAGTGGATGTTTTAGTAACGAACCCAGAATGAAGTATCTCAAGCTGGAAAGCGGACTTTCAGTTATCAAGTTATTTATTCGTTCAGTAAATATTTACTGGGCACCCACAACATATGTCAAGCATCATTCTAGATGGATGATAAATGTCTGTGAACAGAAGAAAGACCCTTACTACTGTGGAGCTTGCATGCTAGGAGGGTGAAACTAACAACAAACAAAATACAGAAGAAGGATATTGTGTTGTGTTTTAGACAGTAATAAGTACTTCAAGCATGGGTGTGAGAGCATTGCTCCTAGAATCAGACTGAGTCTGAACCTCAGCCCTATCCCTTCCTAATCTGGATTTTTGGCTTGATTTGTTTTGTTTTGTTCTCAACAAGGGTACCAGAAAGAGCTAGCAGAAAATCCTTGGTGGTCCAGCAGTTAAGAATTGGGCTTTCACAGCTGTGGACTGGCATTGGATCCCTGGTCAGGAGCTAAGCTCCTACAAGCTGAGCAATGCTGTACACACACACACACACACACACGAGCCAGCTGCATGGCTGTCACACTGTCACATAGTCCATTCCCCAATTTCTGGCTCCAAATCCCTCTGTCCCTGAGTTGTCATCACTACAAAATTGCCTGAGAAAGTAAGGTTTAAAGGCTAGCTTCAGTCCCTCATTGGAAGACTGATGCCGACTCAGTGGACATGAGTTTGAGAAAGTTCCGGGAGATAGAGAAGGACAGGGAAGCCAGGAGTGCTGCAGTTCTTGAGCTCACAAAGAGTCAGACCTGACATAGAAACTGAACAAAAAAAACAAAAGGCTAACCAGTGTTTCGCATGTGTGTGTAAGACCAAGAGTGAGCCCTCACTTCTTTCCTTTCTTCTCTCCTCTCAGGTCTACCACTCCAGATACAGGGTGGAGAGGGGTGCATGGAGTTGTAAGGGAAACTTCTAGGGTAACACATCCGAAGGAAATAATAGCAGCATCTCTGAGGCTGTTTCTCTCATTCAAAAACTGTAGGGTGAAATAAAACCTGAACTAAAATGCTGTTTCTCCTTGTTCTACTCAGTCTGAAGGCCCTAGAGGATAAACTGAGAAGTGGATGTTTTAGTAACGAACCCAGAATGAAGTATCTCAAGCTGGAAAGCGGACTTTCAGTTATCAAGTTATTTATTCGTTCAGTAAATATTTACTGGGCACCCACAACATATGTCAAGCATCATTCTAGATGGATGATAAATGTCTGTGAACAGAAGAAAGACCCTTACTACTGTGGAGCTTGCATGCTAGGAGGGTGAAACTAACAACAAACAAAATACAGAAGAAGGATATTGTGTTGTGTTTTAGACAGTAATAAGTACTTCAAGCATGGGTGTGAGAGCATTGCTCCTAGAATCAGACTGAGTCTGAACCTCAGCCCTATCCCTTCCTAGCTGTGTGACTTGGATAAGTTAGTTCCCCTCTTTGTGTCCCAGTTTTCTTATGACTATAAAATAAACAATAGTGCCTGCTCCATATGGTTGCCATGTGCATGAGATGAATGAACACCTGGCAAGAATTCCTGGCTGATAAGTAAGAACTACAGTTATAAAACTCGCATAACTATTTGTTAAACAAAGAGCTGCTCTAGAAAAAAAATTAAAAAGAAAAGCAACAAGAATGTTACGGAGTACGAGGTGCAGTTTCGTCGAGGATGGTCAGGTGATGCTTGAGAAGAAAACTTGAGCAAAACCTCAACGGAGGTGACAGACTTAGACAGATATACTAGACAGTCAAAAAAGAGGAAGTGCTGTTGGTGAATGTCCTAAGGTGAGGTGTGGCTGCTAAGCTTTGAGAAGGGCCAGGGAGCCAGTGTTACTTGAATGCAGCGAGCCTGGGATTCAATTAGGAGCTGAAAAGCCTCTGGGAGGAGTTTAGCTTGTACTTTAGGCAGGAAATGAGAAGCAGTTACAGTTGTAAGGAGAGGAGTGACATATACTGACTTTTTTTTTTAAGATTACTACCTTGCATTGGAAATAAATGGAACAGGTGGAGAGATTAAAAGCAGGATCTCTGGGGAGACAGGGATGGCTTGTACCTGGGTGGTTGCAGCAGAGATGATAGGAAGCATGTGGCTTCTGCAAATCCTTGGAAGATAAAGCTGAAAGGAGGCCCAGTGCAAAAAAAATCTTGTTCTACTCAGTCTGAAGGCCCTAGAGGATAAACTGAGAAGTGGATGTTTTAGTAACGAACCCAGAATGAAGTATCTCAAGCTGGAAAGCGGACTTTCAGTTATCAAGTTATTTATTCGTTCAGTAAATATTTACTGGGCACCCACAACATATGTCAAGCATCATTCTAGATGGATGATAAATGTCTGTGAACAGAAGAAAGACCCTTACTACTGTGGAGCTTGCATGCTAGGAGGGTGAAACTAACAACAAACAAAATACAGAAGAAGGATATTGTGTTGTGTTTTAGACAGTAATAAGTACTTCAAGCATGGGTGTGAGAGCATTGCTCCTAGAATCAGACTGAGTCTGAACCTCAGCCCTATCCCTTCCTAGCTGTGTGACTTGGATAAGTTAGTTCCCCTCTTTGTGTCCCAGTTTTCTTATGACTATAAAATAAACAATAGTGCCTGCTCCATATGGTTGCCATGTGCATGAGATGAATGAACACCTGGCAAGAATTCCTGGCTGATAAGTAAGAACTACAGTTATAAAACTCGCATAACTATTTGTTAAACAAAGAGCTGCTCTAGAAAAAAAATTAAAAAGAAAAGCAACAAGAATGTTACGGAGTACGAGGTGCAGTTTCGTCGAGGATGGTCAGGTGATGCTTGAGAAGAAAACTTGAGCAAAACCTCAACGGAGGTGACAGACTTAGACAGATATACTAGACAGTCAAAAAAGAGGAAGTGCTGTTGGTGAATGTCCTAAGGTGAGGGTGTGGCTGCTAAGCTTTGAGAAGGGCCAGGGAGCCAGTGTTACTTGAATGCAGCGAGCCTGGGATTCAATTAGGAGCTGAAAAGCCTCTGGGAGGAGTTTAGCTTGTACTTTAGGCAGGAAATGAGAAGCAGTTACAGTTGTAAGGAGAGGAGTGACATATACTGACTTTTTTTTTTAAGATTACTACCTTGCATTGGAAATAAATGGAACAGGTGGAGAGATTAAAAGCAGGATCTCTGGGGAGACAGGGATGGCTTGTACCTGGGTGGTTGCAGCAGAGATGATAGGAAGCATGTGGCTTCTGCAAATCCTTGGAAGATAAAGCTGAAAGGAGGCCCTGATGGCCTTCATAGCACGAGTGCAGAAAAGAGAAAAATCAAGAGTGAATCCAAGTTTGAAAGTTCTCTTAATGATTTCTCCTGTCTGCTCTCCTTACCTACAGTTTTATTCATCCACCCCCGTTTCCTCTTTGTATCTAATGCCAAGAGAGCTAGAAAAGGCATACTGTAGGGAAAGCAGAATGCATTTGTGAGAGACACTGGAACAGAAGAGAGAAGTAAAATCCATCTGGAAGAGGAATTTAAGAGTGACAGCTCCTCCCACAGAATATAGTGGAAAACAGTTCCAACTGGAAAGAGATGCAAATGAAAGGGCTCCATGGCCCCATTTTTATGCTCCCCAGGTCTCCGGGTAATCCTTCACCAGATGAAGCAGGATCAAGAAGTTTCTATGAACTGGTATGGATTTCTATATATCTTGAAGATGGGGAACAAAAGGTTCAGTTCAGTCAGTTGTGTCTGACTGTTCATGACCCCATGGACTGCAGCACGCCAGTCTTGCCATCCTTCACTATCTCTGTGAGCTCGCTCAAACTCATGTCCATTGAGTGAGTAATATACAATCATATCATCCTCTGTTGTCCCCTTTCCCTTCTGCCTTCTATTTTTCCCAACATCAAGATCTTTTCCAGTGAGTCGTCTCTTCCCATTAGGTGGCCAAAGTATTGGAGCTTCAGCATCAGGCCTTCCAATGAATATTCAGGATTGATTTCCGTTAGGAAAAAAGTTTGATCTGCTTGAAGTCCAAAGGACTCTTGAAGATGGGGGAACAAAAGGTTAGGAAATCTAAAAATAAATATTGGTGCTAAAAATCTGTCTTTGTAAGATGTAGGCTTTTTATCTCTTCTCTCTCACTCAAACCTTTGTGTCATTTCATTTTCTTCCTTCTCCATGTGTGGGCATATCTAAATAACTCCACTGTCAAAGAATAATTAATGAGCTCAGGAACTGATACTGACTTTTTTCCAGGGAAGTCTATTAAAGTCGACATACCTATCTCTACACAGAACAAGCCCAGTACCATGAATGTGCTCAAAATGGTAATTTTTCTGAAGAATGAAAAAAATCTTCTTCGTTCTATTTGTCTTGTTCTCTCAACATTTCTTTCCATCCTCTTCTTTTCTTCTTACTTCCCTTCCTCCACTCTCGCCAACTGGGTCTTCATCCATAAAAGCCATTGAGTGTTTGATGCCACAAAGGACTCATCGCTGTTAAACCACAGTCTCCTTTGGAAAAGAATTTTCCTCGAATCTGGCCACATTCATTCACTCACTAGCAGATGTTGTGGCCCTAGGCTGCATTTCTGGGGAGTAGGTAGAGAAAGAGGAAGGGATTCATTGATGTCTTCTGTCAGAAGTCAATAAGCCATCAGTCAACTCTCCAAGGCCCTAAGCAGGTGCTCTTTCCTTTTTTCTGACAGTAGCAAAGGTTCCCAAGACCCCAGATGACAGTCTCGAGGTTAGCACTCAGTGGCTCCAATGACAGGTGTTTCTCTATATAACCAGACAACAGGTGTTTGCCCGGTGCAGCCTGCCAAAAGCCAAGGAACGAGAGTAGAAAACAAAGCCCATTTGTGAAAATGACTACTGTAATTAAGAACTATGGTAATGCAAACAGTGAAGACTCATACACTTTCTCACACTCACAATCTCTCAGATTCTCTGTCCCCTGGATAGAGGAAATGACAGGCTACAAGTTACCCTGCATTACAATGTACGTGTAAATGCTCAAGTTCTCACTTCTTTGAGGAAGAGATTGAAATGAGGATTAAGGCATCTTTTGAAACCATCCCTCATAAGGTTCCTCTTTTAAAATGCATATCATTGTACTTTGGGGGATGACAGGTCAGCGTATGCTGAAGGAGACTGCCTTTGAGAGAGGTCTGACTTACTTGAAAGGCCTATAAACACACAGAAGAAAAGAGACACAGCTAAGCCATATTCAAATTGCAGTACATTTGGTGGTGATCCTCATTACAGCAGGAGATCTGGGTTTGATCCCTGGGTTGGAAAGATCCCCTGGAGAAGGGAATGGCTACTCACTCCAGTATTCTTGCCTGGAGAATCCCATGGACAGAGGAGCCTGGCGGGCTACAGTCCATAGAGTCGCTAAGAGTTGGACATGACTGAAAGACTAACATTTATTTTGGTTTTCCAGATGGCACAGCGCTAAAGAATGAGCCTGTCAAAGCTAGGAGACATAAGAGACGCAGGTTTGATCCTTGGGTGGGGAACACTCCATGGAGGAGGAAATGGCAATTCATTCCAGTATTCTTGCCTGGAAAATTCAACGGACAGGGAAGCCTGGAGTTGCAAAGAGTCCTATACAACTGAGAGACTCAGCATGCACGTAGGAGCCGAGAGGGAGGCATGGGGGTAGTTCAATTCCAGCTGTAACATACTGTGATTATTACTATTATTTTTGCCACTTATTTAACTTATTTACAGGAATGGAAAATTGATATTTTTCCAGCAGACAATATAATTTTTATTCATCATATATGATTTTAAAATCCCTTTTATAAGGACTCTGCTGGTTGTCCAGAGGTTAGGGCTCTGTGCTCCCAATGTAGGGGGCCTGGGTTCAATTCCTTATTGGAGAACTAGATCTCGTATGCCTCAGTGAGCATAGAAGATCCCATGTGCCGCAGCTAAGACCCAGCACCATGAAATAAATAAATTAATTAAAAAAAACTCTTACACATTTTTGATTTTGCAGATTTTTATATTCTCCTCTCCCAGCTCCTTGTGTATGAGTGTGTTAAATTGCTTTAGCCATATATGACTCTTTGCAAACCCATGGACTGTATCCTGCCAGGCTCTTCTGTCCATGGGAATTCTTGGGCAAGAATACTGGAATGGGTTGCCATTCCCTCCTCCAGAGGATCTTCCTGACCCAGGGATTGGCCCCATGTCCCTTACATCTCCTGCATTGATAGGTTCTTTACCATTAACGCACCTGGGAAGTCCCCAGTTCCCTAGCCAAGTTTGAAAGTTTTATGATTTTTATCTTGATTTTCTTAGTGTACTACATAGTAATATCATATTTCATTTCAGTTTTCTGTATTAAGGAGATAAGTAATGTATTATGATTCACTAAAACAGAGTAATAAATAACTTACATACTGCAATTATTGAATACTTTTATATCATGATTGCCAAAAGAATAGTCTAGAATTTTTCAGTTAGTTATTTTGCAGTGCAAAAAAAGAATATTGAAAGAAATAAAAAGAGCAGTTCACAAATAATTCTTCTAGAGGTCACAGGAATGGGATTCTTTTTGCAGTTTAAACAGCTTTTGGTTAGGCTGAAAACACTTTTTGGACTTCTCAGAAAGTTCTTGATTTTAGAAAAAGTCTGCAAGGAGTATTTCTCTATAATGTTTTGCCTAAAACTTATCTTGGTGAAAGACTAAATTGACATGAGGCATCCACTTGGGATTCTTGATATCTTTCAAATGTTGTGCCCTTTCCTTTCAATAATTTTGGTTTCCTTACCCCTTGAATACTAAAAAAAAAAATAAGCATCTTATTATTGGGTGGGGAGGGAGTTGTATGTGTGGACTAGCTCTCTGACTTAGTCTGAGAAATCAGCTTTAATCTCATTACTTTCTGAACAAGTGGCCTTTGACTGGATTGGTGGAAGGATAGGCCACGCAGCCCAGGTTTCAGCAGCTTCCTATCTATTTATCACTGGTACCAGGCTTGGTCTCACTTCTCTTCTCTTCCTTCTGTCTCATCTGGCACAAGACAGATGTCCTAGAAGAGTACACTGTGATTCTTTCTCTCCTTCCCCAGCCGTGATTTTTCTTGAATGAGTGCCCATTTGCTTATGGCCTGTCTCTCTGGATACAAACCAAACATCCAGAATGCTAAAGCTATTCCAGTACTAACACCTCTAATTGACCCTCTTTTACTCTCATAAATGAGAAAAGTCTCTGATCCCTCACTCTTTTAGCATGTCTTGGCAGTTTTTGGGGCCATTCCCTCCTCCAGAGGATCTTCCTGACCCAGGGATTGGCCCCATGTCCCTTACATCTCCTGCATTGATAGGTTCTTTACCATTAACGCACCTGGGAAGTCCCCAGTTCCCTAGCCAAGTTTGAAAGTTTTATGATTTTTATCTTGATTTTCTTAGTGTACTACATAGTAATATCATATTTCATTTCAGTTTTCTGTATTAAGGAGATAAGTAATGTATTATGATTCACTAAAACAGAGTAATAAATAACTTACATACTGCAATTATTGAATACTTTTATATCATGATTGCCAAAAGAATAGTCTAGAATTTTTCAGTTAGTTATTTTGCAGTGCAAAAAGAATATTGAAAGAAATAAAAAGAGCAGTTCACAAATAATTCTTCTAGAGGTCACAGGAATGGGATTCTTTTTGCAGTTTAAACAGCTTTTGGTTAGGCTGAAAACACTTTTTGGACTTCTCAGAAAGTTCTTGATTTTAGAAAAAGTCTGCAAGGAGTATTTCTCTATAATGTTTTGCCTAAAACTTATCTTGGTGAAAGACTAAATTGACATGAGGCATCCACTTGGGATTCTTGATATCTTTCAAATGTTGTGCCCTTTCCTTTCAATAATTTTGGTTTCCTTACCCCTTGAATACTAAAAAAAAAAATAAGCATCTTATTATTGGGTGGGGAGGGAGTTGTATGTGTGGACTAGCTCTCTGACTTAGTCTGAGAAATCAGCTTTAATCTCATTACTTTCTGAACAAGTGGCCTTTGACTGGATTGGTGGAAGGATAGGCCACGCAGCCCAGGTTTCAGCAGCTTCCTATCTATTTATCACTGGTACCAGGCTTGGTCTCACTTCTCTTCTCTTCCTTCTGTCTCATCTGGCACAAGACAGATGTCCTAGAAGAGTACACTGTGATTCTTTCTCTCCTTCCCCAGCCGTGATTTTTCTTGAATGAGTGCCCATTTGCTTATGGCCTGTCTCTCTGGATACAAACCAAACATCCAGAATGCTAAAGCTATTCCAGTACTAACACCTCTAATTGACCCTCTTTTACTCTCATAAATGAGAAAAGTCTCTGATCCCTCACTCTTTTTGCCACCCAGTCCACTTATGGAGAGTTAAGACTGGCGGTATCATACCTCTCCGCCTATGCTAGAATGACCTCTCTAGACATTATTAGAGACACACTGTGCCAGGAACAAAAGCCATCACAGGGGCTTCCCTGGTGGTCCAGTGGGTAGAGAGTCCGCCTTGCTGTGCAGGGGGTACCAGTTCCATCCCTGGGAAGATGCCACGTGTTGTGGAGCAGCTGAACCGGTGTATCCAATTACGAGCCAGCACTCTGGAGTGCATGTGCCCAAAGCCAGTGCTCTGCAGTGAGAGAGGCCACTGCAATGGGAGGCCTGCAGAGGCAGAAGAATAAAGATGGATGAAAAATAAATAAATAAAGACTTAATAATAATAAAAAATACTCAGTAGAATATGCTAAAAAAAAAAAAAAAGCCACCACAAAGAGCAAAGTGGGTTCTGTTTGCTGCAGGGAATGGAGGCAGGACCTCGAATCATGACTTTGATCAGGGAGTTTGGGATTAAATGTACACACTGCTGTATTTAAAATGGATAATCAGTAAGAACCTACTGCATAGCACAGGAAACTCTGCTCTGTGTTATGTGGCAGTCTGTATGGGAGGGGAGTTTGGGGAGAATGAACATATGTATATATATATACATATATATATATATATGGCTGAATCCTTTTGCTATTCACCTGAAACTATCACAACATTGTTTTTTGTTTTTGTTCTTTGGTTGTGCTGGGTAATTGTTGCTGCACATGGGATTTCTCTAGTTGCAGTGAACGAGGGCTACTTTTCCTTGTGGGCTTCTCATTGCATTGGCTTCTTTTGTTGTGGCGCATGGGCTCTAGGTGTGTACAAACTCAATAGTTACAGCACAATAGCTTAGTTGCTTCGCTGCATGTGGAATCTTTCTGTACCAGGGACTGAACCCGTATCCCCTGCATTGGCAGGAGGATTCTTATCCACAGTATCACCATGGAAGTCCTATTATAACATTGTTAAATGGCTATGCTCCAATATAACAGGAAAAGTTAAAAAAAAATCAAACCACAACTTTTGCACTTACATGTCACCAGGGCAAAGAATGGCATCCTCCATCTTCCATGGCTGGTCCTGAAAAGGATAAAGGGCTTCTAGTGCTTTAAGAAAACAGCATATCCTCTGCAATTGGATATTGTGTGCCGAGATACCCGGGGGCCTATAGCACTTTGGGACTTAGTGCGTGAATGTACCAGAAGCTAAAACAAAACTCAAAGCAAAGTTAATTGGAAAGCACTAGAGATGAGTTTTATGAGAAAAAGTAACTGAATCCACGCAGACAATTCACAAAAGATCTCCTGCTACTGGCAAAGGCTGCTTTGCTTTCCGACTCCACAAATACGGAGGATACCAGCTGCCTGTGGCCATTTCAAAGCAGCTGCCTCTTCAGAGAGGACTAACAGGCCCTGGAGAAAGAGGAGGAGATCTCACCTCCAGACCTGCAGAGTTCCTAATCACTCAGTCAGCACCCTGCCTGTGCACCCCTCCTCTCTGCTTCCTTCCCACACAGCCAGCCCTTCCCACCCTTCTCAGCCTGATCAGGGCTCCTTTAGCCACAGGCTATTTGTTCTTGTAGTTGCTGCCAACTTGGCTGGTGAGAAGCCAGGCCTGGAGGAAATTGAGGGTCCTGGCAGGAACGCGGACTGACATCTCCAACAGGGTCGTGCCTGACTCCTCCCACAATGCAACTGTGCCTGCGTTGAAAATCCTATGGAGCTATAAGTCACTGTGAGATCCCCAGGGAATGGATCTCACAGAATGGAGAGGCAGGGCCAGATTGAAGCCCTTCACTAAGGAAAAATTTCTGAAATCCTTTGGGCTTTTGTCTGTTTGAATCAAGCCAAGAAAACCAGCCCCTGCCTTGCACTGCAACAAGCCCATATTAAGTGTGGGCACCGCCAGTAGCGGAGATGTATGGAGACAGACTGCCTCTGAGCAGAAGCATGTGTGAAGTTCATAGAGACCCGGAGAGCTGAGTTCAAGGGTTGGAGAGCCTTCCAGAACTCTGGCAGCACTGCCCAAGGTTGCTCATTCAATGGCACCACTATCTCTGGTCCTTCTCCATCCCAGCCTGAGGCACTGTAGGAAGCACCAGGTTTTGGTCTCACCTCTGTTTCCAGCCAGAGGAAGAGTGTGTAAACAGTAACCTTGTCCCTCCAGGGAAGAGAAGGATGGGTACTGACCCTTTCATCCTCATCTCTTTCTCCCTAGACTTTTGACACTGGTCTGAGGAAACAAATCATTATGTCTTGCTTTTCAATTGACTCGTGTCTCTAGTGACTGGAGCATAGGTACAGCTACAAAACACCTAAGAGAAATTCACCCCCTGGTTCTCACACAGAGCTGGAGGAAAACTGGAAAGAAACTCAGGCACTGGGGCTAGGAAAGGTAAGCCCGAGGAGGTGGGGCTACCTAATGGGAGGTTGGAGGGTTGAGGAACTAAGGAGGTGGGGATGGCAGCTGATGCCTAGAGGATTGGGGGTGGAGGCCTGTCCACCTGTTGGTTAGTTTTTCGGTGCCCACTCCAAGGGCGATGAGTCTTGGAGGGCCGTTTGCCTTCTCTCTGCAGGTATCCAGGAGCATCCATCTCTCTGACCTTGCTTCCGAGGCTGGGAGAGCGCAGAAATTAAGAACAGCAGGGTGCACTGTCCGCGGGCTCGCCTCCACCTAAGCCCTAGCGACCTTGACCAGGCTCATTGACCTGTGAATAGACTGAGGGATCATCTCCAGCCAGGGGCTTTTGATGATAAAGGAATCAGGGGAAAAAAAAAAAAAAAGTGGTATAGGATTGCACTCTCCTTTGAGTGGAGTTGATGGGAGTAGAGCCCGGGTAGCCAAGACCGTGAAATGAGAATTTTTTCGACCACAGATTGGTGGTGGACACAGGCTTAGAGGATCTGCGATGCCCAGGGAGGGTTAGGCAGGGCGGGCGTCGGGCAACTGGTTCCTTTCTCAGCGGAGTTGCGGGGTGTGGGGGAGACGTGCTTGTTCAGCGCAGGGGACAGGTGCAGCGCTGTCTCTTTCGCTGCTCAGTTTTTGCGCGTCTTAAAACAATTTTAATGACCCAAATACATATTCATCCTTCTTGTAGTGGCACAACAGCTACAAGGGCACCCACCCTACAATGTCATGCATACCATACTCTTTCAGTTTTAAGCACGACCTTTCCTAGTCACAAGAACTGGTTGTTTTCTCCATTTAGTGAATGCTCTGCTTTTCCTGGACTTTCACTCAGACCCCAGAGGAGGTCGGAGGGCACTTCCCTACCTCCAGGTGGAGCTGGGCTAAAACTTGAACGGCGTCTTGGCCTTTCTGGCTCATCCCTAAACAAAACTTTGATCCCTGGCTGGAATCTTGCAAGAGATGAGAGGGATACAAGAAAGGTTGCTTCACTGGGAATGGGGTCAGAGAATCTGAAAAACAGGGGAAAAGAAGAGGAGAGATTTCAGTTCAGGAGGCTCAGTCCCAGAATGGTTTTGGCCTTAGGGCTTGGGAAAGAGGCTGAGGGTGTATCCCAGGTCAGTCACTCTCCCACTGTTTCAACAGGCTCCCAGGGAAGAAGAAGGGGAGACACAAGCACCTGGATTTGCTTTGGAAAATCTTTGTCACTTGAGGCATGAGTAGTCTACAGTGAGACAGGCGGGGGAACTTACTGATCACATCCAGCATCGCCAGTGGACCTTAAACCCTGACAGCTTTGTCAGAGACTTGAGGGCATTACCGACGGGAAGGCACAGTGCCCGGGCTCAGCAGCCCTCAATCATTCACCCTGAAAAGAGGTAATGTCAGTCAAGGAGATCCTTCTGAGGGACCACCTGTCTTCAGTGTCCACTTTCAGGATTGCCTTGCAAGAATCTGCTTACCTGTGGTTGTTAAATGGGAAGCCTAGAGCTTGAGCCTAATGCAGCGGAAAAAGAACAGGTGTTCAGCCCAGGACAAAGTATCTTATACAGGGCTTCCCTGGGTGGTGGCTCAGACAGTAAAGAATCTGCCTGCGATGCTGGAAACCAGGGTTTGATCCCTGAGTTGGGAAGATTCTCTGGAGAAGGAAATGGCTACCCATTCCATTATTCTTGCCTGGAGAATCCCATGGACAGACTACCATCCATGCAGTCACAGAGAGTCACGACTGAAGAGACTTAGCATTGAAGTGACTTAACATCTTGTACTATGTGTCAGGAGCATTGTGCCCAGGCCATGCACATCTCCGTGTAATATGTACGCCCTTTCTTCTCCCTCCCTGTGCCCAGTGACTTCACTAAGTTGTTCAAGTGACTTTCTGTTTACAGCTACCTGGATGTTAAGTATTCTAGCCATAGAAGATTTCCAATCCTGGAAAATAAACAAGTGCTTTTATGTGCCTCTCATTACCGAGATAAGAATCCTGAAGTGGGTACTCAATAATGGAGAAAGCCACATCTCTGCCTCTGTCTTAGCTGATGTGAATTGACCTTATTGGTCCAAATCACAGCATTTTTCATTAAACCGAGCAGTGAATAATGGACCAAAATGTAGTTTAAAGCTTCAAATATGTTTCCAGACGGAAATATTTCAAGAATGTAAGCCAGGTATATTTCTCAGATAAATGACCGTAGAGGCATTGCCTACACGGGAATTCTCCGTTCTCAGGTTTCCTGAAATCCAGAGCGGGCATCATTAATCATTCAATGGGGTCGGCCCTTCACTCGATGGCAGCTCTGAGTAAGCTGAAGCGAGCCGCGAGCTAATCCTTCCTGCCACGGGGATCCTGGGGCAAGAGAAGGACAACTGGACAGTCAGTCACAGGCGCTGGTGTCCAGCCCCAGCCGCTCTTGCTGGGCTCCCAGCACGGTGTGCCTGTGCGCTCGCCCTTCCGGACGCAGACCGAGAGCCGTCAAGAAGGAAAAACAAATTCGGTGGCAGGGTGTTGAGCGCTACCAAGAGTATCCCAACAGGAAAGCAGCTCGAGCCCTGGCGTAATAGCTTAGGGTGGCTCTCTAAACACGGAATCCATCCACTCCTTAGCGTTTCTGTACATCAGCAGCCACAACCACCACCAAGCCGTCTCCCCAGCGCGCCACGCCAAATCCTTCCCAAGTTGTGCTGCAAATCCTTGTTTGGTCCCTGGCCGCAAACACTTGCAGAGGGGGGATCTCCGGCGGGATGAATCCCCCTCGGGACGCAGTTCCCGAGGGAGCCCTGGGGCCCGGGTGGTGACAGGCGGGTAGGCTGAGCACCGAGAAAGGAACTTGGAGACTGGGTCCAAGGCAGGCGAGGGCGCGCGGCTGGGACGCCGGCGTGCGGCAGAGGTGGGAGACCAGGAGCACTCACTCGGCGTTTCAATCCCCCAGTCCCCGGGGAGGCCCGGAGTCCCCCCCAGGGCCGTGACTAAGTTGTTCAAGTGACTTTCTGGATGTTAAGTATTCTAGCCATAGAAGATTTCCAATCCTGGAAAATAAACAAGTGCTTTTATGTGCCTCTCATTACCGAGATAAGAATCCTGAAGTGGGTACTCAATAATGGAGAAAGCCACATCTCTGCCTCTGTCTTAGCTGATGTGAATTGACCTTATTGGTCCAAATCACAGCATTTTTCATTAAACCGAGCAGTGAATAATGGACCAAAATGTAGTTTAAAGCTTCAAATATGTTTCCAGACGGAAATATTTCAAGAATGTAAGCCAGGTATATTTCTCAGATAAATGACCGTAGAGGCATTGCCTACACGGGAATTCTCCGTTCTCAGGTTTCCTGAAATCCAGAGCGGGCATCATTAATCATTCAATGGGGTCGGCCCTTCACTCGATGGCAGCTCTGAGTAAGCTGAAGCGAGCCGCGAGCTAATCCTTCCTGCCACGGGGATCCTGGGGCAAGAGAAGGACAACTGGACAGTCAGTCACAGGCGCTGGTGTCCAGCCCCAGCCGCTCTTGCTGGGCTCCCAGCACGGTGTGCCTGTGCGCTCGCCCTTCCGGACGCAGACCGAGAGCCGTCAAGAAGGAAAAACAAATTCGGTGGCAGGGTGTTGAGCGCTACCAAGAGTATCCCAACAGGAAAGCAGCTCGAGCCCTGGCGTAATAGCTTAGGGTGGCTCTCTAAACACGGAATCCATCCACTCCTTAGCGTTTCTGTACATCAGCAGCCACAACCACCACCAAGCCGTCTCCCCAGCGCGCCACGCCAAATCCTTCCCAAGTTGTGCTGCAAATCCTTGTTTGGTCCCTGGCCGCAAACACTTGCAGAGGGGGGATCTCCGGCGGGATGAATCCCCCTCGGGACGCAGTTCCCGAGGGAGCCCTGGGGCCCGGGTGGTGACAGGCGGGTAGGCTGAGCACCGAGAAAGGAACTTGGAGACTGGGTCCAAGGCAGGCGAGGGCGCGCGGCTGGGACGCCGGCGTGCGGCAGAGGTGGGAGACCAGGAGCACTCACTCGGCGTTTCAATCCCCCAGTCCCCGGGGAGGCCCCGGGAGGAGTCCAGGGAAGGCGCGGAGCTGAATTCCGCGCCGCCTTGGCTCGACTGGAGGTGGCCGTGTGGCGCGTGAGAACTGCTGGGGTGCGTGGCCCGGGTGCGCGCGCGCCCGGCGTTGGGGTGCAGCTTCTCTCCGCCCGGCTTCCCCTCCCACTCGCCCTCTCCCATCCCCTCCCTCCTCCACACCCCCGCCCCCGGGACGGCGAGGCTCCCTCCCCGCACCGGCCCGAGAGTACACAAAGCGGCGGGTGAGGGGCAGCTTCGCAGGCGTGCACGGAGCAGTGAGATCACTGGCGTTATAAATATCCCAGTGCCAGCGCCGAGATCCGTTCGGGTGGCCTCTCTCTCTCTCCCCCTCTCCCTCTCTCTTCCCCGAGGCTATGTCCACCCGGGGCGGCGAGGGGGGCAGCGCCAGAGGCACGCAGCCGCGCGGGGGCTACGGGGCCCAGAACCAGCCCTACAAGATGCACTTAGGACCCCCGCGGCTGAAAGCATGAGCTTGTCCTTCCTCCTCCTCCTCTTCCTCAGCCACCTGATCCTCAGCGCCTGGGCTCAAGGGGAGAAGCGCCTCGCACCCAAAGGGCACCTCGGACCGGCTGCCGCCGACAGGAACCCGGGAGGCGCCCGCAGCAGCCGGAGCAGCAGTAGCACCACGTCTTCCTCTTCGCCCTCTGCGTCCTCCTCTTCCCCCTCCTCCGCGGCTTCTCGGGGCAGCCAAGGAAGCGGCGTGGAGCAGAGCAGCTTCCAGTGGAGCCCCTCGGGGCGCCGGACCGGCAGCCTCTACTGCAGAGTGGGCATCGGTTTCCATCTGCAGATCTACCCGGATGGCAAAGTCAATGGCTCCCACGAAGCCAATATGTTAAGTAAGTTGCTTGCTCTCCTTCTAAACCTGTCGTAAGCGGGCGGCTGGAGCATCCGGAGGGACAGCCGGCTATTCCCTGGGTTGTAAGCGCACCTTCCGGAGCCTTGGCCACTGCGATCCAGCCGGCCCTCGAAACAGCCGGGACGGGTTGGGCGGAGAGGCGTCTGTCTGGCGCGCGCACACTTACCCGTCTCGTGGGTTTGGGGAATGGCGATTCTTGAGGTGCAGGCTGCCGGGAGGAGCCTGGTGCAGACACGCACTTTGTTTCCAGTGTGCCCTGGTCCCAAAGAGGAGCTCCAGCCTTTGCCCGAAGAAAAAACAAACAAAAATCTTTCTTTCTCCTTATTGAGTTTCTGTTGATCTTCTGCTTCTGTTTACCAGACTAGCATCTTTTCACTGGGCAGCAAAGTGCAACCTTTTCCCCTGCCTGTAACTGAAGAGCTTTTTAAGAATAATCAAATCTCACATACACATCCCCACCCCCAAAACCGCTGCCATAAACCCCAAATTAATACATACATATATATATATGTATCCATATATGTCTGTTGTAGCTATGTACATATTTGCACATTATATACATATAGAATATGCAGGTATATCAAAGGGGAGACCAGACACTTTCTGAGTGGAAGAGGACAGTGGATCTAGAAAACTGGACGCGTTTAGAGAGGGAGACGTGATGCACGTTCGAATGATTGATTCCGGAGTTGGGTTTAGCAACATTTCGTGTCTTGAGACCTTGTGAGGAAGAGTGGCCGTCCTTTGGCCCCCAGGGACAATTAAAGAAAGGTTTTCTCTTGTAGAGGATATTTTAGAGGAAGTTCAATTCGGTACCTGTGAAGTTTTTGTGGGTTTTTAAAATTTTACCCAAGTTTTACGGTTTTTTTCTGAGTTTGGCTCTTTCCCTCCTTTCTCATCTCCTCCCATCCACGCTGAGATTCCAGACCGTCACTGCCGCTCCGGATTCTTTTCTCTGTCTCTCTAAGGCAGCTGAGTGGAGAGATGTGTGGGACTGGGGAGATCTCTGCGGGCGGTGTCCTCGGTCGGGCCAGATGGCTCTTGCAGCCGGGGTTGGTCCAATAGATAGACGCACAGCCCGGGCCTAAGGGACTCAGGGAGAGTGGCCCCGAGACAGAGCTGCGCTGTCGCCCGGCCCGGAGTCTCAGCTTGTTGGCTCCCAGGTGTGCTTAACCTTCTCTGCCTCAAGCCAATGACCCCACGGGTTTCTTCTGACCCGCTCCGGAGGGGCGCCACTGCAGGGCTGGAAGTCGCCCCGACAGGGCTGGAAATGCACACATTGGTGGGGTGGCCGGCTGGCAAGCTTTCTCTGGGGAGTTCAGGAGGCGGGAAGCATCGAAATGGGAGCTGGTCCACACCTTGGTGCTGTCCCTCACTGCTTCGGGCTCTGCCACCCCAGCTGGCTGCACTGCACGTGGTGAGGTGGTCTGGAGCACGGAACCCAAAGAGGCCTTCTACATCCGCCCCAGTGAATCCCAGGGCCTCTCACAGACTCTTTAGAGGGGACTACTTTTTTGTTTTTCTTTTTTAAAAATTATTTATTTATTTTATTTTTGACTGTGCTGAGTCTTCCTTGCTGAGTATGAGGGAGTGGGGGCTAGTCTTTCTTGCCATTCATGGGCTTCTAATTGCTGTGGCTTCTCTTGTTGCAGGAGGTGGGCTCAGGAGTTCTGGCACAGGGCTTAGCTGCTCCCTAGCATATGAAATCTTCTGGGACTGGGGATTGAACCTAGGTTTCCTGCACTGGGAGGCAGATTTTTATCCTCTGAACCTGCCAGGGGTGTCCAAGGGGCCTGCATTTATGTTTTAGGCTTCTTGGCACTAATTATACGTCTTAACCATCTTTGGTGACAAAAAAGGCAAGGTCAGTTAGAGCTAAGGGGAATTTCCTGAGATTCTAGGGTAAGCGAGAATTCTGTCTAGTTCAGTATTTCCATCTGTCCTCATTTTGTCCCACCCAACTCTCCTTTCACTAGACCTCAGAGCTCATTTCCCCACTTCTGATAATTTCCCCCTTTCTCTTATTTGAGCACTGTTTCTAATCTGTTCTTCCTGTTGCTGTTGTCTACTGGCTAAATGCATTTGACTCTTTGTGATCCCATGGACTGTAGCCCACCAGGGTCCGCTGTCCCTGGGACTTCCCAGCAAGAATACTGGAGTGAGTTGCCATTTCCTTCTCCAGGGAATTTTCCTGACCCAGGGATCAAACCCACATCTCCTGCATTGGCAGGCAGATTCTATACCAGTGAGCCACCAAGGAAGCCCATTCTTCATGTAGTTTATTCAAAAACTCAGCCTCAACAGAAGATAACTTCTATGTTCTCAAGGGAAAATCCAAAGTTAACCTGCAAGGAGCCACAGGCTGGATCCCAGGGTGGGTAAATGGATGTGTTGGATTGGGTTTTGGTGCACGAGGGAGTCTGAAAATCAGACTCATTCCCAAGGTATCCACCCTTTTCTCTTGGAAGAAACCACAAGAGACAAAGATTTTTGCAGCTTAGGCCTTGTGGAGGAGAAGTTATAGAAAAGCATAGAAAGGAAAATGAGAACAAATCATCAGAGAAAACATTCAGTGAAAGAAGACATTGGCTGGTATTTATTCCCAAGATGTATTTTATTTTGAAATCCACTTTGAAAGATATCTAGCAAAGAACAGATACAAAATGCTGCTTTGTTTCTTGAATGAAACTGAATAAATGTGCCTAAATAAAACTTTCTTAATTTAACACTTTCCTAATTCATTTCAGTTTACAACAGCCTTTCAGAGTTTAGTTTGCATCTTTTGCTTGGCTTTTGATTATTCACTCATTTCTTAATTTATTTATTCATGTACCCAACACAGGATACTTAGTTCAGCAAGCTTGACCTTCTGGTTAGTTTTGAGTTAGGTGGGATTTTTTTTTTTTAACCTTTGTCGTCTATAGGTTTTTCTCACAAAGGAAAGTATACTTTGTTTAAATCATGGTGATTTTCAGTTTTGTAATGCTTGGTATGTCCTATACTGTGTCATAAGATTTTGCTACCATTGACCCATGAAGAATTTATGAAATATGTCATATTTAAAAGGATTTCATGCAAGTTGGACGTTTAAAATGAATCTCTGTTTATAAGTAGCTGGGAAAGAGAAACAGATATGCTAATTGCAGTTGGTCATAGATCTTTTTGAAGGTAGCACTTGATGGTTTCCTGATACATGTGTAAACTCAGGAGTTGTTTATGGAGTATTGGTTACAGTAGATGAGGAAACATTTGTCCCAATCTCTTAAGAGACATTGTGAGCTTGGACCATGAGGACTAATGAGCATATATCAGTTTTAGCTCATCATCTAATTCTACTACCTGTGAGTTAGCAATGATAGAAAACTTACATTATTTTGACACAGCTCGTCACAGCGCTGTAGAGAATCAAAACTCTGCCACAAAACTGAGTTCTAACAGATGCTTCTAAACTCCACAATTTTCTGTAATGTTTGTCAGAAGAGGTAAATATATATGTGTGTATGTTTCACAACTATTATTAGACATTAAATGTTTTGCAAACCCTGAAACCCATTAAATGTTTTGCCATCAGAAGTACATTGGCCGTATGTTTTGAAACACAACTTGTTCAGTTAAGGTGTACCACTTAATATAGTCTTAGCTTCTCTTATACAATAATTATCTCAAATTTTAAAGACAAAAGTATCAGAAACAACAGAGGAAATGCTAGGGAAGGATGAAAATGGGCAAGACAAGAAAGATGATAAAATTCCACTACTGAATAGAAAGAGAATCTTTTCTTTAATTTCTATAGCTTTCAAATTTAGTTTTAATACAGTGCTTCTGTTGGCTTTCCTTGGGCTATTGAAGAATAGGCAATCAAGTAACTATTTAAGGAGTAAAAGCTTAAGGTTATAGTTACACAAAGACCAACTGTTCACATAAAATATGGAAATTCCAATTAGCTAAACAAAACTTTCAGGTTTACTAACTTTTAAAAACCTGAATTCACTGTCAGCTTTGATGTTGATGTAGAATCAACCCTCTATATAGTCCACAAAGCCTAAATAAACCAGAATCTACATGGAAACTGTCAAGTGGCAAATATACCAAGGTAATCAGTGAAGACTGCTAAACTAGCTATATCAAGACTCAGATTTGATAATGACATAGCATATTGATTGCTGTGTAAAAATTAGTAGAGAAAGTTTAGTTTTCAAATTTCAAAATTTTCAAATTTGAGAATTTTCCCGTGGACTGTTGGGAGATTCTGAATACATAGAATATTTGTGTATCTTATTCACTGATAAAAGAGAAAAAAGGGAGAAGTCTGCATAACTGTATCAACCATCATTGAGAGAGTCTTATTGTATTAAAAATTCTAGAGGGCACGGAGTATACAAATGTAGGTACTGATTTTATTATGGGAATAACTTTACTTTGTAATGCACACTTATGTTTGTAAGTGGATTAGGCAGTGAGAGACACTGAGTTCCTGCATCCATCAACCTAAATGTCAATCCCAAAATTCCACTGAGAGAATAATTCCTTCAATTTAGCACCGCTTTTTCCTTTTGATCTTCTTAAATGTGAACAGCCTAGGATAGATAACATGGCATCACTTGCACTTTAATATGAATTAATTTATACTGATTTCTCTCCCTTCCCGACCATTCCCCCAGCAGGACCAAGATAGCAGGAGGGTACTAAGACATGTGTTCATACCTGTGTATACATGGGGTGTCCTGCAGAGGAAGAGAGGTGGTGAGAAGGTCAAAGAAACAATCCAATTTCCAGTGAACAAACATTCATTGTCTATGGTCTGGAGACATGCTTGGCCTTCCAGTTTTTCTTAGTGATACCATTTGGGCTTCCATGTGCATTGTAAATTTCCATAAGGCTTATTATTACTGACCCCTAGGAGGAAATTACTAAAATTGAAAAAAATCTTTTGAGAAATTTTGCTTCTGTTGGCTTTCCTTGGGCTATTGAAGAATAGGCAATCAAGTAACTATTTAAGGAGTAAAAGCTTAAGGTTATAGTTACACAAAGACCAACTGTTCACATAAAATATGGAAATTCCAATTAGCTAAACAAAACTTTCAGGTTTACTAACTTTTAAAAACCTGAATTCACTGTCAGCTTTGATGTTGATGTAGAATCAACCCTCTATATAGTCCACAAAGCCTAAATAAACCAGAATCTACATGGAAACTGTCAAGTGGCAAATATACCAAGGTAATCAGTGAAGACTGCTAAACTAGCTATATCAAGACTCAGATTTGATAATGACATAGCATATTGATTGCTGTGTAAAAATTAGTAGAGAAAGTTTAGTTTTCAAATTTCAAAATTTTCAAATTTGAAAATTTTTCCCCGTGGACTGTTGGGAGATTCTGAATACATAGAATATTTGTGTATCTTATTCACTGATAAAAGAGAAAAAAGGGAGAAGTCTGCATAACTGTATCAACCATCATTGAGAGAGTCTTATTGTATTAAAAATTCTAGAGGGCACGGAGTATACAAATGTAGGTACTGATTTTATTATGGGAATAACTTTACTTTGTAATGCACACTTATGTTTGTAAGTGGATTAGGCAGTGAGAGACACTGAGTTCCTGCATCCATCAACCTAAATGTCAATCCCAAAATTCCACTGAGAGAATAATTCCTTCAATTTAGCACCGCTTTTTCCTTTTGATCTTCTTAAATGTGAACAGCCTAGGATAGATAACATGGCATCACTTGCACTTTAATATGAATTAATTTATACTGATTTCTCTCCCTTCCCGACCATTCCCCCAGCAGGACCAAGATAGCAGGAGGGTACTAAGACATGTGTTCATACCTGTGTATACATGGGGTGTCCTGCAGAGGAAGAGAGGTGGTGAGAAGGTCAAAGAAACAATCCAATTTCCAGTGAACAAACATTCATTGTCTATGGTCTGGAGACATGCTTGGCCTTCCAGTTTTTCTTAGTGATACCATTTGGGCTTCCATGTGCATTGTAAATTTCCATAAGGCTTATTATTACTGACCCCTAGGAGGAAATTACTAAAATTGAAAAAAAAAATCTGTTTTAGAGAAATGTTTTCTGGAATTTATATGCATGTGATTTAGTACACAATACTTAGAATTTCTTAATGAGTTGCTGAGTTTCAGCATGAAAAATCAATCGGCCTATCATCTTTCCAGACAGGTGAGAGGAAAGAGGTAGAATTGTGGGGTTTGAAAAATCTGCTCCAATATTTTTCAAAAAAAGACATTCATGAAATTCCTCTTAAAGTTACTTTAAAACTATAATCAGAACAGCGTTCCCAATATTATATTGTAATTGCATTAAAATTTAGGACATCATACTAAAGTTGCCTATTTGAAAAAACAATTATCTAAGCTCAGCTGTTTTTCTTTCCTATATTCTTCATAACTTTAAATAGAATGATATATATATATATATAATTATAGTTTTAAGGTTTCAATTAATATAATTTTCTAAAAATTATAGAATCCTTTTATTCTCAGACAATACTCTTTTTTTTTACATAGGAACTTACAAGAAAAGTCATATAGTATGTAATAAAATAATACTTTTATATGTATTATTTCATCTTTCTCACATTTAAAATTTATTGCAATGCAAATTTTATGTAACATATACATGCAGTTGAGTCAAAATGGGTCTTTCTTCAAAATAGAATATGTTGTCAGAAGTCAATTATATAAGCAAAACTGTATTCCCATTAAATAAATATTTACAGAGGCCTTTTGTCTTGACCTTTTAAATGTTAACCTGCAACACATTCCCCAGCAGGATCCAAGAATAAAAACATGGCATCTCTTGCACTTTAATATGAATTAATTTATACTGATTTCTCTCCCTTCCCGACCATTCCCCCAGCAGGACCAAGATAGCAGGAGGGTACTAAGACATGTGTTCATACCTGTGTATACATGGGGTGTCCTGCAGAGGAAGAGAGGTGGTGAGAAGGTCAAAGAAACAATCCAATTTCCAGTGAACAAACATTCATTGTCTATGGTCTGGAGACATGCTTGGCCTTCCAGTTTTTCTTAGTGATACCATTTGGGCTTCCATGTGCATTGTAAATTTCCATAAGGCTTATTATTACTGACCCCTAGGAGGAAATTACTAAAATTGAAAAAAAAAATCTGTTTTAGAGAAATGTTTTCTGGAATTTATATGCATGTGATTTAGTACACAATACTTAGAATTTCTTAATGAGTTGCTGAGTTTCAGCATGAAAAATCAATCGGCCTATCATCTTTCCAGACAGGTGAGAGGAAAGAGGTAGAATTGTGGGGTTTGAAAAATCTGCTCCAATATTTTTCAAAAAAAGACATTCATGAAATTCCTCTTAAAGTTACTTTAAAACTATAATCAGAACAGCGTTCCCAATATTATATTGTAATTGCATTAAAATTTAGGACATCATACTAAAGTTGCCTATTTGAAAAAACAATTATCTAAGCTCAGCTGTTTTTCTTTCCTATATTCTTCATAACTTTAAATAGAATGATATATATATATATATAATTATAGTTTTAAGGTTTCAATTAATATAATTTTCTAAAAATTATAGAATCCTTTTATTCTCAGACAATACTCTTTTTTTTTACATAGGAACTTACAAGAAAAGTCATATAGTATGTAATAAAATAATACTTTTATATGTATTATTTCATCTTTCTCACATTTAAAATTTATTGCAATGCAAATTTTATGTAACATATACATGCAGTTGAGTCAAAATGGGTCTTTCTTCAAAATAGAATATGTTGTCAGAAGTCAATTATATAAGCAAAACTGTATTCCCATTAAATAAATATTTACAGAGGCCTTTTGTCTTGACCTTTTAAATGTTAACCTGCAAACACATGAAAATTAATGAGAATTTTGTGTGTTTTTTTCCACTATTATACAATAGTTTTGCATTTAAAGCCAGGCAGTTTTCCAGACGGTGGTACAAGTACCTTGAACGATGCAGAGCCAGAAGTTAACTGGCAGAAATATACAATCAAGTCTCCTCCTTTTCTACCAATTCCACATTGTCTATTTTGTATCTGTCATTCTACGCATAGATAATTTCTTGTGTTCTCCCTGTCTCATTTTTAACAGACGCCTACTCAGTATTCTCAATTGCATCCCCCATCTCTGAAATATCCAAAATCAATAATGCTGTTTTCAATATCACTGTAATTTTGAGAGAAATGTAACTTTGTATCAGATATTCTAGTCATGATTTATTAGTATTATTATAGCACTACATTGTGCAATAAATTTATCTCTACAAAGGATTCTGGATGCTTTGTAACTATTTGATAAAATGATAATGCTTCTAAGTCTTTGGGTGTGCATCACAGTCAGTTTATACAGTAAAATCTATTGTAAATAGCATTTTGAAAGCATTTTGAAGAAAAGAATTCCTAAGACACAGTGTTTTTATTTTTCTTTTTTAGGAGTTTTTTTTTTTCCTAAAAGCAAAAGTAGTTTTGAGTAGTTTCTAGATATGGAGGAAGTTCATTTTAAAGAAGCATCTATTGATAAGGCAGTCGCTGCAGTTTTCTTCAGATATGTTTCTTTACTCCAGGCCTAAAATGCTTGTCACAAGAACAATAGTTCCCCTATGAACTTTCTGATCAAGTACTTTTTAAAGATGAGATCTAATAAATAAGTGACAATACCAGCTACAGTTATAGGCATTAGGTCACATTGTGCAACATTAAGTGTTCTAAAAAGATATCCATGTATGCGTTTATATGTATTATATACATGTGTGTCCACAATACACTGCTTTTTGTAAATTGAATAGTTTTATATATACTTCAAATACTGCAGTTGGAGATTACTATTTTAAGGAAATCTGGTGAACTTCCCTATTCAACAGCGTCCCATTGACATATTCTAATTAGAACATATGCTCAAAATATTACAGATTGAAATGTTGAGTTCTTTTCCCTCCTCCCTTTCACACTCACTTGCTTCCCTTCCTTCCTTCCAGGGTTTTTTTAAGCTTTAATGAATAATATTATTTTATCTTTTTTTTTGACACTTTGATATAGGCAGTTAAGATACAGCACTGTGCTTTTCTCCAGTTCATATAATACTATGTACGAGTTTATGGCAAACAGATAGGAATTCCAATTATATACAGACTGAGCTTCAACTTCTTAAAATACTCTATGAATTGGGGTGTGATCCTTTATGACCCAGTGAAGGTGGACTTTCAAATTAAGGAATTAATTTGGAAATTAGGAAATTAGATTTCAAATTAGGAAACAGAAGGGTATTGACTTGATAATTCTGATGCAGAGATACCAGATCTACACAATAGCATAATAAAACACCTCACGAAATTTTCGGCCAAAGAAAAGATACCAGATCTACACAATAGCATAATAAACCTCACGAAAGGATTTTTCTAAAAGATAATGCTTCTAAGTCTTTGGGTGTGCATCACAGTCAGTTTATACAGTAAAATCTATTGTAAATAGCATTTTGAAAGCATTTTGAAGAAAAGAATTCCTAAGACACAGTGTTTTTATTTTTCTTTTTTAGGAGTTTTTTTTTTTCCTAAAAGCAAAAGTAGTTTTGAGTAGTTTCTAGATATGGAGGAAGTTCATTTTAAAGAAGCATCTATTGATAAGGCAGTCGCTGCAGTTTTCTTCAGATATGTTTCTTTACTCCAGGCCTAAAATGCTTGTCACAAGAACAATAGTTCCCCTATGAACTTTCTGATCAAGTACTTTTTAAAGATGAGATCTAATAAATAAGTGACAATACCAGCTACAGTTATAGGCATTAGGTCACATTGTGCAACATTAAGTGTTCTAAAAAGATATCCATGTATGCGTTTATATGTATTATATACATGTGTGTCCACAATACACTGCTTTTTGTAAATTGAATAGTTTTATATATACTTCAAATACTGCAGTTGGAGATTACTATTTTAAGGAAATCTGGTGGACTTCCCTATTCAACAGCGTCCCATTGACATATTCTAATTAGAACATATGCTCAAAATATTACAGATTGAAATGTTGAGTTCTTTTCCCTCCTCCCTTTCACACTCACTTGCTTCCCTTCCTTCCTTCCAGGGTTTTTTTAAGCTTTAATGAATAATATTATTTTATCTTTTTTTTTGACACTTTGATATAGGCAGTTAAGATACAGCACTGTGCTTTTCTCCAGTTCATATAATACTATGTACGAGTTTATGGCAAACAGATAGGAATTCCAATTATATACAGACTGAGCTTCAACTTCTTAAAATACTCTATGAATTGGGGTGTGATCCTTTATGACCCAGTGAAGGTGGACTTTCAAATTAAGGAATTAATTTGGAAATTAGGAAATTAGATTTCAAATTAGGAAACAGAAGGGTATTGACTTGATAATTCTGATGCAGAGATACCAGATCTACACAATAGCATAATAAAACACCTCACGAAATTTTTTCCAGAAAAGTCATTCAAACTGCAAAATGTCTCAAACCATAATCCATGAAACACTTCACTGAGCTAACAACTCCAAATTATCTGTATTGTTTCAGTATCTTGTTATGTGCAATCTTTAAATTAGGAACTCGCTAAATGATACAGTATGATAGATGTTGATTTGTAGTCTTATAACTATGATCATTTGAGAAGAGGATTTGTTTTGTTTAATTAAATATTGCTGTCAAGACTTCCAGTGATTTATACTAATCTTGAGCGCAGTTGTATGTGCTTTAACATTCAGACTACTGTCTTATCTCTGACAGAGCAGCAGTGCATGAGAATTATTTTGTAAAACATTTTAAAAAGTCGTTTCCATTCCTATAGAACTTGAAACAATTCTGCTGTCAAGCACTACTACTAAAAGTGACTTATCATGTGTAAGAAAAAAAGAATACTAATGAAGTGCAACTAAATTTTGAACCTTGAAATTTATCATTTTAAACGAATACTTAAATGTTAGGCGGCTTTCTCCTTTTACATAATAAATGTCACAAAAACCAAGGATGTTAAATACTTTTTATAAACTCACAACAATAATGGGAAAAAATCTATGTAGAAATTTATTTCTTCAGAATGATATACAGAGGTGTCTGTGTTTTATTTTGGGATTTCTGTCATCCTAGTTATTTTGGAAATATTTGCTGTGTCACAGGGGGTTGTAGGAATACGAGGAGTTTTCAGCAACAAATTTTAGCGATGTCAAAAAGGAAAACTCCATGCAAGTGTAAGTAGAACCACTTTATTTTTGTTAAAGGTGTTAACAGAAATTTTACATGTGTAAAATGGAATAAAGTGATTTTTCCAAATTGATAAATAGGACTTTGCCCAGAGAACTTAATGTTTTTGTTTTTGTAAAATTTTATTTCCATTAAACCAAGAGACTTGTATGTGTTTTTGTAATTAATCATTTAAATATTTTAGTTATTTGAAACGATAACAAAAAATCCACAAAAAGTTTTAAGGACAAGTTTATCTGAAAATAGCATTCTCTAAGTGATTGCCATTATGTGTGTCTTAAAAGTGGTCCAAGTGAGGAGAAATATTATGGAAATACTATATTATATTTTTAATTGACATATTGATGGTGATTGTGTGTGAATTCAGTAAGTCACATTCTTAATTTTAAAAGCTACTTAGGATGTCAAAAATGGAGTCAAAGTAATAAAACATGTGCTCATTTTAATACATGTAGAGGGAAAAAGCCAGTAATGAGATTTTGACCATTAATAGAGAAATTTAAGTTGATTTATTTGAGAGCTGTCAAGACTTCCAGTGATTTATACTAATCTTGAGCGCAGTTGTATGTGCTTTAACATTCAGACTACTGTCTTATCTCTGACAGAGCAGCAGTGCATGAGAATTATTTTGTAAAACATTTTAAAAAGTCGTTTCCATTCCTATAGAACTTGAAACAATTCTGCTGTCAAGCACTACTACTAAAAGTGACTTATCATGTGTAAGAAAAAAAGAATACTAATGAAGTGCAACTAAATTTTGAACCTTGAAATTTATCATTTTAAACGAATACTTAAATGTTAGGCGGCTTTCTCCTTTTACATAATAAATGTCACAAAAACCAAGGATGTTAAATACTTTTTATAAACTCACAACAATAATGGGAAAAAATCTATGTAGAAATTTATTTCTTCAGAATGATATACAGAGGTGTCTGTGTTTTATTTTGGGATTTCTGTCATCCTAGGTATTTTGGAAATATTTGCTGTGTCACAGGGGATTGTAGGAATACGAGGAGTTTTCAGCAACAAATTTTTAGCGATGTCAAAAAAAGGAAAACTCCATGCAAGTGTAAGTAGAACCACTTTATTTTTGTTAAAGGTGTTAACAGAAATTTTACATGTGTAAAATGGAATAAAGTGATTTTTCCAAATTGATAAATAGGACTTTGCCCAGAGAACTTAATGTTTTTGTTTTTGTAAAATTTTATTTCCATTAAACCAAGAGACTTGTATGTGTTTTTGTAATTAATCATTTAAATATTTTAGTTATTTGAAACGATAACAAAAAATCCACAAAAAGTTTTAAGGACAAGTTTATCTGAAAATAGCATTCTCTAAGTGATTGCCATTATGTGTGTCTTAAAAGTGGTCCAAGTGAGGAGAAATATTATGGAAATACTATATTATATTTTTAATTGACATATTGATGGTGATTGTGTGTGAATTCAGTAAGTCACATTCTTAATTTTAAAAGCTACTTAGGATGTCAAAAATGGAGTCAAAGTAATAAAACATGTGCTCATTTTAATACATGTAGAGGGAAAAAGCCAGTAATGAGATTTTGACCATTAATAGAGAAATTTAAGTTGATTTATTTGAGAAATCTTCATCTTGTATTTTTGTTGTATCGAAAACAGTTATGTTGTTTTTTTTTTTTCTTTTTTTTTCATGCAGCCCCAAAGGGGCAACAATTACTTCTTAAAACTGAAGACTGATTCTATTCTGTCTCATAAGCTTTCTTTTTTTTTTTTGACTACTTGTACAGTTTGTAGTCAATTTACAAATTACAGATTTCTATGCTTTTATTCTGAAAATGCTCATTGCTTGGGAAATATTTAAATGTTTTAAAGATAGTAAATGATATTTAACTTAGTTTTCCCATGCAGAGATTTCCTTTTTATTAGTATTAGTATTTATACATAGCCCTTAAAAAGTTAGTTATGCTTTGTCTGTGGTGTAGTAAGTTTTGTAATATTAAATCATTTTAAAAAGAAGTTCTTTAAAGTTACTACTTTAATCCTTAGTCACTTTAATTCTTATTGATAAATTGAAGCTATAGGAAGTTTTAATCGAGTGCAATAAATTGAAGCATTAATTATGATTTTTACTTTATAGACCTTTAAAAAGTTGAAAGACAATTTCACTTGGTTTAATGTTTAAGATTTTTTGTTTTCCTTTCTCTAGCATCTAAAGGTGGCTTGTTAATATCTTTGGAAGAGACATTAGAATTCAAGCTATTTCTACTATTATTTGGGGATTAAATGAGATAATATATACATAGCTTTTTAGAATAGTATTAGGTACCTTATAAGTGTTCAATACATATTATCTACTATTAATAATTCAAATTTAACTTAAATATAGTAAATTACTAAAACTTCAGTTTACTAAATTTGTGTTAACTTCTTTATTCATTGTTTGTAAAAATTACAACTAGATTTACTTATTTCATTTCTGAGCTGATTATTATGCTCTAGCAAACTATAATATAGTATTCATAAAATAATTGCTCTAGTTTATAACCTATTTTAAGGGCCAACATTCTGCTGTGGAAAAGTAGGACATGCCATTTTATTTTTAAAGAATATTTGATTGCTAAAAATCCACATACAGAGTAGAAAACAATAATCAAATTCTTCTGCACTGAATAACTTCTTCAGTCTACTCTGGTCATAAACAATTGAAACACCTTCAAAATCTAAGCATAAAAATATGCAATTCCTGAAATTTTTCTTCTGTTGTTCACTTATTTTGGGTGAAAATCTTAATTTTTTAAATATTCTGATTCAAGCCTTAGGACATGCAAAAAATAGACTACTTTGGGCCAGCTTAAGGATAATTGCAACAGCAAGTAAAGTATTACAAATGGATGCCAATTAGAAAGGTCAAACTGAGAGGTTAGGATACATGATTCCTCTGTCAAATGCAAGTAACAAATTTCTAGAAACTTGACCCGAATGTCTAAGGAGGGCTGGCCGAAATAATGCAGATAATGCAAAAACAGCATCTGTTACTCTTTCTCCTCTTGGCAGGCTGAAAGTTATTTCATGGAATAATGACTTTTAAACAGTACAAAGCAAGCCTTGCTCTTGTCACTCATTGAAGCTCTTTGATATAAAAGTCATTCTGATGACTTGGAGCTGAATTGTAGATAAAATTAAGCTCTATGATTATGTGATTTAAATTAAAAGTCAATTTACAATGTTTAAGATGTTTTGTTTTCCTTTCTCTAGCATCTAAAGGTGGCTTGTTAATATCTTTGGAAGAGACATTAGAATTCAAGCTATTTCTACTATTATTTGGGGATTAAATGAGATAATATATACATAGCTTTTTAGAATAGTATTAGGTACCTTATAAGTGTTCAATACATATTATCTACTATTAATAATTCAAATTTAACTTAAATATAGTAAATTACTAAAACTTCAGTTTACTAAATTTGTGTTAACTTCTTTATTCATTGTTTGTAAAAATTACAACTAGATTTACTTATTTCATTTCTGAGCTGATTATTATGCTCTAGCAAACTATAATATAGTATTCATAAAATAATTGCTCTAGTTTATAACCTATTTTAAGGGCCAACATTCTGCTGTGGAAAAGTAGGACATGCCATTTTATTTTTAAAGAATATTTGATTGCTAAAAATCCACATACAGAGTAGAAAACAATAATCAAATTCTTCTGCACTGAATAACTTCTTCAGTCTACTCTGGTCATAAACAATTGAAACACCTTCAAAATCTAAGCATAAAATATGCAATTCCTGAAATTTTTCTTCTGTTGTTCACTTATTTTGGGTGAAAATCTTAATTTTTTAAATATTCTGATTCAAGCCTTAGGACATGCAAAAAATAGACTACTTTGGGCCAGCTTAAGGATAATTGCAACAGCAAGTAAAGTATTACAAATGGATGCCAATTAGAAAGGTCAAACTGAGAGGTTAGGATACATGATTCCTCTGTCAAATGCAAGTAACAAATTTCTAGAAACTTGACCCGAATGTCTAAGGAGGGCTGGCCGAAATAATGCAGATAATGCAAAAACAGCATCTGTTACTCTTTCTCCTCTTGGCAGGCTGAAAGTTATTTCATGGAATAATGACTTTTAAACAGTACAAAGCAAGCCTTGCTCTTGTCACTCATTGAAGCTCTTTGATATAAAAGTCATTCTGATGACTTGGAGCTGAATTGTAGATAAAATTAAGCTCTATGATTATGTGAATTCTTTGTAAACCAATTGTCCAAGTCCAGCGTGTCTTATCTGAGGTCTTATTAGCACTTTTCCTCTAGATGGAAACCCAATTAAATTATGAAGTGACTTGTTTTTAAGGAAGTCGAATTTAGAAATAGCTTTAATCCATCCTGAAAATTATTAGCTTTCTACCAGATGGTTTCTTTCCTCTTTTCAGTTTCTAGATAAATATGTTGGAAAGTTGTTCTTATAACTTTAACTATAATTATTTGTTTAATTTAGTTTGATTTTTATGAAATTTCATCACCACTAAAAAAGCTAAAATGCCTTACACTTCTAGGCACTTCTAAATGTGTAGTTAGTGAGTTGCTTTAAATTTATAATCATGGAAAGGCATTTAAAAAGTACTTTTATAATCATTCCTATATATATATATATATATATATATATATATATATATATACACACAAAATCATCATGTTGTAAATCTTAAACTTACAGAATTTTATGAGTTGTATGTCAATTGTATCTCAATAAAACTGGAAAAAAATTTAAATTAATGAAGAGTAAATTTGAGGTTCTGTCTACAAAGTGAGTGTGAACGATAAATGTAAAGTATTCATATAATTTTGGAGAACATAAACCTATAGTGTACTGATCAATATTCAGGAATTATAGTAGATTTTCCTTATTTTATATAGTAACAATCAAACAATTAAAATCAGTTACTAGGTAGAGACAAAATATCTGCATATTTCTTTAAAAGTTCTTTCTCTCATATTATCTCATTAACATGGTTAGGTGAGGAGACAGTCTCAGAGATGTTAAATACTTTGCTAAGTTTCCACAGTTAGCAAAGAATTAAACCAGAATTAGAAACTGTAAAAATTCTCTCTCCCTTTCAGTGCTGTACAACTTGGTAGGGGAAAAATTAGCTTGAGAGAAGATATTCTGTTTCATTTGGAAATATTTACACTATTTTCAATTATTATTTTATAGGAATTACTAATTGCATATTTTAATAATATTTTTATACTGCATTTTAAAGAGTGAATACTGTGGTTCATCCTTAGAGTATTTTTGCTTGTTTTTCTCTGTTATTCCAAGATTTGGGGTGGGGGGGGGAATATTTTTTTCTTTCATCTACTTCTGTGCTTCCAGTACTTGATTTTAAAATCTAGAAAGGAGATGTGTCGCCACAAAATGTATCACACAGTTTTGTAAATGTTGATTATTCCATTTGATGAGGAGCTGCACAGGAAACGTCTTTCAGGATGTACTTCTGGAGCAGAAAGGAGGTCTGTTTTGTTCACAGTTTAAATGTTGGATTATTCCATTTGGATGAGCGATTTTGCTGTTTCACAGGAAACAGTCTTTGTTTGATTTTTATGAAATTTCATCACCACTAAAAAAGCTAAAATGCCTTACACTTCTAGGCACTTCTAAATGTGTAGTTAGTGAGTTGCTTTAAATTTATAATCATGGAAAGGCATTTAAAAAGTCCTTTTATAATCATTCATATATATATATATATATATATATATATATATATATATACACACAAAATCATCATGTTGTAAATCTTAAACTTACAGAATTTTATGAGTTGTATGTCAATTGTATCTCAATAAAACTGGAAAAAAATTTAAATTAATGAAGAGTAAATTTGAGGTTCTGTCTACAAAGTGAGTGTGAACGATAAATGTAAAGTATTCATATAATTTTGGAGAACATAAACCTATAGTGTACTGATCAATATTCAGGAATTATAGTAGATTTTCCTTATTTTATATAGTAACAATCAAACAATTAAAATCAGTTACTAGGTAGAGACAAAATATCTGCATATTTCTTTAAAAGTTCTTTCTCTCATATTATCTCATTAACATGGTTAGGTGAGGAGACAGTCTCAGAGATGTTAAATACTTTGCTAAGTTTCCACAGTTAGCAAAGAATTAAACCAGAATTAGAAACTGTAAAAATTCTCTCTCCCTTTCAGTGCTGTACAACTTGGTAGGGAAAAGTTAGCTTGAGAGAAGATATTCTGTTTCATTTGGAAATATTTACACTATTTTCAATTATTATTTTATAGGAATTACTAATTGCATATTTTAATAATATTTTTATACTGCATTTTAAAGAGTGAATACTGTGGTTCATCCTTAGAGTATTTTTGCTTGTTTTTCTCTGTTATTCCAAGATTTGGGGTGGGGGGGGGAATATTTTTTTCTTTCATCTACTTCTGTGCTTCCAGTACTTGATTTTAAAATCTAGAAAGGAGATGTGTGCGCCACAAAATGTATCACACAGTTTTGTAAATGTTGATTATTCCATTTGATGAGGAGCTGCACAGGAAACGTCTTTCAGGATGTACTTCTGGAGCAGAAAGGAGGTCTGTTTTGTTCACAGAAAATATTTTAGACAATGCTTCATGGTCAGTGGACATGAAGATGAGGAACCATATTATCAGCTCGGAACTCTCAGATTTAGGCAGCATGTATGCTGATTTCCTTTGTGTACTAAATCTGTTAATTTCATAACAGAAGTTTTATTTGAACGTCAGCCATCTCTTTGTGCTCTGCTCCGTGCGCTGGTCAGCCTACACACTCCTATTCATCTCCCTGCGGCTCTGCTTGAGACCTTAACTGGTAGACCCTAAGGAGACAAGGCAGTCAGATTACTAGTGTGCGGGATTTTTCAACATCCTTTACAAGGGTGGAGGTGTTTGGTCTTCTTCTCCAGATGTCTTGAGAATCACCTAGAGTAGCCCTAGGTAATTGTTTAGGTCAGAGCCTTCATTCTGGCTGCTGTCTTCTTTTCTCAACTGATGTGAGGCTGAGCACCCCTCTCCTTCCGACTCTCTCTCTGCCTGCCTGTCAGCTGATGCTCCCTCCTCACTCTGTTCTTGCTCTCTTCTCAGGTTTGTTGTCTTTATCCAGGGTCCCATAGAGAGCCTTTCTGGTTTTATCTGAGGTGGGTCTGCGTATAAGAGTGGGAGGTCCTGAATGTGGTCGTTAAATTGTGTCATTTTTCTTAAACTGAGTTGTTTCCCTTAATCTTTTGATTTGTCGTCTCTATCAACTATGAATGGAAGAAAGTTAAAGTGATAATACATGGTGAGAGTGGAGTGTTTTTAGTGAGATAATACATATAAAGCACTTAGAATAGTTCCTGGAAAGTACTCAGCATTTAATGTTAGAACAGATTTTCCTGAATTGGCTCTTAGGCAGCTGTTTCCTGATCCTGTAGCTTCTCTCTTCTCTTTCTGATTTTGGGGTCAGGCAGCTGTGACCCGCTCAGATATTTAGTCCAGCCTCAAATCCCATTCATTATTGGCCTTTTTTTTTTTCTTTAGGTCCAAACTCATCTTGCGTACAGTAGCCTCTCTTCTTGTGGATTTTCCTTTTCCTAAGGAACTTAATTTGAAAACAAGGATTTCCAAAGATCATAATCTCATAATTTTTTAACATCCTTCTTGTGCATTGTGTTTTTTTCCCTTAAAATCTATATCTTGGAAAAAGTGGTTATCATGAATTTGCCAGTCTTTTCATAAAGTATACATGATCACCCATTGACTGTTGGGGAAAAACATTTTAGCTTATTTTAAACATACAGAAAGAAGCACGTGGTGGAATTATTTTTGTTTCTCAGGATTTTAGGGGATCATGCTTGGAAGGAAAGCTAATTGCAGAGTTTACGAAACAGGCATGGAATGTATGCTTGATCAGCCCTGAGCAAGGACTAGAAAAGCCTCCTTTCTTGATTTCAGAGGGTGCCAGCTGACTTGGCCAGGATGAGAATCTGGACTGGATGGACTTCCTGAGCTGCGGGCAGTGTGAGAAGGAGTCCACAGCCCCAAAGCTGGGCATATTTATTAAAAGGGTAAATGGAAGCTTGAGTGATGGTTATCATCATCATTAAAAAAATAATTTATTAAGCAGTCCACACTTGCGGTTAAGACCATGGCCTCTGTAAAGGCATTGAATAGAAACTTCCTGTATACTCTGTGCTGTGTTGTGCTAAGTCATTTCAGTTATGTCCAACTCTTTGTGACCCTATGAATTGTAGCCCACCAGGCTCCTCTGTCCATGGGGTTCTCCAGGCAAGAATACTGGAGTGGGTTGCCATGCCCTCTAGGAGATATTCCCTATGCAGGGATAGAACCCATTCCTTAGGTCTCCTGGATTGGCAGGAGGCTTCTTTATCACTAGCACTTTATCATTAGCACTAGGAAAGCCCTCCTCTTATCCTTCAAGAGCTTTCAATTTACATAGTAAAACTGAGTACCTAGTAACTCAGGCTAAAAAAAGTGGGATCAGGGTTCTGCCTTTACAGTAAATGTGCTTTGTCTTAATTTCATACTATGCAAATCTCCCAGAAGGCCTATTTTATTGAAGAAAACTGCATGTGATAAATTGACCTGTAGCTTCAAAGATTCATTTTAGCCTAAAGCGAGAGAAGGCCTCAGTTGGTTGGGCGAATGGCATTTGTTTTTCACCTGTATTTTAATGTGGAGCAACTTCAGGGCAAGGTAGTACTATATAGAAGCCTAGGAGATGCCCTTTGGTTCACAGGGTGTTACCAAGAGTGTTTGAATCTAAGATTTAATAGATGACATTTAATTCATAGGTCTACCTCGGCACTTGGTAATTGTGGGGATTTAGAGGAGTTATTTCCTTTACTTTTCTGGCTAGAAAATCTGATATTAGCATCTGAATAGTTGTGGAATTAAGTGAGAATGAACTAACATATGTGAAACATAGAGCACATGGTAGCCCTCATTAGCCCAACACTTTTGAGCTATTAAGAGCATCAGAAAGTAAACTCAAATAACATGTTTCTGCCAAATGTGGTTTTCTCCTCACCTGAGTCAAAATCACACAGGATTCTGATTGATGATGGAATTATAGGGTCTAAACTCAGACTTACTAAAACAATTGCTGGAGATAAGGCCTGTGTGCCTGCTAAGTGGCTTCCATCATGTCCTGATTCTTTGTGACCCTATGGACTATAGCTTACCAAGCTCCTCTGTCCACGGGATCCTCCAGGCAAAAACTGGAGTGAGTTGCCATGCCTGCCGCCAGGGATCTTCCTGACCCAGACATTGAACCCCTGTCTTCTGTGGCTCCTGCCATGAGGCAGATTCTTCATGCCTGAGCCAACCAGGGAAGCTGGATAGGGCCTTGGGAGTCTGCATTTTGATTTGTTTCCTGAGTTACTTTAAGTCAATTCATGAAGTACAGAGGAGGAAACATCGTATGGTTGGCATTCTTCATTACCTCCAGTGGATGTATTATTAAATCCAACTTGCATTTCCCAGGAGGTTTAATGGTAAAGAATCTGCCTACCAATACAGGAGATGCAGCGCATGTGGGTTCAGTCAGGATGCTCCTCTAGGAAAGCCCTCCTGTTATCCTTCAAGAGCTTTCAATTTACATAGTAAAACTGAGTACCTAGTAACTCAGGCTAAAAAAAGTGGGATCAGGGTTCTGCCTTTACAGTAAATGTGCTTTGTCTTAATTTCATACTATGCAAATCTCCCAGAAGGCCTATTTTATTGAAGAAAACTGCATGTGATAAATTGACCTGTAGCTTCAAAGATTCATTTTAGCCTAAAGCGAGAGAAGGCCTCAGTTGGTTGGGCGAATGGCATTTGTTTTTCACCTGTATTTTAATGTGGAGCAACTTCAGGGCAAGGTAGTACTATATAGAAGCCTAGGAGATGCCCTTTGGTTCACAGGGTGTTACCAAGAGTGTTTGAATCTAAGATTTAATAGATGACATTTAATTCATAGGTCTACCTCGGCACTTGGTAATTGTGGGGATTTAGAGGAGTTATTTCCTTTACTTTTCTGGCTAGAAAATCTGATATTAGCATCTGAATAGTTGTGGAATTAAGTGAGAATGAACTAACATATGTGAAACATAGAGCACATGGTAGCCCTCATTAGCCCAACACTTTTGAGCTATTAAGAGCATCAGAAAGTAAACTCAAATAACATGTTTCTGCCAAATGTGGTTTTCTCCTCACCTGAGTCAAAATCACACAGGATTCTGATTGATGATGGAATTATAGGGTCTAAACTCAGACTTACTAAAACAATTGCTGGAGATAAGGCCTGTGTGCCTGCTAAGTGGCTTCCATCATGTCCTGATTCTTTGTGACCCTATGGACTATAGCTTACCAAGCTCCTCTGTCCACGGGATCCTCCAGGCAAAAACTGGAGTGAGTTGCCATGCCTGCCGCCAGGGATCTTCCTGACCCAGACATTGAACCCCTGTCTTCTGTGGCTCCTGCCATGAGGCAGATTCTTCATGCCTGAGCCAACCAGGGAAGCTGGATAGGGCCTTGGGAGTCTGCATTTTGATTTGTTTCCCTGAGTTACTTTAAGTCAATTCATGAAGTACAGAGGAGGAAACATCGTATGGTTGGCATTCTTCATTACCTCCAGTGGATGTATTATTAAATCCAACTTGCATTTCCCAGGAGGTTTAATGGTAAAGAATCTGCCTACCAATACAGGAGATGCAGCGCATGTGGGTTCAATCCAAGTCAGGATGCTCCTCTGAAGTAAGGAATGTCAACCCACTCCAGTATTCTTGCCTGGAGAATCCCACGGGCTGAGGAGCCTGACAGGCTACAATCCATGGGGTCACAGAGAGTCAGATATGACTGAGTGCTCATGACCGAGCACTCGACGTATTTTCTCAAGCATGAAGACTTGAGATATGGAATGGCCAGATACTTAATGCCAAGTAGGAAATACGACCACACTCTAGGATAGCATGGCTTGGCTGCACCTGACCCATATGATGCTTGTAAAGAGTAAGAGGCAGCCCTCAGGGTGCATGCTGCCCTGTTCTGGGGTTCTCTGCTTGGGAGCAGTTGGAGTACGACCGGGCTTTTGGCCTTCACTCACCATCCAAGGTGGTTACTTCTGTGCTGGGAACTTTTTGCATAACCATACAGAAGAGTCTGGGCTTAAGGCACCTGACCTGGGCAGTCCCATTGGCTGCTGAGTAGGGCTGGGAACCAACGCACACAGAGAGAATATAAGGGAACCGGAAGTAGGGATGAAGACAAGAAGAAAACTTTACCTAGAGCACAATTTGGTTTTTAATTGGGTTTATTATGATCTATAAGAATAATTTAATTATTTAATAACATTATATGGCCTATGATGGCATTTTAATTATTTAGGTCAATTTCTTAACTTTATAAAGTTTTTCAAGAGAAAGAGGCAAATCAAAGAAAGAGTGAAATAAAGCATTAAAAATTGATTAAATATTCCACAGACTCCAGGATTTGTATTGCTGTTAGTTTGAATTCAATGCTCTTTATACACCTCTTTCACACCTCATGTATTTACTTCCATAATTGCACATAGTGAGAATTGGAACTTATTGACGCACAGTCAACCCCCTTGCTATAAGATTCTCAGTCATCGTGGAGCTGAAGCTGGTAAGGTGGAGGTGACGATTTGTTTCCTGAGTTCAATTCATTACCATCGTATGGTTGGCATTCTTCATTACCTCCAGTGGATGTATTATTAAATCCAACTTGCATTTCCCAGGAGGTTTAATGGTAAAGAATCTGCCTACCAATACAGGAGATGCAGCGCATGTGGGTTCAATCCAAGTCAGGATGCTCCTCTGAAGTAAGGAATGTCAACCCACTCCAGTATTCTTGCCTGGAGAATCCCACGGGCTGAGGAGCCTGACAGGCTACAATCCATGGGGTCACAGAGAGTCAGATATGACTGAGTGCTCATGACCGAGCACTCGACGTATTTTCTCAAGCATGAAGACTTGAGATATGGAATGGCCAGATACTTAATGCCAAGTAGGAAATACGACCACACTCTAGGATAGCATGGCTTGGCTGCACCTGACCCATATGATGCTTGTAAAGAGTAAGAGGCAGCCCTCAGGGTGCATGCTGCCCTGTTCTGGGGTTCTCTGCTTGGGAGCAGTTGGAGTACGACCGGGCTTTTGGCCTTCACTCACCATCCAAGGTGGTTACTTCTGTGCTGGGAACTTTTTGCATAACCATACAGAAGAGTCTGGGCTTAAGGCACCTGACCTGGGCAGTCCCATTGGCTGCTGAGTAGGGCTGGGAACCAACGCACACAGAGAGAATATAAGGGAACCGGAAGTAGGGATGAAGACAAGAAGAAAACTTTACCTAGAGCACAATTTGGTTTTTAATTGGGTTTATTATGATCTATAAGAATAATTTAATTATTTAATAACATTATATGGCCTATGATGGCATTTTAATTATTTAGGTCAATTTCTTAACTTTATAAAGTTTTTCAAGAGAAAGAGGCAAATCAAAGAAAGAGTGAAATAAAGCATTAAAAATTGATTAAATATTCCACAGACTCCAGGATTTGTATTGCTGTTAGTTTGAATTCAATGCTCTTTATACACCTCTTTCACACCTCATGTATTTACTTCCATAATTGCACATAGTGAGAATTGGAACTTATTGACGCACAGTCAACCCCCTTGCTATAAGATTCTCAGTCATCGTGGAGCTGAAGCTGGTAAGGTGGAGGTGACGTGGGTCCTGTTTTCAGTAGCTTATTTGAAATCTGATTCACCTCTCTACTTCACACCTGAAAGATAGTCTTTATGTCGACCTCACTTTTTCCAGGGTAGTAGTCCAGTTCTTTTATTTATTTTTTTAAATTTTAAATTGGAGGATAATTGCTTAACCATGTTGTGTTGGTTTTTTTCTGTAAAGTGACATGAGTCAGCTATAAGTATGCATATACCACCTCCCGCCTGAGAGTCCCTCCCACCCCCACCTAACCCCCTTCGAGGTCATCACCGGGCACCACAGTTCTTTCATTTTAAAAGTATATACTTTGCTAGGGGATTTTTTATAATTCAAAAAGAATTTCAAGAATTAAACCTAGCCTGGAAAGTTTATTATCTAAAATTGTATAATGGTAAATGTATATAAATTAAAATGCCTCTGCTGCTTAGTGACTCTGTTATATAGATGTTTGATTTGTGACATTAAGGACAGACATGCACCGCTTAAGGTCACCATCTTGTCTGAACAGGGCCAGGAATATTGACAAGAACAGTTTCTCTGGAAGAAACTAGATCTCCCGATGAAAGAAAAGACTCACTGAAATGTTCGTTTCAAATGGTTCTGTTCCATCAGAGCTGGAGGAATGTTTCAGTCAAAACATTAAATTAGGAGTCAACGAAGAAAGCCCAAACAGTCTGACTGTGTTTACACCGGTTTTAATGTGGAGTTTGGAATGACTGAAATCCTGCAAGTCGTGTGTGGGTGGGTCCTCAAAATTCTGAATATCTCTACGCCGTGTGACAACTAAGTGGGCCTTGAAAAATCTAGAGCCTGAACAGCCAGCCATCCTGTTAAGAGATTTCTCTTAAGAAAAGAGAAAAAAAAGAAAGAACATGAATCTTCAGGGGGAAAAGAGAAAATTTTTAGATCGAATAATTTTAGGAGGTAATATCATTAAATTTTCACCCCTATAGAATTGCTATAGGTTAATATACTGTGTATGTGTGTGTGTGTGCCTGTGTGTCTGTGGGCCACATCAGTAAAAAAAATGATGAGTTCCTTCTTTATTTTCTTTGACACTGTCAGGGGGAAAACGGTTATATATGCAGGACACTGTAAAAAATGTGTCAAAATTGAAGAAAGCAATCACTGCTATCTTTATTTCAGGAAAATGATTTTTGTGTGTGTGTGAAACAGGAGTAGAAGTCAGGTCAAAGTATAATGTACTATACATTAGAAATGTTATTCAAGGACATTTTAAGGGAAAAAAATCTGAGGCAGGGTAAAAATACATGCTGAGAACAATAGAAGGCAGAAGGAGAAGGGGATGACAGAGGACGAGATGGGTGGATGGCATCACTGACTCACTGGACATGAGTTTGAGCAAGCTCCGGGAGATGGTGAAGGACCAGGAAGCCTGACATGCCTCAGTCCATGGGGCTGCAAAGAGTCGAACACATCTGAGGCTGAACTGCACTGACTCTTTTTAAATGAAATCTTCTACACCTTTCTAAAATGCTTGTCCATTTATGTAGCAAAAAATATTCCAGGTGACTATTATTGTTGTTGTTCACCCACTGAGTTGTGCCCAACTCTTTTCCATCCCATGGACTGCAGCACATCAGGCCTCCCTGTTTTCACTATCTGCTGGAATTTTCATGTCCATTGAGTCGATAATGCCATTCAAACATCCCATCATCCTCTGCCACCCCCTTCCCCGTCTGCCAGATGACTATAGTTTTTATTTTACAATAAAGCTTGGAGATTTGTAATTTGGTGGGAGAGCATCAAAGTCCTTTTAAGAGCTGAGCAGACAAATCTGTTTTGACTTGTAAGAAAGCCCAGTTGAAAGCCAACGGTAAATGTGTGTTCTTCTAAAGGATGTCAGCATAGCCTCTGTGATGCCTTCCGAGGTATGGGCTAGTATGGGTTAGGATGTGGTGAGAGAAAGTCATAGGAAGTGTTTCTTTAAAACACCAGTTTATACCCTGCCAGAGACCCAATCCAAGGAATTGCCAATAGAAGGGCTCTTAGATACATAGCTTCATAGCCCTCAAAAAAGCTTTTCGGTTGAACTACACATGAATATAGACTACGTAGACTGCTGTCCATAAGATAAATGTGCTGTTGAAAATACTCTGAAATTTCTTGTCTTCTAGTATTGTCAATACCTTGCCCAAGTCAAAAATTCCATGTGACAACATGGGTCTATGTAGATTACCTTGCAGTGTTCAGGCTTCCAGATTACAGTGTTGGAATCTGTTCAGCAGAAGACTGTTTGGCATTATTAGAAAAGCAAGGGAATGAAAGGGCTTTAATTCTAGTATAGAACCTCTGTGATACAGAAATATCTGTATCTATATCTATATCTATATCTATTGTTGTTTAGTCACTAAGCCATGTCCAACTCTTTTTGTGACCCTGTAGACTATAGCCTTCCAGGGGTCTTCTGTCCATAGGATTTTGCAGGCAAGAATATTGGAGTGAGTGTTTAATGTTCATATATACATACGGGTCAAGATACTTGGCATTCCAAAAATTCAGGATGTTATACAAATAGTGCTCCCTGAAATTGTGAAACCTAACCCAGGTTATGGACTCTTCCGTATTTGACGAAGCCTCCAGATCCTTTACCTGGAAAAATATTTTGGTTCTTACAATAGCTCAATGGCAGCAAGGATTGTGAACGAAGAGTCTAAAGCTAAGAACTGAATTGGCAGAACTGGCATTTAATTGTGGGTCTATATGACCCCTCTAGTTTTATTTTACAATCATTCAAACATCCCATCATCCTCTGCCACCCCTTCCCGTCTGCCAGATGACTATAGTTTTTATTTTACAATAAAGCTTGGAGATTTGTAATTTGGTGGGAGAGCATCAAAGTCCTTTTAAGAGCTGAGCAGACAAATCTGTTTTGACTTGTAAGAAAGCCCAGTTGAAAGCCAACGGTAAATGTGTGTTCTTCTAAAGGATGTCAGCATAGCCTCTGTGATGCCTTCCGAGGTATGGGCTAGTATGGGTTAGGATGTGGTGAGAGAAAGTCATAGGAAGTGTTTCTTTAAAACACCAGTTTATACCCTGCCAGAGACCCAATCCAAGGAATTGCCAATAGAAGGGCTCTTAGATACATAGCTTCATAGCCCTCAAAAAAGCTTTTCGGTTGAACTACACATGAATATAGACTACGTAGACTGCTGTCCATAAGATAAATGTGCTGTTGAAAATACTCTGAAATTTCTTGTCTTCTAGTATTGTCAATACCTTGCCCAAGTCAAAAATTCCATGTGACAACATGGGTCTATGTAGATTACCTTGCAGTGTTCAGGCTTCCAGATTACAGTGTTGGAATCTGTTCAGCAGAAGACTGTTTGGCATTATTAGAAAAGCAAGGGAATGAAAGGGCTTTAATTCTAGTATAGAACCTCTGTGATACAGAAATATCTGTATCTATATCTATATCTATATCTATTGTTGTTTAGTCACTAAGCCATGTCCAACTCTTTTTGTGACCCTGTAGACTATAGCCTTCCAGGGGTCTTCTGTCCATAGGATTTTGCAGGCAAGAATATTGGAGTGAGTGTTTAATGTTCATATATACATACGGGTCAAGATACTTGGCATTCCAAAAATTCAGGATGTTATACAAATAGTGCTCCCTGAAATTGTGAAACCTAACCCAGGTTATGGACTCTTCCGTATTTGACGAAGCCTCCAGATCCTTTACCTGGAAAAATATTTTGGTTCTTACAATAGCTCAATGGCAGCAAGGATTGTGAACGAAGAGTCTAAAGCTAAGAACTGAATTGGCAGAACTGGCATTTAATTGTGGGTCTATATGACCCCATCTCACACTCTTATCCTGTGCTGTGTTCATTCGATTTCCTCTATACGGAACGCCGAGCCTTTTCAGAGCTTGTTCTAGCCTACTTTGTCATCCTCATCTCTTGGGCCTTTCTCTACGCATCTTAAGTGGAAATCACACTGAACTACTTTTAATAGTGTCCTGATGACCTGTGAACACACCCTTCCTGATCCCTGAAAATTCTCTCTTGTCACCTTTCTGTTATCTCGTACTTTACGATTCAACTCAAAAGTCTTCCTTTTCTAGGAAGAACTTCCTGTCCTCTTCGCTGCCACCTCTGTCCTCTTAGATGCCTAGTCCTCTCTGTGTATCACTGTCAAAATTCCTTTGATCAAGTTGCACCATAATAAATGTTTACTTCTTTGCTTATTCCACTGTTCTGTGAGCATTTCCAGGGTAGACGTGGTGTGTGTGTGTGTGTGTGTGTAGAGAGAGAGGGTGAGCAATCTGACCGAAGTGTTGCTAGGGACTCCAAAGGAGTTTTCTTTTCTTCCTGGCATCAAACAGACTCTCCTGTATCATTGTGTGAAGATACATCTTTTCCTAAGGAACTCTAACATATGCAATATTAATAGGGCCATATGCTACCCCTCTCTCAGCACCAGGAAGCACACTGTTAAGATTAAAAACTGTATTCTTGTTTCAAAGGATAACCTGACCCCATTTCTCTGAATGAATTCATGTTTTACCTTGCAATTGTTTCTCAATTCTCAATAATACCCTTCTCATTCGCTGGAGAAGGGAATGGCAACCCACCCCAGTATTCTTGCCTGGAGAATTCCATGGACAGAGGAGCCTGACGGGGTCGCAAAAAAATCCTTGGGGTCGCAAAGAGTCTGACATGACTGAGCAATCAACACCAACACCTGCATTTTCATTTTCATTACAGTCCTATTTAGTTTCTTATTGGCTTAAGTGGGGGGAATCTTATGCTAGAAGTCAAATTTCTAACTAAAAATTTCAAAGTCGTTTAAAAAGAGTACCAGAATTTAAATATATTGAGTTCCTATTATTTCATTATACACTGATAATATTTCACAATTGTATAATACATAGTAAACAAAAACAAGCATTACAAAGGTGAATAAAATAGGAATATAGAAAAGAAAATAGTAATTTTAAAGCAACTTTAAAAGAAGCAAATGTGTCTGTCTACAGAGAATGGAGTTGGACGGCAGGGGCCAGTGGAATTCTTGTTTTTCTTTATAGTCCAAAACTTCTTTTTTATTCCCTGCTGAAAATATTATTACTACTTGAGTTTCCTTCTCTTCTTCTTTTCTCCCCCCTAGGCCAAATTTACAGATGACTGCAAGTTCAGGGAGCGATTTCAAGAAAACAGCTATAATACCTATGCCTCTGCCATACACAGAACAGAAAAGACCGGGCGGGAGTGGTACGTGGCCCTGAACAAGAGGGGGAAGGCGAAACGGGGGTGCAGCCCCCGGGTTAAACCACAGCACGTCTCCACCCACTTTCTGCCAAGATTCAAGCAGTCAGAGCAGCCGGAACTCTCTTTCACAGTTACTGTTCCTGAAAAGAAAAAGCCACCTAATCCCATCAAACCAAAGGTTCCCCTTTCGCCACCTCGGAGAAGTCCCAACACGGTGAAATACAGACTCAAGTTTCGCTTTGGATAAGACTCATTTGGGTTGGGTGAGACAGCCTGGCGTCTCCTCGGGAGTTTCTGTAGGTGTCTTGTGCTCTGAAGACAACTTCTGGGACACAGCTTCAGCTAATCTTCACCGTATTGAAGTCAGGTCATTTGTTTCAGCTTGACTGAAACGAAAATGTTTTCTGATAGTCACTGAACTGGAATTCGTCTTTGTACCGACATAGGGAGCTCACTGCTTCAGGTCAGGACTACATAAAGCCTTTTTGCTTTATGCTTGGTGCATTCGGGGATTCTTTTTCAGAAAGTTCTGAAGTGGGGACTGTGTATTTTTCTGACTTTTACAGATCAACCTGAAGAAAACAGACATGATACGTTTTTATTTTTAGTTTCCAAAGAATATTTTGATGCAGATAAAAGTATTTTATTAACTTTTCTTTCTTTCTTTTTTAAAAAGTACCTCTACATTGAGCATATTTTCTTACTTTTATTATTTTTAATTAATAAGACATAAAACAACCATTTTAATGCTGTTTATTAATTATAAGTATGTGTATAGTCCATTTTTAACATGTGGATTTCTTTTTCATTTTTCTTATTCATTGCACTTTTGATTTTTATGGATTTTTTTTAACCATACCTCAGATCATGTAAGTTGGGTTTTACATTTTAAAAATGTTTAAATTCTCTTCAACAGCACCAAAGGCTCAACCTGTGATTGTGTGTGTGTGTCTGTATAAATTCATGATATTATACGGAATCCTGTCTCTTTGGTGACTGAGTTATAATGGGTTAGAAGTAAGGAGAACATCAAGGACTTTTATAGGTGGAATTAAAAATTGGAGGTAAGAAAAAGGATTAGAGACACAAGTACATTGAGTTTGCAGCATTTATGGATAGCTAACTCAGCCTTTGCTTCTGCTTTTATCTGGTTCCCCGCCCTCATTCTTTAAAGCGGGAGGAATACACTTTATTCTGTCCATCAAGCATACGCTATGAAATCAGAGCGCTTAAAATACCTCATCTATGACCTTTTGCGATCTCCACTGTATAGATCCACAGGGAGCAACCCACTTAGTGGAAAAACATGAAGAACCCAAGGAGATGAATCGTGTAACAGTTGTCCATGTCAAGCCCCATTCGCAAAAATATTCTTATTACTCAGACTCCCTTTGAATTTCCTATCCTACAGGTAACTGTCTCAGTGAATAGATCTGCCCTTTTATAAGGAAGATTTCTGATGTATATTTTAAAATAGTTGGCTGTATGACACGGGAAACTCAATCTGATAAGTTGAAAATGGCACTTAAATGTCAACTCAAGTTCTGAATGTTGGGCATACAAGACGGAAAATTTAACTTAAGAAAATTTGCATAATTTATTTTCTTGGGTAATCATTTTTATGGAGTTCTATGAAATACAAGTGTTTATCTTTGGAAGTGTGGCAATAAAAACGGTAAAGCTCATGTTAAAAGTATGTCTCATAGGAAGAGCAAACATCGTGCACAGTAAGGTTATGGTTTGTATTGAAGCATGTTTCTTTTCTCTGAAAAAATAGTGCTGAACAGTTTTTTAAAACACAAAGTATGTTTTATTTTGATGCACAAATGCAAAGTGGAAACTCAACAAAATTGAGCTTAATACCATTTAAGCAGATTGCTATATTTTAATTTAAACTATACACATATATTTTATATATAATATATATAAAATCCATCCATCAACTGAAACATCACATGTATAGTCTAGTATGGTGTTTTTATTATAAGACCAATAATCTGACTAAATGTGGTTTGCATTTAGTGCATGATTTATAAAAACAAAACAAAATGAAATGCTATAAAAGTTTTAACTAATTTGTACATTAAAAATCTCGTGGATCAAATGAAACAATGAAATTTTGCCAACAAATATGCATCCAACTCTTATCTAATTGGCATATTACCTTATATACATGGTTAGAGCTAAAAATAATCCTCCAGTTTATTCTAATATATTGTAAAAAACTCTAGACTGTATATCAAGTTTTTAGTATACATGTAAAATAAAATTGCAGAACAGGAGAGCAGTAGATGTGTGTTGGTAAATGGGCAAGGAAAGTGTAATATTAATGATGATTAACAACAAAGTTAATACATATATTGTATTGGGCCAATAATGCTGGTAGTTTACATTAAACTAAAAAACACTGCCTTCTCCTGTATTCCTAATATGATTTGAGCTGGGTTAAAGTCAACCACAGGAGATAAAATTCTGTAACAGTTGTCCATGTCAAGCCCCATTCGCAAAATATTCTTATTACTCAGACTCCCTTTGAATTTCCTATCCTACAGGTAACTGTCTCAGTGAATAGATCTGCCCTTTTATAAGGAAGATTTCTGATGTATATTTTAAAATAGTTGGCTGTATGACACGGGAAACTCAATCTGATAAGTTGAAAATGGCACTTAAATGTCAACTCAAGTTCTGAATGTTGGGCATACAAGACGGAAAATTTAACTTAAGAAAATTTGCATAATTTATTTTCTTGGGTAATCATTTTTATGGAGTTCTATGAAATACAAGTGTTTATCTTTGGAAGTGTGGCAATAAAAACGGTAAAGCTCATGTTAAAAGTATGTCTCATAGGAAGAGCAAACATCGTGCACAGTAAGGTTATGGTTTGTATTGAAGCATGTTTCTTTTCTCTGAAAAAATAGTGCTGAACAGTTTTTTAAAACACAAAGTATGTTTTATTTTGATGCACAAATGCAAAGTGGAAACTCAACAAAATTGAGCTTAATACCATTTAAGCAGATTGCTATATTTTAATTTAAACTATACACATATATTTTATATATAATATATATAAAATCCATCCATCAACTGAAACATCACATGTATAGTCTAGTATGGTGTTTTTTTATTATAAGACCAATAATCTGACTAAATGTGGTTTGCATTTAGTGCATGATTTATAAAAAACAAAACAAAATGAAATGCTATAAAAGTTTTAACTAATTTGTACATTAAAAATCTCGTGGATCAAATGAAACAATGAAATTTTGCCAACAAATATGCATCCAACTCTTATCTAATTGGCATATTACCTTATATACATGGTTAGAGCTAAAAATAATCCTCCAGTTTATTCTAATATATTGTAAAAAACTCTAGACTGTATATCAAGTTTTTAGTATACATGTAAAATAAAATTGCAGAACAGGAGAGCAGTAGATGTGTGTTGGTAAATGGGCAAGGAAAGTGTAATATTAATGATGATTAACAACAAAGTTAATACATATATTGTATTGGGCCAATAATGCTGGTAGTTTACATTAAACTAAAAAACACTGCCTTCTCCTGTATTCCTAATTTGATTTGATTAGCATATGGGTTTAAAGTAGAATACCTTTAGTAGAATATATATTATTCAAGTCAGGACTCATTAATTAAAAAAAATTTAAAGCAGGGCTAAAAAAAACTTTAAATTATACTTCTCTTTAGTTTAGTGGCCATACACAATTATATTTAACTAAATGTTGCTGAAGTATAAAGTTACCCAAGTTAATTAATTAAAAGATCTCATGTAGAGAGAAAACAGGTGTAAATATAATTCCTTACTAATACCTAACACTTTTTAAGGGAGCCTTTGCTGATGTTGTTTTTGGTGATTTTGAAGTAACTAGATCTACCTAATATTATAGTTGTTTAATTGTGAGTATGTTCAGATAAAAATGTCAATGAATTTTACGTTTTAATTTAGGAAACTTGCTTAGTTACAAGAGAGAAGATAAACACCTTCAGACTGACATTTCAGTTTTATTAGTTATGTTTAATTTAAGATATTTATTTGGAGCATCACTAGAGGTAAATAGAGGCTTTCAATAAGATGTAATAACACTGTGGCTTTTATTTCACAGAGTATACCTTAACTTCTTAAGAAACTAAGTTGAGAGTGAGGGTGTATGTAAATTACCTGAGTCCTTGTAGCTGAGTTACAGTGACTCAGCTGTACACAACTGTGTGATGGTGTTAAGGAATACTGACAAAGTTTTTCCAAATTTAACAATTATATCATCTTAGATGCTTTATTTCTTATACCTGAAAATAAAACACCATAAATCTAGTGGGTAAATTTTCTATAAAATTGATCTTAAAATAGAAAACTGAACAATTTTCTTACATTAATGTTTTCCAGAGGAGAGAGGAATTTAGTGATAACTCCTCACATTTTCAATCACAAAATGAAAACATTGCACTAAGTAACATCTTGAATTCTGGCACCATTTTTTACAGCTGCAGAGAATTTCTCATACAGTTAATTTTTAAAATAAAAACAGTATTGTGAACACCACAGCTATAGCAAGATAACACAAATATCTTGTCTAAAGAATTATACACCTTCTCCAAGGTTTATTTCATTGCTACATATACATTTTGATTCTGTAAAATCTATTTTAAACCAATCATCTTTTTACATATTTTGAAAGAAAGAATCTTTCAGTCGAATCAACTGACTCCTCTATTTTTCTTTTATAAGTAAGTTTTTGAAGTAGAATTGTCATATGATTAGTCATTAGTCAAAGAAAAGTGCTACTGCCTCTATCACATCCCTTGGGAGAACAGGAAGGAGGACCCAGCCTGAGTCACTGTAGGCATTTTTTAACATTTAAGAATCTTATGTACAAAGTTCCAATATAACATCAGACAGCTGAACTACAAATCATCCATGAGTATTTAAACAATTTATGTGACAAAAATACTAGATTAGAAGTCAATAACTCTTACGTACTTTAAGCTTTCTTTTGTCCTGATTGACAGAGTTGTTTATCCCAAGTCACTGTCTAGACCATATTCCACCATATGAACTCAAGCATCATTTCCAGATTTGCCATCAATATTATTGCACCTTAAAATGTTGAGGTGGGACTTCCCTGATGGTACAGATAAAAATGTCAATGATTTAATTTAAACTTGCTTATTACAGGGGTAAACACCTTCAGACTGACATTTCAGTTTTATTAGTTATGTTTAATTTAAGATATTTATTTGGAGCATCACTAGAGGTAAATAGAGGCTTTCAATAAGATGTAATAACACTGTGGCTTTTATTTCACAGAGTATACCTTAACTTCTTAAGAAACTAAGTTGAGAGTGAGGGTGTATGTAAATTACCTGAGTCCTTGTAGCTGAGTTACAGTGACTCAGCTGTACACAACTGTGTGATGGTGTTAAGGAATACTGACAAAGTTTTTCCAAATTTAACAATTATATCATCTTAGATGCTTTATTTCTTATACCTGAAAATAAAACACCATAAATCTAGTGGGTAAATTTTCTATAAAATTGATCTTAAAATAGAAAACTGAACAATTTTCTTACATTAATGTTTTCCAGAGGAGAGAGGAATTTAGTGATAACTCCTCACATTTTCAATCACAAAATGAAAACATTGCACTAAGTAACATCTTGAATTCTGGCACCATTTTTTACAGCTGCAGAGAATTTCTCATACAGTTAATTTTTAAAATAAAAACAGTATTGTGAACACCACAGCTATAGCAAGATAACACAAATATCTTGTCTAAAGAATTATACACCTTCTCCAAGGTTTATTTCATTGCTACATATACATTTTGATTCTGTAAAATCTATTTTAAACCAATCATCTTTTTACATATTTTGAAAGAAAGAATCTTTCAGTCGAATCAACTGACTCCTCTATTTTTCTTTTATAAGTAAGTTTTTGAAGTAGAATTGTCATATGATTAGTCATTAGTCAAAGAAAAGTGCTACTGCCTCTATCACATCCCTTGGGAGAACAGGAAGGAGGACCCAGCCTGAGTCACTGTAGGCATTTTTTAACATTTAAGAATCTTATGTACAAAGTTCCAATATAACATCAGACAGCTGAACTACAAATCATCCATGAGTATTTAAACAATTTATGTGACAAAAATACTAGATTAGAAGTCAATAACTCTTACGTACTTTAAGCTTTCTTTTGTCCTGATTGACAGAGTTGTTTATCCCAAGTCACTGTCTAGACCATATTCCACCATATGAACTCAAGCATCATTTCCAGATTTGTCATCAATAATTATATGCACCTTAAAATGTTGAGGTGGGACTTCCCTGATGGTACAGTGGCTAAGATACATGTTCCCAGTGCAGGAGACGTGGGTTCGATCTCTGGTCAGGGAACTAGATCCCACGTGCAACTAAAAAATCCTACATGCTGCAACTAAGACCCACTGCAACCAAGTAAATAAATAAATATTAAAAAAAACTGTTGAGGTGCCAAAAAGAAGACATGGTTCCTCTTCAGGCAGAATCAGTAAGTCTGTCCAGATGAACCTGGGCAACCACGTGAAAGGGCTTGCTAAAGAAGTGATACACAGATATTTTTAAAAGGCCTTGTCTTAGACTAAGAAAAAAAATAAAGTGATTATGTCATTGGACCAAGAGATTTTAAAAGTGGGGATCAAGTCAGGCCTACCCTTTTGTGAGGAACTTTGCAAATTTGATTTAATTGGTTAGGAATGGTTAGAGTAGCAACAGTGTTCATAGTAAATAGCTCAAGATCTTATTTAAACATGTAGTTTTTGAGTATCTCTGCTGTGATCAAAATCCCACCTTCTTCAAGATGCCTTCTAGAAATTCATGAAGCAATGTGTGATCTCGGCTTGAGACCTTTCCTTCAAATATGTATAGCTCATGACATAACTTTCCATTGCCTTTCCCTTATTATCCAAATAATTTAGTATTTTCTGATATCTCAGTTAGCTGAGGCACTCAGCAAGTTAAGCGTTCCTTCATTTGCTCAGTACTTGTTCAGTGTGTTCCTGGTGGGGGTTTACATATCCTTGGATTTTCAATTTATGCCGGGAATCTAATTGTTCTCATTGTACATTGCCCAACTCAAGTCCAGGCTCATAAAAGGAAATTGAGAGATTCTCTTAGCCGATAGTAATTTGAATGATGTTTTCCTCTGACTTAAACACTTTGGGGGAGGCTATTGAACATTTTACTTGTTCAAAGTGGCAGTTACATAATTATAGGTTCCTTGAATATCTTAGGCACTCCAAAATGCTTATAGAATGGATAAAGGTACGGTATAAGATTTATTTTATGAAGATGATAATGATGATGATGAAGAGACATTTCTGTGAAATATGAAATGGCCCCAACCACAAGAGTCAAAACACTGACTACCTCCCTCACTGCACTTGGATTTCTCCAACACAAATCCAAAGTTCAGACTAAAAATATAAAGGCACTTGCAAGCTGATTGAAGTATCAATAAATTTAGTTATCATATGAACTTTCAATTTCATCTGCAATCATAAAAACAGGCGACTAGGCAAATCCTGAGGATTTTTCTGTTTGCAGGCCACACCAGCAGTCCAGTGGGATCTGATCAGTATGAAGACATATTTAGTTATCAGGCAACCACGTGAAAGGGCTTGCTAAAGAAGTGATACACAGATATTTTTAAAAGGCCTTGTCTTAGACTAAGAAAAAATAAAGTGATTATGTCATTGGACCAAGAGATTTTAAAAGTGGGGATCAAGTCAGGCCTACCCTTTTGTGAGGAACTTTGCAAATTTGATTTAATTGGTTAGGAATGGTTAGAGTAGCAACAGTGTTCATAGTAAATAGCTCAAGATCTTATTTAAACATGTAGTTTTTGAGTATCTCTGCTGTGATCAAAATCCCACCTTCTTCAAGATGCCTTCTAGAAATTCATGAAGCAATGTGTGATCTCGGCTTGAGACCTTTCCTTCAAATATGTATAGCTCATGACATAACTTTCCATTGCCTTTCCCTTATTATCCAAATAATTTAGTATTTTCTGATATCTCAGTTAGCTGAGGCACTCAGCAAGTTAAGCGTTCCTTCATTTGCTCAGTACTTGTTCAGTGTGTTCCTGGTGGGGGTTTACATATCCTTGGATTTTCAATTTATGCCGGGAATCTAATTGTTCTCATTGTACATTGCCCAACTCAAGTCCAGGCTCATAAAAGGAAATTGAGAGATTCTCTTAGCCGATAGTAATTTGAATGATGTTTTCCTCTGACTTAAACACTTTGGGGGAGGCTATTGAACATTTTACTTGTTCAAAGTGGCAGTTACATAATTATAGGTTCCTTGAATATCTTAGGCACTCCAAAATGCTTATAGAATGGATAAAGGTACGGTATAAGATTTATTTTATGAAGATGATAATGATGATGATGAAGAGACATTTCTGTGAAATATGAAATGGCCCCAACCACAAGAGTCAAAACACTGACTACCTCCCTCACTGCACTTGGATTTCTCCAACACAAATCCAAAGTTCAGACTAAAAATATAAAGGCACTTGCAAGCTGATTGAAGTATCAATAAATTTAGTTATCATATGAACTTTCAATTTCATCTGCAATCATAAAAACAGGCGACTAGGCAAATCCTGAGGATTTTTCTGTTTGCAGGCCACACCAGCAGTCCAGTGGGACGTCAGTAGGTATCAGTGGGAGGGTGAAGACATTACTTTTTGGTAATTTGTTTCTAGATGCATTTTTTTTCTCCCTTTTCACAGATAAACTCTCTCAGTGAAGACTGCCGTCTTCTGTACCCTACAGAGAGATTAGTGAATGCATAATCACACAGTGACAGGTCCAGCTCCAATGTGTTTCTCATTAAATTCTCTGTCATCCCCTCTGTGGGAAACTGGAAAATTTATCAGATTTTCATACAGGGAGGTGAATTTCTGCTGAGGAGGCCACATGGTGTCTTTTACTCTCTGGAGTGCAATTACGGCTCAGCTTCCACAGCTCTGCTTCGTTGACTGTCAGGCTCTTGTTGGGGGTTGTGTGCATTCCATAACCTGTTTCCATGCTTTGTCACACGTTATATATTTACATTTTTTTAAGTTTGCTAGTTGTTCCACATTCTTCTCCATAAAGGGCCTCTGAGAACAAGTGGAAATATACTATCCAGTGTGCTGGAAGAGGATACCAAGCCCTCCCTAACGGTGACCATTCTAATGGAAAATGAGACAGAACGGGTTTAAATTCTAGAAGGAAAAAGCAACCAGAAGTTGTATGTTCTCTGTCTATTCTCTCTCTCTTTCTCATACAAGATGCATTACAAAGGGGTGGAAACATGTTTTCTGTTTAGGTAGTGAAAGAATAACAGTCATGGCAATGACTCCTATAAATCTCCTCTGAGACATCTGAGTTTCTGCAAATGATCATTAGGAGGAAAGCCATGCCCACTTCTGTTGCCACATTTGTTATATCACTGGGTTCTAAAACTGGGTCAGCTCTCAGTGAGAGTTTGTTTTCACCTTAGAAATCGTGTTGTCTGAGATTCTCAGTCTTTTACTGTCTGAACAGGAAGAGGCCAAAGGAGAAAAGACCCAGAGCCTGGCATGCTGGCACAGAGCACAAACCACAAGTTCTCTCTACTAGTTAAGGGAGGGCTTCTCAGGTGGCTCAGTGGTAAAGAATCCTCCCACCAATGCAAGGGATGCAGAAATATAAAGGCACTTGCAAGCTGATTGAAGTATCAATAAATTTAGTTATCATATGAACTTGCAATTTCATCTGCAATCATAAAAACAGGCGACTAGGCAAATCCTGAGGATTTTTCTGTTTGCAGGCCACACCAGCAGTCCAGTGGGACGTCAGTAGGTATCAGTGGGAGGGTGAAGACATTACTTTTGGTAATTTGTTTCTAGATGCATTTTTTTTCTCCCTTTTCACAGATAAACTCTCTCAGTGAAGACTGCCGTCTTCTGTACCCTACAGAGAGATTAGTGAATGCATAATCACACAGTGACAGGTCCAGCTCCAATGTGTTTCTCATTAAATTCTCTGTCATCCCCTCTGTGGGAAACTGGAAAATTTATCAGATTTTCATACAGGGAGGTGAATTTCTGCTGAGGAGGCCACATGGTGTCTTTTACTCTCTGGAGTGCAATTACGGCTCAGCTTCCACAGCTCTGCTTCGTTGACTGTCAGGCTCTTGTTGGGGGTTGTGTGCATTCCATAACCTGTTTCCATGCTTTGTCACACGTTATATATTTACATTTTTTTAAGTTTGCTAGTTGTTCCACATTCTTCTCCATAAAGGGCCTCTGAGAACAAGTGGAAATATACTATCCAGTGTGCTGGAAGAGGATACCAAGCCCTCCCTAACGGTGACCATTCTAATGGAAAATGAGACAGAACGGGTTTAAATTCTAGAAGGAAAAAGCAACCAGAAGTTGTATGTTCTCTGTCTATTCTCTCTCTCTCTCTTTCTCATACAAGATGCATTACAAAGGGGTGGAAACATGTTTTCTGTTTAGGTAGTGAAAGAATAACAGTCATGGCAATGACTCCTATAAATCTCCTCTGAGACATCTGAGTTTCTGCAAATGATCATTAGGAGGAAAGCCATGCCCACTTCTGTTGCCACATTTGTTATATCACTGGGTTCTAAAACTGGGTCAGCTCTCAGTGAGAGTTTGTTTTCACCTTAGAAATCGTGTTGTCTGAGATTCTCAGTCTTTTACTGTCTGAACAGGAAGAGGCCAAAGGAGAAAAGACCCAGAGCCTGGCATGCTGGCACAGAGCACAAACCACAAGATCTCTCTACTAGTTAAGGGAGGGGCTTCTCAGGTGGCTCAGTGGTAAAGAATCCTCCCACCAATGCAAGGGATGCAGGAGACACATCCCTGGGTCAGGATGATTCTCTGGAGGAGAAAATGGCAACCCAATTTAGTGTTCTTGCTTGGAAAAATCCCATGGACAGAGGAGCCCAGTGGGCTACAGCTCATGGGATCTCCAAAGAGTCAGGCATGACTTAGCGACTAACCAAGAATAACAACATCGAAAGATAATTAGAAGCCAATAGAGCATGGGAAAATGGGAGGTACATTTTTCTACATGCACGCGAAGCTGCTTCAGTCATGTCCAACTCTTTGTGACCCCATGGACTGTAGTCTGCCAGGCTCCTCTGTCCATGGGATTCTCCAGGCATAAAATAGTGGAGTGGGTTGCCATGCCTTTCTCCAGGGGACTTTCCCAACTCAGGAATTGAGCTCACTTCTCTTATGTCTTCTGCATTGACAGGCAGGTTCTTTACCATTGATGCCACCTGGGAAGTTCCACATTTTTCTACATAGACCTCTAATTCTATCTGTTACGACACTGACCTGAGAGCTGGGATTGGAATATCAATGGGCATCTCATTTCAATATTGCTTAGAAGGGAAAACTGACTTGTGCTTCTCAGCATCTAAAGATATCCATGGGTTGGGAACACATATATGGGTCAAAAAAATCAAAAAGTGCAAGTAACCCTGAGTCTGCCCTAACTTTTAAGCTCTTTTCTACCTGGTCTCAGGAAGCTGGAAAATTGCTAACAATGTAGCACTTAAAACACACACCCACACTACCTCCCGCTCTTGGTCTTAAACAAAGGACTATATCAGCTTCTTTTGAAAACAGCTGCTGTTTTGGGAGCTGCAAAGATTAATGCAAAGCAGCACCGCACCTCCCCTCCCCGCACCAAGACATGTGAGGGGTTTGGCAAATGTTGCTGTGTCTACCTTGCGTGTTACAAAGGCACCCTCGTAGCGCTTCCAGCCAGCGTTCCTGCAACCGCTGGCCTGCAGTCAATAAATATTTCATGTCTCTCACCCCAGGGTGTGCTCAGAGGACCACCCGGCAAGTGTCTGCCTCTGCACTCATGCTAGGAAGAGGCCAAAGGAGAAAAGACCCAGAGCCTGGCATGCTGGCACAGAGCACAAACCACAAGATCTCTCTACTAGTTAAGGGAGGGGCTTCTCAGGTGGCTCAGTGGTAAAGAATCCTCCCACCAATGCAAGGGATGCAGGAGACACATCCCTGGGTCAGGATGATTCTCTGGAGGAGAAAATGGCAACCCAATTTAGTGTTCTTGCTTGGAAAAATCCCATGGACAGAGGAGCCCAGTGGGCTACAGCTCATGGGATCTCCAAAGAGTCAGGCATGACTTAGCGACTAACCAAGAATAACAACATCGAAAGATAATTAGAAGCCAATAGAGCATGGGAAAATGGGAGGTACATTTTTCTACATGCACGCGAAGCTGCTTCAGTCATGTCCAACTCTTTGTGACCCCATGGACTGTAGTCTGCCAGGCTCCTCTGTCCATGGGATTCTCCAGGCATAAAATAGTGGAGTGGGTTGCCATGCCTTTCTCCAGGGGACTTTCCCAACTCAGGAATTGAGCTCACTTCTCTTATGTCTTCTGCATTGACAGGCAGGTTCTTTACCATTGATGCCACCTGGGAAGTTCCACATTTTTCTACATAGACCTCTAATTCTATCTGTTACGACACTGACCTGAGAGCTGGGATTGGAATATCAATGGGCATCTCATTTCAATATTGCTTAGAAGGGAAAACTGACTTGTGCTTCTCAGCATCTAAAGATATCCATGGGTTGGGAACACATATATGGGTCAAAAAAATCAAAAAGTGCAAGTAACCCTGAGTCTGCCCTAACTTTTAAGCTCTTTTCTACCTGGTCTCAGGAAGCTGGAAAATTGCTAACAATGTAGCACTTAAAACACACACCCACACTACCTCCCGCTCTTGGTCTTAAACAAAGGACTATATCAGCTTCTTTTGAAAACAGCTGCTGTTTTGGGAGCTGCAAAGATTAATGCAAAGCAGCACCGCACCTCCCCCCCCTCCCCCCCCCCGCACCAAGACATGTGAGGGGTTTGGCAAATGTTGCTGTGTCTACCTTGCGTGTTACAAAGGCACCCTCGTAGCGCTTCCAGCCAGCGTTCCTGCAACCGCTGGCCTGCAGTCAATAAATATTTCATGTCTCTCACCCCCAGGGTGTGCTCAGAGGACCACCCGGCAAGTGTCTGCCTCTGCACTCATGCTCACGGCTTCATGCTGTGGGCGGAAAGGTGGGTGTGGAGCCAGAGGCAGGATATGCAGGCAGGATCCAATGTGGTTAAAATTTGGGATCACTGGTCTGGGGGATCTGGAGACTTCACATGTCAACACTTATTCTGGGAGACAAGCAAATCCACCAGGGGATTATCATCCAGCATCATCGTGACTCACTCAAGGGTTAATGGAAGGAAGCATTCATAAGAGGTGAGGTTGCACTTTCAGAGAGAAACAGAGGCCTCATGGACTTCTCTCCAGGGCTTTCACTGTTGAATGCATGGGGGTGTGTGCTCAGTCGTATCCAACTCTGCGACCCCATGGACTGTAGCTCACCAGGCTAGTCTGTCCGTGGGATTTTCCAGGCAATAGGACTGGAGTGGATTACCATTTCCTTTTGCATTTCAATGTTGAGGTAATTTAGAATGCTATCTTTCATTTAGGAAGGAGACTCTCTAAATTTCCCAAAGGCAGCTCCCAAATGGGAAAAGGTTCTAGTTTCCTTAGAGGTTCCCTGATGATTCAGATGGTAAAGGATTTTCTTGTGATGTAGGAGATATAGGTTTGATTATAGGGGGATGAGAAGATCCCTTTGACAAGGGAATGATCATCCCCCCTCCTGTATTCTTGCCAGGAGAATTCCATGGACGGAGGAGCCTGGTGGGCTACAGTCTATAGGGGTTATACAGAGTTGAACATGACTGAATGACCTTCACTTTTTTCTTGTCTCCTTAACTTTTTAGAAACCTGTCATAAGTCATGCATCCAAACAGTAATGTGCTAACTGAATATCTAATCAACTGAATGATCTAGGATTTGATCAAGCTTCTGATTGCCTAATAAAGAGACTCAAAGGCCAGAGAGGGTAGAGCCAGTTTTGTATCTTGGAAAAAATGAAAGGAAAAATGAAAACAAAATCTTACATTGATCTGGGGGCCTAATATCACCTCTCCTGCCCCCTAATGGAGGGTGGGTCTAGCTGTTTTAAATTATCATTTGGATGGCTTGCTTGTGCATTGACATTGGTTGAATACTTACCACATACCTCATATAAGACCAAGCATTAGGTATCCAGAGGTAAATAATTTCTCTCCTCGAGAAGTTCATAGTCTAGATGGGAAAGTGGACCATTCAACAAATAAGTCTTCTACATGCTATGATGAAGTGGCCGTAATATTAGTATTACAACTTAACTACTCTAATTACAATTACTGCCTTACAATGGAACAACACTTCTTCGTCTTAACTTAGTACTTTTGGTTTTCAGAAAATAACTAACCTATTTAGATATATAGTTAAAATGCCTAAAAGAAAATGAATAATTTCTAAAGTGTTGACATTTAAACCTTGGACCCTGTGGTGTTCTGTGTAGATTCCCTCTTCAGTGCTGTGGTGGTCTTTCCCCAGTTGCTGGAAATTTGGCCCTTAGGGAACTGTCTCCAACATTATACATACTCCTAGAGGCACCATGAGGCCATTGATTGGCTGTTTCAGAGATTCAATAGCTGATCCCTCTTGACACAATTTGTAATAAATATGGAGGACAGGGGCCCGAGGATCATCTGTGAGCTTCGTTGTCATTATACAGAGGGTCATTTCCTTCTAATCTGTCTTCTATACCTCCTTAGAGGTAAGAATGCAGACAAAATACTATGTGTTCAGTTTAATTGAAATTCCAGGTGTAAACAAATAGTTTTAGTGTTAGTATATTCAAATATTGCATGTATACTCTGTATTTTTATTTGTAAAGTTTGGCAACCCTACTTATGGATGCTACCCTTGGGAGAACTCCCCAATAAACCTGAGTGCTATTCTCAGTCACAGATTTTTCAGAGATATTCCATTTTCTAAACAGAAGGTGGTTGTTGTTCTTCAGCTGCTCAGTTGCATCTGATTCTTTGTGACCCTCCAGACTGAGGCACGCCAGACTTCCCTGTCCTTCACCATCTCCTGGAGTTTGCTCAGACTCATGTCCATTGACTCGGTGATGCCATCCAACCATCTCATCCTTTGTTTCCCCCTTCTCCTCCTGCCCTCAATCTTTCCAGCATCAAGGTCTTTTCCAATGAAGCTCTTTGCATCAGGTGACCAAAGGATTGGCGCTTCAGCATCAGTCCTTCCAACGATTATTCAATGTTGCTTTCCTTTAGGATTGACTGGTTTGATCTCCTTGCTGTCTAAGGGACTCTCAAGCGTCTTCTGCAGCACTGCAGTTCAAAAGCCTCAGTTCTTCTGTGCCCAGCCTTCTTTATGGTCGAACCCTCACATTTGTACATAACTACTGAAAAAACTATAGCTTTGACTATATGGACCTTTTGGAAAAGATATTGTGGTCAATAAACACCAAGAAGTACCTTGAATTACAAAAAGAGAAAAACTCACAGAGGAGCAAGAAGACATCAAGAAATTTCTCTTTCCACGTTTGGGAGGATGCATTGCAATGTTATCATGGTCATAAAGATCTTTACACTCATAAACAGTATCAAAAAATTCAGAAGTTCTGGTGGGTAAGCAAACCCCAAATTATTATTTACCCAAAGTGTGACCTTAAGACCTCCACCCTTCTCTCCACCAAGATATTAGCTGTCAGTTTGCATGTGTTATGCTGAAGCACATGGCCTGTATGTAATCATTTTGTGATTTATCACCAATATTTCTGAAAGTCTCTTAAAAAATTGGTCACTCCCTCCATGAAATACATTTTTAAGTCACTTTCCAAAGTGCCACATGCTCCTGGTCTGTCCACTAGCTCAGTGTCCCCTTCTTTCTTGTTTCTTGGGCTAGCTTCTCTTGCACCTGATCTCTAAACACTGCAGGACCTCAGGGCTCAGTTTCTGGCTCTTTTTCTACTCTCGCTATCTCTTTCTCAAACTCACTCTCTGTGCGACCTCATCTCTGCTTAGAAACCATCTGTATGCTGATGACTCTCCAATTTAAATCTCCAGCCTCAGCCTCTCCCAGAGCTGCAGGTTAACATAATCAGCTACCTCCTCAACATTGTTCCTTGGATGTCTAACAGGAATTTCAGCCCTCATATGTCCAAAACTCAACTCCTGTTCCCAAACCGGTTAAGCTTCCAGGCTTCCATCAGGTGACCAAAGGATTGCCTTCTCCTCCTGCCCTCAATCTTTCCAGCATCAAGGTCTTTTCCAATGAAGCTCTTTGCATCAGGTGACCAAAGGATTGGCGCTTCAGCATCAGTCCTTCCAACGATTATTCAATGTTGCTTTCCTTTAGGATTGACTGGTTTGATCTCCTTGCTGTCTAAGGGACTCTCAAGCGTCTTCTGCAGCACTGCAGTTCAAAAGCCTCAGTTCTTCTGTGCCCAGCCTTCTTTATGGTCGAACCCTCACATTTGTACATAACTACTGAAAAAACTATAGCTTTGACTATATGGACCTTTTGGAAAAGATATTGTGGTCAATAAACACCAAGAAGTACCTTGAATTACAAAAAGAGAAAAACTCACAGAGGAGCAAGAAGACATCAAGAAATTTCTCTTTCCACGTTTGGGAGGATGCATTGCAATGTTATCATGGTCATAAAGATCTTTACACTCATAAACAGTATCAAAAAATTCAGAAGTTCTGGTGGGTAAGCAAACCCCAAATTATTATTTACCCAAAGTGTGACCTTAAGACCTCCACCCTTCTCTCCACCAAGATATTAGCTGTCAGTTTGCATGTGTTATGCTGAAGCACATGGCCTGTATGTAATCATTTTGTGATTTATCACCAATATTTCTGAAAGTCTCTTAAAAAATTGGTCACTCCCTCCATGAAATACATTTTTAAGTCACTTTCCAAAGTGCCACATGCTCCTGGTCTGTCCACTAGCTCAGTGTCCCCTTCTTTCTTGTTTCTTGGGCTAGCTTCTCTTGCACCTGATCTCTAAACACTGCAGGACCTCAGGGCTCAGTTTCTGGCTCTTTTTCTACTCTCGCTATCTCTTTCTCAAACTCACTCTCTGTGCGACCTCATCTCTGCTTAGAAACCATCTGTATGCTGATGACTCTCCAATTTAAATCTCCAGCCTCAGCCTCTCCCAGAGCTGCAGGTTAACATAATCAGCTACCTCCTCAACATTGTTCCTTGGATGTCTAACAGGAATTTCAGCCCTCATATGTCCAAAACTCAACTCCTGTTCCCAAACCGGTTAAGCTTCCAGGCTTCCACTGTTTAATAAACAGCATGATGATATATGCAGTGATGTGAGCCAAAATCTCGGAATTATTCTCGTGCCTCCTCTTTCTTTCATAATCCTCATCCTAACCCTCATCAATCTACCGGTAACTCCTTTTGCCCAAACTTTCAAAATAAATCCTGACTCCTACCACCCTTCTCTCTACTCCATATCTCAGCCCAAGCCACCCTCACTTCTCACTTCATTTATCCCGACAGCCTCTCTACTGGTCTCTCATCTTCTCAAAAGAGTGGTTTTGACAGAGAAGTTAGAGTAAAATTTTTAAAACTTAAATCATGTCACTGAGCTGCTCAGAATCCTTTGGTAGTTTCTCTGCCCACTAGAATGAACTGGTGCCTTCATTTTTTCTACCACATCTCCATTCTCTGATAACCCCAGTCTCTCTACTCCAACCACATTGGCCAGGAATGTCTTCCCTCTAGTTCTTCACCAGCTGCATTCTCTTCCCCCTCCGGGCTGCCCTCCCCAATGGCTATGCTTAAAGCCTCTTCCCAGAGTTCCTCCATCTGTTCCCCTCCTTATTTTCTTTAAGCTCATTTTAGACACTCTCAGTGATCTTACATCCTTTTGTGTTTACTGGTTTCCCCAGGGGAATCAAAATAATCTGTCTCCTCCCAGTAGAAGAGAAGCACCTTAAGGGAAGAAACCACCTTGTTGGGTTTATTCGTTGTGGTATCTGAGGCACAAAGTAATGTGCCTGGCACAAAAGAGTCATCCAGTATTTATTGACTGAATGAACACACACGATCAGTTTTGCTGCGAATCTTCTTTTGGAAAATGTTAATTTATTCCAATTTGATTGATATGTAAAGGGACAACTTGAACAAAAGGTGAATTTGTGTTTGCTCATATGATTCCTTTAATTGTTTCAATGAACAAAATGGATAATATCTGCCTTCTCATGATAAATAGCTGTCGGATACAAACCTGCAGATGCAAATCAAAGCACGTTCTTAACAAAATTTACATTTTCCCCATTTGGATTCACCATTTTATGCTACCTCCTCAACATTGTTCCTTGGATGTCTAACAGGAATTTCAGCCCTCATATGTCCAAAACTCAACTCCTGTTCCCAAACCGGTTAAGCTTCCAGGCTTCCACTGTTTAATAAACAGCATGATGATATATGCAGTGATGTGAGCCAAAATCTCGGAATTATTCTCGTGCCTCCTCTTTCTTTCATAATCCTCATCCTAACCCTCATCAATCTACCGGTAACTCCTTTTGCCCAAACTTTCAAAATAAATCCTGACTCCTACCACCCTTCTCTCTACTCCATATCTCAGCCCAAGCCACCCTCACTTCTCACTTCATTTATCCCGACAGCCTCTCTACTGGTCTCTCATCTTCTCAAAAGAGTGGTTTTGACAGAGAAGTTAGAGTAAAATTTTTAAAACTTAAATCATGTCACTGAGCTGCTCAGAATCCTTTGGTAGTTTCTCTGCCCACTAGAATGAACTGGTGCCTTCATTTTTTCTACCACATCTCCATTCTCTGATAACCCCAGTCTCTCTACTCCAACCACATTGGCCAGGAATGTCTTCCCTCTAGTTCTTCACCAGCTGCATTCTCTTCCCCCTCCGGGCTGCCCTCCCCAATGGCTATGCTTAAAGCCTCTTCCCAGAGTTCCTCCATCTGTTCCCCTCCTTATTTTCTTTAAGCTCATTTTAGACACTCTCAGTGATCTTACATCCTTTTGTGTTTACTGGTTTCCCCAGGGGAATCAAAATAATCTGTCTCCTCCCAGTAGAAGAGAAGCACCTTAAGGGAAGAAACCACCTTGTTGGGTTTATTCGTTGTGGTATCTGAGGCACAAAGTAATGTGCCTGGCACAAAAGAGTCATCCAGTATTTATTGACTGAATGAACACACACGATCAGTTTTGCTGCGAATCTTCTTTTGGAAAATGTTAATTTATTCCAATTTGATTGATATGTAAAGGGACAACTTGAACAAAAGGTGAATTTGTGTTTGCTCATATGCAATTTCATCTGTGATAAATATTCTGTTTCAGATGAACCAAACTGCAGAGATGGGCATAATACACACTGCACGCTTCTCATGAAGTCAAAAAGCTACATTGCTTCACACCTGGATTTACAGTTTTCCATCTGATTTAGAGGACCCCCTTCAACCATTTTATGGACTGAATTGTGTCCCCACCACAATTTATTTGTTGAATATCTAACATCCAGTGTATTTAAAGATAGGGCCTTTAAAAAGATAATTAGGATTAAACAAATACAGAAGTGTGGGGCCCTACGTGATAGATCAGATAGGACAGATGTCCTTATAAGAAGAGGAAGGGGCAGCAGAGAGCCCTCCCCAACCCCACTCGGATGCATGCGCCTGTGCACACAGAGGAAAAAGGCTGTGTGAAGACACAGAGAGCAGGCCGCCCAGTCTGCTGAGAGCCAGGAGGAGTCTGAGTCTGCTTGAACCTCAACCTCCAAAACCATGAAGAAATCATTTCTATTTAGTTCATCCAGTCTGTAGGCTTTTGTGATGGTAGCCCCAGCAAAACTATATAAACCATTTGACAAAAACTCACAAGTCACCTCCCTTCCTGCAGCCACCCCATCACAGAGCTCTGGGCTCTCCTTTCCCTTTATTTCCCTCTTTCTCCTCTCAGGCTTTTTGGTATTCTTTACCCTCTCATTTCCTTTGTTTAGCCTCCACTCTCTCCATTTGAAAAATTAAAAAAAATTTATTTAACATTTATTTTTATTCATTTGACCCCACCAGTTTTTAGTTGTGGTGTGTGGGAACTAGTTCTCTGACCAGGGATGGAACCCAGGTCACCTGCATGGGAAACTCAGAGTGAACCACTGGACCACCAGAGAAGTTCCTCTTTAGTTCTCTTTTATATATAAGTATTGTTTCACATTTTTTTCTTTCATTCTTTCTCTGTTACTCACACTGGAAACTTAAGTATAAACAAACTTAAGACTTTTTAAAGGTAAAATGACATACTTATATTTATATCTACACATATTTCTATGTTTCTTAATTACTTAAACTATACTGTCACTTTTATGTGTGACATTTTATGTGTCACTGATGAAGTTTTGTGTGTTATATTCCTAACCCTTCCCCTTCCCCATTGTCTCTCACGGTGTTCATTGCATAATCTTGCATAATGCAGTGATTTTCTTTTAGAAATGCATATGTTGGGTTATAGAGGCAAGTATATCCATATATTTGTGTAAATATAAAGATATACAGCTATACAGATATATGTATAACAAATATACAACAAAAAATTTATCCTTTTATACATGAAGCAAAGGATAGGCTAGAAGCCCTAGGCATAAGTCATAATGTATTTTCTACTGTGCCAGGCAAGCTTCTATCTTGTGTTTTTTGATATTAACCCCTATTTTTAAATATTAACAACCATCTTTAATCTGATCACCTTCGAAATGCATTGTCTTTCTGTGATGATATTTGCCTTGGCAAAAGACATGAGAATATGGCTTAGATAACTTCACTCCAAGTCTTTCATTGACAGTGTCATACAGATTGAAATTTTAAATGCTATATCAATGGATTCAATAAACTGAGTTGAGAGTTTGAGTCGTACTTTATTTTATTTTGTAGGTTAAATGCAAATACCCATTTATTGTTAAATAATATCAGGTTCAAATCCCACCATTCAGCAGCAAATAAAAATATAAAGTAATGCCCCCCTGGTAGTCCAGTGGGTAGGGAGTCCACCTTGCAGTACAAGAGCCACGGGTTCAATCCCTGGCCTGGGAAGATCCCACATGCCATGAAACAGCTGGATCAGTGTGTCCAATTAGGAGCTAGTGCTCTGGAGTGCATGCGCCCAGAGCCAGTGCTCTGCAACAAGGGAGGCCACTGCAATGGAAGGCCAACACAGGCCAAAGAATGAAGATGGATGAAAAATAAATTAAAAAAAAAACAACAATAAAAGAGGCCAAAATTTTAAAAACATATATATATATGTAGATTGATATATAAACAATCATTTTATTATAGTTTTAAGAAGCTATGCATTTTATTATCAGATAATATTTATCAAACATGTACTCTGTGAAAATCTATAATAATGACTAAAGAAGACTTCCACTGTTTAATTGTTCCATTTGCTGTGTGCATTCCCTAAAGTGGGGACCCAGTGGCTGTACTGCTTATAACAGGAAGAGTTTCAACTGGTCAATAGTCTGTGTCCTAATCTTAGCCCTGACATGAATTAACTGGAAAGGTTTGGACCTTTAAGTGGGGCTTAACATGATGATTTATAAAGTTTCCCAGCAGCATGAGCTGGTGTATTAGTCAGAGTTCTGTAGGGTAGCAGAGACCAGTTTCAGGGAAGACATTTTTCCCATTGATGGGGGGTGGAG